>JAWHQI010000206.1:0-1255000 GCA_033032865.1 Dactylorhiza incarnata | reverse complement strand
AAGCGAGGTTGGTTGCAAGGGGTTATACACAAACCCATGGCATCGACTATCAGGAGACGTTTGCCCCGGTGGCCAAGATGAATACAGTCAGAGTCTTACTATCAGTCGCTGCTTGCAAAAATTGGGACATGTTACAGCTGGATGTGAAGAATGCCTTTCTTCATGGTGACTTGGAAGAGGAGGTCTATATGTCTCTCCCTCCAGGTCTTGCTCCAGTTAATGCTGGGGGAAAAGTATGCAGGTTGGTAAAGGCTCTATACGGGCTGAAGCAGTCCCCGAGAGCATGGTTTGGTCGCTTCCACAAGACTATGGTGTCGTTTGGATATAGTCAGAGCAACGCCGATCATACGCTGTTCATCAAACATAGGCTTGGGAAAATTACTGTTCTCATTGTGTATGTTGATGATATTGTCATAACAGGTGATGATGTGGAGGAAATTCAGAATTTGAAGGCAAAACTAGCAAGGGAGTTTGAGGTCAAGGACCTGGGAAAACTTAGGTACTTCTTGGGAATTGAAGTTGCTAGATCTAAGCAGGGGATATTTGTCTCTCAGCGGAAATACACGTTAGATCTTCTTGAAAAAATGGGGATGAGCGGATGCAGACCAGCTGACACTCCGATTGAAACAAATCACCGACTGGGGCGTGATGATGGAGGGGATATTGAAGATATATCAGGATTCCAGAGATTAGTGGGGAGGTTGATATATCTGTCCCATACTCGTCCAGATATCTCCTATGCGGTGAGCGTGGTGAGTCAGTACATGCACGCTCCTAAGACCCGACATATGGATGCTGCACACAGGATTCTACGGTACCTCAAGTCTTCACCAGGAAGGGGTATCCTGTTTACTCAAAATACTGATCTAAAGATTGAAGTCTATACCGATGCTGATTGGGCCGGGTCTGTTGACGACAGGCGATCTACTTCTGGATACTGCTCTCTTGTTGGAGGCAACCTTGTCACCTGGAGGAGCAAGAAGCAACAAGTTGTGGCGCGATCCAGTGCTGAGGCCGAATTTAGAGCTATGGCCCAGGGGGTCTGTGAAGGTTTATGGCTTCGGGCTTTACTGAGGGATCTTGGCCTTATGGAAGAAGGGCCTATCCGGCTGTATTGTGACAACAAGTCAGCCATCAGTATCGCACACAATCCCGTCCAACATGACCGGACAAAACACATTGAGGTGGATCGGCACTTTATCAAGGAAAACATTGAAAGAAGAATTGTGTGTACTCCCTTTGTGCCCTCCAACAGGCAGCTAGCAGATATTCTCACCAAAGGGCTGAATGGGAACATATTTAGCAAGATTGTGGACAAGTTGGGCATGATAGATATCTTCCGCCCAACTTGAGGGGGAGTGTTAGACTATTATTTTATTTTCTGTTTTAAATGGTGTAACCTCTCTATATAAAGAGGGACTTATTATTGAAACGTTATGAAATAGTTCTTTTTTCCCGATTCAACAAGTTTAAATTATAAAGTAAAAAAAAATGATTTTGATTGGTTAGGTCAGTATAACAGTTTATCAGTCTGATTTAATTAGATTTTATATATGTATATGGTTTGCAAGCTATAAATTTAAGATTAATCATTTATGTTTTATTACATGGTTGAGGTGCATTAAATGTTAACATAATTTTAATTCTTTTTTTTTTGTTTATGGAAACCTCTAACATAAAGTAAACCGCAAACCTCGTTCTATGCAAATTTCCTAACTAAACTCGATTTAAATTCATAAAACTGACTAATAATCCATCCCTATTTCTTCTCCTATTTTGCAGATCATAGCAATAGCGATTACAATCGGAAGTTTTCTACATACAATCTTCCATGTGACATGCGATTTTCCGAGATTGATCTCATGCCCAGAACAAAAGTTCATGCGAACTATAGGTGCTGATTTCCACTTCAAGCAACCAACCTATCCAGATCTGCTCGTGAGCACTCCTGGGTGGACCGGGATCGTCATGATCGTCCTCATGAGCTTCTCCTTCACATTAGCAACTCATTATTTCCGACGAAATGTCGTGAAACTCCCATCACTCTTCCACTACTTGGCTGGTTTCAACGCGTTTTGGTATGCCCACCACCTCCTGGCTATTGTCTATGTTCTCCTCATTATCCATTCATTCTTCATTTTCCTCACCCATGAATGGTACAAGAAGACAGTAAGTCAACTAATTCAGGTCTATTGATTTATCTGCTATGAATTCACCAATCAGCTAAAAAAAGGTTCATGCTTTGATGCAGACATGGATGTATATTATGGTCCCGGTGACGTTCTATGCCTGTGAGAGGTTGATCAGAGCATTTCGCGAGAAGAACATTCGTGTTAATATTGTGAAGGTAAGTGAACATTAATGTTACTATTGTAATGGTAAATATCGCATAGATTCATGAGGTTTGGACATTGAATACGTTGGATTACGATTTTCAGAACTCTCGACTTGGATCACTAACCACAACAACAACAACACTCAAGCCTTTATCCCACCATAGTGGGGTCGGCTATATGGATCCTTTGTCTCCATTGCGCCCTATCTTTAATCATAGCCTCACTGATGCCTAAGTACATCATATCTTTCCTTATAGTTCCATTCCAAGTCTTTATGGGTCTACCCCTCCCCCGTTTAACATGTCTAGCGACTAAACTCTCACAACGCCTAACAAGTGCCTCTAATGGTCTCCTGTATACATGTCTGAACCATCTTAAACAAGCTTCTCGCAACTTCTCTACAATTGGCGCCACTCCTGTCTTATCCCTGAAACATTCACTAACATTAAAAAAAATAAATTAGCCCGTTTGCTAACAATGGAAAATTTTACATCATATGTGGCATAATTTTCTATGGAAGAGGAAATTAAGGGAAAATGTGAGAGAACTTTTGCTTTTTTTGCTCAATTGATGGGAGGGATTTAGAAAATGTGAACCTATACTGACGGAGAACAAGTATCGACTGAATATATGGACTAATTGAACCGTACTTGATCTGTATCTTCAGGCTTAAGTTCCTATTAGTTTGCAGGCTATGGTCCCCAAGTTAATGACTTAGTCTTTATGTCAATTTCAGTTACTTTTAAAATTATGTTTGTTTTCTTTTTAGCTCAACATTAAGCATACAAGGACTGGTCATGTTCCTTTGGAACTTTAACTTTCATTTTTATATAAAAATATGGCTAGAGTATTCCCTGTTTCTGTGGATTCCAACTAGCTTCTTTTAGGGATCTAGGGTTTGATGAGACCCTCTCTTCGTGTTTCTATTGTGTTGTATATGAAGCACAGTGTAAATCATGATGATAATTTTTTATTAGTGGAAACATATTAAAATGAGGATATTTTTCTGTCATGCAGGCAGCCATATATCCTGGTGATGTTCTTTCTATACACATGACAAAACCACCAGGCTTTAAATATAAAAGCGGGATGTACCTTTTTGTAAAATGCCCGGATGTCTCGCCCTTCGAATGGTATTATCCAATCAATCAGCTCAAGAGATAGATTCAGATTCCAGATTGATTTACTTCTGACTCCATATTCATTGTCAGCAGGCATCCATTTTCGATCACTTCTGCACCTGGCGATGACCACTTGAGTGTTCATATTAGAACCTTGGGAGACTGGACAAATGAGCTAAGAAATATATTTGGAAAGGTAGTCATGTTCTAATATAGAATGCAATAAGGGAAGCCTAGTGAACAAAGCATCCCCGGGCAGCGTACCACAAGGGTGAAATGTAGGCAAACCTTACTCTGCAATTTTGCAAGAGGCTGCTAAAATGCAGGGTAAGGTTTGCCTACATTTCACCCTTGTAACGGCTTATCAGATAATATAGAATGCAATGTTACATTTTTTTGTTACATCATAACATTTTGCAACGATGAAAAATGGTGAGGGTTGTGCTAGGTAGACGTCCAGCGTAAAATTTAGTCACCCTTATGATTTTTACAGATAGGGCGCAATAGCCGACCCCACTATGGTGGGATAAAGGCTTGAGTGTTGTTGTTGTTGTTGTTATAACATTTTGCAACGGCTTTATGAATCCTCATTTTTTCTTCATAAATCTTTTTGAATGACTTTTATCCTTGTAGCCTAGGTCTCCTCATTCTCCTTCCTGATCTTTTGACCCAAATTTTCTCGACTTATGCATTTTTTACACTTGGTTGATGATGTCTGAACTATCCAAGTCTATTTTTAAGTTAATTAAACTTCAACCTTCCTCTAATACAAGCATTTCATAATTTGCCGTTACTTAATATTTCTCCATCAATATTAGTATCTCTGTCATACTCAACTTAAATATCAATGACCCGCCACTCAAATCCAAATAACATCAGCTTAATTGCGGTTGTATAAATTTATCGTTCAGCCTTGATGATATCCTCTTATCAGATAATACCCCTGAGATATTTCTAGAAGTTATATCACCATCTATATATCTCAGTCTTCTATAAAGTAGCACAAGATACTAAAACTTATCACACACAAATATCATTTTATCATCTAATAAAATTGACTGCTAATTTATCTGATTACAGGTATGTGAGGTTCAAGTAACTTCAAAGAAGGCCAATCTAGCTAGATTAGAAACTACAGTAGTAGCAGATGGTGCATTTCAAGAAACAATGTAATTGAAGCTGCTAGAGAACATATATGTATTTTCCCGGGCGCTATTTTCGTAAGATTTTGATGTAAATTCGATAATTTTTTGCAGATTTCCTAAGCTCCTGATTGATGGGCCTTATGGAGCACCAGCTCAGAGTTACACCAAATATGATATTCTTCTCCTCATTGGGCTTGGAATTGGTGCAACTCCATTTATCAGTATATTAAAGGATCTTTTGAACAACATAAAGTCCAATGAAGTAAATAATGCCAAATACTCTGTGATCAAAGAATTAGGCTCTATTTGAGAGCGCGGTGCCGTTCAGGCTCCGGTGCGGTAGGAAATGGAGCTCAATGCAGCAGTAAATGGAGCTCTCAACTGCGGTCTAAAATGACCCTGAATCTCTGGTGGAAAATGGAGAGTTGCCGCACCAGAGTCTGAACGGGTTCTCAAACAGCAGTTGAATCTCCGGTGACAAATGGAGCACTACAACACCGAAGCCTGAACGGGTTTTCCAACAAAGCCATAAACATCAATTATTTATTTAATCAGGAGCTGATATGTGCATTGATGCAGGAAATGCAAAGCATGCACTCATCAGATACGAACACCATGAAAAGCAAAGGTCCCGAAAGAGCTTACTTTTACTGGGTTACAAGAGAGCAGGGCTCCTTCGAGTGGTTCAAAGGTGTCATGAATGATGTTGCAGAGAGTGATCATGATGTAATTTCACCAACATAAGATTAATTTCAATATTTAACTTCTTTGGCAACTAAAATTTATCTTTGGTGTGCAGAATATTATAGAAATGCACAACTATTTGACAAGTGTCTATGAAGAAGGCGATGCAAGATCAGCTCTTATTGCTATGGTTCAGTCATTGCAACATGCTAAGGATGGAGTAGATATTGTCTCGGGAAGTCGGGTAATTTTATGACCTTTAAGTATGAAGCTGAACTCTTAAATATCTAGGTGTTTTCTTCATTTGAAACCGCTTGTTGGTCCATCAAATGCTGGGCACTTATTAGAAAGTGTTGTAAAATGTAATAAAGTGTGTTGTAGTTGTTGTCATATGTCACGTGGACTTCTAAATATATAAATGAGAGGGAATCCCCCAAAATTATACAAGGTCCCTTAGGGCATAAAAATTACATAAACACTAGTATATACATAATCCAACATCCCTCCCCTCAAGCTGGAAATGGCAGGCTCGCAAAATTCCAACTTGGCACGGAGAATATATATCATAGAGACCAAGTCTATAGGAGAGATCCCAGGGTACAGTAAATCCAGCTGACTTGGTGGGATATCATCGAGCTGATCAGTAAAAGGAACAAATGGAACGATAGTAGAACCATCTTGAACCGTCTCAAGAACTAAGTGAATGTTCACTTCAATGTGTTATGTCTTCTTGTGGAGAACATAATCACTCGACATATGAATCGTGGACTGATGGTCACAAGAAAGTGACATTGACAAAGCCATAGTAAGGCCCAACTCAGTGACGAAGGATAAAAGTGACATAATCTCACATGCTCTCTGAGCAATAGATCAATACTCTGGTTCAACTCTAGAGCGGGCTACAATAAATTGATTCTTGCTTTTCCAAGAAATCATGTTGCCTCCAACAAAGGCGCAATAACCTCAGGTTAAATCACCTATCATACTGGGATTCAACCTAAGTAACATTAGTAAATCTAAAATCTTTTAAGTGCCCATGGACTCTATACATAAGGTCTTATCTTCGATGAGTTTTAATATATTAAAATATTCTTTGAATAGTGACCATGTGACCAGAGCGAGGAGCGTGAATAAACTGTGGCACCACATTCGCATTCAGAGCAATGTCAGTGCCAGTGAGGGTCAAATAGATCAACATCCAACCAATTGTTTGTGCATATGAACATCGATTAATATGTAGCCAGAAATGTGAAATTCCATAGGAATCTGTGAATGTTCATAACCCAACAATATGCATTAGAGAGAAGATCCAAGATATAGTTCGGTTTATTTACAGAGATTCGTGTGGATGTTCTAGAGATCTCTAAAACCATAAAATAATGCAGCTCACCCAAATCTTTGATATGAAAGAAAAATCTCAATGATTTCTTCGCTAGTGAGATAAAACACGCAATCATCATCGGTCACAATAATATCATCCACATAAGCCGGTAGAATAGTGCGACCATTGATGCCGGTATGTGTGAAGTCGATGATAATATGACAGTTACGTGAATCCATATTGCAAACAACCCCACAAAAGTCGTTGACTCATGTAGACCTCTTCATTAAACAACCCACAAAAAAATACATTTCTTAACATTCAATTGATCAAGAAACCACTGAAAAGAAACATCATGAGCAATGACCACAAGAACAAAAGTGAGTTTCACAGTATTAGAAAACGTCTCATGATAATCCACACCATAAAATGAGTAAATCCATTGGTAATTGGACCATTAGAGTGGTATTTAGTATTGAATATCCAACAACAATAAATAACCTTCTCCCCAGTAAGTAGTGAGACCAGCTCCCAAGTATTATTGTAAGTCAAATATGTCATCTCCTCAAAAATCTTGTTCCTCTTAGATAGATGAGCAGGGGCAGCACTCACATGGAGTATAAAAGTATCATCAAATGCAAAGTAACACGAGAAGGAAGATCCTTGTAAGAAACGTACTTTGCTGTTACAACAAATATAGGTATCAACTAACTTGTGATGATCAACATCATGGGCATAAGCCACACATCCAAACAAACGAAGCGGGGTAGTAGGGTCCAAGATGGATAATGGACTAGGGAAGTTGTATTTAACAAAAAGAGCACTAGTAGTCCCCATGAGATGTCGGGTTTTTTCCTTTCAGCTACAACATTTTGTTGGGGTGTATAAGGATAAGATAGCTGGCAATGAATACCATGATCTATGTATGCTTCAAACTGAGATGAGAGGTACTATTTACCAGTCATTGCCCATTCTTTGAACATTAGTTTGATATTGATTTTTCATTATTGCATAAAAGATATTGAACATAGATAAGACCTCATTACGCGATTTAAGCAAGAATACACATGTCATCATAGAATAATATTTAACGAAAACAGCATAATATCTGAATTCAACCATATCTATGACCACTGAGGGGCTCTGAACATCAGAGTGCGTGAGTTAGAACTACTGAGTAGAACCAGTGCAACTAAGGACATGAGAATTTCTAACATGTTCGATACAAAAACAGATGTCACATTTCAATTTATAATCAAGAAAAGAGATTCGAAAATAAAAAATTTGCAAATTGCGCACGCCATAACAAAATATTGCTCTCTTTAATTTGAGATAAAGTTGTTAAAGAAGTTTAATAAAGAGAAGTGGGAGAATGGGGAATGATTTAGTCGAAGACATATGCTCCTTCAAAGGAATACAACCCCTCACTCTTATGTCGCCAAGAATATATTTTGCCAAAAGCCATGAAAAAGACAATGAGTAAGGAAGAATGTGATACAGTAATTCATGACACAAGTTAAAGTACCGGCGTATAAAAGGTTAATATACAATTTTGGAGCATATAAAACATTAGAATCAATGTCACTAACATATAAAATGGTAGTGTATGGAAAGACTATTGAGAACTAAGAGGACAGAAACACTTGACATGTGATCAGCGACATCAAAGTCAACAACTCTCCAATAATAGATAAAGCAGCAGCAACAATAATAGCAATGAAGGCGGTAATTTGTGAGATCTCGATAGATGACTGGAGTGAGCAAGACCGATAATCACTCCGTGTTAGAAACCGATGAAAAAGGGAAACAAGGCGTATCAATTTGCTAAGGATGCTCAAGAACCAACATCGAGGAAATAGGACCGTGCTCTCTTGATAGGCTTCAATAACAGTGGTCGGGCGCTGTCAGTCCTGAGTATGGGCGTGAAGTTTAAATTTACCAATGAAGTATTCATACTCGAGGTAGATTAGGGTTTTTTTGTCAAAATTGCATTTTTTGATCAAGCATGGTTTCTTTTAAAAGACATCAAAAACTTGTTGTAAGTGGCCGTCTCATGTCTGATTATAAATTAATGTCTTCTAAGTAGTCAACCACAATTGATTGCCCTCAGATATATATATGTCGCATGGATGTAGTCAGCACAATTCATAAAATCGTTCCTGAAATTTACAGGACCTCTTCTTAGTGTCTTCAACACAGCTTAGAACATATAATATCCCAACTTTAAGTGTCATGTTTAGTGAAGATCATAGTGTCTTTGAGTTGGTCCAACAAGTCATCTATCTGAGACATGGCATATCTATTATTTACTATATCTTGTTTACAACCTAGTAGTCGATGCACGTTCTCCAACTATTGTCTTTCTTTAGTGCCATCACAAGGAGCATAACAAATTGCTTGATTTGATAGAGACTTCATTCTTAATTCCATCATTTTCAAGCATCGAAAGTTGATACATATTAATATTGGGCAAAGGAACAACAACTAATTACTGTATTTCATGCCACAGCTTGTCATGGTGGCATGCCTTTTTTACTTCAAGAAAAGCGAGTAATACTCATTCACCGTTTGCAATTAGTCTTTGCATGCCTTGCCTTGTGGTCAACACTTTCTCATCCAGCTTTTCTGGTCAGATAAATAGAAATAGGCATTTTTTTATGACCATTTATGACTTGCTTTATATATACAATGAAAATTAAGTTGACTTTTTGTTGTCACAGTAGAAAACGGGAATTCAATAATGATAACCCTAAACCGGGCAAGCACATACATATATAAAGGCGACATACACGTGACATATCACGTGCATAACAAATACGAAAAATAACATAAAAGGCGAATATTCAACTCTCCCCCTCAAGTTGGGAATATATATTGATCATTCCCAACTTGTTAGTGTTGTCCTTGAAGCTGTCGATGCATAGCCCCTTGGTGAAGACATCGGCAAGCTGGTCAAAAGAGTTTACAAACGGAGTACAAATATTTCCCTTGTCAAGGTGATCCTTGAAGAAATGTCTATCGACTTCCACATGTTTGGTTCTGTCATGCTGCACGGGATTGTGTGCAATGCTGATAGCAGCCTTATTGTCACAATAGATCATAATAGGATTGTTCCCTTGAAAACCTATATCACGGAGAATAGTCTTCATCCACAGTCCCTCACAAACGCCTTGGGCCATGGCCCTATACTCTGCTTCTGCGCTTGAGCGAGCTACCACATTCTGCTTCTTGCTCTTCCACGAAACGAGGTTGCCTCCTACAAAGGTGCAATACCCAGTGGTAGACTTTCTGTCGTCTTGGCTACCAGCCCAATCAGCATCTGTAAACACTTCAACTTCCAATGACTGACTGTTTTTGAACAAAATCCCACGTCCTGGTGCCTTTTTGAGATAACGTAACACCCTGAAGACAGCCTGCTGATGACGTATGGAAGGAGAGTGCATATACCTGCTTAGGACTCCCACAGCGTATGTAATGTCAGGGCGAGTATGGGACAAGTATATAAGCCGCCCAACCAGACGTTGGTATTTTGAGGCATCCACGTTCTCCCCACTAATATCTGCATCAAGTTTGTGATTAGCCTCAATAGGAGTGTCCACAGGGGCACACCCAAGCATCCCAGTCTCCTCAAGAAGATCGAGAGTATACTTCCTTTGGGAGATGAAGATCCCACGTTGAGACCTTGCAACTTCAATTCCCAGGAAATATTTCAGCTTCCCCAGGTCCTTGACTTCGAATTCTTTGCCTAGTTGTTTTTTCAAGTGATTGATCTCCTCCAAGTAGTCTCCGGTAATGATGATGTCATCCACATACACAATAAGAATAGAAATCTGAGGACCCTTCCTCTTGATAAAGAGAGTGTGATCAGCTTGACTTTGAGTGTATCCAAGTTGAAGCATGGTCTTGTAGAAACGTCCGAACCACGCTCTCGGAGACTGCTTTAGGCCGTACAGGGATTTTAGAAGGTGGCAGACCTTCCCCTTGGATCCTTTGATCTCAGAGCCCGGGGGAATATCCATGTAGACTTCCTCTTCCAGATCACCATTTAAGAACGCATTCTTGATATCAAGTTGCAGTAGCTCCCATTTACGACTCGCAGCACAGGAGAGAAGCACACGGATTGAGTTCATCTTTGCAACAGGAGCAAATGTCTCTTGATAGTCAATGCCCTGAGCTTGGGTATATCCCTGAGCCACCAACCGAGCTTTGTACCTCTCCACCATTCCATCTTGATTTTGTTTAACTGTGAAGACCCAACGGGATCCGACCGTTCGCTTCCCAGGAGGAAGACTAGCAAGCCTCCATGTCTTGTTTCTATCCAAGGCGCACAGTTCCTCCTCCATTGTCTTTTTCCACTCAGGTATCTGAACAGCCTCCTGCCATGTCTTAGGAATCACAATAGATGAAAGAGAAGAGATAAAGGCTTTATGGGCCCGAGAGAGGTGATCATAACAAATGTAGTTGGCAATGGGGTGTTTAGTGCCACCCTTTTTACCTATAAGACGAGCCAGAGGAATATGGAGGTCATCATCAGAATCTGGTGCGGAGACAGTCACCGGCACTGGCGAAACATCCGCAGTCTGCACTTGCTCAACAGTCGTGGGACGACGGGAGTATGTGTATAAGATAGGAGGAACGTGGGGGGAAGGAATGGGAGGAACGGGAGGAATGGGAGTAATGGAAGGAAGAGGATTGACAATGGGAAGAGGATAATCGATGGTCTCGTCACCATCACTAGTCGTCTCCCCCTGACGAGGACCAAAGTACGGCTCCCCCTCACGAAAGGTAACATCCACAGTGCAATAGTAGCGACGAGACGGAGGGTGATAACACCGATACCCTTTTGTGGTAGGAGAGTAACCAACAAAAACACACCGAAGGGAACGCGCATCGAGTTTATCACGATGTGGGGTATGGACGTGGACAAAACACGCGGAGCCGAAGATGCGAGGGGCAAGATGAGAGATGTGGACAATGTGTTTTTTTTCAAGGCACGACAGAGGCGTAGCAAAAGAGAGAGCACGGGATGGAAGACGGTTGATGAGATGGGCAGCAGTGAGAACAGCATCGCCCCAGTAGGATTTAGGAAGGTGCATAACAAGGAGGAAGCACCGGGCCACCTCCAGCAAGTGCCTATTCTTCCGTTCAGCCACCCCATTTTGAGTGGAAGTGTGGACGCACGTAGTTTGATGTATGATGCCATGGTCGGCAAGATAGGCCCCAAAAACACCCCGGTCGTCATATTCCCCACCATTATCGCTACGAAGCACACGTATTTTTCCTCCAAATTGTTGGGTCACCATCTTATGAAAAATTTGAAAACAAGAAAGCACGTCACTCTTCCTTTTTAGCAAATAGACCCACGTAGTGCGAGAATGACAATCAATAAAAGTAACAAACCACTTATAGCCAGATAAAGATAACACAGGGGATGGACCCCAAACATCGGAGTGAATAACATCAAAAGGACATAAACTAGGAACAGATAAATGACTAGTACTGCGACGAACATGTTTAGATTGTTCACACGCATCACAAGAAAAAGACTGAAGTAAAGGACGAAAAACAGGAAACAGTTTAGCAAGATATAAAGGAGAAGGGTGGCCAAGGCGCTGGTGCCATCGTCGAATGTCATGTAGAGTCGGAGGTCTGATGGAAGAGAGAGCACTTGGAGAAGACTGGTTCAGCAAGTACAGTCCGCCAACATTCCTACCACTGCCAAGCGTCCGCCTCGTACCCAGATCCTGAAACACACAAACATCAGGGAAAAAGGTCACGGAACAATTTAAAGAGTTAGTCAAGTGACTAATAGAAAGTAAATTGCGAGGAAAAGAGGGAACATGCAAAACAGAGGACAGCGATAGGTCGGGAGAACAAGGGACAGTCCCTTTACCAGCGATGGCGGAAAGGGAGCCATTAGCTGCAATAACCTTATCACGACCAGAAAGAGGGGTATAAGAGGTAAAACCTGAGGCCGAACCAGTCATGTGGTCGGTCGCACCCGAGTCGATGATCCACTCGGAAGAAGTGGAAGACACAGCATTAGCACTGGACAGACCTGAGGTGGCAACAGCAGCATGAGAGGCAGCAGGAGTAGAGTTTGTGTGGGAGCGCAACAGGCGTCGGAAAGCCTCTAATTCGCCAGCAGATAGGCCTCCAGAGCTATCCTCCATAACCTCAGTAGAGTGTGCAGAAGACTGAGGACGATCACCAGAGTGACGGCCACCACCACCACAGTACCCACCTCTACCACGGGTACTAGAGCCCCGACCACCAGGAGCAAGGTGTGGATGCAGACGAAAGCAAGATTTGTTGGTGTGGCCAGTCTTCCCACAATGACTACAAACAGGAGGTGGTCCACGAGACATCCCGGCCAGCGCAGAGTGATCAGTAGCGGGACCAAGAGTGCGGCGACGATTCTCATCACTGAGGAGCATGCTGAAGGCCTCCCGAAGAGAGGGAAGTGGCTCACGGTGGAGGACATGTAAACGGACAGCGTCAAACTCCATGTTGAGCCCCATAAGAAACACGTGAACCCGGAATCGATCTTTATCTTTCTGAAGAGCCACAGCATCAGTCGCACAAGCAGCAGCGAAAGCATTAAAGAAATCCAGCTCCTGATAAAGGCGCTCAAACTCAGAATAGTAGGCAGCTATGGTCATAGTCCCCTGCTTCAGTTCCAGAACACGGCGAGTGAGCTCATACACTTGCATCGAACTGCCTGCCTGAGAGTAAGTACCTCGGGCTCGGGTCCAAATGTCGTAGGCGGAGTCCAACAGCATATAACTGCGATACACCTGGGGAGACATCGAATGAAGTAGCCACGAGACAACCAACGAATTGTCCGCATCCCATTTGCTCCACGAGGGATCGGTGCGTGGTGGCTCAACAGTGGTACCATCAATGAGACCATATAACTGGTGGCTGCGAATAGCATGTTGGGCCGCCCTGGACCATTCCAGATAATTTGTGTCATCCAAGGCAACAGTAGTAATCTTCAACGAGCCAGACTGGCCATGACTCCGAGGATGATCACCCGAGGAACCGGGCAAAGCACCGGAACGGGGAACCGGAGAACCGGGAAGAGAACCGGATAGGGAAGACGGGGAGATAACAGATGGATCACCCATCGAAGAGAGCGGAGATATCAAAGGAAGCAAAAAAACATCCTACAGGTGCCCCTTAGAACGAGAAGCCGAAGAGAGCACCCGAGGAAGCGAGGGCGGGGCCTTCGCCAGCCCCCATGGAGGACAAAACTGCTGCAGGAAGGATCGGCGCCGGCGACTAGGGCAGAGGGGGGGGGCTGGCGACAGAAGAGGATGCCCCCCTTACGCCAGCGACACGATCTGGAGCGTCGAAGGGGCTGGCGAGCCGGACCGGGAGCGCTGGAGTCGACGAGCGCTGAAGGAGCGCTGGAGGCGACGAGCGCTGGAGACGACGAGCGCTGGAGACGACGAGGCGAGCGGAGCAGAGGCGACGGAGCGGGATCGGCGAGCGCTGAAGGAGCAGAGGCGACGGAGCGCTGAGACGACGAGACGGGATCGACGAACCGCTAGGGCTCTGATACCAAGTAGAAAACGGGAATTCAATAATGATAATCCTAAACCGGGCAAGCACATACATATATAAAGGCGACATACACGTGACATATCACGTGCATAACAAATACGAAAAATAACATAAAAGGCGAATATTCAACTGTCACCACTTTGATTAGGTGAGTTGATATTGTTGTGCTCCATAATAGAACACGACATTGTGGTCCGATGGGGACTGCCGTGAGGCATCTGACATATATTGAGTTGATCGACTTCACACAAAACCACATCAATGTATTCATTGATAATCACAAATAGGAGTGGGCACTATCAGTTACTTTGTTCAATATTTTCTTAATCCAACCAAGTAGATTTAAAAACTGGATAATGGCACTCCATCATAAAATCTTAAACATCAAGACACCTTTACATGTAATTAATAGTTGGACTTTTGACTGGAACTCCAAAGTCAAATGTGCTCATGATTGAGCACTCATGGAATGAGTACAAATGGTGCCCTGAGGATAAATGAGTGAGATCTACTAGGCCAAAGAAGACAAAAACTTGATAGTTTAGAGTTTGGGTTGCTACATTTAGCGTTAAATTCTTTTGCTAAGTTACATTTTAGTAAAACTTAATGATTTATGGTCTGCAGATTCGCACTCATTTTGCAAGACCCAACTGGAGGAAAGTGTTCAGCCAACTAGCAAATGCGCACAAATGTTCTCGTATTGGTATCTAAACTCAGCTCTAATAATATACTCTTTTTATGGTATTGATATTACACTTTATGGGCTGATATTTTCCATGCAGGTGTGTTTTACTGTGGCTCACCTACACTGACAAAACAACTGAAGGAACTTTCACATGAATTTAGCCATACCACGACAACCCGATTCCATTTTCACAAGGAAAACTTCTAGTTCTAGCATAGAAGTGAGTAGGCATAAATTATAAATTTGTATTGTTAAATAGGAAAAAAACAGGAGAAGAAACAGGTTTAGTAGAATCTTGGTACAGGTAATTTTTTAAGATGCGTTGGAATGTTATTTAGATAGAATTACAATAGCACAATTAAAGTGACGATGTTTTCCTTCTAAAAGAGGATTTTTTTAGTGTATAAGTTATTTTGTTGATGAAGTTAATTATGTCAATCATTCTCTTAGTAATTTGTCAATTACAATGTTCAACTCTAATATTTGATTGGTGCATTTCTGAGTAATGGTTCACTCATCAAGGATTTTACAGGCATATTATGGTTTTGAGAATATAATCACACTTTGAAAAACTCATACAACCCTGTGTTAATCATTCTCTTAGTGCTTTGTTAATTACAATTTTCAACTCTATAGTTGATTGGTGTGTTTTCCGAGAAATGTTTCACTCATCAAGGATTTTGCAATCATATTATGATGTTGAGAATATAATCACACGTTGAAATACTCGTACACACCTAATATAGATCATGTCTTTTGCATTTAACACAGGTCATACCTTATGACTTCAATGAAGGTTATTATGCCTTGAGCACTTAATATAAATCATGAGCTCCCTCGCCCTACATCTAATTGTTTTTTTTGAATGCATAGGTTTTAACTTGATATCAAAGCAAGTTGTCCAACAGCACACTCTCGCGCCACATAATTTAAAAAAAGATCACGTGTTAGAGGTCAAAGATCATATACATCCGGGATGTATTGAGAATATAGGCCCACGTTGGAAAATTCATGTAGTTTTGTGTGCTTAGTCTAGAACTTGCTAATTTAAAAAAAAAATGGTATTATTGGGAAATTCGCTTGGAATCCCCATTTTGAACGAGCATACTCTCTATTTATGACTTCCTGAATATATAAACTAGCTTGTAGAGGAGTTCACAACTGTATGTAAGAGTATCATGATTTTCTCATAACACGCCAAAAACATAACTGATTTTAACAAAAGTGCACCTATGTTCAAGTTCCCTATCAAATTATAGAAGGAAAGATAATGTAGTGCTCTGAAGAATATGGATATGTCTACCGTGTTAACCCAACATATACGCTCAGGTTCCATTGCCAAAAAGCCTTTACCTTGGTCAATAGAAAAGTATTCAATGCACGATGTTCGCTCATAAAAGACAACTCGTCCTCAAAAATGGATGAACCACAAGGAATAAACTTTCTTGGGGTAGATTGATGTGATTAGTGTTTTAATGTCCTCCAACATGTCTGAAATGTCGCGCAACATGTCTGTTTGATGGAAGATGACATTTTTCCCCAAAAAATAGGTTATGTGACTATGTCCTTTAATAAAATATAGGCAAACATGATTTTTTTTATATGTCGGCAGACATGACTGTTGAAACTACCACCCGCGACGTTAATTTAGGTTATGTTAGCAGTATATATGCTTAAATTACATCTATATATAGTAGAATAGGAGAAAATACTTTGATAATTATTTCAAAGAACCCTTACTCATACATATACATGAATGAGGGGAAACCCTAAAAATAGAGAAAGACTAAAATACCCTCAACTGAGATAAATACACATAAATGCTGAACGACTTGAAATAATGTGAATTACAACTCTCCCCCTCAAGTTGGACGGAAGATGTCAGTCATCCCTAGTTTCTGAATGTCATCAGTAAACGTATCACATCCCAAGCTTTTGGTGAACACATCGGCCAGTTGATCTTTGGAATGAACGAAGGGAGTTACCACAGCTTTTTTATCCAAGTGATCTTTAATAAAATGTCGATCAACCTCAACATGCTTTGTCCTGTCATGTTGGACTGGGTTATGTGCTATGCTATTGTTGCAAAATAAGGAGAAGGGAGCTGTCTCAGTGAAACCTAAATCTTGTAATACAGTGCGCAGCCACAAACCCTCACATAGGCCCTGAGACAGCAAGGAATTCAGCCTCAGCACTTGATCTGGCCACCACATTCTGCTTCTTGCTACACCATGTCACAAGGTTTCCTCCAATGAAAGAACAATAACCAGTTGTGGACTTTCTGTCATCTTGACATCCAGCCTAATCAGCGTCGGTAAAGACCTCAATCTTCAAGTTATTGTTTTTGGAGAACAATAGACCGCGACCAGGTGCTTTCTTCAAGTATCTTAGCACACGATACACAACATCTTGATGTCTGATCCTGGGAGAATGCATATACCTACTCAGAATCTCTACCGCAAATGTAATGTCAAGCCGAGTATGGGATAAGTATATAAGTTTCCCAACCAGTGTTTGATAACGTGATACAACAGCATGGTCACCATCACTATCACCATCAATTTTATGGTTCTCCTCCAAGGGAGTGTTAGCAGGAGCACACCCAAGCATCCCTGTCTCCTTTAGAAGATCCAATATATACTTTCGTTAGGATATGAATATACCCTGATCAGATCTAGCCACCTCAATACCCAGAAAGTATCGTAACCTTCCTAAGTCCTTCACCTCAAATTTAGCAGCTAAGAGGGTTTTAAGACTGGCAATCTCCTATGTGTCATTTCCTGTAATCACAATGTCAACCACGTAGACAATGAGAACCACTACCTTCTGTTCACGTCTCCGGATAAACATGGTAATGATCGGAGTGAGCTTGATTGTACCCAAACTTGAGCATAGCTGTGAGAAACCTTCTGAACCAGACCCTAGGAGATTGCTTCAGGCTATATAAAGATTTCTTTAAGCGGCGGACAAGCCCTTCAGTCCCCTTCTTCACAAAACCAGGAGGAAACTTCATGTACACCTCTTTATCGAGGTCATCGTGAAAGAACGCGTTCTTCACATCCAGTTGATGAAGGTCTCAGTCCAGGCAAGCCGCACATGTAATATAACACCCGAATATAGTCCATCTTTGCAACAGGAGCAAAGATCTATTGGTAATCAACTCCCTGCGTCTGAGTGTATCCTTAAGCAACCAGACGTGCTTTGTACGGCTCCACTTTACCGTCTTGGTTTTGCTTAACAGTGAAGACCCACCGTGAGCCTATAGATTTCTTCCCAAGAGGAAGAGAGGAGACTTCCCACGTATGATTCTTATCCAGGGAAGACATCTCATCGTGCATAGTCTGTGTCCATACAGGCATCTGCAAGGCTTCCTGCAACGATTTAGGAATAACAATCAAGGAAAGGGATGAAACAAAGGCCTGATGAGCCGGGGTGAGATGTTGATAAGCCACATGGTTAGAAATAGGGTGTTGCGTACTCGTGGCTTTACCTTTCAGCAATGCAAGAGGAATATGCATATCCGCATCATCAGAATCTGAGGACGAAGTAGACACAGACAGTGGAGGAACTCTAGTAGCTTGTGTACCTGTACGACGGTGATATATGTGTGGAAGCGGAGAGATCAGGGTGGAGATCAAGGGTACCTGGATAGAAGCAGTAGCTACCGGAGTAGGTCGATGTGGTAAAGTGGAGGTCATGGAAGGAAGGAGAGGAAGAGGGATAGGAGTAGTAGCAGTATCACCATCACTCTCGGAAAATAACATCCATGGTACAGAACATACGTCGGGATGGAGGGTGATAACACCGATACCCTTTGGTGGTAGAAGAGTAGCCGAAAAAGACACAACGGAGAGCCCGAAGGTCAAGTTTATCACGACTGGGTTGGTGGATGTGCACAAAGCAAACACACCCAAAGATACAAGGTGTTAAATGGGAAAGGACACGAGAAGGAAGGCGATTGATAAGATGAGCGGCAATGAGAACTGCATCCCCCCAATAGATTTTGGAAAGGTGCATGGTGGATAGAAGACATCGAGCAACCTCAAGGAGGTGCCGATTTTTACGTTCGGCCACACCATTTTGAGTAGATGTGTGGACACACGTTTTCTGGTAGATAATACCATGAGTGGTGAGATAAGAACCAAAGGCACCACGATCGTCATACTCCCCACCATTATCACTTCTAAGAATACGAATAGAAGCATTGAATTGAGTTTGCAATATTTTATGAAATATTTGAAAACAAGAAAACACGTCACTTTTTTCCTGCAAAAGATAAACCCATGTAGTACGATAGAAGCAATCAATAAAGGTGTCAAACCATCGAAAACCATTTAAAGATAAAATAGGGGACAGCCCCCACACATCAAAATGTATCACATCAAAAGGGACAGTAATGGAAAAAGAGAGATGCGAAGAAGTATGTCGCACATGTATAGACTCATCACATACATCACAAGTAAAATTTTGAAGGAAAGGTAAAAAAGCAGAAAACAATTTTTGCAGATAAGTGGAAGACGGATGTCCTAGGCGCAGATGCCAACGACGAACACCATCAGCTGTGGCGATGGAGCAGGAAAGAGACTGAGAGGGTATCTGGGAATTCAGACAGTACAAGCCTCCACGATTCCTACCACTGACAATGTTCCGCTTCGTACCCAGTTCCTGAAAAACACAAGAATCGGGAAAAAAAAGTTACAGAGCAGTTCAGAGATCTAGTAATGTTGCTGATAAAAAGCAAAGTGCGAGGAAAAGAGGGGACATGAAGAACAGAAGGAAGAGAAATAGACGACATGAGATATTGTCTTTGCCCGCAATAGAGGATAAAGATCCATTTGCAGAATTGACCTTGTCCTTACCAGACAAGGGGGTATAAGAGAGGAAACCTGAGGAGGACCCAGTCATATGATGTGTTGCGCTAGAGTCAGGCACCCATTCAGAGGAAGAGGTAGTGGCAGTATGAGCACTGGGCATCGCAATAATCGCCAGGGAAGTAGATCCACCTGTCCCAGGATCAGACTGAGAGGAGAGCAGACGACGGAAGGCATCCACTTCCTAAGCTGTAAGATATCCAAAAGGGGAGCAGTGGGACTCATCATAGACATCTGTAGTGTAGGCAGCATCATGAGATCGATGACCACTCTGTCTCTGGCCACCGCGACCAGGTCCACGACCACGACCAGGAGGAGCAAGATGTGGATGAAGCTTGAAACACACCTCCCGAGAATGTCCCCTTCGACCACAGTAGTCACAGGTGGGCACAGAAGAGCCAGGAGTGGGAATAAGACCGCGACCGACACTCGTCAAGGCCGAACGATCAGGCGGCGCCATAACACTGAGGGACTTGCGTCGTTCTTCATCACCCAGAACCATACTGAAGGCCTCACGAAGGGAGGGATGTGGAGAGCGGCGAAGAATATGCGTCCGCACCATATCAGATTCCATGTTCAATCCCATCAAGAAAACATGAAGACGAAAACGGTCCTCATTTTGCTTTATCTGAACAGCATCAGCAGTACACGCAGGAGTGAAGTGAGCAAAGTAATCCAACTCTTGGTGAAGACGCTCAAACTCAGAGAAGAAAGACGAAACGGTCATCGGACCTTGCCGCAATTCCAAAATACGGCGAGTGAGCTCATACACCTGAGTGGAACTACCGATCTGTGAGTATGTTTCGCGAGCACGGGTCCAAATTTCAGATGCAGAATCCATCAACATATAGCTCTGGTAGACCTTGGGAGACATCGAATGTATGAGTCATGAGACCACAAGTGAGTTGTCAGAATCCCAACGCTTCCAGGAGGGATCGGTCTTCGGAGGCTCCTTGATCGTGCCATCGATATACCCAAACATTTGCTGACTACGAATGACATGTTGGGTTGCGAGACCATTCCAGGTAATTCGTGTCATCCAAGGGAACCGTGGTAATCTTCAAAAAACCAGAGTGGCCATGAGGACGCTGAGAGTCACTCATTTAAGGATGGATCACACCCGGAGAAGATGCAGAAGAAATGGTCACCCATATCGACAAAGAGGGATCTGAACGAGAGATCAAGCAGAACGAGGAAACTACATCAGCACATCAGCGGCTGTAGAGAAGGTCAGCATCATGAAACTTGCACGATCTGGACATGGGATGCACAACCTGGACAAGGATCTGAGCCAGGAGAAGACCTGACAGGGATCAGGGAGTAGACAGAGAAGAGTTGAGAGTTGACGGGATCAGCAGCAGGCAGGCACATGGGATCTGAGAGTTGACGAGATGCTCGACCTGGATAAGAGCTGACGGGATCAGCAGCAGACAGGCACACGGGATCAGAACAAGGGCTGACGGGATACGGTCGAGCCCTATCGATCAATCGGCGGAGGCAGAAGCTTTATCAAACGATGGCGGAGAACAACGACTTCATCAGAAGGCGGCGGCGGCGACTTCTTCAGCGGCTGTCCAACGGGAGACGGTCGAGAGTAGACGGAGAAGAGTTGAGAGTTGACGGGATCAACAACAGATAGGCACATGGGATCTGAGAGTTGACGGGATGCTCGACCTGGACAAGAGTTGACGGGATCAGCAGCAGGCAGGCACACGGGATCAGAACAAGGGCTGACGGGAGACGGGAGACGGTCGAGCCCTATCGATCAATCGGCGGAGGCAGAAGCTTTATCAAACGACGACGAAGAACAACGGCTTCATTAGAAGACGGCGGCGGCGACTTCTTCAGCGGCTGTCCGACGAGAGACCCCGTCTATGAGCCGCGAGGTGTCATATGGGATCGACAACAACGGAGGCCGGCGATCAAGCGGCGAAAGAAGGTCGAGCGGCGGAAGCGGAACAGACGAGCGGCGGAAAAAGGCGAGCGGAACAGACGTGCGGCGATTCCTCTGATACCAAGTAGAATAGGAGAAAATACTTTGATAATTATTTCAAAGAACCCTTACGCATACATATACATGAGTGAGGGGAAATCCTAAAAACAGAGAAAGACTAAAATACCCTCAACTGGGATAAATACACATAAATGCTGAACGACTGAAATAATGTGAATTACAACTTATATTGCATTATATGCTTAAATTGATTAGACTTACTATTTCATTTTTTTCACAGGTGTTATTCTTACAATCAATATTGTAGTCATTTTACACCACCTTTCTTAGTTAATATTACATAACAACAACACTCAAGCCTTTATCCCACAATAGTGAGGTTAGTTAATATTAAATAAAATATTAAAAATATAACATATTTATTAAGTAATGATTTTATGTTTTTAACATAGTTTTAATAAGCATAAGAAGACTGATAATCAATCAAAAATATTTAACTTTTAAATTATTTTTCCTGTTGTATAATTTATTGTTATCTAAATAAAATCGTTACATAATATTAAATATACTTCACACTTCTCTTAGATTGTTGCTAGTAGTAATCACAGCGTGTTACTATTTTCTGAATTTTGAAAACTACTTCACTTTATTTTAAGATACACGTGACTTTTACTTGTTAAATTGTTATGCTAATTTTACTTTTATAACATATAAGTATACTTCGTATATATTTTTATTTATAGGCTATTGAAATTCGATATTTTAAAATATCTCTGGCATTCAACATTTTAAATCCTAATCTTACTGTTGAAGCCTGGAAAATCCCGGCTCCAAAATTCGGATCAATGCAGCCCGAGGTTACTGATCCTGCGGTCCAACTCCACGGCTCGAATAGCTAAAATAGGAGAGAGAAAATGACTATAAGCACACCCCAGGTGCTCCAGCAGGGAGGTCCCACCACATACCCGGAAGTTTGGGAGAAACTTCCCCTCCGCAACCAAAAGCTGGGCGAGGTACTAGACGGGCATGGACTTGGCGAGTATCCAGCTTGGGGGGACCTCGACCACTTCCCAAAAGTGTCATTTCTAGTACCCCTGGGGGTCTATTTATAGAGAAATCCTAGGGGGGTACAGGCGAGTATACTGCCTAAGCTCGCGAGTTACAAGGGCTACTCGCCTATACTCGCGAGATACTCGCCCAAGCTCGCCCCTGCTCGCCTCTTGCTCGCCCAGCTCGCTCGCCCAGCTCGCTCGCCCAGCTCGCTCGCCCAGCTCGCTCGCCCAGCTCGCCCCTTGCTCGCCAAGCTCGCCTCTTGCTCGCCCACCTCGCCCCTTGCTCGCCCACCTCGCCCCTTGCTCGCCAAGCTCACCTCTTGCTCGCCCACCTCGCCCCTTGCTCGCCAAGCTCACCCAGCGAGGTCTGCGAATAGGCGTCTTCTTAGGCCTTTCTGATCTCGACGAATTACGGGTTGAACACTTACATTGTTGTAGCTATCCAATGTCTATAATCTTGGATATGATTATAACCAAATTTATCATGGCAATCAGATCAGGGTATAAGCTCCCATAATTAATGAACCTGCATGTACATATCAGAAGCAATTTCAATTAAGGAAGGTTATTAGGCTTAATTATCTAGGCTCGGGTTTTATAAATTGGAGTGTGATCTAGTGAATAGAGGTGATATACAACCTCTTGGAAACGCGTCTCTCTCTGCTTATGTAACCCTGAGGGGGCACTATAGCAATTTTTATGTCTCACTCCCCAATATAAGGGAGTAGCATTGTCTCTTATTTTCCATCTTGGAAATATTATGAGTGTTAGCCTCTCCTAGGTGAGAGAGGCTCTTAGGGGAAACCATCCCTCAAGAGTTCGGTCTGAGCTTGTCTCGGCATTTGTATCTTTGTTTTGTGCTTAATCTCACAATTTCAGTTCTTGATAGTGTGTAACTATCAATTGGTCCGACCCGCCGCCCACTAAGGGTTCCTTCGTGAACCCTAACTTCATCTCCTCACTGTTTCATGAGGATTTTTCCGTTGATAGCTTCACTCCGTCCGCTAGACTCCAAATCTGCAAACAGTTCGCCACAGTTTCCCGCAGTGTCTCTGCGCGCACCTTCCTTCGGTTCTCCTGCAACCACTGGCTCGATCTTCCACACGAAGATCGTGTCAGCCTCGTTGTTCCCCTCCCTTCTGCAACCCCGATCTAGCACGCCACTAGCTCGACGTGGGTCTTCCTCCGCCTCCCTTCTTCCAGAAGAGCCACACTGTCGCGCATCCTCCTTCCAGCCTTATCCTCCTCTCCAACGCTTCTTCTTCCTAGCACGGACCTCCTCCTCGCGTCCTCCAGCCCCCGCCTGTTGTCCAGCAACCCCGACGCATTTCCTGCGCTCCATCATCGCCCACTGGCACCCCAGCGACTCTCAACCGTCCTTGGGCTCTTCCTCTGCAGCTGTATGTCGGCACACACAGTCCACAACAGCCCCGACACTTCTCGCCGCTACGACCATCCGCGATTCCACCATTGTTCAGCCCCGCAAACCGTTGTCTCCTTTCCGCATCTTTATTTCATGCCCCAAAGCCGTTCAATGACCCTCCACGCCGACGAGGACGCCTCCGCCTCTACCTCTGTTCAATGACCCTCCCTGACTACATGGAGTTTCCACACCTCACTATGGATCACCACACGACCCATCTCCACCGGATCGAGATTTCTGTGTTCGGCGACACTGACCCCCTCGGTCGGATCGTCTGCGTCGAACAGTTCTTCGACCTTCAGTCCAACCCCCGTCAACCAAAGGCTCCCCTGGTCACCATCAACATGGAGGGTTCAATGCTTCATTGGGTGCGTTGAACGCGCCAATAGGTTCCTGACCTCTCCTGGTCCACGATGGAGGAACTCCACTATGACGGCCGCCAGGCAGGCAATGCCTACGAGCGCCTCAGCTCTGTTCGCCAGTTCTACACAGTGGCCACCTACAATGACGAGCTCATCAAGGTCGACATGCATGTACCCAGCTTATCCCCCGACCATGACCTAGGGTACTTCCTTGGGGGTCTACAACCCCACCTTCGTGAGAGCCTCCAGATTCACAATCTGACGACTATTTCTCGCGCCATGGAGCAAACTTGTTGCCTCGACGAGGAACTCTACACAACTCAGTTGTCCTCCTCGTCCCGCCCACCCCAACAGTCGATGTCACTACCGTCGTGGCCGCCGAAATCTATGTCATCGCATCCCCGCTTGAATCATCTGCCCCTGCATGGGCCCTCGCTGCTAGGCCCGCCTCCGCTAGTTCTGCCAGCCCCGCCTCCATCAGCACCTCGACGACCCACCGTTATTTCACAAGCATCAATTATTTTATGATCTTTGGTTTGACTTGAAGAAGTGCGCTGAGGAAACACAGTGAATTTTGGTGGGTTTGGTGAGTTTTCATAGAAAGTACGAACTAGTTTTGAATTTTGACAATATGGAGCCTTGAGTCCTAGTGTCAAGTGAGGACTTCAATATATCAAGGGTAATACTGGTTGAAGTGGAAACTTGATTCAGGTGAGGACTTGTCTAATATCCTGGTTCAACTTATTGCAAGTGGTCTTGCCCTACTAGGTATACTAAATGTCTTAGTGGCATAAAGCATGACCAACTCGGTATGGATTAGAGTAAACCTGAATTACCATTTAAGATCGATGCTTTGGCATATTAAATTTAGGTTTATGTTGTATGGATATGAAAGGTGAGACCTATGTCTCTGAGGAAGATCTAAAGGTATTTGATTTGAGGTACTTGGCCAAAGGACTTGTGGATTTGTACCAGGCAGGCCAAATTGTTGGGTAAGGCCCCAGGATATGAGAATGCACTTAAAGTCAGATTTAGGTCTAACTTATTGTTACGCCAAGCGACATGACACGCTTCCACGGGCATCATTACAGGCGCAGGCTAAAGGAGGCTCAGACAAAAGAGCGGGCTGAACCATCCGGTTCAGCCCCACTTCAATAAAACAGCAACAGGGGGGCTGAACCGACTTGGTTCAGCCCCTATTGGGGTCGGCCGGCCCCTGGGAACCGGGAGGAGTATTTAAACCCGGTCCCCCCCTTGATGAGAGGATTATTGAAGACTTATTTTCAGGTTTCTCTCTTCTCCAACCCTAATTTCTTGTAGCGATCATCTTCTCTACCTCTATCTTTCTCTCTAGATCTCTCTCCCTCTTCTAGTTCATATCATTTGGTATCAGAGCAGCCGCTCCTCGGCCATGGTGACGCGCTCCGAAGCGGAACTCGCCCGCATCGCCACGATTGAGGAAAATTATGTAGGGTTGACGGATACCGTCAACGCCTTGGAAGATCGTTTGAAGAAGACAACGGATCAACTGGAGGAACGTCTGGATCAGCGTTTAGAAGAGATCAAGGGCCTCCTCATGCAAAATCTGAGAGGAAAAACTCAAATTCCAGACGGATTCGAAGCCGAGGCGTCCTATCTCCCTCCGGCGGCATCGAACGGCACCGGAATCACTAGCGGGGCAAGCGGAGGGCAGCAAGGAGGCGGATCGACCTCGACAGGAGGAGCCCTGACGGGATCGGGCTCGACGGAAGCCGATCCCGTCCGGATCGGGCTTACGCACGCCCGATCGGCATACGATGGCAACGGGGTCCCCTGGGCCCCCTCCGGCGGACCTTATGAGGTCGGCCACGGCCGGCCAGAGGGCTGGCGGCAGCCGGAGCCACCGGCGCACGGGATCAACCCAGCCGACCCCCAATCGGCCTGGATCGGCCCTGGGACGCAGCTGGGGTCCTCCTGGCGAGCTCCGGGGCAGGGGGCGGCTCCCTTTCGACCTACGGGGGCGAATGCAGTCCCAATCGGAGGTGTGGCGGGTATCCTGCCACTACCGCGGCCTCCGGGAGGTCCGCCGGGCTATGGAAATGGAAATCCTTGGGCAGGAGGGCAACAAGGAGGCCACGGGTTGAACCCGGGACGGCCAGGGAACGTCGTCGCTCCAGCACCACCATACCATCCAGCACCGGCAGAACACCGCCCATATATGCAGCCCAAATTGACACGAATGAACTTCCCTAAGTTCAAAGGAGGTGACGCCCTTGAGTGGATCCAGAAAGCTGAACTTTTTTTCAAATACCAAGAGATTCCGGCGGGGCAGTGGGTTCAGTTGGCATCTTTCCACCTGGAAGAGGACGCCTATCAGTGGACAAAATGGTTTCTGAGGGGACGCGACTATGCACCCTGGGAGGAGTTTGTGGAGTCCTTCTCTGCTCGCTTCGGTCCTTTGGAGTACGAAGATGTTGAAGCCATGGTGCAGAAATTGAGGCAAAAAGGGACCGTCACGGAGTACCGGACAGAGTTTGAACGGTTGGCCAATCAGGTCAATTGGGAGGAAAAAACGATGCTGAGCTGCTTTGTATCGGGATTGAAGGATCACCTGAGAGATGAAGTGCACGCGTACATGCCACGCACTTTGAGTCATGCTATCAGTCTGGCGAGGATTCAGGAGCGCTATAATCGTCAGAAGAGCCGAGCCACAGTGAAAGCTCCCGCTACTCCTATGACGGGTCGTAGGGATCCCCCTCCGGGAACGCGGCCTACCGTGATGAAGCTTACTTGGGCGGAGATGCAGGTGCGGAAGGATAAGGGCCTTTGTTTTAACTGCGATGAAAAGTACACACGGGGGCATGCATGTCAGAAGGTGCAGGTATTCATGCTCCGCGAGGAGGACGAGGACGATGAGGGTCTCAGTGCCGAGTTGGAGGAGAGCCTAGATTTGACGGACTTTGGCGTGTCTATCCAGGCCATGGAAGGTTGCACCGCCCCGCTCACTTTACGTATGGCGGGGAGGGTGGGTCACGCAAGGGTCACTATTCTGGTGGACAGCGGCAGCACACACAACTTCATCCACCCATCGATGGCCCAGAAGGCAGGCTATGCGATCGACCGTGATGCGGCCTTCCAGGTTATGGTGGCAGACGGGAGCAAGCTTCAATGTGAAGGTGTCATCAAAGGAGCAGAGCTACGGATCCAGGGTTACAGTGGTCAGACAGATGTGTACTTACTTTCGATTCGGGGCTCTGATATGGTGTTGGGGGTACATTGGCTGCGTCAGCTACGGCGGGTGACGTTTGACTGGGAGCAGATGTCTATGGAGTTCCATCAGACGGGGACCGATTATTGTTTGGGCGGCATTAGAGCGACCCCAATCAAGGAGATTACACTCCGCAGCTTGGAGCGGCTGGGAGAGCAGGAGAGACCGATGGTCGTTGTCATGGGGGTCATAACAACACCGGTGGCCCCGACGGAGGCGCCCCCGCTGCTACAGGAAGTTTTGCAGCAGTATTCCGATATATTCCAGGAGCCACATGGCCTCCCACCTCGACGGTTCCGCGACCACCAGATACAACTAAAGACAGGGACGGAGCCAACAAACATTCGGCCTTACCGTTACCCTCACATACAGAAGGCGGAAATCGAAAGAAGTGTCAAGGAGATGTTGTCAACCGGGATCATCAGGCCCAGTGCTAGTTCGTTCTCTTCTCCGATCATTCTGGTCAAGAAGGACGGGACTTGGAGATTTTGTGTGGATTACCGAGGACTGAACGCCTCCACCGTCAAAGATAAATTCCCTATTCCAGTGATTGAAGAACTCCTAGACGAGTTGCATGGCGCCGCTTTATTCACCAAGCTGGACTTACGGTCCGGCTACCATCAGATTCGCATGCACGCCGAGGATGTCCACAAGACGGCGTTTCGCACCCATGATGGGCATTACGAGTTTCTCGTGATGCCTTTCGGCCTCAGGAACGCGCCGTCCACCTTCCAGGCCGTCATGAATGAGATATTCCGCCCCCTCCTCCGGCGATCTGTCCTGATCTTCTTCGACGACATACTCATATACAGCGCAGACTGGGCAAGTCACGTGGCTCATGTGAAGCAGGTCCTCACACTCCTCCGGCAGCATCATTTGTACGTGAAACAATCTAAGTGCTCTTTTGGACAGCCCGAGGTGGAATACTTGGGTCACTTGGTCTCCGTGGACGGGGTCAAGGCGGACCCCAAGAAGATTGAGAGTATGGTTACCTGGCCGCGTCCCCAAACCGTTCGTGCACTTCGGGGTTTTTTGGGCCTCACCGGGTACTATCGGCGGTTCGTCAAAGATTATGGCAAGATCGCGCGGCCTTTGACACAGCTACTACATACGGACGCTTTCCAGTGGCAGGATGATGCCGAGTTGGCCTTTCAGACCCTTAAGAGGGCTATGACGACCACCCCAGTCCTAGCACTTCCGGACTTCACCAAGGACTTTATAGTCGAAACCGATGCATCCGGAGTAGGGATTGGCGCGGTCCTGATGCAGGAGGGACGGCCGATCGCTTTTTACAGTCGGGCACTTGCACCCCGCACCTTGGGACTCTCCACTTATGAAAAGGAGCTGTTGGGGATCATTCAGGCGGTCTCCATCTGGCGGCCCTATTTGATGGGAAGGCACTTCAAAATACGCACCGATCATCAGAGTCTGAAACATTTCTTGGAGCAGAGAGTGGCCTCCCCCCTTCAGCAGAAATGGGTCACCCGACTACTTGGATACGATTATGAGATTATTTACAAGCAGGGCAAGGAGAATACGGTCGCCGATGCGTTATCACGCTTACCGGAGAGCGTACTTCAACAGATCTTCGTGCCTCTCATTGACTCCTTAGACGAAATACAGGACGAGGTTCGTCGAGACAAAGAGCTCGGGCCTATCGTGACAGCCCTTCAGCAAGGGGACCTTACTTACCCAGGCTACCAGTTGCGGAATGGGCACTTGTACTACCAGGATCGTGTCGCCATTCCTGCATCCTCACCATGGAAGACAGTGCTACTACACGAGTTTCACTCATCACCGACTGGGGGACATGCAGGGACCCTTAGGACGTTCCAACGCCTTAAGGCGAATGTCTTTTGGAAAGGTCTCCGACAGGATGTACAGAGATTTGTTCAGCAGTGTGACATATGTCAAAGGCAGAAATACGAAACTGTTGCTCCCGCAGGCTTACTGACTCCTCTAGAGATTCCTCAGCATATATGGGACACGGTATCTATGGACTTCATTGATGGGCTGCCCAAATCAGAGGGTAAATCAGTAATTTTAGTGGTCGTGGACAAGCTCTCTAAGTACGGGCACTTCTTGGCCCTACGTCACCCGTACACGGCCGAATCAGTGGCCGACCTCTTTACGCGGGAGATTGTTCGACTACATGGCGTTCCATGAGCCATCATTTCAGATCGGGATCCGACGTTCGTCAGCAATTTTTGGCAAGAGTTATCCCGCCTACAGGGGACGTGCCTGCGGATGAGTACGACACACCACCCACAGACGAACGGGCAAACAGAGGTGCTCAACCGCGGCGTGGAGACCTACCTTCGATGCTTTGTGATGGATGAGCCCCGGACGTGGACTCATTGGCTGCATTGGGCGGAATATTGCTATAATACGCCCTTTCACTCCGCCAGCAAGATGACTCCGTTCGAAGCCATCTATGGTCGCCCACCACCCACCTTGAGCAGCTATGAACCGGCAAGCGCCGCAGTTCCGGCAGTGGATCGTGCATTACGTGACAGAGACCGCGCATTAGCTACTTTACGGGACAATCTACGCCTTGCACAGGATCGGATGAAGCTTCAAGCTGACAAACATCGGACGGAACGGGAGTTTGCAGTCGGTGACGAGGTCTTCCTCAAACTTCAACCCTACCGTCAGCTATCGGTGGCCCGTCGGCTGAATCAGAAGTTGGCACCGCGCTACTACGGACCGTTTCGCATCCTCCGCCGGGTGGGACCTGTGGCGTATACCTTGGCTTTACCAGAAGGCTCACGGATACACCCAACGTTCCACGTCTCTCTCCTCAAACGGAAGTTGGGTGACTCGGTCCACGTCTCCCCTCTCCTACCGGAGGCTACCACTGTGGGCGAGTGGTGGAGACCAGCCCCGATCAGGTCGACACAAAAGTACCCGACGCCGCACCCGACCAGACCACTACCGGCCCTGAGTCATTTGCGTATTTTATTGCATTTTAATTATTTTACAAATGTTGTGTTTGGTCCATTTTATTTTGTTATGTTTTATTTTACAAATGTTTGCGTGAAAGTATGTGCATGCCTATATATATATATACACACACACATGTTTATATATATATTTATATATAAATATATATATATGTCTGTCTAGTAATTGCCGGTTCAGTCTTCTCCCAGTCAACCAGGCTGCTGATTCAGCCACGTCCGCTGCCACGACGCTCTTCTCCCCAGCGGTTTAGCTCCACGTCCAAGCTCTGCCATGGCCATCTAGTCCCGCGATTCTTCCGCCCACGTTCGCCGCCTCCTTGTGCGTTTCCCCAACGGTTTCTGCAGTTCCAGCCATGATTCTTTCCCAAAAGCCGACAGTTACTGCTTCCTTATATATGGGAGAAAATTGCTGCTTGAAGGGGGGTGAATATAAAAGATTGATTGGATTTTTGACTTGACGAAGGAGAGAAAACAGCTTTTGTTATTTGATTTCCGTTTGAGTCCTGCTGGTGATTGAGAGAGAAGATGAACAGTGCTTCCTCTTAGTCGATATTAGAGTTGTAGGGTTGTTGAATATATGAATTTGTTTTGTTGTGCTTCCGTGAAAAACAAAAAGAAAATGTTGATGATGTTGGAAAATGATTCCTGTGAGCTTACTTCTTGAATCCTGTAGTTAGTGCTGATTTCCTGTTGGAGAGATCTAAAGTTGTAGAGAAGATGATGAACAGTAACTTTAATGTTACTGTTCGAACCTTAGGCTTGTTAAAGGAGAGCAGTAAGCGTGAATATTATTATTAGTTTCCGTTAATTGGTTCTTGGAGATTGTTTAGTTTCGTTCTCCCATGACAGTGACTATCTAATTGTGCGGTTTGAGTTTATTGCTGCTGTGAGTTCAAAGGGAAAAAATTTTGTCTCCCATTCCACTTAATTTGAGATTTCGTCGGAACCACCCTGTGAATAGTGAGTGAAGTTTAGTTCTTGTGTTAGAGAATACGTGGAACCACTTTCGTGTGTGAGAGTGATTGAGAAATTAGGTTGTTTAATTTGTGGTTCCCTACACTAGTGAGTGTTTGAGATTCCGTGGAATCACTTTAGTGTGAGATTGAGCGAAATTATTCCGTGGTGCCCTTGTGTGATAGAGGCCAACCTCGGAGCGGGAGATCGAAGGTGACGAGGAAATCCTCGCGGGATCGCCATCGACTTCGATTGCGGAAAGACGCCCCTTTCCGTGGGTAACTTGTTCCTTTCTCTTCCTTTGTGTGCATCTAAATTTTCTCTTTAGGATATCAGATTCATTGTGGGTTTTCGCCCGGGATTTTGTCAGCGAACGCTACGTCGAAAACTCCAAACGGAAACGTATTTGGGGTTCACGATTTCCGTTTGCTACAACAAGGGGAACGGAACGAAAGTTGCGAACTTCCTTCCCCGGATTTAGAATTGAACCATAGTTCAAGAAAATTCAATTTGTAAAACAAAATAGTAATTTTGTGCTTTATAAAACATAGTTGCTTAATTTCTTAAAGTTCGTGCACGCCCGCTCAAAATCTCAATTTTTAACTGCATGCATTTAGGGTTTCCTAGAAATAGCCGACAGGCGCGTAAACCCTACGCGTCGTCCTGCATCAATTTGGTATCAGAGCTAGGTTCCAAAATTTTTCTAAGTTTCGAGATCCGCCCTGCGTAGAATAGGAACCCGCATAGCATTTAAATTTAAAAAAAGGGGGGTTTTATTTTTAGTCATCCATCTTACTTGTGTGTCTTGCATGCATCTGTGTAGTGATAGGTTAGTGAGATGCGTCAAATTGAACGTGGTCACCCGAGTAACGGAGACGAAGGTAATGAACCACCCCCGTGGTTTCTACCCTTCGCCCACCAAATGACAACGTTAACCGAGAGTGTCTATCAAGTGCGGGAAAGGTTTAAAAACCTTAGTGGTAGGATGAATAGTTTAGAAGTACCTCCTCGAGTTTCAATGCCGCCTCCAATTCGAGATGAGCATTCTGTTCGTCCACAGCACGAAGCCCCTCCACACTATGGAGAGAGGTCTACATATTGGAGAAATCCTTTATTTGAGGATTACGAGTCCATTTACACCCACCCCCATGGAGCCCGCACTCGAGTGGATCCTGTTGATCCCTCGACACCATATTATGAGGATAGAGTTCAGTATCACGCCAGTTACCGATACTACACGTCACCTTTATATGAGGAAACTGAGTCGTTATATGCGCGACCACCCCCACACGTTCGTAGAACTCACGTCCAACCACGAGCACGACATGATCATGTTATGGCCACCCTCGTCAAGATTACATTACACGTTATGATCCTGCTAGTGTTCTAAAAACAAACATAATGGTGTCCATTAAGGGTCGACGAGAGCACTCCTCTTCCCAAGGCAGGGAAACTTCACCCACTCTGCATGATATTCTAGTACAGGATGTGTGGAGTCAACCCCCACGAGAGTCTACCCCACTTAGTGAGACCACCATAGAGACCATATCTACATTGAGTGGAGACTTTTCACATACTTCACCCGAGATTTTAGATTCTCTATTGAGTGAAGAATTCTCACACACTCCACCCGATAGCGCACCGAGTCACATCACGATTGAGAGCCGAGAGCTTTGTAGTGACCTCGAAGTTGCCACCTCTCCCTATTCCGGGAGCACGACCCTTTCTGATGGTTTACTTCTGGAGGACCATCACTCTACTGATGGGTTCTTTGATGACCCTCCTATTGAGCCTCCAGATGAACCACCTCGTCCATGTATAGCTGAGATACCTGTGAGCAATACCCTTATGAATTTCAAGACATGGATACCCGCTCCATTGTCGCCCTTGATGTCACTAGTGCTCCAAAGAGATGGTTTTGAGTGTGACATCTATATAGTGAGGCTTGATCGTAAATATTTGATCACTCGCACTCTAGATGAGTTATGGGACGTACCACCTACTCACTTCATTTTAGAGTCGCGTCTTATTATCGGTGCCTATGGTTATCACTTTGAAGACCATCGTATTCACGACGAGTTTTCATATGTCCCACCTGGTGAGCCTCTGGATGCCTCACGTTTCCTTAGTAAGTTTATTACGATTGTCACACTTCACGTGCATTATTGTTTATATGAGAGCACTTCATATGTTATTGGAGCCTATACCGGTACTCGTCGTATTTGTGACGAATTTCATTATACCCCTCCCGGTGAACCCCCAGATGAACCACATAAGGGTTCACCACACATTTGGGATGTATCTATCCTTAGTTGCATAGTCGAGTTTGAGGGTGCACTCGATGATTCGTTGATTTTATATCTTATCACCGATGTCTCTGATTTTCACTTGAATGTTCGTCGCCCTCGCGATGAAGTCTTTTATGAGCCACCTTCCGAGCCTCCTGATCACGTACCTATCTCAGGAGTTGCTTTTAGTATTTACCGATTTGTGGAGCTAGTTGTGTCAGTAGTTCATTTCTTTGCATTTGCATGATTTGCATGAAAATTGAGCGGAAATTGCATAGTACTTATGACTTATACGCAACTCAAGCTAACAAGCATAAAAGAGCTATTAGTTTCAAAATGGATGACTTGGTGATGGTTCGGCTAAATCCGGAACGGTTACCTTCGGGTACCGTAAAGAAGTTAGCTGACCGTAGAACTGGACCCTTTAGAGTGGTCAAGCGGATTGGGCAAAATGCGTATGAACTTGAGATGCCTTCTGTTTGGGGAGCAAATCCGGTTTTTAACGTAGCCGATCTGACTTTATTCCACGATTACCCGCATGAGTCTTTAGATTTTCCATTGCCTTCTCCTTCATTTGTTGCTTCTGGGTTGGTGAGTGCTAGTGAGGAGCCATATTCAGGACACACTAATTCGCATTCAGTTTACTGACACACCACTAGCAGTTCTACCGTTTTCCACTGACAGTTTTCAGAGATATTTGGTTCGTTGGCATGGCAGACCAGAGATCGAGACCAGCTGAGTTTTGGCCGAGGAGTTACAACATATGGATGTTGATCTTCTACAACACTACCACTCGGAGCACTCACCAGGGATGAGTGATTTCGAGAGGGGGAGAGTTGGTGGAGACCAGCCCCGATCAGGTCGACACAAAAGTACCCGACGCCGCACCCGACCAGACCACTACCGGCCCTGAGTCATTTGCGTATTTTATTGCATTTTAATTATTTTACAAATGTTGTGTTTGGTCCATTTTATTTTGTTATGTTTTATTTTACAAATGTTTGCGTGAAAGTATGTGCACGCCTATATATATATATACACACACACACACATGTTTATATATATATATTTATATATAAATATATATATATATGTCTGTCTAGTAATTGCTGGTTCAGTCTTCTCCCAGTCAACCAGGCTGCTGATTCAGCCACGTCCGCTGCCACGACGCTCTTCTCCCCAGCGGTTTAGCTCCACGTCCAAGCTCTGCCATGGCCATCCAGTCCAGCGATTCTTCCGCCCACGTTCGCCGCCTCCTTGTGTGTTTCCCCAACGGTTTCTGCAGTTCCAGCCATGATTCTTTCCCAAAAGCCGACAGTTACTGCTTCCTTATATATGGGAGAAAATTGCTGCTTGAAGGGGGGTGAATATAAAAGATTGATTGGATTTTTGACTTGACGAAGGAGAGAAAACAGCTTTTGTTATTTGATTTCCGTTTGAGTCCTGCTGGTGATTGAGAGAGAAGATGAACAGTGCTTCCTCTTAGTCGATGTTAGAGTTGTAGGGTTGTTGAATATATGAATTTGTTTTGCTGTGCTTCCGTGAAAAACAAAAAGAAAATGTTGATGATGTTGGAAAATGATTCCTGTGAGCTTACTTCTTGAATCCTGTAGTTAGTGCTGATTTCCTGTTGGAGAGATCTAAAGTTGTAGAGAAGACGATGAACAGTAACTTTAATGTTACTGTTCGAACCTTAGGCTTGTTAAAGGAGAGCAGTAAGCGTGAATATTATTATTAGTTTCCGTTAATTGGTTCTTGGAGATTGTTTAGTTTCGTTCTCCCATGAAAGTGACTATCTAATTGTGCGGTTTGAGTTTATTGCTGCTGTGAGTTCAAAGGGAAAAAATTTTGTCTCCCATTCCACTTAATTTGAGATTTCGTCGGAACCACCCTGTGAATAGTGAGTGAAGTTTAGTTCGTGTTAGAGAATACGTGGAACCACTTTCGTGTGTGAGAGTGATTGAGAAATTAGGTTGTTTAGTTTGTGGCTCCCTACACTAGTGAGTGTTTGAGATTCCGTGGAACCACTTTAGTGTGAGATTGAGCGAAACTATTCTGTGGTGCCCTTGTGCGATAGAGGCCGACCTCGGAGCGGGAGATCGAAGGTGACGAGGAAATCCTCGCGGGATCGCCATCGACTTCGATTGCGGAAAGACGCCCCTTTCCGTAGGTAACTTGTTCCTTTCTCTTCCTTTGTGTGCATCTAAATTTTCTCTTTAGGATATCAGATTCATTGTGGGTTTTCGCCCGGGATTTTGTCAGCGAACGCTACGTCGAAAACTCCAAACGGAAACGTATTTGGGGTTCACGATTTCCGTTTGCTGCAACAAGGGGAACGGAACGAAAGTTGCGAACTTCCTTCCCCGGATTTAGAATTGAACCATAGTTCAAGAAAATTCAATTTGTAAAACAAAATAGTAATTTTGTGCTTTATAAAACATAGTTGCTTAATTTCTTAAAGTTCGTGCACGCCCGCTCAAAATCTCAATTTTTAACTGCATGCATTTAGGGTTTCCTAGAAATAGCCGACAGGCGCGTAAACCCTACGCGTCGTCCTGCATCAGCGAGCTCCGCCCGTTACCAGAGCAAGTTCTCATGGCTCGCTGGAAGCTCCAGGGCACAGAATACCGCCCCGAGGTGATGGTGCAATGGAAGCTCATGACAACAGAACACAACGCATGGGTCGATTTGCTGGAGTTCAAGGAGCTACATCCGGACTTCCCACTTGAGGACAATCTGGTCCCTTATAGGGAGGGGAATGTTACGCCAAGTGACATGACACGCTTCCACGGGCATCAGTACAGGCGCAGGCTAAAGGAGGCTCAGACAAAAGAGCGGGTTGAACCATCCGGTTCAGCCCCACTTCAATAAAACAGCAACAGGGGGGCTGAACCGGCTTGGTTCAGCCCCTATTGGGGCCGGCCGGCCCGTGGGGACCGGGAGAAGTATTTAAACCCGGTCCCCCCCTGATGAGAGTATTATTGAAGACTTATTTTCAGGTTTCTCTCTTCTCCAACCCTAATTTCTTGTAGCCGTCATCTTCTCTACCTCTATCTTTCTCTCTAGATCTCTCTCCCTCTTCTAGTTCGTATCACTTATGCATCTCTCGGACGACGAATACTTAATGAGTATACTACTACTTCTAATACTAGTTTTTTAAAATCATATAAAGACGTTTTATTTTCTCTATATTTGTATGATAATTTTCTTAAAATCAAATTTCCTTCCATATAAGATCTTTGTAGAATTAAATCAAATTGATCCTGAAAAATTGCATATTTTTGTAAGTCAATGTTCCATAACTCTTTCAGCATAAAAATTAAATCATTCATATTTAATAAAATATTTAACATCTCATTTGATCTTTAAAATTGGTGCAAAATACTTCTTCTCCAATCATTTGATATCCTCTTAGTATTCAAATTTTCATTGAAAGGACTTGTCAATCAAAATAAGATAACTCATAACTCTCATGACGCAGGATGGATGTAGCAGAACACATATATCGACTCTATGAATGCTTGAATGAACTTGACAATTTTTCGTCTACTAAACTTGCAACGATGATGGTTATAAATAATACAGCACAATAATCACAATCTAGATACAACTTCTAGAAAGGTAACAAATATTGTAATACACGTGCAAAAGTGCTAGAAGTCAAATAATTGGACAAACAAAACCCGGTAAGTCACGGGTTAATTTTGGCACAAAAATTACAAAATAATATTATCCAAAATATGAAATAAACACACGATTCGACACAAAAGAAATGACAATCAATCAATAAACTTACAATGCTTATGGGAATGAAGTTTTAGTGGATATCCGGGGAGTTATCGGCGGCAGAGCTGAAGAATAGATTGGATTAGGGCCTCCGGTGGAGCTCAGCTTGCTGAACTGGGCTGTTGCAGGGCTCGAAGACTAGGAACAACTGCTGTGAAGGGGTCGGAGAGGCTGTTTGGGATGGCCGGAGGCTGGCTTGAGGTGGAGGGCTGGAGGAGGCTGCCTGCAGTGTGAAAACCCATAATGGGTGTTGGACAATGGCTGGATGTAGGGGAAAGGTGGGATTTTGGTGCGGGACGGTTGTTGAAGTACATGCAGGGGCAGGAGGGGAAAGTAACTGAAATTGGGTGGCTGAGAGAGCTGTTTCAGAAGCCGACAGAGTATTTTGGAGGCCTGGGGGATGTAGAGTAAAGAATCGGCCAGCTGGGAGGGAATTCCATAACCTGACAACAATTAGACCCCTTCTTGGTGCGGGACGGTTGTTGAAGTACATGCAGGGGCAGGAGGGGAAAGTAACTGAAATTGGGTGGCTGAGAGAGCTGTTTCAGAAGCCGACAGAGTATTCTGGAGGCCTGGGGGATGTAGAGTAAAGAATCGGCCAGCTGGGAGGGAATTCCATAACCTGACAACAATTAGACCCCTTCTTGGGCCGCTTCTAGGAGGTGGTGGATGAGCTAGAAGGTGGAGAGGAGGTTGCCAGCTAGAGGAAGGAGTGGGGGGCACTCAGTTTGGTTGAGGAGAAGGAGTGGACGTGAGAAGTGGGGTGGGGTGAGGGAGGAATTGGGGGAAATGGGAATGGGGGAAATGGCGAAAAGAAGGCCCTGAGAAATCTTAGGAGAAGTGGCCTAAAATTTAGGAGGTAGTTGTAATGAGGAAGTGTGGTAGTGGGGAGTTGGCTAGGGAGTGGGGATGGTGGTGGCCGGCCAAGGGTGGCCAGGGGGGATAGCCGTAGGTGGTGGTGGTGGCTGGAGGTGGTTTCCGGTGATCGCCGGAAAACTAAAACGGAGGGAAATGAAGTGGTGGTGGCGGAGGAATTTTGAGGGAATGGTGGTGGTTTGAGGGAGGGGCCGGTGGGGAGAAAGGAAGGGAAGGAGATTTGGTGGAGCTTAGTGGAGGCCGGTTGGATGTTTGGGGAGTGAAATGAGGTGGGGTTGGGTGAGCCGGTTGGATGACTGAGGCGAGGATGAGTGGTGGGCGGTTGGATAATTTGTTGGGGAGGGATGAAGGTGGCCGCCGGTGAGGAAAATTTGAGGGAGGGAGATATGGTGGGGCTTGGTGGAGGCCGGCTAGGGAAATGGGGAGGGGGAGAGGTGGGGCTTGAGGGGAGGAGGTTGGAGGTAGGAGCAAGGATGGTGGTCGACTAGATGGAGAGGGGAGGGGGTAACTTCCAAGCTTCGCATTTGGAGTTCGGCTTCGACACCGGTTATCAAAAGTAATCTTCTTGCACTTCACTTTCAATGCCATCTAAATGATTCTTCTATCCCTATTTATAGACTAGAGGTTTACAATGGACGGTCATTATTCTCCGATCATAATGACCCTCAAATACATCAAAATAAAAACCAGAAAAATAAAATAAAATAAATCATAGATCGTCGATCCACACAAAATGGACGACTCTGATAGTCATGTGGGTCTATGTGTATCGTGATCTCCATCATCTCAGAATTTCAAGAGGTGTTTCATCTGGACCTAAAGCATTATATTTTTGCATCTTTTTTCAAAGTTAATTACACTTTAACTTTTGTAGTCAATCTATAAAATAGTTCATTATCATGGTTATTATGCTCTTCCAAAATATTTTCTCCCTTAGAACTTTCAAATAATTTCTCAAATTACCATTGTATCTCTTCTAGATATCTTCATCGTTAACTAAGATTATATTATCTCAACTTGTAATGCATTTAAATTGATCAAAATCTCTAGAGCATTTATCTCTAGCTTTAGATTTTCTATATATCTCATTTTCTCATTACACTCCTAGGAAGATTTTTTTTCTTTCTTATAATCAATATAAGTTTTGATAGTGTACTTTTTTCACTTTTTAAAGACAATTCTTTTTCTCGATAACATTTGCACCTACTCACTAATCACTACACCATAATGTCTTTTTTTTAGTAAAAAGACAAATTTTAGACTCTCCTAAAACATGCAATTTTCTTGGAGAAATTGTAATGTTAGTCATCCCGAGGCAGTGTTGCCTATGTTTTTGGATAAATGCACTCAAATACATTAAAATTGTTCATATATTTGTCAGTAATTTTGTGAAATATTTTAACAAATGTTTTACACAAAATTCAAATCCAACTTTTTTTTATAATTACGCACATATACACTTGCTTAGGTTCATAAGAAAACAAATATTTATGAGCGTGCATTGGCATATTTTGATCCAGATTGAAAAAACTTTAGCAAATTATTTGTAGTAATATTTCACACAATTCTATAGAAGGATTCTAATCATTTTCAATGCAATTGATAATATTTCTACAAATACGCTTAAATACACTCATAATTTTATTTCATCTTTTCAAAACCCATGAGCATGATTTCTCTAAGAAATTGTCAAATTAGATTTTTTTTACTTTTTTTTTCAAATGTTCATAAATATATTCTATGTGATTCTATGTAGAAAAAACTCAAAAAATCAAATAAATGATGCACACATAGTTCTCTCAGGACAACTAACACAATATTTTTCTCATTTTCCTAATGGAACTAAAATCTTATCTCATGTCAGAAGGACTTTTGGCACTAAGGCTCCGTTTGGGGGGACTTATTTTCATCGGTCAAGCGGTTACGACCGCATGAATCGGGCCTTAATTAAGGTCCGATTCATGCGGTCGTAACCGCTTGACCGGTAAAAATAAGTCCTCCCAAACGGAGCCTAAGTACCCTCTAATTATGAGGTTTTTGCACATTGCATCCTAAATTTTAAATTTTGCCACTTTCCACTTCCCAAAGGCTTATATTGGCATTTTGCACCCTCCTAATTGAATATTTAGGGCATTTGGGGGTGCAAAGTGCCAAAAGTAAATATTTAAGGAGCAATGCGGAGTCAGAACATGTTTCCTCATCCATCTCCAGTGATGATGAAGAAGAAAGAACATTCTGCATGATGGCTATCAATGCCTCAGGACACAATTCTGATAAAGAAAAATCAGACTCTGAAGCAGAAGATGATGCAGATCAGGTATTATCTCATTTTGATTTTACTTCAGTTGAATTCAAGGCTGAATTCAAAGTTCTTTGCTTAGACTTATTAAAATCTGAGAAAGAAATAATCTCACTCAGAAATAAGCTAGCTGACATAAAAATTATAAGTGAAGAAAATATAAACCTTAAAAAGAATTTGGCTGCCTCCAGGGAACAGATTTTTCTCATTGAGAACAAGTTGTCTGAAGCCAAGAAGTTTGAAGAATCCCTAAATGGGAGAAGTATCAAACTGATGGACATAACAAGCACAGTCAATGCTAGACTTAATAGCAAACTGAGCTTGGGTGCCTCATCAAGTGAGCCACATCTAATTAAGAAGAATATATTATGTAGACCCATAAAATTCATATCTGCTAAAGTCAAAGGGGCTGTAGAAGCAAATAGGATACTTAGTGTCAAAATGTGAGAATTGACTTCACTAAAGAACTCTAGTTAGCCTCATTTAACAATCGAATTAGAGTTAGGGTGACAGGACAATACTTTCAGAATGGTGGATCAACATAGAACTCTTTCAAAGTATAATTTATGGCAAAGAGTGCAAGATCAATACCTTCAGAAAGCGCGATGACAAGACAAGGAGCTGGGACGCAATTAAGGGCACTTCACGAGTGGCATACACAGGGTTCGCCGGTGGAAAAATCAGATAGAACATGGAGTATTCCGTGGAACTGGCAGATTATGCAGGGGGCTGCTTCGTGGAGTAGGTGCCTAGGGCGCAAGAATTAGAATCAAATAGGATTACTCGCCGGCGGAAGGTTTCCGAGAAGACGAATCGGATGAGAGGCTAACGCTCAGGTAAAATAGGAGCATTGCACAGTGAAGAAAACGGTCCCGACGTGGACGATAATGGTGGCGGCGGAGTAGATTCGGATCATCGACGGCGTAAACCTGGAGGGAGTGCAGCAGGCCAAGGGTTATTGAAGAGACCTCCTAGTAGAACTAGCTTCTAACGTGCGGGATGGATCACTATTTATACAAGAAATTTTATGAGATATTCATTTCTCTTCGATTTTATAAAGAAAATGGGGCAGTGAAAATGGAGTTGTGGGAACGGAGAAATCTGTTTGGTAAGGCTTCATTTGGCGCAGCGGTGGCAGGTAAAGTCGGTGGTTGGAAAGGCTCCTTTGGAATTGGAGGGGGGGGCGGGGCTGAAAACACTGCTTTTTCGGGGTTTTTCCGTTATCCGGCGGCATCAAACTCCATCGATGCCTGCTTGTTTACCCGCTATCCGGCGGCATTTGCTCCTAACACAGCGCCAATTGAAGCTTAAATCAGCGCTAGCAAAGCTGTCCACAACTGAAAGTCTGAAATAGTAATTATTATTATTATTATTATAAAATAAATGAATTATAATAATAGTAATAATTATCATTATTACGAATTATAATTTTATAATAATATTATTGTAATTTATAACTTTTATTTTTATTATCTGAATAATAATAATTATTATTATTATTATATAAATGAATTATAACATTTATGATAATATTATTATAACTTTATAATAATATAATTATAACTTTTATAATATTATTAATGTTTTAACCGTTCATCTTTTCTCATAAGAGAAGAAAAACAGAGCACCCAGGTCTAGACGAGGCACCGGCGATGCTAACATCGCCGTCGGCTGGACTGCTAGCAAACAACGATGCAAACAACGGCTAGAGGAGGCAGCGACGATGCTAACATCGTCGTACACGGCTCCACGTCCTCATGGCGGCCGTTGATACATTCTCGGGAGGCAACAACACCCGGGACTTTCATGATGGGAGCGTCGGCGTTAGAAAGCACCTCGGAGCTCCTGTCGGAAAGCGCCGGGGGCAACGAAAATTTATCCTCAGTTGGCATCGGAATTATTTTACCAAACAATAAAAAAAGGGAGTTGTTAAAGGCAAACCAGAATAGGCTATTGGCAAACCAATTTCTATGAGTTATTACGCGGCTTTTGAAAATACGCTTTGTACATGGATTTTTAGGAAAAGTGTTCAACACGAAAATTGTAGATCTCGTCGAGATCTACAACTTTCGTGTTGAACATTTTTCCTAAAAACGCACGTACAATGCGTATTTTCTTGTTATTTTCAAAAATTCACTATAGTAACAATCAAGACGATTTTAGGGCCTTGTGCGTGCATTTTTAGGAAAAGTGTTCAACACGAAAGTTGTATATCTCTACGAGATCTACAATTTTTGTGTTGTACACTTTTCCTAAAAATGCATATACAAAGAGTATTTTCAAAAGGCGCATAATAACTCGTAGAAATTGGTTTGCCAATAGCCAATTCTGGTTTGCCTTTAACAATGCCCTAAAAAAAATGTCTTGCCATCTTCCCTCCAACGGAATGGAGCGAACACGGCGAATCAAACAGACCCTTCATCTCTATCGGTTCGTATAGTGGCAGATCTAAGAAATTTTACAAAATGAATAGTGAATTTGAATTTCTCTCAGATAAATAGTGAATTTGGATTATTTACGCATAAAAAAGGTGTCTGAATGAGGATGAAACTGCTCCGACAAATTGGAGACATTCAGATTTCCCATTATATAGAAATTCTTGGATCCGCCTCAAGAGCTCAAAAAGGTCAGCTTGAAATCATGGGAACATGTGAAGTGAGTCTGATCATCAAAATATTTTTATTTTATTTTATCTATTACCCCAGCCAGCAAGCTTCTACTGCACATTATATTTTTGCTTCGTAAATCGCATTATTCTCTTTGTATATGCTGCTTCGTCGTCATAAAAGGGGCAGAATTGGAGTCGTCGATCGCGGATCGGGATCCTCTCCATTTGGGACATCAAATGGAGGTCCATTTCATGATGAGAATTGATCTACTTTATTTAAAGGTGTGCGCATTATTTTATTAAAGGAAAAATATTAAAGGATATGATTAGTGAACCCGTCAGATCAGCAACAAATTAATCTCGACTGTGAAATGGATACTGTCCATTTGGACTCAGATGGAGAGAATCATGATACATCGATCGCCTCTCAAATACCCGCACATATCTATTTACTATAAAGAAAAACAGTTTGGACCAAATTGAAGCCAAATTAATACCAAAAAACAAATCACAATTCACATCCCTCTATTTACATCAAAAAGGTCTGCAAATTAATACCAAAAAACAAATCACAATTCACATATCCATTTACTATATTTTTTTCGTTTGTTTTTTTTTTCATTTGCCGCCGGCGGCGGAGCCTGGCCGGAGCACACCGGCGGGTTCGCTGGGCCCTGACGAACCCGCCAATGGTATCCCGGCGGCGCTCCGGCAGGGCCACCGTCGGGGGTGATCTCACGGGCAGGGCCACCGCCTGCACCGCCAGCGGTGACCCTGCCCGATCGCCACCGAACAACCCCCGGCGAGTTCGTCGGGGTCCGGCATACCCCCCGGTCAACCCCCGGCGAGTTCCCGGGGTCCGGCGAACCAGCCAGTGGTATCCCGGTCGAGCTCCGGCAGGGCCACCGCCGGTGGTGGCTCTACCCGCTCGCTGTCGGACAAGCCCTGACGAGTTCGCCGAGGCCCGGCGAACCCGCCATGGGGATCCGAGGAGGCGGCGGCGGCCTTAACCGCCCACCAGCGACATCCTTTTTAATTTCTTTTTTTCGAATTAATAAAATAAAATAATATATATATATATATTTATTATATAATATATAATATAATTATATAAAATACATATATTTTAAAAAATTTATAAATAAAAAACATAAATTTTTATTTTTAAAAATTTCTATAAAAAATGTTTAAATAATTTACAAAAAATAATAAAAATAACTGGGTGCGTGCCGGGGGCGAGCAGAGTACTATCGCGCGACGCACGGGAACCCTTGTGCACTGTCATTCGTATAAATACATGCGCACACACACAGTGGGTCCCATCCACCGTCTCTAAAACTCGACAAGTGTTGAAGACTCTCCACAAAAGCATTGAAATCTATCGAAGATGTTGGTATTTCTCATTCCCCTAATGCAATAGACCGTTGCATCATTACTTATTATTTTGTAGAGGATTGTGAGCCGAAATAAGGAGGTTTTTTTACTATCAAATAGATTGGTTAAATTTTGGACAAAATGTATAGTTTTCATATTTGAATTAAACAAGTGCTAGACACGGAACTCCGCCCTTACGGCCAACCGTGACAGTATTCCGACCGTGATAGTACCGCGGTCGAGATAGGCACGGGGCTCCGCCCATATCAATTAAGTAATGTAGTTTAAATTAATTAATGCAATTTAAAACAAATACACTATTAATTAAGGGCATTGTTATAAGTAGACCAAATTTAGCTATATATAAATCATTACTATATACAAATCATATTAATTTGAAAATAGTTATATGTAGACAAAATTGTTATATGCAGATCAATGTAAAAATAAAAATAAGAATTATTATTTTTTATATGTGATCAACTAATATTATATTAGCAAACTTCTAGTTAAACATTACCAAAAAGATGTAATTCAAGACATATGAAAGATGTAATTCCCCCTCAAAAAAAATTCTTGAATTCAAAATTTTGAAAGAATCCTATTTGTCATTCGCCATCTTCGCCAAGTGAAACAAGTCTGCAATCAATAAATAAAATTAAGTACCAGATTGAAGCGAACTTTTTATTAAATAAAATGCTAAATTTCAAAAATCTAAAAAAAATTATACCTTAGATGCCAACCAAATCTACTACATCGCATGTTGTGAATATTTGTTGATTTGAAATTTGTACTCGTGCACTGTAGTTGTCCTTCAATGTGCTTGCAATTGGACCACAGAACTTTCTCCAAGAGGAGACAATAGAGGCAATGGACATTATGCATGCATCATCAAATGTACGAAATGAATGTCATCTATGTAACTCATTGCCACTAGCCTTGGTGTTGGCGGAGGGAGTGAATTCAACAGTAGAAAAGTGAGACTTTGAAATTGTGAAAGTTGGATAAAAGCTAAATTATAGCATGAAGCAACCACAAGACTCATATCTGGCATTAACATTCATTTATTTGCGGGTGTTGGTATTTCCATACATTGAAGAGATGACATCAACTCTTGTAATTTTTCATCCACAAAAATTTCAACATACATGCTCATTTTAACCTTAAGTTCATTGGTAAGATTCAACATCACTTGTGCCCAATTTTTATTCATCTTTAATGCTCGTGCAACAACACGGAAACCACAATGAACATCGGCAATTACATTAAATACCTATTTGATGCGCTCTTCTAAATATATCGAAAATTGCTTACAAACTTCAATAAAGAAATGTTGAGTTGTAGTTAGTGTATTTTTTCTTAATTGGTAGCTCGTTCTCTTCCTTGTCGTTGTTTTCTTTGAAACTTTTTTGTGCACTGCTATATTTCCGAACATCAAAATAAGCTCAAAAAGAGATGGGCAGTGTAGTGTAGATTTATGGTCACCTCTTAATTTTTTATAGCTCCCCCTCGACCTTTCTTATAAACTTAATGGAACTCTTGGCTCTACTGTTTGTGTTGAAGTTGAATCCATTAACTCTCTCAACTTTCTCTTTATTTCTTATCTGTTGAAAAACTTGAGGTCCGGAGGTGAAGTAAAATGCGGAAAACACTTCACAAACTTTTCACAAGTGTAGCACAACAATGCCAATGGGAAGAACGAATAGTGCTATGATATTAACTATCTCTTCACAAAGCGAGGTATACATGATGAGATATGATTCATAAGAATCACGGAGGAGAGAAGCACAAAACACAAGTGTAAACAAGCTGCTGCGACCTGACACTTGAGACCGCCAGACCGCGCGAACAGACAAGCCAGACGGAAGCCCATGAGACCGCGCGAACAGAGTACAAGCCACACCTGCCAGACCGCAACCACAGACTGTTGACCTGTTGCTATATTTCTCTGCTGAAAACAACCAGTTCGCACTCCTTGATCGCCTAGACCGCACGGTCTTGATCACAGAAGAACCCGCGAACTCTGAACAAAGAACTGCAACCTGCCACAGACCGCAACTCAAGATCGCCTGGCCACTTAAGACCGCCTGATCAACTGAGTCCGCTGCACAGACTGCGAACACCTAAACACAATCCGCCCGGACTGGTTTATTCAAAGCTGGAAGAAGGGAGACAAGCTGACTGTGAGCTGCTAACCGCTAACCTGCGAACACACAAACCGGTCAAACAAAAATCTCAAACCGCGCGACCTCAAATTGAGACTGGCACAATCAAGCCAACTTTGGTTCTTACAGTTCTCGTTATAAATGATGGGCTTTGCACCCCTATTTATAGGCGAACAGACGGATGTCGTCACCGCACAAACCGGGATACAATAACCGCCCATCAGATCGCGAGCAGTCTCACAAAACAGATCGTCCGAGCTCAGCAAAGCTAAACAGCTCTCTTATTAACCATACGGTTATGTACAAGCCGCCCGGTTACCGCGGTCTCTGAGAAACAAACCGCCCGGTCTTATTGCAAAGCAAAGAACTCCTTCAGTAACTAGACCGACTAGAACAGTCGTCAGACCGCCCGGTCACTGCAAGAAGGCAGACCTACTTGAACATCTGGCCGAGTTGAACAAGTCGTCAGATCAACCCGCGTAAGCCGCCCGGACAGAAAACGGTCTCATAGATCAGACCGCCTCAAACAACCCGCTGAGACAGAACCGACCAGAGAACCAGCGCAGACCGCGCGGTCTTTGCGGTCTCCAACCTGCAGACCGCCCAGCACCCTTCCACTTCCACTTCAAAAATTTAACACTCCCCCTTGAAGTGGGAAGTGGAAGTCAGCCCAAGCAAACTCCGCAATTGACCAAATGGTCCCTTCGACAGCGGCTTAGTAAATATGTCAGCAATATTCTCCTTGCTCTGCACATGCTCCACAGTCAGAGATCCCTCCAACACCTTCTCACGAATAAAATGGTGATGAATCTCTATGTGCTTCGTACGCGTGTGACAAACTGGATTGTTCACCAGTTTGAGAGCACTCTCGTTGTCACCACGTAGCAGAGTAGGACCTCGCACCTCCCTATGAATGTCCTCCACAAGCCTCTTAAGCCAGACGGCTTCCTGAGCCGCCAAAGCCGAAGCTTTGTACTCCGCTTCCGTGGTAGAGACAGACACAGAATCCTGCTTCTTGCTGCACCATGATATTGCTGTAGAGCCTGTCATAAAGACATATCCAGACGTCGATCTCCGATCATCCGAATCTCCTCCATAATCAGCATCCATGTACCCGTGCAAGCAAAAGCCAGAATCTCTCCCATAGAAGAGACCCAAATCCGAGGTGGATTTGACATACTTCAATATACTCCTAGCCGCCACAAGATGGGGCTTCCGAGGCTCTGTCATAAACCGACTCACTCTGCCAACTGCATAAGCAATATCTGGCATCGTGATCGTCAAGTATATCAAGCTTCCGACCAAAGCCCGGAACACCAAAGGATCGGTAAGAACTTCCTTCCCTTCATCTCGTCGAAGATGAACTCTAACCTCAGTGGAGTAGAGCTGCTCTTTCCCCCTTCCATGTCGAACCTCTTCACGATTCGATCCGCATAGCCCTTTTGGGAAACGAGCATTCCGTTCTCTTTCCTCTCCACTTCGAGCTCAAGGAAATGGTGGAGCTCGCCAAAATCCTTCATCTCGAATCTGATAGCTAGCTCAGCACGAAGCCTAGCTACCTCCACTTCAGAATTCCCCGTGACGATCATATCGTCAACGTATAGCAGCACCAAGACCTGAAGCTCCATCGTCTTCTTTACGAATAAGCTTGAATCTGAATCAGAAGCAAAATATCCGCAGAACTGGAGGTATTCTGCGATCTTCCCGTACCACGCCCGAGGCGCTTGCTTCAAGCCGTAAAGAGCCTTCTTGAGCTTGCAAACATATCTTGGGTGCTCTTCGGATACATAACCAGGTGGCTGATCCATGAAGATATCCTTGTCAATCTCGTCATATAAGAAAGCGTTCTTCATGTCGAGTTGCCAAATCTTCCACCCTTGGCAAGCAGCCAAAGCGCTCACCACCCTGACCGAAGTCATCTTGGCAACAGGACTAAAAGTTTCTTCATAATCCTCCCCATACTTCTGAGAGAAACCTCGAGCTACAAGACGAGCCTTGTACCGCTCAATACTTCCATCAACCTTCTCCTTCAGTTTAAAAACTCACTTGCAAGTCACCGGAGTAACACCCTCAACCTTAGGCACCAAGTCCCAAGTCTCATTCTTTCTAAGGGCAGTCATCTCTTCATCCATGGATCCTTCCCACTCCTTGACTCCAACGACATTTTCATAACAAGATGACTCTCTCTCATCCAGGGGACCTGCGAAAAAACATGAGACAACGCTCACCAAGTTCCCACCCGTATACCGATCAGGTGGAATAATGGTCCTTTTGGACCTCCTCAGAGCTTGACTCTGAACCACCTTTTCCACTACAGCTTCTGGACTAGCTCTCATCTCAGGTAAACATGGAGCGTCGCTCCCCCTGCTTCCAGAACCTGAAGCACCTGACCCAGAGCTAGAAATACCATGAGCACCTGGAGAAACAGGTAAATCCACCAGAACTTCCCGTGCAACTTCCTCTGGTCCACCATCTACCCTACTTCCTTGTAACTCAACAGAAGAGCTACCTTGGTATGACGTCAGCTCGTCAAATACCACATCCCTAGAGACCACATATCTCCGTGTCTCGGGATCCATGCATCTCCACCCTTTCTTCTGGGCATCATAACCGACGAAGACTAGTTTCCTTACCTTAGCATCTAGCTTCGTTCGAAGGGCATCCGGAACATGCACATAGCAGGTAGAACCAAACACTCGAAAGTGTTCCACGCTTGGCTTCTCCTTGAACATCAACTCATGAGGGGTCTTCATGTTGATGGGACTGACAGGCATCCGATTGATAACATAGGCCGCACAAGACATTCCCTCTGCCCAGAAGGACTTCGGGATACTCTTGGCATGAAGCCAACTTTTGCAGGTCTCCGTCAGGTGACGGATCTTCCGCTCTGCAACTCCGTTCTGTTGTGGAGTGTGAGCACAAGAAAGCTCCCTTTGGATGCCATGCTTCTTGCAGAAGTTAAAGAACGCATTGGGGGTGAACTCCCCTCCATTGCCAGTTCTGAACCTCTTCACCCGCAGGTTTAGCCGACCTTCCACCAGCTCCTTGAACTCCACAAACTTATCGAACGCCTCCGACTTCTCCTTCAGAAAATATACCCAAGTATATCTGGTGAAGCCATCAACAAAAATCAGCATATACCTGCTACCTCTAAGACTGGCAGTGTTGGTAGGTCCAAACAGATCACCATTGATGCACTCCAATGGTCTTTTACATTTGTTTTGTGATTTGTCAAATAGAAAGCGCCGAGCTTTACCAAACTGACAACCTGCACAAACGTGACCATCCCTGAAAGATGACAAGCTAGGCAGACCTTTCACCAGGCCTCTTCCCACCATAGCCTTCAACTTATCCATTCCAACATGCCCAAGTCTTTCATGTCAGATAGCAGCGCTGTCGTTAGCCCTCATCTTATCAACATAAGAATTTGTTGAAAGAACAAACAAATCCTTCACCCGTCTCCCAACATGAGTGACCTCAACTTTCACCGCTGAAATATTTCGGAGAAATTTCACTTATGTTAGACCAAACAGAACGTGATAGCCAGCATCCACCGCATTGGTCACCGAGAAGAGGTTCTTCTTCATCCCCGGAACATGATAGACACTCCTCAACGTAAGAGTACCTTTATCATCGTTCAATGAAACCACACCCTCCTTCTCAACTGCATGAATAGTATCATCAGTCGTAATGATAGCGTCATTACCGGTATATGCCTGCAATGAGGAGAACTTTGACTCATCCCCGGTGAGGTGATGACCACACTCAGAGTCAACTATCCAATCATCCTGATAGTTGATGGAAGCCATGGCCCGAACACACGTGCCCGTCATGAATGCACCTCCACCACCCCAACTATCTTCTGAATTGGAACCAGCCTCCTCCTTCCTTGCAGCATGCCCTGACTGAAGATTGACCTTGCAGTTCCTTTTGAAATGACCAAGCTTGTTGCACCTGAAGCATCTAGGTCCTTCCTGCTTCTTCCCATCACGCTTAGGAGCATAACTTCTCTCCTGCTGATATGAAGTAGACGGACCATCATCTCCAGATGTCTTCTTCTTCTTGTCACATCTCTTCTTCTTGCCAGAGAAGAGAACCTAGCCTTCTCCCCCAGAGACAGACATCCCAGCCATTTGCTTAGCCAAACTCTCTTGTGAAGCAAGTAAGTTCTCCAATTCCAGCAACGAAGGCTGATTGACCCAGCCTTGAATAGAAGTCACAAAGGCCATATACTCCCTCCGCAAACCGCAGATTATGTGCCTTTTCAGCTTAGCTTATGAGATAGGCTCATCCGGGTCCAAAACCGATATCTCTACGCAAAGATTCTTTATCTTCAAGAAGAACGTTGAGATAGACAAATCCCCCTGAGCTGCTTTCGCCAACTCATTTTCCAAGAACTGTAGCCTAGCTACATTCTTTTTATTGAACAAGCCATCCAAGGCTGTCCAAATTTCAGCAGATCCACATCCGATGATGTGATCAAACAACTCCGGAATGATAGCTCTCTTGAGAGTGAACTCCGCCTTAGCATTCGTTCTTCTCCAAGCCTTCACGAGCTCAACATTCCCTTCAGCAGGAATAACAGCTTGTCTTGCTTGTCCTCCTACAACCTCCCACAAATCCTCGCCAAGAAGATAGCTCTCCATGCAAGACTTCCACTTCTTGAAGTTAGTCTGCGTAAGGAGCTCAATACCAAGACCCCTAACATATCCTCCTTCTATTGTTATCCCACTGATTGTTAACCACTTGAGAAACCCGAGAGAAGTATCAACAATTACTGCTCAGTAACCTCATCAACCTACCTCTGATACCATGCTGAAAAACTTGAGGTCCGGAGGTGAAGTAAAATACGGAAAACACTTCACAAACTTTTCACAAGTGTAGCACAACAATGACAATGAGAATAATGAATAGTGCAATGATATTAACCATCTCTTCACAAAACGAGGTATACATGGCGAGACATGATTCATAAGAATCACGGAGGAGAGAAGCACAAAACACAAGTGTAAACAAGCTACTGCGACCTGACACTTGAGACCGCCAGACCGCGCAAACAGACAAGCCAGACGGAAGCCCCTGAGACCGCGCGAACAGAGTACAAGCCGCACCTGCCAGACCGCAACCACAGACCGCTGACCTGCTGCTTTATTTCTCTGCTGAAAACAACTAGTTCGCACTCCTTGATCGCCCAGACCGCACGGTCTTGATCACAGAAGAACCCGCGAACTCTGAACAAAGAACTGCAACCTGCCACAAACCGCAACTCAAGATCTCCTGACCACTTAAGACCGCATGATCAACTGAGTCCGTTGCACAGACCGCGAACACATAAATACAGTCCGCCCGGACTGGTTTATTCAAAGCTGGAAGAAGGGAGACAAGCTGACCGCGAGCTGCTAGCCGCTAACCTGCGAACACACAAACCGGTCAGACAAAAATCTCAAACCGCGCGACCTCAAATTAAGACCGGCACAATCAAGCCAACTTTGGTTCTTACAGTTTTCATTATAAATGACGGGCTCTGCACCCCTATTTATAGGCGAACAGACGGATATCGTCACCGCACAAACCGGGATATAATAATCGCCCATCAGATTGCGAGCGGTCTCACAAAACAGATCGCCCGAGCTCAGCAAAGCTAAACAGCTCCCTTATTAACCATACGGTTATGTATAAGCCGCCCGGTTACCGCGGTCTCTGAGAAATAGACCGCCCGGTCTTATTGCAAAGCAAAGAACTCCTTTAGTAACCAGACCGACTAGAACAGTCGTCAGACCGCCCGGTCACTGCAAGAAGGCAGACCTACTTAAACATCTGGCCGACTTGAACAAGTCGCCAGATCAACCCGCGCAAGCCGCCCAGACAGAAAATGATCTCACAGATCAGACCGCCTCAAATAACTCGCTGAGACAGAACCGACCAGAGAACCAGCCCAGACTGCGCGGTCTCTGCGGTCTCCAACCTACAGACCGCCCAGCACCCTTCCACTTCCACTTCAAAAATTTAACATTATCTTTGTTCTGTGCCTGTTTCATTTAACCTTTTGTTAATTCTTTAAACTTCGATGCAATATCATCTGAAAAATGCACCTCATATGTTTCCTTCAATGATAACTGCTTCCAATGAGGATGTATCATGCATAAAGGGAATGAGATTGATTGAGTAATAAATGAGACTAACTCATGGGCACAAGGTAATCTCATAGAATATCTTGTCTTGTGTGCACACTCCCATGTTTGACAATAGTTTGAGGACCTCACTTTATCTTCTTCATCTTTGATGAATTTAAGTGCACTAAGTGACACACAACCAACAAGGTTTATGTAAAGTGGGTCAGTATATAGAGTGCTAACTTGAATCACACTTTGCCCAAATGATCTCTTTATTTCAGTATGTTGTAAGATTTGATCAAACTTTTTTCCAAACAGTTGTTAAGTTGTCAATAGACACCTCTAGATATTTTTTCAATTGTGAGTGCCCACTCCCCGGTCTCCACCCGATTTGTAGTAGCATTCTCTAAGTGTAGATATTTGTCTATCCAAGCTGAAACAAGTACTCCTTATTGGACTCAATCCATGTGCTAACTGTAACGGCCCAATCCATAAGAAATATATCCCCTATGATGAAAAGTAAATCAGTGTTAATTCGGGTTGCTTTATAGCATTCACAATTTAAGCGGAACATGAATTTTCCTATATTGGAAAACTAAATGTTGGCAAACTGTTTATATATATGCTGCTCGGGTTGGCTGAGAAGGTTAATTGTAAGGGGGTGCATCTAGGTGTGTTGATAGAGGAGATCGATTAAGTTGGTGTGCGTATAGACATTGAAGTAAAGCGGTGGTTTTATAAAGGCAAAAATGCTCCCCTCTTCTTATATGATTTTGCCGCTGCCAACCTCCTCTTGCGCCCTCATCCAGATCGCGGCTAGGGTTTTTGGAGCCGGTCTTCTCCTTCGCGACTTCTCTTCTTCTTCCCCCTCTTACATCTAGAAAGTGCATGGGATCCCTGATCTGCTGTTGGGATCAAAGTTCGGCAAGCTGTAGCTTGGTCGGGGTTCATTTGGGTTCGTGTATTCATCCCGAATCGGTACCCAGATTTTCTTTCATGTCCGGTGAGCCCTCTTTTCCCTTCTCCCTCTTACGTAATTACTGAGTACTAAAATGGTTATGGCCTTATCAAATTCTGATTTATGGGGGAAGTTCTAAGTTGCTTTGGTTGGGAGGTTATAACTATGTTGAGGAGTTTTCTTCTTTATAAACGTTCAACTGCTATGGTTGTTCTGCTTTCCCTTTTTAATAAATATTGGGGGTTGGTGGCTGGATAGTTCTTGATAAAAATTTTGAAGTGCTGATATAAGGATTTCTTTGTGATCGGCTAAATATGATGGGACTGGGATCCCTAAGATAAGATCTCTGTTTTGCCTGAATTGTTGTTGTCCTATCAAGGAAATCGTGGGGCTGATTTTTACCTTGTTTTCATGTTCTTTTGAGCATTGCTGTTAAGAATTTTGTGGGGGGGGGGGGGGGGATTTTGTTGCTGCACCCAGCAATTGCTGCTCCTATTGCATGTAAGAATTTGGGCTTTACTTTAAATGTTGGCCGACAGATTTTAATTATGTAAAATAGTGAGTATTTATATGTAAAACAGTGGGATAAAATGAGTTATAACATTGATTTGAACTCGCCTCTTTGATGGTTATTTAAACTAGAAGACGTGTTCAGTAGCTTCCAAATGATGTAATTATAGTAGTCAATATTGTAGATATAGCGAGGTGCAACCCCGAGATAAACGACCCTAAATGATATGATGCTTATACAGATACCACGGAGGATGGCACCTCAAAATAGACGTGACAATGATATAACCTACTGATGGTGAGAGCTACCTGTTTCATTTATGCTTTATGACTTTACTTTCTTTTTACATGCGCACTCTTTTTATACTGAATGTTACATGCATAGTTGATATCACCGATATTTAATGTCGCTATATTGTATGGACTTGATAAAGGCAAACAGGCGAATTACTTCTGATGGGGATTAATAAATATGAGTAACTCATTATTATGTAAACGTGTCGACACGAGGTTATATTACGGGCGACTTGAATATGCATGCACATGAATGACCCTTCGGGGTAAATGACCCTTCGGGGTAAATGACCCTTCGGGGTAAATAACCCTTCGGGGTAAATGACCCTTCGGGGTAAATGACCATTCGGGGTAAAGGACCCTTCGGGGTAAAGGACCCTTCGGGGTAAAGGACCCTTCGGGGTAAAGGACCCTTCGGGGTAAAGGAAAAAGGAAAAAGAATTCGAATCGCCCCTAATATATCCTAAGAAAAGAAACATAGATAAATGCTCATAGACATGAAAATTGACATGAAGTTATGTATTTGCACTGCTTCCATGATATAGAAACAGTTTATGATACTTGCATTGTTTACATATTCCATAGTTCATATGAATGCAATAGCTCCTTATACTGTTTATGATTACTGAAATATTTCCCCAGTCATTATGTTCTTTCATAGATACTGATACATGGACACACTGATATAATGCTATACTGATAGACTGATATACTGCTACTTTGATAAACTGATACACTACTGATATAGACATACTGATACATGGAATTATTGCTTACACTGATATACTGATACAATGATTTATTGCTTATACGGATACACTACTTTAATGTTATATTGTTACATGATATGAGTATGATTCTATACTGCTCATACTGTTTTAGTGGTACTAACATGTTCGTATAGTTATATGTTTCATAAGGTCACTACTGAGACAGATAAATGGTTAGTATGAAAAACATGTTTTAAAATACGTAAGTTTTACTTTAATTATTTACAACAATGAAAGAGGTATATCCTCGCTTAGTCATATTTTTATGACTAAGCCCGTCGTCAAATTTTGTAGGTATCGGACATGACTTGGGATACACACAACCAAATGAACTTATTAAGATAGAACAGAAAAGATTCAGCGAATAATGCAAGGTATGAAAGTAAATTTATATTATGTGTTGTTTATTTCATATTCACTAGCCTAACTTCAACCTGGGACACATGTAAGAACATAGCTTGGATACAAATGTATGTGGGGTCTAAATAGGGGCCTCACACTAACAACATAGGAGAATACCTTCAGGTATTTTTCTGCATACTTAATGAGCAGTAGATTGAACTCCATGTTGAAGTCTACCTCAGTTTTAACATTCATTAACATTTGTCATTTACCCTAAAAATGATCACACTCGACGCCCTTCGTAAATAACTTTCTGCAATGTGTCAAAATGTTTCTATGAATGTGAACATGACATAATAAATATTTGGAATGCGGAAAAATGATCTTTATAACATACATAAGTGTCAACTCTCTATCTGTGATCATAGCAAGTGGTAAAGAGCATGAATCCAGAATTGATTGAAACACTCAAGTGCCTAATAGTAATTATATTTTGTCTTATCTGACATAAAACAAATGATCCAAAAAATATTTTACTTGTAGAAGTGACTCCAACGATCGATAATAAAAGTATTTGATATCGATTGATTTTGTACGTGCAATCCAATTGAAATACAGATGGAAACATACGACATAGTTTAATAGACAAAGGATGTGCAAACAAATAAGCTCTCTATTTGTTTCTCATCCGCCTTCACTCTATTATATCATATATAACCAACTTCTATAACACATTGGTAGAAAAATTGAATGAGATTTCTACCTCCCAACTCTTGCTTATGAATCATTGCTCTGTGATTGTAAATGGTTCTAATTGTTGTACTATTTTCTGGATTATTTTCTTTAAAGAATAAAATATTTTACATGGTTTAACTCATGAGGCATACATATTCTTAACGATCTTCTCCTCAATTTTTTTTCCAACTGGCCTGCATATGAATGCACCTCCAAATGTACAGATTTATGATTGTGCCTATCACACAACACTTCAACTCTCCATTCGTCCACAAGCAAGTCCTTTTGACCTTTTACTTGAAACGAATAACCACATTTTCTTAAAGTGATCTTACGCTTGTTCTTCCTAACTTGTTTAGGGTTTTCACGAAAATGATTGGCTCTATCACAACCTAGTAGAACACGTGGACGTGGTCTACCAGTGACTTTATCAGAATTTAATATCATGACAACATACACATAGACTCCTGCCAATCTTACGTGTCCAATCAATCAAATTTTCTTTTGACGCAAACCAATATTTGTTTGAATGAATGAAGCCACATCTACATAAGAAATTTAACAAACAATACAGAGTAACTGCCGAGTTCACTGGCATTACAATGCACATGAATGAACATTTACGGATATAATACAATACCATATTCCGCTATTGACGAAGGAACCTCCACATTATCCGACTCCATTGCTCCAAGTACTAATGATTGATCCTAACAAAATATAAAGAAAACTTTAAATTATGCATAACAGTGATTTTAACAAAATGGAGAAGGCTACACCAAAAACTGTGTGGAATGCAATGATTTTAACAACCAAAATCAGTGATTTTAACAACCAAAACCAGTGATTTTAACAAAATGGAGTTAGAAAGTGGGTTGTACAGATTTATCCTGACCGTATTTGTACACGGGAAAGGCTACACCTTCACAAAATGGAGTTATTGAACAACGAAAATCTCAAAATATGTGATTTTAACATCAAAAATCCCAAACGGGGCGGAATGCAGTGATTTTAACAACAAAAACCTCAGTTAGGGAGAAGAAATGCTGTGAAAATGATTCTCAAAATCAAACAACCAAAACCTAATAAACAAAATGCAAGGGCTGAGGTTTTTGATTACCTCATTTCGGGAGGAGAAATCCAGAGAAAACTGGACGGAATCACATAGGTCGCCGTCGTCCGGGAGACTGTTTCCGTCACCATCGCCAGAAGAGGGCTTGTCGTCGGCCTTGCAGAAGCTCCCTGGAGTGGTCGCCAGTGATTTTCCGATCGACATTGTCCGCCGACGAGCTTGGCGTGCGCAGGGGAGACGAGATCGGGAGGGGGTATCGGGAAAGCATGGAAAATGGGGAGCGGCTAGGGCTGAGCTTTTAAGAAATTTTTTTTTTTGGGGGGGGAGAGGGGGTATTAAAGTGGTTTGTATATAGTAGAAAAAAGAAAAAAAAAATCAAAATTTTGGTTTTTATATAGCCAAATAAGATATACTTATAACAATGTCCTTAATTAAATAATGCGAAAAATAGTTATACATCATTTTTTGTTTTTATTAAAGAAAATCATCATTATGATTCATATACGATTAATGTTCCATCATTACATTTTCAAATCAAATTGATGAATTTTCATAAGTATTTTTTCAAATCAACTTTAATAAAATTGACATGTCTAATGATAGCTTACTATAATAGATATTCATGCTCTATAATTTTTTTTTCAATTTATGAAATTTTATCATTAATTTTAATTTATGGATACAGTGTAATTACTTAAATAAGTATTGTATTTTATTTGAAATAGATTATAATATATATTAATAAAATTATATTTGTCAATTTTGAATATTTCATCACAGATAATTTTTTCTTTTTAATATTGTAAAGATAATAGTCTATCGGGGGCACATCTATATTGACTATGGGCATACCATTAAAAAAAAAAACTAAATATTATTTTTCTCTATTTTCAATCTTTCTAAGGACAGCTCAGCCGGAGCCTCTCCCATCGCGCGACATTAGTGTTCGTGTCAATCGGCGTCGCCCCTCCCGCGAATTTAGGGTTCGTGTCAATCGGCGTCGCCCCTCCCGTTCTCGCCGATAGCCGCTGGAATCGACGCCTGTTTCCCGTTTACGCAGCCCACCGGCGTCGGTCTCCTTCCTCCCCATCATTTTCGTGTTTCTCGAAGCCGCCTATTTCGCCTTTCTCGACGCCGGCAAGGTTTTCCAGTAGCAGTAAGTCTTATATCATTCTTCAATTGATCCGAGGAGGAACAGAAAGTTATGTTCCTTTCCTTGACTTCCTACGGCTAGCCAAGATCTGAAGAGGAACATATAGACCCTGGAGAAGAATGGCGCAACTTCTCTCCGCACCATGGTTAATCTCGTCTCTGAGGTCTACATGCAATCTGATGAGTTAGAGATCCTTCTGCTAAGGTATTCTCAGAAAGTGGTACTTTTGATATTGTTGATATTCATTGAAGTTTCCCTTTGCAATTCTCTTTGGCATTATGCGATGCATTTTGGAAGAAGGCACGAGTTCTCTCAGAAGATCAGTTTTAAAAATTACATAGAATTATGGTTCCCCTTGGTCCTGAATTGAGACTAGACTCAGCTTGCACATTAGAGTGATGAATGGGCGTTTCAATCATTACTATTTCAGTGAAGATTATAATCTTATAATATTTAATTTGTTTTGCTTTTGAATAATAAATTTTGATCATCTCATCTTTATCTTATTAGACTTGGTTCAATTGGAAAAGACCTACTCTCAAAGAAGAGGAAAAAGTTGATAGCATTCTGTTGAAGGTAAAATATCATTGTTCAAAACGGCTTAGTTGTTTTGTTTTTCAAGTGCTCGCGTTTAAGTTATGATTTTTTTCTTCTATTGTTTGGATTACCAATGGTTGTTCGTGTTTTGATTCCGTATAAGTTAAAGTAAGCCAGGAATATACATTATTGCTATTGAGTGACTCATGTAAAGACAGCTAAGTAGATGTCGGAATGCAAGAAATATATTGTGTCAAGTTTATATCAACCGAAATATATTACCACACTGCAAAAAATATTTTAAAAACGGGAATAATGTGAGCTATTTTTGTCTCAATGAAAAAACTTGGTAAACTCACATACAGTTCATGATTACAATATGTGTTTCAACTTATTGTTAAGCAAATATTCCGAAAAATATTCTGATGTTTTAATTTGCATTATGTGGTGACTACTTGAATAGAACCTTATAAGGAATATTTTGTTTCGGTCTCGATAGATAAGTTAATGTATTTTGGGAATGCAACCACCAACTGAGTGGAGAACGGGCACATTCATCTTAAAGGTTTTTTAGAAGTATCTGCGTGTAACTTGACATCAATATGAAAAACTTTTGATCAAATGTTTACTTTTCAACATACAAAAATTAGGCATTCTTTTGGGCAAAGTTCAATACAAATCAACACCGGTTATAGGGGATCGTTATATACAAAGTTGCTCTGTTCCATTTCAATTACGGCTCTAGATGCAATCAAAAAAGAAGAAGAATTGGCTAACCGTGGTAAGATGGGCGGGGACCACGCATGTGCTCAGGATCTCACAATGAACTGCTTCCAGAATAACTTGATCGACCTACCGCTTGAGCTCATCGTGCTTATTGAGATTCGTACGATAGCGGGGGAGGTTCGGATGCGGATCCTCTGGGACAAGGTCGATGAGGTGTTGAATATCTCGCTGGGGCTGTAGCTCATCAGGAAGCTCGACATGCATGATATCAGAATACTCGTCCAGGATACGATGAACATCAGGGTGAGGCTCGGGAGCATCAGTAGGGTTCTCAGATGCTATGGTGGCGGCCATTATATAAACAATGCCCAAATCAGCGCTATCTCTCAAGAACTTGCTACGCCTCAAGATATGCAGGGATCTCAAGGTGCTCGTGCTATTCACGACCCGACCCTTGGATTTCTCCTTGGATTGGGTGGGGGATAGTGTGATCTTACGACCTTAATCTTAAAAGACATGGTCGATCTACTGAAACACTTGACATTGCGATCATGAAGACAGGGTCTCCCGAACAACACATAGGCGACGTCCATCGGTATGACATCACACCAAACACGGTCCTCAAAAGTGGCGAGGCTAATCAGTATAAGGCACCTCTGGGTAATTTGGAATTTTGTATCACAGTCTTGTCGACCCAAATAACACGATATAGGTGGGGGTGAGGTTCAACCTTCACCTGCATCCATTCCAGGCTCTTTTGGGCCGCTATATTCACACAATTCTCACTATCTATGACCAATTTGCAAGGACCTCCTGCGCTGGGGAAATACATGTACGACTGTTTTACCTTTCGTGTCCACTGAGGCATGATGAGGCACAATTGTCATGGCCGGGGTGGGGCGGGTTTCTTAAAAGTGGAATCGTCAGGTCGAGAGGTGATATATCTGGATCCAAACGCTGCTCCACGCTCTCGAGGCGATGACATACTCGATGACCGTGAGAGTTCTCTGTCGTAGGTATGCAGCTGCTTGAAAAGCTGATCTCTATATGAGACGGGAAGATATTTATCCGCCCATCACGTGATGGGGTAATAGTTGTCTCTATCGAGTGTCCTCTTTAAGCTCGTACAGAAAGTTTTAGCTTGCCCATACATCTTCATCTTGACAAACCTAACACATCTATCATTGCTCATCTTGTACCACTCGAAGTTGCGGTCCATGTCTAACATCCAATCGCTAAAGGCCTTTGGGTCCAGGCTTCCGTCAAAGGAGAGATCGTCGACGTGGATGCGTCGGGTAATGTCGTCCTCAGGATGGGGGCTGCCTCTGCGGGTCTACTGGTACACTTTCCCACAATGGAGGAGAGGGTGCCATCAACAATACTGACTTTGTCTCTTCCTGAATGGGGGGGGGGGGGAGTAGGATACAAAACCTGATGAGGAGCCGACCATGTGATCATTGACTCCAAAGTCAATGATATATTGGTTAGAAGGACAAGTTGTGGCAGAGTGATCACCTGGTATATATGAATGAGCATAAGATGATGAGGAGGTGGCACATACTCAGTGGAGAGACTCTGCATCAGGCGGCGAAAAGTTTGTATCTCTTCCGCAGAGAAGGAGCCATGGATAACAAAATCATAGAAACTCCCCATGGAAAGGAGCTCTCCTTAGTAGTGTCAGAGAAATGTGCAGATCGACGAGTAGTCCTTCCCTGTGATCTATCACTGCCACTGTCGCGGCCACCCCGTGAAGTCGGACCACCTCTCTGCTTTGGGAATCCATGAAGTTTAAAACAAGTATCACGAGTGTGCCGGGGCTTTCCACAGTAATCACAAACCATGTAATCTTTGTCTGGTGACTTGGGTCGGGCGTCCCGTGGAATGCGATGATCAGATCCCCGGTGAGTAGCAGCAAGAGCAGAGCTAGCAGGAGCAGTATCAGAATGCTAGGCTTGTCGTCGATCAAACTCCTATGTGACGATGCTAAATACTTCGACAGGGTATGCAACTGTGGTCGACCAAGGATGTGAATAACAATTTGCTCGAAAGCTTTGTGAAGATCATGTAGAAACTCGAACACCCGATTGCGTTCCTCCCAAGTCCGAATAAGAAAAGCATCTGGGTTGCATATCATGATCAAAGAATGAAAATGATCATACTCCTGGTACAGCTGTATGAACTCCACGTAATATGCAGAAGGAGGGCGACACCCCTGTTGAAGCAAACTAATTTTGCGACGAAGCTAGAAAATCTTTGCCGTTTTGCCCTTCCGTGAGTTAATGGACTCAACACACTTCCAAATGTATGCAGCCGTGTCAAGGAAAAGGTAGTTGCGGGCTATAGTCTCTTGCATTAAATTCATGTGTCAGGACATAACCAAGGAGTTCTCCGCTTCCCATTGAAGCCAACCTAGAGAATCCGGTGGTGACGCATAAGTAGTCCCACTGACCTATCCAAACAACCACCGACTTTTGAGTGCAAGAGTAACCGATCGAGACCGTTAGAGATTCTAGTGTCATCCAAACGGGTAGTAATAATTTGAGGGATGGTCTGGATATTCTGACTAGGATTCCCTCGAGTTAAGCAGTGGGAGGAGGGGATACACAAGGATGGATTGACGGTGGAGTAAGATGAGATTCTTCAACTTCCGACATAACCTTTCTCCTGCTCGTCTGTTATGCTTCTCTTGATCCCACCTGCTAATCGACGATGACGACGTTTTGTCCAATTCCAACTGTTGAGCCCGTCAGGCCCTTCTCCTCGACATTTATCCTGTCGTTGTCGATGATCCTGCTCGCTGATTCCGTCGTGGGGAGCCTGTCGAAGCATCCGTCGTTCCAATCCACTGCGTTTCTTCTTGTTGAGAGATCCAGTCGATCCGTCGACTACAACTCGTCTGATGTTCCAGTCGGCGTTCTCTTCCTCGTCGAGCGATCCCGCCGCATCGTGCTTCCTCCAATCCTTTGGCGAAGTCTCCTTCAGATGTTGTTCCTACCGACGTCTCTATTTTCCATCCTTCTCGTCGACTTCCTGCTGTCCGGCAGTGACCCTCGTGTTTTTGACGACTCCAACCGCTTCCTGCCACTGCCCCTCATCTTTCCGACGACTCCAGCTGCCTCCAGTCGCTGTTCCCCTTTTTTTAGGGTGGTAATATCACGTCGATGATGATGCTTGTTATGTGCTTTTCACTCATTTGTCTGTGTTATTATTATTATGTTTGCTTTCTGTTGTTGTTATGCCTATATGCACATGCTTTCCACGTGAGGGGGAGTGATTGGGACGAAGGCGACTCGAATGATCTTTCCCGACCTTTCGCCTTCGTTCCACACGACCTCTAGGCTTATGTCGTATGTTGTTATGCGTCTCACCATATTTCTTTCGATTGGTCGTGTGTTAGGACACGACTGATGTTGGTGTTCTAATCTCAACGGGTTGTGTCGCGTGGGACCGTGTCGTGTGAGACTGTCCTTTGTGCGGATTATCCTCGACAGATTATCCCTGGTTGCCCGTTTGATGATTTGCTCCACATCTTTCGTTCTCTTTCGCATGTTGTGTATGTAGGTGTTGTCGGTTGACCTGATTCTAGTGAGTCCACATCGTGTGTGGGTCCTGCGTCGTGTGTGGGTCCGCACTGTGTGTGGCTATGTCCCCTACTTGATTCCCCGGTTTGAAATTTTCCCCGGTGGCTCGTCTGATATTTTGTTCCACATCGCCTACTTTCATTGTCTTTATTTGATGTTTCTAAGCTGAAGTTTTCCCCTCCAGCTTGAGGGGGAGTGTTGGTGTTTATGAGTTTTATAGTAATATGTCGGTCTATTAGTATATATGTATTAGATCCAGTGTTTAGTCCCACATCGGCTATCAGTGTTATATGTCTCCTTGTAATGTTTTATATACCCCCTATAAGGATGAATAACATGCATCCGTTTTATTTCCCTTCTCTATTATTTCTTCCCACAGGGATATATTTATCTTCGACTCCAAGGAACATTCACAGTTATTTATTTGGACATTTATGTGTTAATAGAACATGCATTGATTTTCTTTAGTGCATGAGTAATTTTGTAATTAGTTCAATTGTTAGTGACTTATTTGCAATGTCTTTTGTAAGACTATTTGACGCAGGACGGGGTGAAAGAGTGTGTGTATGTGTTCCAATGGAACTCTAATGAGTGAATGCTTCTTGTAGATTTTGCAGCTCATCGGGTAATGCTAATTGATATGCCATATGTCCAACCCGTTCAATTATGGGGAAAGATCCTACATATCGCGGACTTAAGTTCCCAATCTTTCTCAGTCGTGAGACGTCTTTAAATGGTTTAATTTTTAAACACACTTGATCAACAACATTAAACTCTACACGGCGATGCCCTGCATTGAAGTATTTTTGTTGTCGATCTTGTGCGATTTTCATTCTCTTTTGTATAAATAAGACTCTCTTGTAGCTTGTCCATCTTAATTTTCTTATATAATTTTTTTTCTCCATCTTTGGTCCAATTAAGTGGAGTTCGACATTTCCTACCATATTGAGCTTCAAAAGGAGCTATCTGAATTGTAGATTGATAGTTATTATAAGCGAATTCAGCTAGTGATAAATATTTTTCCCACGATCCATTTTAAGTCCAGAACAATCATGCTCAATAGATCTTCTAATAATTGAATAGTACACTCAGATTGACCTTCTGTTTGTGGGTGAAAAGTTATACTATACAACAATTTTGTTCTCAATCGTCTATGCACAAGTTTCCAGGTATCAGAAGTGAATCGACCATCTCTGTCAGAAATAATTGTTCGAGGTATTCCATGTAATTTAACGATAACATCAATGTATTCATCTACTAATCTTTCAGTTGGTCCGTCTTGCTTTGCAGCAATAAAGTGTGCATTCTTCGTCAATGATCACCCAAATACCATTTTTTGCTAGCTCCATGGTAAACCACATACAAAGTCCATTGCAATGTTGTCCCACTTCCATTCCGAAATAGACAATGACTGTAGATAACCTACTGTTTCATGTGTTTTGCTTTTACTACTTGGCAAGTGTGGCATTTAACGATGTAAGTTATTATGTCTTTCTTCATCCCTATCAACTAGAAATCTTGCTTCAAATTGTGATACATTTTTGTGGTATTAGGATGGATGGAATATGGTGTGTTGCGTGCTTACATACAAGATATCATTTCGTAGATTATCCACACCTAGAATACAAAGTCTATTATTCAAGAATAGCCATCCATTCTTCTCCATGAATTTATCTGTTTCTCCATTCTTTGCTTTTTCCAACAAAGTTACAAAGAAAGGATTCTCAGATATTACTTTCAAGGTTCTTTCCTTTATTGGATATTGAATCTGCATTTGGAAAAACTTAGATTGTTTATCCTCTGTCCTGAAAATAAGTGATACCTCCATCTTTTGTTATTCTTGAATCAATCTTTGTTTATACTATTTTATTGCTGATAATGTGGTTGTACCCTTCCCGCTTAACATCAACTACAACATTGGGTGATATTGAATACAATCTTGTAATCTTTAATGAACTCCACCAACGTCGTTGTCAGAAATTTATTTCTTTCTGTGTAAAAATATACTTTAAACTCTTATGATCAGTAAAAATCTCGCATCAAACTCTATATAAATAGTGTTGCCATATTTTTCAATGTGGACACTACCGCCGCCATTTCTAAATTATGAGTCAGATAATTCTTCTTAGCATCTTTCAACTGTCTGGAGGCATAGACAATGACTCCCGTATTGCATTTGTACACACCCGAGACCCTTATAAGAAACATCATTGTGTTATGACCCCGCATAACAACCGGTTCACGGGTCAGTAATACGCGCGTCGGCGGAAGGAGGCAGCACAAAACAGGGCTGAGCCTACCGGTTCAGCCCTCCCCAATTAAACCGCGACGGCTTGGGGCGGAACCTGCGGGTTCGGCCCACATGGAGGGGGGGGGGACCCCCTCTTCGCCCAGAGGTATAAATACCTCTAGGGCTTGATCGGCTAGGGCATACAAGAACTCTTCAGGTATTTTCCCTCTCTTCCTCTCAAACCCTAATCCCAAATTCTTTCTTTTCCCTCTAATCTATACTATTCTCCATTACGTTCCTAGCATTTGGTATCAGAGGCCCGTCCTCTGCACTCGCCCCTACGTCCGTCATCTTTCCTTGCGTCAACCACAACGCATCCTTCGGTCGACGACTTCGTCGTCGGCTTCAAAAGATTTCGTCGACAACATCTCCGTCGGCTTCGATCGACCGCTTCGATGACATCGGCGCATCCTTCGATCGATTCGTCAGCCTCCATCGTCAGCCGCGGGAGATGGCACCGCATCTGTCGACCTGCGGATTCAGTGGCGCTTCCTTCGCACGACTTCAGCGGCGCATCCTTCGCACAGCTTCAGCGGTGCATCCTTCGACCGACAGTGCAACATCCTTCGCACGACCAGACTCTACAACTTTGCATCCTTCGATTCGCAATATCTCATCCGCCTGCGTCGTCGACCGAACCGTACTGCCTCTTCAATCTCCCTAGCACTGACATCGTTCGCGAACAACGTGCCAATCCACGTCGAAGTCGGTTGCTGCCTTTCTCTAAACCCTCGAGTTCCTCCATGGTGACTCCCTCACAGGAAGAGTCCACGAGGCTAGCAACTCTAGAGGAGAACTACACTAGGCTGTCAGATACGGTGACAACCATCGAAGAAAAATTAAGGGCGTCAGAGAAACGTCTGGAAGAGCGACTGGATGCTCGCATGGAGGAGATCAAGAGCTTGTTGTTTCAAAGTATCAAGTGCAAAGCAAATGTGAACGAAGAAGTGAGTACTCACCAGGGGCGGATCCAGTTGCCAGGGGGCCTCAATAGGGGTCGAGAGGACCTGATTGAACATCGGCCTAGAGATATGGTCTACCCTCCTCGTGAGGGGCTTCTACCTAACCCTAAAGGATCGGGACATGCCGACAGCAGTAAGTCAGGCGGCGGTTGGGAGTACAGACCTCCTCCGACGGCTACAAGGCCCGACTATCAACACAGAGAGGAAGGAGGATACCCGAATTGGCCGACAGAGCGTCAACGACCTCTTGGCCTCGGCCAGGAGTATGGAGCACACGGCCAAAAAAATCCGAGAGCTTATATGCCACCAAAAATGACCCGCATGAATTACCCAAAATTCAAAGGCGGCGACGCGTTGGAATGGGTTCAGAAGGCGAAGTTATTTTACAACTACCAGGAGATTCCAGAAGAGCAATGGGTGCAACTGACGTCCTTTCATCTTGAAGATGATGCATTCCAGTGGACCCATTGGTTCCTCCGAGGGCATGACTATGCCCCTTGGGCCGAGTTCGTTGACAGATTTGCAGCCCGTTTTGGACCATTAGAATATGAAGACTTTGAAGCTCGCCTCCAGAAACTGAGACAGAAGGGGACGGTCATGGAATATCGCACAGAGTTTGAAAGGCTCACGAACAGAGTACAGTGGGAGGAGAGAACAATCCTGAGCTGCTTTGTATCAGGATTGAAGGATGACATCAGAGACAAAGTGCATGCTTATATGCCACGCAGCTTAGCCCACCTCAGTAGCCTGGCCCGGATTCAGGAGGAACGTTTCAGCCGACAGAGGTCAAGAGTGGGTAGTACGAGGAATACTACAAACCCAGTGGTTGTCAGGAAGGAACAAGTGGCGACCGTAAAAGCAACCGTAAAAAAATTGACATGGCCGGAGCTACAACCGAGGAAGGAGAAGAGATTGTGTTTCAACTGTGACGATAAGTATACTCCTGGACACAAATGTCAGATGATCCAGATGTACATGCTAAGAGAGGCGGGCGGGGACGTAGAGCTGGAGCAAGAAGGAGGAGAACACGGAGACAGCTTGGATATTACCGAGTTCGGGGTATCTATCCAAGCAATGGAGGGAGGATCTACACCGCTCACTATGCGTATCACAGGGCGGATTTGCCAACATAAGGTGACAATCTTTGTTGATAGTGAAAGCACTCACAACTTCATCAGCCCCACAGTGGCACAAAAGCTGGGACATGAGATCACTAAGGATGCCGCTTTTCAATTGATGGTGGCTGACGGTAATAAGTTGTAGTGTGAAGGGGTGTTGAAGGGAGTGGGGTGTAGTGTGCAAGGCTACACATGCAGGATGGATATTTACTTGTTGCCCATCCGCGGGTCTGATATGGTTTTGGGGGTCCAGTGGTTGCGACAACTGGGGTCTGGGGAAGGTAACCTTGGATTGGGACCGCATGACCATGGAATTTGCTCAGGAGGGAAGGTAATACTGTTTGAATGAGATCAAAACCTCTCCGATGAAGGAGATCTCTCTTCGATGCCTAGAAAGGTTGTAGGACGAAGAAGGCTCTATGGAGGTAATCATGGAGCTTGCGCCACGACCTACTTCTCCACATGAAGTGACAGAACAAATGCAGCCTTTGCTATTGCAATACTCAGATTTTCCAGGCGCCCCACTCACTACCGCCACAGAGATTTTGAGACCACCAGATCGTCCTCAAGGAAGGTGCTGAGCCAACTAACATCTGGCCATACCGCTACCCACACATACAGAAGGCGGAGATAGAACGAAGCATTAAGGAGATGCTAGTAGCGGGAATTATCATACCCAACACCAGTTCTTTTTCCTCGCCCATCATTCTGGTGAAGAAAAATGATGGCTCATGGAGGTTTTGTGTTGACTACTGCGGTCTGAACAACTCCACCATCAAGGACAAGTTTCTCATTCTCATGATAGAAGAACTGTTGGACGAGTTACACGAAGCACGCCTGTTCACGAAGTTGGATTTGCGCTCGGGCTACCATCAAATCAGGATGAAGGAAGAAGATATCTACAAAACAGCCTTCCGGACACACGACGGCCATTACGAGTTCCTCGTGATGCCTTTCGGACTTTCCAACGCGCCATCCACGTTCCAGGCGGTGATGAACGAGATCTTTCGGCCCCTTCTCCGCAGGTTCGTATTGATATTTTTTGATGACATTTTAATTTACAACGCCAGTTGGGAGGAGCACCTCAAACATGTGGAGCAAGTGTTTGTGATCCTCCGTCAACACCAGCTCTACGCCAAGCTCTCCAAATGCTCCTTTGGACAAGAAGAGGTAGAATATTTGGGTTACATAGTCTTGGAACGAGGAGTCCGACCACGCACGGTTCGAGCCCTCCGCGGCTTCCTCGGGCTGACAGGCTACTACCAGCGGTTCGTGAAGGATTATAGAAAGATAGGACGAGCGTTGACACAGCTGCTACACAAGGATGCATTTAGCTGGCAAGAGGAGGCAGAGACGGCATTCCAGGCTCTCAAAACAGCGATGACTACCACACTGGTGCTAGCTCTACCCGATTTCACTAAGGAGTTTATCCTGGATACCGATGCGTCCGACGTGGGGATTGGGGCCGTCCTCATGCAAGAGGGGCGTCCGATATCCTAGTTCAGCAAGGCTTTGGCGCCACGGACACTAGGCCTATCTATTGACGAGAAGGAAATGTTGGCCATTATACATGTCGTGACCCTGTGACGACCATACCTTTTGAGGAGACACTTCAAGGTACGAACTAATCACCAAAGTCGGAAGCATTTCTTGGAGCAGCGTGTGGCTTCTCCTCTGCTGCAGAAGTGGGTGACGAGGCTGCTGGGTTACGACTATGAGATCGTCTACAAACAAGGGAAAGAGAATGTGGTGGCAGACGCACTTTCCCGCATACCAGAGGGGACACTTCACCACATCTCAGGGCCGCTGATCGGGGCTTTATACGGCATACGGGAGGAGATCCTTCAGGACCCGGACTTGCGCTCAATTGTGAAGTCGCTTCAACAAGGGAAGACCTGCCGAGATCCCAAGGGAAGACAATTATCCTGGTCGTGGTGGATAAGTTGTCCAAGTACGATCACTTCCTGGCCTTGAACCATCCCTAGACGGGGGAGTCAGTACCCGATTTGTTTGTGCGGGAAATAGTTCGACTTCACGGTATTCCTTGGGCCATCATCTCGGATCGGAATCCTGTGTTTGTGATCAACTTCTGGAAGGAGCTATTCCGACAACAGTGCACTCGTCTGTGCATGAGCACCGCCACCCTCTGACGGACGGATAGACGGACGGACAGACGGAGGTGCTTAATCGGGGGGGGGGGGGGTCGAGACGTACTTATGATGTTTTGTGATGGATGCGCCCCGCATTGGACCCGTTGGCTTCATTGGGCTGAATACTGCTACAACACCTCCTACCACACTGCAAGTAAACTCACTCCGTTTGAAGTTGTGTACGGACGCTCCGCCCCGACCTTGGGGATGTATGAGCCTGGGGGAACGACACTACCAGTTGTTGATCGGGAGTTGCGCGATCGGGATCATACTCTTGCCCTTTTGCGTGAAAACCTCCTGGCCGATCAGAATAGAATGAAGGTTCAAGCAGATAAACACAAGACGAAACGGGAGTTCGCAGTGGGAGATGAGGTTTTCCTCGGGCTTCAAACATACCGGCAAACCTCCGTGTCTCGGTGGACGAACCAGAAGTTTGCATAGCGCTATTATGGACCTTTCAGAATCATCCAGAGAGTAGGACCAATTGCATATACGTTGGCTCTGCCAGAGGGATCGTGTATTCACTCGACCTTCCATGTATCATTGCTGAAAAAGAAGATCGGGGACACGGTACAGGTGTGCCCTACCCTGCCAGAAACACCCCATAGTGGGGAACTGCGATCGCTCCCAGAGGAGGTACTGCTCACCAAATGGAAGAAGCGCGGTACCGAGTACCGTCAGGAGATCCTCGTCAAATGGAAGAACTTATCGGCGACGCACAACACATTGGTTGATCTGCTCGAGTTCCGAGAACTTTATCCAGACTTTCATCTTGAGGACAAGTTGGTTGCTGATGGGGGAGAGAATGTTATAACCCCGCATAACAACCGGTTCACTGGTCAGCAATACGCACGCCGGCGGAAGGAGGCAACACAAAATAGGGCTGAGCCTACCGGGCGGACCAGATTACTATAATTGGTAAGCTCAAATGGCACCAAATATGTACGAAGATTATCTCTTTGGCCTTTTTAGAAACAACGACATCGCTCCGCTTCTGTTGTAACTAGAGATCTCGCATAAAAGGCCAAATTCGAGAATTCAGCTTCATACTGAAGCACAATGCGATTACCTGGCACTAGTCGTAGAAATTTCTCCTGTAATAACCCTTTCTCAGACACTAGCACAAGCCAGTTGGTGAATTCCTGTACAAATTCATTCCAGGAAATACCAGCTATTCCCCTTGCAGCAAGCTTTCTATGTATCACTGTGTCCCACCATCTTTTAGCTTCTCCTTCCAGCAAAAAACGTAATTAAATCAATTTTTCTTTCCTCTGAACACCGCATAACTTGAAAGATTGTTTCTATTCTCACAATCCAGTCTTCAGTTTCCATTAGGGTCAGGCCTCCTCGGAATATAGTGGTTTCAATTCCAAAAACTGCCTGAGATCAGTATCTATATGTCGCTGAGGTGGTTGATTTAATGGAGCAACATGAGGCACTGCTGGAGGAGTGTCTCTCACTAGACGAATTGCATCGGCCATTGCTCGAGCAATATCTGCTACTTGAAATTGTGCTCGATGACCACTTTCACTTTCTACTGACATGGCTTCATGCTCTTCTCGGGCTCTCTGACTCGAATAAACATGTTCGAGAAGGATATCTAAGGCAAGATAACCCTCGATTTAAGAATATCTAAGGCAAGATAGCCCTCGATTTAAGAATATCTAAGGCAAGATATCATAAGTTTATGCTTTGTATATTAACTTAGTACTCAGAGCAGCTATAAGCTCGAAAGGCAACCTTCCTCTAATACCATTTATGTAAAGGCTGCCGCAGACCATCTGTTACGCTCGCGCGCGTATTTTATATCTTGTTTTAGTTTATTGCTTATGGTTATTGTTATGTGAGCCCTCCCTCCCTATATAAGGAGGTGATATGGGAGTATGTTAGCATCTTTGATGTATTAGGGTTTTTGGCTCTCTTTGGAGAGAAGGATTATAGGAGGACCCAACCTCCATAATCTTCCAGTTATTTCAATCGAGGCTTGCTCTGGATTTGTATCTGTGTGTTTCTTCCAGTTATTTCAATCGAAGTAGTTTCTTGTTCGTAACATTGGTCCGACCCTGTCGATTCCGCCTGCATCGTGCCGCCAGGTTCGTCCGCGATTTCTTCGTCGGCTTCTGCGCTTGCTTCCGCGATTTCTTCGTCGGCATCAGCGATTTCTTCGTCTCCCCGCGTCAACCTAGCCAGTTGTCGGCGCCGTCCAGGATTCCCCTCGCTGCTGTGCCCTAGCCGCCCCCGTCGTCCGCCAGGGCCGTCGCCAACATCGAGCGCAGTGACAACCGAGCGCCGCGATCGTCCACTCTGTCGTATCCGCCGCTCCGCTCTCCATCATCCTCAACGCCAGTGCCTTTCCTCCGCCAGTCCAGGTCCATTACGCCGCTGCTGCTCTTTCGGCACTCTCCTGCCGTATCCGTCAGTCCAGGCCCTTTCCGACACTCTCCTGTCAACCTCCAGCTCAGTGCAATCGTCCTCATATGCCAAAAATCCGAATGGAATCCCGCGTGGAAGCCCTCGAACACAGCCTCGCCGCCGTCAACTCTTGTCTCGACGCTCAGGCCGAGCAACTCACGACGATTATGGCGATGCTCCAAAACTTGCAAACCGAACAGCACTCCGGTCCTCCTCCTGCGGCCTCTACCTTGGGGTCCTCCTGCACATTGGGCCCCGCAGCTTCCGCACTGCCAGATCTTCCTCCACAGCCCCCACGCCTCGACATCCCCACATTCCACGGGACTGACCCCCTGGGGTGGATTGCCCGCGCCGAACAGTTTTTTGACATTCACCGGATTCCACTAGCGCAGCAGGTCGCCACAACAATTGTTGGCCTGAAAGGGTCCGCCCTCCACTGGGCCCGCTGGCTCCGCCAGTCCTCCCCCGACCTCACATGGACAGCTCTTACGGAGGCCCTCATTCAGTGCTTTGATCACCGCTACTCCGGTTCCATGATCAAGAGCCTGTGCGGAGTCCGTCAGACCGGCCCATTGTTTCGTACGTGGACTCTTTTATCGAGTTGGTCACCCATGTTCCAGGACTTTCACCCGACCATTACTTGACCTACTTCATGCACGGCCTACAACCCCATCTCCGAGCCCCCTCCGCACCCTTCAACCATTAACTGTTCACCAAGCCATGCACCTCTCTCCACTCGTGGAGGACGAATTCCTCGCGCTGTCCGGGGACCCTACGTTTTCTTTGCCTCCCGCCAAACCTCCCTACCAACCATATTTTTCGCCCCCGCCTAAACAACCACCACCACCACCCCCTCTACCTCACCTACCCATGATGGGCCCACACAACAACCGTCCTGTTCCTACTCACCGCCTGTCCAACCAAGAGTACAATGACTTACGGAGTAGGGGTCTGTGCTTCCGTTGCAAACAACCCTACTCGCCTACTCATGATTGCCCGGTGAAGGAGTTCCGCCTTCTCATCGGAGAGGACGCAAGCGACATCGGCCCGCCTGACTTTGCTGCTCTTATGATCACAGATGTACCACCGGACGGCGCTCCGGGCACCTCGACGACTGCCCACCCGCGGACCTTTCACTACTAGCCGGGGGGCGGCACTCCGACCTTGAGGGCAAGGTCGATTTTTTGGCGGGGTGTATTGTTACGCTCGCGCACGTATTTTATATCTTGTTTTAGTTTATTGCTTATGGTTATTGTTATGTGAGCCCCCCCTCCCTATATAAGGAGGTGGTATGGGAGTATGTTAGCATCTTTGATGTATTAGGGTTTTTGGCTCTCTTTGGAGAGAAGGATTATAGGAGGACCTAACCTCCATAATCTTGGTCGAAGCTTTCTCCGGATTTGTATCTGTCTGTTTCTTCCAGTTATTGCAACGAAGTAGTTTCTTGTTCATAACACCATCACAGTGTAGCAATAATCATAACATTTCAGGTTTTTTTGAGCGCAGCTTAACAACTATATAACCACAATGAGTAAAAATGTACACAAACAAAAACTTTTAGTTATCCACCATTCCATATATTTATGCAATTTATTTACTAACAATTTGATATACATAAACATAAGCATAGACATTACAATACAGTTTATTTATTTAACATAACATGCTCTACTAGGATAACTAAACAAAACTACTCCGACTCCCTATAAATAAGGCACTTCGGATTCCTGCACACCTTCGTTGCTCATCAACACTTTCAGAAATACCAACTATAATTTTCAGCCATGCACGATATTGATTTTCCTTTTCTTTCTTCTTTTCCTCTTTAGCCTTCTCTCTAACCCGCTTTACCTTTGGATCCTAAAAAATGTTTGAAAGAAAGAATTAGTCTTTAAATTAAAGACTAAGCGAGAAATTTATCTCCTTAAACTGTTGTACATGCAGACTAGGAAGAGTTATAGCAATATACATATGTAACAGTATAATGTATTATGTATACTAGTAGAATATAATAGTAATGAACAGTGTAACCATGGACAGTACAGCCGTAAACAATACATCAACAATTAAGCAATGTAACAATGATCTATATATTAAAATGAGTACTTTAATAAGCAATATTTTCTTGTTATCTAGGTTTTTTTATTTGATATTTATATATCCATGTTCGGTCTACTTTTTATTTCATTTTTCTGGTAATGTTGAGGATACATTATCAATATTCAGTATTCAATCTTTGGGCCCAACCCCTCGGGGTCTTTAACTTTCAAATCAGTACGTTCATCACGCGTCAATGCTTTTCAGCCGCATGATTTGGTCGTCATTTTATCTTTTCTAATGCGATCATCTCGCAGTCTTATCCTCAACAGTACCATTGCATCAATGTTTATTTTTACTTTTCTTTATATCCTTTCATGCACATATATATGTATAAAAAGTATTAATTATATATTAATCCCCTCAGATATAAATCGCTTATGAGCTTTCCTCATCTAATTCTCTTTTTTCCTTCTCTTTATCTTTCCTCGGATCATCGTCAAGCCTATCGTGGGATGTCATCCTTCTTAGTATCTGTAAGTAGGCACTTTTTAATACGAATTGAGGTTGCATCGTCTAATAGACTCCATGTTGACTCCTTAGAAGATTTTGACTTCCTCTTACTTTTTTAAATAGTTTGTTACTCGTGCCATAGTTTTAGGGTATCAACTCCCTTCCCGAACTCCATTCAGAAATAAATTTGAAGTTTCAGACAGTGAACTTCTTAATGAAGATGCTAACCAAACTCTTCTGTGTGCCAGGCTTCATTACTGCAGTATGAAGCAATACTATATCAGCTTGTACACTTACCAGTTCAACTTCTTCTCTGATTCAGATTTGATGGGGTTGATAAGGAGCAGTTTCTCTTTTCTGGCGGGGACTTGCTGCGGCATTTACATCGCTCAGAATTACAACGTTCCCAATATAAAGGCGCTCGTCAACAGAGGCCTACTTGTGGCAAAACGGGCCGAAGAAACGTACAGAAAACCGAAGAAAGATGATTGATATCTGGTATGTTTGTCTTTCTTTTCTCCAGCTGGTTTAATTTTCCTGTAAGTAAAAGATCATCTGTAGCTGCTCAATATGCATTCAATTGATTTTTTAATGCTTGGGGCATATAATTTCTTGTATTTTTTTCTTTCTAATTTCGGATTATTTTACTACAAAAAATTAGTCATATAAGAAATTGGGGTTACAAGTAATAATGACTAAGACAATCATGCAATATTTCTCTTTAATTTGTGTGTTTTATTTTATTTTAATGTCATAATCCCTTCAAATTTTATGAAGTTTTGAATTTGGAGGGACACATTTTTACGGGAATGACGAACGATAGGTGAACTGTTGCGTCGAGAGAGAACTCGCGCGCAACTGCGCGTATATCTATCTATACATATATAAAGTAAACATAAGATTTCAACTGTGCTGTCCGCCCGTCATTTACCTGATTTTTTTCTTTTTTTTGTTCTTATATATAGATATATAGATATATAAATTATTATATATTAAAATTTTAACTTATTATAATAATATATTATATAAGGTATTAACAATTTTTATTTGAAATTTTATTTTAAAGTGGGGGCATCTAAAGACATGTTTTTATTTAAACTTTTTTAGGGGAGCAGCTACTGAAAAATTATTGTTAATAAAAATTTATTTATTACAAGTGACTGCACTTGGGCCCTCCCGTGCAGTCGCGACAGGACCCCGACTTACGACAATGTCACGGCACGACGACACTCCTACCGCTCATAGCAGTCCCCCGATATAACTGGCCTCGGGAGGCTGTGAGCGGCGGGAGTGTCGTCGCGTCGTGGTACTGCCGTGGTTGGGGTCCTGTTGCACAGTAGTCTATTATTTGCCACTAGAATTTCGCAAGTTATCAATTATGAAAAAATGCCAGTTTTCTCCCATTTGATCCAAACTACAGTTCATGCTTTTTTGCCAAGTGCTTCTAATTCGTGATACATTTTATAGTCACATGAGCAGAAGTTTCCAGAATGGCGCGGAGAATTCTAGGGACTTCGTAGTCACGCAAAAGCCCTAGCGTCCAAAAGCTGCCGATGTATTGTAGAAGAGCCTTGTCTGTGAAGGAATATGAAGCCTTCCGGAGAACTCTAGGCGTGCGAATAATTCGGAGGATATGAAAACCTATCGAGTTTCTGGGAGCTTGTAGAAGATTCTAATAATGTCTAGTGGCATTCTCGCCAAATCTCGGAGTTCATGTATATTGTTTTGAAGGAGTTCTTGTGGTTAACTTCCAGCTCTCTGTACCTAATAAAATTAAGTGAATACCCAAAATTGTAGTCCCGCACTCTGTGTGCGCGCGCGCACGCGTGCGTTTTATAACACTAACTTAAGGAGGGGGCTCCTAAGATCGCATAGGTTTCACTTGCATCTTACCTGCCAGAACTTTAGCCTAGCCTTGAGCCATTTCGAAAGATTGCTGTACTGATCTCTCTTGTGAGTTTACATAATTACAAAGATCCCTCTTCCCTTTTTAAAATTACGAAAACCTTCCCATCGAGTTTTTCATGTTTGCAAGACGCATTTTCTCAGTTAACATACACTACGAGTGCGCACCCCTCCCAGAATCTGTAAGTTACAGTTTACTGTGCTATAAGTTAACAATATAAGCTCGAATTAGAATTTTCGATAATTTCAAAAGTGGCGTCGGGGCCTATATATAGTTTGTTTCGTTTACCCTCAATTTATGTTCCGATAATATTTTGCGATATTCATAGTGAATGCATACACCCCTTCTTTGCTCGAGTATTTGTAATGTGTTTTAAGAAGCTCAAATTTTGTATTCATCTCTTCTACGTGTTGCTTGTATTTTTAAATCTAGACTTTGTTTGGGACGGCGGTGACGGTGAAAAAAGCAGTGGTAAGAAACTATTGGCATCATTAGAGTTATTCAGAAAACTGCTAGGAAAATCTCCATTTTAAGTGTTTTTCAAAAAAATGTTTTACGTTTTCCTGTTTGAGAGAACATTTTAGTAATAGTTTAGCTTTTTATTAATGAATTTTTTTTTTATAGTTAATCATTATCGCATAGATAAGTAACTATTATATGAATCCTAAATAAGCAGGTTACTAAAGGACAGCGACGAGAAGCAAAGATAGCGAATGAGAAAAGAATATTTGCAATAGCGAGAAGAAAGAAAGACAGACTGCGAATGGTTGGGCCTTACTCTCGTAAATTCTCGAATAAAAGAGGAAACACTTAAAGCAAATAAAACGGTTTTTTGAAAGTTCTGTTGGACCGTTTGCTCAAAAAGCTTCCCAAATATTTTTCTTGAAAGAGCAATTTTGAAAAAGCTCATTCAAATAAACAAAAAGAGCTGTGATGATGAGAATAGAGCTTTTCCTACCACACCAAAAAGGATTGTTCTTCATTATGCATACTAGAGGTCACATAAATATATTTTCAACTATCTTATAATTTGAGGAATATTTGGTCAAACTCAGGATCATATCACTAAAACAGATCAAAGTGATGAATTATTCTTCTGGTCAAGATTCTCTCTCTATTCAAAATAGGATTAGTGGGTATATTGTATCATCTTATCCCTGGTCAACAAGAGAATTCCAAAATGGTTGCTTTTGTCCTGACCATGCTTATTTTTTTTTGCTTAATTACACATTAATTAAACCCTAATTAGGTCCTAAATAATGCTGTCCTAAGCATTTATGCAATGAATCTTAACCCTAAACTTGCAACTAATCAGGTTAAAGTCCCCCCAAGAAATGCTTGAAATTTAAATTAAGGCCCCGTTTGGGGGGACTTATTTTCACCGGTCAAGCGGTCACGACCGCATGAACCGGACCTTAATTAAGGTCCGGTTCATGCGGTCGTGACCGCTTGACCGATGAAAATAAGTCCCCCCAAACTGAGTCTAAATCAAAATCCGATGTTTTCCCCTTTATGAATTTGGCTTGAATTGAAGTTAAGGTCATTTCTAGTTAGGAGGGGTGCAACTCGGGTCGGTTTCACTCAGAATCGAGAACATATTCGTGTAGATTCGGTTTTAATTTTTTGGAACTAGAACCGACTCATGTACCCGAAAAAATTATCCCTAAATCTTAGTGTTCTGAATTTGACTTTTTTTCTCACATTAATCATATAAATAACATAATTTTCATATCGTAATAACATAATTTTCATATCGTAATAAGAATTGCTTACTATTCTTAATTTGAATCAAATTTGACAGATTACCTTATGAAAAAGAGAATATAAATTTTAATGACTTATAGATTTTAAATAAAATGAAAAATGTTAAACAGTATATATTAAGTATTAATAATTAATACATATATATTAAACATTAAATGCTACCTAAATTATTAATTGAACGCTAATTCTTTACAATTTGGCTCCCAAGACCTAACACCAAGAATAGAAAACCGACCCAAATTAATCAGCTTGGTTTTGGATCAGTTCTCCATAGGGCAATGTTATAAGCACACCAGTTTTGACTATTCGCACACCAATTTCTATGAGTTATTATGCGCCTTTTGAAAATAAGCCTTGTACATGCATTTTTAGGAAAAGTGTTCAACACGAAAATTGTATATCTCGTTTAGATCTACAACTTTTTTGTTGAACACTTTTCCTAAAAATGCACGTACAATGCGTATTTTCAAAAATTCGCAATAGTTACGATCCGGGCGACAATACGTCTTGTATGTGCATTTTTAGGAAAAGTGTTCAACACAAAAGTTGTAGATCTCGACGAGATCTACAATTTTCGTGTTGAACACTTTTCCTAAAAATGCATGTACAAGACATATTTTCAAAAGGCGCGTAATAACTCATAGAAATTGGTGTGTGAATAGCTAAAACTGGTGTGCTTATAGCATTGCCCTAAAATTAAGCCAACATATAACCAAATTTGACTCCGAGTGAGAGAAAAATGAATGACATGCCCATTTTTGCTTCATAGGCCGGCTATATGATTGCAGGTTGCGCCCCTCTATCTATCAAAATTATATTTACCTCCCCTCCAAATTTCCCCAGTTTACAAAAATGCCCCTTCCGTTAGAAATATGGATGAAAAAAATGAAAACAACAATCAAATTATTTTATGATATTCAATTTTACCCATTGATTACTTTGAAAGATGTGATCTTTTCCTTTAAAATTATTGATGGAAAGTGATCAAATATGCTAAATTATTTTACGATATTCTAATTTTACCCGTTGTAGTAACTTTACATTGAAAAAGTGTGTTACATTTTGCCCTTTGTAATGAATTTAGAATCATTACAAAAGGATAAAATTTAAATATCATGAAATAATTTGGCTGATTTTATCATATTCCATCAATATTTCTAACGAAAGAAACGTTTTTGTAAACTGGGAAAATTTAGAGGGGGAGGTAGTTGTAATTTCAAAAGAGAGACGGTGCAACCTGTAATTATTCAAACTTAGAGGGGAGGTCCCGGTAAGTTTGTAAAGGGCTGATTACCGCCGGTACAAACTTACCGGGACCTCCCCTGTGAGTTTATATAATTACAGGTTGCACTCCTCTTAGTTTCGAAATTACATTTACCTCCCCTCTTAGTTTGCTCGGTTTACAAATGGACCATTTCATCCGAATTAGAAATGAAAATTATTAAAACTAACGGAAATAATTTTTTATATTCCAATTTTACAACTTCATACTAAACTTAGGTGTAATTTAATATTTTAAACACAAAAATTACTTGATTTAAAAAGATTGGGCATGTTTGTATTCATAACAAACTAAGAGGGGGAGGTAAATATAATTTTGAAACTAAGAGGGGTGCAACCTGTAATTATACAAACTTACAGGGGATGTCCGGATACGTTTGTATAGGGTTAATTACCAGGACCTCCACTGTAAGTTTGTATAATTACAGGTTGCACTCCTCTTAGTTTCGAAATTACATTTACCTCCCCTCTTAGTTTGTTCGGCTTACAAATGGACCATTTCATCCGAATTATAAATAGAAAATATTAAAACTAACAGAAATAATTTTTTATATTCCAATTTTACCCTTGATAGCAGCTTCATATTAAACTTAAGGGTAATTTAATATTTTAAACACAAAAAATACTTGATTTAAAAAGATTGGGCATGTTTGTATTCATAACAAACTAAGAGGGGGAGGTAAATGTAATTTCAAAAGATAGAGGGGTGCAACCTGTAATTATACAAACTTACTTGGGATGTCCCGGTAAGTTTGTATAGGGTTAAACCTCCCCTGTAAGTTTGTATAATTAAAGGTTGCACTCCTCTTAGTTTCGAAATTACATTTACCTCCCCTCTTAGTTTGTTCAGTTTAAAAATGTACCCTTTCATCCGAATTAGGGATGGAAATTGTTAAAACTAACGGAATTAATTTTTTATATTTCAATTTTACCCTTGATAGTAATCCATTAGTTTTAACGCTTCATATTAAACTTATGTGTAATTGAGTATTTCAAACACAAAAATTACTTGATTTAAACAAATTGGGCATGTTTGTAAACAGAACAAACTAAGAGGGAAGGTAAATATAATTTTGAAACTAAGAGGGGTGCAACCTGTAATTATACAAACTTACAGGGGAGATCCCGGTAACACATATATTTATATATATATATATATATATATATATATATATATATATATAATATGGTGAAGCAACTGTTGAATTTTGTGGCTAAGAAATACACCTGTCTTGGAAATCATTGCAGCTATAAAAACAGTAATACTACTTGATGATTGTCATCCAAATATTGTGTTATTATTATATGACTTAGTGGAGACAAGGAATCAGCATAGTTCACAATTAGGCCTATCCTGCCCTCTAGAGAGGAATGAAGGGGGTCTCCTTTCCTTAAAGCTCCCAGATTCCATGCCTTGAGGATAGCTGGAGGGTATAGGCTGAGGCTAGGAAAAATAATGTACATTCGCCCGCCGCACACAGCCAAGGGTCCGACCGCACACGTAAAGAGTGCGCTCCGCAGGCCCGAACTGCGTAATGCCCGGGCACGGCTCGAGGTATTACCTAGGGAAAACATTGTGACGGTTGCTCGAAGCATCCCGGGTGGTGGTCAAAGTGGAACTACCTCCTCGTTGCCCCTAACAAACCCTAGAATTGTAACGGATAACGGAAATCTCTGTATCCGAACCGGACCCGTTTAGCCTCCAAACCCGTTATACAATCAAATATGCATTAACAGACATTACATGCGCCCGGCGGACGCATCTCTCCCGCGACAGTTCAATCCCGACGCTACACGCCGGCGAGGGGACTCGCCGCAACTCGTCGTAGGCCGGCCTCCTTTGGCTTTGGCTCTGGGGGCAGACAGCTTTATGAAATTGGGTCTTATAAAAATTGTTGTTGTTGGGGGACAGAAGAGATTGGGCTGCATGTGGGTAGGGTTAATTATTCTCCTCTTATATATATATATATTTGGCATATGGGGATGTTATCAAATGTGTGATGGGTGCCAGTGGAGGTGATCTGTTAATTAAGATAATATATTCATTCTCTTATGTTTTTAATGGGGTCCCCAAAGAAAGAAAGGGAAAAAAAAGGCAGGAGACTATTCTTGCAGAGACTGTTGGGAGGAATTTTGGGAGAAATATTTCCGCCCTAGCCCCGGACCGCGTCCGGGAGCGATCAGCACCGCGAGATACATTAGGGAGCAAATCAGGTGCGTACATAGTTGTTAGGGAAAGAAATGACGTCCACATGCAGATCACACAAGAATCACAGAAAAACAAGCAAAAACCACACAAGGCTTTTAACGTGGAAAAACCCAAAAAATCGGGGAAAAAACCACAACCACCCGCGCCCAGAAAATCCACTATGAAGAAAGATCAAAGAAGAGATACACTTCTCCTCTTCCGCCACTCCTCCCCATGTTTTTTAAAACTCTACGAATCCTAGACCGGCGAAATCGTTGAGTGTCCAGTACACCCAACGCAATCAGGCTCCACAAACTAACAATAGTGAAATGCACTTTTTGCGCGGGAGTCGGGCTGGCTTATGGGGCATGTGTTGATTGGCCGCGGATCATCCGGGCTTCGGACGGACATATTTTGCGAATTTTGGGCAATTGTAGTGGGAGTGGGTTCTGTTGGCATTGTGGTTGAGGGGCCTGAGCCTTAAGGCAGGTGTTTTCTCTCTAAAATTCTCCGTGTACAGAAATTTTAGAGAGAAAATCAATTTTCTCTCTGAGCTCAGAAAATCGCAATCATAGCCGTCCCACCCTATCGGATATGTATTCAAGATTGTGGTACGATGGGTTCGGACGGCTATGATTGCGGTTTTCTGAGCTTAGGGAGAAAACTAGTGTTGGGACACGGAGTCCCTCGTGCACAACGTGCACAATATCTTGAGAGACGATGATCTTTTTGAGCACAGTAATTGATGTCTGGTCGTGCCAATGCCCGGCGGCGGCGCCTTCGATGGCCACATTCGATTGATAATGAGTGAAATGAAAACTTTGAAGGGAGAATTTTGTAATTTCACAAGAAAGAGAGGTGAAACCTATTATTTTCAAATTTGCAAGTGAGGTCCCCATAAACAGCTATATATGGATAGATAGATGCAAAGAAAAGCTAATTTTGACATTAAGGGCCTGTTTGGGAGGGCTTTTTAGCTTCTTTTCGTTTTCTGAAAAACGCCACCGCATGAAAAATGCAAGCCCGAGACAAAAAGTGGGCGTTCGGGCGAAAAATGCGCGTCCGGTCGAAAAATGCGCACCCTAACGAAAAATGCGCGCACCGGCGAAAAATGAGAGCACGAGCGAAAAATGCGCGCCCGGGACGAAAAATGCGCGCCCGGGACGAAAAATGCGCGCCCGGGGAAAAAGTGCGTACCCCGGAGAAAAATGCGCGTCCGGGCGAAATATGCGCGCCTGGGCATAATATGCTCGCCCGGGCAAAAATTGCATGTTCAGGTAAAAATTCGAGCTCAGGTGCTCATTTTCCCCCGGGCACGCATTTTTCTGCCAGGGCTTGCATTTTTAATAAAAAAAAAATCACCGCAACGGAGATTTGTCAAACAGTTTATAAGGTGTTTCTCATTTTTGAAAATCTCTGCAAAAAGAGTTCACTCAAATAGATCTCATTTTGCAATAGACATTTTCGAAAGACATTTTTTCCTACCATCCTTTTACCACCGGTCCTCCTTTCTGGAAAGCCCTCCCAAACAGGCCCTAAGGCTCCATTTGGCGTGGTGTTGTTTGCTCCGGTGAGTTTGGATAAAAATGCCGCCGTCATAGAATGTATGTCTGGCACAGCGACGGTTATGTCCGCCACCAAGAAAAGAAATAGTTTTGAACATAAAAGTGGATGTTCCCTGGGCGAGGTCGTGCGTGAACGCACGACGGTTCATAATCACCGCCAGTCACCACGTTCACGACTGCCACCGTCATGCCAAACGGAGCCTAAAGTACTTCTCGATGTCAAATTTGATGAAATAAGTGCTTTGATACCACTGGTTATGGTATCATGCACTATACACTATGCACAATCAAAGAAATAAAGAGAAGCAATTAGGACATTGTAAAAAGACGAACAAAAGATTTACGTGAAAAACTCTCCCGTGCAGAGAAAAAAAAAACACGGGCAACAACAACGAAAGATAATTCAACTATACAAAAGGGAGCGCGTAAAGAGAGACATAAAGTACTTATGTTTCACAGCAAGGTGGTGAAGGCTCTTTGTGGCCGAACTTGAGCTTCAAGTTCTTTTTTTTCTCTTCGCTTCACACTCCTTCTATTGTGCGAGCAGCGCGTAAAGGCCTATAGGGTGCGCAACAGAGAGACATGCCGCGCCAGGTGCCACGCGATCGCGGCTCGCTCGCCCTCACGCGCAACGAGCGGGCGATCACGGCATTCTTAACTATAATTCCCCAAATAATTGAGGGGCCAAAGAGTCAAAACCTTAATGAATAAGATCACGAGGGCCTTGCCCCCCAAAGTTTTCTGACTTTAAAACCTTTTGAAGGTTCTTTCTACAAATATCTAGAAAACCGCACGTGCTCTCGCACGCATGCCATAACCCTTTCTAATCTCACCTGAGGGCTGAGGCTTGTGCCGTTATTTTTCATCAAATTAATATTTTTAATATTTTAAAATATAAAATCAGTTCATAAAATTAATTTTTTATTTTTTATTAATTTGAGTGATCACATGCGGTTCTGAAGAAAATAAAAATTATTATTCGCTGATTGTTTTATTATCCGCAGATCAATGCAGAAAAAAAAATTTATTCGTGCAATTGCAAGTACTCTCTTAGTAAAAAATATATTAGATTTTTTTTAGAGTGGTGTTAGGCAAACAAGAATTGGCTATTGGCAAACAAATTTCTATGAGTTATTACGCGCCTTCTGAAAATACGCTTTGTACATGCATTTTTAGGATAGGTGTCTACACGAAAATTGTAGATCTCGTCGAGATCTACAACTTTCGTGTTGAATACTTTTCCTAAAAATGCACGCACAAGGCGTATTGTCGCCCTGATCGTAACTATAACGAATTTTTTGAAAATACGTCCTGTACATGCATTTTTAGGAAAAGTGTTCAACACGAAAGTTGTAGATCTCGACGAGATCTACAATTTTTGTGTTGAACACTTTTCCTAAAAATGCATGTACAAAACGTATTTTCAAAAGACGCGTAATAACTCATAGAAATTTGTTTGCCAATAGCCAATTCTAGTTTGCCTTTTAACACCACCCTTTTTTTTAATCTAATTAGTGAAGGTATACATTTATTTAGAAATCTCCATCATACAAGAATAAATATTATATACACACATAAAATATTAAATTAAATAGAGTGGCTTCAATAAGAACTGTTCGTAAGTTCGCGATGAACTACAGTAAGACCAAATTACAGCAGAAAAAGAAATTAAAAACTCATGTAACTTTCTAATCTTTAAATTATTTGTTTGAAATTTGATTTACAGTTCTAAAATTTTAAGTTTACGCAGATTATTTGTTCATGCTCTCCCAAAAAAAAGAAGGACGTGTCACTATGGACTAAATTTTCACATGGCATTAGAGCGACATTTTAATATTTATTTGCTCGCTCTTCGCTCTTCTTTCACCGAAGATTGATGTTTGTCCACTATGCTCCTTATATCGGTGAGAGCATATTACGTCTACATTTTTAACGAAATAATTCTCTGTCTCTTACAGTCTATTTGGTGTACAAAATTGTGGCTTTAGAATTGAAATTAGAGGTATGATTCTAAACAAAATGACCTCCAATTCTAATCTCAAGGCCTCAATTCTAATCAAACAAAAGGACATTTAGATGTATTAGTCACGATTGCACGGTGAAACCTTCTCGACGTGAAGGGGCGGCGCGCGCCTTTTGAATAAAATCAATTTTTCGTCCGACGTACTCCTGAGCATATCAGACGGCCGGAGCATCAAACCCTAAACTCTTACATTTTTGGATACTCCGGCACGGAGCGATGGTGTTATCTGATTAAATCCTTATTTCGATTGGCCTTCGAAAGCGTAAGCGGCTATTGCGATGTTAACACCCACACCGGCCACTATCTTTTCCAAAGTTAGAGTGCGAAGAGTTGATACCTTATTATCTCCAAACTTAAATTGATTAAGGCTTTGTTTGGTTCGGTGTTTTGAGTAAGTCAGCGGGAGGAGACACATAAACGTTCGAAATGGAGGGGGATGCCACAACTCGAAATGGAACGATTTGCTGCATTTTTCAGGGCACGGCGAGAGGAGACGTGACAAACGCCCCCGCCAGGCACTTGATTACCCACCTTGCGGCGGTGTTTGCCACAAACACGACCTCCAAATGAAGCCTAAGTCCCCTTCATTTTTACAGGAGTGAAAATAAATAAATATTATTGTTTATTAAATATTATTCACATGGATCATCATCAGAACCTCCACTTTACTTCACATCAAGTGACTTAATTATTATTTATGCACCTAGCATATCTTATAATATCTCAATTTTGTCATATATATATACAAATTAATTAAATTATAAAAAGTAAAATAAAATAAAGTATGAAAATAGCTACCAACTTGACCCTAAATTGAAATTTAATAAATTTGGATCCATACAACTAAGTTAATGTTGCTTGGTTATTCATTCAAGTTGATATGAAATAAAATTATCATGTACAAATTAAATTAGCTAGGTTAATTTTATTCTAATAAACAAAATATAAAATAACATTTGAACTCATGCATAATATTTATCAAAAATATTTTTTATGCACAGACTCTAATATAATATTTTCATTGTACGGGCAAAATATTAATTTATTCAAAAAATACTAATATTTGCAAATATAAAAAATATGTCTATATAACTATATTATAGATGATTTATATGGGCACAGCTATAAGCACACCAAATTTTTACGGGTTCATAAATTTCTATGACTTTTTTTGGCCTGTCATTAGTCTTAGTTAGAATTGGTCTACCCGTCATGTTATATTAATATCACATTTTTTTACATTATGTCTATAAATAATTTTTTTGAAAAAAAAATTCGACAAAACTATGGCAAAAAAAAAAACTAAAATTAAATAAAAATTTAAAACAAAACATTATTATTACTCCATAGAATTTATAAAATAGAAAATTACACCGCGAGAAAGAATGGAAGATTAGAACCTTATCTTGCCTCAAACTCCTCGTCTTCTAACGGAGAAATATTTCCGTCGAGCCCCGGACCGTGTTCGGGAGTGATCAACACCATGAGATATATTAGCGAATAAATCAGATACGTACATAGCGAAATGCACTTTTTGCGTGTGATTCAGGCTGACTTATGTGACATGTGTGGATTGGCCGCGGACAATCCCAACTTTAAGGAACGAAATATTTTGCCTTCTAACGGCTATCTATAATCATAATTCTTCGTCCTTCTCATGAATTAAGACATGCCGCCGCTCAAATTCATGGTGAACACGCCATCAAAGCTTGCCCAAAGATCTTCGTCATAGCCGCTCTCCTCCTCGTCCGTGGTCTCCAGCGCCGCCTGCATTTTCCTCCAAAACTCTCCTCCGCCGCCGGCGCTGGCCATATCTATCGCCATTCCGTAAGAATTCCAACTGTCGAAGCCGCCCTCCGTTGACTCTGCTTCCGCCTCTGTTTCATGCTCTGCTTCACCGTTTCTCGCGAACCGGCCCCTCACCCTCGGCCGGCTGTCCGCCAGGGTTTTCCGGCAGGCGTACTGCGACACAGATTGGTCAAAATCTCACCTGTCTATCAAAACAGAATGGAATTGGGTTGAATTATAAGGATTGTACAGTGATCTTCTTCTGAAAGTTTCTCTGGTTTCGCTTGCTGCGGTACCTCTCGATCCTCTCCCGGCGCTCCTCGGCGCTGTATCGTCCAATTCGTCCGGCGGGGTCGGGGTGGCACGCTTCACCGGCGGCGGCGGATCCGTTCATGCACTGGAAGGTGGTAAAATAGTTTTTTTTTTCGAATTCATTGTTTCTCGAGTGATTTGAATTTGCAGGGGAAATTAAAGGAGATATATACATACCTGGAGGTCGTCGGCGCTGAATACACGGCGGACGGGATCGAGAGGGAATCCGGGGTCGGGAAGTCCGGAGGGGAGTGGGAGGGAGTGGGAGCTGCTGCTGCGGTGGAGGAAGTAGGAGGAGGAGAGGTGAGAAGGCGGCGGGTGGAAGCAGCTGAGGCTGCGGGCGTCAAAGGTGCCGTAGGCGGCGGCATCATCGTAAACAGAGGAGAAGGAGTGGAACATGGAGGCGGCGGCGGCGGCGGCGGCGGCGGTGGGTCAGGAACGAAGGGGGACGAGAGAGTGATGGGTGATGTCCGAGAAGGGAGGCGGGGATTATAAGGGCGATATGGAGTGGCGGGGTCCATGGAGTGGTGACGTGGTAGTGGTGATGACGGTGGGCCCCAGGAGTTTTGTTTTGGTGGAGGTTTTAAATTTGGGCTCTGTTTGGGGTGGTGGTGGCTGTCATGAACGTGATGATTATTAACCGTCGTTCGTGAATGTGACCGCACTTTTATGTTTGATACGACGATGACATTTTTTTTTCAAACTCACTGGAGCAAAAAACAACACGCCAAACGGATCCTTGATCATACAATAACAATATGTAGATAGTTTTTAGATCTAGACCGAGATTCTCTCTAATTGGGAGTCCAAATAGAGGTTCATTTTATGGTAAGAATTGATTTGACTTTGGCTTCGTTTGACACGACGGTAGCTATCATGAACGCAGTGGTTATGAACCGTTGTTCGTGAACGTCCGACCTCACCTAAGGAACATCTTTGTCTTTTATGTTCAAAACTAGTTATACGTTTTTGGGTGACGTTCATAACCGTTGTCATGCCAAACAGAGCGAAAAGCACGTGCCCGAGCGAAAAAATGTGCGCCCGGTTGAAAACGAGTTTCCGGGCGAAAAAATACTCCCCCGTGCGAAAAACTGCCCCTGATCGAAAAACACATCATAGTTACAATTATTTAATTCTTATATTGATTGGAAAAAACTGACTTTTGTTAAAATAAATTCCATTGAATTTATTAGAACTCCAATTCCAATGTTTAAGTGTGCGAACGAATAATCAAATTGGTTTTAGACCTTTAATTTCAATTACGGGATTTCAATTCCTTCCAAACGAACACATCTTAAATAATATCACTTATTAATTAATTTTAATAAACTCTTTACTTATAATTTAATTATAAATTAAATTAATTCTAAAATGTCACCTGTTATTTTTTACATGGAGTCGGTCATCTCATTATTTCTATTCTTTTTAAGGGATATTACTAATTAAATTAGTTACAGCAAAATTATTATTTTTAAATTTAATTAAATATTAGATTAGTTCCAAAATTCTAAAATTTTTACATTAAGTATATCGAGGCCTGTCCAAAAAGCCGGCGGGCCCGGAACAAGATCGGGCCTATCGGGCCCGGACTTTTTTCCAACCGGGCCTAACCCGAGCCTAGCCTTAACTGGGCTCGGGCTTTCCCTCCAAATGGGGGGCCTGCCAAGGCCCCCAGGGTCGGGCCACGCCGGGACCGGCCTTATGACTGCCTTGGCAGCATGCTGCTGTCAAACGGGTTTTTCAAGAGCACGGTAAACCGGGCTTTGCCCAGCCCGGCCCGAGCATTGGGCCGGGCATTTGCCTAATATGGGGGCCCAGTTAAGCCCACAAGCCCGACCCGGGCCCAAGCGGCTTTGCGCGGGCCCGAGCCCAGGCGAGCTTTGCGCGGGCCCGAGCCTCGCCGGGCCGGCCCTATGGGCCCGATTTTTTCGAAAATCTCTAGGTCTATCTCATGATTTCTTGTGATTTTCGTTTTGATAAAATAAGTTAAAAGTTAAAACCTTATGGAGAGTACCTAAATAACTTAGTTACAATAAAATTAATATTTTTTCAATTTAATTAAAATATTAAATTATTCCACAAAAATATGAAACTTTTACGGCGGCTCTAATTTATTATTCTCAATATTTTCCACAGTCAAGCGTTTCTTGCGGTGTCATTAATTTGGAAAACATGGTAGATAGTCTTTTAAATAAATACAAATCTTGAAGTAGATCCCGTGGCCAGGATGAGTAGCAAATTTAGAGGAACTTTGGCTTCATGACTCATGGGATCTCCCTCAAACTTTATGAATTCTGGGCTGCGATTAGCCAGAATTCCTTAACCCTCCACTAACCTAGTGGAAGATTATGGGGGAAAACAACTTGCACTCACGTTTCACGCACCGAAACCGCTTCCAACTGCCGCGCTAACCGCCCGCGGCTGGCTAATCGGTCGCCGCAGTGCCACCCACCGGACTAACGTCGGGAGGCCGTCGGCCGCCGCGGCCGACCTCCCTCTGTCGCGCGACCGCAAGGCCTTCGTGTCCGGCCTCCCTCGGCCGACCGTCCTTAGCTGCGCGCCCTCGGCGCGCGGTCGGCCGGCCTTCGCCGCGCACCCATGGCGCGCCGCTCCTGCGGCTGGCCGCAAATGGCCGCGCGGCCCCTGCGGACGACCTCACCCAGCCGACCGCCCTTGGTCATGCGCCTGCGGCGCACGACCGCGGAAGTCTCGCGGCTGGCTTCTCCCGGACGGCCACCCCCGACCGTACGCCCGCGACACGGTCCTCGCCGGCCAGATCTTACCGCCTGTAATCCTCCTCGCCGCCGACAGGCCCTTTGGCCGCCTCCTGATCACCGTCGTCTGTTCTTCCCCGCGCGATCTCTACCGTCCGATGAACGAGTAACTACCCGTGTAACCACCGGCGTAATCACCCATTATGGGTGAGTGTAAATATCTGAAATTATATCGGTCTGCGCGTAGTAAAATACTTAAACAATTCGCGTCATAAACTATATTAAATAATCCAAATGACAATTAAGATGGTTACGACCTGCGAATAACTGCATAATCACCGTAATCACCCATGAGACCTATAAATAGGGCCTCAGTCTCTCCTTCATTTTCATCTTCTCCTTCCTCCGCTTCTCTTCATACGCACGAGAGAGCTCCTCAAGGAACTCCTTGAAGATCTCCCTCGCTTTCGAAGACTCCTTCGAAGATCTTAGAGCGCTTTGAAGATTCTTTGAAGGCATTCTTCCTCCCCCTAACGCTCATGCGCATGTTCTGCTTTGTTCTCCCCACAACAAGCGCCCCACCCGCACCGCAACAAGCATTCTGTGCACAACACGCTTAACGCTCACATCGTCCTTAACTCAGCGGGGAGCCTTCCAGTCAACAACAAGTCCACTTCTCTAGCCTCAACCACAAATTATAGGATACGCCTCGAAGACATCAAGACGTGCAGAGCGCGCCACTCATGATTCCAAGCGCAAGCTGAAGCCCGACTAGGCCCTAGGCCCCAGAGCACGGTGCTCCCCTCCGCGGCTAGGAAAAAGACTTAACTTCGAGAGCAGTGGCCTGTCACCCTTCAAACGCTTCTCTCTCCCTCTCTCCCCCGCAAGTTGTAATGAGGAGCGGTATGTTGCCCTCGATTTCTCACCAGAGCCCTATAAAACAACAACAAATAGTGAAGTTTGGTCGGCACCGAACCGGTCACGTGTTTTTTCACCTCTTTCTGGGGTTTTCCACGGTAAAAAGGTCTCTTGGCAACCGTCTCATTTCTCTGTGACATATTGCGCGTTCAACCGCTCCCAGGCTAAGACGGTCTAATCTAGACCGGTTTCAAGAGCCTCGAGTGAGTCGTAACAAGGACGGAATCAGATTTGATCTGCTGTGAGGCTAATCATTGGAATGTTGTTTTAAGGATATCAAAGTCGTCCATCTTTATAAATTGATTCGGCCAGGAATCAAACCCGTTGTTATTCATCTTCTTCCTCAATATGGAGGGCTCAATTGTGCCACCACCGCCGATGGGGGCTCCGAAAGAAGGGGATGACACCTCTGGTAGGGTCACTGGAGGTCGGCGATGATATTTGGGTGGTCTGGTGGCCGGCTGCCATCGAAACGCCGGACAGGAGGGTGTTCCCGTGAGCAAAAAGAGAGCGCCACCGCCTGCATCTACTTACAGGTGGTGAAGCCGCTTCAGGAGATGGACATGATGGAGTCTAATGATCAGAAAACCGAGATCCATGCCTGAGAGAGAGAGAGAGAGAGAGAGAGAGAGAGAATCATCTTGGGGTCGCTAGTGGAGAGGTGGTTGAAGTCTTCATCGTGTCTCGAGATTTGGGCTTTGGGGTCGCGGGAGCTCCACTTTTCCAGCAGTTTGCTCCTTCTCAGCTTCGACAAAGATAGCAGGGCTGAGATGGGGGGCTCTTTGTGTCTCCTTCTCGGTGGTCGTCCTCTTCTCTTGCTCGGCTAGATCAGATAGAGTGGGAGAGATTGAGAGAGATGGAGGGAATGAGGTAAGATTTTGGCTGAGATAAGATATAAATAAAGGATTGGTCAGAACACTCTCATCGCTCCATTCCCACCGCTCCTACTTTCACTGCTCAAATAAATATACCCAAAGTTAAATATTATATCTATCAATTTTGAAAAGTGAGGCATGAAAATTAATTGCAAAATCAAAATGAATCAATACAAGCTAAAATATAAGTGAAAACTAGTTGAGATGTACTACCCGAGGAAAGACAACAAGAAGAAATAACTGTAAGTGTATATTCAGACGAATAACGAGCTCGGGGGCTATGCGTGTGGAAACCCTATGTATTCTGCTATATATATACCTAGCTGGAGGCAACGGAGAGTAGGTTCCACCTTGACTTTCTTCCGGATGTTTCGAGCTCCCTCTACATTCTCGAAACAGCCCTAAGGGGCGCTCGTTCCCGTCGTCCGGAAGTCGCCGCTCGATCGCGCCATCGCCTGCTGTCGATCGCTCTCCCCGTCCGCCAGTTCCTGTAGACGCGAAGCCTTCGCGATCTGCTGCCGCTGCTCGTTCTCGCGAAGGAGTAGGCCTGTACCGTCACGTTCGTCGAAGATAAAGGAAGGAGGTCGCGATCCCATCCTTCCCCGCAGCCCTCCTCTCGCGTCTTCGCCGCTGTTGCTCGCCGTCGTTCGCCGAGGAAGGAGTCCCAGATCTGCTGCCGGCGTCGTCCTAGCCCGCAGATCCAGGGCTGCTGCTGCGCCGCCTCCGTTGTCCAGATCTGCCGCTGTTGGAGTCGAAGTCGTGCCCTAGGACCGCCGCTCGTGCGAAGAAGACGAAGCCGCTGCTAGCAAAGGAGGAGTTCGCGCACGACCGTTGATCGTGCGCTCGACCCCTCTCGCACGACCGCTGATCGTGCGCTCGTCAGCAGCCAGTTCCCCCGCACGACCGCTGTTCGTGCGCTCCTTGGTCACGCACGACCTTTGATCGTGCGCGTCTCAGCGGTTCCAAGCCGTCTCAGCGGTTTCCCAGCCGTATCAGCGGTTCTGTCTCGCGTCTCAGCGGTTCCTGGCCGTCTCAGCGGTTTCCCAGCCATCTCAGCGGTTCTGTCTCGCCGTCCCAGCGGTTCCTAGCCGTCCCAGCGGTTCCAGCCCAGCTCGTCTCAGCGGTTGTCTCGCCGTCCCAGCGGTTCCAGCCCAGCCGTCTCAGCGGTTTCCTGTGTCGCAGCCTCCCTCAGCTGCTCCAAGTCCAGATCCCCCTCAGCCTCCATCAAGTCTCCCGCTGCCGCCGTCTCCAAGCAAAATGATGAAGGGGAACAACTTCTCGACCCCCGTTCCGATGATAAAGCTGGAGAAGTTCACGGCGACTGAGTTCAACGCCTGGAAGTTGAACACTCAGTTCAGGATGAAGTTTCTGAACGTGTTCTACACAGTTAAGTCTGATGGTGCTGAGGTCGTTGGGACTGCTGATGAGGCACATTGGTTTTCAGATGAAGACTTATGCAGGGACTACCTGCTGAACTGTGTGTAATCCAGCTTGGCCCAGACCTACATGAAGATGAGCACCGCAAAGGAGATCTGGGATGCGCTGCAGGATCACTTCAGGCAGGAGGAGGACATGTCCAAGACGCACCTAGTGGACAAGTTCAACTCTTTCAGCTTCGACGAGGAGAAAGCCATTCTCCCTCAGGTATCAGAGTTTGAAATTTTAATTGATTCTTTGCATAGTGAGTCCATCAGTCTGCTCGAAAGTTTTGTTGCGGGCACGATTGTGTATAAATTGCCCTCATCGTGGTACAATTTCAAAACGGAAATGTATCGCAAGAAGATGCAGGTTGGTTTGAACGACCTCAAGCGTTTCATACGCATTGAAGATGAGAACAGGACGAAGAACGCTTTGGAAGCTGTTGGCAAGCAGAAGGCTGCTGCCAACATGATTTCAAGCTCCAAGCGGCCTCCGCCCCCTCCCAAGACCAAAACATCTCGTAGTAGCTCCCAGGTTGCAGGCCCGAGTAAACCCTCTAAAAAATTTAAGGGTAAATGTTATAACTGCAACAAGTGGGGACACTGCGCATCTGACTGCAAGCAACCGAGGAAAGAGAGAACCCGGGCACCACAAGAAGGCAACCAAGCCCATTTGGTCTGCCAAGCTGAGCCATCCGACTTTGTTGCCATGGTCGGACACGCACAGGCCAGCATGGAGTGGTACCTGGATTCAGGGGCAACGTGTCACGTTTGCAACAATGCTAATCTTCTGACAGAGCTGAAGGATGCAAAGGAATCAGTTACTGTGGCAAATGGAGGCACAGCTGACGTGTTGAAGGTGGGGAATGCAACTCTGCTGCTCTCCTTAGGTAAGTCTTTACTTTTAAAGAATGTTAAAGTTATTCATTCTCTAGCTGCTAACTTAGTGTCTATTAGTTTGTTATGTGATGCGGGTATGTCGCTTAGCTTCTGTAGCGGCAGGGTGACTTTGTCAGTTAACTCGCACTATTTTGGATGTGCTTATGTTCAAAATAGGATGTACAGTTTGAGTCTAGCAAGTGAGGTAGTCCAACAAGTTCAATTGAACTTAGTTAGCCCTAGGACTCTACACGAGAGACTGGGACACGCCAACTACAGGAAAATGTTCCAAGTAGCTAGAACTCAAAAGATCATATTAGACACTAAGTCTCCACTTGAAAAATGCGAAGTGTGCGCTCAGACTAAAATCACTAGGAAACCTTTTGGGACGGTTACTAGGAGCACAACACCTCTTGAGCTTATACATTCCGATATTTGTGACTTTAAAAGTTTTGTCACCAGAGGTGGGAGGAAGTATATGATCACGTTCATAGATGACTGCACGAGATTCTGTCATATCTCGTTGCTTAAAACTAAAGATGAAGCGTTTGAAAAGTTTTGTCTTTTCAAAACCAGGGTAGAAAACCAACTAAGCATGAAAATAAAACGTTTTAGGAGTGATAGAGGAGGAGAATATATGTCCAGTGAGTTCAGATGCTTCCTTGCTTCACAGGGCATCATAGCAGAAACCACTGCTCCTTACTCACCCCAATCTAACGGCATAGCCGAGCGCAAGAATAGAACGTTAACAGAGATGTTGAACTCTATGCTGCTCACTGCAGGCATGCCTTCCGCTTATTGGGGCGAAGCAGTCTTGACTGTGAATCACATTCTGAATAAAGTTCTTCATGCTAAGTTAGAGGTAACTCCCTACGAGATTTGGTTTAAGAGACCCCCGTCGTTTACTCGACTCAAGACTTGGGGTTGTATAGCCTATGTCAGGGTTCCTGACCCTAGAAGGCCTAAAGTTGGACCTAGGACCAATACTTGTGTCTACTTAGGTTGTGCTGAGGATAGTGCTGCAGATAGGTTCCTTGATATTTCTAATAATATCATAATAGAATCTAGGGATGCGGTGTTCTTCGAGGATAAGTTCCTCAAAGATAAGAACTTAACAATCCCAGGTATGCAGGTAACTATTACTGAATAAGATTCTACTTCAGTACCGAGCACCTCCTATTCCGTTCCGGTAGATAACTCTGGCCTAGAGTCTAGAAGGACTTCTCTAAGAGAGCGAATTCCCAGAACCTTCGGTAGTGACTTTGTGACTTACCACGTTGAGGCCGATCCATCTACCTATAAGGAAGCGATGAGATCCAGGGATTCACTACTCTGGAAAGAAGCTATAGATGAAGAGATGAGTTCTCTTCTTCAGAATAACACCTGGACGTTGGTTGATAAGCCAATAGGGGCTAAAACCGTAGGGTGTAAGTGGGTTCTGAAAAAGAAATTGAATCCTGATGGTAGCGTAGCTAAGTATAAAGCACGTCTGGTGGCTAAAGGTTTCACACAAGTCAGCGGAGTAGATTACTTTGATGTCTACTCACCCGTGTGTCACTTGGCAACCATTCGGGTTCTCCTTGCTATTGCATCTATTGAGCACTTTGTTGTTCATCAGTTGGATGTTAAGACTGCGTTCTTGAACGGAGATCTGACCGAAGAGATCTACATGAGTCAACCTGAAGGTTTCATTGTAGACGGTCACGAAACGAAAGTCTGTAAACTTCTTAAGTCTTTATACGGACTAAAGCAAGCACCGAAATTATGACATGAGAAGTTCGACTATAATGTAAAGAACATGGGATTCATGTCGAGTCTTTCAGATAAATGTCTTTACATACGTAATAGATCGGATAAAGTCGCCATAATATGATTGTACGTGGATGATATGCTTATTCTGGGGTCTGATCAATCCGAAGTGGATGACGTTAAGTCAGATCTCATAAAAGAATTTAGCATTAAAGACCTAGGTGTAGCTAACACTATACTAGGCATGCAAGTGAGCTTTGGGAAAAATGGTATTTCCCTAAGTCAAAGCCACTACATAAAGTCCTTGTTGGACACGTGGGGATACAGTGCCAGTAGTGCATCTGAGACACCATACGACTACACTAACCGCCTAAAGCCCAATGAAGGAGTTATGGTTAGACAGTTAGATTATTCTAAACTGCTTGGTAGCCTCATGTATGTCATGGTCTGCACTAGACCTGACATAGCCTTTACGGTCGGCATGTTGTGCAGATTCACTAGTAATCCGGGTAAAGACCATTGAAACGCCTTGGGTAGGCTCATGCGATACTTAAAGCACACTCAAAAGTATGCTTTAGTTTATACTGGTCAGCCTTCAGTTCTTGAAGGTTATTCTGATGCATCATGGTGCTCAGAATTAAACGACAGCAAGTCCACTAGTGGTTTTGTGTTTACACTAGGAGGAGCAGGTGTAGCCTGGAAGTCCAAGAGGCAATCCTGTATTGCTCTCTCTTCTATGGAATCAGAACTCTACGCTCTTGCGTCAGCAGGAGAAGAAGACGAATGACTGAGAGATTTGGTGATGGACATTCCTTTGTCGAGCCTGAAAATGAGTTCTGTTGCAGTTTACTGCGACAATCAGGCTACTAAAATGATTGCTACGAACATTTTGTTCAATGGCAAAAGAAGGCATCTCAGGCTGAAACAATCTTGGTTGACCTCTCTCACAAGTCAAGGAATTATGTCCCTTATTGATGTGAGATCGAAAGATAATGTTGCAGACCATTTGACCAAAGGATTGAATAGAGCTCTCACAATCAAAACATCGGGGGAAATGAGAATAAAGTTCATAGAAATATGAAACTCTCCTCCGCAGTTTATGTTTTAACAGTGAGAACCTATAGTCGCAACATTCAAGCATCTAAAAACAGACTAAAAACCCAAATAACTTCTTGATGAAAACCCAAGATGGTCTGGTGCCGGTTATTCCACATTTGATAACCAAGCAACTTTCTCATTGTAAGTTGATTCAAGAGTTATTCAACTGGAAATTGAAAGTCGTTGTAAATGTTAATCTAAACATTATTGGTCACAGCACATTATTCCACATTTGATAATGTTGCACGTGATGTGTGCCCACATGTGTTGGTGAGGCACATAGTGATCAGTAATGAGTAAGATAACGGGTCTAGTCCTAGTTAGACTGGATGAGATGCTGACAGAGTTACTTCACCGTTGCTAGAAGTGCTAAGCTCATTTAGTAAGAGCTAGATTACTTTAAACGTTACTGCATACGATTATGAATTCATAGAGTCTGACTCGTGAAATTCCTTGCAGGCTACAGTGGAGATTATGGAGGAGATGTAAACCTGGACATGGATGACGATGATCTACTAAACCGAGTAGAATCATCAAACGTTTAATTTCATGTTATGTTTTGTAATAATTATTCAGACTATATTTTTTGGGATAGAATCTGTGGTTTTCTGACTTGCCGTTTAGGCAAAAACCTTTTCATATGTTGATTTGTATGATCCATCATAAATGCTTTGTTTAGTTTGTTTATTATTTTGTCTACTCTCCAGCACCCCGAAACGTTATGTTATTTGTCACGAATATAAGAGGAGATTGTAAGTGTATATTCGGACGAATAACGAGCTCGGGGGCTATGCGTGTGGAAACCCTAGGTATTCTGCTATATATATACATAGCTGGAGGCAACGGAGAGTAGGTTCCACCTTGACTTTCCTCCGGATGTTTCGAGCTCCCTCTACAATAACAATAACATAGTTTTACTCGAAAAAAGACAAAAAAGGTGCATGATGAAAAACCCCTCACATGCGGAGAAGAGATCTCAAGACTAGGATGAGAGTTTGAATGATAGAATAGTAAGATGAGATCAAGCTTCGGGAGTACAAGAAAACAAATTCGATCACATGCATAATCCCTTCCAGAGTAATAAGAAAAGACATATTTGAGAAGACTATTGGGATGATGTTAGCCCGCGTATGGAGCTAGGAATATGATGATTCTCATACTTTTACGAGGTAGTAATGAGCGTCACAACTACCTTTTGAACTAAGCAAGCCATTCATAATTTCTGTAATTATGAATGAGTAATCTAGAAATTGCTTCCTGTTAGAGCGTGTGCGGCGCAGTTTGGTGTTGTTTGGGCCCAAACCGTAGCCACACCCCAAGGGTGCAGTCTTGACCCGAGCAAGAAACCCATCGCTCCGAAAATTTGCAGTTTGGCTCTAGTGCGGTGTAGTATTTTGCTGTGTCGTGATAGTGTGCGATTGTCGGCTTACCCCTGACTGAAAATAAAAAATTACAACGACTAACTTAATCAACTAAATTATGCTTCAGTATTTATTTTAACCTCAAATGTAAACTTACAATGTTAGATGTTTTATCATTAACATTTAGCACTATTATTTTATATTTTACTATACTTAATTAAATAAAGCGGAAAAGTCGGTGCAGTGTGATTTTGCGGTTACGAAGATATGAAAACCACACTGCGCTCGGTTTACAAATGTCCTAAACCGCACCACATGGAAGCTACACAATACGGTTTAAAAACCGGTGCAGCTTGTAATGGCCGATAAACCGCACAGAGTAACAATATTTATTTCAGTTCTAATAAGCATTTAACGGTAAGCAACAATTTTCATATGCCACAAATGAGTATTGAAAGGAAAGTACAGAAAAGAAACTCTTATTCTAAGTAATTTACATCTTTTACATGTTCAAACTGTCCAAAATAACATATATACAAGTCTAGTTTAACAAGAACTATATTAGAAGTTCTTCTGACAAGTAGGACATTTCACATATCGGCATAACCCTCATGAGCTTTGACCACTTCAAAATTTCCTACTATGCTTTTATACCATACATGCTAAAGTCCCACTTATTCTGCTTTACGCTTAGATCCTACAAAACTTAGAATGGAAAAGGTTAGTCTTTACATAAAAGAATAAGCGAGGAAATTTACTTCTATAACTACTACACCAACAAAACAAAGGTTAAATAACAATATTAGAATGACATTTGCTTTTACAACACAAGTAACGACTAACATTTCTTGAAGCAATATTCATTAATTCAGTTTTGTCTCTTTCTTTCACTTTTATTTGTTTTCAATTCATTTAGTTAAGAGTCACTGTATATCAATATTCAGTCTTAGGCCCATTATACTAGGTCGAACTTAGTGTGTACAACTCACATAAGGCCTATTAAGGCACAACTAAGTTGATGAGAGTATTTAAACCAGTGCGCACAACTCGCCTAAGACCTTTAAGGTCCAACTGGATTTGTAACAGTCTACAAAAACCCTTAACTTTTGCATCAATGCTTTCAATATGGTATGTTGTTATAGCAATTTTCATTTATATCCTTTAGCTTTTCATGCCAGAATAACATCATCACGATGATAAATTGATTAATGAAACTACGTGAAAGTAGAACTTGATTAAAAAATAAACCCTCACATTGAGTTTCTCTTTTTCTTTGAATTTCCTTAGATCATCCTCACGTCTATCTGGTGATGCCATCTTTCTTCGTATCTGTAAGTAAGCATCAGTTGAATATGGTTCTTTGATTATTTATGGAGTGAAATTTAAGGGTGATGAAGGCTTCTAAGATGGTATTTCTAATGTAGAAAAAAATGATGTGTTTAAGCCCCCAAAATTAAATCGTCTCCTTAATTGCAATTGATCTCATCTTGAATAATAATATCAAATTAAATCTCAATTTATTTAACCTCTTCCATTACCAAATAGACATCTTTATCATAAGATAGCGGAATTCATTCATCAATTCATCATATAGACATTCAATTTCAGCAAAAAGGTCAACCATGTAATTCTACAACTGATTCTCTTCTTAAATTGTATTCAAAAGCATATAAGACATTCAATTTCAGCAAAACAATCCTCATTTAGACATTAATATGAAGTTCAACAACTACAAAATTTAAGGGAATCCATAATTAATCATAATCCATGATTGACATATCAGAAAATGTAATTATCATGATTGACATATCAGAAAATGTAATTATCCTATACAAAATAGCCTCTCAAGAGAGAAACACATCAGCCTCATTAGTGAAACTTCTAATTTCAACAATTTCTTTTTAATGGACAACATTTTTAAGAATAAAAACAACATTTTAATCCATCACACATGAATTTCCAGCAATCTTTTATGTATTTCACAGCACAATCTCTACTATTAACAGTAATAATCATGCTACCCACCAACTCTAGCAAGGTTTGTATCAAAGCCCCATCAAATCCAATAAATTTCTTCGTAATAACGCTTAATTATTTTGCATGCAAGTCAAAATTAGTACCTTATAAAAGTTCCAACAGCTACCAAGTCCTATAAATTTTCAGAATATATAACTTTACTTCCTAACAATTCTCTAAGGAAATATCATTTTTCATGTTACCATAACTTTCTATAACTAAAATTGAATTTTTTTCTTTTCGAATCTCCAAAATCAAACTAGGTTACTCAATACTTACATAAATGAGAAGGGAAAGAAGATGAGGAGAGCTTACAACGAAGAAAAATAAAAATCTTGAAGGTTTGGAGTCTAGAGGCACACCTTGCTTAGCCCTAAGCACCGAAATTTAAGTTCAGTTCACCGGCCAAAGGGGAAAAGCTAGAATAGGCGGAGGAATCGGGCTTTCCCTTTGCCGAAATCCAGTGGAAATCCAGCCGAAATAGTGGTGCTTTGGCGAGCAAGGATGGGGGAAACTGGTGGCTTCCGATAGCCCTAGGCGAGAGCGGCAGAATTAGGAGGAGTCGACAGGTGCGGGATTTTTGATACAAGGGGCTCGGTTTTTCTTTTATCGCAACAGGGCCGCTCCACTCCACCGCTTAAAACCCACCGCCTATCCTAAATGAGCTTATTTCTTTCTATTAGCACACCAATCTTTCTTCTTTAAGTCTCTTAATTTAGCACACCAATACTTCTTAAGGTTTATTATCTATATTTTAAATTACATTATAATTTATTTTAAATTACATTATAATTTATTTTCAATTACATTATAATTTCAATGAAATATACACAAAATAATGGATTTAACAATTGTTGCGGTGACATTATAATTTCATTTGGGATTTGAGTGTTACAATTACATCCACCATATAAAAATTTTCGTCCTAAAAAATAACATACCTTTAAAAAGTTGAAAATAGGTCCCATAGTAGATCTTCTCGCTCCCATGTGGCTTCATTTTTTGGGTGGCCCTTCCACCAGACCTTTACAAAATTAACATCTTTGTTCCGCAGTTGCTTGGTCTGCCAGTCAATTGTTTGGTAGGGTTCCGTTGGACTTGATAGATCAGGTTCAATTTATATATTTGTAGCAGAAAATTTAACAATAACATCAATATATTCATCTACCAATCTATCAGTTGGTCCGCCTTGCTTTGCTGTAATGAAGTGTGCACTCTTCGTCAGTCGATCAGTAATCACTCATATCCCATCATTTCCTTGCTTGCTCCGAGGTAAACACAACACAAAGTTCATTGCAATGTCATCCCACTTCCATTCTGGAATAGACCACTACTTGACAGATATGACATTTAGCAATGTATGTAATTACATCCTTTTTTCAATCATGGCCACCAAAAATCTTGTTTTAAGTCATGGTACATTTTGTATAACCAAGATGAATAGAATATGGTGTATTATGCGCTTTATACAAAATATCATTCCTCAAATTATCGGCATTTGGAATACAAAGTCTATCATTCAAGAATAATAGTTCGTCTTTCTCAGCAAAGTTCTTTGATTCTCTATTATTTACTTTTTCCAATAAAGTTACAAAGAAGGGATCCTGAGATATTACCTTCAATGTTCTTTCTTTAATCGAATATTGAATTTGCATTTGAAATAATTGAAACTGCTTATCCTCTGAAGTAAACACAAGAGATATTTTTATCCTCTGTAATTATTAAATCAACCGCTGGTTATATTGATTTATTATTGCCAATATGACTATACCCTTTCCTAATTAAAGTATCAGCTACGATATTAGCCTTACCTGGGTGATAGTGAATATCAATCTCGTACTATTTAATGAATTCTAACCAACGTCGTTGCTGGAGGTTCAATTCCTTCTGTGTAAAGATGTACTTTACATTTTTATGATCGGTGAAAATTTCACATCAGATCACATACAAATAGTGACACCATATTTTCAAAGCGAAGACTACCGCTGCCAATTCTAAATTATGAGTTGAATATTTTTCTCAACATCTTTTAATTGTTTGAAAGCATAAGCGATGACTTTCCCATGCTGCATTAGAATACACCCAAGACCTTTATAAGAAGCATCATTGTATATCTGAAACCCTTCTGATCATGAAGTCATTGCCAAAATATGGGCAGTTGTTAACCTCTCTTTTAAATCTTCAAAAACAAGCTGACAACCCTCATTCCAAATGAAGGATATATTTTTCCTCTCAATTGAGTCAATGACATAACTAGTAATTCAAAGTGTCCATACCGGGTACTTAAGGCTATTTTGAATACATCTTCTTTCACTTTCAATTGGTGATAACCAGACCTCAGATAGATTTTTGAGAATACAGTCATGTGTGCTAGTTGATCAAACAAATCATCGATGCGAGGAAGATGATACTTATTTCTTACTGTCAATTTATTTAGCTCTCTATAATCAATCGAAAAGCGAAGAAGTGTTCCATCCTTCCTTTTCACAAATAAAATAGGAGCTACATAGGGAGAAGAACTATGACGAATAAAGTTTTTATCTAATAATTCATGTAATTGGGATTTCAACTCCGCTAATTCCTTTGGGGCCATGCGATATGGTGTTTTAGCTATTAGGGTTGCTCCTTCAATGATAGAAATTTTTAAATCCACTTCTCTGGTTGGAGGTACTCCCGACAATTCATCGGGAAAAACATTAAGAAATTCTCGAACCACTGGTACCACAGTAATATCTTATTTTCTTCCTTTATCTCTTTTATCATAATTAACATTGTTTCACATCCTTTATGGAGCGTCTTCAAAGCCTTCATGACAGAGATCAATGTTTTTAATACCTCTGTCAATCCTTTAAATGATACCAAGCTTTGATCTAGGCACACAATTGTAAGTTCTTTCGTCTTACAATTAATCCCAACTTCATGTCTCAATAACCAATCCATACCCAAAATGATATTGTATCCTGTGATTGGTAAAACTGCCAAATCTACTTCCAGGACTTTTTCATTGATTTGAATTTGCATTCGAGCTCGCATTTGTATAGTCATTATATGATTGTTGGGGATCATCACATGTAGGATATTATGTGTCGAATATGGCTGTGCTTGTAAGGTATTCAATATACGTGTTGAAACAAAAGAGTGACTTGCACCAGTATCAAATAAAATCTTTAGTAATTGCTTGTATGCATAAATCATACATGTGATGACAGTGACATCAGACTTAGCTTCCAGTTGCACCAAATTGAAGGCACGAGGTTGTATATGTCATTCTTCACGGCCAGGCTCCTGTGGTGCTGAGGTGGAGGCAACTGATTCACCTTCCTTAATGGTTCCCATCTGATATACTCGTTGAGGTTGTGCTACGGGGGCTCCCTTGAAACTTCCCTCCTTTGCTAGCCTCTTGGGACAATCATTTTGACGATATCCTTGCTGGCGACAAATATAACAAATACCAATTTTAAATAAGCAGTCATTTATGCACTTTTCCACATTTTCACATTTAGTTGTAGATGATTGTGTCACATTGCCCGTTGTAGTTGAAGGGGAAGGTTGCAATCACATTTTTTTCTTCCATGAAGATCCACTTAATCTAACTGAAGATTCCCCACTCGACCCTTCTATTGGTCTTTTATTCATAAACTCTATTTTTTTCTGAGTTTTCTCCATATCAATTTCAGTTAAGCGAGCCTTCACAACCAGACTACTATAATTTGTGAGCTCAAATGGTACCAGATATGTACAAATATTATCTCTGAGTCCTTGTTGGAAACGACGACATCGTTCTGCTTCTGTTGGAGCTAGAGATCCTGCATAAAAGGCTAAGGTTAAAAATTCTGCTTCATATTGAAGTACAGTGCGATTACCCTGTACGAGACGAAGAAATCTCTCCTGCAATAATCTTTTCTCGGACGCAGGCACGAACCAGTTAGTGAATTCTTCTACAAATTCCTTCCAAGAAATTTCAGTAATTCCCCTGGTGGCAAACTTTCCTCTCATCACTGCGTCCCACCACCTTTTTGCTTCTCCCTCAAATAAGAACGTAACTAGATCAATCTTCCTTGCCTCTGAACAATGCATGACTTTAAAAATAGTTTCTATCTTCAGTATCCAGTCTTCAGTTTCTATCGGAGTTAAGCCTCCTCTGAAGGTGGGGGGTTTAACTCCAAGAACTGCTTAAGTTCAACGTCTACCTGACGTTGCGGTGGCTGATTCAGAGGGTCCACACGAGGTAATACTGTGGGAGTATCCCTTGCTAGTCGGATTGCTTCTTCCATTACCCGTGCCATGTCTGCAACCTGGAGATTTATTCTTTAGCCTGTCTCACTTTCAGTGAATACATCTGGCTCTACTCGAGCCCTCTGACTAGAAAACTCATGTTCCTGTGGGGCAGGAGATAATTAGCTTCCAATTTATGAACATGTAAAACAAGATATATATATATATGTTTATATTATGTACGTTTATACAATACTATTTGTGGCATCACGCTCTTACGAAACCTAGCTCTGATACCATTTTCTGTAACGGCCCGTAAACTGCCACAAAGTAACAATATTTATTTCAGTTCTAATAAGCATTTAACGGTAAGCAATAATTTTCATATGCCACAAATGAGTATTGAAAGAAAAGTACAGAAAAGAAACTTTTATTCCAAGTAATTAATTTACATCTTTTCATGTCAAAATGTCGAAAATAACATATATACAAGTCTAGTTTAACAAAAACTACATTAGAAGTTCTTCTGATAAGTGAGGCACTTCACATATCGGCATAACCCTCATGAGCTTTGACCACTTCAAAATTTCTACTATGCTTTTATACCATACATGCTAAAGTCCAACTTATTCTGTTTTACGCTTAGATCCTAAAAAATTTAGAATGGAAAGAATTAGTCTTTACATAAAAGACTAAGCGGGAAAACTTAATACTATAACTACTATACTTGCAAAACAAAAGTTAAATAACAATATTAGAATAATATTTGCTTTTATATAGTATAAACAGTCTATAAAGTCAATATACAACTGTCATTATCAATTTGCATTGAAAGAAATATTAACAACACAAGTAATGACTAACATTTCTTGAAACAATATTTATTTATTCAGTTTTGCCTCTTTCTTTCACTTTTATTTGTTTTCAATTCATTTAGTTAAGGGTCACTGTATATCAATATTCAATCTTAGGCCCATTATACTAGGTTGAACTTAGTGCGCACAAGTCGCATAAGGTCTATTAAGGCCCAACTAAGTTGACCCGAATATTTAATCAAGTGCGCACAACTCACTTAATACCTGTAAAGTCCAATTGAATTTGTAACAGTCTATAGATACCCTTTACTTTTGCATCAATGCTTTTAATATGGTATGTTGTTATAGCAATTTCATTTATATCATTTAGCTTTTCATGCAAGAATAACATTATCACGAGGATAAATTGATCAATGAAACTGTTGAAACCGATTTCTTGGTCTCTGTGGACTTCGGGGCCCTCAGCAAGCTGAGGGGCGACCAACCCTTACTCCCCCCAAGGGAGAGCTCTAGGTTGAAGGTTGAGGAACTATGGACTGGACCAAGGGCTTAGTGGGGAGGTCCCGCCACATACCCGGAAGCCCCTTAGGAACTTCCACCCAAGCCACTACTAAGCTTGGGCACCACTGGAGGCTCTCCTCACCCACTATAGAGAGAAAGTGGGGGGAGAGAGAGAGGGAGAGAGCTAGCCTAGAATGCACCTTCTTCCAAATGGTGCCCCCTTGGTCCTATTTATAGGATTTCTGGATTTGGTCTGCGAGTAACCAAAAACTGCCTGCGAAGTTACCAGAATGCCCCTGGATTTGGCCTGCGAATAACCAAATCCCGCTGTTCTGCAGCGCTAAACGCAGACCAGAATACCCTCCCTGGGCCGGGCGAGAGGGGGCTGATCTCCTCCCTGTCTCCGCCTCCTCTGCTGGGCGAGGGCGAGAGGGGGGCAGGCCGCCCCTCCCCCTCTCCGCCCCTTCTTGCTGGGCGAGGGCCAGAGGGGGGGCAGGTCGCCCCTCCCCCTCTCCGCCCCCTCTTGTTGGGCGAGGGCGAGAGGGGGGCAGGCCGCCCCTCCCCCTCTCCGCCCCTTCTTGGCGAGAGGGGGGCGAGCCGCCCCTCCCCTCTCCGCCTTCCGCTGGGCGAAATGGGGGGCGAACTGCCCTTCCCCTCTCCGCCCTCTCCGCCCTCTCCGGGATCATACCGAGAAATGGTGTTCCCAAATACTTCGTCTCGAGAACCTACTCGGCGAATACAGGGTTGTACACAATCCCCGCTCTTTTCGAGCGAGGTACACGCTCGGAAAGAAACGTCCAACCCTGCCTATTCGACGAGTGTCGCTGGGAATCCGGCTAACGGTGCTATCTCGGAAAAAAACATATAGCCTCTCCGAGAGTTCCTCCAAGAGAGAGCCCGGCTAACGAGATCACATCGGGAGAAAAACATACAGCCACCCCGAGTGGTCTTCCAACCCCGCCGGCTAGCGATAGCCCGGCTAGCGAGACCACCTCGGGAGAAAAACATACAACCACCCCGAGTGGTCTTCCAACCCCGCTGGCTAGCGAGAGCCCGGCTAGCGAGACCACCTCGGGAGAAAAACATACAGCCACCCCGAGTGGTCTTCCAACCCCGCCAGCTAGCGAGAGCCCGGCTAGCGAGACCACCTCGGGAGAAAAACATACAGCCACCCCGAGTGGTCTTCCAACCCCGCCGGCTAGCGAGAGCCCGGCTAGCGAGACCACCTCGGGAGAAAAACATACAGCCACCCCGAGTGGTCTTCCAACCCCGCCGGCTAGCGAGAGCCCGGCTAGCGAGACCACATCGGGAGAAAAACATACAGCCACCCCGAGTGGTCTTTCAACCCCGCTGGCTAGCGAGAGCCCGGCTAGCGAGACCACCTCGGGAGAAAACATACAGCCACCCCAAGTGGTCTTCCAACCCCGCCGGCTAGCGAAAGCCCGGCTAGCGAGACCACCTCGGGAAAAAACATACATCCACCCCGAGTGGTCTTCCAACCCCGCCGGCTAGCGAGACCACCTCGGGAGAAAAACATACAGCCACCCGAGTGGTCTTCCAACCCCGCCGGCTAGCGAGAGCCCGGCTAGCGAGACCACTTTGAGGGGAAAAGAACATAGCCTCCCTGGGAGGTCAACCTGCACCTGTCGGCTAGTGAGAGCCCGGTCAGCGGAACCATCCGAGGGGAAAATAACATAGCCTCCCTGGGAGGTCAACCTGCACCTGCCGGCTAGTGAGAGCCCGGCCAGCGGAACCATCCGAGGGGAAAATAACATAGCCTCCCTGGGAGGTCAACCTGCACCTGCCGGCTAGTGAGAGCCCGGCCAGCGGAACCATCCGAGGGGAAAATTACATAGCCTCCCTGGGAGGTCAACCTGCACCTGCCGGCTAGTGAGAGTCCGGTCAGCTGAACCATCCGAGGGGAAAATAACATAGCCTCCCTGGGAGGTCAACCTGCACCTGCCGGCTAGTGAGAGCCCGGTCAGCGGAACTATCCGAGGGGAAAATAACATAGCCTCCCTGGGAGGTCAACCTGCACCTGCCGGCTAGTGAGAGCCCGGTCAGCGGAACCATCCGAGGGGTGAAGAACATAGCCTCCCTGGGAGGTCAACCTGAACCTGCCGGCTAGTGAGAGCCCGGTCAGCGGAACCATCCGAGGGGAAAATAACATAGCCTCCCTGGGAGGTCAACCTGCACCTGCCGGCTAGTGAGAGCCCGGTCAGCGGAACCATCCGAGGGGTGAAGAACATAGCCTCCCTGGGAGGTCAACCTGAACCTGCCGGCTAGTGAGAGCCCGATCAGCGGAACCATCTGAGGGGTGAAGAACATAGCCTCCCTGGGAGGTCAACCTGAACCTGCCGGCTAGTGAGAGCCCGGTCAGCGGAACCATCCGAGGGGAAAATTACATAGCCTCCCTGGGAGGTCAACCTGAACCGGCCGGCTAGTGAGAGCCCGGTCAGCGGAACTATCCGAGGGGTGAAGAACATAGCCTCCCTGGGAGGTCAACCTGAACCTGTCGGCTAGTGAGAGCCCGGTCAGCGGAACCATCCGAGGGGAAAATACTTGTCCTCCCTGGGAGGTCATCCTGCACCTGCCGTCTAGTGAGAGCCCGGTAAGCGGAACCATCCGAGGGGAAAATCACTTGTCCTCCCTGGGAGGTCAACCTGCACCTGCCGGCTAGTGAGAGCCCGGTCAGCGGAACCATCCGAGGGGAAAATACTTGTCCTCCCTGGGAGGTCAACCTGCACCTGCTGGCTAGTGAGAGCCCGGTCAGCGGAACCATTCGAGGGGAAAATCACTTGTTCTCTCTGGGAGGTCAACCTGCACCTGCCGGCTAGTGAGAGCCCGGTCAGCGGAACCATCCGAGGGGTGAAGAACACTTGGAAAAACTTTTATTACACTAGTCGTCCGGTTACATAAAAGAAAATCTAAGTACGGAAATACGCCATCATACTTCATGGACTTAAAAGAAAAACTAAGCATGGAGACCGGGACTCAGACTTCTACTCCCAGGCATTGTCCTCCTCGACCTCCTCTGGTTGCTGACGTTGCGGCTTTGGACCCCCCGACTCTTTCATTTCCAAGAACTCGGGGCAGGCGAATGTCGCGTGACCCTCCTCATCATGGAAGTCACAGTAAGGTATCTCCACCCGGACGCCCCCTCTTCCTCCTTTACGATTTCTTCTTCTTCTGTGGCCGATCACCATAGCTTGTTGGAGTGGTGGAGAGGGTGCCCTCGCTCCCTGCCTCCACCCTGGGAGGTCGGCCCCCTCTCCCTGGAAGTTGGCCTCCTCCTGATCGAATTTCCTCTTGGGGGCCCCTACCCTCCCCCCTGCTGCCTTGCCTCTGGCTCACTCAGCTTGGCCAACCTTCTCGCGAACTCCGGGTTGGCCTCCTCACTCTCAACCTCTTCTGCCACCCTTTCCATCAACTCCTCAAAGGACAAAGGAACTCTCCTCTTGAGGTCCATCTTGAAGAAGCCCTCCCGCATCCCCAACGTGAAGGCAAGCTTGAGGGTGTACCCAGGCACTTCTTGGACGAGGAGAACCTCCTCCCTGAACCGCTCCAGATAGTGAGCCAGCGACTCCTCTGGCTCTTGCTTGATCTTGAAAAGTGCTTCGGCATCTTTCTTCCTCTTCCTTGACGTCGAGAAGCGTAGCGGGAAAACTCGGCGCAAGTCTTCGAAGGCATAGATGGATCCCGCAGGGAGCTGGTGGAACCAATCTCTAGCCTTCTCCTTCAGAGTTGTCGCGAAGAGTCGACACTTAAAAGCGTCCGTCATGGGCCTGATGGAGACCATGTCCTCAAACCACTGCAGGTGCAGGACGGGGTCATCTTTGCCGGAGTAGTGAGACATCTCCAACCTCCCGAACCCCTCTGGAACCGGGGCCGAGAGGATCAACTCACACAAAGGACTTCCTATGCTCGCACCCCTTTGGAGTTGGGCGGGACGGGGTTTGACACCTCCCCACTCACCCCCTTGGGTCTCGGCGAGTGGGGGTCGAGGACCTGCCCACTCGCCCACTTGGGTCTCGGCGAGTGGGGGTCGAGGACCTCCCCACTCGCCCACTTGGGTCTTGGCGAGTGGGGGTCGAGGACCTCCCCACTCGCCCACTTGGGTTTCGGCGAGTGGGGGTCGAGGACCTCCCCACTCGCCCCCTTCCGGCACCTCTTTCCTGGCTGGCTGGCTGAGGGTGCTCTCGCCAACCTGCTGAGGCGAGGCCTCTGGACCACCTTCTCTCCTACCTGCGCCTATCGCGGCGAAGGTTAACTGCAAGGTCTGCATGACCTCCCGCTGAAATGGCCGAAACCGATCAAGGCAACAAGAGGCCGCGGGAGAGACGGAGGGAGCACCCACTTCCCCGACTCTCTTCGGGCGAGTGGGAGGAACCCTCCCACTCGCCCGGCACTCTTGGGGCGAGTGGGAGGAACCTCCCACTCGCCAAACACCTATGGGCGAGTGGGAGGTGTCCTCCCACTCGCCGCCCCTATGTGGGAAGAGTGTGAGGAGCCCTCCCACTCGTCGGGCGAGTGGGAGAGGCACTCCCACTCGCCGGCCCCCCTTAAGGGCGAGTGAGAGAGCCTCTCCCACTCGCCGCCCCCTTTGGGCGAGTGGGAGGGATCCTCCCACTCGCCCAGAATCCGTGGGGGAGGCCGGTATGACCTCCCGTAAGGGGGGGAGTGGGCACCTTGAGTCCCACTCGCCCCCCCCCCCCCCCCCTCCTGCATTGATCATTCAGGGTCATGATCGAGCTGCGGATAGAGAAATTTCGGCTATCCGCAGCCCGATTTTGAGAAGTCTATAAATAGACCCCCATGGGCACCTTGGGAGGGGTTGGTCACTCCCCCCCCCCTTGCGTGTGTCTTGTGAGCAAGCACCCCCCTCCCTTGTCATCCTTCAGCTGACAGTGAGGTGGTTCTTAGTGCCCTCCAAGGTGCCCAGGCTCAACATTGGCTTGGGAGGGGAAGTTTCGAGTGGGCTTCCGGGTGTGCGGTGGGACCTCCACGTTGAAGCTTAAGGGGTCTGTTCCTAGACTCCAGTTGTTATCAAGTCCGAGTCTCTTAGTTCCTAGTGACCGGTCAAGGGTCTAGGCTTAGGTCAAGTAAGAGTTAGTCGCAACCCCCTTTCGAACACTGAAACTGGGAAACTGGTTTCAACATCGGTCTCTGTGGAGTTCGGGGCCCTCAGCAAGCTGAGGGGCGACCAACCCTTACTCTCCCCAAGGGAGAGATCTAGGTTGAAGGTTGAGGAACTATGGACTGGACCAAGGGCTTAGTGGGGAGGTCCCGCCACATACCCAGAAGCCCCTTAGGAACTTCCCCTCCCAAGCCACTACTAAGCTTGGGCACCACTGGAGGCTCTCCTCACCCACTAGAGAGAGAAAGTGGGGAGAGAGAGAGGGAGAGAGCTAGCCTAGCTAGAATGCACCTCCTTCCAAATGGTGTTCCCTTGGTCCTATTTATAGGATTTCTGGATTTGGGCTGCGAGTAACCAAAAACTGCCTGCGAAGTTACCAAAATGCCCCTGAATTTGGCCTGCGAATAACCAAATCCCGCTGTTCTGCAGCGCTAAACGCAAACCAGAATACCCTCCCTGGGCCGGGCGAGAGGGGGCTAATCTCCTCCCTGTCTCCGCTCCTCTGCTGGGCGAGGGCGAGAGGGGGGCAGGCCGCCCCTCCCCCTCTCCGCCCCTTCTTGCTGGGCGAGGGCGAGAGGGGGGGGGGGGGGGGGGGCAGGCCGCCCCTCCCCCTCTCCGCCCCTTCTTGGCTAGAGGGGGGCGAGCCGCCCCTCCCCTCTCCGCCTTCCGCTGGGCGAGATGGGTGGCGAACCACCCTTCCCCTCTCCGCCCTCTCCGGGATCATACCGAGAAATGGTGTTTGAAATACTTCGTCTCGAGAACCTACTCGGCGAATACAGGGTTGTACAGAAACTACGTGAAAGTAGAACATGATTAAAAAAATAAACCCTCCATTGAGTCTCTTTTCCTTTGTCTTTCCTTGGATCATTCTCACGTCTATCCGGTGACGACATTCTTCTTCGTATCTATAAGTAAACATCAATTGAATATGGTTCTTTGATTATTTATGGAGTAAAATTTAAGGATGATGAAGGCTTCTAAGAGGGTATTTCTAATGTAGGAAAAATGACGTGTTTAAACCCCCAAAATTAAATCGTCTCATTAATTGCAATCGATCTCATCTTGAATAATAATATCAAATTAAATCTCAATTTATTTAACCTCTTCCATTACCGAATAGACATCTTTATCATAAGATAGCGGAATTCATTCATCAATTCACCATATAAGCCTTAACAATATCAAAAAGGTCAATCATGTAATTCTACAACTAATTCTTTTCTTAAAATATATTCAAAAGCATATAAGACATTCAATTTCAGCAAAACTATCCTCATTTAGACATTAATATGAAGTTCAACAACTATGTAATTTAAGGGAATCCATAATTAATTATAATTCATGATGGACATATCAGAAAATGTAATTATCTTATACAAAATAGCCTCTCATGGGGGAAAAACAACAGCCAAATGTGTGAAACTTCTAATTTCAGTAATTTCCTTTTAATGGGCAACATTTCAAAGAATAAAAACAGCATATCCATCCATTACACATGAATTTCCAACAATCTTTATGTATTTCACAGCACAATCTCTACTATTAACAATCCTAATCATGCTTCCCACCAACTCTAGAAAGGTTAGTATCAAAGCCCCATCAAATCCTACAAATTTCTTCATAATAACGCTTAATTATTTTGCATGCAAGTCAAAATCAGTACCTTATAAAAGTTCCTACAGCAAGCCCAATAAATTTTCAGAATATATAACTTTAATTCCTAACAATCCTCCAAGGAAATATCATTTTTCATGTCACCATAACTTTCTATAACTAAAAATGAAATTTTTTTTCTTTCTGAATCTCCAAAATCACATTAGGTTACTCAATACTTACATAAAGGAGAAGGGAAAGAGGCCGAGGAGAGCTTACAACGAGGAAAAATAAAATCTTGAAGTTTGGAGTCTAGTGGCACACCTTGCTTAGCCCTAAGCACCGAAATCCAAGTTCAGTTCATCAGCGAAAGGGGGAAAACTAGAATAGGCGGAGGAAGGCTTTCCCTTTGCAGAAATCTAATGGAAATCCAGTCGGAATAGGCGAAGGAAGGCTTTCCCTTTGCCGAAATCCAATGGAAAGCTCGGTTTTTCTTTTATCGCATCAGGGCCGGTCCACTCCGCCGCTTAAAACCCATCGCCTATCCTACATGAGCTTATTTCTTTCTATTAGCACACCAATCTTTCTTCTTTAACTCTCTTAATATATCAAATTTCTCTATTAGCACACCAATGTTTCTTAAGGTTTATTATATACATTTTAAATTACATTATAATTTATTTTAAATCACATTATAATTTCAATGAAATATACACAAAATGATGGATTTAACAATTGTTTGAGATTTGGGTTGAATTACAATTTATTTTAAATTACATTATAATTTCATTTGTTTGAGATTTGGGTGTTGCACAGCTTGTTTGGTGCGGGATTGCAATTTTTATTGCTCACCCCTACTTCCCGTCCTTCTCTCAACCATTCTTCTAGTAAAAAGTCTTAAGTTTACTGGACCCACATCTTTTATTATGTCTTCGTCAGCCCGCTTGCCTGTACCCCATGGTAAAAGCCATTACCCTCAAATACGCAATATCCTCTTATTATCACCTTTACTATGTCTAACTCATTTCCTCTAGCTCTTGTGCGTATCGTCGATCTTCCGTCCTACTGCTCTCGGGCACGCTCAACTGTTAAAAGCAATCAAAGAAAAGATCGAAGAAAGCTTAGTGGTAATTATAGTTCATCCTTTTAACCCTAGAAAATGTTCGAAAAAATCTGCTACGGAGCTACCAAGCAGAGGCAAAAATACTAGAAGTAGATACATATTTTCTAGTGTAATTAGTCTGACAATAAGTTCCAAGTTGAAAGGAACTTAAAAACTAGGGGTCCCGCTCTAGATCTCCTGGGACCAGTGTAACATCCTCATTCCAACTAGGCCCCCAAGAGGATTTTGTCATGACAAGTGTCATGACATAAGGCTAGGCTACCCAAAATGACCTTAGAAGTCTAAGTGACAATATCAAAACGCCTTGGTCTGCATTTAACAATTTTAGGTCACATAGCCTAGGATTAACCAAAGGAGCTCAATATGTCAATATAACCTCACATTGACCCTCATAATCCTTCAAGGAGATAAATAGGTCACTATGGACCCATCAGGGTCAATCGAATTGGTCATCCAAATTAGGCAATTTGATCAAAGTCAACTCTAGCTCAAAATGGTTCAACTTGCTTTAAATTGGTTCAATTAGACTTCAAATGACCAAATTGACTTCACCAATACTCTCCTAATCACTAAGGGAGACTATTAGGTCAATAATAATCAAGGGGGGCACAATCAATTTCATAATTTATTTCATGCATTTTCCCTTAAATTAGGGTCACCTGCTCATCGTGCGGGTGAGAAATTTGTCCGTCGGATCTGCGATCGGACCGCCAGCGAAATACGGAGATAAAAACAAAACAAAACATGATCGATGGATCGAACAGCTGGCAGACAGGCCACGCACAATGCTTCTCGTGCGTGCAATTAAACAAAATTTCCCACCATCTCACTTGTATTCAAAACTTTTCAGCAGCCAATATAAACAGAATTGCTCTAAGTTGACTTTTGTAATGGGAGAAATTCTGGCAATCAAGGGCGAGCACACGGTGACGTGTGCATTTTAATGATGCACGTGCAATGAAGCGGACTGCTGGAGCGGTTGACAGCTGTCAATTATAGGCACGTGGACTTCACCACTGCCCTTAAAATTTTGACTTTATTTGCTCGCAAAGCTTTTAGCAAACAGCTGCCCAATCTTCCATTTATGCCGCTCCAGAAAATGTCGCATCAGTGTAATTTAATCTTAAAATTACTTCCCCAAAAATATTAATGACACCGCACTAACTTGCACCGTACTACCCTGAAAACTGAATTTATTGCGACGACCACAGACTCGCTGGATCCACAGTTCGCCGGAGAAAGGGACTGAGCGTGTAGGGTTCGAGGCCGGCAAGGATGTTGGCGAGAGACTCGGCAAAGTATCGCCCCAGCTTATGGAGATCTGCTCGACGAGGATGTTTGCTACTTAATTTGTAATTCTAGTGTTGCAACACCTCACCACCAGTTTCTTAACGGCAACCAATCGAAGGTTTTATTTTTGGTCCTTCCTCTCCAACTGCAACCAAGCTAAGATTTCGTTACTTTGTGTTAAATATTTTCATTTTTAAAATTATATTATTATTTGATGTTGATTTTGATTTATTTTTTATTTTTTATTTTCATAGGAATATAAAGATCATGATGATCATTGAGGATAAAATTAATGACCTTTTGTTTATAACAATTTACTTTTTTGCTGAAATATATGTAGTTCTATGATTTTTCTTTTTATTGAAATTCAAGTTAGGGTGGCAACAATTTTAGGTGCATTTAACAAAACATGAGAAAGTGCAGTGTCTTTAACAAAGCGGTGTGATTAGCCAAAAGTGCGGTGTCTTTAACAATTCCATATATAAATTAGACTTTGAGTCATGAATACACGATTAGCGTTAAGACATCTCAAAGTATTTATCTAATACTCAACCGAACAGTGAAATTACAAATTCTAATTTCTGTGACAAAATTTCTACATTCAACCGAACAATATAATTAATATTGACTTCAATTCCACTTCCTGCAAGAATCATAATTGAGCTAATTACAATTCCCGCATCTCAAATCCTACCAAAAGAACCGAGCCTTATTGTATTGGACAAATTAAGTCTCCGTTGGGATGGTGGCAGCGGAGAGAAAAGTTCTATTCCCACAACACTGTTGTTTTGAAGGTGTTTGGTTTCGCGTTGATGGAAAAATTATTTGTATTAAAAAAGTGTTTTGCGGAACTTTTTGGAAAGCATTGTTCCCTCCCACTTTCAAAAAATCTAAAATGAGTTTTCTACATTTTCATGTTTTTCTTCTCGTAGGTCAACTTCTCACTTATCCTCATGTTGCATTCCTACCACTGCTTTTCTGACTGCTAATTTCAACACTGTTTTTTCACCACTATTTTTACCGCGCCAATGTCACACCACATAGAAACCTGGATATATATTAGCGTAAAAATATCATACATTTAAATTGTTTAGCTGATTATGGGTTTTGAATATTGATATATCTTGCTCAATTACGCTTCCTTCTCGATCATTTTTTGGCACTCGGTATGGTTGTGCACGGTAACTCTAACACGTGATTAAAAGCGAAAAGTTGTCTTTGGTGAAACATTCAAAATTGTCAAAAATAATCTTATTGTTTTAATCTAATTACTTAACATATATATTATCTATTTACAAAAATAATTAAAATACATGCTCATTCAAGCAATTCCACCGTATCCTCAAATTAAAAGTAACGATGGAAATTCATAAAATCGAAAAGATTTTTAGTAGAGCTCATATACCTACTGTGGTAGGCTGCCACTAGGCATGTTAGCGAAATTTTTGAGAAAAACTGTTACTAGACATGTCAGCAGTATTTTCAAGAAAATGACATTAAACTGATCAATTTTATTAAAATTAAGAAAAGTTGTGTATAACAACTTTTCACATTAATTAATTGATAGTAAATCAGCTTCTCAATGGAAAAGTGGTGTAAAATTAGTGTTTTGAAAATCGGAATGGATCGACCAGTTCAATATAAATGAGGTCATTGGATTTCAAACTCAGACAGATTTTAAAGCAACGGTGATAATGACCACTTGACAATCCGGCAGTTGTTGTCAAGTTTGAAACTAATTTATATATACTTATATAATTAATAATGGCTTAAATATTTTTAACATATATGCTTATAAGTTATAATAATATAAAATATACATTTATGATATAATTATAAAATATATTTATATAAACTATTTATTCAATATATATTATACATAGTCTTCAAATATATGTTTAAATTATAAACACACATATTGTACAACCCGTATTCGTCGAGTGGGTCCCACAGGCCAACTGGCGAGACCTAGGCTAGTCAGATCATTCGCCCCGGCTCAGACAGGTGAAAATACCCCCGGGTTAATGGAGGTAAGCTGCAGGAGAGAAGGAGCCAGGCGAGTGGTGCCCTCACGGACCACTCGCCCGGAAGCGTGGGCATTCGTCCAGCTAAGCGGGTGCCCAGCGGGTGGTACCCACACGGACCACTCGCACAAAAAGGCTTTGAGGGGGAAATGACCATAATACCCCTTGTGGGCTGCAAATAGCCCTTCGGAACAGCGGAGTTAGGCTGTTAGCAGACCAATTTGGGGTGCGGTTAGTAAAACTAAAAGGCGGATTCATGTTATTTGCAGACCAGCCTAGAAAAATCTATAAATAGACCCTTAAGGGCACCTTGGAGGAAGGCAGATTCCTTGAGAGTCCTCTCCTCCAGGCTAGTTTTGGTTGGCAGTCAGTGTCCTCCAAGGTGCCCGGCTGAGCTTTGGTTTGGGATGGGGAGCTCTCTAAGATCTTCCGGGTGTGTGGCGGGACCTCCTCGCTACAGCCTTGGGTCTATTCCAAGTTTCTCATCCACCGGTCAGAGAGTCTAGGGAGGGAGAAGTAAGCGTCGGCTACACCCCCCAGTGGGTCCGAACTCAGGAGACCAGTTGCTGGTTTCAACATTTTTGGTGCGGTGAGCGTGGACCGTAGCCGATGAAGGAAAATCTCGAGCTAGATTCGATGACAGGAGGTGGGGAAAATGGTTCAGACTCAGGCCACTCGCAGCCGCCAGCAACAGGGGAGTGGCTGGAGATGTTTGAGAAGTTCAAGCGAGAAGTCCTGCAGACAGTTCTCGCTGGGCGGAGCGAGTGCGAGACCCCGGCAGTCCCCGTGGTCCCGCCCCTGCAGATTGGCGAGAACGCACCGGGGCAGCGGCTGGGGAAGGAGGTGCCAGCAGAAGGCAGTGCGCGAGATCTCCCCGGGCGGCAGCTGTTCAGCGGCTCGGCGAGTGCTGAGGTGTGCGAGCTGGCTCCGCGCGAGAGGACCATTCGCCGAGCAGGGGAAGGGAGCCCCTTTTGCGAGATGATCCTCTCGGCCCCAGTGCCGGAGGGGTTTCGAGGGCCGGAGATGTCTTACTACACCGGCAAGGAGGACCCAGTCGTGCACCTGCAGTGGTTTGAGGACATGACGTCAATCATTCCCATGTCGGATGCTTTTCAATGCCGACTCTTCGCAACCACCCTGAAGGAGAAAGCGAGGGACTGGTTCCACCAGCTTCCCGCAGGTTCCATCTACGCGTTCGATGATTTGCGCCAGGGCTTCCGGCTGTGCTTCTCGACGTCGAAAAAGAGGAAGAAGGATGCGGAGGCTCTCTTCAAGATCAGGCAAAGGGAGGGGGAATCCCTGGCACATTACGTGGATAGGTTCCAGGAGGAGATACACCTTGTGCAGGAGGTGTCGGGATTCGCCCTCAAGATGGCGTTCATCGTAGGGTTGCGAGATGGGTTCTTCAAGATGGACCTGAAGAGAAGGCCCCCCTTGTCCTTTGAGGAGTTGATGGAGCGAGCAGCAGAGGAGATTGAGGGGGAGGCGGCCAACCCGGAGTTCTACAAGAGGTTTGCGAAGATGAGCGAGCCCGAGGTGAGGCAGCAAGAAGGAAGAAGGCGAGAAGAACCCAGGGGTCAGGGGTTCGAAAGACCGCATCGGAATTGGAGGAATCAAGAGCCCAACAACAAGTTGGGCTGGAGGCACCAGGAAGGACCAGCGAGAGGTCAGGAAGGGGGGTATCAAGGAAGAGAGGCGGGAGGAATAAATCCGGGGTGGAGGCAAGGTCCCAGACCCCCTCACCCCCCAAGGGATCAAGCTATGGCAGTAGGCCAAGGAAGAGGAGGTAGAGGAGCAAGAGGAAGGGGAGGAAGAGCAGGAAGAGGGGACAGGGTGGCGTTGCCCTATTGTGACTTTCACCAGGAAGAAGGTCACGCGACCGCCACCTGCCCAGAATTCTTGGAGATGAGAGAGAGAGGTCAGCCACGGCGACAGCAGGCCAGGATCGAGGAAGTGCTCCCAGAGGCGGAAGAGGACCGATGCGAGGACAGGACGGATACAAGAGCCAGGGGAGAATCGGGGTGATTCATGGTGGGGTTGGGATAGAGGCCTCTCGCAAAAGGAGCTTCCAGGCGATGTTCCGGAGAGACGTCGCATCAACTTCCCAGACCCCACCCCCCACAGAGAAGCTCACCTTCTCCTCGGAAGATATGCCCGATTATGAGGACCCGTTCTGCGACGCCCTGGTGATCCAGACGGCGATAGAAAACTTCACGGTCTCCCGGATCCTGGTGGACAATGGGAGCTCGGTGAATGTTATCTTCAAGAAGGCTTTCGATGCGATGGAGGTGGAGAAGAAGAGGGTGCAGGCCTCTGATGGGCCGCTGTTTGGCTTCTCAAGAGAAAGGAAGGAGGTTGAGGGAGGTGTCGGCCTCCAAGTGACATTAGGAGGGGTACCGAGGAACTGCCGGTTTGTCATCGTTGACGCTCCGAGCAGCTACAATGTCATATTTGGGTGACCCCTCATCAGTGCCTTCCGATGTGTGCCCTCATCATACCACCAGTGCTTGAAGTTCCATAGTGGAGGAGTCCAGATCCGAATCCGGGGAGATGCAAAGGTGGCCAGGCAGTGTTATGTGACTGCTGTCAATACCATCTCTTGGATGACAGAGGCTGAGAAGATGGATGAAGAGATGAGGAGGCCGGAGGGGCCAGAAGAAGGAGTGGAGAAGAGGGGAGAAGAGGAAGAGGGTAGTGCCCGAAGAAAGGAGATGGAGGTAGCTCAGGAGGAGCAGGTCGAACCGATGGTGGAGGAAGGTGCGGCAGAGGAGAAGGCCAGGGTAGAGGGGCGAGAAGCGAGGGGTAGACGGGAAGAGCCGGCCCGGCTTGAAGCGGCAGAGGAAGTAGTGGAGATGGAGGTTATCACCCAGGGAGGAAGGGTGGAGAAGGTGCGTGTCAGCGGGGGACTCAGCCCGGAAGACAGGGCGAGGATGCTGGAGTGCATTTAGAAGAACATGGACATCTTCGCATGGAGCGCGGCAGACATGCCCGACATCGAAGTGGACATGGCTTGCCATCGTCTCAACCTTGAGCCAGGAGCCCGCCCCATCCAACAGAAAAGGAGGGCCTTCGCCGACAAGCTCGAAGAACCAATCCGCGAGGAGGTGACCAAGCTCCTTGAAGCAGGTTTTGTATCGGAGATCCAGTATCCAGGCTGGGTCTCCAATGTCGTCATGGTAAAAGAGGGCGATGGTCGCTGGCGTATGTGTATTGACTTTTCTTTATTAAACAAAGTCTGCCCTATATAAGGATTGCTATCCCCTGCCTCGGATCGACGCGCTGGTTGATTCAGCCGTCGGTTTTGCTGTGATGAGTTTTTTGGATGCTTTTTCAGGTTATCACCAGATCAGGATGCACCCCCCCGGATATCAAAGATGTCTCTTTCATCACCCGGGAGGGGTGCTACTGCTATAAGATGATGCCCTTTGGGCTAAAAAATGCAGGAGCAACCTACCAGAAGATGATGGACCGGGTCTTTAAGGAACAAAGGGGAAGGAACTTGGAGGTCTACGTGGATGACCTCATGGTGAAGAGCAAGAACGCGAGCTCTCACATCCAGGACCTCGAGGAGACCTTCGCTACCCTGCGCAAATACAAGATGCGCCTGAACCCCCTGAAGTGTGTGTTTGGGACCAGCAAGGGGAAGTTCCTGGGACACCTTCTCACCCCTTTGGGGGTAGAACCTAACCCGGACAAGGTCAAAGCCATAATGGAGTTGGGATCGCCTCAGAATGCCAAGGAGGTTCAGCGCTTGACAGGAAGGCTCGCGGGGTTGAGCAGGTTTCTCTCCCGGGCCGGGGAGAAATGCTCCCCCTTCTTCAAAACATTACGAGGCAACCAGAAATTCGAGTGGACAAAGGAATGCGAGGAGGCCTTCCAGGCCTTGAAGGGTCAGCTCACCAAGGCTCCGCTACTCCAAGGTCCCAAGGAGGGGGAAGATCTATCCCTATATCTCGGAGTCGGGACTGAGGCTGTAAGCTCCATCCTGGTCCGGGAAGAAGGCAAGAAGCAGCTGCCTATCTATTACGTGAGTAGGTTCCTGAGGGAGGTGGAGCTCAGATACCCGATCTTGGAGAAGTTGGCCTTTGCTCTGGTCGTCGCAGCAAGAAAACTCAGGCCATACTTCCAGGCCCATTCGATTCAAGCAGTGACGGACCACCCTCTTCGCCAGATCTTCGAAGGAGTAGAGCATTCGGGGAGGCTAGCGAAGTGGTCGATAGAACTCAGCGAGTTCAATATCACCTTCGTCCCTCGGCTATCCATGAAGGCACAGGTGGTGGAGGATTTCATGGCAGATTATGTGGCCGAGATGGAGGAGGGTCAAGCCCCTCGTCATGTTCCATGGAAGCTGCTGGTTGACGGGGCCTCGGGTAAGAATTCTCTCGGAGGAGGGGTAGTGCTGGAGAGCCCTCACGGGATGAAGATCGAGCAGACACTCGTTATATATTTCCCAGTCACCAACAACCAGGCGGAGTATGAGGCAGTGATCGCCGGCTTGCGTCTGGCTCGGGAACTGGGAGTCCATGATGTGGAGGTTCTCACCGACTCATTGATAATAGCCTCTCAGATCAAGGGGGAGTTCGAGACGAGGGAACCTACACTCATAAGATACTTAGCCAAAGTAAGAAGCCTCGTTGGAGCGTTCAAGGCTTTCTCCATCAGGCACATCCCTCGGGAGGAAAGCGCCCAGGCGGATCGCTTGGCCAAGGCCGGTCCCCGAGCCGGAGGAACCCTAACAGATCTATTCCGTCCTTCGATCGAGGAAGGGGAACTCATGGAAATAGAGCAGCGGCCCTCTTGGAAGGATCCCTTCACTACCTTCCTTGCAACAGGGAAATTCCCGGAGGATGTTCCGGACCAAAGGCGCTTCCGGTACAAGTTCGCCTACTACGTGCTCCATGAGGGGGATCTGTATCGGAAGACCCTCTCGGGCCTCTTGGCCCGATGCATCTCGGAAGATGAAGTCGTGAGGATCTTGGAAGAAGTTCACTCCGGCGAGTGCGGCAGCCACTCGGGGAGCAGGATGTTGGAGGCAGGGATACTTTTGGCCAACCCTAAGCAAGGACGCGGCCACCTTCGCCAAGAAATGCCAGAAGTGCCAAATGTTCGCCCCGCTTCAGCTCATGCCAGCTCAGAGGCTAAGGAGTATCACGGCACCCTGGCCATTTGCCATATGGGGAATGGATCTGGTAGGACCCTTCCCCCAGGCTAGTGGGCAGAGGAGATTTCTCATAGTCATGATCGACTACTTCTCAAAGTGGTTGGAGGTCAAGGCGCTGGCTAAGGTCACCTCCCAGGTGGTCCGCAACTTCATATGGGGGGAGATCATCTGTCGGCATGGTCTTCCGCAGGCCATAGTCACGGACAATGGTCCGCAGTTCGCAAGCGAGGAGTTCATCAGTTTCTGCGGCCAGTTGGGGATAGACCTCAGGTTTGCATCCGTCCACCATCCCAGGAGCAACGGGCAGGTGGAGGCGGCAAACAAGACTATCGTAAACTTGCTCAAGAAGAAGGTAGAAAATCTTAAGGGCAATTGGGTGGAGCAGCTCCCCTCGGTCCTGTGGGCTTTAAGAACCACCCCCAACACCGCCACTGGAGAGACCCCTTTCAAGCTCTCTCACGGCTGCGAGACCATCATTCCCATAGAGTTCGAAGTCATGACGCCACGGGTAAAGGCCGCCACGAATAGAGAGGAAGATTGGAGAGCTGGGAACGAAGAGGAGTTGCGGCTCTCCCTCGACCTCATCGAAGAAGCCCGGGATCTAGCAGCCATTCGCCAAGAAGAGGTCAAGCGGCGGATGGCCAAGTACTTCGACAAGCACATCAGGGTCAAGCAGTTTGAAAAAGGGGACCTAGTTCTCAAAAAGGTTGACGCGGCCGGGAGGTCTGCCGCAGTGGGAAAGCTTAATCCCAACTGGGAAGGCCCCTATGTCGTGGAGGAAGCACTAAAGTCCGGGGGGTAACGCCTTCAGAACGTGGAGGGCCAACCCCTCAGCCACACCTGGAGCGGTGACGATCTTAAACGTTTCTATCCCTGAAACTATGTAATGAAAATGTTTTGAAATAAGAATATTTTGTTTAACATATGTGTTTGAGATTGATATTGCAGCTTGTAGGAAAAACTCCGAAAGCTCCAAAGATGGCCCCGAGCAGACCCGCTGTCCAGGCTCTCATCTAGCTGGCAGGTCTGAAGGCTCACTCGGTGGCGGGTTCTATGTTGAAGGAAAAATGACCCCGAGCAGACTCGCTGTCCAGGCTCTCATCTAGCTGGCAGGTACGAAGGCTCACTCGGTGGCGGGTTCTATGTTGAAGGAAAAATGGCCCCGAGCAGACCCGCTGTCCAGGCTCTCATCTAGCTGGCAGGTCCGAAGGCTCACTCGGTGGCGGGTTCTATGTTGAAGGAAAAATGGCCCTGAGCAGACCCGCTGTCCAGGCTCTCATCTAGCTGGCAGGTCCGAAGGCTCACTCGGTGGCGGGTTCTATGTTGAAGGAAAAATGGCCCCGAGCAGACCCGCTATCCAGGCTCTCATCTAGCTGGCAGGTCCGAAGGCTCACTCGGTGGCGGGTTCTATGTTGAAGGAAAAATGGCCCCGAACAGACCCGCTGTCCAGGCTCTCATCTAGCTGGCAGGTCCGAAGGCTCACTCGGTGGCGGGTTCTATGTTGAAGGAAAAATGGCCCCGAGCAGACCCGCTGTCCAGGCTCTCATCTAGCTGGCAGGTCCGAAGGCTCACTCGGTGGCGGGTTCTATGTTGAAGGAAAAATGGCCCCGAGCAGACCCGCTGTCCAGGCTCTCATCTAGCTCGCAGGTCTGAAGGCTCACTCGGTGGCGGGTTCTATGTTGAAGGAAAAATGGCCCCGAGCAGACCCGCTGTCCAGGCTCTCATCTAGCTGGCAGGTCTGAAGGCTCACTCGGTGGCGGGTTCTATGTTGAAGGAAAAATGGCCCCGAGCAGACCCGCTGTCCAGGCTCTCATCTAACTGGCAGGTCCGAAGGCTCACTCGGTGGCGGGTTCTATGTTGAAGGAAAAATGGCCCCGAGCAGACCCGCTGTCCAGGCTCTCATCTAGCTGGCAGGTCCGAAGGCTCACTCGGTGGCGGGTTCTATGTTGAAGGAAAAATGGCCCTGAGCAGACCCGCTGTCCAGGCTCTCATCTAGCTGGCAGGTCCGAAGGCTAACTCGGTGGCGGGTTCTATGTTGAAGGAAAAATGGCCCCGAGCAGACCCGCTGTCCAGGCTCTCATCTAGCTGGCAGGTCCGAAGGCTCACTCGGTGGAGGGTTCTATGTTGAAGGAAAAATGGCCCCGAGCAGAGCCGCTGTCCAGGCTCTCATCTAGCTGGCAGGTCTGAAGGCTCACTCGGTGGCGGGTTCTATGTTGAAGGAAAAATGGCCCCGAGCAGACCCGCTGTCCAGGCTCTCATCTAGCTGGCAGGTCCGAAGGCTCACTCGGTGGCGGGTTCTATGTTGAAGGAAAAATGGCCCCGAGCAGACTCGCTGTCCAGGCTCTCATCTAGCTGGCAGGTCCGAAGGCTCTTTCGGTGGCGGGTTCTATGTTGAAGGAAAAATGGCCCCGAGCAGACCCGCTGTCCAGGCTCTCATCTAGCTGGCAGGTCTGAAGGCTCACTCGGTGTCAGGTTCTATGTTGAAGGAAAAATGGCCCCGAGCAGACCCGCTGTCAAGGCTCTCATCTAGCTGGCAGGTCCGAAGGCTCACTAGGTGGCGGGTTCTATGTTTAAGGAAAAATGGCCCCGAGCAGACCCGCTGTCCAGGCTCTCATCTAGCTGGCAGATCCGAAGGCTCACTCGGTGGCGGGTTCTATGTTGAAGGAAAAATGGCCCCGAGTAGACCCGCTGTCCAGGCTCTCATCTAGCTGGCAGGTCCGAAGGCTCACTCGGTGACAGGTTCTATATTGAAGGAAAAATGGCCCCGAGCAGACCCGCTGTCCAGGCTCTCATCTAGCTGGCAGGTCCGAAGGCTCACTCGGTGGCAGGTTCTATGTTGAAGGAAAAATGGCCCCGAGCAGACCCGCTGTCCAGGCTCTCATCTAGCTGGCAGGTCCGAAGGCTCACTCGGTGGTAGGTTCTATGTTGAAGGAAAAATGGCCCAGAGCAGACCCGCTGTCCAGGCTCTCATCTAGCTGACAGGTTCGAAGGCTCACTCGGTGGCAGGTTCTAAATTCTCAAGGAATGACCTCAAGAGTACTCGCATAGACCACACGCCGGAACGGTGATCTCACCTCCTTTTCATAACTACCTAAACGCAGTCCCGTGATGCGTGAATGGTCCAGAGGCTCACTCGGTAGCGGGAAGTCGAAAAGAGCGATGCATCCTAGGTCGTCAACGAGCAGCGGCGAGTGGTCAAGACAGTTACACTACGGCCTAGCGTCCTAATGAGCCTAGCGAGATATAGCGGCGAATGAGAAAAAATTAAGATAGCACAAAAATTGTAATCAATATATATCTTTCAAGGGGACTCGCCCAGTTCATGATTACATCCAAAAATGAAGAATAAAAAGAGCAAAAAAATACAAAGGGCCCATCTCATGGGTCGGCAGGCTTCTCGCCAGAAGATCCATCGCTTTCGCTCGAATCCGGTAGGAGGGCGTCCTCTCGCGGCTCGCCGTCCTCATCTTCCGGGAAGGGGATCGGAATGTAGAGCTCGGGGACGACCTGTCGGGCAGAGAGGCATTCGGCCTCCTCCTTCAAGTATCCAGCCTGCCGCAGCACCTGCAGCGCGTGCTTCCCGGCGCTTTGAGCATTCTCCTGCATCAGCTGCTCTAGCTCATGGTGGGGATAAAAGTGCCCCCTGCTTTCTGAGGCGAGTGCCAAGGCATCGGCTTCTCGCGCCTGCTGGACCTCGGCCTTAGCCAGCCGGACTTCCTCCTCAAGGTTGCCCACTCGCGCGCGAAGCATCTCGGCGATCATGGCGGCCTGAGAAAACGAAGATGGTGAGAAGAAAGTGCGGCAATCATCAACGGTCATTCGCGGGGAGGAGGGAGGAGGGAAATATACCTCTCTGACGGGACGGCTGGCGAGAAGGGCTTCCACAGCTGCCAACTTCGTCTTGAGTTCCTGCGCCTCGACCGAAACAAGGGCCCTGGTCCCCTCGACCTCGGCCAGACTCCGCGACAGACTGATGCTCCGGCGCGAAGACATGTGCGCGAGCTCAAGGGCCCGCAGTAGGGCTCGGGCGGTCTCGTGGGCGAGAACCTGAATCTTCTCGGCATCGAAGACTTCGACATCGTCACGGCCATAGAGGGCATACGCCATGGCGTAGGCCTCGCCGGTAGCAACATCGCTCTCTATCCAAGTCGAATGGAGGGTGGAGAGCAAGACCCGGTTAGTGTTTCTGTCCCACTTCACTAGAGGAGCCCCCGAGGGATCCACGTACTTCTCGCCATTTGCGAAGTTCCGGTGGTCCCTGGGCAACGGAGGCGGCGGCAACGACGATCCCGCCTGGATCCCAGTCCCGTCTGGCACACCCGACCCCAAGGCTTGGGCCGGCGCATCTTCCCCTGGGTTAGGGTCGGCGCGCCCGTCCCCAGGGTTTGGGTCGGAGCACTCGCCCCTGGGGTCTCGCCCAAAATCCCCTTCCCCTTGGCGGAAGGACTTTTCGGCTTCTTAGAAGAAGAGGAAGTGAGCGCCCCGGGTTTTCGTTTCCGGCCGCCAGGTTTGGAGGAGGAAGGTTCCTCCCGGCAGGCATCCGCGGCCGCCTGTGCAAAGGATACGGAAACCCCAGGAGGTCGCAGCGGGTGAAGGGGGAAATTACGCACACCTGCATAAGAACACGAATGATCTAGCAAATGATTTAGCGAATAACGTAAGAACCGCCAAGCCGAAACGAATGCAGAAGGTCTCGAAAGCTTACCCTCACCCTGCGGAATGGGCGGGAGCGAGTTGACATTTCCCCGGAGATGTACGAGGTCCATCCCGTGCTGAAGGATGTATTGGTGCAGCTTAGCCTCATGCCCCCCTAAGGTCGGGGGGCGAAAGGTCGACTCCTCCTCCTGCACCGGGGCGAGAAGGGTATTCCTAAGGCTCCCGCCGACGAAGATGAAGCGGCGGACCCAGTAGTGGTTCTTGTTCGGGAGTCCGTAGTGTTTGAGAGGGTTTTGACCTGAGAAGAAGGAGATGCCGTGTGAGCAGCGGAAGGTGTACAGTTTGCGGAAGACGGGTAGCGAGAACTCGATCCCCTCTTCTCGTAGGTAGCACGCGTACCCGACCAGCATGGCGATAGAGTTGGGATTGAGCTGGCCGGGCACGACCCCGTAGTACCGGAAAGTCTGGCGGAGTTCTGGCCAGATGGGAAGGCGAAACCCCACCTCGAAGTGCTCTAGCGGGATCGCGAGAGCACATGGCGAGATGGAGTTTAGACGCTCCTCCGGCTCAGGCTTTCGCGCCTCGAATGCCGACGGAACGTAGTCAGCAACCGCGCTCAAGAAGGCCTCCTCGGAGAGGTCGCAGGAGTCGAAGACATGATTGACGAATGCGCTGGCACACCTGGCCCTACCTTCAGCGTCACCACCCATTTCGCGAATGCTGGAGAAGACAGGAGCAGCAGAGAAGAGAGAAGCGCAAGTGCTAGCGCGAGGAGAGAGAGGGAGCGAATGGCAAGGTAATTAATATGGTGGTTGAACGGCCTATTTATAGAAGAACTAAATGACGCTTGGGTTTTCGAGGCAGCGGGTGTGCGGATAGCAATCGCGCCTTCCTGACGCCTCGAAACCCGGGTCGATCCCTCTCAACCATTAATGGCGAATGCCCAGTGGTTATCCGCTCGACGACCACGCGAAAGAGTTACGAAAGCATTCGGCAATATCATATCATTCGGCATGCTCAAGCAAGTTGCGAGAAATATAAACGAAAATAGAAATAAAGCACTCGCCAAGCACAGTGTAAAATTATTATAGGCATAAATAGAGTCCAGTATCCTCAGAACCATAAATAGAATAAAAGGAAAAACACAAAGGAGGCGAATGAAGACCAGACTAGCGCTCCTCCCAGTACCACCGACCATGCCCTCGCGGCCCAGCCTCTGGAGGCATTCGCGGACGATAATACGCGAGCATGGAGGTGATCTTGTGAGACGCCAGCTGAAGCTGATCCCGGGCTCGCGCAGCGTGCCTCCCGGGAGAAAGCTCCCCCCCTTCACCTCCCAGACGCTCCACCGCCGCGAGAAGGCGCGAATAGTCCTTCCGAAGGTCCATCAGCTCGCGCGTGACCTCCATCCGCACATCATCCACCTGGTCGGCGATGTTCCGTTGGATATGGATGAGCTTCCCCAAGACCTCCGTGACTTGCTCCTTTAGGGTCGCATGATCTGAGGAGTCGCCGAGGAAGTCAGAGAGATCCCCGCGAGAGGGGAGGGGCGAGAGCATTCCGTCTTCCCCCTCGTGGTAGGATCCGAAGGGAGAGGCTTCCCGATAGCCTGCGAGATCATGGACTGGTCAGTCACGTTAAACAAAGCGGATGCACTAAATGCAGCAGAGGTCGCTAACCTAGTGAGGGGTCCCCATGACTGGAGGGACGAGACGAATGGGGGTGCGTTTTAAACAAATCGGCGGGAGGTAGGACCTTTCCCTTTCCAGGACGGTAGGGTTGTGAGGAAGGAGCTGGAGCATCCGCAGGATCATCCGCGCGGTCCTGTTGACCGGGTCCCTTCTCGGGAGACACCCTCGGCTCATCCGCAAGCACGGAAGGATTCGGTCGAGCAGGGGAGCTCGGAGGAATGAAGTCCCGCGGCGAAAGGTCGGGGACGAGAGCTACGAAAAACAATGGTCAGTGACGAGCAGTATGAAGGACGAATCAAGAGGGTTCACAACTTACCGGACTGCAATGTGGTCTCGCCCGGAGGGGGGGAGGGGAGGAGCAAGGTCCAGGTCTGGGGGAGGCCTCTCGTTCGCGAGAGGTGGCGTCGCGGCACTGCTCGAGACTGCCCCGTGGCCGGCCTCAGGCACCGAAATCCCCTGCGAACGGCCAGAGCGAGCGCAGGATAGAGGACAGGAACCAAACAGAAAGACAGGAGGAATCCTCATACCTGCATCCCGGGGTCCGGAGGATTCCTCGCTGGAGGAGTTTTCGCCGGAGGGGTATTCGCCGGGGGAGTATTCGCCGGAGACTCCGAAGCGGTCTCGCCTCTTTGACGATTCAGCCGAATCGCCTTGGCTCGACGCGAGACGTAGGGGGCACTCGGATCCCGTTTAGACATAAGCCAGGGAGCAAACTTGGCAGCTTTGGGGGCGGTTACACTTTGGGCCGCAGCCAGGCGCTCGATCATCTCCTTCGAGAGGGGTTTCGCGGAAGGTTTGTGGGAAGACATTAATATCGGCGAAAGGCCAAGGGAGAGAAGAAGCTCTGAATCGAGGAATGAAAGCGTTCCAGGAAAATCTGGCATGAAGAGATATATATAGGGCAACGGTGGGACCCACAGAATCTTATGGGACCAGTCAGCCAACACTCACCGAATACCGGGTTGGACTGTTCTTTCCGAGCGCAGGAACCGCTCGCAAAGAGCGGGGATTGTGTACAACCCGTATTCGTCGAGTGGGTCCCACAGGCCAACTGGCGAGACCTAGGCCAGTCAGATCATTCGCCCCGGCTCAGACAGGTGAAAATACCCCCGGGTTAGTGGGGGTAAGCTGCAGGAGAGAAGGAGCCAGGCGAGTGGTGCCCTCACGGACCACTCGCCCGGAAGCGTGGGCATTCGTCCAGCTAAGCGGGTGCCCAGCGGTTGGTACCCTCACGGACCACTCGCCCAAAAAGGCTTTGAGGGAGAAATGACCATAATACCCCTTGTGGGCTGCAAATAGCCCTTCGGAACAGCGGAGTTAGGCTGTTAGCAGACCAATTTGGGGTGCGATTAGTAAAACTAAAAGGCGGATTCATGTTATTTGCAGACCAGCCTAGAAAAATCTATAAATAGACCCTTAAGGGCACCTTGGAGGAAGGCGGATTCCTTGAGAGTCCTCTCGTTCAGGCTAGTTTTGGTTGGCAGTCAGTGTCCTCCAAGGTGCCCGGCTGAGCTTTGGTTTGGGAGGGGGAGCTCTCTAAGATCTTCCGGGTGTGTGGCGGGACCTCCTCGCTACAGCCTTGGGTCTATTCTAAGTTTCTCATCCACCGGTCAGAGAGTCTAGGGAGGGAGAAGTAAGCGTCGGCTACACCCCCCAGTAGGTCCGAACTCAGGAGCCCAGTTGTTGGTTTCAACACATATCTTATCATATATATATATATATATATATATATATATATATATATATATAATTATTCGGTCACATTTTAAAGTTAATTTTTTCAATACAATGCTTGTATTTATGATGTTCTAATCCTAACTTAGTTACAATATTTAAGTTAAATAAAAAATTCAAAACTTTTAAAAAATATTTAATATTTAATGTTTTTGAATCCTTTATCATAATAAATATGATATGCAATATATATCATATTTATTTGTGTGTGTATTATAATTATATTATTTAGTTACATTTGAGCTCAATTTGATATTTACATGATATATAATCTTTTATGAATTTATCACTCATAATATGTATTATGTTATTATCTAACATCAAGTTTCAACCCCGGTTCCAACCGGTTGGACATTGAATATTTGATCTCATTGATTCGTTCTCCGGTCCTATTCTTAGGCTGTGTTTGAGAACCCGGCGGGATGCCGTTCCTGCGGGGCTGAACCGGCGTGAAACAGTTTGGTAAGCTTCTGGTGAGCTCCCTTTGAGGACGGCCGGCGTGAAAGGGGGCAAACCGGGCATTTTGCGGCTGGCTTGCGGAGCATCAGCGACCGTTGCGAATGATCGTTTTCAGATTGTAATGCGGCTGTAAAATTGCATGCATTACGTGCGATCGTAAAATGACATTACGATTGTATTTTCATTTTCAGATTGTAATGCAATTTTACGACCATATTGCATGATCCTACGACTGTAATTTTTTCAGTTATAATCGGAATACGGGTAAAATAGTACTTAAAATGAATGTAAGTGATTTTAATATGAAATTATTTTGTTATAAGTCGAAAAATGTGATTTAATGCATAAAAATCATATTGACACACATAGAGGAGTGAATATCGGACGCACCAAAAAACTTCTCCCAACGATCACCGTGTCGCGCTGTACGCTATCAGACCGTCGCTTTCTGCAAGCACTATTTTCAATACACTTGTATTTTCGAAAAAAATTCCACCGTAGGATCTCAAATCGGAGGACTGTATTGTATCCCACATGATGAGACTCGCGCATTACGGGCTCGCACCTAATGAGGAGCCAACCGAAAAAGTGATTCAAAAATGTGATTTAGTGCATAAAAATCACATTGACGCACATAGAGTGAATGTCGGACGCACCAAAAAATTCTCCCAAAGATCACCGTGTCGCGTTGTACGCTATCAGACCGTCGCTTTCTGCAAGCACTATTTTCAATGCGCTTGTATTTTCAAAAAAAATCCACTGTAGGAACGCGAATTCAGAGGACGGTATTCTATCCCGCATGATGAGAACCGCGCATTACGGGCTGGCACCTAATTATCTCAGTGTTAAAAGATGGCCGGAGAAGACAAATCAGCTCAGCCCCGCACCACAATATATAATCGACTGTTCAGAATAAAGTCAAATGCGATTGGCACTGCTCTTCAATGCAAGTTGGCCTAGAAATAGTCAACTCTAGTGTTGCTGGTTTTGATAATGATTGGACACGACAGTTCCAATAAGGCTTGCAGCTGCAGGAAGAAAGCTCCATGGAAAACAGTCACAGAACTAACCTGCAGCGTTATTCCTGACTTTCAAGGCAGCTTCCTCGTCTCCTGATCAGTTGACTCTGTTTTCCACTAAAAACCCCCCCACGAAGTTGAAAAGCTCTCCGTCGATCTTCGGAGATTATTGCGCACTACTCTCTCTCTCTCTGCTCCGTTTGGTGTGGCGTTTTCGCTCCGGTGAGCTGGGACAAAAACTCGATCCATGGCCATAGAAAGTATATTGTTTGGCGTAACAACGGTTGTGGCCGCGGCCGAGAAAAGAAAACTACTTTTGAATATAAAAGTGAATGAAGTTTTGTAGGTGAGATCGGGCGTAGTTCAAGAGCGGCGGTTCATAGCCACTACAGTGTTCACGATCGCTACCAACCTACCGCCGTGCCGCACGGAGCCTTCTGTTAAACCACAGCACTCATTTTCCATTCTAAATCCCGTGTCAAAGATAGGAGAGGTTGGGGCCTATTATAAGCATGAGTGGACCGTCTGGGTAGGCGGCATGAGACTAATCTTGGCATGTCTTTTTTTGGTTCATGCTGGACCGTCCAATTAACACGCCTCCTCAGCGTGAACCTAGCTCTGATAGTGATACCATGTTAAACCACATGCAACACTCGTTTTCCATTCGAAAACCCCTGTCGAAGATAGAAGAGGCGGGACCTATTATACGCATGAGTGGACCGTCTGGGTAGGCGACATGTGACTAATTAAGCTTGGCATGTCTTTTTTTGGTTCATGCTGGAATGTCCTACACGCCCCCTCATCATGAACCTAGCTTTGATACCATGTTAAACCACAACACTCAATTTTCATTCCCAAACCCGTGTCAAAGATAGGGGAGGTGGGGCCTATTAATTATACGCATGAGTGGACCGTCTGGGTAGGTGGTATGAGACTAATCTTGGCATGTCTTTTTTTGGTTCATGCTGGACCGTCCAACACGCCCTCTCAGCGTGAACCTAGCTCTGATATATACCATGTTAAACCACAACACTCATTTTCCATTCCAAAACCCGTGTCAATGATAGGGGAGATGGGGCTTATTATAAGCATGAGTGGACTGTCTGGGTAGGCGGTATAAAACTAATCTTGGCATGTCTTTTTTGGTTTATGCTGGACCGTCCAACACCTTGATCGATCAGCGTGCATGAATTTACTAATACGACCGTTGGGTGCTTAGGTTTGCCGATAATTAATCTGTCATTTATGGCTTGAATTTGTACTCAGGACCTGCCCGACTACTTATGGCTTGTTAAGGTGGGAAAATTTTTGTGTCCGGACTCCGGACCTGCCCGGACAGACAAGATATCATTTACTTTGTAAAGCTCTTGACCAGGATCTCTTGAGATGCATTTTTGCATGTGGGCCCCGAGCTGGCTTAGGTGGCTGCATACTATGGGCTCCCGGAGACAAAAATTGTAGGATAGAGTGGCGGTAGGAAGAAGACTCGGGCCCTATTTGTTTGCGCGTTTTTGTTCAAATTCGGTGGGAGAAAAAAAGTTATCACTCAAAAAAAGTATCGGTAAACTTCTCGTTTTCACGCCGTCCGCTCTCAAAAATATCATTAATTTTTGGAATAATTTGAACAACTCGCTTCCTTCATCACCCACCCCGCTCTCATTCTCACCGCTCCAATTAAAAAAAATCCAAGGCAAAATGTTACAAAAGCACTTCAGATAATTGCTTTATTCCTGCATAGTAAACCAAATTGTAACATCTGGATATGTAACAGCCAAATCTAGATCTTGTAAAAGCAATGTAATGGTTAGGGAATCAAGCTGAAAGTAAAGAGAAAATAATATAAAAAATAAAAAATAAAAAATATATGTGATTCACGCAGGGGCGGATTCAGAGGGGTGGGGGGCAAAGGGACGATGACACTCCCATTTTTGCATTTTGTTATAAGCAGATCAAGATTTGACTATTCGCAGTCCGAATTTGGCTATTTGTAGACCAACTTTGGCTATTCGCAGCCCAAGCTCAGCTAATTGCACCCCCACATTTTATTTTGAACACGTGATCCGCGGCCCGCCTACTCACAACCGCTAAAATAAGAAATAGATCACGGTTTCAAGAATTAGGGCAGAGCGTTCCATTCGCGAAATAGCAAGTAATGGAATATTTTATGTATTATGATATTTAGATTTTTTTTTGTGCACCCCCATTTGCAAAGTCTTGGATCCGCCACTGGATTCACCCAAGATGGATTACGCCCACGAACAACAATAGATCATTTCACTATATGAAAAACAGAGATGGCTACAAACAAAATCCGCTCGGATCACAAAACCCCCGGAAGGTCTTCAAGTGCAGCGTCGTCTGACGCACGAATGCGACATAACGACGGACTTGAGAATTCTCAACCTGACTTGAATTCGAGACATATAAATAACAAATACAATAAAGAATTTAAAAAATTGTGTTTTTTCCTTTCCTTACGTGCTAATAATCGTGACTGTTTTAGGTTTTCTTCTCTTATTTTCTGATTTCTGAGGCAAAACGGAGAGGAGATGTGAAAAAATTCTCGAGTGAGTTTTGAATTTTGCCAGCGAAATTCATTTTTGCAATGTGTAATTTGTAATCTCTTTATGGTAGGCGATTGTTATCCGCACTACAGTTTTGTCTATCCGCACTCTTTTTCTATGATTTATTACGCTCCTTTTGAAAATACGTCTTGTACATGTATTTTTAGGAAAAGTGTTCAACACGAAAGTTGTAGATCTCGTCGAGATCTACAACTTTCATGTTGAACACTTTTCCTAAAAATACACTCACAAGACGTATTGCCGCCCTGATTGAAACATATGTGTTTTACCCAGAAATCGGCGATCCCCCCGAGTTGGTTATCCGAGCCCTGGTGGTCTTCTATCACCTGGGCGGTCTTACTTTCGTGCCTCGCGTGACTCCTCCCCCGGGAGGTCGCCGCCGCCCTTCTTTTTGGGCGTCCTTGTCCTCGCCCGGAGGTCGCCCGTTGGCGACCTCCCCCGAGGGGAGATCGCCCAGCCCTGGGCGATCTCAGCCCGGAGGTCGCCCGTTGTCGACCTCCCCCGAGGGGAGATCGCCCAGCCCTGGGCGATCTCAGCCCGGAGGTCGCCCGTTGGCGACCTCCCCCGAGGGGAGATCGCCCAGCCCTGGGCGATCTCAGCCCGGAGGTCGCCCGTTGGCGACCTCCCCCGAGGGGAGATCGCCCAGCCCTGGGCGATCTCAGCCCGGAGGTCGCCCCTTGGCGACCTCCCCCGAGGGGAGATCGTCCAGCCCTGGGCAATCTCAGCTCGGGGGTCGCCCCTTGGCGACCTCCCCCGTGGGAAGATCGTAAAGTGAGGTCGCCCTTAGGCTGATTCTGTTGTGCTGTTTAGGTGATGCAGGTCCAGACGATCTCAGCGGTCTCAGACGATCTCAGCGGTCTCAGCTGACGACCTCAGCAGGTCCAGATGATCTCAGCAGGTCCAGATGATCTCAGCGGTCTCAGGCGATCTCAGCAGTTCCGGGCAGCCCGTTACCTTCCAGATCTGCCCGTTCGGGCAGGCCCCTGCGTCTATAAATAGAGGGGTAGGGGTACCAGTTTCGGGATCTTTGGGAGAGTTCCAGTTCCTGCCAGTGGCTTGAGCGATCTCAGTTTTTGAGACCGCGGGGACCTTCCGGTCTCACTTCAGGAGACCTCTTTGCTAGTTCTTTTCTTCAAATCTTATACCTTTCTTTCATACTTTTCTATTGTAACCTCAGCTGTAACTCAAGCTTTATATAAATAAAATAGCATTTCCTTCAGCTCAAAGTAACCAGTCATTCAACAGTCTTACCCCCCATCCTTCAGTTTGAGCGATCGTGGAGTTGGTATATTTTTGGTGCCAACAGAAAACACGTGACCTTCAGATTTTGAGTAGTTGGTGAAACAGCGGTTGCGAGGAATTCGACCTGAAATACACCAAAACTTCAAACGGTCATAACTTTTGATCCGGGTGTCGGAATTCAGAAATTCAAAGCCTGTTGCGACCGTCTCGGCCTGAACTATCCAAAAATTGAACTGGGCTCCCCGTTCAGGCATTTTTCTGCCCTCAGATTTCCAAAATTCGACTCCGTTTGGAAGTTATCGCAGCTTTTTCCTTTTCGGCAATTCTTGTTTTTTTGGATATCAATGGAGATACCAGATGTTCAAGCTCCTGTTAAGAAAGCTCCCCCTCCTCGATTTGTGGATCCATTTGTTCCTTTGCCACCCCAAGCTGAGGAGTTCGCTGCCATTCGACCTGAATTTTTCAGGCCAGTTGCCCAGGGAGGTCCCGTAGAAATGTCTAACCCTCAGGAAAAGTGTACTAGTTTTCCAGCCCCAGCTGATGCGTATTATCCTCCATCTCCAGATTTTGTTGAAGAGGAAGATCCTTCTCCCTTCACAGATAGAGTTCGTTGGGTGACTGCTCCTGACAGTTTTAGAGAGCCTCGTCTGCCAAACTTCACTGGAAAAGAAGATCCCTTCTCCCATCTCCAAGCCTTTGAGTCAGCCATTTCTTTAAGAACATTAATGGATGGCGTCAAGTGCAAGCTCTTTGTTATGACCTTTGACAGTCATGCTAGAGAATGGTTCTATAACCTGCCATCTGGATCAATTGCTTGCCTTGTGGATTTGCGGAGATTGTTTCTCTTAAGGTTTTCTACCAACAAAAAGCGGAAAAGAGGTGTCGCAGCCCTTTTCCAAATCAAGCAAGGAGTTAACGAAACTCTCGCCCACTATGTCGATAGATTCCAGAGAGAAATTCTTCAAATTGTTAGTACAGATCAAGAACTGTATCAAGTCGCTTTAATCAACGGACTCCAAGAAGGCCCTCTCAAATTCAAACTTACCGCAAATGAGCCCAAATCTTATAGGCACCTCATCGAAATAGCAAACCGATTTATTCAAGGTGAGGCAATGAATCCTAATTATATGAATTCTCGGAGCCGGCGCACTCGGCGGCATCGGGTGAGTAGATATCATCATCATCATCATTCATCTTCATCACAAATCCCTCCGCAAGATGAGCAGTTTGAGTCTTGTTCACCTCCCCCGGATATGTCTACTCCATCTCAACAAGATATGCCATCTCCATTCTTGGAAGTCTCTCCCATCATGTCTTATGATCCTACAACATTTAAATATGAAACTTACTCAGAAGGATCTGGTCAGTTGAATATCCCTTTGGAAGAGGTTTTTCCAATTATTCGGGATATGCCAGAGTACGAAAGACCCCGTCCTATGAGGTCTAATGTTGCAAAACGCAATCAAGAACTCTACTGCTTATATCATTTAGCTGCTGGTCATGATATAGAAGATTGTCGTGCTCTCCGAAAATTGGTAGACAAACTATTGAAGGCAGAAAAACTACAGGATTATGTTGCTTAATAACATGAAGATCTTATTTTCCAGCAAAGACAACTTCACAAAGCAAATTTTCTTTCATTCAATAAAAGAAATGCATGAAATATAGATGAGATACAATGTCAATTTAGTTTTGCATGTCTCCCACTTGTTCGGAGTTTCTGCATCTTTCATTTTTTAAGTTTGCTTGTAATAAGAGTAGCAGTTATCTGTATCCAACTACCAACAATCATCGCGAGGATGTTCTTCAGCGGTCAGCTATGTCAATCTTCATACCCATATTCACTGCGAACATTCAGCCAAGTACGTTTAATACTCTTTCATTACTTTACTTTTCCTTACTTTTTCCTGTCTACATTCATATTTCTACAAATACGTTGATATGAAAAGTAGAGATTGGCCAGATCAACCGAAACGGGTAAAGCTTTGTCATCACTTTACTTTTTCTTGTTTACGTTAATACCTCGTGAAATACGTAGACATGGATATGAAAGGTAAAAATATCATCCCTATTGTTTGATAGGAAGTATGGAAGTAACATCTCCAATTCTCTCTTCTTCTCTGGGTCGTAAAACCCACGATGACCGCATCACGCTCGAATCACTCGCAGATGCGTAGTGGGTAGCCCAACCCCCTTTCTCCCAACCTTTCTCTCCCTCAATCTCTTCTTTTATGATGATTACCATCAATAGTTGAGATATCTGATTCAGATTAAAAGAAAGGTTATGTTCATTGATTTGTGAGCTCCCGCTACCGACTTTTATTAGGCGGTAGGGCTGGGGCTGAGTTGATTTCACATGAAAGGTTACCAGGAAAAAGTTATGTCGAATTGCTCCAGATTACTTCATTCTCGTATTTTTGTTAATCAGTGGGTTCTGTGAGCAGTAAGTGATTATTTCACTAAAGGTGAATAGACTCGAGTATAAGAGATTATTGGGGGAATATTCAGAGTATATTTGATCTTTCAAATTTCTTCAACAAAGAGAGTTTTGAGACCGCCGGCTTAATTTTCTCCAAGATTTGGAAGTTAGAGATTGCCGGTGGGATTTCCAGATTTTATTTGGTTTTTCAGGTTTCTTCAGCAATCTCAGAAGGTTTTTAGACCGCCGCCTTATTTTCCTCCAGGACTTGGATGTTAGAGATTGCTTGTGGGATTTTCAGAGTTTTTTGAGGACTTTCTGGCAATCTGAAGTATTGAAGATTATTAACTGGTTCTCTTCAAAGAAGCTTTTTTGACAGGTGTTTTGGGAAATCTGTGATCATCTTAAAACAACTTATTTTTGGGCGGTCTGGAGAAATTAAGATCACTACTTGAGTGCTCATCTCTTTATCAAGCAATCTAAAGCACATGAAAGTATTCATGAGGTCTTTTCTTCTGTTATTCAACAAAGAAGCAGTCGGAAAAGCTGAGTCCGACAATATTCTATCTCAAAAGACAAATGTTTTTTCATTCACAGAAGGAGCGGTTTGGATTATTTGATACCTTCATTTATCAAAGTACATGACAGAGTTCAGAAATATCATTTTTGGATTATCATGATCTGATTCTTCTACAAAAAAATCTCGAATATTGAAGATCGTCATTTGACATCGGAAAAACTTTATAACAAAGCAGCTTCGAATATCAAAAGTTAATACCTTCTTAAGAGGCGTTTTGACAGACACAAAGTCGCTATTATTAATTATCAATTGTAAATCAAAGTGAACAAAATAAGTATTAGCAAGTTGTCTCAGGTACCTAACACACCTTTACCCTTTTTTATATACATGTTCAGCATACCTTTTCGCATATGAAAACAGGTACAAGCTGGTTCTCTTCAGGTATTTCATGATAAAATATGTCTGCTCTAACCGATCTTTTACAGAGGTAGGCAGGTGTACACTAGTTCTTTTCAGGTACTCACATAACATCAAATGGCCGCAAGTTCTCTTCTAGAGAAAGAGTTCTTTAAGCATGCCTGGAGGTAGTAAGTTCGCACAGGTACGTGCATTTTTCTATCATATATGATCTACTATGACAGGAAAGGTGGATCGCGATTCTCGTGGGTAAGTTTTATTTTTTCGAAGTTTTTTCAAAACTTAAAAAAATGCGGGGATTATGTTTTACCCAGAAATCGGCGATCCCCTCGAGTTGGTTATCCGAGCCCTGGTGGTCTTCTATCACCTGGGCGGTCTTACTTTCGTGCCTCGCGTGACTCCTCCCCCGGGAGGTCGCCGCCGCCCTTCTTTTTGGGCGTCCTTGTCCTCGCCCGGAGGTCGCCCGTTGGCGACCTCCCCCGAGGGGAGATCGCCCAGCCCTGGGCGATCTCAGCCCGGAGGTCGCCCGTTGGCGACCTCCCCCGAGGGGAGATCGCCCAGCCCTGGGCGATCTCAGCCCGGAGGTCGCCCGTTGGCGACCTCCCCCGAGGGGAGATCGCCCAGCCCTGGGCGATCTCAGCCCGGAGGTCGCCCGTTGGCGACCTCCCCCGAGGGGAGATCGCCCAGCCCTGGGCGATCTCAGCCCGGAGGTCGCCCATTGGCGACCTCCCCCGAGGGGAGATCGCCCAGCCCTGGGCGATCTCAGCCCGGGGGTCGCCCCTTGGCGACCTCCCCCGTGGGAAGATCGTAAAGAGAGGAGATCGCCCCTTGGGCGATCTCGCCTCGTGAGGTCGCCCTTAGGCTGATTCTGTTGTGTTGTTTAGGTGATGCAGGTCCAGACGATCTCAGCGGTCTCAGACGATCTCAGCGGTCTCAGCTGACGACCTCAGCAGGTCCAGACGATCTCAGCAGGTCCAGACGATCTCAGCGGTCTCAGGCGATCTCAGCAGTTCCGGGCAGCCCGTTACCTTCCAGATCTGCCCGTTCGGGCAGGCCCCTGCGTCTATAAATAGAGGGGTAGGGGTACCAGTTTCAGGATCTTTGGGAGAGTTCCAGTTCCTTCCAGTGGCTTGAGCGATCTCAGTTTTTGAAACCGCGGGGACCTTCCGGTCTCACTTCAGGAGACCTCTTTGCTCGTTCTTTTCTTCAAATCTTATACCTTTCTTTCATACTTTTCTATTGTAACCTCAGCTGTAACTTAAGCTTTATATCAATAAAATAGCATTTCCTTCAGCTCAAAGTAACCAGCCATTCAACAGTCTTACCCCCCATCCTTCAGTTTACAACAATATGCGTAACTATAACGTATTCTCGAGTGAGTTTTGAATTTTGCGAGCGAAATTCATTTTTGCAATGTGTAATTTGCAATCTCTTTATGGTGAAGAGTAATAAAGATGAGAGGGACAGACATTTGAGGCAACTTGATGTTTCTTCTACATTTAAAAACTTTATCCCCCCACGCGACAGTGATGACTGCAACAAAAAGCAGCAAATTTTTCTCATTTTCTACTATCTTTTTTTCCTTGTCTCTTAGCAGAATTGAGCCGCCTCGAGCTAATCAGACAGTTTATATATTGATCCAAGAACCATGGAAGAAGCTTCAGAAAATATTAGCAAATGATTTCGGACAAGACAGCAGAGCCAATTGATCGAGCTGCTTTTTACAGACACTGCGGTAGTGGTTGGATTTCAAGAGCTTATTGATCGAGAAATGGTGATTGTTATCCGCACTACAGTTTTGGCTAACCATACTTTTTTGTATGAGTTATAACGCGCCTTTTAGAAATACGTCTTGTATAAGCATTTTTAAGAAAAATGATCTACAACTGTTGAACACTTTTCCTAAAAATGCACGCACAAGACGTATTGCCGCCCTTATTGAAATATGTGCGTAACTATAACGAATTTTTGATTGTACATGCATTTTTAGGAAAATTGCTCAACACGAAAGTTGTAGATCTCGACGAGATCTACAACTTTCGTGTTGAACATTTTTCTTAAAAATGCATGTACAAGACGTATTTCCAAAAGGCACATAATAACTCATTCAAAAAAAGTGCGGATAGCCAAAACTGTAGTGCGGATAACAATCACCAAAAAAAAGTTCTTTTTATTCTCATCGTCACCGCTGTTTTGGTGGCGTTTGGTTTACAAGTGCTCGTCTTAAAAAGTTGTTTTCTCGGGCTTTTTGAAAAGCTGTGAACTTTCCTGCTTTTGGAAAAGTTAAAAGGACATCTCATGCTGTTTTCCCTACCGCTACTTTTCCTACCGCTGCTTTTCCTGACAGCTAGCTGCAAAGGGTGAATCACATGCACGGTACGTCTACACGAACAAAATGCATCACATATCCGGCGTAGAACTCAACTCTGCGATTCTTGAAATTCCCGGAGGCGGGATCGGACGGAATTCCAACGCCGGGATCGAAGCATCAAGCTTATCAAAACGCAGCGCTCTTGCCAGACAGTTTCAGTTTTATAAGATTTCATGGCTGTTTAAACAGGGAGACTAATTGTTGTTTAATTAGATCATTGAAGTTTTTGCAAATTTTAGCAGTTTCGATTTACGGCTTTTTCGTGTTCAAATACTTCGTCGTCCCAATTTGCGGAATTAATAATCATTTGATTCGTAACTACAACCCAAGCCGTCGAATATTATTCCGCTGAAATAATATTCGATGTCGGACTAAATCATGCTTCCCGCATCGACTATTGCCACCCTAGTTAGGTCAGATCTTGAGAACTTGAAAACCTGTCCAAAATCTGTGATACCTAAAAGAGAGATACTTAGGTGCGTATGATCTTAGATCCGACGGTAGGAAAAATACTGACATTATTTATTATTCGTAAATACAACAATATTTAGAGCTATCAATGGCTGAGATGCACTCCTCTCACCATGATCTAGGTGCGAGATACTCACCTACAAATTTTTCTACCTAAAATGGCCTCTAAAATCCTCTATATAAGCTATAGAAAAACAATAGAACAATTATGATTGACCGATACCAAATATACAAGAAATGTGCATAAAAATGTAAAAAAAAAAACTATAAAACTCATAAATGTCTCGCATCGCTTTGAAAGCAACTACGGACTTGGTTTGCCCATGAGAGTAAACCCATATAAATCCGGATGTGCTCCGATAAGGGCCGTCCCGCATGTGAACTATGATGCCCATCAGTTTCTAGTAATGTTAATTCGTTGAGAATATGAACCGAAACGGAACCAAACCGAAATCGCATAGAACCGGATCGAACCGGCTGTGAGCAGTGGTGGATTCAGACAATTAGAAATGAGGGTACATAATTTTTTTTTAAATACAATAGCACATACAAAGTTTCAATTTAATATTTGTGCGCATAGATGAGTTTGGTATACGAATAGCCAAAATTTTGCATGCTTATAACAAATCGCAATAAAAAATGAGGATCCGCACATGACTGTGAATAATTTTTGTTCTGATTCTTGTTGAACCGGAACAGAAACTGTAGGCACAATGGCTAACAAAATTTATCTTGAAACCGGAACTGCTTGGAGTTCTAATTCGAAGAACGTTACCCTGTAGTTTCATTATTATTATTATTATTATTATTATTATTATTAATATATTATTATTATTATTATTATTATTAACATCGATATCCCACTTCTTGTATGCAGGCGATTAATGAGCCATGTGAAGTTACATGAGCCTGCACTTGAATGCACAGTGACTCAATCGTCAACTCAAACGTTGACTCTTGAAAGCACAGTGACTCAATCTTCAACTCAAACGTTGACTATTTACATGCACTCATCAATATATGTTGCTTACATTATATATATATATATATATATATATATATATATATGACAGGTTCCCAAAAATAGGTTCAGTCAAACCGATTTTTTTTCGCGATCTCAACGGGCTCACCGAGATAATTCCAACGGGCTCATTCTCACGTAATTTTGAGTCCGTTCGATACCCCAAACGGACGACAAAACACCTCGCACGCGGGCACGGAGCGGCCCCCGACACGCGGGCGCATCCCCCCGCGCGCACCAGCGTGCCGGCATCTCAATCCCGTGCACACCATAATATGGAAGCAACCCCTCGCACGCACGAGCGGGGGCGGCATCCCGCGCGCACCAACGCGCGGGGGCGCCTCCTGCGAGCACCAGCACGCGGGAGCGCCTCCCGCACGCACCAACGCACGGGGGACTCCCTCCCGTGCGCGCGGGCGCCCAGCCCCGCCTGCCAGCGCGCAGTGGCCTCCCTCCCGCGCGCGCCAGCGCGTGGGAGCTCCCCCCCCCCCCCCCCCCCCCCTCGAGCACGAGCGCACGGGGGGCCTCCCTCCCAAGCGCCCCAGCGCGCAGGGGCCTCCCTCCCGAGCGCCCCAGCGCGCAGGGGCCTCCCTCCCGCCTGCACCAGTGAGCGACGACCTCCCTCCCACGTGCACCGGCGCGCGAGAGCGTCCCCAGCGCGCGCCAATGTGTGGGGGCCTCCCTCTAGTGCGCAAAAGCACGCCGGAGCGCCTTCCGCGCACCAGCGTGCGGGGGACCTCCCTCCTGCGCGCACCATCGGGGGGGGGGGGGGGGTTCCCTCCCTCTCGCACCCTAAACCTTTCAGAGCCTCGAAGATCTCATTCGCTCCTCGAAGGTCCCCTCGAAGAACTCATCCAGCCCCGCCCTCCAAGCGCAGAGCCCCTTCGCTTTCGAGCACGCCCAAGCCCCAAGCTCCCGTCGCTTCCGAGCACGCCAAAGCTCACGTCGCTTCCGAGCAAGCAAAGCTCTCGTCGCTTCCGAGCACACCAAAACTCATGTCGCTTTGGAGCACGTCGAAGCTCTCGTCGCTTCCGAGCACGCCCAAGCTCCCATCGCTTCTGAGCACACCCAAGCTCCCGTCGCTTCCGAGGACGCCCAAGCTCCCGTCGCTTCCGAGCACTCCCAAGCTCTCGTCGCTTCTAAGCACGCCCAAGCTCCCGTCGCTTTCGAGCCCGCAAAGCTCCCGTCGCTTTCGAGCACGGCAAAGCTCCCGTCGCTTTCGAGCACGCCAAAGCTCCCGTCGCTTTCGAGCACGCGCCAAAGTCCACGTCGCTTTCTAGCACGCCAAAGCCCCCGTCACTTTCTAGCACGCCCACGCCAAAGCCCCCGTCGCTTTCGAGCACGCAGAGCTCCTGTCACTTCCGAGCACACCAAAACAAGAGAGATATGTGTGCGTGCGTGCGTGTATATATGTACATGCATATAAACTAATATTTGAGAGTGTGGTATAAGCATTTTTCTATGAACACAGTGAGTTAATTACCTGGACCTCCCATGGGGGTTTGCATAATTACAGATTGAACCCCTCTATCTTTCAAAATTACATTTATATTTTCTCTAAGTTTTTCTAGTTTACAAAAATGTCTCTTCAGTTAGAAATATTGATGGAAAAAATAAAATCAGTCAAATTATTTATAATATTCAATTTTACTCTTTGTAAGGACTCTAAGTTGAAAGATGTGACCTTTTTTCTTTAGAAATATAAAAGGCAAGTGATCAAATATGGCAAATTTATTTTATGATATTTCAATTTTAATTTTTTGTAATAACTCTACGCTGAAAAAGTTGCATTATATTTTACTAGTGAATCTAAAATCATTAAAAAAAATAAAAATTAAAATATTATTAAATAATTTGGCCGATTTTAGAGGGGGGAAGATAAATATTATCTCAAAATAAAATATTCAGTTTAACATTGTGTATGGAGTCCTACAAAATCAGAATGATTTCTCTATAATTCAATTATCTAAATGATTTCTTCAAGATCAAAATTATCTCTTTGTATCTCCCAATTTAATTATCTAAATCATTTTAGGGACAATCTCTAATGTCATAGACCCTTGATTGAGGGCCTCATTGGGGGCGCCGGCGGAGCTACGACGCAGCTTGTGACCATTGTGACGGAGGCAGGACGTACAGCACCGCGGAAAACCGTTGTTTTGTGTGGAAAAAACCCATTCCTCTACGCAGTTCCAGCTAGAGCTCAGGGGGGTCTAGCCGCCCTTGCCAGTCGAAGGTGCCCAAGAAAAAATTTCACTGAAAGAGGGGCCGAAGGTCATAAATCGGTTGGTTTTAGGGTTTGTTTTGCTCCGCTGCAGCGCTGAGAGAAATAGTGATCGAGAAATCAACTGTTTTGCAAAGCGATAAAATGACAAAAAATCAGCGTTACAATGTAATTGCCAAAATGTATTAATGATTATTATAATGAATCGTAATTGAATACATTTTTTAAATCAGCGTTAAAAAACGTATATATTTTTATTAGCACTAATAATTTTTGGGCTTTAAGCTTATTTTTTTTCAATTACAAACAATTAAAAAATAATTTGAAATTAAAATATAAAACTTTAATGCTTCATCATCTATTAATGCTCCAATTCCGAATAAAAAATTAAATATTATTGCGGATCGCTCGATGCTCTTCGGTCGAATCGAACCACCTTAGCACAGGCGAGAACCGAGCGCGCAAACAGTCAATGAATGAATCGATGAGTGACACAAGGACTTTTAACGTGAAAAACTCTGAAAGGGTGAAAACCCACGCGGTCGGAGTTGTGCCGACCAAATTCCACTATTTGCTTGGGTGTTACGGTTAAAAATTAAGAACTTGAGCGCGACAGGCCGCTGCTGATTACAATGGTACGGAGAGAGAGAGAACTCCGAGAGTGACAGGTCACCTCTTCGAAAGCTGAGTGCTTCTTCTTCTGAGAACAAAAGTGAGAACGAAAGTGAGAACACTGAGTCGTCTTTCGGGATCCGAAGGTTTCCCAAATCGTTTAGGGAGATGGTCTTCCGGAGCGAAGGAAATCTCCAAGCACTCGAACGAGATCTTCGAAGCCTCGAAGGAGATCTTCGAGCGCCGAATGAGAACTCAGAGGAAATCTTCAACGGAGCTCTCTCGGGTGCAGAAGGCAAGGTTTCTTGAAATGAAGGCCCTGAGCACTTTTTATGGCCTTGGGCAGGGGTAGCCCGGTAATTTCGTCGTTGTAACCACCTAACGGCCGAAGCACTCTAGTCGATTTGGAGCACACAGATTGTCATTTTTCATAAATGATTGTTTCACCCTTTGGGCAGTTCGGGCAAGTTAGGCGGTTCGGGCAGATTCGAAGACGTCGATGAATGCGACAAACAAAGACCTGCAATCTGAGAAATTAAGAAAGGTTAACTGTCGCGCGCGTCGCAAACACGGAAATGTTCTGAGCACACAACGAACACGAGAGCGTTCTGGGCGCGCGATGAACACGGGAGCGTTCTGAGCACGCGACGAGCACGGGAGCGCTCTGAGCGCGCAACGAGCACGTGAGTAATCTGAGAAATTAAGAAAGGTTAACTGTTGCGCGCGTCGCAAACACGGAAGTGTTCTGAGCCCGCGACGCGAACACGGAAGTGTTCTGAGCGCGCGATGAATACGGGAGCGTCCTGGGCGCGCGGCGAATACAAGAGCACTCTGAGCGCACGACGAATACGGGAGCGCTCTGAGAGCGCCACGAGCACGTGAGCGCTCTAAGCGTGCAACGAGCACGAGAGCGCTTGGAGCTCGCAACGAGCACGAGAGCGCTGAGCGCGCAACGAGCACGGGAGCGTGCAACGAACACAGAAGTGTTCTAGGTGAACGGAGAACGGGTGAGTGCGAATGGAAAGCAATTGTTATTAAAGCGAGGACGTGCCCTCTGAAAATCACGCCCCTCAAAAAATAGGGAACCGTGCCCCCTAGGGGAAAGGGGGATCCGACCGCACCCTGCTAAGGTGGGTGCGGTTTGGCCGCACCCCCATGGCGGGTGCGTCTTGGCCGCACCCCACCATGAGGGTGCGGGTTGGCCGCACCCCCAAGTTGGCGCACCCTCATGGGGGAGGTGCGGGTTGGCCGCACCCCACCATGGGGGTACGGGTTGGCCGCACCCCATGGTGGGGCCGCACCCCATGGTGGGGTGCGCCAAGCCGCACCCCCTATCATGGGCGTGTGGGCTACCCGCACCCCAGTAGTGGGGTGCGGTACTAATCGCACCCCAATAGTGGGGTGCGGCCATGACCGCGCCTGACGCTGATAATTAAAATACTTCACTTTGCCTGACATCTTTTACAATTATATTTATACGAGTGATAGATACGAGGCTCCGCCCCGATGGCCAACCGCGACAGTATTCCGGGCACGACATTGTCTGATGCTCTCGGGCGGGCTGCCCATGTATCTATTTATATTTTTATTTAATGTCTTCTTTGGTATTTATATTTTTATGGCAAAATTCATAAATCAGTCCCTCAACTTTACTTGTTTTATGAAAAAGTCCCTAAACTTTGTTTCATATGAAATTGGTCCCTAAACTTTATATGCTTTAAGAAATAGGTCCCTTTAACAAATTCCGTCCAAATTTTAATGGTTATTTTTAAATAATTAACGGAGCTATGTAACTCGCTTGTTCTTCTTCTTCTTCTTCCTCGTCTCCTCCGAGTCTCGGAAGATATTGTTTATTCCACTTTCTAGAATTTCGATTTGGTCTTCGTCCTCCCTCGACGGGCCTCCTTCCACGCCCGCAGAGCACGTGCTCTGCCCTGCACCGTCAGCAGATCCTGCATGCTTCTAATAGCCGCCGCCTGTTTCCTCACCAAAAAACCCTTCACCGCCGCCTACAACTTCACCAGCCGCTTCGGCCGCCGCGACGGCGGCCTTCGGCCGCCCCGACGGAGGCCTTCGGCCGCCTCCGCACCGGCTACGCCAAGCAATAGAAGCGGCCCGCAAAGCCCGCCCGGCCCAGCCGCCTTTCCGATGGCATAAGGGTGAATTTCGGAAGTGGCAAGGGTAATTTCGGCAAGACATATATTGCACCAAAACACACTTCTCCTTTATAGATAGTATAGATAGATATACCAAAAAAAGATCTAAAAGAAGCTTGGATTTTGACGGAGGAGACCATCTCCGACTCATGAAGCCCGTTTTCCTAGTGGCTGTTCTTCTTTTCTTGGTTCTTCCTTCTTTCCGGAGAGGAAGTTCCAGCCATCTCGCTTTCCTTTCCCCGCTGCAAGCAAGCTTTTCATTTTGTTTGTTTGCATTTATAAATGAATGTCTTAGGAAGACGAGGAAGACAAGGGAGACCAAAGAAGAACAGGGTGACGTTCAGCTCCGTTAATTATTTAAAAATAACAGTTAAAATTTGGATGGAATTTGTTAAAGAGACCTATTTCTTAAAGTATCTACAGTTTAGGGACCAATTTCATATGAAACAAAGTTTAGGTATCTTTTTCATAAAACAAGTAAAGTTGAGGGACTGATTTATGAATTTTGGCTATTTTTATTTAATGTCTCTCTCCCCATCTTTTTCTCTCTCGTCTATTTTCCTCTCAGGACATTCTCTCTCTATTTCTATAATCTTAAATAAATGCGGCTCCTCCACTCTCTCTCTCTCTTCCTGATTTTTTTTAAACTAAATGGTAAAAAGGGAGTACTGAATGTTTAACTATATTTTATAAATTATATTATAATTTTTATAATTAATTTTTGTAAGTATTAAAAAAAACAGCGTTGCAGCCCTTTTTCAGGGTTGCGGTGCTACCTGCCGCGAGTCCCCATCCGCGGCAGAAGAAGCCACCGTCGGCACCAAATAATATGTTTGGCGGGGCGGTAGAAAAAGCTATGGCATGCAGCAACTTTGCAGCATGTATCTTTAATTATATGGAGATCCGAAGCTAATAAATAGTGAAATAATAATAGATGTTTCCAATCTTATAAGAGATTCATAGAATCAATGGAATGGCTGGTCCTGCGGTGCCCTAAATGGGGAAATCTAGAAAGCCGCTTTCTTAAAGTTGACCAAACAGTCCACGCAGTACTAGCAACCGCAGGTCAAACTTAATTATGATTAAAAAAAACAAGCTGAATTAATACATAAAAATGTATTAAAACATGTCAAGATGTGACCCTAGACTTAAGGAATAGTAAAATCAAAAATTGAGTTCATGTTGTTACTAATTCGATCGGCGTCACGACCTCAGTGTGGCGCTGATCGAAAGCATGGGAGGCGACGGCTTTCATCATCCACGCGGCCGCCGGAAAACCAGCGGCCAGAGAGCTAGGGGACACTGGGAGCCGAAGGAGAGATCGATGCAACTCATTATGCCCTCATCATATTTGGCCTTAGGGTCTTACATAGAGTGACTTAATTCGGATAATTGTCCAACACTAATTGGGTTCTCGAGTACTCATTTCCCGCCCTACCTAGCTCCTTGGTGATTGGTGAAGGCGCCAAGCCACCAAAAAGTTCTCGAAAATTACTTCATCGTGGGAGAAATTTTTTGGTACTCGCCCCAGGCGGTGTAGATCTGCCCAAGCCGCATGTGATTCAATGTAATCAAACTAAATCGTAGGCGCAGTCGGGCCTAAACTATTTCACGTCGGCGCTTACAAAATTAAAATCATTGTTTATTTATTTCTACCTGCTAACAGGGGCGGATTCAGAGGGGGGCCAAAGGGACATTGACACCCCCATTTTTTGCGATTTGTTGTAAGAAAACCAAAAGTTGGCTATTCGGAAACCAATTTTGGCTATTTGCAGATCAAATTTGGCTATTCATAGACCAAAATTAGTTATGCCCCCCCCCCCCCCCCCCCCCCCCCCCCCCACACACACAAAATTAATTTAGAATATTTTGTGTATTAAAAAAATTTATGTACCCTCATTTCTAATCTTCTGGATCGTCCACTGCCCGCTAAGACCATAATAGATAATAGTATTTAAAAAAACAATTCTCCATTTTAAGAAAAAAAAACTCTGAACAGTCCAACGCAGACATTGAAATCACGCATAATTTTAATGAAGGGTTTGTTTGGGGCAGCATTTTTTCTAAGTTTGGGATAAAAACGTCAGACATAAAGACTCTTTTTGAGGCGGCTTAAGCGATTGGAGAGCAGTGGTGAAAAAACAGTGGTGAAATAATCTGCTTATTTACAGAGTGGGAGAAGCAGAGAAACTGTTTGGATGAATAACATTTGAAATTAATATTATTAATTTTAATAAGTTATTATAATGATGTTAATTATGATGATGATTATATTTTATTTGTATTTTAGAAAATATATTAATAATTATAACAATATTGTTTTGATTATTACTTTATTTATATTTTATAAGTTACATTAATAGCACTTTTTTATTATATATTATATTTATATTTTATAAATTATATTCTTGCATTATATATTATATTCATATTTTGTAAATTACAACGTTATATTATATTGATATATTATAATATTATAAAGTTATATCATAAAATCTAACTGTTGTAAAAGACATTATAAATAAAATTAAAATTAAAAACAGCCGCGGCTGGAAAACAGTGGTCCACCGCTGTTATTAGCGGTTATTTTTGGTTATTAGCGGTGACATCAGCCCCAAAACTGCTATTTGGCACAGATTATTTCAAAGGAACGGCACCCCACTCTCAAAACGTCATGCCAAACGGAGCCAAAATGTGTTTTGACTTCACAATGGTTATGACATATAAAAGGAGTTGGGAGTTCCCCGCGTTCCGAAAATGAAGTTGGGAGTTCACGAACGACGGTTCATTAAAAAAAATTATATATATATATATATATATATATATATATATAATAAAAATATATATGAGTTCGGAATATATAAGCTCAAATTTTTTTAAAAGCTGCATATATAATAATGTTGCGTAGACAGTGAAACAATTCACTGTGAAGCAATTAGCAATGTATAAAACAATATACAATGCTTCACAGCGTACGTGGTTTATGCCGCATTGTATGAGCTCAATGTAGCAATAAACAGCTAATTTAAACACATTGTGCATTTCGTAAAGTCTAATAAAGATTGGGGGTCGTTTGGCACGGCGGTGACGGTCTAGAACCCGGTGGTTAGACACCATCATTTGTTTGGCGCGGGCGTTTTTGAATGTCACCGCAATGAAATGCGAGAAAAAAAAACTAATTTTGAATATAAAACTGGATGAAATTTATTAGTCGAAGCCGGGCATTCACGAACGACGGTTTGTAACCACTACGTAGTCTACGTTCATGACCGCCACCACAGTTCCAAACGGACCCTAGGTTGCATCTAGGGTAATATGTTGTCTCTATAAACCGAGTGAAAGTAGAATATGCTTCTCCTCGGGCACGAATGGTGCAAGAACTTTTAAAATTTGATTCCGCGAGAATGCTCACAAAGAGTGCACAAATGGATACCAAGAAAGCCAAATTTAATATGCACACACACGCGCGCAGTAGTGCACGGGTTTCCCGTGCCCTAAAGTGACTGCACCTGTCATTCGTCATCCCCATATATTTTGTCTCATCTATTTGAAGGATAAAGATATAATCATTTTATAAAATTTGTAATAATGAAAGGGTAAAACTGAAATAAATAAATATTTAAAACTTATAATACGTGTCATATATCAGTCTGCCGACAGCCCTGGGCTCGCCGGCCACCGGCGGGGTAGCCGACAGCTGCGGGGCCGGCGCCCTGGGCTCGTCGGCGAGCCCAGGGCGGCCGGTGGCCGACGAGCCCACAGCCGTCGGCCGCCGCACTGTAAAAAAATTTTGCAAATTTTTTTTACAAAGGGGCGGCCGGTGGCTGCGGGCTCGCCGGGTACCGGGCTCCCTGGGCTCGGACCACCCCAATGTTAAGCGCGGATATCTGGAAATACGTTGAGAGAGACGAATAATTACCAAAACTTTCACTTCGAAGATATAGTAACAGATTGGGGCACCCCTCTTATTATTGAAATTACAAAAATCTCTTATGAATGTCATAAAACATAACATCTGCGATTATTAAATTTCTAACAAAGATAAAGATAAAATCGAAATTTCATGTTGTAGGATAGTGACTTAAAAATATAGGTCTAAGACACCCTATCATAGTAGGTATAGAAGATCTAGTAAAAATAATACGTGGCTGGATTTGATTTCTGCGAAAATGAACGATTATGATTGACTTGATGGTAGACAGTTACACCATAAATAAATATCTTTATACAGTAGTATAAAAAGATATATATATATATATATATACATCAAACAATAAAACACACCCGTATTTAGTGCTTGAACCATATTGCTACTATAGAGCATGGAAAAAGGTTTTGGCTCATAATAAAGACAGCAGAGCTCTTGTCCAAGGTCAATTAACCAGCAAGCAAAACCCCCAATCACTTCCACTTCCGGAACTTGCCGCCGAACATCCGGTGCTTTCCGAACATCCGGTGCTTCCCGAACATCCCGTGCTTCCCTCCAAACCTCATGTGCTTGCCGTGCTTGAACTTTCCGTGCTTGAACTTGCCGTGGTGGCCGAATCCGTGATAGTTCATGTGGCCGTGATGAGATAGTTTGTGAGCGCCGTAAGCGGCCGCCGCAGCAGCCGCACCGCCCGCCAGCAGCGTGCTCGTGCTGGGCCCATGACCTAAAAGAAAAATCTATTAGGAATAATATATATGAATCCTCAATTTTTATTGGACTTTGTGATGCAATATTATTAAACATACAAAAATTTCTCAAATGTATTCCTGTCTGAATTGATTTTTCAACCTCTCTTCAATATTATCATTATATTTATGATTTTATTGTTCTAACTCTGTGAGTTGACATAGATAATAAACAAGCCAACCCGTGACCCAGAACCAGAATGAACTCGTAGAATTGCGCTCAAGCTCAAGCTAGGACGCGACATACCATGAGCAGAAGGACCGGGATAGCCGGCTGGAGGATATGCTCCAGGGGGCTGGTGCCCTGATGGAGGGTATGCATAAGGCGGGTATCCATGTGTAGGATAGCCATGCGGAGGGTATGCTCCAGGTGCTGAAGAGTAGTCTTGAGGAGGATATGCAGACGGCGCTGACGGATACCCCTGTGGTGGATATGCTGCAGGTGGTGCTGTAGGGTACCCATGTGAAGGATATGGCTGGGGGTAAGGGTATCCTCCTGCGCCCAGTCCGTGCGCCAGGTTTGAAAAAAATCCCCTCTCGGAAGTTTCATCACGCCTGTCCTTTCCGCCGCCCATTATTGTTCTACGAGATGCAGAGTGAAAATAAAGCCAAGAAGTCATATACACAATAACCACAGGTTAAAATGGATAAAATGTACTAAAGAAAATAATCATCATATAGTAAGCAATAAACAAATAATAATAATTTAGGGTTTATATTGTCGCATGCTAGAATTGCCATAGCAGAGGGACCGCACCGAAGACTTTACACGAGCGAAATTACGACTTTACACAAGCGAAATTACTTTAATAAAAGCATGCGTAATCAAGAGCTCTATCCAAGCCCCTCTTAGTTACAAACTTAAAATCAAGGAAGAATCAACTCAATTAAGGAGGGGGAGGCCCAAGGAAGGATCTAGAAGATAGGGATGGGTAAACTAGGAAGGATCTAATAGATAGGGAGGGGTAAACTTTCTCTCCCCCGTTTTTAAAACATAAAAATATTCTTTAAAATTAATGAACCTTCTTATCCAATAATGAACATGAAACTTCACATTAAGGAAGAGGGATTAAACATGGAATGAAGAAGAAGCTTATGAGTCTACTTCATGAACCTTATTTTTATTAAAACGTTGTAACTCTTCGCTAAGGAGGGCTTTACGCATGGAATAAAGGAGACTAGAAGCCTACTTGAACTCAAACCCTCTTCGCCGCAGCGTTATAAGAGGCACGGGTCAACCACGTGGAGAATGAAGTGAAGCAAGCAAGTGAATTCGCAAGCGAGTGCAAGTGCGCGCAGAAAGAGAGATTGAGAAGAAAAATGTGATAAAGGGACAGAGTCATTGTAGTTGGTGCAATTCTTGCAGCCAAGTGCATGCAAAATTCTACTAAATGGTTTTACATCATGTTATTCAAAGACATCAACAAAGTCAAGGTTCACTTGTATACTATGATTGAAATTTATGTCAATTGTTAAAGATTTCATGCATAGGATATTAAACTTTAGGAACCCCTATTGAAATAATTTGAACCATATTTTTGCTAAATGAGTATTTTTTCGTGAGTGAGTTGAATATGTTATGAATCACATGATATATAACTAAGATCTAACTCACTTTAACATCCCGACACTCGTATGAACTTGATACGGATACGATCTCCTGGACACGCATCTCCCTCTGCTTATGTAGCCCTAAGGGGCATTATCGTAATTTGAATGTCTTACTCTCCTATATAAGGGAGTGGTAGCGTCTCTTATTTTACATCTTTGAGATCTTAGGAGTGTTAGGCTCTCCTTGGTGAGTGAGGCTCTTAGGGAGGATCAACCCTCAAGAGTTCGGGTCGAGCTTGTCTCGACTTATTTTGTGTTTAATCTTACAATTTCAGTTCTTGATAGTGTGCAACTATCGTAATTCAATTGACAATAAATAAAATTTGAAATGTAATGCAAGTACATGTAATTGTTAGGAAAATAATTTATCATATTACTTCATATAGATTGAAGATCTTGCTAATCTTCTTTTAGTACATATCTAACTAGAACTATAGTATTAACATGAGCAAGGCCTAAAAGGTTTAGCAACAATAGTAATAATTCTAGTAAAAGAGTATTGAATGTTGTAAGCGGGGTGAAGATAAGGTTACCACACCGGGGATTATCACATGACACGGTTTATATATTGTGCTGAGAGCATCTTGGGTACCTTGCGGCTATGCAGCAAAGGGCTATCGGGGTCTCTCTTGTGATCGAGGTAGCCCCCTTTCTCAAGTACCAAATGTTATCAAAAACTTCTTCGAACCCTTATAAAGGATGAAACATAAAAAATATCTATGTTTCACACTATGATAGTGTCTAGAATAATTTGAATTATGTCTCCACTTTTTCATGATTGACCAAATTATAAGGTTTTATTATATTGATTAGTTGATTTGGAAAATATATCAATAAACCCTTTATTACTTAGTGAAATATGCATCACATTAGCATTAGGACTGAACATATTATTTGAAATTCAAAAGTCGCTTGAAAATAGCTCGGATGTTGAGTTGAATCGCAATCGGTTGCAATTGATTCGAGTCAATTTGAATCAATTCAATTTGACTCGAATTCATTTCGAGCATGCCCCGAATCGCTCGAAATATGATTCGAATTAGCTCAAATTGATTAAACTATTATACTTATTAACACATTATTATTTTAAAATTAAAAACACTGAAGTCTAAACCTAAACTAAAGAATTAATGTCTTAAAAGGCTTCATCTGCTCAATTTCGAGCCAACTCAATTTTGAGCCGACTCGATTCTATTTCGAGCCGGCTCAGAATTGAGCCGACTCGCTCGAAATAATTTCGATTTCGAGCCGAATTCGACTCGAAAATTTTGAGCCGAGCCCAAATCGCTCGAACTCGATTCGAAATCAACCCTAATTAGCATGCGTTAATTCTACTCAATATTTAAGAAAAAAAGGTTCGTAATGGTGATAATCCTATTGATATATGGGCTGAGATAAATATGCTACCACAACATCATAGGATCAATCAAACAACTTCAAAACCTCGGGCAAAAGTAATTTCTGTAAAATAATACTAAAAGAAAAGAAAAATTCTTTTTTGATTGAAAACCAGATATTATGTGTTCAAATTTATTGAGGTTTTAGTTAAAGCATTAGGCAAAATGAAATTTTTGCTATCATGAGAAAATAAATGAAGCTTACTTTAGAGCAGTAAAATTTGAATTATATCTGAAGTAGCATCATTCTACTATTACTGATTTAATCCTTGATAATCGAAAATAAAATATCATAATAATTATAATAACGGAATTGACACACAACAAATATTTGGACGTTATCATTACTTCAATGCAGTATTTGGGGCATTGAAAACGATGATTGAATCAATATTTTTGGATTGACAGATGGACGATCGGAGTCCGTGATCGCGCTAGAATCATTTTTCTACATTTTTTCATGTATTTCTTTTTTTTCCTTTTTTGAACGTATATTTTAGTAAGGATTGCAAAGTTATATCAAGAGTAAGTTTCGCAACACAACATAGACTAGTGGTGTTGGACGTGCAAATTAAATATAATAAATTTAAGACAGACAAAAGTGTTGCCAAAAATTTGGTGGTGGAACTTGAAGATGGAAAAAACAGGTTGCTTTCAAGACAGCAATTATGGAACAACTAGTAGATGACCTTTATGTTGATCCTAGTGTCTCATGAGGAGTTATGTCTTCACACTTAAAGATAAGTGAAAAGAACATACTTGGAGAGTCAAAAGGTCGTGCGCCACAAATAAAGAATCTTGGTGGTGGAAAGAGGAAATGCAAGAAAAAGTGAGGGCAAAGAGGCTCAGCTATAAAACATTATACGCTTGTAGGAATGATGAAAACTTGGCAAGGTATAAAATTGTCAAGAAAGAAGCTAAACATGCAGTAAGTAAAACAAAAAATCAAACTTCCGAAGAGTTTTATAAGCGACTAGATACCAAAGATGGAGAGCGTGACATATATAAAATGCTCGAGCTAGAGAGAGAAAGACAAGGGATTTAAGCCAAGTTAAATGCATAAAGGATGAAACGGATACAGTTTTGACGAATGATGTGGCTATTAAAGAGCGATGAAAAAGATATTTTTATCAACTCAACAATGAAGCAAAAAACAATGAACTGAGCTTGGAAAAATAATGTAAATCGGAGGAGTATAGGAACATAACGTTTATCATAAAATTCAAATATCAGAGGTAAATGATGCTCTAAAGAAGATGAAAAATGGAAAGGTGGTTGGGTCAGACGATATACCCATCGAAGTATGAAAATGTCTAGGGAAAAAGAATTTTGTGCCTTACATGTTTCTTCAATAAGATACTGAAGACAAATAGGATGTCGGACCAATTGAGAGAAAGTATCATGGTACCTTTGTATAAGAATAAAGGAGAAATACAAAACTGTGTCAATTACAGAGGAATTAAATTAATGAGTCGTACGATGACACTATGGGAACGAGTAATAGAAAAAAGACAAAGACGAGAGACTAGCATCTCGGAGAATCAATTTGGATTCATGTCAGGGCGGTCAACCATAGAAGCTATACATCCACTGAGGAGACTCATTGACAACTATCGGAAAAGAAAACAAGATTTACATATGTTGTTTATCGATCTTGAGAAGGCTTATAATAGGGTTCCAAGAGAGATCTTATGGAGAGTCTTAGAAAAGAAAGGTGTAAGAGTATCATACGGGGATTTCCTATTACCGTTGGCTTACATCAAGGGTCAGCTTTTAGCACTTATCACTTTACCATTATCTTAGATGAGCTCACCCGACATATCCAATAAGAAAAACCTTTGTGTTTATTGTTCGCGGATGATATTGTTTTGGTCGATGAGACGCGCGAGGGTGTAAACGTGAAACTTGAATCTTGGCTAGACACTTTAGAAAAGAAGGGTTTTCGATTGAGCAAGGGCAAAGACAGTATATGGAGCTTAAATTTAGCAGTGCAAGAAGGACGGATGACTCAGTTAATAAGTTGAGTGATCAAGATATTTCCCGCAGTGAATGCTTTAAATATCTGGGATCGATAGTTCAAAAAGATGGAGGTGTAGATAAAGACATGATACATAGAATCCAAGCAGGTTGGTTGAAGTGGAGAGGCGCGTCAGGGAATTTATGTGATCGTAAAGTACCATTAAAACTTAAAGGCAAGTTTTATCATACAGCAATTAGACCAGCGATGCTCTACGGGTTTGAGTGTTGGGCAGGGAATTGTGTACATGAGCAAAAAATGGGAGTTGCAGAGATGAGAATGCTTAGGTGGATGTGTGTACACACGAGACTCGTATCAGGGATAAGACAGGAGTGACACCAATTGTAGAGAAGTTGTGGGAAGCTCGACTAAGATGGTTCAGACACGTACAAAGGAGACCATTATAGACACATGTTAGGCGTTGTGAGAGTTTAGTCACTAGGCACGTTAAACGGGGGAGGGGTAGACCAATAAAGACTTGGAATGAAACTATAAGGAAAGACATGACGTACTTGGGCATTAGTGAGATTATGACTAAAGAATAAAGATAGAGCACAATGGCGACAAAGGATCCATATAGCCGACCCCATTATAGTGGGATAAAGGCTTGAGTGTTGTTGTTGTTGTTTTGGATGAATATTTTGGGAATTAGGTAAAATAATCCGATAGGTCGATTTGGTTCATCGGATCATTTAACCTAATCCCCCTCCTCCCCGCCCATATACCGTGTTATCAGTCGGGTATGGCAACGCATCGAGAAGTTAGGTTTCAAAAGAAGATGTTCGGTCTTTCTTCCCTCAGTGCGACGTCAGGGAAGTCGCGCGGTACCGACGTCGTCGGTCCTTGCTCTCGGGGGTGCCGACGCCCGCATCCGCAGCCTCCTTCTCCTCTGTCGAGTCTGTCCCTCCCTCCAGTCGATGTTCCCGCCAACGGATCCAACCCCCCCCCCCCCCAACACAGCCGATGACGCCTCCTCCAGTCCACCGGCAGCACTCCTTCATTCCCACGGTCATCCACCGCCCATCCCAGCCAAGGGAACCTCCTAATCCACCTCCTACACCCTCAACCAACCCGACATCCACCACCCACTGCCTTCCGCATCCTTCCGCCACTACCTTCAAACTTCCTTCTCAGCGTTGTCCTGCCCTCCACATCACCGATCAACACCCCTCGTCATCCCTATCTCCTATCATCCACCACCACAGCCCCCTCCAACCCTCAAAACCTTCCCCATTCACGCCCGCCCCAAAATCCCACTTCAGTCCTCCTTTACAGCCACTCAACACTACCCCCCCCCCCCCCCCCCCCTCAACCTTCCTTGTCATTCGGGAGAGACACTACCACACCCTCCACTACTGGTGCCGATTACTGGGCAGGTTTTTTACATTTCAATTTTCATTCCCTAAATTGTACGGATATTAACTCATTGCTAGCAATGCTTGGCTTAGACTAATTTGATTATTTTACTTCTCAGTAGATGTGCAATACTTATTCACTTACATCTAATTTTTGTGCAATCCGAGTTATATGCAGTTATTGCCCACTTGCTTACATACATATATTTGCGATCAACTGTGATATCACCGCATGACATTAAAATTAAAAATGTTTAATTAATTGCATGTCAGAAGTAATTACATGAATGAAGTTTTCGCATTTGCATTAGGGTTAGGGTTTAGGTCAAAGGTATCTTGTTCATTATGCGCGTGCTTGAATTTCTTCTGCATCTGTTAGGGTTGTTGTCCCATTACATATGTCCGTGCTTGTTTGTGTCGCATCATGGGTCAGGGCATCGTGGGTCTGCAACCTATAGATGCGTATTGTGTCACCCTAACTGTATCAAAGATAATTGTACCCTTAGACATATACTTATTTTGCACATTACCATGATTATGAGTGTTAATGATATTAATGATGAATTACTATTAGTCAGTTTCGAATCTCCTGTATTTTCTGTCACGCTCCGCCAAATCTTTTGTTAGGGATCTCCTTAATGGCATACCTAGAATAGGGAAAGGAGGGGCTGTTCAACATAGGGCACAATTCTTAAACATGTTCCCTTACAAGAGTTCTCTGCTAACATATAAGGAGTTGCAAACCAAGAGAAATACCCAAATAGTCAAATACATATAAACTAGGAAATTATAAATTGCAAACAATTAATGTGTACTTAGTGGGCCGCATCGACGGGATTCAGCTCCTGATGTTTCCTTCCTGATTGGTAGCGTCCCCGCCTAAAATGGACATGCCACATGCTTATGTCAATCTCACTCTAGCAATAATATCCATTCTGGAAAAAATTTTGCCCTCAAGGCTGTAAGAAAAAATCTGTCTAGCGGCTTAAGTCAATATAGAAATCCAGGAAAGGAGTCTTCGGGTTGCGGCAAGACAATGTGGAAGGCCGTTGTATGGGGTGAAAGTGTCTACAGTTGCCCATTCCAATTGACAAACGTCGTCAAATATGCTCAATTAAAGTCAATGTCCTCGAGTGTGTAACCATGCAAACCCCAAGATGGCGTCAATATCCCCTAGTCGAAAAGTATAAAAATTTGTTGTGACCTAACAAGTACCCAGTTGGATGGCTGATGTACAGGCACGCGCAAGCGACGTCGAGGAGGGTTGCGGTTGATGGCTCGTGCTGCTGTTGAGCGCAGTTAGGACGATGATCACATGGATCGTCGAGGCAAGGATCGTGTGAATCGACAAAGGAGACATGGATCAAAAGGGCTCGTTGAGGAGAGGCTCGTGTGAAGGGGAGGAGATAGCGGTTTTGATCAGAGTCAGGAACGAACAGGATCAGCGGAAGCACCGGGGACGGGAGGACTTGCCCAATTAGGGTTTGAGATTGAACCTGATTTGGTCGGCAGGTTGGACCAATTGATAGCTAATTGGCATCAAATCATATTTGCATTACAAGAAAAAAGCATGATACAAACTTGCGAGACAAGCTTGCGCCTAGCTTCCGAGGGTTGATTTCCCCTTAAAGCCTCTCTTCAAATGAGAAACAAAACCTAGAAGACCAAAGATAAAAATAAAGAATCTCGGTCATTGCCTAGTATGAATGAGAGTGGGAATACACCAATATTATAGAAATGTTACCAGCTACATAGGTAACTAAACACGTGTGATATGAAGGAGACGACGCTCGGCAAGGGGTCGTGTATCCGGGGAGTCGTAATCGCATCACCGAACGCCCGCTCCCCACTCGAATCCCGCTCCCCACTCCCTTAATTTGTTTTTTATGTTGATGACATCTTGATTTGTGATAATAGTATCCTGAGCGATCAACCGACTTTTGGTTTAAAGATAATTATTAATTTGATCCGACGGCTATAATTAATCTTATGAAACTCTCAATTACACCATCACATTGACCAAGTTTTTCTTTATATATGGCATAGATACAATATATTGTGGTTATTGCTTACAAATAAGGCTTTTATCATAGCAAGGTTTTGACAAATTCAATGTTGTTTAAAAATAAAGTATGCCAAGCGGCAAGCTATCATATTCTAAGTTTACAAAACAATTAGAAGCAATTTAAATGTCAAATTAAGGGTATGCATATACCAACAAAGTAATTGATAACAGAAAAATTAAACCTAAGTTATAATAATTCAATGAAATAAACCAATAACTCATAAGATCATAAAAAGGCTAATAATGTGATACAAGTTCTTATCAGACAAATACATAACACTGATTTCATGTCCTAGGAGCCAAGTAATACCTATCTTTTATAAAAATAAGTTGTCACCCACCAAAACTAGAGATCCTCGGCGCTGGTTCAAGTAGGCTCCTGACAACACCGAAGGCTTCAAAATCCAAACTAAGGCCAAAAAACAATCATTAAGTGCCAAGCGTACGACCATTAAAATCAAAACTAAGTGAAGATTTATCACTAAACTATTTTGGTTACTTGAGTTTCCTTCAATTTCAAAATGCACTGAAAATTTAAATAAATAATAAGGAACTCAGTCCTTAACATAATAAGGCCATTCATGATTCATAAATCTTGGGATAATCAATTTAATTAGGTGAAAATCCTTAACTTTGAGTATGAATTGGGGAAATTTCAATTCATACAAACTAATCCACTAATTGACCTACATTTTTTAATACTTTAAGTAATTAAAAATGTCATTCTTAAACGTAGTATCGTTCTTAATTCATAAATCTTAGTAAATTTTTTAAAAAAATCATTTTAATTAGGTAAAAAAAAACCTCCAATTTGGGGAAATCCCAATTCATAAAAAAAATTTACATCAATTTAAGAAAAAAACATTTTTTTATCCTTTACACGTGCAATAACCACATGCATAAAGTATTATATAAGTAGAAACCAATTTACTTTAATCTAGGGTTTCCAAACCACCCATGCAAATTGGGGGAAATCATAAACACGAAAGCACCTACATGATCTCTACAATTAGATAACTCTCAGACCACCACCACCCCATCGGAAACTGAGACCGAGCGAAAATCGCCGGAGAGAAGAAAGGAGAAAAAAAACATCTCGCTAACAGAGGAGCACGTCGAATCCCACATCCAACGGCTAAAAGTCGACTATCAAAGTCTTACCTGGATCAGAAATGCATCCACACCGTCCACTTATTGCCGAACCCTAATGCCTCTTCTCTCTCCCGCTCGTCTCCTTCCCGTCGGGAGATAAACTTGGCTGAACAGAGTTCTGTTTCATTTCGGCACCTTTCCCGCATATTTATTGGGGCAGGAGTGCCGATTTGGTTCGAGCGGGCCGATACGTACCGGTCTGGACCGCCAACCGAAACCATTTTGAGGATTATTATTATTCGGAAACTAAATTAATCTATTTGCAGATTTTTACTATCTGCGCTTTTAAAGATGACGGGGTTCCCTTAAAATTCAAATAGTCAAATCATAGTTCATAATGTGGGATTCCGGCCGGCTCGCCGAAACGGTTCACCTATGCAGCACGGGGTCTCGTCTCAACCAAAACTGCAACACATGCGTCCCGGATGGGTGCACGCGGGCACCTGCGGGCACCCGCTCGGCGGCGTGCTAGCACGTGCGTGGCAATTTTCACGGCGGAGTGCGCGCAAACGCACGGCAATGTGTGCGGCGGTGCGCTCGCACACGAGCTGTTGTGCCCGCTATGCAGCCCCCGGGGGCATGCACCTTAACGAGCACTCTAGCGCCCTCCTTTGTGTGTCGTCGTTGTCGCCGTCTCTCCAACGAACCTGCTCCGACCGCCCGATCAAGTTGTCTGGGCCGCCGGGGGGCACGATCGTCATATCCCAATAGTTCATGATCTGGGTGACCGGAATCGTGCATTCATATTGGATAGAGGGCGCAATTACCTGGGCGCCTCTTTGAAAACTATAAAAAAAAAGGTTTCATACCTTCATTTGCAGGGACATGAGAAAAAAAAACACAAGTTTGAGGTTTTTCGACGAATACTATGATTTTTTTCCTGATCAACACACGCTCCACATGGGACGATTCTACTTTGGTAACTGCTCTCACGAGCACGGCTAAACAATTTGTTTTTTTTCTCAAGAGACTTGTAAAAAGGAGCGGTGACCTGTCACCCTTCTAAAAAAATTTAACTCTTGTAAACAACTACAACTAGTGGCAGGGACGGAGCCATAATTTTTTTAAGGAGGGTCAAAAAATAGTAACATACAAATGATTTATGAAAATGCTAACATATAACACGATATATAATTTAAATAAATATTGATTACCTCATAAGTCAAAATTAAAATACTTTGAAACATGATCTATAATTGAATGAATACTTTGTAAAATTGATAATCACCTGCAAACAACATAAGTAAAAGAACTTAAACTAAATACAAAAATTATTAAATAATTTTCTAAAGTACCTTTCTAAAGTTGTCATCGACGACTTTTCATGTTTTGAAAGCGCTGTATGATTGTTTCATTCTCAATACTGTCAAAAATATCTTTTTCGATATATGTAACCAAACAATCATTCATTAAAGAATCTCTCATTATATTGCGCAGACGAGTCTTCACAATTTTCATAGCTGAAAAGGATCTTTCAACTGCTGTTGTTGCAACTGGTAAGACCAAAGCTAAATTCGCTAGCAAATAAACTAATGGATATAAAATATTTTTTCCTCTTTTCCATCAACATTTTTGCTAGCTCATCAATTCCACTTATATTTCTCAAATTTGAATCACTTCGAATGTACAACCCGTATTTGGCGAGTGGGTCCCTCGAGTCAGTTGATGGGACAGGGGTCAGCCAGACCATTCGCCCGTACCGAGACAGGAAAAAGGATCCCCAGATTAGTGGGGGTAGGCTGCAGGCGAGAGGGAGCCTGACGAGTGGTGCCTCCACGGACCATTCGCTCAGGGGCTTGAGCATTCGCCCAGTCAAGCGAGAACTCGGCGAGTGGTTCCCTTACGGACCACTCGCCCAGAAGGCAGTGAGGAGGAAATGACCATAATACCCCTTGTGGTCTGCATATAGCCCTTCAGAACAGCGGAGTTAGGCTATTCGTAGACCAATTTGGGGTGCGTTTAGTAAAATTAAAAGGCGGATTCATGCTATTTGCAGACCAGCCTAAGAAAAACTATAAATAGACCCTTAAGGGCACCTTGGAGGAGATCCGATTTTAGAGAATCCTCTCCTCTAGGCTAGTTTTGGTTGGCAGCCAGTGCCCTCCAAGGTGCCCGGTTGAGCTTTGGTTTGGGAGGGGAAGCTCTCTAAGATCTTCCGGGTGTGTGGCGGGACCTCCTCGCTTCAGCCTTGGGTCTATTCCGTTTCCAGCATCCACCGTCAAGAGAGTCTAGTGAGGGAGAAATAAGCATCGGCTGCACCCCCAGTGGGTCCGAACTCAAGAGACCAGTTGCTGGTTTCAACATTTTTGGTGCGGTGAGCGTGGACCGTAGCCGGTGAAAGAAAATCCCAAGCTGGTTTCGATGACAGGAGATGGAGGAAATGGTTCTGACTCAGGTCACTCGCAGCCACCCGCGGCAGGCGAGTGGCTGGAGATGTTTGAGAAGTTCAAGCGAGAGGTCCTGCAGACGGTTCTCGCAGCAAGGACCGAGTGCGAGACCCCGGTGGTCCCAGTGGTCCCGCCTTTGCAGATTGGCGAGAACGCACCGGGGCAGCGGCCGGGGAAGGAGGTGCCAGCAGAAGGAAGTGCGCGAGACCTCCCCGGACGGCAGCTGTTCAACAGTCCGGCGAGTGCTGAGGTGTGTGAGTTGGTCCCGCGCGAGAGGACCACTCGCCGAGCAGGGGAAGGGAGCCCCTTTTGCGAGATGATCCTCTCGGCCCCAGTGCCAGAAGGGTTTCGTGGGCCGGAGATGTCCTACTACACCGGCAAGGAGGATCCAGTTGTGCACCTTCAGTGGTTCGAGGACATGACTTCCATCCTCCCCATGTCAGATTCTTTCCAATGCCGACTCTTCGCGACCACCCTGAAGGAGAAAGCAAGAGACTGGTTCCATCAACTTCCCACAGGTTCCATCTATGCATTCGATGATCTGCGCCGAAGCTTCCGATTGCGTTTCTCGACGTCAAAGAAGAGGAAGAAGGATGCGGAGGCTCTCTTCAAGATCAGACAGAGGGAGGGGGAATCCCTGGCTAAGTACGTGGACAGGTTCCAGGAGGAGATACACCTAGTGCAGGAGGTGCCGGGATTCGCCCTCCAGATGGCATTCATCGTAGGGCTGCGAGAGGGGTTCTTCAAGATGGACCTGAAGAGAAGACCTCCCGTATCCTTCGAGGAGTTGATGGAGAGAGCCGCGGAGGAAATTGAAGGGGAGGCAGCCAATCCCGAATTCTATAAAAGGTTGGCAAAGATGAGCGAGCCCGAGGCGAGGCAGCCAGAAGGAAGAAGGCGAGAGGAGCCCAGGGGCCAGGGGTTCGAAAGACCACCTCGGGTTTGGAGGAACCAAGAACCCAACAACAGGTTGGGCTGGAGGAACCAGGAAGGACCCGCGCGAGGTCAGGATGAGAGGTACCAAGGAAGGGAGGCAGGAGGAGTGAATCAGGGGTGGAGGCAGGGTCCCAGACCCCCTCACCCCCCGAGGGAGCAAGCCATGGCGGTAGGCCGAGGGAGAAGAGGTAGAGGAGCAAGAGGAGGAAGAGGAAGAGCTGGAAGAGAGGACAGGGTGGCGTTACCTTACTGTGATTTTCATCAGGAAGAAGGTCACGCGATCGCCACCTGCCCAGAGTTCTTGGAAATGAGGGAAAGAGGACAGCCGCGGCGGCCGCATGCCAGAATTGAGGAAGTGCTTCCAGAGGCAGAAGAGGACCGGTGTGAGGATAGGGCAGATACAGGAACTAGGGGGGGAATCGGGGTGATTCACGGTGGGGTTGGGATAGAGGCCTCTCGCAAGAGAAGTTTCCAGGCCATGTTCCGAAGGGACGTCGCGTCCACTTCCCAGACCCCACCCCCTCTGAGAAGCTCACCTTCTCCTCAGAAGATATGCCAGACTACGAAGACCCATTCTGCGACGCCCTGGTGATCCAGACGGCAATAGAAAACTTCACGGTCTCACGGATCCTGGTGGACAACGGGAGCTCGGTGAATGTGATCTTCAAAAAAGCTTTCGACGCGATGGAGGTAGAGAAGAAGAGAGTGCAGGCCTCCGACGGACCACTGTTTGGTTTCTCGGGAGAGAGGAAGGAGGTCGAGGGAGGCGTAGGTCTCCAGGTGACGCTAGGAGGAGTCCCAAGAAACTGCCGGTTCGTCATCGTGGACGCTCCGAGCAGCTATAACGCCATCTTCGGAAGACCCCTCATCAGCGCCTTCCGGTGCGTGCCCTCATCGTACCATCAGTGCTTAAAGCTCCATAGTGGAGGAGTCCAGATCCGCGTCCGAGGAGATGCTAAGGTGGCGAGGCAGTGCTACGTGACTGCCGTCAACACCATTTCATGGATGGCGGATGCCGAAAAGATGGATGAAGAGCTGGTGAGGCCGGAGGGGCCAGGAGAGGAAGAGGAGAAGGGAGAAGAAGGGGGAGAGGGCGATGCCCGAGAGGAGTTGATGGAGGTTGCTCGTGAGGAGCAGGAGGTCGAGGTGTTGGAGGTTGCTCGTGAGGAGCAGGAGGTCGAGCCGATGGAGGCGGAAGGAGCTGCAGGGGAAAAGGCTCGGGAGGAGGGGCAAGAAGCAAAGGGCCGGTGGGAAGAGCCAGCCCGGCTCGAGCCGGCAGAAGAGGTAATAGAGATGGAGGTTACCACCCAGGCAGGAAGGGTGGAGAAGGTGCGGATCAGCGGGGGCCTCGGCCCGGAGGACCAGAGAAGGATGCTGGAGTGCATCCAGACGAACATGGACATCTTCGCGTGGAGCGCAGCGGACATGCCAGGCATCGAGGCGGACGTGGCTTGCCATCGTCTCAACCTCGATCCAGAAGCCCGCCCCATCCGGCAGAAGAGAAGGGCTATAGCTGACAAGCTCGAAGGACCGATCCACGAGGAGGTGGCGAAACTCCTCAAGGCAGTTTTTGTGACGGAGATCCAGTATCCAGGCTGGGTCTCCAATGTCGTAATGGTAAAAAAGGCCGATGGCCGCTGGCGTATGTGTGTGGACTTTTCATTGTTAAATAAGGCCTGTCCTAAGGATTGTTATCCCTTGCCTCGGATCGACGCGCTGGTTGACTCAGCCGTCGGTTTTTCTGTGATGAGTTTTTTGGATGCTTTTTCAGGTTATCACCAAATAAGAATGCACCCACCGGACGTCAAAGATGTCTCGTTCATCACCAGGGAGGGATGCTACTGCTATAAGATGATGCCCTTCGGGCTGAAAAATGCAGGAGCAACCTACCAGAAGATGATGGATCGGGTATTTAAGAAGCAAAGGGGAAGGAACCTGGAGGTCTACGTGGATGACCTTATGATAAAGAGCAAGTGTGTGAGCTCTCACATCCAGGACCTCGGGGAGACCTTCGCCACCCTACGCAAGTACAAGATGCGCCTGAACTCCCTGAAGTGCGTGTTCGGGGCCAGCAAAGGGAAGTTCCTCGGGCACCTTCTCACCCCCTGGGGGGTAGAACCTAACCCGGACAAGGTTAGGGCTATAATGGAGCTGGGGTCGCCACGGAACGCCAAGGAAGTTCAGCGCCTGACCGGAAGACTCGCCGGGCTGAACAGGTTTCTATCCCGGGCAGGGGAAAAATGCTCCCCCTTCTTTAAAGCGCTACAAGGCAATCGGAAGTTTGAGTGGACGAGAGAATGCGAGGAGGCCTTTCAGGCCTTGAAGAGCCAACTCACCAAGGCTCCGCTACTGCAAAGTCCCAAAGAGGGGGAGGATCTACATTTATATCTCGGGGTCGGGGCGGAGGCCGTAAGCTCCGTCCTGGTTCGAGAGGAAGGAAAGAAGCAGCTGCCAGTCTACTACGTAAGCAGGGTCCTGAGGGAAGCGGAGCTCAGGTATCCAATTTTAGAGAAGTTGGCCTTTGCCCTGGTCATCGCAGCAAGGAAGCTCAGGCCATACTTCCAGGCTCATTCGATCCAAGTAGTGACGGACCATCCACTCCGCCAGATCTTCGAAGGAGTGGAGCACTCGGGAAGACTCGCAAAATGGTCGATCGAGCTAAGTGAATTCAGCATTACCTTTGTCCCTCGATTATCTATGAAGGCGCAGGTGGTGGCTGATTTCATGACAGACTTCGTGGCCGAGTTGAGAGAAGACGGAGCCCCTCGTCACGTTCCATGGAAGCTGCTGGTGGACGGGGCTTCGGGCAAGAACTCTCTCGGAGGAGGGGTGGTGCTGGAGAGTCCCCACGGAGTGAAGATAGAACAGACGCTAGTGATACACTTCCCAATCACCAACAACCAGGCGGAGTATGAGGCTGTGATCGCCAGCCTGCGGTTGGCCCGGGAGCTCGGGGTCCATGACGTGGAGGTACTCACGGATTCGATGATAATAGCTTCTCAGATAAGGGGAGAGTTCGAAACGAGGGAACCTGTGCTCATGAAGTATTTATCAAAAGTCAAGGGTCTCGTGGGGACGTTCAAAACTTTCTCCATCCGGCATGTCCCTCGAGAGGAGACCACCCCGGCAGATCGGTTGGCAAAATCTGGTCCTCGAGCCGGAGGGACCCTGACGGACCTATTCCGTCCTTCGATTGAAGAGGGAGAACTCATGGAAGTAGAACAGCGGCCCTCCTGGAAGGATCCCTTCGTCACTTTCCTTGCAACGGGAAAATTTCCGGAGGAAGTTTCGGACCAGAGGCGCTTCCGGTATAAGTCTGCCTACTACGTGCTCCATGAGGGTGACTTGTATCGGAAGACCCTCTCGGGTCTCCTGGCCCGATGCATCTCGGAGGAAGAGGTCCCAAGGATCTTGGAAGAAGTCCACTCCGGCGAGTGTGGCAGCCACTCGGGGAGCAGGATGTTGGAGGCAAGAATAGTGAGGCAGGGGTACTTCTGGCCAACCCTAAGCAAAGACGCGGCAGCCTTCGCCAAGAGATGCCAGAAGTGCCAAATGTTCGCCCCGCTTCAGCTCATGCCAGCTCAGAGGCTGAAGAGTATCACGGCGCCCTGGCCATTCGCCATATGGGGAATGGATCTGGTAGGACCCTTCCCCCAGGCTAGCGGGCAGAGGAGATTTCTCCTAGTCATGATTGACTACTTCACAAAGTGGCTGGAGGTCAAGGCGTTGGCTAAGGTCACCTCCCAGGTAATCCGCAACTTCGTATGGGGGGAGATCATTTGTCGACATGGGCTTCCGCAGGCCATAGTCACGGATAATGGACCGCAGTTCGCAAGCGAGGAATTCATCAGCTTCTGTGGCCAGCTGGGGATAGACCTTAGGTTTGCGTCCGTCCACCATCCCAGGAGCAACGGGCAGGTAGAGGCAGCGAACAAGGTCATCATGAACTTGCTCAAGAAAAAGGTGGAAAATCTCAAAGGCAATTGGGTGGAACAGCTCCCCTCGGTCCTGTGGGCTTTAAGAACCACCCCCAACACCGCCACCGGGGAGACCCCTTTCAGGCTCTCTCACGGCTGCGAGGCGGTCATCCCCGTAGAGTTCGAAATTACAACACCACGGGTCACGGTCGCCGCAAATGGAGAGGAAGATTGGAGAGCCGAGAACGAGGAGGAGTTGCGGCTCTCCCTCGACCTCATCGAAGAAGCTCGGGATCGAGCAGCCATCCATCAAGAGGAGGTCAAGCGGCGGATGGCCAAGTATTTTGACAGGCACGTCAGGATCAAACAGTTCGAGAAGGGAGATCTGGTACTCAAGAAGGTCGACGCGGCTGGGAGATCCGCCGCGGTGGGAAAGCTTAACCCCAACTGGGAAGGCCCCTATGTCGTGGAAGAAGCACTAAAGTCTGGGGGGTATCGCCTTCAGAATGTGGAGGGCCAGCTCCTCAGCCACACATGGAGTGGCGACGACCTTAAACGCTTTTATCCTTAGTACCATGTAATAATGATGTTTTTTGAATAAAAGCATTTTGTCTAAACTATGTGAATGAAAATGATGTTGCAGCTCGCAGGGGAGACCCTGGATATCCAAGAGGTTGGCCCCGAGCAGACCCGCTGTCCAGGCTCTCATCTAGCTGGCAGGTCCGAAGGCTCACTCGGTGGTAGGTTCTATGTTCCAGAGGTTGGCCCCGAACAGACCCGCTGTCCAGGCTCTCATCTAGCTGGCAGGTCCGAAGGCTCACTCGGTGGCAGGTTCTATGTTCCAGAGGTTGGCCCCGAGCAGACCCGCTGTCCAGGCTCTCATCTAGCTGGCGGGTCCGAAGGCTCACTCGGTGGCAGGTTCTATGTTCCAGAGGTTGGCCCCGAGCAGACCCGCTGTCCAGGCTCTCATCTAGCTGGCAGGTCCGAAGGCTCACTCGGTGGCAGGTTCTATGTTCCAGAGGTTGGCCCCGAGCAGACCCGCTGTCCAGGCTCTCATCTAGCTGGCAGGTCCGAAGGCTCACTCGGTGGCAGGTTCTATGTTCCAGAGGTTGGCCCCGAGCAGACCCGCTGTCCAGGCTCTCATCTAGCTGGCAGGTCCGAAGGCTCACTCGGTGGCAGGTTCTATGTTCCAGAGGTTGGCCCCGAGCAGACCCGCTGTCCAGGCTCTCATCTAGCTGGCAGGTCCGAAGGCTCACTCGGTGGCAGGTTCTATGTTCCAGGGGTTGGCCCCGAGCAGACCCGCTGTCCAGGCTCTCATCTAGCTGGCAGGTCCGAAGGCTCACTCGGTGGCAGGTTCTATGTTCCAGAGGTTGGCCCCGAGCAGACCCGCTGTCCAGGCTCTCATCTAGCTGGCAGGTCCGAAGGCTCACTCGGTGGCAGGTTCTATGTTCCAGAGGTTGGCCCCGAGCAGACCCGCTGTCCAGGCTCTCATCTAGCTGGCAGGTCCGAAGGCTCACTCGGTGCCAGGTTCTATGTTCCAGAGGTTGGCCCCGAGCAGACCCGCTGTCCAGGCTCTCATCTAGCTGGCAGGTCCGAAGGCTCACTCGGTGGCAGGTTCTATGTTCCAGAGGTTGGCCCCGAGCAGACCCGCTGTCCAGGCTCTCATCTAGCTGGCAGGTCCGAAGGCTCACTCGGTGGCAGGTTCTATGTTCCAGAGGTTGGCCCCGAGCAGACCCGCTGTCCAGGCTCTCATCTAGCTGGCAGGTCCGAAGGCTCACTCGGTGGCAGGTTCTATGTTCCAGAGGTTGGCCCCGAGCAGACCCGCTGGCAGGTCCGAAGGCTCACTCGGTGGCAGGTTCTATGTTCCAGAGGTTGGCCCCGAGCAGACCCGCTGTCCGGGCTCTCATCCAGCTGGCAGGTTGGAGGGTCCACTGGGTAGCAGGATCCAAATTCTCTAAGGTAGATCCAGGAGCATTCGCAGGGACCACCCAAGCGAATGATAATCTTACCTCTCTTCCTAACTGCCCGGACGAAATCCCAGTCCGAGCGAGTGGTGAGGGTATGCGAGTGTTTCGGGTAGCGGGAAGTCGAAGAGGGACAACACACCTAAGTCATCTCCGAACACTCGCTGGGTAGCCGGGACGGTTACTCTACGACCTAACGTCCTGGTAAGCCTAGCAAGACGTTGCAGCGAATGAAAATAAAGTTTGAGATAACATAAAAACTGAGATTACGCAGAAATTGAGATAGCACAAAAATTGTAATCCATAGATATATCTTTCAGGGGCATTCGCCCAATTCGTGGTTACACCAGAAAAAGAAAAGGTAAATACAACAAAAAAAGGGAAAATACAGAGGGCCCCCCTCAAGGGTCACCAGACTCCTCCGAAGAACCTTCGCTCTCATCCTGGTCGGGGGCATCTTCTCGCGGCGCGACGCCGTCGTCCTCCGGGAAAGGGATCGGAATGTAAAGCTCCGGGACTACTTGGCGAGTGGTGAGGCATTCGGCCTCCGGCTTCAAATACCCAGCCCGCCGCAGCACCTGCAACGCGTGCTTGACGGCGCGTTGCGCATTCTCCTGAAGCAGTTGCTCCAGCTCGTGATGGGGGTAAAAGTGCCCCCCATCACCCGGGGCGAGTGCTGTCATTCCGGCTTCTCGCAGTAGCTGGGTCTCGGCCTTGGCGAGACGGACTTTTTCCTCGAGGTCGACCACCCGCGCTCGGAGCATCCCAGCACTTGTAGCATCCTGGAAAAATAAAACGATCATGATGAGAGGAATATGGGACGGTCAGTAATAACCATTCGCAGGAGTAAAAGTAAATGTACCTCTACAACCGGGCGGTTGGCGAGAAGAGCTTCCGCGGTCTTCAGTCTTTCCCTGAGATCACTCACCTCCTGGGATAGAAGAGCCCTGGTCTCCTCGACCTTGGCCAGGTTCCGCGAGACCTCAAGGCTCCGGCGAGAAGACATATGCGAGAGCTCGAGAGCGCGCAGCATAGCCCGGGCGGCTTCGTGGGCGAGAACTTGAGTCTTCTCCAAATCAAAGACCTCGGCGTCCTCCCGGCCATAAAGGGCATACGCCAGGGCATAGGCCACGCCGCTAGCAATGTTGGTCTCCACCCAAGAGGGATGGAGAGTGGATAGCGAAACCCTGTTCGCGTTCCTGTCCCACTTCAGCAAAGGAGCCCCGGAAGGGTCCACGTACCTCTCGCCGTTCGCGAAGTTACGATGGTCCCGGGGCAACGGAGGCGGCGGCAGCGCCAATTTGTCCGGAGGAGCATTCGCACCAGGCGCGTCGGTCCCCAAGGTTGAGGGTGGAGCACCCGCCCCAGAGGATTCGCCCAGAACCCCCTTGCCCTTCGCCGCAGGAGGACAGGGCGACTTCGAGGGAGGAGGGGAAGAAGCCTTCGCCGACTTTCGCTTCCGGCCACTAGGCTTGGAAGAGGAAGGTTCCTCCCGGCACGCATCCGCGGCGGCTTGCGCGAGAGGTGGGCAAAACCCAGGAGGACGCGGCGGATGAACGGGAAGGTTGCGCACACCTGCATGATATTGCGAGTGGTTTAGGCGAATGGTGTAAGAATCACGACCAAGATGAATTCGAAAGTCTTGGAATCTTACCCTCGCCCTGTGGAATGAACGGGAGCGTGTCGACGTTCCGCCGGAGATAGACAAGGTCCATCCCGTACTGCAGAATGTATTGATGGAGTTTCGCCTCATGCCCCCCTAGGGTCGGGGGGCGGAAGGTTGACTCCTCCTCCTGCACCGGGGCGAGAAGGGTGTTACCTAGGCTCCCGCTGACGAAGATGAAGCGGCGAACCCATTCGTGGTTCTTGTTCGGGAGCCCGTAGTGTTTGAGAGGGCTTAGACCCGAGAAGAAGGAGATGCCGCCGGTGCAGCGGAAGGTGTAGAGCTTGCGGAAGACGGGCAGCGAGAACTCGATCCCTTCTTCTCGCAAGTAGCTCGCGTACCCGACCAGCATGGCTATGGAGTTGGGGTTGAGCTGGGCGGGCACGACCCCGTAGTACCTGAAATTCTGGCGCAACTCCGGCCAGATGGGGAGGCGAAAGCCCACCTCGAAGTGCTCTAGCGGGATCGCAAGAGCACAAGGCGAGATGGAGTTCAGGCGCTCTTCAGGCCTGGGCTTTCGCCCCTCGAACCCCCCAGGGACGTAGTCAGCGACTGCCGTCAAGTAGGCCTCTTCGGAGAGGTCGCAGGAATCAAATACATGGTTGACGAATGCGCTGACACACTTGCCCCTTCCTTCGGCATCGGCACCCATCTCGCGAATGAGGGAAAAGAAAGGAGCAGCAAAGAAGGGAGAGGTGCGAATGCTAGAAGCAAGGAAAGAGAGGGAGCGAATGGTGATGTATTTATTATGGTAGTTGAAGGGCCTATTTATAGAGGCATTAAACGGCGTTTGGGCTTTCGAGGCAACGGGGGGTGCGGATAGCAATCTGCGGTTGTCCGGCGCCTCGAAACCCGGTCCAAATCTCTCTCGCCCATTAATGGCGAGTGACCTATAACTATTCGCTCAACGGCTTTGCGAAAAGGGTTAGGAAAGCATTCGCAAAGCATATCATTCGGCAGTACCTGGGCAGGTTACGAAAGAAGCAAAAATGGTCAGGTAAGCATTCGTAAAACATATCATTAGGCGACAATCAGATAGGCTGAGGAAAGTAAATAGCGATAAATAGAGCATTCTCAGAATCATAATATACAAAGTTATTACAGACAAATATTAATGTTCGACACTCGCGGCGAGGCGGGTAGGAAAAGAAAGATATTACGGCATCTGGGTCAGTACTCCACCCAAACCCATCGACCTCGCTTTCGCGACCCGGCTTCTGGGGGCATTCGCTGACGATAGTATGTCATCATGTTGGTGATCTCGTGCGAAGCCAGTTGGAGCTGGTCCCGGGCTCTCGCCGCGTGCCTTTCAGGCGACAGCTCCCCACCTTCGCCCCACAGTCGCTCCACCGTCGCGAGAAGTCGCGAGTAGTCCCTCCGGAGTTCCTTCAGCTCGCGCTTGATCTCCAGCTTCTCCTCGTCCACCTGGCCGGCAGCGTTTCGCTGGAGGTGGATAAGCTTCCCAAAGATCTCCGTGATTCGCTCCTTCAGGGTCACGTGGTCAGATGAGTCACCCAAGAAGTCAGCGAGATCACCTGGGGAGGGAAGGGGCGAGAGCACCCCGTCTTCCCCCTCATAGTAGGACTCAGGGGGGGAGACCTCCCGATACCCTATGAGATTATAAAAGGATCAGTACAATGAAGTTAGCGAATGCGGCAAGGACAAGATAGAGGCCTGACCTGGGGCGGGTACCCTGTGGCCTAAGGGGCGAGAAGTATGGGGGTGTACTCCGGGCAACCCGGCGAAAGGGGGGAAAACCTTCCCTTTTCCGGGGCGGAAAGGCGGTGGAGGAGGAGCCTGATCATCCGCCGGGGGGTTCGCGTTATCTTCAGCACGGAGGTGCTGACCCGACTCCCGCTCGGGGTGGACCCTCTGTTCATTCGCTGTAACAGAAGGGTTCCGCTGGGTTGGGGAAGGTGGAAGAATAGTGTCCCGTAGCGAGACGTCAGGGTTGAGGGCTGCGAAAAGTTGAGGGTCAGAAACAAGCCGTCTCAAAGGTAAATCGGAAGGGTTCCAAAACTTACTAGACTGAAGTACGGTCTCGCCCGGAGGAGGGGGATGAGCCAGGTCCAGATCTGGAGGAGGCCCCTCAGACTCGGGGGGTGGTGCCGCGACACTATTCAAGACGACCACGTGGTCGTCCTCTGGCACCGAGGTCCCCTGCGAGTGGTCAAAGCAATTTTGGAATAATGGTCCGAACTAAAAGGTAAGGCGGGAGGAATTCCCATACCTGGGTCCCGAGGTCAACAGGAGTGCGCGCCGGAGATTCAACCACGGTCTCGCCTTTTTGACGATTCAGCCGAATCGTCTTGGCTCGCCGCGAGACGTAGGGGGCGCTCGGGTCTCGCTTAGATGTCAGCCAGGGAGCGAATCTGGCAGTTTTCGGGGCGGTTGCAACCTGGGCAGCGACCAGGCGCTCGATCATCTCTTGCGAGAGGGGTTTCGCGGAAGGCTTATGAGAAGACATTGGAAGTGGCGAAAGGTCAAGAGAGAGAAGAAATCTTGAGCCGAAATGAGGAAGTGGTCCAGAAAAACCTGACACGGGATGAATATATATAGGATAGCGGTGGGACCCACAGAATCTTGCGGGGTCCACTCAACAAACACTCACCAAATAAGGGGTTGGACTGTTCTTTCCGAGTGGACGAGCCACTCGCAAAGAGCGGGGATTGTGTACAACCTGTATTTGGCGAGTGGGTCCCTCGAGTCAGTTGATGGGACAGGGGTCAGCCAGACCATTCGCCCGTACCGAGACAGGAAAAAGGATCCCCAGATTAGTGGGGGTAGGCTGCAGGCGAGAGGGAGCCTGACGAGTGGTGCCTCCACGGACCATTCGCTCAGGGGCTTGAGCATTCGCCCAGTCAAGCGAGAACTCGGCGAGTGGTTCCCTCACGGACCACTCGCCCAGAAGGCAGTGAGGAGGAAATGACCATAATACCCCTTGTGGTCTGCATATAGCCCTTCAGAACAGCGGAGTTAGGCTATTCGTAGACCAATTTGGGGTGCGTTTAGTAAAATTAAAAGGCGGATTCATGCTATTTGCAGACCAGCCTAAGAAAAACTATAAATAGACCCTTAAGGGCACCTTGGAGGAGATCCGATTTTAGAGAATCCTCTCCTCTAGGCTAGTTTTGGTTGGCAGCCAGTGCCCTCCAAGGTGCCCGGTTGAGCTTTGGTTTGGGAGGGGAAGCTCTCTAAGATCTTCCGGGTGTGTGGCGGGACCTCCTCGCTTCAGCCTTGGGTCTATTCCGTTTCCAGCATCCACCGTCAAGAGAGTCTAGTGAGGGAGAAATAAGCATCGGCTGCACCCCCAGTGGGTCCGAACTCAAGAGACCAGTTGCTGGTTTCAACATCGAACATCAAGAATTTATGTATCCAACTGACTTTCAAGTTCAATGAGATCTATTCTAGAAAACTCGAATGGGTAAAATTCAGCGATACGTGTCAATTTTTTTTGTCAAATGCTGAAAATGAGTCATTTGAACTTAGACATGTCATGCAAATAAGTAATTCAGTAGTTGTCTCTGTGAACCGGTTGTTGAGCTCTTGGTGTTGCATATCTATCACAGTATAAAATAATTCTGCACGATAATAATGCAGATTTGTCATCTCATGAACTCTTCTTTGAGAACGATCACGTGCAGTATACACACTATTCATATCTGGGATAATAATTTTATACTTGCAACAAAATGCAGATACCTGTTCAAATAAATTCCCTCATCCTTCATATCTCATATTTTGTAAGAGTTGATTTGATATTCTTACTAAATTCATGGCATCACTATTTTGTAATTTCTTTTCTAGCTCGTTTAGCAGCGCATCACTATTAAAATGCTCACTATCATTCTCTCACAAAGATGTGATCCTGATTTCGGCGAGGGCAAGACTTTAAAATATTTATCAATGACAAATAGTCAAATATATATGCTGAGAATTGATAAAAAAAATTCATAAAAATTTGCGGGAATTTTATTATTTGATAAACATAATATTGCCCAAGATTTCAAGATAAAAATTGATAAAAAAACATAAAAATTACGCAGGAATTTTACCTTGAGAAACTGAGAATGGTGAAAAATCAGAAGATAAGAGAATCAAGATTAACCTCCAAAGTCCAAACCCAAAGTCCCAAACTTGATGTACACCAAAGACGCCCACGACTTCGAGCAAGGTATTTGACTTCTCTGCATTGGAAAGGTAAAATGAAGGAAGGGGATTAGGGGAAGATGATCAAAACTCATAAATTCAAAACAATGAAAAAAAGATTGGCGAAAAAGAAACCTGGGCAGGGAAGATCCACGTTCTTGATGTTCTCGACTAGGCCTGAGAGTGATCTTTGCGGAAACTATGAAATCAGGCTGAAGCTAAGATTATCGGGCTAAACTGAGAGACTATAATTAAGAAGACTGAAATCAGGCTATTGCTGCTATTCGTTATGCAAAAAAATTGTGAGTGGATTGTAGCCTGTAGGTGAGTAGCAGATGCGTACCAGAGGGCAGAGGCGCAGAACCGCAGAGGGCGTGTAGGCGAGTAGAGGGTGCGAACTGCGAAGGCGGAGCCGATTCGCCGGATGAGTAGCGGATGACGGGATGAGCACCAGATTAGGCGAGTAGGCGGAGCGGATGACTGGATAAGTACCAGAGTAGGCGGAGGCGGACTGGCGGAGGCGCGGAGCCGATTCACCGGATGAGTAGCGGACTAGCGGAGCCGATTCGCAGGATGAATACGTTGTAGGCGAGTAGCGGATGCAGGGACGGAGGGCAGAGGGCGTGTAGGCAAGTAGCGGGTGCGAGCAGGGTGTGGGGCTGCGGGCTAAGGGTTTAGGATTTTTTTTAAATCCAGTGGGGTCAATTGACCCCCCTGGTCCCTTAATAGATCTGTCCGTGACTAGTGAAGTTTGTCAGAACTGAGTCTGCCCCGTGATTTTCTCTTGTCCAGGTTTTTCATGTAAAAATATTGATGTCTGTTGTTGGCTCATCTTTTTGACTATTTGCTCACTTGGCCCGCTCTCGAGCTAAGACGGTTGAACTCTTCCGATCCGTGGGAGCGTTAAACGACCCGCAACAAAAGAAAATCAATTTTATTATACATTTTAGTTATCCGGAGGTGAATATAGAAAATTATATAAAAATAAAAGATATTCAATCATAAAATTCATCTTAGCAAAAAAAAAGTATGTTTTAGTACCGAAAATAGTATCTAAACAAATAGGTGAGAATAGAATAGTATGTCAATAAATAGGTGTCTGAGGTCAAATGACTGTTTTTGAAGAGAAATGACCGCAACTCGTCTTCCTCTCCTCGTGTCATAGAGACTTTGGCATGCTCGCTGGTCGCGGAAGAGGAAAACTGCAGCGCGAAATAAGCCTTTCTAAAATTTCGCAAAAATTTAGACCTGGGTGTGCCTCCACGTGGGTCCTCCCCTGCCTAAGGCAATGTGGTATGTAGAGATCCGCAACATATAAAAGGTTAATACATTGGCTATCATTACTCGGATTGCGTTAATTATTTGGGCTTTTTGACACTATGCACCTCTAAATAACCCAATTGGCATTTGGCACCCTGAAAGTTTAAATATGACACTTTGCACTTCTCATTTGCATATATTTTAGCACTTTGCACCATGGGGTATTGTAATGAGTGGTATTTTCGTCAAACTTACTTATCAATAGACATGTATGCTTGATTCCTTCTCAGCGCCCCCAAATCCCGAAATTCTTTCTCCCCTTTCTTAAGCGAAAATCGGATCATATTAGTATATTACTCCTGAATTTTAAGCCTATGGTGTAAAGTGCCAAAATATATGCAAATTAGATGTGCAAAATGTCATATTTAAATTTTAGAGATGCAAAATGTCAAACTGGATTATTTGGGTGGTGCTATTGTTTAGTGATTAACTTCGGCAAAGTCTTTATTAAAATGTCACATCTCGTCATAGTGCATCATGAAAATTTGAATGAGCGCATCACTAATTTCAAATTATGGACACGAAGCGATGCAAAATGATATAATTTTGCAGGATTTTGTTCTTGCAGAACAAAATCAATTGCAATCTTAGGCTCCATTTGGCACGGTATTTTTGCTCTGGTGAGTTTGAACGAAAATGCCACAGTTGTAGAATGTGTGATTGGCATGACAACGGTTACAACCATCAACAAGAGAGGAAAAACAGTTTTGAACACAAAAATGAATGTAATTCCTTAGGCTTCGTTTGGCGCGGCGGCATTTGCTCCGTTTGCACCCTCCGAGCCATGGGAAATGGAGGAAAACAGAGAGATTCCAACCGCGGCCTCCCCCCTCCGGTTCCAACAGCCGCCTTCTCCTCCCGCCGCCTGAGCAAAACGCCGAACCAAACAAACCCTTAGATGAGGTCGGGCATTCATAAACGATATTTCATAACCATCGCATTCACGGCCGTTACCGACATGCCAAACGGAGCCTTAAAACGAACGAAGCCATAAAATGAACTCAAAATGTAAAAAAAAAATCTCATAAAGCATAGTGAAGTTAAGACTTCATTTGGGAGAGCGGTTGCGGTTGTAAAAGGAGTTGATGTAAATGCAGATTTGTAAATGAAGTTGTTGGAAACTGGATGCTAGAAATGGAGAATTATTTGGATAATCTGTGTTTGCAGAGCTGTTCAGAACAGAGAACCGTTTGACAAAACCGTTTGTCCCCGGCGAACCTGCCGGGGTTAGTTCGGCGGCGCTCCGACAGGGAAGGGTAGGCCGGCAGTTGGCTCCGGTCAGGCCGGCGGTTGGCTCCGGTCAGGCCGGCGGTCAACATTACCTGAAAGCTTCCATCAAGCAATGCATGCGATGACACGCTTATCCTTGGCCGCCTGAGCATAACCGAGTGCAGCTCCGACCATCCAATCGATCCGTACTGCATCTGGAACTCGTACCCGCAACCTTCCGGGAACCGGAGCTTCTGGCAGTTGAACCAGGAATCTCCGGTCTCGGCGATCACCGCCGTCTTCCTCGAGAGCATCTGCTGCACGTGCTTGAACAGAACATTCATCCTCAAAGCCTCCCTCGGCCCGCATTCCAAAACATTCCCCGGCGGCACAAAGATCCGGCTGTAGTTATCATAGGCGGTGGTGTTCTTTTCAACCTTTTCGCCAGCGCTCGGAGGACGTCATTCATGAGGACACACCCGAACGTCGGCCCGTCGGCGATCACGACCCTTTCCGGCTGGATGGTGATTGATTTATCCTTCTTGAGGAGAAGCGAGTAGCCGACGGAGCTGTAGTCGTTGAAGATTGGCCCGACGAATAGTTAGGCGTCAGCGGATTCGACGATCTCGGAGCAGAATGTGGTGCTCACGGCGCCCCAGTAAGTGCCGATGAATCGCGGGTGGTGCTCCGGCACTAATTCTTTTGACGACGGCATGACGGCGACCGGATAGCCGCATGCAGTAGCTAAATCGACGAAGGTTTTTTGAGCTTTCGCCACTCTAAGCTTTGGCCATCCGACCATCACCGGCTTCACCCCGTTTAAGAAATAAGCAATGGCTTCCACAGCGAGTTCTAAAACATTCTTCCTTCATTTGTTTCCGGCGGGTGAATAGTAAGAACGGGATGGTGAACAGGGAATCAGGATTTCAGCGAGTTGGATGGAGGGAGGAATTGAAATTTTGGCTATTTGCAGACCTTTTTTATTAAATCCAATGGTGGAGATTCAATCTTTGGTTGTATATTGGCTTCAATTTGGGCCTGAATGTTTTTCTTTATATAATATAGATATAAATTAATGTTACTATATACTATAAATTAATATCTGAGCCCCTCCGCCATGCCTCTGCCCTGCCTCCGGCCTGCCTCTGCCCTGCCTCCGGCCTGCCTCTGCCTGCTTCCGCATGGCTCCGCCGCCGGTGGCCTGCCCGGAGCCGACCGATGGGGTACCCTTATCTTCATAGCGGCGCTGGTATTCAACAGTCCAAACACTATCGCCTGCTTCTCACTGTTCCACCTGAGCATCTCGAGCTTCTCAGTGATAGTTTAAAAGAGGCTTAGACAAGAATAGAGAAGAGGAAAAATAATGCAGGGAAGGAGTTTTACTTGTTACTTTTTTATACTTGAAATGTCCATTACAACTTGCTTTTATAGATGCTAATCATCAGTTACATTTGACAGCAATAGAAGGTTACATTTGCAGGAAATAAAAGCTATTAAAAAAGGGTGATAACATCAACATCTTGAAACTGCTGGAATAAAGGACTGGACTTGTAACTGTTGGCTGATCATGTAACGTGCTGAATTACTTTTACACCCCTCCTAAGTCAGTACTCTCTCGCATTCCAATCTTCTTCCGCAACTGGAGAAAGCGATCTCTGGAGAGTGGCTTCGTCATTAGATCTGCGAGCTGCTCTTGGTTGGACAGTATCTGAGTTCGATCTCTTTCTCCTCCAGTAATTCTCGGATGAAATGGTAACGAATATCAATGTGTTTGCTTTTATTGTGATGCACGGGGTTCTTGGATAGGTCAATCGCAGATGTGTTGTCACAAAGCATCGTCGTGTAGTTGTCTTCCTCTTCACAGATCTCCCTCTTCAACCTTTGTATCCATAGGGCTTCACACGCCGCTGCGTTGAGGGTCATGTATTCAGCTTCGGCAGTTGAAAGGGCAACTGTTTGCTGTTTTCTAGAACTCCATGAAACTAGCTTAGAACCTGAGAAGATGAGAAAGCCACCCATGCTCTTCCTATCATCTAGATTGCATGCCCAGTCGGAGTCGGTGTATCCGATTAGGCGGTTGTGTTCTTCCTTTCTGTAAAGTATTCCCAAATTTTGTGTTCCCTGTAAATAGCGGAGAATCCGCTTAGCAACAGCAAGAATGATGTTGACAGAGACCGCTTTTCCTGGATCATTCACAAACCGAGTAATGATGTTGACAGAGTTTTCAATATCGGGCCGAGTATTTGTGAGATAAATAAGCGAGCATACTAGACTCCTAAATTCCTCATTATCGACCCCTTCTTCTTCTGTGAGTTTGGAACTCAACTTCTCAGAGGTAGCCATGGGAGTAACTGAGTGATTGCATTCAGTCATTTTGTAATTCTTCAATAGATTCCTGGTGTATTGTTCCTGACAAAGAAAAATAGCACCTGGGAGATGTGTTATCTGAAGGCCTGGGAAATATTTCAATTGTCCCAGGTCCGTCATCTCATACTTCATCTTCATCCTTTCTCTGAAATGGGATATGGCATCTGTGATGGAACCTGTTACAATTAGATCATCTACATATAGGCAGATGATTAGTTTACCATGGTTCTCTCGTTTTATATAGATTAACGGTTCGTGATTACTTCGAAGAAAACCTTCACTGAGAAAAAAGGTTTCAATGTTGTTATGGCATGCACGCGGTACCTGTTTAAGTCCATACAGGGCTTTGTGTAGTTTTAGAACTTTGTCTTCTTCTCCTTTCTTCACATACCCCTGCGGCTGACAAACATACACTTCTTCGGTGAGTTCCCCATTCAGAAACGCAGATTTCACATCAAGTTGGTAGATGGGGAGTTGTTCTTGAGCAACAATGCTGAGTAACAGACGTATTGTTGACATTCGAGCAACCGGAGCAGCAGATTCATCGTAATCTTCTCCGGGTCTCTGCGAATACCCTTTTGCGACCAACCGAGCTTTTTGTTTCATAATTTCTCCTACTTCATTTTGTTTTACCTTATAGACCCATTTGAGTCCTATGATAGCTCTGTTTGCAGGTTTGGCAACCAAGGTCCAGGTTTTGTTTTTGGAGATGGCTTGAATCTCCTCATCCATAGCTCTCCTCCATTCTTTTTCTTTGACAGCTTCATCATAGATAAGTGGTGTTGAGGCAATCATGGCAGAAAGTGGCTTTGTTTGGTTATAGATTTCTTCTAATGTTTTTACTTTCCTGGGTAATGATGAATCACTATCTGAACCAGAGTCAGATGACTCTGAGCTGGCCTGGATGGGTTAGAAGGAAATTCCAACTCAACCGGCAGCACTTCTGAATGAGAATGAGATTCTGATGCTCAAGGCCATTGGCTTGATTCATCAAATGTAACATCTCTAGAGATCAACAGCTTTTGGTTTGTAGGATCCAAAAGTCGATACCCCTTGCTTTCCTGATCATAGCCTATTAAAACACATTTGTAACTGGTTTCATCTAGCTTGTCCTTTTTCTCTCTAACCTTGTGGACATATGCTACAGAGCCAAAAAATTTAAGATGTGCAATATTAGGCAGTTGGTTGTAAAGAGCTTGATATGGAGTTGTTGACTTCAAGGCTTTGGTAGGAGCTCGATTCAATATATATATGGTTGTGGCTGTTGCTTCTGCCCAAAAGTTCTTTGGACATGCTTTATGTATGAGCATTGTCCTACTCATTTCTACTATGGTGCGATTCCGTCTTTCCACTACTCCATTCTGTTGTGGTGAGCCTGGAGTAGTGAGTTCTCTTCTAATTCCGTTTTGTTCAAGGAGTTTGTTAAAGCTGTGGGATAAAAACTCTCCCCCTCTGTCACTTCTTACTGCCTTAATCTTTCTTTCAAGCTGGTTTTCTATTTGATTCTTAAGAACTATGAAACAGTCCAGGGCTTCAGATTTGAGGGTTAGATATTAAGCCACATGTATCGGCTAAAGTCATCTACAAAGAGGATGTAGTAGAGTTTTCCTCCAAGTGAGAGTGTGCTTGCTGGTCCCCAAAGGTCCATGTGAATGAGATCCAAAGCTCCTGATGCTCTTTTAAAGGCTGTTTTTGGAAAGGGTTGTCTATGTGATTTGTCTTTTGCACAGGTATCACAATGCTGGGCTAAAAATTCAAGGTGTGTCAAGCCTTCAACCAGTTGATGATGACTCAAGGTTTTAATATATGGATAATTTAAATGGCCTAGCCTATGATGTCAAAGGGATATGCTTCAGATTGAGTGTAACACTCCTTGGAGATGAGGGCACTTGATACTGCAGGCTCTAATCTGAGAGTGAAAATGTTACTCTGATTCAATTTTGCTGAGGTTACAACCACATTGGTTCTTGAATGGATGATGTGGTAGGTATCTTGATCAAAACTGACTCTATAGCCCCTTCTAAGCAGTTTCCCAACACTAAGTAAGTTTTGAGTGAGTGTGGGAACAAACTGAATATTAGAAATTAGTTTATGGTCTCCTGAAGCTGTTTTTACTGCTATGGTTCCTTTCCCTTCTACTGGTTCAGTTTTTCCATCTCCTAGAATCACTTATGACTTAAAATGCTCATCTAGTGAGGTGAAATAGGCTTTGTTATTAACCATATGGCTAGAACACCCACTATCAATGAACCATATGGTGTTAATTGTGGGACTGGTATTTGTTTTATAGGTAAACAGATACTAATTTCCTTCAGTCTCAGTTTCAGTAACCTTAGCTTCCTCTTTCTGTTTGAACCAACAATTGCTTTCTGAATGATTTTGTATCTTGCACTTTTTACATCTAAAGTAGCAATCCTTAGACTCATGATTGCTCTTCTTACAGATGATATATGAGGTGGACTGAGGATTGAACTGTGAGCTAGGTTTTCTGCCTTTTGTTTTATTGTCTTTGAAGAACTTCTGGTTACTGTTATTTTTTGGAAATTTGATCCCTTCTGGTCTTCGTTTATCTTCTGGTTGATGTTTTCTTAGGTGCATTTTAGTTTGAAATGCATGATCAAGATTTGGAGTGTCTTTAAGCAGTAGATCTTCATGGGATTGCAGTGAGCCCATGAGTTCTGTGACTGTGAGTGTATCCAGATCCTGGGCTTCTAAAATTGCAGAAACTATATAATTGTAGGACTTGGGTAAGGATCTTAAGACTTTTTCTACGATCTGTTGATCATCCAAATTACCCCCTGGGTTTTTAATTTGGTTTACTGTGCTGGTGATCTTAGCAAAATAGTCTTGAATCCTCTCTCCTTTCATAAAAAAGCATCAAAATTTCTTCGAAGAGATTGGAGTTTTATTTTGATTACCTTTTTTGATCCCTTGTACATTCTCAAGTCGGTCCCAAGCTTCCTTTGCTGATTTGGATCCCATAATCCTGGGATAAATGATGTTGGTTACTGCTTGTTGAAGAAGATGTAGTGCCTTAGAATCCCGTATCTGATCTTCCTTGCTGACTTTAGGAGTCTGTCCTTCTGCTGCTTTGCCTGAGGGTTGGACTCCTTCACTGACGACTTCCCAAAAATCTTGGGATAGAAAAAATTGTTTGCATTTTGTCACTCCAATATTCATACAATTCTCCTGAGAAGACAGGGATTGATGAATGTGTGTATGCAGGTCAGGTAGATGATGAGGCCATGGGAACGGGATTGAGAATATGATCGAATAAGCCTCCCCAGGCTCTGATACCACTGATAGTTTAAAAGTGGCTTAGACAGGAATAGAGAAGAGGAGAAATAATGCAGGGAAGGAGTTTTACTTGTTACTTTTTTATACTTGAAATGTCCATTACAACTTGCTTTTATAGATGCTAATCATCAGTTACATTTGACAGCAATAGAAGGTTATATTTGCAGGAAATAAAAGCTATTAAAAAAGGGTGACAACATCAGCATCTTGAAACTGCTGGAATAAAGGACTGGACTTGTAACTGTTGGCTGATCTTGTAACTGTTGGCTGAGTAGAGTGTTGAATTACTTTTACACTCAGCTTCATCAACCTCGTGAAGAACTGAACCAGTATCGAACATATCCCATCTTAGAAATCTTCTCCTCCAAAATCGACCACATCCTACAAATCTCATCAGATTTCAAGTTAACTCCATCGCCGGCGGTGAAGCAGTGCACCTGTCCCTTCACATCAATCCAGCTGCACCCCGGATCCTTCCTCAGGCCATTGTTTCTGAGCATCTTCCTCACTCTTCTCACATCATCCCACCTCCCCGATCCAGCAAACAAGTTCGAAGTTAGAACGTAGTGCTCGGCTTTGTTCGGATCCAACTCCAGCAGCTTCTCTGCCGCTCTCTCCCCCAAAGTTATTTTTTTTCTCACGCGCTGAAAACGCCAAGGACTGGAGGTCCGAGGTAGCAGTTGCGGTTGGGGGAATACCTTAAGAATCGAAACGCCGGCGTTGGGAACGGGAGGCGGAATACCAAATGAAAAAATTGAGCTGCGTTTCATACTTTCATTTGGGGAAATAAAAACGCACCGGAGGAAAACGCCATGCCAAATGAAGCCTAAATCTTGATGTCCACGCAGATCTGTTTGCCCGACCGCGGCCCTTCCAAATAGTGCGGTCACGACCGCGGCGGACCCGCCCCGCTAAACGCAACCTAAGGCTCTGTTTGGCTTGGAGTTGGTGGTCGTGAACGCGGTGATTATGATCCGTCGTTCGTGAACGCCTAAACTGATCACCTAAGGAACTTCATCCGCTTTTATGTTCAAAACTAGTAATCTTTTCTTGGTGGTGGTAATAACCGTTGTCATCCCAAAGGTGCATTCTACGACGGTGGAGTTTTTTTCCTAACTCACAAATAGTAATTAACAGAAAACTTGCACTAGGAGAGAAATGTCGATGGTAACTGCAGTGTGAATCGCTCTTTTTGAAGCGTGTCTATTGCAGGCGGACTTGTCTTTTTCAGGTACAAATACTGAATACAAGTTCGGGAATGTGCAGTGGGGACTGATCTTTTGTTGAAAATGAAGAACTCTCGGCCGGAAGGATGCTGATTGTGGTCATCAGGCTCCGAGAGAATATTTGTGGTCGTCGGTCTCAGGTAACCTTTCACGCGAACAAACTTGAACCGCCGACGGGAGATTTGTCCCCGTTGAGCTCAGAAGGGCTTCTTCTTCGCCGGCGCGTTCGACAGGTAGAGGCGTTCAACCGGGCCGGGGCGCAAGCATTTAACAAAGTCGCGGCTTAGTTTGTAAATAGAGAGCTTCAAAAATTCAAATAATGGGTGATGGAGTCTCCCTTAATTTATAGGAATTCTGGGCTGCAAATAGCCGGAATTCACATGATCTCCACTAACTTGGTGGGGGTTATGGAGAAAACCGCCGAAACTACCGCGCACATGATCCACGGGCGATCCAAGCGTCGCCCGCCTCCGTGGCGCCATGTGGCCGCTCGGGCGCGGCCGCATGGTCGGCGTCCCGCTGGTCGGCCCTTCGTCGGCCAGTTATCCACCGTCTGATCTCCAGCTCGCGATCTCCGTCGTCCGATCGCCGCGTAACCACCTTCTGTAACCACCCGTGATGGGGGTGCGCATAACCGAAATTAATATTCTGTGTGCGCATAGTAAAATCATTAAAGAATACGCTTCATGAACTATAAGGTATTGGGCTGCAAATAGTAAATAGGGTGGTCGTTGTCTACGGATAACCACGTACCACCATAATCACCACTGGGGCCTATAAATAGTACCACAGAGTCTCCTTCATTGGGATCTTCTCCTCCGACTCTGCCTCTTACGCACATAAGAGCTCCTCAAGGAACCCCTTGAAGATCTCCTTCGTCTTCGAAGACTCCTTCGAAGATCTTCGAGCACCTTGAAGATCCTTCGAAGACTTTCTTCCTCCGTAAGCGCACCACGACAGAGCACATTCCGCGCACCACAGCAAGCAATCTGCGCACATCACACTCAACACTCACAGCACCCTCAACTCAGCAGCAAACCTTCCGGACAACAACAAGTCTACCGCTCCAGATTCCTATGCACACTCCAGGAGACAAGCCACAGACACCGAGATGCGCAGAGCGCGCCCGGTCAGCTTCCGAGCACCAGTAGAAGATGTCAAAGCGCCCAAAGTGCAGTGAGGACCAAAGTGCAGTGCTCCTCACTGCAGCAAGCAAAAAGACTTAGCTTCGCGAGCGATGATCTGTCACCCTCCGAGCACATCTCTCTCTCTACCTCAGTGATTGTAGCGAGGAGCAGCCTATCGCTCTCGCCATCTATCAAAAACATTGTACAACCAAGAATAGAGAAGTGTGGTCGGCACATCTCCGACCGTATTGTTTTTCATCTCTTTCCGAGGTTTTCCACATTAAAAAAGTCTCTTGTCAGCCGTATCATTCTTATTGATTGTTTGCGCGCTCGACCGCTCCCGGGCTAACAGTGCAATTTAGACCAGTCTACAGGACCTCGAGTTGCCTGCAACAATGGGGAAAATTTTGATCTATGAATAATAGACGAATGCGTTCTGCGAATAGTAATTCCTTATATTTTATATTGATATTTTGGATTGGGGTTAAATTTATTTCAATGGCAGGAAGACAAATCCCACCTGAAATGCCTCTTAAATTACTAGCATGTAATAAAATATTTATTCTATTAAATCTTCCTATGTTGATACATTGAACTTTATTTTTTAAATTAAAAATTCATAATTACAGAAAAAATATACAGTCATCCAATCAAATTCCCTAAATTAACTATGTAAATTTCACAATTCCAAAACCCAAAGATTCCCTAAATTAACTCTGAAAGTGTTTGGTAAGTTTCTGGTGAGCTCCCTTTGAGGACAGCCGGCGTGAAAGGGGACAAATCGGGCATTTTGCCACTGGCCTGCGGAGCACCAACCGATCGTTGCGAACGGTCGTTTTCTCTCTCCTCCCCAGCCGGCCACCGGGCCAGGTTTTCAAACAGAGCCTTAGTAGCATACATCTCTATTGCAGCTTCATCTGCCAAATCGCGAGGTGCCCCCCTCTTCTGAAGCACGCAAACTTCTTCACGTCGACGGACAACTTCGTGCTTGTTTTCTCCCCATTAGAGCTTTGTATGGTGCGGTGCTGGGCGGTCGTGAAAACGGCGGTTATGAAGTGTTATTCGTGAACGCCCGACCTCACCTAAGGAACTTCATTCACTTTTATGTTCAAAACTAGCTTTCTTTTCTTAAGCTCCATTCGACGCGTCGGTTGCGGTCGTGAATGCGGTGGTTATGAACCGTATTTCGCAAAAGCCCGGGCTCACCTAAGAAAATTCATGCACTTTTATGCTCAAAACTAGTTTTCTTTTCTTGGCGGCGGTCATAACCGTTGTCATGTCAAACATACATTCTATGATGGTGGCGTTTTGCCAGAACTCATCGGAGCAAAAATGTCGTACCAAACAGAGCCTTAGTGGCGGTCATAACCGTTGTCATGTCAAACATACATCTATAGCGGTGACGTTTTTGTCCAAACTCACCGAATGAAAAACGCCGCGTCAAACAGAGCCTAGGTTATCACGTCGTAATCACATCTTCTTCACGCAAAGCAACATCGTGACAATTTCGCTAAATTCTTTTACAAATTCCATTCTCTTCCCTTGTCCCGAAGCTCCTTCTCAACTATAGTTCTACTTAACTATGTATGTCCCAATTGGCTCTATAATCTCTAAAAAAACAGATGGTTATCCCTAAAAGGAATGATCTCGAGAATCAAGCTCTGTTTGATGCGGCGTTTTTGTTTCGGTGAGTTTGAATAAAAACGTCAGCGTCATAGAATGTATGTTTGGCGTGACAGCGGTTATGACCGCCACTAAAAAAAACTAGTTTTGAACATAACCGTGAATAAAATTCCTTAGGTGAGGTCAAGCGATCACGAACGACGATTCATAACTGCCGTATTCACGACCGCCACCGCCGTGCCAAACGGAGCCTCAATCAAAGGAGACCATAGCGAATAACTCACTTCCGCTGTGCACAAAAATATCGTTCCCCCCTAACAATTACTAAGTCGCAAAATATCAAAGAATCCCCTTGCATCACTTTTTTCATCTAGATTCCATCCATTTGACTTTAAAATGAGCATTTCCCTGGGGAAAGATATGATAAAAGGAATATTTGTTATTTTCATATTTAAAAACCACATGATTAAAACATCGAATATTATTCGCACTCCGTATAGCTAAATGTTAATTATATTTAAAATAGGAATAATTGACCATGCCTTTGCCTCTAACTTTTGGATCCGGATTCCCTGGAGTTTGTGCGAAAACTCTAGGGTGGAGTTCGATCCAACGGCGCGAGATCCCTCAACTTTATTAATCCAACGGCTACCTGAATTTATCCGCTAGAAGACAAAAAAACTGAAAAGTTAAAAACTAAAAAAAATATAAAAAACAAGAGGGCTCTTGCGGGCGAGATCGCGCAAACTCCACCCTAGAGTTCCCGCCCAGGGATCCGGATCCCTAACTTTTGAATTACAAAGACATCCCCTCTAAGTTTATATTTCATAACATCTATTGACCAAAATACTTCATTAGACTAAATTTTCACATGAGGTAGATCTTTTTATGCATGAATATTATGAAATATAAACTTGTAGTGAAATTTTTGTAATTTCAAGTGTGATTTTGCAAACTTAAAGGGAAGGTCTTAGTAAATAGCACTTTTAAAATAGGGGGCAGAGGATTTTTGTGGAGGGCAAAAATGGAAAGACCCAATTTTTATCAAAGTGCATTACACAAATAAGTTTTCTCTTTTATAACAAAGCATCCCCGCACAACAAGGGTCCGTGGAAGGGTCCCACCACAAAGGTGAAATATAGGCAAACCTTGCCCTGGATTTTTGAAAATACGCCTTGTACATGCATTTTAGGAAAAATGTTCAACACTAAAGTTGTAGATCTCGATGAGATCTACAATTTTTGTGTTGAACACTTTTCCTAAAAATGCATGTACAAGGCGTATTTTCAAAAGACGCGTAATAACTAGTAGAAATTGGTGTGCTAATAGCCAAAACTGGCGTGCTTATAACAATTGCCTTTTTGCAAGAGATTGCTTACGGGACTCGAACCCGTGACCACAAGGTCACACGTAAACAAAAAAGGTGTTATCTGCACTGCAATTTTGGCTATCCACACTCTATTTATATGAGTTATTGCGCGCCTTTTAGAAATACGCCTTGTACATGCATTTTTAGGAAAAGTGTTCGACACGAAAGTTGTAGACCGCGTCGAGATTAACAACTTTCGTGCTAAACACTTTTCCTAAAAATGCATGTACAAGACGTATTTTCAAAAATTCGCTATAGTTATGATCAGGTTTCAATCAGGACGGCAATACGTCTTGTGCGTGCATTTTTAAAAAAAATGTTCAACACGAAAATTGTATATCTCGACGAGATCTGCAACTTTCATGATGAACACTTTTCCTAAAAATGCATGTATAAGGAGTATTTTCAAAAGGCGTGTACTAACTGATAGAAATAAAGTGCGGATATCCAAAACTGCAGTGCGGATTTCAGCGCCCAACAAAAATGGAGGGGAATGATGATTATCCAATCATTTGTTAAATGATAATTAGAAAATATATTTTATAGAAAATACCCAAATAATTGTGATAAATCTATTTCACTTATACTATATAATAATATTCTGAACATAAAATCATGACATTTGAACCATTTTCAAAATGTTCGAATAACTCAAATGCAGTAAAATAATAAAATAAATTTTTTTTTTTTTATAACCCGAAAGCAGTAAAATAAGGGTCGAAGAAATCAACTGGATATCATCATGAGGTCCCCATCAGCAAGAACAGATGGGGCAACAGCAACAGGCAAGATTACAAAATTAGCCCTGAGGCAGGCATCCTGAAGAAGCTTGACCTGCTGTGGGCCTCGAGGGCAAAAAGTCACCACAGCTCCTCCACTCCCTGTAAACTTTGCAGCAGCTCCTACACTTCTTGCTGTCTCAATCATCTGTATATTTAAAGCGCCAAGAACATCATCCCCAAACATTTTCCTGCCCAACAAAATTTAAAATAAATAAATTAAAATTTGGGTTCTATGATTTTAGAATAAGATGTAAGCAATGAAGAATAATGCTAGGCCGATCGCTCCGACATAAAGTCAATGCGGAATTTGGACGGATGTTAAGAACAAGCCTCAGCCGTCGCTCGGAGAGAGCACGCCGACACGCAATAGGGTTCTTTTGTTCCTTTTTAGATGCGGGTATTTATAGTATGATGAAATGTGTTCTGTCGTAAGCAAGTTTATCTGCGAGCGATTTCAAGGGTCACAGAGGTCACGAGGGGAGTACCTTGTGACGAGTACGATAAAATCATGACATTTTGAAAGTGTGGTTCCGACCTCTAAAATAAGTTTTACTTGTTGCAGGAATCTTCCCGGATCACTATAAGTAGAAGACAACGGAGAGAACCTGAAGGAGAAGAAGTTAGTATGATAGGGGAAAGTGGAAGTGAAGAAAGGTCGAGTGTGTCAATAGCTGATGTGGCTCGTGAGTTGGCGGAATCCATAAAGATGGTCAAGAAAAGCGCCACCGGACCACAAGGTCCGATTGATTTATATCTGAAGCGCTTCTTGGATATGAAGCCGCTAACCTTTCGTGGTGGTTTAACAACATTTCGAGCAATGATGTGTTCGGAAGAACGAAAGATTGATCTGGTGACATTTCTTTTGAAGGGAGAAGCTAAGCGCTGGTGGGACAGTCTTATGTTGGGACGATATGTTGGAAGATAAACAACAGAATTATTATAATGCAAGACATCGCAAAGTAAAATTTAATGTTGGTGATCAAATTCGTCTAGCCTTTTAAGAGACCCGGGCTGTCCTCACGAGTGTTTTCAGTTTTATTTATGTAGATTAGTCTCATATGTATGTGATGTATATAGTCTAGCTATTGGTTAGCTAGGACACTACATGTTGGTTAGTGTGGTTGCAGTTGATGCATTTTTGTGTACTATATATAGGGCTTTCTCTATGTATCATGTAAATGTTTAATGAAATGAAATGAATTATTTTGTCATGCACTTTACTTTTAGTACTCTGTCATGAAATGAATATTTTTATGCACGCTGAATCTTCTTACCTTGTGTCTCCGATGATACATGAAATGAATTGAAAAGTGTAAATTGAGGCGGTTGGTGAAAAAGGGGGCCATTACATACTCAGTCCAACATCTCGGTAAAATGTTATGAATCTCTTGGATCAGGATTTAGTCACAGGGCGATTGATCAATTGAGGTCTCAGTCCAACATTGTTACGCCCCCACTCGGCGTCCAGTTCTGAGGATTTCATTATGCGAGACGATAAAAGGAGACGGCGGAGCAAGACCGGGCTGAACCGGTTCAGCCCGCCAACAGTAATAAAACAGAAGCGGGGCTGAACCACACTGGTTCTGCCCCTATGGGGGACCGGACGCCCCCCTTGGTCCCGGGTTATATAATACTCGGGACCCCTTGTGGAGTGATCATCATGAAATATTCAAGGTACTTGTTTTCTTCTTCCTAACCCAAATCCTCCTTCTCTTAATCTCTAGACTTCTCTCCTTTCTCTTCTTTCCTTCCGCTAGGATCATAACATTGGGTATCAGAGCATCGTTCCTGCGACGATGGTGACACGGACCGAGGCCGAAATCGCGCGACTCGCATCTCTCGAAGAAAATTATGTAGGGTTGACGGATAAGGTGGCGGCAATCGAGGAACAAGTGAAATCCTCCCAAAAAAATCTGGAGGAACGCTTGGACGCTCGTATGGAGGAGATCAAAGCCCTTCTCGTGCAAAATCTGAAAGGAAAGACCACCGTGGGGGACGGATCCAAGGCCGATGCCTCGTACCAGCCGGCGATGCAACCCTACAGTGCAGGATCGGGGGGCTGGACACAGCAGAGTGTCGGATCGGGATCCACAGGCGGACTCAACCCCGGATCGGGATCGACAGGCGGCATAGGGCTCAACACCGATTCCGCCAGGATCAGAGGCCCGCACTTCCGGACAGGAGACGCCTCACCGGAGACGTGCGGGGAATCCTTGGCGGCCACCGGTGGACGGCTGGAGGCCGCCGGTGGCCGCCAAGGCCGACTATAACCGGCATGGAGATTGGCGGCCGACGGAAGCTCCAGGAGGGCCGATCGGCCTGGGAGGAGGCCAACCAGCCTGGAATGGGGCCGGAACTCAACAACAGCACTCTTGGCGACCCCCAAGGCAGGGGGAGGGTTCGTTTCGACCCACAAGAGCGAACGCGATCCCTATCGGAGGCGTGGCAGGGATTTTACCACTTCCACAGAGTTTTGCCCCTCCTACGGGATACGACAATGGGAATTTGTGGCAGGAGAGGCCACCTATGGCCCATCAGTGGGGCGGGGGGGGGGGGGGGGGGGGGGGGGTCAATGGACCAGATCGCGGACGATTACCCCCTCGTGCGGGCTAGATGGGAATGACGGCTGCAGCACCACAGAGGCCACCCTTCCAACCGGACGAGCAACGATGGCCAGCGGGCCATGATCTTGGGAGAAACGAGATGGCGCACCAAAGGGCGTATATGCAGCCAAAACGGACTCGGATGAATTTCCCGAGGTTTCGAGCGGATGGGGATGCTTTGGAATGGGTGCAGAAGGCAGAGTTGTTTTTCAATTATCAGGAAATTCCCGAGGAGCAATGAGTCCAGTTGGCAGCCTTCCACCTGGAAGATGACGCCTACCAATGGACTAAATGGTTCCAATGTGGTCGCGCTTATGCTCCTTGGGCGGATTTCGTGGAGGCGTTCTCAACCCGTTTCGGGCCGCTAGAATATGAAGACGTCGAGGCAACGCTGCAGAAGCTTCGGCAGAAGGGCGCGGTGACAAAGTACCGTACCGAATTCGAGCGACTAGCCAATCGGGTGAACTGGGAAGAGAGGACGCTCCTGAGTTGCTTTGTTTCGGGACTGAAGGACTTCTTGCGTGACGAGGTGCATGCTTATATGCCTCGCAGCCTGAGTCATGCCATCAGCTTGGCGCGGATACAGGAGGAAAGATTCAACCGGCAAAGGAACAGGTCCACTCTTCGGACCACCCCAGCAGCCCCAACACCCAGGCGAGACCTACCGGACGCGGGACGACCCAAGATGACCCGTTTGACTTGGCCAGAGCTACAGGCGAGGAAGGAGAAGGGGTTGTGTTTCAATTGCGACGAGAAATTTGCACCGGGCCACAGATGTCAGAAGGTCCAGGTGTACATGCTGTGTGAAGAGGACGGGGGAGAGGACGCGTTGGTGGCGGCCTTGGACAAGGAGTTGGACATGACCGAGTTCGGAGTCTCCCTTCAGGCTATGGAAGGGTGTACGGCCCCGCTCACGCTACGCATTGCGGGTCGGGTGGGAACAGAGCGGGTGACCATACTGGTGGACAGCGGCAGCACTCACAACTTCATCAACCCTTCAGTGGCGGACCGGGTAGGACATGATGTGGACCATGAGGCGACCTTTCAGGTGATGGTGGCTGACGGCAGCAAACTTCGTTGCGAGGGCGTCATGAAGGGCGCCGAGCTGAGGATCCAGGGATACACCTATCAGACTGATCTATACTTGCTTCCCATCCGGGGATCAGACATGATGCTAGGGGTGCAGTGGATGAGGCAGCTGAGAAGAGTCACCACGGACTGGGAGCACATTACCATGGAGTTCACTCAGCAGGGGCGAGATTACTGTTTACACGGTCTCAGGACGTCTCCTCTGAAGGAGATCTCGCTCAGGAGCTTGGCTCGTTTGGAGGAGCAGGGGGGCCGATGGCTATGATAGTGGGGTGCACCCAGGCAGGACAGCCGGCTAGTACTGTTCCAGATCAGACGCGACATTTGTTGTCCCAGTACGAAGATGTTTTCCGAGAGCCGAGCGACTTACCCCCTTCGCGCTTCAGAGACCATGTGATCCAGTTGAAAGAGGGGGCAACACCCACCAACGTCAGTCCATACCGCTACCCGTACATACAGAAGGCGGAGATCGAGCGCAGCGTCCGCGAGATGTTGACAACAGGTATTATACGGCCGAGCACTAGTTCCTTCTCTTCGCCTATTATTTTGGTAAAGAAAAAAGATGGGTCTTGGCACTTCTGTGTGGATTATCGCAGCCTGAATGAATCCACCATCAAGGATAAGTTTCTCATACCCATGATTGAGGAGCTGTTAGATAAGTTACATGGGGCATGCCTGTTCACCAAGCTGGATCTGCGTTCCGGCTACCACCAAATCAGGATGAAGGAAGAAGACATCCATAAGATAGTGTTTCGGACTCATGACGGTCATTACGAGTTTCTGGTAATGCCCTTCGGGTTGTCCAATGCGCCATCCACGTTCCAGACAGTGATGAACGAGATCTTCAGGCCGCTCTTACGGCAATCAGTGCTGATTTTCTTCGATGATATTCTGATCTATAGCTGCAGCTGGGAGGAGCATCTGGAGCACGTGACGCAAGTACTTACCATCCTCCGTCAGCATCGGCTGTTTGCAAAAATGTCCAAATGTTCCTTCGGGCAGGCAGAGGTTGAGTATCTTGGCCATCTTGCTTCGGCCCAGGGAGTGTGGGCCGACCCCAACAAGATCGAGAGTATGGTATCTTGGTCGCGCCCTACTATAGTGAGGGCCTTGAGGGGGTTTCTGGGCCTTCATGGTACTACCGGCGATTCGTGAAGGATTATGGCAAGTTGGCCCGCCCTCTCACGCAACTTCTTCAGAAGGAGGCGTTCGGATGGCATGAGGACGCAGAGGCAGTGTTTCAGGCCCTCAAACGAGCCATGACGACAACACCGGTCCTTGCATTCCCCGACTTCAGCAAGGAGTTTGTTTTAGAGGCGGACGCTTCGGGAGTTGGCATTGGTGCAGTCTTGATGCAGGAAGGGAGACCAATAGCCTATTTTAGCAAGGCCCTAGCCCCTCGCACCTGGGGGGTTGTCTACTTATGAAAATGAGATGCTAGCGATTCTTCACGCGATGACCGTATGGCGACCTTACTTACTGGGGCACCATTTCAAGGTCCGCACCGACCACCAGAGCTTGAAGCACTTCTTGGAGCAAAGGCTGGCGTCCCCTCTTAAGCAAAAGTGGCTGACTAAACTTTTGGGATATGACTACGAGATCGTTTACAAGCAGGGAAAGGAGAACGTGGCCGCCGACACCCTCTCGCGCCTTCCAGAGAATGCTCTGTCCCACATCTCAGGCCCTTTGATTGCATCCCTGGATGATATCCAAAGAGAGGTCTCCTCGGATCACGAGCTACAACCCATCCTGGAGGCACTCCAACAGGATCGGACAACCCACCCTGGTTACCATCTGCATGGAGGACATCTGTATTACAAGGGAAGAGTCGTCATTCCTGCCACTTCCTCCTGGAAGACCGTTATGCTCCAGGAGTTTCACTCCTCACCAACAGGGGGCCATGCGGGGGTGCTCCGTACCCTTCAGCGGTTGTGAGTCAACGTGTTATGGAAGGGCCTACGTCGGGATGTGCAGCAGTTCGTGCAACAGTGTGAGGTCTGTCAACGTCAGAAGTATGAAACGACCTCGCCCTCCGGTCTTCTCACACCATTGGAGATTCCACACCACATCTGGGAAACCATCTCGATGGATTTCATTGACGGCTTGCCCAAGTCCCAAGGCAAATCGGTGATTCTGGTGGTGGTTGACAAGTTGTCCAAGTATGGGCATTTCATCGCCCTAAGCCACCCTTACTCAGGTGAAATGATGGCTGACTTATTCGCCAAGGAGATTGTACGCTTGCATGGGGTTCCCCGTTCGATTATCTCGGACCGTGACCCAGTTTTCATCAGCAGTTTCTGGAGGGAGCTTTTCCGCCTACAGGGCACGCGTCTGCGTATGAGCACAGCTCACCACCCTCAGACTGATGGTCAGACGGAGGTGCTAAATCGGGGCGTAGAGACCTATCTGCGCTGCTTTGTGATGGATGAGCCACGCTCGTGGACCCGTTGGTTGCATTGGGCCGAATATTGCTATAACACGTCATATCACACGGCCAGCAAACTCACCCCATTAGAGAACGTCTACGGGCGTCCCCCTCCCTCCCTTGGCACCTACGAGGCAAGCAGTACAGCGCTTCCAACGGTCGACTGCACTTTACGTGACCGAGATCGCACATTGGCCCTCCTCCGCGACAACCTCCGTAAGGCGCAAGACAGGATGAAAGCCCAGGCGGACAAACATCGGACCGAGCGGGAGTTCTCGGTGGGCGACGAGGTTTTTCTCCGCTTACAACTTTATCGTCAACTATCAGTCTCCCGTCAGGCGAACCAGAAGTTGGCTCCGCGCTACTACGGACCTTTCCGCATTACTCACAGGGTGGGCCCCGTCGCTTACACCCTTGCCCTGCCAGAGGGCTCCCACATCCATCCAACCTTCCATGTCTCACTGCTCAAGAGGAAGCTGGGGGAGGCGATTCAAGCCAGTCCCCTCCTTCCCGAAGCCGCTAATACTGGGGAACTGCGTCCTGTTCCTGAGGAGATCTTGTTGTTCAAGTGGAAGAAGCGCGACTCTGAGTACCGCCCTGAAGTTCTGGTCAAATGGAAGAATCTCTCGACAGCACACAACACCTGGGTTGACCTCCTGGAGTTCCGCGAGCTCTTTCCAGATTTCCAGCTTGAGGACAAACTGACTCTTGATGGAGAGGGGAATGTTACGCCCCCACTCGGCGTCCGGTTCCGAGGATTTCATTATGCGAGACGACCAAAGGAGACAGCGGAGCAAGACCGGGCTGAACCATCCGGTTCAGCCCGCCAACAGTAATAAAGCAGAAGCGGGGCTGAACCACACTGGTTCAGCCCCTATGGGGGGCCGGCCGGCCCCCTTGGTCCCGGGTTATATAATACCCGGGACCCCTTGTGGAGTGATCATCATGAAATATTCAAGGTACTTTCTTTCTTCTTCCTAACCCTAATCCTCCTCTTAACCTCTAGAGTTCTCTCCTTTCTCTTCTTTCCTTCCGCTAGGATCATAACAAACATCTTGGTAAAAGGTTATGAATCTTAGATTGAGATGGAGATGAATTTGTTTAATAATAGAGAACCGGCCATTAAATCTCCCTCCAAGAACCAAAAAACTACAAGTTAGGGTTACGAGGAGAGAAAGGATGGATGCATAGAGTTCGAATAATTCTTCCTTTTAGATTATAGATAGATATGTATAGTGCCCAGACGAAGACCTGGGGCTTGGAGTTTCCCTGGGAGATGTGATCCCAAAGATAGTCCGCGGTTAACGCACGTGTGTCCGCAGGCCGTGTATGCTGTATTAGACGTTGGGCGGCGTCTACGTTGATTTGTCCTTTCTGGAAATAGATGGTTGTTTTCTTGGAAGGGGATTGTTGGGGAGCATTTTCGAGAGGTGCCTCGTTAGGATGGGATCCCTGGGGGGAGACACATTGGGGAGAACACTCTGGAGAGAGTCTGCGGGAGGAGCCTCACATCTTTTCGTAGCATTTTCTGTGCATCATGATGCGGCAAGCTGAATCGGAGGGCGCTTATGACGTGTCGTTTGAAAATAGTTCTTATTCGTCTGGTTGGATGAAAAGAGGCAGAGTGAATAATTAACATTTTCTTGTCTAGTTCATACTGGAAGCAACACCCCATGTGAAATAATGAGGTAAAATATACAAGAATTTTCTCCTATTTCTGCATTCTAAACTGTCTAAACATGCCCCAAGGAACTAAGGGCTTGACACGATGTAATGTGAGAAATTCATGGCGCTTGAGATGAACTCAGGGAGTTATTGAGTAGCATTATGGAAGTTTAATCACATCCTTACTAAAATAGATGGAGTAGATATATACTACTCATTAAAAAAATCATGAACAGAGAGTGTCCAAACTACAATTCTCAAAGAAAGAAGTTGTGAACCTACGAATTCAACCTACAGCTAATTGGTTATACGAGAAAGCGAGGTCGTCTTTCTTTCCAGCCGTCATCCGGTTCATTTGCCTGAAAGACGGAGAAGGGGAGGAGCTGTTATCTATGTCATTACGGTCTTTCTTGGCCGTTGTTCCGGTCGGGGACTGAGCAATAAGAGAATGGAAAGCAGGTCCAACAACCAACGGAAAACCGAATTCTACTTGCTTCTTGAGCAGTGATATAGCCATGGACCTTCCTCTGATATGTTATATATGTAGTTGAATTTCCATTATTTGAGCTACAAAAACTGCCAATTAACATAATATGAAGATCTAATTGAAGAAACAATTCTGTTTAAAATTAAAAAAATCTGAACTTGACACAACCTTCTGTTGGCATATGAACTTCATATTTATAACAGAGTTTGGTTATAATATTTAACATTATTAACTTCTCTTTCCTATGATATGCATTTCCATGAATTCATTCTAAGGGTTAAAAAGTAGTGTTTTTCTTCTAAATGTGCTAATAGAGCAATGTTAGTTGAAAGTGATTCTACACAGAGAAATAGAAACAAAGTCAAAATGGCAAATTTTCACTGTTTCGGAGAGTTCCGACTGCAGATCTCGGGCTAAAACTCATTTCTCAAGCTCTACTAATATATCATGCCCCATCAATAGACTTTCAACTTTCTACATCCAAAATAAACATTAAAACAAACTAAAAATGCTCCGGAAAGTAGAATATCAAAAACTAACAACGCTCTTTTACCTTCGAAGATCAAAATTGCAATCCATTAATTTTGCAAGTTCAGACATGTTCCTTTCTTCCAAAGCTTTACGGCCATGTAAGGCTATTTTTGCAACTTCTTCCATAGACGATATTATAAATTTATCACCATCTAGCCACCTCTTGCGGACAGTTGAGTGCACCTACAGGAAGAAGCGCAGAATAATATGAATTTTTCTATACATTATTATGTAGATGAGTAGGTATTATTGTAGATAAAAATAAAACAAGCAATGAAGTAGGGAAAAAATAAAACAAACAATGGAGTAGGTATTATTGTAGATACTACTTGAAGGGATGGAGTTGTTGGGGTAAGCAGAAAAGACGATAGAATCATAGCTCTTAAATTAATCGTAGGAAATGAAACAATTAATGTAATTTGTGCTTATGCGCCACAAGGTATAGGGGGCCACTATTTCAGTGGTGCTCTGTGAGCAGCCACTTTGTGCATTTATTGCCAAAGGTTAGGTCTTTCTCCTCCGAGAGAAGCCACTCTGTGCATACTGCCAAAGGTTAGGTCTGTTTCCAATCTTCCCCTGCCCATACCCCCAATGATTGGGGACTATATGGGTTCTGTTGTTGTTGTTGTTGTTGTAGTGCTTATGCGCCACAAGTAGAATTAAGTAAAGCTATTAAAGTACAATTTTGGGAAGACTTAGATGATTTGGTAAGAGAAATCCCACAAAGCGAGAAAATTTTCATTGGAGGAGACTTAAATGGACATGTAGGGAAGAAAATAGGGATTATACAGATGTTCATGGAGGATTTGGGTATGGAGAAAGAAATGAAGAAGGAAGAATCATTCTAGACTTTATCATAACACATGAGCTAATTGTGACAAATACGTTCTACATGAAGAGGGAAGAATACTTAATTACGTTCAAGAGCTGACAAAATAAGTCACAAATTGACTATTTTATGACTCGCAAAATGGATAAAAAGATTTGTACGGATTACAAAGTCATATCAGGAGAAAGTTTAACAACGGAACATAGGCTAGTGGTGTTGGATGTGCAAATTAAATATAGTAACTTTAATAGAAAGACAAATGTTGCCAAAAATTCGATGGTGAAACTTGAAGAACAATTCTAGATTTTATCATAACACATGAGCTAATTGTGACAAATACGTTCCACATGAAGAGGGAAGAGCACTTGATTACGTTCAAGAGCTGACAAAATAAGCCACAAATTAACTATTTTATGACTCGCAAAATGGATAAAAAGATTTGTAAGAATTGGAAAGTCATATCAGGAGAAAGTTTAACAACTCAACATAGGCTAGTGGTGTTGGATGTGCAAATTAAATATAGTAACTTTAAGAGAAAGACAAATGTAGTCAAAAATTCGGTGGTGAAACTTGAAGAAAGAAAAACAGGATGCTTTCAAGGCAGCAGTTTTAAAACAACTAGTTGATGATCCTTATGTTGATCCTAGTGTCACATGAGAAGTTATGTCTTCTCACTTAAGGATTAGTGGAAAGAACATACTTAGAGAGTCAAAAGGTCGTGCGCCCCCACAAAAAGAATTTTGGTAGTGGAAAAAGGAAGTGCAAGACAAAGTGAGGGCAAAAAGGGTCAGCTACAAAATATTATATGCTTATAGAAATGATGAAAACTTGACAAAGTATAAAGTCGCCAAAAAAGAAGCTAAAATTGCAGTAAGTAAAACAAGAAGTCAAGCTTATGAAGACTTTTATAAACGACTAGATACCAAAGATGGAGAGTGTGATATATATAAAATTGCTCGAGCTAGAGAGAGGAAGACAAGAGATTTAAGTTAAGTTAAATGCATAAAAGATGAATCAGATACGGTTTTGATGGATGATGTGGCTATTAAGGAGCGATGGAAAAGATATTTTTATCAACTATACAATGAAGGAAAAGACAATAAACTGAACTTGGAAGAGTTAAATTAATGAGTCATACTATGAATCTATGGAAACGAGTAATAGAGAGAAAAGTTAGACGAGAGACTAGCATCTCAGAGAATCAATTTGGATTCATGTCAGAGGGGTCACCTAATACGAACGCGTGCGCGTAACATCAACCATGGAAGTTATACATCTCTTGAGGAGACTCATTGACAACTATCGGGAAAGACAAAAAGATTTGCATATGTTGTTTATCGATCTGGAGAAGGCTTATGATAGGGTTCCAAGAGAGATCTTGTGGAGTCTTAGAAAAGAAAGGTGTAAATGTATCATACATTGACGTAATCAAAGATATGTATACAAATTCAGTAACCAGGGTGAGGACATCTGGAGGATTAACACATGAATTCTCTATCGCTATTGGCTTACATCAAGGGTCAGCTTTAAACCCTTAGCTCTTTACCCTTATCTTAGATGAGCTCATCAGACATATCCAACAAGCAATACCTTGGTGTTTATTATTTGCAGATGATATTGTTTTGGTCGATGAGACGCACGAGGGTGTAAACGCGAAGCTTGAATCTTGGTGAGACACTATAGAAAAGAAGGGTTTTAGGTTGAGCGGGACAAAGACGGAGTATATATAACTTAAATTTAGTAGTGCAAGAAGGTCGGATGACTCCGTCATTAAATTGGGTGACCAAGATATTTCCCGCAGTGAGTTGGGGCTTTAAATATCTAGGATCGATAATTCAAAAAGATAGAGGTGTAGATAAAGATGTGATACATAGAATCCAAGCAGGTTAGTTGAAGTGGAGAGGCGCGTCTGAGATCTTATGTGATCGTAAAGTACCATTAAAACTTAAAGGCAAGTTTTACCATACTGCAATTAGGCCAGCAATGCTCTACGGTTCTGAGTGTTGGGCAGTGAATGGTGTAGATGAGCAAAAAATGGGAGTTGCAGAGATGAGAATGCTTATGTGGATGTGTGGCCACACGAGACTGGATAAAATTAGGAATGAATGTATCAGGGATAAGACAGGAGTGACGCCAATTGTAGAGAAGATGCAAGAAGCTCGTTTAAGATGCGGACATGTACATAGGAGATCATTAGAGGCACCTATTAGGCGCTGTGAGAGTTTAGTCACTAGATATGTTAAGCGGGGGAGGGGTAGACCAAAAAAGACTTGGAATGAAACTATAAGGAAAGATATGATGTACTTAGGCATTAGTGAGGCTATGATTAAAGATAAGGCGCAATGGCGACAAAGGATCCATATAGCCGACCCCACTATGGTGGGATAAAGGCTTGAGTGTTGTTGTTGTATTATGTAGATGAGTTTCCAAAGAAAACATAAAGCCAAATAACCACAATGCTCCTTCAAATTACAACTTTTAAAGGCATAATATTGATCCTATCTTAGTCATTGTACACAAATCTGACAATCAGATTTATCATTTATGCATAAATCCCAATATTTGAAATTAAAAAAAAAATCTTTACTGTCATGAGCCAACTTAGGCAATGTAAGATATTTCTCTCCCCTACATCTACTCTCATGAGCAGGTAGTGACTCGTCGGAAGCTTAGCCGGAGAGATGTCCAGAGGCGGAGCCGGTGGAGGCGGAGATACTGTAGAGCCTTACCGCATCTGCCTAAGCGGGATATGCTCGGAAGAAGAGAGCTAACACAATCTCAAATTAAGATCAAGGAGAGGCTCAAATTCTTGTTTGCTTCATTCTTACCCTAAGAGGTCTTAATAGACTTAGAATGTCTCTTCAAACTAATGGGTCTACTAACCACCCATATTAATGGCTATAAATAAAAAGACTAATTCTTAAAAATAAAAAACAAGACTATTACTAAAAAATAAAAGAAATAAAATAAAAGTGCACTAAAAGATAACTCGGTGAATGCCTATAACACCTATCTCTGCAACTTTTTTAACTAAACAACAAAATAAAGGCAGATAGTTATGTATCTTAAGCTTTGTCAATAGAAGAGGATGAATAACAGGAATCCAGCCTTCAACTTGTGTTAACAGAGTTCATAATAATTACTAGGAAGTACCGGTAAGGGTACGAGTACCGGGTACGATATGTATCCGGTATGGCGGTACGCCAAAATTTAAAAAATAAGTATACGGGTGTGCGGGATACATTGTATTAAATATAATAAATCTAAATGTATAATCTCACAAATGTAATTAAAAGTCCTCAAAATAATAAAACATCAAACATAATTGCATAAATCACCAATTGAAGTACAAATTCATAGTTAATGCAATATAATATAAAGTTCTCAAACAAAAAATATTCATAATTATTTCAAATTTAAGGATGTTTATCAATCATTTTCTTCCTCTTCTTCCCCATTATTGGAGATTAAAGCATCTTCAACTTCCGGTTCGTCTAAAGACAAGTTAGCAAAATATTAAACATAGAAAAACTCATGTTGAACAAGTAGAAACAGTACCAATCTGAAACATCTAATCTTTAAATATATAGTAAAAAAACAAAATGATAAAATTTAAATCAAATTCTTTATAGTTTAAACGAAAAAGATACGTAAATCTGAAGTACATTTTGTTATAATAAATAAGCATCGCTAGTTGCATTTCTGGGTAATTTTTCTTTTCTAAAAGACACGCAGAAGTCTTTTGTTTACTTTAGAAAAACATACTTTTATTACAATATGCAGAACAATCTACCAAGTCCAACTGTATCTACAGACTAGAATAACATGTGTATCCGTGAGTATCGGGTACGTACCGGTATTGGATACGTATCCAGTACGGGTACGTGACCTCAAGGAAGTATCGGTGCTTCATAATAAATAACCAAAGAAAATGGAAACGATAACAGAACTAACCTTCCCAGAATCACTTGGATTTTCAGCATAAATTAGATGGAGAGGAGGAAGAAGGCTGATATCCATGGGAGTATAGACACCATGCCCCAACTTATCCATATTTTTCTTGTCAAAATCCTGCAAAACAATGTAATCAAATCATATGCATCACCATGTGATACAAGAAAGTAAATATTTGAGACAATATTTAACAAACAATAATAGCATACCATATAAACAAGACCTCCATAAACCTGTGCTACTCTATCCTGGAGACCAGCAACTATTCCAAGTTCCCTCTCTGCATTTAGAATGAGATCAGGCCTGATTTGGACTTTCACAAGATGTCTGACTTTGTAGAAGTCAAGGAGGCAGTTTAGAGCAGCACACACAATTGCACTCGAACCTGAAAGTCCAGTCTGAAAAGCCACAGTAGTAAGTGGTTCAGTCTCTATATTACATTAATTTATGAGTATTAATAACTCCAATATTAAAAAGATGCAAATCAGAGCTTGTCTGGATTGCAAGTGGTTTTCTTTTTCAAACCTTCATCTTGAGTTAAATGATGAGTTAATGTGTTCATCCTTTGAATGTCTATACTATACAACAACAACAGAACTCATATAGTCACCAATCATTGGGGGTATGGGCGGGGGAAGATTGGAAATAGACCTAACATTTGGCACTATGCACAAAGTGGCTTCTCTCAGAGAGAAAGACCTGACCTTTGACAATAAATGCACAAAGTCTGCACACAGAGTACCACTAAAATAGTGGCCCCACATAACGTCGCATTTGCTGCGGAATCATGCCCTCAAATCAAAGCCAAAGACATCAGAGAGGGCAGACCCAAGAATCCATTTTGATTTGTGCGCACATAACCATGCTTCCTTCATTCAACATCCAGAGCATTGGTGAAGAACAACTGAATGTCTATACTATAATAAAAGAAATAAAAAACTTGGGCTGATCAAGATCCTGAAATATGACTATCAAATGAATTTGACCCCTTCAATTTCAAACATTTAATCTAATGGAACTCGTGAATTTCTTAATATATAGAGCTAGCATAAATAATAAATATATATACTTGATCAACCATAGTGTGCAGAGGCCATAGTACTCGACCATCCCTAAAGTGACGGTAGGATAATGACGCGTAGTGTGCGGAGGCCATAGTACTTGACCATCGCTAAAGTGATGGTAGGATAATGTCGCCGTCGCAACTGCGCACAAGGAAACACTGTACATATCCACTAGTAAGCTCAAATGGAAGTAAGTACATAGGCTGCATGTTTGTTACTCTCTAGTTTCTTATGGAAGATCAGATGCTTTTAGATATTACAGTTGATCAAGAACAAAGTACACAATAAAGAAAGATGTGCCCAAAATTCTTGGATAGTATGAAATCAAGAAAAGGAATGTGAGCATTTAAGTTTATTCAGTTAGCAATTATTTAAACTTGCTCCACTCTCACAAGAACAAAATATGTACCATTCAAGATTCCCACACAAGAAAAAAAGATATCTTGTTGTGATAATTGTAAATAAAGGATATCATCCCCATAAATTACAGGGGAGAAGATTTTTTCTTATATTATTTCATTTTCATATTAACAGATTGAATTAGATTTCTATTGTATTTAAATTTAAATTCATTTTTTATCTTTTTTCTACAAAAGAGATCAAAAAGTTCATGTTCCAACAAATCACACAGAGATATTGCTGGGCCTAGCTCGCTTTGCTCTTCTCCTCTTAGTGAATAAAGAATAGATAGCTGCTCATCTATTGCACGATGATCATTTCTTTCCCAATATTTGCACTAGATTTTAACAAAATTGCTATATATGAAGGGATGAGTAACAAAAACTTTATTTATCCAGCATAAGCAATAGTACATGAATGAAATACACAGTTAAGCTAGGCACAAAATATGCTTTCAATTTATCATGAATGAAAAGTGAAGTTAGCACAAAACCACCTGGCGCGGAATATTTGTTTCATAGGACAAAGTGAAATTTCCCTCCTTTAACACAATATTTTTCTCAGAGCAATATCTATAGAAAACGTTGCAGATTGCCATCAATAAGCGCACCCCTCCATAATATCCTTCATTTTGCAACCGGGTTGCCTGAAAGATAAACATGAGGCATTAATTATATTACAGTATGAAATAAGAATTAAAATTTAATCGCCTCGGCAACTAACAAACATTGTGCGAAGAAAAACACATCATACAACCAAGCCATAAAGGTAAATGTTGCTTAGAAAAATTAGCGCGCAACATGCCTTTGTAATCATCTACTACTGACGTGTTCATAATGCGCTCAAACTGTGTCATGTATTCTAGAAAGAGGAAATATGGTCTTAGTCATCCTAATACAACGCTACATGCGCCGTGAAACGAAAAACAAGCTTATGTATGCTGACGCCAGCCTATGCCGAAACAAGTGTAGGTAGGCGTATGCGGGTGTAAGTAGGAGAATGTGGGCGTAGGCGGGAATAGGCCGGCGTAACGCGTAAGCCTATTTTTTGTATCATGGCGCAAATTGCGTTGTATTAGGGAAAGTAAGTCAATATTTTCTCTTCAAAAAAATAGTATCTACCTCATATCATAAAATTTGTATGAGAACACAAACCTCATAAATCTGCAAAAGTAATTACCTCAATTAAGTCAAGTTCGAAGAGTAATGAGAAGTGTTTAATGTTTAAATTAGGGTTAGATAGCAAAAAAAAATCCACTGCCTTTCTCAATATTATACGAGACAAATGCTAGTTTCCTTCTACTCAAAAGCATGGATTTCTTACTTAGACCCTAAACTTAAATCCATGCAATTATTTCTCATACAAATCAAGAGAACAGTAAATGAATGGTTCTTGACAGCTGCTGAAAATCTAGTTAAAAAATAAACAAAAAATCAAAGTTTAGAGACACTATAGTTTATCAAGATCATGTAAGGGCTCATTTGGTTCCTAGTTGACAATCAAGAACTTGTTCTTCTACGCAAGCAAATTCAAATTTCTCAAATATCATGATTCCTCAAACATAAAATGAGAAATGAATCATCATTTATTACAATATGTTTTGAATGTCCGAGAAAATAAGAACCCTAATGGCCTATTCGGTTTGACGGAATTGTGATTTCAGAATTGGAATTTGTGGCCCAATTCCAATGAAAATAGACATCCAAGTCTAATTTCATGGCGCCAATTCTACCTAAAATAAAGAACTTTCGTCCATTGAATTGAATTGGGGCTTCAGAATTAGAATTTGAGGCCCACTTCCAATGAAATTTACCATCAATCCTAATTTCAAGGCCTCCACTCCATCGAAACGAACAAACCTTTAAGAGAATTAATTACGGCCTAATTGAGTTTTTTTTAAGAGGAAATGTGTTTTAGGAAAAATGGATCATTTTATGAATGAAGAAATCTTTGCATCTAGGTGCAGTTTGCTAGTGTTCTAAGCAGCCACTTTATGCATTTATTGTCAAAGGTTAGGTCTTTCTCCTCTGAGAGAAGCCACTTTGTGCATAGTGCCAAAGGTTAGGTCTGTTTCCAATCTTCCCCCGCCCATACCCCCAATGATTGGGGACTATATGGGTTCTGTTGTTGTTGTTGTTGTACCACCCACTTGGTTGAGATATACGGCCTTTGTCTCTTAAGTGGATGTTTGAGGACCAAAACTCATGAAAAAAAATTTAATTGCAACTGTACCCAGCTAAATTCTCAAGCTCTATTATATTATAAAACATAATTATTAATTTCAATCAACCAAATGAGCATTTGTTGAAAGTTCGGCCAAGCCACTCTCTACGTGTAGGGTTAGCCCAACACAAGTGACCCAACAGCCGGACTGCAGTCAGTACACCCAAACTTTCTCTCCTCCCCAATATAGGGAGGTATGTTGTCGGGGCCAAGGCTTGAACTGCCGACCTCCTTTATAAGAGGGGACTTAATCCGACCTCCTTTATAGGTATGAGAGGTGGAATAAGTCCCCTATTATAACGAGGTCGGTGGTTTAAGCCTTGGCCTCAACAAACTACCTACCTATACTGGGGAGGAGAGAAAGTTTGGGTGTACGGACTGCAGTCCGGCTGTTGGCGAGTGGTGCCTGTGTTGGGCTAACCGTACTCGTGCAGAGTGGCTTGACCCAACTTTCAACAGCATTGAGAACAAAATAGTAAGTTGTCATATCACAAGGATCACAGAATTTGAATCGCCGATCAACGGTTAAGCAGCAAGTTTCATTCACTGTCAGATCAAAGTGATCGAATGATGATGGTGAGATGGGAAGTACCAAATGATGCAGCGAGTCGAAGGAAACTAGGTCATGTTTAGGGTGCGGCCGGATAACGAGATCCTTGGACGGCTCCAGGCGAACAGAGGACCAGAAGTTGCCGAGCGAGAAGGAGATGGTGCGGCCAAAATATACGTCGCTGGGATTTCCTAGAAGACCCACGCGAGCGTACGCCCTGTGCTCGATACAGCCCGGCGTGCCATCTCCCTCCGCCGTCATCGCCGCCGCCTCCCACCACCGCCGCCGCCTAGCTTTGCTCCGTTTCGTCGGGGAGGAGGACTTCGACGGAACGGCTAAAATCCAAGCCGGCAAATAGACCCATCTTCCGAAAAAAGTACGAAAATCCAAGCCGGCATAATTTTACCTAGTTTTCTATCTTTAATTTTTTATATGCTTTTTAATATAATATTTATTATTTTGTTTCATTAATTTTATTTATTCATGCATTAATTTTAGGCAATTATTATTAGCACATCAATTTTGACTAGCACACACCAATTTCTATGAGTTATTCCGCGCCTTTTGAAAATAAGTTTTGTTCATGCATTTTTAGGAAAAGTGTTCAACACGAAAATTGTAGATCTCGTCGAGATCTACAACTTTTGTGTTGAACACTTTTCCTAAAAATGCACACACAACGCGTATTGTCGTCATGATCGTAACTATAATGAATTTTTGAAAATACGTCTTGTACATGAATTTTTAGGAAAAGTGTTCAACACAAAGTTGTAGATCTCGACGAGATGTACAATTTTCGTGTTGAACACTTTTCCTAAAAATACATGTACAAAACATACTTTCAAAAGGCGCGTAATAACTCATTAAAATTGGTGTGCGAATAGCCAAAACTGGTGTGCTAATAACAATTGCCTAATTTTATCTCATTTAGTATATTTAAGCAATGATTTTGTGGTAATTAAAATACAAATTTATTGAATTGGCATTAGTCTATATTGTTTTGGCTTCTCATACATCCCTAATTATGATCCCGACGGGGCATAGTTCCTATGCTTCATGTCCAATCAAATAAGTTTTTTTTTTTGTAAAATAGTGTTTATTAGTTTTTGACAATTTGATTTTAACAGCTTATTTTTTTTACAGTTTGATATTGACAAATTCTTTTATTTTTTTATTTTAAGATGCAAATATACTTTTTTTTTTAAAATGGATAATGTTACAGAAAACCTTACTTTGCTAACTTTTAAATATGAATATAAGTTAGTATAAATTAACATTTTCAAAAATCTCAATGTTCAACTAAAAATATTTTCACTTTTAACATCCAGAAACACAAAAGGAAGTCTAAAGGAAAGGCCGGGCACTATTTATGAATGAAGAAAGGAACGAATTTCGCTACTATTTATGAATGAAGAAAGGAACGAATTTCGCTACGCTCGCCTATTCTAAGTACTAAATCGAACAAGGGCGGTGAATGGCTTTTAGCAAAGTCCCTCCTGGTCATTCGGCCGATCAAGCTATTTGATACTAGTACCTGTTAGGGAAAGAGCTTATCGAGCATTTGGTGTTCCGTAGCGGGAAGTTTAGTGAACATGTAGCGCTTAATGAACAGATGCCAAAAACAATGAAAATCCCAACTACAAAGTAATCACAACTGCCAATCTCTAACATTCAAATAATCGTCGGAGTCCAACGATAACCATTGTAGTGGCTCAAATTGTTCGGCTTTTCTCCTTCTACAGTCGCCCTTAAGAACTAAAAGCATTACTCATCTTCATCACACCATGATTAGGTTCAATATAGTGCTTTTGGGGATGAGGGTTACTGTGAAAGAGATACTGGGCAAATCCGCCACCTCACGACGCCATCCTATGGGCGAGACCCGCAATCAAACAGAATTCCACAGATTTGCCGCGCAAGCTGATCCCAGCCGCTCGGCCAGGTCAGTCCGACAACTGCGGCAGTCACGACCACGACAAACCCAGCCTACAGGTACGGGAGCAAAAAAGCAGTGCCAAACAAACGATGCATAATCCTCAAAACCTCAATCAAATCAAACGCCATAGTGATTTAAGTTAAAAGTTCACATCAAAAAAAATACTGAACTAACAAAAAAGCAGTCACAACGTCCAAATCTTGACAAACAGTAGACATGTTTCAAGCAGCAAAGGAGTTTGGTTTCTTCATGCATATGATTGAATTAACTCGAGACCAAAGTTTTGACGTTCGTCGCTCAGAGTATTGAGTCCCGGGGTCCACCCCGTTCTCACTCAATCGCGCGGGGACTCGCTGCCTCTCGGCGAGCCATGATCGGCACCGTTCGCATCGTCCCTAGGGCTCGGGCTGTGTCCATTGGCCTCTGGGCTCGGGTACCTTTCGCCCGGCGGCGATCTCTCCTTTCCCGAGCTCGCGGGGCTCCGGCTTTCCCTCCTAGGACTCTGGCTGTAATCGGATCCTTCTCGCTCGGCCTCTCTTCGCTCCTCCTTGGGCGGTAGAGGGCTGGGGCTTCGGCTGGCGTAGGGAGAGGAGCTGAGCTTTTTTACCTTTGGCGGCGCAGGGCTTCGGCTCGGGCTCCGGCTGTCGACGGGACTCCTCGAGCGGCTGTCCCTCTTCGGCGCAGGAGATCGAGAGCGGCTGCAATTTCACAAACTATTTGATTAAGAAGATGCAACTAAAAACTTCAAAAATAAGCAGGAAAGAAAGAGATTAATTCCAAAACAAAGCATTTACTTCAACTTCCTATGGATGACAAAAAACTAATGCTCTAAATCAATTATAAAAGTTCAACTTCATTTTAGCTTCAACTGAGTAATTTTGATTGTAAACAAATATACTTGTGTTCATTTAGACAAATGTCGTTTAATTATACAAATAATTAATTATCTAACCCCGTGAGTATGCATAATTACCGGTTGCCCCTTATAAAAACCTCTCTCGCGAGTCTACATTTCATAACATGCATCCACTAAAATATCCTCAGGAGCTCCCTCCGAGGGACATTTTTTTTGGCCTGCATGTTTATGAACTCACCGGGGATATTTATGAAATATCAAAAGATAGAAGGGTAAAACTTATAATTTTGCAAATTAGTAGAAGAAGAGGTCCCAGTAAACAGACCCTAAATTATATAAACACACATTATTCTTTACTTTTATATATATATATATATATATATCTTTAACTTACATTAAAGAAGTAGTTTGTAGTTGTAGAATTTATCATAGCCATCCAATATGTGACAAGCTTTTGATCTCAGCCATCCAATGAAGAGAGAGAAAGAAAGAGAGAAGAGAGAGAGAGGGGGAGAGAGGGAGATGGAATCTTTATATCCCTCCTATACCTACATTTAGGATAGGAGGGAGAGGGGGAGAGAAGAGAAAGGGAGAGAGAAATTGATTTTTTAGGTAAAAATTTACATTTTCTTACAAAAAAATAGGACTATTGATTTAATTTTTTACGGTCATTTTAAGTATTCATATGTACATGTTTTGAATAAAAGGTAAGTGCTCATATGTGGGCGCAGCCCGCTCGAATGCGGGCGCAGCCCGCTCGAATGCGGGCGCAGCCCGCTCGAATGCGGGCGCAGCCCGCTCGAATGCGGGCGCAGCCCGCTCGAATGCGAGCGAAGCCAGCTAAAAGCCAGCGAGCACGGGAGAAGCTGCTCTTGTGTGTGTATATATACTATTCTACAAAAATATTGTAGCTATGAAATTATTCCCGGGGGAAAATGAGCGCCCGAGCGCGAATTTTTTACCCGAACGTGCAATTTTCGCCCAGGCGAGCATATTACGCCCGGAGACGCATATTTCGCTCGTGCGAGCATTTTTCTCCTGGGTACGCATTTTTTGCCCGGGCGCGCATTTTTTGAACCGGGCGCGCATTTTTGGCCCTTGCTCTCATTTTTCGGCAGTGCGCGCATTTTTCGTCTGGGCAAGCATATTACGCCCGGGGGCACATATTTCGCTCCGACGAGCATTTTTTACCCAGGCGTGCACTTATCTCCGGGGCACGCATTTTTAGCCCCTGGCGCGCATTTTTGGCCCTTTCTCTCATTTTTCGCCGGTGCGCGCATTTTTTGTCCTGGCGCGCATTTTTCGCTCTGACGCGCATTTTTCGCCCAAACGCCCATTTTTTGCCCGGGCTCGCATTTTTTCGCCCAGGCGCACATTTTTCGCCCATACGCGCATTTTTTGCCCGGGTGAAAAATGCGCGCCCGTGAGAAAAAAGAGCGCCTGGGCGAAAAAATGCGCGTCTGGCCGAAAACTCAAGGTATAGAATACGCGCATGTTTTGCCCGGGTTCAGCCCCCTCTTTATAGAATCGGCCCAAGGGGGGCTGAACCCACCCGGTTCATCCCCCATTGGGGCCGGCCGGCCCTTTGGTTGGCTGGCCCTGTGCCCGGGTATAAATATACCTGGACCCCCTCTTTTGTTGGCATGCATAATAATCTCAAGGTATTCTCCTTCTTCTAAACTCTAGCCTCCTTCTCTAGTTTCTTCCCCCTCTCTAGTAGCTTCCTAACAATTGGTATCAAAGCCTTCATCCTCCGACGATGGTCACCACTCGCACGCAAGAGGAGATCACCCGCTTGGAAACCTTGGAGGAGAACTATGGCGGACTGGCTGATTCGGTAACAGCCACCGAGCAGGAGATGCATACGTCTACGCAGCGCTTAGAGGATCGTATAGAGGCACGAATGGATGAGCTCAAGGCGATGTTGAGAGGGAAGGCCGTGAGCGAGGAAGAGCCTATCGGCGGAAGGCCCGATCGGTCGGCGGAAGCATCGGGAACGCCCGATCCGGCGCGCGTCGGCTTGGGAGCGTCGGGAATGGGGGGATACGCTGCCGGCGGCTTGCCCCGACCTTGGGGGACCACCGGCGAGGCACCAGGAGGGGCGGCGTGGTCGGCAGCCGCAGCTGGAGGCGTCGGCCCCAGCTACACGGGAACGATCGACTGCGGGCCATCCAGACTCCCAGGCGTCGTTCCGGCTTTTGCTGGGGGAGTCGATTGTGGCCGGCAGCCATGGCAGCAGATGGATGGAGGGCAGGGGACGACTGGGCGGGCTCCAGGAGGTGCGGCGGGCATTCTTCCTCTTCCGCGGGGCGGCATTCCTCCCGGCGCCTATGGAGGAGGGGCTCCGTGGGCCGGACAGCATTTTCCTCACCCGGGACAGCCACCCCCGGGCTACCTGGGGGCACAGGAAGGTCATGTGGGCCCGGGACGGCAGGCGTGGAACGGACCGGGGCAAAATGGGCATGGACATAGCTGGCAAGGGCAGGCAGAGCCCCGAGCGCACATGCCACCGAAGTTGAAACGTATGAATTTCCCCAAGTTCAAAGGGGGGGATGCACTGGAGTGGGTTCAGAAAGCGGAGTTGTTCTTCAGCTACCAGGAGGTCCCAGAAGGGCAGTGGGTGCAACTAGCATCGTTTCATCTGGAAGACGACGCGTTCCAGTGGACTCAGTGGTTCATGAGAGATTGAGATTGTGCCCTGGACTGATTTTGTGGAAGGGTTCACCGCCCGATTTGGACCTCTAGAGTACGAGGACATTGAGGCGCTACTGCAGAAGTTACGACAGAAGGGTACGGTGATGGAGTACCGGACAGAGTTCGAGAAGCTGGCAAACCGAGTACACTGGGAGGAGAAGACATTGCTAAGTTGTTTTGTGTCAGGTCTGAAGGAGCAGCTGCGGGATGAGGTTCACGCATATATGCCGCGGAGTTTGAACCACGTCATCAGCTTAGCCCGCATTCAGGAAGAGCGCTTCAACCAGCAGCGGTTGCGGGCGACGGGGAGACCTGCTGCCACCCCGGCCGTGGCCAGGAGAGACCCGCAGGCGGTTGTGAGGTCTACTGTGACTCGTTTGTCGTGGGGCGAGCTTCAGGCCCGAAAGGAGAAGGGATTATGTTTTAATTGTGATGAGAAGTTTGTTCCAGGTCACAAGTGTCAGAAGGTCCAAGTCTTCATGTTAAATCAGGACGCGGATGACGAGTTGGCGCCAGAGGAGCTGGATTTTGAAGGAGATTGGGACCTGACCGAGCTCGGGGTCTATATACATGCTATGGAAGGGTGTCATCCCCCTCTGCTCACTATGCGGCTCGCGGGGAGGGTCCGACAAGAGAAGGTGACTATTCTGGTGGACAGCAGAAGTACGCACAACTTCATCCACCCGGATGTGGCACAGAAGGTGGGGCATCTGATTGATACTGGAGCTGCCTTCCAGGTCATGGTGGCGGATGGCAGTAAATTACAGTGCCAGGGTGTGCTCAAGGGAGTAGAGCTTCGGATGCAGGGGTACGTTGGTCGCACAGATGTCTATCTTCTACCCATTCGGGGTTCGGACATGGTGTTGGGAGTTCAGTGGCTACAGCAGTTGAGGAGGGTTACGTTTGATTGGGATCAGATGACAATGAAGTTCTTGCAGAGCGGGAAACAGTTTTGTTTGAAGGGCCTCACGTCCTCACCAGTAAAGCAGATTTCTCTTCGCAGTCTACAGCAGCTTCAAGGGACCGGGAGTTTGATGGCAGTATTGTTGGGGGTACGGACGGATGCGGCAGGATCAGTTGAGGTACTTGTACCGATGCGGGCATTGGTGGAGCAGTATGCTGATGTGTTTCAGGAGCCACGTACACTCCCACCTTCACGGTTTCGGGATCATCAGATTATCCTCAAGGCAGGGATGGAGCCTACCAACATCAGACCATATCGGTACCCGCACATGCAGAAAGCCGAGATTGAACGCAGCGTACGGGAGATGCTCGATGCCGGCATCATACGGCCTAGCACTAGTTTCTTCTCGGCTTCGATCATTCTCGTTAAGAAGAAGGACGGGTCCTGGCGATTTTGTGTGGACAATCGGGGCCTTGAATAGCATCACTGTGAAGGATATGTTTCTGATTCCTTTGATTGAAGAGCTGCTAGACGAGCTACATGGGGTGACCCAACTTTCAACAGCATTGAGAACAAAATAGTAAGTTGTCATATCACAAGGATCACAGAATTTGAATCGCCGATCAACGGTTAAGCAGCAAGTTTCATTCACTGTCAGATCAAAGTGATCGAATGATGATGGTGAGATGGGAAGTACCAAATGATGCAGCGAGTCGAAGGAAACTAGGTCATGTTTAGGGTGCGGCCGGATAACGAGATCCTTGGACGGCTCCAGGCGAACAGAGGACCAGAAGTTGCCGAGCGAGAAGGAGATGGTGCGGCCAAAATATACGTCGCTGGGATTTCCTAGAAGACCCACGCGAGCGTACGCCCTGTGCTCGATACAGCCCGGCGTGCCATCTCCCTCCGCCGTCATCGCCGCCGCCTCCCACCACCGCCGCCGCCTAGCTTTGCTCCGTTTCGTCGGGGAGGAGGACTTCGACGGAACGGCTAAAATCCAAGCCGGCAAATAGACCCATCTTCCGAAAAAAGTACGAAAATCCAAGCCGGCATAATTTTACCTAGTTTTCTATCTTTAATTTTTTATATGCTTTTTAATATAATATTTATTATTTTGTTTCATTAATTTTATTTATTCATGCATTAATTTTAGGCAATTATTATTAGCACATCAATTTTGACTAGCACACACCAATTTCTATGAGTTATTCCGCGCCTTTTGAAAATAAGTTTTGTTCATGCATTTTTAGGAAAAGTGTTCAACACGAAAATTGTAGATCTCGTCGAGATCTACAACTTTTGTGTTGAACACTTTTCCTAAAAATGCACACACAACGCGTATTGTCGTCATGATCGTAACTATAATGAATTTTTGAAAATACGTCTTGTACATGAATTTTTAGGAAAAGTGTTCAACACAAAGTTGTAGATCTCGACGAGATGTACAATTTTCGTGTTGAACACTTTTCCTAAAAATACATGTACAAAACATACTTTCAAAAGGCGCGTAATAACTCATTAAAATTGGTGTGCGAATAGCCAAAACTGGTGTGCTAATAACAATTGCCTAATTTTATCTCATTTAGTATATTTAAGCAATGATTTTGTGGTAATTAAAATACAAATTTATTGAATTGGCATTAGTCTATATTGTTTTGGCTTCTCATACATCCCTAATTATGATCCCGACGGGGCATAGTTCCTATGCTTCATGTCCAATCAAATAAGTTTTTTTTTTTGTAAAATAGTGTTTATTAGTTTTTGACAATTTGATTTTAACAGCTTATTTTTTTTACAGTTTGATATTGACAAATTCTTTTATTTTTTTATTTTAAGATGCAAATATACTTTTTTTTTTAAAATGGATAATGTTACAGAAAACCTTACTTTGCTAACTTTTAAATATGAATATAAGTTAGTATAAATTAACATTTTCAAAAATCTCAATGTTCAACTAAAAATATTTTCACTTTTAACATCCAGAAACACAAAAGGAAGTCTAAAGGAAAGGCCGGGCACTATTTATGAATGAAGAAAGGAACGAATTTCGCTACTATTTATGAATGAAGAAAGGAACGAATTTCGCTACGCTCGCCTATTCTAAGTACTAAATCGAACAAGGGCGGTGAATGGCTTTTAGCAAAGTCCCTCCTGGTCATTCGGCCGATCAAGCTATTTGATACTAGTACCTGTTAGGGAAAGAGCTTATCGAGCATTTGGTGTTCCGTAGCGGGAAGTTTAGTGAACATGTAGCGCTTAATGAACAGATGCCAAAAACAATGAAAATCCCAACTACAAAGTAATCACAACTGCCAATCTCTAACATTCAAATAATCGTCGGAGTCCAACGATAACCATTGTAGTGGCTCAAATTGTTCGGCTTTTCTCCTTCTACAGTCGCCCTTAAGAACTAAAAGCATTACTCATCTTCATCACACCATGATTAGGTTCAATATAGTGCTTTTGGGGATGAGGGTTACTGTGAAAGAGATACTGGGCAAATCCGCCACCTCACGACGCCATCCTATGGGCGAGACCCGCAATCAAACAGAATTCCACAGATTTGCCGCGCAAGCTGATCCCAGCCGCTCGGCCAGGTCAGTCCGACAACTGCGGCAGTCACGACCACGACAAACCCAGCCTACAGGTACGGGAGCAAAAAAGCAGTGCCAAACAAACGATGCATAATCCTCAAAACCTCAATCAAATCAAACGCCATAGTGATTTAAGTTAAAAGTTCACATCAAAAAAAATACTGAACTAACAAAAAAGCAGTCACAACGTCCAAATCTTGACAAACAGTAGACATGTTTCAAGCAGCAAAGGAGTTTGGTTTCTTCATGCATATGATTGAATTAACTCGAGACCAAAGTTTTGACGTTCGTCGCTCAGAGTATTGAGTCCCGGGGTCCACCCCGTTCTCACTCAATCGCGCGGGGACTCGCTGCCTCTCGGCGAGCCATGATCGGCACCGTTCGCATCGTCCCTAGGGCTCGGGCTGTGTCCATTGGCCTCTGGGCTCGGGTACCTTTCGCCCGGCGGCGATCTCTCCTTTCCCGAGCTCGCGGGGCTCCGGCTTTCCCTCCTAGGACTCTGGCTGTAATCGGATCCTTCTCGCTCGGCCTCTCTTCGCTCCTCCTTGGGCGGTAGAGGGCTGGGGCTTCGGCTGGCGTAGGGAGAGGAGCTGAGCTTTTTTACCTTTGGCGGCGCAGGGCTTCGGCTCGGGCTCCGGCTGTCGACGGGACTCCTCGAGCGGCTGTCCCTCTTCGGCGCAGGAGATCGAGAGCGGCTGCAATTTCACAAACTATTTGATTAAGAAGATGCAACTAAAAACTTCAAAAATAAGCAGGAAAGAAAGAGATTAATTCCAAAACAAAGCATTTACTTCAACTTCCTATGGATGACAAAAAACTAATGCTCTAAATCAATTATAAAAGTTCAACTTCATTTTAGCTTCAACTGAGTAATTTTGATTGTAAACAAATATACTTGTGTTCATTTAGACAAATGTCGTTTAATTATACAAATAATTAATTATCTAACCCCGTGAGTATGCATAATTACCGGTTGCCCCTTATAAAAACCTCTCTCGCGAGTCTACATTTCATAACATGCATCCACTAAAATATCCTCAGGAGCTCCCTCCGAGGGACATTTTTTTTGGCCTGCATGTTTATGAACTCACCGGGGATATTTATGAAATATCAAAAGATAGAAGGGTAAAACTTATAATTTTGCAAATTAGTAGAAGAAGAGGTCCCAGTAAACAGACCCTAAATTATATAAACACACATTATTCTTTACTTTTATATATATATATATATATATCTTTAACTTACATTAAAGAAGTAGTTTGTAGTTGTAGAATTTATCATAGCCATCCAATATGTGACAAGCTTTTGATCTCAGCCATCCAATGAAGAGAGAGAAAGAAAGAGAGAAGAGAGAGAGAGGGGGAGAGAGGGAGATGGAATCTTTATATCCCTCCTATACCTACATTTAGGATAGGAGGGAGAGGGGGAGAGAAGAGAAAGGGAGAGAGAAATTGATTTTTTAGGTAAAAATTTACATTTTCTTACAAAAAAATAGGACTATTGATTTAATTTTTTACGGTCATTTTAAGTATTCATATGTACATGTTTTGAATAAAAGGTAAGTGCTCATATGTGGGCGCAGCCCGCTCGAATGCGGGCGCAGCCCGCTCGAATGCGGGCGCAGCCCGCTCGAATGCGGGCGCAGCCCGCTCGAATGCGGGCGCAGCCCGCTCGAATGCGAGCGAAGCCAGCTAAAAGCCAGCGAGCACGGGAGAAGCTGCTCTTGTGTGTGTATATATACTATTCTACAAAAATATTGTAGCTATGAAATTATTCCCGGGGGAAAATGAGCGCCCGAGCGCGAATTTTTTACCCGAACGTGCAATTTTCGCCCAGGCGAGCATATTACGCCCGGAGACGCATATTTCGCTCGTGCGAGCATTTTTCTCCTGGGTACGCATTTTTTGCCCGGGCGCGCATTTTTTGAACCGGGCGCGCATTTTTGGCCCTTGCTCTCATTTTTCGGCAGTGCGCGCATTTTTCGTCTGGGCAAGCATATTACGCCCGGGGGCACATATTTCGCTCCGACGAGCATTTTTTACCCAGGCGTGCACTTATCTCCGGGGCACGCATTTTTAGCCCCTGGCGCGCATTTTTGGCCCTTTCTCTCATTTTTCGCCGGTGCGCGCATTTTTTGTCCTGGCGCGCATTTTTCGCTCTGACGCGCATTTTTCGCCCAAACGCCCATTTTTTGCCCGGGCTCGCATTTTTTCGCCCAGGCGCACATTTTTCGCCCATACGCGCATTTTTTGCCCGGGTGAAAAATGCGCGCCCGTGAGAAAAAAGAGCGCCTGGGCGAAAAAATGCGCGTCTGGCCGAAAACTCAAGGTATAGAATACGCGCATGTTTTGCCCGGGTTCAGCCCCCTCTTTATAGAATCGGCCCAAGGGGGGCTGAACCCACCCGGTTCATCCCCCATTGGGGCCGGCCGGCCCTTTGGTTGGCTGGCCCTGTGCCCGGGTATAAATATACCTGGACCCCCTCTTTTGTTGGCATGCATAATAATCTCAAGGTATTCTCCTTCTTCTAAACTCTAGCCTCCTTCTCTAGTTTCTTCCCCCTCTCTAGTAGCTTCCTAACAATTGGTATCAAAGCCTTCATCCTCCGACGATGGTCACCACTCGCACGCAAGAGGAGATCACCCGCTTGGAAACCTTGGAGGAGAACTATGGCGGACTGGCTGATTCGGTAACAGCCACCGAGCAGGAGATGCATACGTCTACGCAGCGCTTAGAGGATCGTATAGAGGCACGAATGGATGAGCTCAAGGCGATGTTGAGAGGGAAGGCCGTGAGCGAGGAAGAGCCTATCGGCGGAAGGCCCGATCGGTCGGCGGAAGCATCGGGAACGCCCGATCCGGCGCGCGTCGGCTTGGGAGCGTCGGGAATGGGGGGATACGCTGCCGGCGGCTTGCCCCGACCTTGGGGGACCACCGGCGAGGCACCAGGAGGGGCGGCGTGGTCGGCAGCCGCAGCTGGAGGCGTCGGCCCCAGCTACACGGGAACGATCGACTGCGGGCCATCCAGACTCCCAGGCGTCGTTCCGGCTTTTGCTGGGGGAGTCGATTGTGGCCGGCAGCCATGGCAGCAGATGGATGGAGGGCAGGGGACGACTGGGCGGGCTCCAGGAGGTGCGGCGGGCATTCTTCCTCTTCCGCGGGGCGGCATTCCTCCCGGCGCCTATGGAGGAGGGGCTCCGTGGGCCGGACAGCATTTTCCTCACCCGGGACAGCCACCCCCGGGCTACCTGGGGGCACAGGAAGGTCATGTGGGCCCGGGACGGCAGGCGTGGAACGGACCGGGGCAAAATGGGCATGGACATAGCTGGCAAGGGCAGGCAGAGCCCCGAGCGCACATGCCACCGAAGTTGAAACGTATGAATTTCCCCAAGTTCAAAGGGGGGGATGCACTGGAGTGGGTTCAGAAAGCGGAGTTGTTCTTCAGCTACCAGGAGGTCCCAGAAGGGCAGTGGGTGCAACTAGCATCGTTTCATCTGGAAGACGACGCGTTCCAGTGGACTCAGTGGTTCATGAGAGATTGAGATTGTGCCCTGGACTGATTTTGTGGAAGGGTTCACCGCCCGATTTGGACCTCTAGAGTACGAGGACATTGAGGCGCTACTGCAGAAGTTACGACAGAAGGGTACGGTGATGGAGTACCGGACAGAGTTCGAGAAGCTGGCAAACCGAGTACACTGGGAGGAGAAGACATTGCTAAGTTGTTTTGTGTCAGGTCTGAAGGAGCAGCTGCGGGATGAGGTTCACGCATATATGCCGCGGAGTTTGAACCACGTCATCAGCTTAGCCCGCATTCAGGAAGAGCGCTTCAACCAGCAGCGGTTGCGGGCGACGGGGAGACCTGCTGCCACCCCGGCCGTGGCCAGGAGAGACCCGCAGGCGGTTGTGAGGTCTACTGTGACTCGTTTGTCGTGGGGCGAGCTTCAGGCCCGAAAGGAGAAGGGATTATGTTTTAATTGTGATGAGAAGTTTGTTCCAGGTCACAAGTGTCAGAAGGTCCAAGTCTTCATGTTAAATCAGGACGCGGATGACGAGTTGGCGCCAGAGGAGCTGGATTTTGAAGGAGATTGGGACCTGACCGAGCTCGGGGTCTATATACATGCTATGGAAGGGTGTCATCCCCCTCTGCTCACTATGCGGCTCGCGGGGAGGGTCCGACAAGAGAAGGTGACTATTCTGGTGGACAGCAGAAGTACGCACAACTTCATCCACCCGGATGTGGCACAGAAGGTGGGGCATCTGATTGATACTGGAGCTGCCTTCCAGGTCATGGTGGCGGATGGCAGTAAATTACAGTGCCAGGGTGTGCTCAAGGGAGTAGAGCTTCGGATGCAGGGGTACGTTGGTCGCACAGATGTCTATCTTCTACCCATTCGGGGTTCGGACATGGTGTTGGGAGTTCAGTGGCTACAGCAGTTGAGGAGGGTTACGTTTGATTGGGATCAGATGACAATGAAGTTCTTGCAGAGCGGGAAACAGTTTTGTTTGAAGGGCCTCACGTCCTCACCAGTAAAGCAGATTTCTCTTCGCAGTCTACAGCAGCTTCAAGGGACCGGGAGTTTGATGGCAGTATTGTTGGGGGTACGGACGGATGCGGCAGGATCAGTTGAGGTACTTGTACCGATGCGGGCATTGGTGGAGCAGTATGCTGATGTGTTTCAGGAGCCACGTACACTCCCACCTTCACGGTTTCGGGATCATCAGATTATCCTCAAGGCAGGGATGGAGCCTACCAACATCAGACCATATCGGTACCCGCACATGCAGAAAGCCGAGATTGAACGCAGCGTACGGGAGATGCTCGATGCCGGCATCATACGGCCTAGCACTAGTTTCTTCTCGGCTTCGATCATTCTCGTTAAGAAGAAGGACGGGTCCTGGCGATTTTGTGTGGACAATCGGGGCCTTGAATAGCATCACTGTGAAGGATATGTTTCTGATTCCTTTGATTGAAGAGCTGCTAGACGAGCTACATGGGGTGACCCAACTTTCAACAGCATTGAGAACAAAATAGTAAGTTGTCATATCACAAGGATCACAGAATTTGAATCGCCGATCAACGGTTAAGCAGCAAGTTTCATTCACTGTCAGATCAAAGTGATCGAATGATGATGGTGAGATGGGAAGTACCAAATGATGCAGCGAGTCGAAGGAAACTAGGTCATGTTTAGGGTGCGGCCGGATAACGAGATCCTTGGACGGCTCCAGGCGAACAGAGGACCAGAAGTTGCCGAGCGAGAAGGAGATGGTGCGGCCAAAATATACGTCGCTGGGATTTCCTAGAAGACCCACGCGAGCGTACGCCCTGTGCTCGATACAGCCCGGCGTGCCATCTCCCTCCGCCGTCATCGCCGCCGCCTCCCACCACCGCCGCCGCCTAGCTTTGCTCCGTTTCGTCGGGGAGGAGGACTTCGACGGAACGGCTAAAATCCAAGCCGGCAAATAGACCCATCTTCCGAAAAAAGTACGAAAATCCAAGCCGGCATAATTTTACCTAGTTTTCTATCTTTAATTTTTTATATGCTTTTTAATATAATATTTATTATTTTGTTTCATTAATTTTATTTATTCATGCATTAATTTTAGGCAATTATTATTAGCACATCAATTTTGACTAGCACACACCAATTTCTATGAGTTATTCCGCGCCTTTTGAAAATAAGTTTTGTTCATGCATTTTTAGGAAAAGTGTTCAACACGAAAATTGTAGATCTCGTCGAGATCTACAACTTTTGTGTTGAACACTTTTCCTAAAAATGCACACACAACGCGTATTGTCGTCATGATCGTAACTATAATGAATTTTTGAAAATACGTCTTGTACATGAATTTTTAGGAAAAGTGTTCAACACAAAGTTGTAGATCTCGACGAGATGTACAATTTTCGTGTTGAACACTTTTCCTAAAAATACATGTACAAAACATACTTTCAAAAGGCGCGTAATAACTCATTAAAATTGGTGTGCGAATAGCCAAAACTGGTGTGCTAATAACAATTGCCTAATTTTATCTCATTTAGTATATTTAAGCAATGATTTTGTGGTAATTAAAATACAAATTTATTGAATTGGCATTAGTCTATATTGTTTTGGCTTCTCATACATCCCTAATTATGATCCCGACGGGGCATAGTTCCTATGCTTCATGTCCAATCAAATAAGTTTTTTTTTTTGTAAAATAGTGTTTATTAGTTTTTGACAATTTGATTTTAACAGCTTATTTTTTTTACAGTTTGATATTGACAAATTCTTTTATTTTTTTATTTTAAGATGCAAATATACTTTTTTTTTTAAAATGGATAATGTTACAGAAAACCTTACTTTGCTAACTTTTAAATATGAATATAAGTTAGTATAAATTAACATTTTCAAAAATCTCAATGTTCAACTAAAAATATTTTCACTTTTAACATCCAGAAACACAAAAGGAAGTCTAAAGGAAAGGCCGGGCACTATTTATGAATGAAGAAAGGAACGAATTTCGCTACTATTTATGAATGAAGAAAGGAACGAATTTCGCTACGCTCGCCTATTCTAAGTACTAAATCGAACAAGGGCGGTGAATGGCTTTTAGCAAAGTCCCTCCTGGTCATTCGGCCGATCAAGCTATTTGATACTAGTACCTGTTAGGGAAAGAGCTTATCGAGCATTTGGTGTTCCGTAGCGGGAAGTTTAGTGAACATGTAGCGCTTAATGAACAGATGCCAAAAACAATGAAAATCCCAACTACAAAGTAATCACAACTGCCAATCTCTAACATTCAAATAATCGTCGGAGTCCAACGATAACCATTGTAGTGGCTCAAATTGTTCGGCTTTTCTCCTTCTACAGTCGCCCTTAAGAACTAAAAGCATTACTCATCTTCATCACACCATGATTAGGTTCAATATAGTGCTTTTGGGGATGAGGGTTACTGTGAAAGAGATACTGGGCAAATCCGCCACCTCACGACGCCATCCTATGGGCGAGACCCGCAATCAAACAGAATTCCACAGATTTGCCGCGCAAGCTGATCCCAGCCGCTCGGCCAGGTCAGTCCGACAACTGCGGCAGTCACGACCACGACAAACCCAGCCTACAGGTACGGGAGCAAAAAAGCAGTGCCAAACAAACGATGCATAATCCTCAAAACCTCAATCAAATCAAACGCCATAGTGATTTAAGTTAAAAGTTCACATCAAAAAAAATACTGAACTAACAAAAAAGCAGTCACAACGTCCAAATCTTGACAAACAGTAGACATGTTTCAAGCAGCAAAGGAGTTTGGTTTCTTCATGCATATGATTGAATTAACTCGAGACCAAAGTTTTGACGTTCGTCGCTCAGAGTATTGAGTCCCGGGGTCCACCCCGTTCTCACTCAATCGCGCGGGGACTCGCTGCCTCTCGGCGAGCCATGATCGGCACCGTTCGCATCGTCCCTAGGGCTCGGGCTGTGTCCATTGGCCTCTGGGCTCGGGTACCTTTCGCCCGGCGGCGATCTCTCCTTTCCCGAGCTCGCGGGGCTCCGGCTTTCCCTCCTAGGACTCTGGCTGTAATCGGATCCTTCTCGCTCGGCCTCTCTTCGCTCCTCCTTGGGCGGTAGAGGGCTGGGGCTTCGGCTGGCGTAGGGAGAGGAGCTGAGCTTTTTTACCTTTGGCGGCGCAGGGCTTCGGCTCGGGCTCCGGCTGTCGACGGGACTCCTCGAGCGGCTGTCCCTCTTCGGCGCAGGAGATCGAGAGCGGCTGCAATTTCACAAACTATTTGATTAAGAAGATGCAACTAAAAACTTCAAAAATAAGCAGGAAAGAAAGAGATTAATTCCAAAACAAAGCATTTACTTCAACTTCCTATGGATGACAAAAAACTAATGCTCTAAATCAATTATAAAAGTTCAACTTCATTTTAGCTTCAACTGAGTAATTTTGATTGTAAACAAATATACTTGTGTTCATTTAGACAAATGTCGTTTAATTATACAAATAATTAATTATCTAACCCCGTGAGTATGCATAATTACCGGTTGCCCCTTATAAAAACCTCTCTCGCGAGTCTACATTTCATAACATGCATCCACTAAAATATCCTCAGGAGCTCCCTCCGAGGGACATTTTTTTTGGCCTGCATGTTTATGAACTCACCGGGGATATTTATGAAATATCAAAAGATAGAAGGGTAAAACTTATAATTTTGCAAATTAGTAGAAGAAGAGGTCCCAGTAAACAGACCCTAAATTATATAAACACACATTATTCTTTACTTTTATATATATATATATATATATATCTTTAACTTACATTAAAGAAGTAGTTTGTAGTTGTAGAATTTATCATAGCCATCCAATATGTGACAAGCTTTTGATCTCAGCCATCCAATGAAGAGAGAGAAAGAAAGAGAGAAGAGAGAGAGAGGGGGAGAGAGGGAGATGGAATCTTTATATCCCTCCTATACCTACATTTAGGATAGGAGGGAGAGGGGGAGAGAAGAGAAAGGGAGAGAGAAATTGATTTTTTAGGTAAAAATTTACATTTTCTTACAAAAAAATAGGACTATTGATTTAATTTTTTACGGTCATTTTAAGTATTCATATGTACATGTTTTGAATAAAAGGTAAGTGCTCATATGTGGGCGCAGCCCGCTCGAATGCGGGCGCAGCCCGCTCGAATGCGGGCGCAGCCCGCTCGAATGCGGGCGCAGCCCGCTCGAATGCGGGCGCAGCCCGCTCGAATGCGAGCGAAGCCAGCTAAAAGCCAGCGAGCACGGGAGAAGCTGCTCTTGTGTGTGTATATATACTATTCTACAAAAATATTGTAGCTATGAAATTATTCCCGGGGGAAAATGAGCGCCCGAGCGCGAATTTTTTACCCGAACGTGCAATTTTCGCCCAGGCGAGCATATTACGCCCGGAGACGCATATTTCGCTCGTGCGAGCATTTTTCTCCTGGGTACGCATTTTTTGCCCGGGCGCGCATTTTTTGAACCGGGCGCGCATTTTTGGCCCTTGCTCTCATTTTTCGGCAGTGCGCGCATTTTTCGTCTGGGCAAGCATATTACGCCCGGGGGCACATATTTCGCTCCGACGAGCATTTTTTACCCAGGCGTGCACTTATCTCCGGGGCACGCATTTTTAGCCCCTGGCGCGCATTTTTGGCCCTTTCTCTCATTTTTCGCCGGTGCGCGCATTTTTTGTCCTGGCGCGCATTTTTCGCTCTGACGCGCATTTTTCGCCCAAACGCCCATTTTTTGCCCGGGCTCGCATTTTTTCGCCCAGGCGCACATTTTTCGCCCATACGCGCATTTTTTGCCCGGGTGAAAAATGCGCGCCCGTGAGAAAAAAGAGCGCCTGGGCGAAAAAATGCGCGTCTGGCCGAAAACTCAAGGTATAGAATACGCGCATGTTTTGCCCGGGTTCAGCCCCCTCTTTATAGAATCGGCCCAAGGGGGGCTGAACCCACCCGGTTCATCCCCCATTGGGGCCGGCCGGCCCTTTGGTTGGCTGGCCCTGTGCCCGGGTATAAATATACCTGGACCCCCTCTTTTGTTGGCATGCATAATAATCTCAAGGTATTCTCCTTCTTCTAAACTCTAGCCTCCTTCTCTAGTTTCTTCCCCCTCTCTAGTAGCTTCCTAACAATTGGTATCAAAGCCTTCATCCTCCGACGATGGTCACCACTCGCACGCAAGAGGAGATCACCCGCTTGGAAACCTTGGAGGAGAACTATGGCGGACTGGCTGATTCGGTAACAGCCACCGAGCAGGAGATGCATACGTCTACGCAGCGCTTAGAGGATCGTATAGAGGCACGAATGGATGAGCTCAAGGCGATGTTGAGAGGGAAGGCCGTGAGCGAGGAAGAGCCTATCGGCGGAAGGCCCGATCGGTCGGCGGAAGCATCGGGAACGCCCGATCCGGCGCGCGTCGGCTTGGGAGCGTCGGGAATGGGGGGATACGCTGCCGGCGGCTTGCCCCGACCTTGGGGGACCACCGGCGAGGCACCAGGAGGGGCGGCGTGGTCGGCAGCCGCAGCTGGAGGCGTCGGCCCCAGCTACACGGGAACGATCGACTGCGGGCCATCCAGACTCCCAGGCGTCGTTCCGGCTTTTGCTGGGGGAGTCGATTGTGGCCGGCAGCCATGGCAGCAGATGGATGGAGGGCAGGGGACGACTGGGCGGGCTCCAGGAGGTGCGGCGGGCATTCTTCCTCTTCCGCGGGGCGGCATTCCTCCCGGCGCCTATGGAGGAGGGGCTCCGTGGGCCGGACAGCATTTTCCTCACCCGGGACAGCCACCCCCGGGCTACCTGGGGGCACAGGAAGGTCATGTGGGCCCGGGACGGCAGGCGTGGAACGGACCGGGGCAAAATGGGCATGGACATAGCTGGCAAGGGCAGGCAGAGCCCCGAGCGCACATGCCACCGAAGTTGAAACGTATGAATTTCCCCAAGTTCAAAGGGGGGGATGCACTGGAGTGGGTTCAGAAAGCGGAGTTGTTCTTCAGCTACCAGGAGGTCCCAGAAGGGCAGTGGGTGCAACTAGCATCGTTTCATCTGGAAGACGACGCGTTCCAGTGGACTCAGTGGTTCATGAGAGATTGAGATTGTGCCCTGGACTGATTTTGTGGAAGGGTTCACCGCCCGATTTGGACCTCTAGAGTACGAGGACATTGAGGCGCTACTGCAGAAGTTACGACAGAAGGGTACGGTGATGGAGTACCGGACAGAGTTCGAGAAGCTGGCAAACCGAGTACACTGGGAGGAGAAGACATTGCTAAGTTGTTTTGTGTCAGGTCTGAAGGAGCAGCTGCGGGATGAGGTTCACGCATATATGCCGCGGAGTTTGAACCACGTCATCAGCTTAGCCCGCATTCAGGAAGAGCGCTTCAACCAGCAGCGGTTGCGGGCGACGGGGAGACCTGCTGCCACCCCGGCCGTGGCCAGGAGAGACCCGCAGGCGGTTGTGAGGTCTACTGTGACTCGTTTGTCGTGGGGCGAGCTTCAGGCCCGAAAGGAGAAGGGATTATGTTTTAATTGTGATGAGAAGTTTGTTCCAGGTCACAAGTGTCAGAAGGTCCAAGTCTTCATGTTAAATCAGGACGCGGATGACGAGTTGGCGCCAGAGGAGCTGGATTTTGAAGGAGATTGGGACCTGACCGAGCTCGGGGTCTATATACATGCTATGGAAGGGTGTCATCCCCCTCTGCTCACTATGCGGCTCGCGGGGAGGGTCCGACAAGAGAAGGTGACTATTCTGGTGGACAGCAGAAGTACGCACAACTTCATCCACCCGGATGTGGCACAGAAGGTGGGGCATCTGATTGATACTGGAGCTGCCTTCCAGGTCATGGTGGCGGATGGCAGTAAATTACAGTGCCAGGGTGTGCTCAAGGGAGTAGAGCTTCGGATGCAGGGGTACGTTGGTCGCACAGATGTCTATCTTCTACCCATTCGGGGTTCGGACATGGTGTTGGGAGTTCAGTGGCTACAGCAGTTGAGGAGGGTTACGTTTGATTGGGATCAGATGACAATGAAGTTCTTGCAGAGCGGGAAACAGTTTTGTTTGAAGGGCCTCACGTCCTCACCAGTAAAGCAGATTTCTCTTCGCAGTCTACAGCAGCTTCAAGGGACCGGGAGTTTGATGGCAGTATTGTTGGGGGTACGGACGGATGCGGCAGGATCAGTTGAGGTACTTGTACCGATGCGGGCATTGGTGGAGCAGTATGCTGATGTGTTTCAGGAGCCACGTACACTCCCACCTTCACGGTTTCGGGATCATCAGATTATCCTCAAGGCAGGGATGGAGCCTACCAACATCAGACCATATCGGTACCCGCACATGCAGAAAGCCGAGATTGAACGCAGCGTACGGGAGATGCTCGATGCCGGCATCATACGGCCTAGCACTAGTTTCTTCTCGGCTTCGATCATTCTCGTTAAGAAGAAGGACGGGTCCTGGCGATTTTGTGTGGACAATCGGGGCCTTGAATAGCATCACTGTGAAGGATATGTTTCTGATTCCTTTGATTGAAGAGCTGCTAGACGAGCTACATGGGGTGACTGTGTTCACCAAGCTTGATTTACGATCAGGCTACTACCAGATTCGCATGCGAGAGGAAGATGTCCACAAGACAGCATTCCGCACTCAAGACGGCCACTATGAGTTCTTGGTGATGGCCAATGGGTTGACGGGAGGACCGTCCACCTTCCAGGCTAATATGAATGAGATCTTCCGTTCGTTGCTTCGTCTCTTTGTGCTAATATTTTTTGATGACATACTCATACACAGCGCTACCTGGGATGACCACTTGAGCCACGTTGCACAGGTATTCTCCATTTTGCGCCAGCATCAGCTCTTTGCGAAGCGATCAAAGTGTTCTTTTAGCCAGAAGGAGGTGGAATATTTGGGGCATCTGGTTTCGGCTGAAGGGGTAAAGGCCGATCCTCGGAAGATTGAGAGCATGGTGTCGTGGCCACGGCCTCAGACTATTCGGGCTTTGCGAGGCCTCTTGGGGCTCACGGGCTACTACAGGCGTTTCGTGCGGGACTATGGGAAGATTGCCAGGCCGTTAACACAGTCATTGTTTTAAATGTCCTCCGACATGTCCGACATGTCGCCCAACATGTCCGACATGTCGCCCGACATGTCCGACATGTCGCCCGACATGTCGCCCGACATGTCCGACATGTCGCCCGACATGTCATTTTTTAGGGCAAAACGATATGTTTTTCTAAAAAGTATAGATTATGTCCTTTTGTAAAATATAGGCCGACATGTCCGATTTTTTCCGATATATCGGCCGACACGACTTTTAAATATATCGTCCGCTATTTTATTTTATGTTATATTAGCAGACTAGCAACATATGCTTAAATCGAATAGACTTATTGTTTCAATTTTTTAACGTTTTATTCTTACAACTAATTTTGTATAATTGTTTCACAATTTTTTACTTTCATATTACAACAAATATGAAAATATTTAATACATTTATTACAAAAATATGAAATTATTTAAATCTTCTTTATTTGCAATAAACTTATTGTTATCAAAATAAAATTATTGTATACTATTAAATATATTTACAATGTATAATTTTGTATTTGTTAATAATATTTTAACGTAGATACTATTCGATTTTATTTCGTAATATAAATGACTCATTTTTTATCTATTTTTTATATTATTTTTCTATTTTTATAAGATATAATTATAGTTAGTATACATAAAAATAAAAATTTTATTTATAAGACATGGAAATCCGATATTTTAAAATATCCCCGACATATCTCCGACTTCCGACATCCGACATTTAAAAACTCAATCCGATATGTCGCCGACATCTGATATTTAAAACATTGAACACAGTTGTTACAGAGGGACGCCTTTTCTTGGCAGGATGAGGCTGAGTCAGCTTTTCAGGCACTCAAACGGGCTATGACGACGACTCCAGTTTTGGCACTCTCGGACTTCTCCAAGGAGTTCGTCGTGGAGACGGAGTTCGTCGTGGAGTGGGACTAGGTGTCGTGCTAATGCAGGAGGGACGGCCGTTAGCTTTCTACAGCAAGGCTTTGGCTCCGCGGACATTAGGCCTATCCGCCTACGAAAAGGAGATGTTGGCGGTTATTCACGCGGTGGCATTGTTGCGACCATACCTGCTGGGACGTCATTTCAAAATACGGACAGATCATCAGAGTTTGAAGCATTTTTTGGAACAGCGGGTCTCTTCCCTCTCCAACAGAAATGGGTCACCAAGCTTTTGGGGTACGACTACGAGATTGTTTATCGGCAAGGGAAGGACAATCGGGTTGCTGATGCACTATCCCGTTTTCCTGAGGACGCTCTGGCCCAACTTTCTACACCTCAGTTGGACTCTATTGACGAGATTCAGGAGGAGGTACAGCGAGACCCCGAATTGCGGGGCATTGTGGAGGATCTGCGGCAGGCACGAGAGACAGCCCCCGGTTATCATCTACAGAATGACCGGCTCAGTTGGTGATGAGGCCTGTGTTGAAATGTTCTCATCAAGGAGGTCGGGGGTTCAAGCCCCGACCTCAACAACCCGCCTCAATTAAACTGGTTGAGGAGACGGGTTGGGGTGTGGGGGCCGCGGCCCTGTTAGGGGATCCCGATTGGGGGGCCACTATGGATCATTGTCGTGGACTGCTTCGCGTGGTGCGGTATTTGAGCAGCTGGTATTGCCCACGGGTACGGGTGAAGCATTATCCCTAACATAAAAGTGCATTGAGGCAGGTTGTTGAGGTCGGGGCTTGAACCCCCGACCTCCTTGATGAGAACCTTTCAACACAGGCCTCATCACTAACTGAGCCGCGGCTCAGTTGGTGATGAGGCCTGTGTTGAAAGGTTCTCATCAAGGAGGTCGGGGGTTCAAGCCCCGACCTCAACAACCCGCCTCAATTAAACTGGTTGAGGAGACGGGTTGGGGTGTGGGGGTCGCGGCCCTGTTAGGGGATCCCGATTGGGGGCCACTATGGATCATTGTCGTGGACTGCTTCGCGTGGTGCGGTATTTGAGCAGCTGGTATTGCCCACGGGTACGGGTGAAGCCTCACCCCTAACACGCGTCCAGGCAAAAAATGCGCCGGAACAAATAAATGCACGCAAAATGGGTATTCGGGCGAAAAATGTGCGTCCGTGCGAAAAAATGCGCCCCCGGGCAAAAAATGAGCGTTCGGGCGAAAACTGCGCGCTCCGGCGAAAAATGGCGTTCAGGAGAAAAAAGCGCAGCCGTGCAAAAAATACTCGTCCGGGCGAAAAATGAGTGCTCGGGCAAGAAAATGGACCATCGGGCGAAAATGTGCTTCCTGGCGAAAAATGCGCGCTTGGACGAAAAATTCGTCCCGGGACAAAATGCGCGCCCGGACGTTAAATGCGCCCACCGGCGAAAAATGAGAGCACGGGCGAAAAAGCGCGCCCGCGCGAAAAATTGCGCGCCCCGGCGAAAAATGCGCTCCCTGGCAAAAAATGCGCGTCGGGCAAAAAATGTGTGCCCAGGCAAAAAATACGCGCCCCGGCGAAAAATGCTCGCCCCGGCGAAAAAATGCGCGCTCGGGCGAAACAATGCGCGCCCGAGCGAAGAATGTGCGGCCAGGAAAAAAATACGCGACCGAGCGAAAATTTCTTTTCCGGGCCTAAAATGCGCCCATGGGCGAAGAAATGCTCGCCGGAGCAGAAAAATGTTCGCACGGGAGAAACTTCTGCGCTCGGGCAAAAAATGCGCTAACCTTGTATTGGGATGAGGAAGTGCTTTTAGAAAAAGATGAAAAGTAGGAGACAAGTGACTTTTCAGAAAGAGGAGAAAAATGAGTTTTCCGTGGTAGCTTTTCTCACCGGTAGACAATCCAAACGGTTTGTAAGGTGCGGTGACGTTTTTCAGAAAACGGAAAGGAGCTAAAAAACTCTTCTGTTTGGGAGAGCTGCTGCGGATTGAAAAGCTGCTGATTGAACAGAGCTCTTTAGACAGAGCTCTTTGAGGAGCTGTTTTGAAAAGCTGCAGGCTGTTTGGATGGTCTGTGTATAAGCGCTGATTGAACAGAGCTTTTTCAGATAAGACTGTTTGGTAGAACAACATTTTGAGAACTTTTTCAAAAAATTGTTTGGCTGGACAACTTTTTAAAAATTATTATTTTTCAATTAATAATAATAATAATTCCTCTTAAATTAATAATTCCTCTTATAAAATTCCTATTATAAGAGATAATAATAATAAATAATATTATTATTTAGAGTAATAATAATTTATGTTATAAATTTCCAATAATTAACTCATTTATTATAATAATATTATTATAATAAATGATAAAATTTACCGTTATAAAAAGAGCAGAAGCATTTATAAAAAGAGCAAAATTATAATATTATTATAATTTTATAATTCCTATTATAAAATTTACCCTTAGAATAATTCAAAGCTCGCCGGAAAACTCATTTATCACCGTGGGAGGAGGCCGGAGGGGGGAGGAGGGAGGGGGGGAGGGGGGAGGAGGAAGGAGCTTTTTTCCATGGCTGTTGGAGGGAGGAGGAGGAGAAGATCTGGCATCGCCATGGCTGCTGGAGGGAGGAGGAGATCTGGCATCATCGTCGCCATGGCTACTGGAGCTCGCCGAGGAGAAGATGACCGGAGGAGTGGAGGAATCGCCATGGCTACTGGAGCTCGCCGAGGAGAAGATGGAGCTCGCCGAGGAGAAGATGATCGGGAACGAAAAACAGCGACAGGGTCTCGCCTGAAACAACCCTGGATGCTCGGCTACGAGAGGCGTCGAGGATGGATTCTCACCTGGAACTCGGGAAGACGACGGGAGCGAGCGCAAAAGACGCGACTGGAGGTATCAGGAAGTAAAGACGCGATCGGGAATTGATTTCCGGAGCGCTGAACGCGGGGGTCGGCAGCTTCCCAAAAATAGGCAAAAACGGGGTGTTATAAAAATCAATTTTCAAAGAGCTCGGCTGCCAAACATCAATAAATCAGCGGTTGCGGCTGGGAAATAGATTTTCCAGCCGCAACCGCTGTCCCAAACAGACCCTTAGTCTCTGTAGGTGCAGCTTCCTTCTATCCGCAAAAGCCAGCTACCACGATTGCAGTCTGCTTGCCTCTTCCTCCCCTGTTTTTCTTCTGCTGCAATCTGTCTTCTCCTACAATATCAGCACTTCTTTTCCTTCTCTTATTCTGCAGTCGACCTGCTGTCACCCTCCACAGTCACGTCGCTGCCACCAGTTGCAGTCGAGTAGTCGTCATTGCTACATATGAGAGTTTCCTCTCTCCATAGAATGCCGCTAGATTTTTCTCACTGTTATCACGAGTTTTCAATCCGCTATCTAATTTCTATGATGAGCACACTTTGACACCATGTTGTACATTGATGCCCAAGTGTTTCCGCATTGGCATACTGTTACACACTAAAGATGAATGCTACAACATTCTAGCATTCATTATTTTGCTTGTTCGGTTACTTTGACTGATTGTTGGATAAACAAATGTAGATTGGCGGACTCTTGGATCTATATGCAGGAGTATTTGTATTGTATCTTGCTTAGAGGAAATTTGAATTTATCAAACAGAAAAAAAACATACTATTGTGGTAAGGTCGAGTGCAAAGTTGAATATAGAGCTATGATTGTAACCACATATCGGTTAATATGGCTAAATCATTTTCTTTGAGAGCCTGGATCCCTTAAGGACGAACCCATTGAACTATTGTGTGATATTATGATAAGATGAACATCATTTCAAATTATATATTTCATTTACAAAAGATTGTGTTCAGAAAAGTAATCACATTCTTTGTCAGCTCAAATGACCAATTTACCTAAATGATGACAAAAGCAATTGGGTGATCCCAGGTTGAATTATACATGTCCAAATTAAGTTTCTATGATAAAAGCAGTTGGGTGATCCCAGGTATATATCATAAAAATGCCATTTTAAAGAGTATAGTTTCCCCTAAAATCAAAATTCTAATGAAGTTCTATCCATTTTGAAATGTCGCTTTATCATTGTGGATTAACCGCTTGTTGATTCATTTGGAAAACCACCTATCAAAATGGATTATCATGTTTTTATTACGTATTTTATGAACTTTCAATTAATTTTATTACTATTTGATAACGGTAGTTAAAATTATAAGTTCTTGTCATCAGTATTGTAGTAATGATGGAACAAAAGGTTACATGCATGACCAAGGGATCCACGTGTCTTAAACCTATAACCTCTAAAACATATAGAAGGGCTCCCAAATCCTATATAATGGTCATACATTTTTTTATTTTATGTATGTGTTATATATATAAGGGAAAAACTCTTTAGTGAAACATTTATCTTTCTAATTTGACTTTTTTTTTGCAATTGTTATAATTTTTTATAATTGGATTCTTTTTATTTTAAATAAATTTTATATTTGGAGAGTCACAAAATTTGATAGGAATGACGAATGACATGTGTACTATCTCGCCGGGGCACGGGGGAACCTTGTGCACGACAGCTTTTTACAAAATAGACACTTTGTGATTCAGACTCATATTGTTTATTTTTCCCCTTCATCTTTCTCTTTTGCTAAATTTTTTTTATTATCTTCTTATTGCATGAGCAGTTTATTTCGCGATTCTCATGTTGTTTCTCTTTTATACGTATATATATAGGAATAATTACCAAAACTTCCCCTAGATGTTAGCATAATTACAGGCACCACTCTTCTTTTTGAAATTACAAAAACTTCCCTTGTAAGTTTACATTTCATAACATTCATGCACAAAAATATTCCCTTGCAGTAAATTTTAACGGGGTCTTTTTATGCATATGGATGTTATGAAATGAAAACTTGTAGAGGAGATTTTGGTAATTTCAAAAGTAAAATGAGTGTAACCTGTAATTTAGAAAACATAGAGGGGAGGTCCGGTTAAATGATCGGATATATATACTAGCATCTTCACACGGGTTGTGCAAACATGCTCAACTGCTTTAGCGCAGGCTTCGCCAATGCTCGCCTGTTCTCGCAAACGGGCTACGCCTGCATGCAAATGCGCTATGCTCTCCGCCAGTTTGTGGGTTGTCTTAGGTGCGCACAGGCAAAAATACACTTAACATCATTTTCCTCTCTATATATCAAGTATTTCTACATTTGAACATCATTTTCCGACAACAACCGTTTTTCTTCAATTTATTTGTTCATGTGATCGATTATTCCGAAATGCGATTTGCTAAAGAAGTATTCAAAAAGAATCTTCAGACATAAGCTCTAATTCACACCATATAATTCTCCAAATACCAAAGAAGTACTCTCTCAATCAAATTATCTAAACTCAAATTGGAAATTTTGGTAATTATACCTATATAAAAGGAAATACTCATATTTTGCTAATAACATAATATGAATCACAACCGCCAGATCAAATATGATCATAGGCAGGTGAAAAAAAATTCTTCTTAGTCCAACTAAAAGGAGCTTTATACCCACGGTGACGGAGGAGTATATGGCAGAGCTCCTGATAGCACCTCTCCTGCTACGATAATGTCATTTAGAATAATTTTGATGCACTTGAACCAAAAATTTCCTTATGAATTTTAATTTTTTCTCTTCCAAAAAGCACGCATTAGTTTGACCAATAATTTTGACATTAGTTTCTATATTTTCAATTTTTTGTAATTTAACTAGGAATGCCAGTTTCTCTTGAGGCTAGGAAAATATGAAAGGGTCCTAGTGCAAACTGCAAAGTGTGCACAAAGTAGGACAATTGGTGGTATTGCTACTATGTAACATAGTAACATTCCCATTGGCTTTCTTAAAACCGAGCCTATCTACATTGAATCGACACTAGGCCCAAACAATCTCTAATTGAGGGTATTGGTGTACTTGTATGTTGATACCGGCATGATGATATCACAGAGGATGCCCTTGATATTTGCATTGGCATATTGATACCCCATCGGCATGCCAAGAGGTAAGACTGAAGATAATGATATCCATGTGACATTTGACCCTTAATAAGTGTATTATCGTGTTGATATTTGGTTATCTGCATATCAATAAGATTCCTGAGAGTTTCGGTTTTGCGATTCCAGTATCAGCGTGTCGATAAGGTCGAGGGCTATTTATAAAGATGTTGTACATAGCTCCTTTGAACACTTTTCCTTCTCAAGCTCTAAGACAGTTTTGTTAGGATTTGAGCGTGACGATCCTTCTTGCAGGGGTTGCCTGATAGGTTGGATCTGGTGTTCTACTTTCCTTCTTTCATCGGGCGCGTGTGACTTCAATTTGCATACACTTAGTGATTTGAGCTCGGTGATTAAGTCTTAAGCTAGACATGGTGTGAAATCTGTCGGCTTTTTAGATCGGGATTGACAGTGATTGTATTGACGCATCATTTCTCCTTGTTTTACTTGTGCGACATATGGAGCCACAAAGCATAATGGTTAGCGCCATTTATGGGAGATCTAGGGCCAGGGCAGACAAATTTGGGAACAAAAGTTGTGACGCGTTTGCCTGGTGGTTGCTTACGTTTGAATGTGGATGAATCAGGATCTATGAGGACCCTATATTGACAACAGTTTTGTTAGGATCTTAGAGTAATTTATTTAAAACAAGGTACGAACAGGTAGGGGTCTGTTAAGGCTCTGCCTTGGCAACAATTTCATGGAGATCGTTACGGCCTTACGGGTAATTGGTTGTGATAGGACCTTGGGCGAAATACCAAGTGAAGTGATACCCGAACAGACGTAACAATAGTGATAATTGTTTCATAATGGAGTAAATGCCATGAGTACGCTTGTAGGATTTAGTTGTGTAGGATCCTTAGTGGACCCTAAGGGGTGAAGATTTATGTTGTGATTAGTGACCTTCTATGTGGTGTTGTGATGAATATTATTATAAAGGGCAGCCCGGTACACAAAGCATCCCCGCGGGGCGAGGGTCCGGGGAAGGGTCCCACCACAAGGGTGAAATGTAGGCAAACCTGAACCTGCATTTTTGCAAGAGGCTGCTTCCAGGACTCGATCCCGTGACCTCAAGGTCACACGACAACACCTCAACTGGTGCGCCAAGGCTCCCTTCGTGATGAATATTATTATATGCATATATATATATATATATATATCTTTATTATATAAATCAATATGCATATCTTGAAAGCGCACCATTCTTTCAATTCCAGTCATTGGATCTCTTCTAATTTCAAATCCCACCGTTTGATTCTAACAACAACCATAAAACATACGAATCCCGCACCATTACTATGAAAATCCCTCCCGTGCTTCTGACTCCTCGCCCGTGCTTCCGTGCCTTTGTGTGCCCTCGCTTCCCCCACACCGAAAGCCTCGACGAAAACCTCTCCTGAATCCCTCACCGTCGCTCTGCTCCTCACACGAAGTCTCGACAAACCCCTCGCCTGAAGCCTCGACAAGCCCCTCGCCTAAAGCTCTGACCGACGCCATGGTTCTCTCCTAAAGCCATCTTCCTATCCCGAGGTTCTCGCCTGGAAGCTCATCTTCCTCATCTGAATCAACAGTGATTTTTCAACTGTGTTACACCAGTATTTTTCTCTGCTCCATTCCCCTTCTTCTGCTAGGGCATTGACTAGGATTTCTCCAACAGCAAGCAACTGTGTTATAACACTTCTTGCACTTGCGGTGTGTGCAGAAATTGTTGTTCTATTTTTACAATCATCCATGAGAACAAGCTTCCATTGCAATAATCCCTAAAACTTTCGCCTCCCTCTCACAGCTACCGCCCCTTGCTGTCGAAGCCACACAATTCATGAGTCCGATTTTTGTATTCCCGCTTTCCGCTCTCCTCCTTTAGGGCTCGCTTTGCTTCGACCCTTCAACCTTTTCTTTTTTTTCCCTTTGCGCAGAACTCTCCGCTCTCCTCCTTTTCGCTTTGCCTCAGGCGTTCACTCTCGCTTAGGGCAGATACATTTGAGGCGGTCAAGTCTACTTTCACTCTCTCCCGGGAAAAGTGTGACTGCATCCATGAAGTAAATATGTTGATATGTATATAATAACTAGAGATTTTTGGGAAAACTCGAATGAAATTGCTGGTCATTTTGATGTGGCAAGGTAAGCATCAATTGAATTTTCATTTCTATATTTGTAATTTCCATACCTATAAGGTTGTATAAATGTTTTTTTTACGCACACTGATGTTGTTTTAGAAGAGTTTGCATATACCTTCTTTTCTTTCTTATGCCAGGATTTCTCTGCTGCTCAGAAAATTGGTGCTGATGGCTTACATGGAAATTCTTAGACGGACTTGGACATGCTACAGCTTGGCTGGCATTCTGACCCAGGTGAAGTATCATCTTACTAAAATTTACCCTTCTTGCTACTTCTCAAAGGTTGGAACTCTTAGAATAGAAGTCAGGAAGGAAATATACTTTACTCTGCATCTTATATAAGAAATATTTTTGTATGTTTCTCACGTGCATTTACATTTTTTTACCTTTATGCATCCTCTGATGGCTATCTCAAATATTCTGATACATGTGCTCTCTTGAATCTTTCATATCATAATAAAATGTATAATATATGATTTAATTGATTGATTATATTGATTATGGTGTTTTGTTTCGGTAACAAAAAAAGGCAGGTACACTTCATATATTTGAATGTGTCTTAGAAAGCTCTGTTTACTAATATATCTACTCATTCCTCTGTTTTCAGCTACTTTTTAGGCACGACTTTAAATAATCTGAGTTTTTTGTTTTAACAGGACTACATTAAGGTCCTCCAGGAAGTGTAGGCTTACTCTTGACAAACAAAAATCGCTATCAAGTGAATATCATACTTTTTTGACACATGTGGCTACTTATATGATAACTAAGTTTCTGAACCTTATGTCCATTATAAAATAATTTATCATGCAGTTCACACAGTGGTCTATCACTAAATCTTCTCTTATGTATGCTGGAGATTTAAGAAAACTTGATGATGCCACTTTCAATCTTATAATAAATCCCACTTTGTTGGAGATTGATTTGCACAGTCAGAATAACATGGAGGTAACCTTATTTTTACACCTCCTAATCAACCTTTCTCTCTCTAAGGCTTCAGAGAATTAAATATTTTTTCTTAGTGTATAGATATGACAACCTTTTCTTAGAATAATTTTATATTTGTTCAATATTAACTAAAGATATGTCAACCTTGACTTAGTGCAATTTCCCATTGTTGCAGTTTCTGCATTAAGTTTCCACTATATTATTAGATAATTTTTTAGTTTAGTGTCAAATGTTCCCCTTTCTATCTGTTTTCTGGCATTCTCCAAATCTAGGTATTCTGATTTCTTTTTCTCTATGGCTCCGGTTCACAAGTTCACATCTGCATAAGGTAATCAAGTTTCTTTACCAAGCTAATGTTATGTTTAGGTTTTTTTCATTAGATTATTAATCATTTCAGCATGTGGGTGTATCACCATTCAAGTACTTTGAATCACTATTATACGAGGTGTTCACGAAAAGTTCAAAAGCTCTCCCGCAAGCTCATTCTGCCCTAAGCTCCCGTATCCTCCTGCCCTCTCTTCACCTATCCCGATCGCTCCCTCTCTTCGACAGCTCCACCTCTCCAGAAATCTTACACATCGGACTCCACCTCCTACTCCACCTCTTCGTCTGCTGCCTCTTCACCTCTTCTCAGATAAAGGTACTCTCCTTCATTTATTTTCCTTGATTGCTGAGAAGAGGTAGATCGCCCCCGCCTAATGTCGCCGCTTCGCCTAATGTCGCCGCCACGCAGAATATGCTTGTTGGCGCAGCCCATTGATTTGTGGCTGAAGCTCGCTTGGATGCGGGCGCAGCCCGTAGTGCCGCATCCTAGGTTCTGATTTTTTTAGGTATGTCTCATATGAAGACCTCACAAAGTTAGGTTATGATTTTTTCTTCTTCAGTTCCTTTCCATAGAAGATAATAAACAACTGTTGCTTCTGTTATCATTACATCTCTTGCTTCCTTCAGATTTTGTTTTTTAATAACTCTGCACCATCAACTCTCACATTTATGAAATGATTGTATCTGGTTGGACTAACTTTTTCAAGTTAAAAGTCAATAAGGTTAGGGAAATAGTCTCTTCATTTCCATTAGACATCGGCTTTTATGATGCATTGATGGTATGTGGTTTAACACTTCTATGATGACTTTTATGATGCCTTTATAATAAACAACTAATGCTTCTGTTATCCATAACTGATGGAGTTGCTACTATTTCACTTTTATATTGTGGCACATTGTAAAATAGCATTCAAGCATATATTCGCAACAATGGAAATTCAGCAGTTTTAATTCAACCTTCATTAACTGGATAACAGACATTTTCTGAGGAAAGAAGAGTAACATCAACCTCATGTTATAGGTCCAGGAACTCCCTTTGCTCTTGGATTTCTGCTTTCGATATCACAGAGTCTTCTCATGAACCATAGTTAACAACATATATAACAGACATTTTCCCGTTTGGTTACGGGCGAAGCCAGGGGCGGGCGAAGCCAAGCTTGAATGCCAAGTGGGCGAAGCCCGCTTGGTTAAGGGCGAAGCCCGCTTGGTTAAGGGCGAAGCCCGCTTGGTTAAGGGCGAAGCCCGCTTGGTTAAGGGCGAAGCCCGCTTGGTTAAGGGCGAAGCCCGCTTGGTTAAGGGCGAAGCCCGCTTGGTTAAGGGCGAAGCCCGCTTGGTTAAGGGCGAAGCCCGCTTGGTTAAGGGCGAAGCCCGCAACGACGCATCGAGAACGGGCGTAGCCCGTTCGAAGATGCTAGTATATATATATATATATATATATATATATTGAATGCATAATAATTACAATGCACATAGAAATATTTGTTCATTAATTGATTACTCCATTATTGCTCATTGTTGATCTCATGCTGCTTAACTTTACATTTGTATAAAGAAGTGTTGACTGTGCAGAATGAGTTGTACCCTGAGACAATTAGAGGGCCAAGAAGGAGAGACGTAGTTACATGTCACCCTTTGGCTGGCGCACCTCTTTAAACTAACGTGTACGCAAGTAAGCTAAAGATGGGGTAGCAGTGATCAAGCTACTAAATTGGTTTGCAGAGAATTGTCCATTATTGTATTATTTATACAAGCATGCTTTAAGAACTTCAAACAAATCCTAAGACACGGTGATTGATGTAATTAAGATACTTGATATGTAATCTATGAGATGCTATTGATTCGACGTGCTGTAATAATACAGAATATTTTTGATTTATCCCTTTTATTGAATACATGTTTTCTATTGACGTTGGTCTTTTATAACCTTATACTATAAGACTCATCTCATTCACATTGGTCATGGGATTCGGACAGACCCATGACAAGGACGGCTGTAGACAGTAGGAGTGGTATTTTACACTGTCATCACACATTATGCATAGAACCTTGGGAGTATTTTGCTATATATATATAACTACTATTATTCTTAATCTCGCATTTAATATTAAAAGTGATGCGTTGTTATTCAAAGTTGGCAATTTTAAAGACAACTTCCTAGCACTCAAATATAGAATTTGCAAAGGAATATGAATGCATTGGGAATATATTAGTCACATACGACATTAGCAAAGTAATATGCATTTGACAACCAATCAAATCATCAACAGAAATAAGACAATTGCATCAACTGGAAGACTTTGCAATAAATAGCAAATTTTTTATAGATAATTAGAATAAAGTTCCAAGAAATTTGTAGATGCAAATAAAATTTAAGCTAGTATTAAGTACCTTTTATAAATATAATGAACAAATTGCTGAATCATACCTGTAGCTGCGGCTTCGGCTATAACTTCGACTACGGCTCCTACCACGATGAGGACTTGGAGAGCGAGAGTAACTTCGTCCACGCCTACAATATAAAAACAATTAATGCAAGATTACCAACTATACTATTATCCAACTGAGTAATATAATAGAAAATCAAACAAGAAAAAGCAGCATACTTTAGATCCTTGGGAGTGTTCTGGCAGTTCCTCTCAATATGACCTCTTTCACCACAGCGATAGCACTTATTCTTCCAGTCCCCAGCTTTGCAGTCCCTAGCCCAGTGCCCATCAAGCCCACAATTGAAACAGCGTCCTGAACCAGGAGGAGCGCCCCTCCCAAGATATTCACGTGAACCTCCAGGACCACGTGGGCCCTACATACATGCCAAGTACATAAAATTCAAAAATTAATGAAGTCTCATATTTTCAATCAACAATCTCCCATTTAATTTCACATCTTTGACTAATTGTGCAATTAACATCAACCGTCAAACTCTCATTCATGTTTAAGAGGGGTTGTAAAGTTTTGCATGTTGATTTGAATAACAAAGCATGCTCCACAGTTCATGCACTTTAGTGTGGCTGCTTATAATAGATCATAAGTAATTTGCTGTCTCTCAGAATATATAAAAGAGAGTATATGCATCGCTATTGGCTATAAAAGGGATAAGAAATGACAAATGGGATGCTATATACTCAAGTCCAGTATAATAGCTTTGACAGTCCCTTTTAGGCACTTGAAATATTCAAATCCTTATAATGCATTTACTGTTCTTAGTGCTACGAACTTAGTAGCAAAATAATCCTTTAAATAATCCTTTTTTCGACTACTCTTCCAAACAAGTAACATGATGGGTCTTCTAATAACAGAATGAACTTATCATCTCATTTTCCTCTTCACAGATTATCTGCTGAACTCCCGCTGTATATTTCAATATGTTTTCTTCCCATTCCTAGTGCAACCTCTGCGCAACAACAAGGGACTGGCAGTCGACGAGCATGAGTCTTTCCCATTGTTGAACAAACCGCATGGACCAGATATGCAAAGAAGATTAATTCAATATAAAGGGCAGCCCGGTGCACAAAGGCATCCCCGCGCAGCGAGGGTTCGGGGAAGGGTCCCACCACAAAGGTGAAATGTAGGCAAACCTTACCATGCATTTTTGCAAGAGGCTGCTTCCAGGACTCGAACCCGTGACCTCAAGGTCACACAGCAACACCTCAACCAGTGCGCCAAGGCTCCCCCTCAACCGGTGCGCCAAGGCTCCCCTTCAATATCATCAAAAGAAATTAACAGCAAAATACCATGATCAATTCCGTAAGATACATGTAAGTTGGAAGTGTTTGGTGAAAATACAGAACATAGATTACAGACGAAGTCAAAAATAAACACCTGCAAGCACCACTTACTACTCTTTAAAGTTTTAAATTGTGTTTGATTTAGAACTCTAATATCTAGCGACTGTCCAACGATATAAATAGCATTTCCTGATTCAGATTAAGGCTTTGTTTGGGAGACCATTTTTTTGGGTGCAGCGGGCTCCATTCGACACCAGAAATTCTGGTGTTGTTTGGGAGACAGTTCAAGCTCCATTGTTGCATTGTTTCAATTTACCACTTGAATTTCAGCCTCTTTTTGAACATGGGAATGGAGCTCCATTCTCCGTTCCAAAAGAAGCTTCATTCCCACCGAACCAGAGACTAAACACCACCAAATTCTCTAACAAAGCCTAGATTCATATAAATTTCTATGATCTATATAACAGACAATCCATAAGTGATCTACAAAATTCTTGTACATGCAAGAAGATACATCCATACTAAATTTTTAAAAAAAACTTGAATAGGACCATCAAATGAATCCAAGTGCTTCAAATTAAATCTCCATGATCCAATGGAACACGTGGTTTTTTAATGCATAAGGACAACATAAAATCCAAAATATTTATGTTGTTTATAGATACTAGTGGTCATGCACAATACATCGTGCGCAGTGTGCTGGCTATAGTGCTCATCCATTGCTCGGGCGGGGTTGGATAACATTGTCATTGCACACTGTACATGAGGTGGACCGTATTCACGACCGCTAATTCGTGTAAAAAAATATATTTGATCAATGGTTTCTAAAGTGTGACCTTAAGCTGCAGTCATCTATTTACAAACACCATATGTCTTTGCATCAACTTAAGCTCCGTTTGGGGGGGCTTATTTTCACCGGTCAAGTGGTTACAACCGCATGTCGTAACCGCTTGACCGGTGAAAATAAGTCCCCCCAAACGGAACCTTAGTCTACTCCAAAAGGGATCACTAAGTGTAATATAAAGAATGCTGATGGCACATTATATATATTTTATACATTACCTAAAATTGTAAGATAAAAAAAATCAGTTCTACACACACAATCATCGAAAAAATCAAAAAATATTAGACATCAAAGTGATACATTTTTGAAAATCTTGATAATGATTAGTACGATGTCTTTTAGCAGTAAAAACAGCAATGAAGCAAAAAAATTTAACAAAAAACATAGCATCGAAAACCGAATTTGTCGCAGACTATAACAGAATATGCACTCAACTGAAACCATTAGGCATTCCTCTCGTCTGTTCAGTAACAAATAACCGTAAAAGGATGATAGAACTCTAATCAATGTTGACATCATCAGCCTTATTGGCCCTTCATCTCAATTACTACGGATCGGATTTATGAATCATCATTCTTCATTCAGTCCTGCTTAATATCATGCAACCCCCACAAAATGAATAATATATTAAACACCCAATTCTTCGGTAAATTAAACAACTGAATTTCAAATAAGAAATTCAGTACATATATAGCTGCTTAAGTCACAAGATAAAATTTTCAAACAATTCAAGATTCAAATTATAGTAATATCCAAATCCTTGCACTGGTTAAGAGAGGAAGGGCAATCATGAATGATACAAATTTGCCAAAGATATACTACAACAATAATGTTGAAAATTATTAAATTTAAACATTGCAATCAGTATGATGGAATGTGTAATATCGATATCTGCTACTAAGGTAACACTTACCCCTCTAGCAAATTCCACAATGAGACGACCTCCATAAAATTCTCGCCCGTCTAGGTTATATCTTGCATCATCAGCATCTCGTGGATCACTAAACTCCTGGTGTAATTTGTGGACCAAAAAAATCAAGTATGATAAAATTATAGCTCATAGACAGGAGGCTTCCGAAAAACTCGAACCTTGTCCCAGTAAAAAGTAAATAACAATGTTATAAATAGCAAGAAAAAGTTGAAGAGTTGAGGTCAACATACAACGAAGGCGTAGTCATACTTCAGGTCCACATCCCGTACTCTGCGGAAACGGTTGCCACAAACAGTAAGGCCATCATCACTTAAGGGTATGATACTCGTTCCTCAGAAGATCAACTAAACACCACTTTGTGATTGTTGCCATTTCCATAAAAACATAATACTACAGAAAGAATCGCCTCCTACAATAGCCACCAATTCCACCATGGGCACCCTCCCACCGGGGACCTTCAGGTTGGGCATACACCCAACAACCTTCAACAAGATCATTAATGTTAAGATACAACGAACGCCTAGGGCTAAACCTTCTCACGAGATAAATTTAAGAAAAAAACACAGAAACCTGAAGTAGGTCACTGGCCTGTCAAAGGAATATATCCTAATAAGATTGGTGTTTCTTCCCATAACCCATTTACAAAAAAAAATTGTGATCCAGAAGCAGTAACACTGAAATGAGCTACAATGAAAAGTGCCCAAGATCTTTAAACAGTTGATGAAGGAAAACAAATAAAAATAAAAATCGAGAATGCACAAAAGGGGAAACAAGAGGAAAAAAGGTCAATGTAATCTATTTTCGCAGAGAACGTTTAGCCCCTAGACTTGGGAGTAAATAGATATTTTGAAACTATAGGCAGTCTACCTATAAATGGCTAGGATGAGCTGGCATCTATCATCTTATTTTACATTTATCTGAGTAATTTACTTAAAATCTGAGAATAAAAATGGAAAATTACTTGAAAAGTACTGACAACCGCACAAAAATTTCAACAACACATCTACATGAAGAAAGCTAATCTCTGGAAGAGCTGGGTAGTAATAATATGCAGAAGTTTTAATACCTTCCATATCTACCGAAGAGATCTTCAAGATCACGTGAGCGAATCCGTGAAGATAAACGCCCAACATATAGTCGAGTGCTTGCACGATCGCTACCATGGCGATCACTGTAACGTGGCATCTTTCTACTGCAACAATGCAGAAAATTCTGGAACTGACCAAGACATAAAAAGGGGGTCACACAACTTCAAAAAATAAAAATAAAACATGATATTTGAAATGGACAAAGAGACAAGTTCACAGTAAATGAGGACCAATCAGAAGTGAAAAGTTGAAGGGCCAGTACTCCTAAATAATTTTTTAGGATCCCATTTACAGAAGTAATGATATTAACATTTTATATTCTACTGTAGATAATCATCAAAATAATTTGTTACCCTTAATGTTCATCGTATTCACTCTCCCCATTTTTAATTATTACAATCAGATATCATGCCTCTTCAGATAAACCCTTCTAGTTCTAGATATACTACTGCAATGTTAATTCATATGAAAATGCAGTCACTAACAATCATAAAGATACAAATATTTCATATGGTGTGCAAAAAAAAATTGCATATCATAGGAAAAGGAGATAAGTATAGCTACAACCTATGTGAAAAGTTCAAAACTACACACTCTTGAAGACAAAGGCCAATGACAATATAAATACAAAAGGCTCATGTTTACTTCCATTGGAATATTATCTGTGCAAAAAAAAACACCTCCACTACTAAGCACACAGTAATTTTAGAACAAATGGATAAGGAATTACATATTAATGAAAAAGGGATGCGATGAAAAAAATTCTAAAGGGAGAAAAATAAAAGGATTAGCAAATATAGCACTAGCTTATCAAGCAGAGCTCATGCTATTTGATAGTGGAACTTAGCATATCACAGTGGTAAATTATTATGAATAAAAAAGAAGGATAGAATAATACACAATCCATCCATTAAAAACAATGAAAGAATAACCTTCCTGCTATTTGAATACCAACTCAAATGATTAATGACGGAATTATAATATGCTAGATTCAAATACACAGTAAGGTGAAGCGGACAACAAGGCACTCATGCAGTAGAAAGGCATACATAAGAAATTAAAATTGACAATCAATGAGTTTTCATTCAGGGAAAGCTCAAAAAGGTTGAGACCTTGATGAATAACTGATGTTGACAAATAATGCTATTTTACTTTTTGTTGAACTTAATTAATTAATTTTATTTTATTAAACATATATTTGGTTCATAATTTTTATGTTGAAGATATAGTGATGTATTTCCTATGATGTGACCTACTTGGGATCATATCCATGTTAGATTATCATAGGCTTGAGTATTCATATTTGGCCAGGTCTAGAAGAGGCTTTCCCGTCTATATTTTTTTTTCCCACGAGTCATATGTTGGTTGGGTTGTCTTCTTTTTAATATTTATGCTTTTGTTGAATTAGTTTATTTGTTTAATTTCTTAGACAAAACATGGTCCATATTCTTTAAGCTGAAGATGTAGTGAAACATTTTCAAAGATGTGCCCACTTAAGATCATACCCACGTTAGATTAGCATAGGCTGAGTATTTGTATTTGGCCAAGCCTAGAAGGAGCCTTCCATCCATATTTTATTTTCAAGTGTCAGTCAAATGATAAGCAGGTTCTCTGTCTTCTTTTGATTCAACCTTGTTTAATTTTGTCGTATTCTACTGGGTCGATTTGGCTTATTTTAGTTTATTTTGTGTTTGGTGGCATCTTGACAGGGAACATGGTTCACGGGCGGCCCGATCCATATCGGAGCCCGTTCAGATTTACACTGTTAAGAGGATTTAGGATGGTCGTATGGACAATCCGAGTCCATAGTCGCGTTCGGAGAGTCATGAGACGCTTTCTATGCATTTTTCATATTTTCTGCACTTTATTTACATATCTTCTGTGTGTTTTGTATCGGCCGAGCATAGTTGTTTGTTGCTTTTCAATAGCTTGCATATAGGATTTGGGGGGTTCAATTTCCGGGATTGCAGAATATGTACAGATTTCTAGGCTCTCGCAATACCTCCGCGGTGCCGATTTTGTGAACCCTTGGTGATGAAGCCAAAGGTACCTACTACCTTTCCTCATCATTCCACTAACCATAACTTTCTCCCACCACTCAATAACTACCATAAACTACCTAAAATCAGTATTAACTGCCACCATAACCAATTGTTATCCTAACCACTTAAAACCATCATTTTACGCCACTAATATTTCTGGTAATTGTCAACCATAGGCAATTTTTGCTTGCTATTCAGTCCCCTAGTGAAGAAATCGACACCTCCCTACAATTTCCTTTTGATTCCTAGCATAAAACTTTTAGGGGACTGCTGTCTAGGACTCGCCCAGTCTCCCCCATAGCCCAGAACCATCAGAGCATCCAATCCCGTTCAGAAAATCCTTGGCCGACTCACTGCTGAAGACCCAGGAATACTGTAACCGCCAAGAACTGCCAGCAAACTCGCCTAAAACTACCATATCTTTGCTACCAGCTCAATTCCAGCCTTCCAAAATTACAAACAGTGACTCCCTTGGTAAGTTGTATAAGGAAGTTCTTTTACTTAGTGTTGAATATTTAATTGGAAAACACATTTGGGATTGAAATTTGTGAATATTTATTGGAAAACATATTTGGGATTGAAATTTGTGCAAGTTTGCTTAATCCTTGTTCTACTTAAAGAGCGTATTTGCAGAGTATTTAATTAAAGCGCTCTAACTTTAATATTAACTTGATCTTGTTCGTTTTATTTAAGGCATATTCTTAATAGTGCATGTTCATGAATTCTTCTTGTAATTTCAAAATTATTGCAATTGAATGTTGCATTATTGCATGTGCATCACATCCATCTACATTTCCCTACACCGCTACACTTGCATTCATTCATTATAGTCTCCTTAGGGCATATTCACCTCATGACCTTCACCTTATCCTAAGGCTACACCTATGTTTGTATTGGTATTTAACATGTTATTAAATAATAATAATAATAGAAGAAGAAAAAACAAGAGAAATAAATCAAATAACAATTGATCTTGCTTGTTTATTTAAGGCAAATTCTTAATTATGCATGCTCGTAAAGTCTTCTTGTAATTTCAAAACTATTGCAATCGAATGTTGCACTATTGTATGGGCATCACATCCATCTACAGTTTCCTACACTGCTACACTTGCATTCATTCTATTAGGGATCCAACGCCGGCAGTTATCTAGTAAGATAGTATTTATGTATGGAGTCGAGTCCTTGTGTATTGAGTCGAGTCTGAATTGTATCGAGTTGAGTCGGTCATATTGTCTTAATTATTATCCTTATTTGTTAGGGTTAGTATCTACGAAGCACCGATACGCCGAAAACAAGCCCGTACCCGTACCGGGTTCGTTTCTGGTACGGGTACGAGTGCGCGTTTGGTAAGCCGCAATACGCATTTATCGTTCTTTTAGGTTTTGTCGGGTTCATTTCTGCCGCTCTCGCTGCTTACGCTCCCTGCTGATGAGCCCGCTGCCGCTCCCTGCTGATGCGCCCGCTGCTGCCGCTCCCTGCGCCTGCGCCCGCTGCTGTCGCTCCCTGCGCCTGCGCCCGCTGCTGTCGCTCCTTGCGCCTGCGCCCGCTGTTGCCGCTCCCTGCGCCTACTATAAGCTACTTCTTCTTCTTCTTCCTCTTCTTCTTCTGAAATTTCTATACCCTTAATTTCTGTCAATACCTTCATTTCTGTACAGCAAAATTTCTCATTTCTGTACAGAAATTTCAGAAATTTATGTACAGCAATTTCTGAAATTTATGTACATAAAAGTTCTCATTTCTGTATAGAAAAATTTCTCATGTCAATACCTTCATTTCTGTACAGAAAAATTCGTCATTTCTGTACAGAAATTTCTCAAATTTCTCAAATTTCAGCAAAGATTTTCTGTTCTGCTCTGATTTTGTGGACCTCTGTTTTTGTGGACCTCTGTATTTCGTGGACCTCTGTTTTGAGAATTTATAATTGCATTTTTAATATATACATATATATTTATTTTATTTAATACAATGTATCCCGCCGTACCCGTATCCTTGGTTTTTAAATTTTGTTGTACCATTGTACCGGATATGTATCGTATCCGGTACCTGTAACTGTACTGGTGCTTCCTAGGTTAGTATCATGAGTCTATAAATAGGCCAGTCATTGTATGAGCAAAGATATGAAATAAGTAAATCAATTTCCCGTCTCTCTCTAAAGTTATCCCTCTCTCTCTAGCTTCTCTCTTCTCAACTCCTCCCTCATTATAGGGTTATCCCCTTGTATCCCCGCTCCCTCTCCGCTGACAACACTTCCGTCGAATCCCGCAAAAGGCCTGTATCATACTTGATATCAAAGCTGAGTCTTTCCTTCCATTCGGATTGTCACCCTTCCTTCACGAGAACAGCTCGATGGAGAGGGTGCAAGCGACTCTGCGTTGTAGGTGGTGGTGGGCTCGAGAAGGGCGAGCACTCGTGGTTGCACGCAAGATGAAGGTGTGAGCCTGGCGCAGATGGGAGAGGGTTCGCTAGCTTGTGTATTGATGTGTTATGGTAGGGTGTCGTCGTAGGGTGTCATCGTAAGGCATCGCTGGACGGAGAAAGTATGGTCGATAATGGCGGTCGACAGCGGCGGTCGACGATGGTTGCTCAAAGCTTTGACTGGACGGCTGGGAGAGGATCTGCTACCGCAAGAAGCAGCGTCCAACGTCGACACAGAAAAAGAGGGCCACGGAATGACGTTGGGATGTTGTTGGCCTCATCGAAGAAGAAACTGAAGACGGCGAGAAAGCAGAGAGACGTGTCGGATGGGTTGGATGCGATACTTACAGCGAAAGAGAAAATATGGTGGGTGTCAGCTGTTCTCGTGAAGGAAGGGTGGCAGTTGGAAGGGAAGGAAAGAGTGCCTCTGATACCAAATATGTTACGGGCCTATTTTGCGGGCGTCGGCGAAAGTGTATGGCAGCGGAGAGGGAGAAGCGATACAAGGGGCTAACCCTAGTATGAGGGAGAAGAAGTTGAGAAGAGATAAGCTAGAGAGGGAGAACTTTAGAGAGAGAGACGAGAATTGATTTACTTCTTTGATATGTTTGCTCATACATGATACTATGACCGGTCTATTTATAGACCCACGATACTAACCCTAACAAATAAAGATAATAATAATAATAATAGAACAATATGGCCGACTCAACTCGATACATTCAGCCTCGACTCAATACATAAGGACTCGACATCGTACATAAATACTATCTAACTAGATAACTGTCGGCGTGGGACCCCTAACTAGATATTGTCAGTGGAGAGGGGGCGGGGATACAAGGGGCTAACCCTAGAATGAGGGAGGAGAGGAGTTGAGAAAAGTGAAGTTGGAGAGATAGGGATAACTTTAGAGAGAAAGACGAGAAATTGATTTACTTCCTTCATATCTTTGCTCTTACAATGACCGGTCTATTTATAGACCCACGATACTAACCTAATAAATAAGGAAAATAATAATAAAGACAATGCGACCGACTCAACTCAACTCGATACAACGCGGACTCGACTAAATACATAAGGACTCGACTTCATACATAAATACTATCTATTTAGATAACTGTCGGTGTGGGACCCCTGTCAGATTCATTAAAGTCTCATTAGGGTATAATCACCTCACGACCTACACCTTATCTTACGCTACACCTATTTTTGAATTAAAGGCTATTAAATTGTGGTAATAATAATAGAAGGAAAAAAACAAGGGAAAGAAAAGAAATAACATGCAAACTAAGTATTAATGAACCAATGTTTTTTGTTTGAAAAATTATCTAGATACAATTCTACCTTACCTTTGTTGTCCAATTTTTATTTACTATTCAAAACTTGCACATGTACCCTCTAGCATGTAGCTTTTTCCGTCTATTTCATTGTATATTTTCCCCATGGACATATGCGGGCATTCTCCGCTTGGGATGTCAACATCCTATAAAGCTTGTAGAGAGCCTAAAGTGCAGAGAACAAAAAAATTATGAGTTAAAAAATCCCAATCAGTTGTTGTAACTTATTTCATGTAGGAAAAAATTCTCCAATAGCATTATATTTTTCTGTATGAATGCTTATTTCTCTGCCATCCTTCAAACATGCTTCTCCCCACCAAGTGTATCTTTCCTCTTGACCCCTTGTAGTCTCAATGAATGTCCAACATTGTTAAGGTTGTTATGAGGTTAATTATCATTGTTTTTGTGGAATTTCATCCCTTGTTTGAAGATTTCCTTGATGTTGCTTTAGAATAATTGTTTGAAGAATTTTTTAGATTAAGGCCTTTAGATGTATTTTTGTGTCAGATTTGCATTTGACGAGACAGAAACATTTTTGTATGTATTATTGATATTGAGTTTGTGATCTATCGCACATTGAATGTCCTTTATTAAAGACCTAGTTTGTTGTTGTTATTTTTCTTCATTAGTTGTATTGATTTGCACTTTACACTGATTTAGTTTCCATACTCAGTGTCTTTAATCGTACTCCACGCTGATTCATGTAAATGTTCGCATTTTACTTGGTATCCAAGCCTTAGAGTGCAACAATAACTGCACCAAGTGGTACCATGGGCCATGGCATCTGAGTGCACAAAATAAATATGATTATGCAAGAAATCATTCCTTTGTCTCTTTTTTACTCGCACAAATGTTGTCTAAGAAATGAAATGAAACTTTACATTTAAGACTACCAAATACATCATACTTACTGATAAGATAAGGACCTACAACCTAAGCTCGTGGTCCAATAAAGGAAGAAAGAAAAGATATTCGTACATCTCTCATTGCGTTTCATGTTAACAATCAAACAATAATGGAAAGGTTTCATGTTAGAGGAAATTAGATCCCTAATTATCTAATCAGGTGAAAGAGGAAATTAGAAGTGAAAGAGCTTAGTATGTTGAAATTTGATAGCATGCGGCTTACTCTTTGCGTAGATGAGATCATTTTACAAATTTTTGAACAAATAGGAGAATTTTTTAACATAAAAATAACGGTATAACCTATGTGCCATTTTGATTGAAAGAAAAAATGATGCCTAGAGATATTATGTAGAAACTTTTTAATACACGCACTCCATCCCACGTTTTTTTTGCATATATTGACAAGAATTCCTCAATTATCCTGTATTTCAAAAAGGTTTCATTTAACTGTCACGAAAAGAGATGGGGAGTATATGTCAATTTTACTTGATTGTGTAGTTAGGTTTTCTATTAGGTTAATTGCAAACAGGATGAATTGGTCAAATTTACTACTATTGACAAGTCCCTCAATAGATGGATTTGCATATGCAGATGTTGATATGCCACATCAGAACTTAAGAAACCCCAAGGAAACAACATCAACATCCAAATACTAGAAATAAAAGATAAACACCGAGGACAAGACTGCAAAGATAGTAGTAAGAGAGGGAAACAAAATGTTTCAATTGTAGGAGGGGTGAGGGTCAAAAAACAATATTGAATAATGTGGATGATGGCAAAAAAAGGAATTTTCAATAGCAAGTGACAATGGAATTTACAAAAATGTTCAACTGTCATAAGAAAAACTTCATGACAAGAGTTAGCTAGCTCGGTGCCAGAATCCTGAACATAACTTGATCATTAAATTAGTTGACATTGTTAGCAAGCTATGCAAATACAGGTCAGTTGACTTCATAAACAATCTATTGTACCTACTAAAAAATAGTTGATTCAATTCAAATACATGAATCTACAACCAATAAGCTTGTTATCGGGTAGTGTTAGAAAAGGTTCAGAATTTAAAAAGAATTGATAGTCCAACAACGTAAGAAAGACACAAATAGACGATGGATACAATAACAAAGACGAGCATATTATTTAAAATCAAATATTTTCCTTCACATATTTAAGAACTGCTTAATCACAACTAACACAATAGTAATAGGGTAGCCCCCAACAAATTATCATCCATGATATCACATTTTGAAAACAAAAATAACATGGAAGGTTAATCCTTCGTGCATTATCACTTCTAGACACTAAGACAAACCCACCATGTTCCAAACAATAATTTACAATTATTTGAGACTACCTCGCATCCCATGCTAAAATCAATACGCATCACATGATTGAAGAAATCATGAAACAACGAAGAGAATGTAATTTATAGGGTTAAACTTAAACAGTGAGGCGAATTCCAATCTAGATCCCTTTTGTAGACTGGAGTGCAACAAACAGCTAAGAGAAAATCACAACTTTGATAAGAAATCTGGTCCATCCATGACAATCTGTAACTTACATATACCAATTCATAACTACAGAAAAAAAATTTATGTTTGGGCATCGATGTAATATCCCATTGCATTCAAACTTTTTAGTGCGAAGAGTTCTAAGATTTCTAACATAATTTGATATGAAATCAATAGGAAGCAGTATTCAAATGTGAAACATCGTGCAGAAGAAAATAAATAAATAAACCCAGCGAGAAACATTTTGACGATAAATCAATTTTAATCCATCGGCGGTAATCTATCGAAGGTGGTAGCAAGTAAAAAAAAACATATATAAAATTTGGAAACAAGGTTATATCAAGAAAACAGAGACGATTGTCATAAGGTGAATTTTTACTCCGCAAGCTAGACAACGAAACAACTTGCAAGCAGAACGGCGTGAAAGATCATTCAAGGTTGGATGAGCAGGACGAAAGAATGGAAGGAACTATAGTCAACTATCAAACCCTAGCAAAATCTCATGGAACGCATCGACTGGAAGGAGACCGCACCTGAGAATTTCCAAAAGCAGAACCCTAGCTCTCTTCGAGTCTGCAGTCTGCACCAAAAATCCCCGCCGAGGGCTTGCTGGGGGCTATATAGAGTCTCACTGGCTGAACGGCCGTGATTCGATTTTATAATTGGACGGTTGCATCAATGAGTAGGGTTCGCACGTGGACACACGTGATCACGTCAATATTCAGCATATTTCATAGCATAAATGTAAATCAATAAATTTGAATGATCACGGTCCTGAATAGGATCATCAAATAAATTCGTGATCTTAATCGATATTTGCAGGCCTTTAATTTTATGTTTGAAGTTTGCAATCTCTAAATAGATAGTTGCAGTTCTACAAAATATTTGTAGTCCTTTTTAAAAAAAAAAAAAAAATCATTTTTTTATCTTTTTTTTCTCTTTAGAGTCAAAATTTTATGATCTTCTCGCCTCGCTGGGTGGCTAGCTCGGTTGGTGGTTGCTCGGCGTCCTGTCCGCGTGTCGTAGATTGCATTCTTTTCTCGGCGCTATCTTGGCATGCTTCGCCCGTGGGGTTTTTGTTGTTCTGAGATGGAAAATTTGAACTCTTCTTGGACCCGATCGTTGTCTCTCACCCCGAAGGAGGTGGAGGAGGAAATTGTTATTATCTCTGATGACTGATTTGTCTCCCAGGCGACAGACAACTTTGGTATTGGTTGGCCGGGTGGTTGCCCGGCGACAGCCAAATTTTAAGACCCTCAAAAGGATGCTTATTCATACCTTTAACACAGTCAAGCCAGTGAGCGTGCAACAACTTACTGCAGAACGTTTCATTTGTCGGTTCTCGCATATCATTGATCCTCGTCGGGTGCTGGAGGATAGCCCGAGACACTTCGACAAAAATTGACAAAAATTTGATTATCCTTCAAGAGGTTACAGTGCGCGAGGATGTTGTTTCTATGTCATTGGTGTGGTGTCGTTTCAAGATTCAGGTGGAAGGGTTGCCAATGCAGTACATGTCTCGTGCATAATTTTTGGATGCCGAGGTGGATACGAAGGGGACGGTTTGGGGGTCTTCTCTTCGCATCTCTGTTCACATTAATGTGGAGCAACCTTTGCGGTGTGTGGCACGGTTAACTTTGGGCAATGGCGATGTATGCTCAGCTCGCATTTGCTAGAACGCATCCCGAATTTTTGCTATTTGTGTGGGCTAATTGGACACCAGAGACGGTCTTGCCCCTCTCAGCTAGAGGAGTTAGATAGGGATCTTGGAGATAATTCGCCCTTTGGTCCGTGGCTACGGGCTTCGGGGGCCCCTAGGAGTTCTTTTGCTGGAATAGATGGGCGGTCGTTAATTTTTGCTTCTTCATCCAGCTGGGCGATCTCCACTGCAGATCTTCCGCACATTATGTCACCAAATCCGCAGATTGTTGAAGCCACTCCGGTCTCCCGAGCATCAGTGCTTGCTCTTATCGGGGTCATTGTTGTGGATGAGGCTATTAGTGATGATACGCCCCACTACCCACCCACCCCCCCCCCCCCCCCCCCCCCTCGAGGTTGAATGTTTGGTTACAGTTAAAGACTCGGGACCCATTTTGGTCTCACCCCCGGTGATCTCCTCCTCAGCACCGTCTGTCTATTGCTCTCCCTCTTGGGGCAGCCCGGGCACGGTTATATTCTCTGATGTTCCAATGCCATCCCAGGTGTCCCAAATTCTCAGTCCTCGCTCCTGATGAAATTTCAATTACATGATGTTGATATTCAAAACGCCCCAACTGATTGTCTTGCTTCACCTGAGGGCTCCCTACGTGCTCTACCTCCACCGCACATGAAGCGGTCGGCGGCCCTTTGTAAGGCCCCAGTTTTCAGTTGCAACAAGTTCACAGAGTTCTAAGCTAAGGAGCTAGCGGCAGGCGCTAGGGCTAGCGTCGGCGGTAGATCTTATCATCGAAATGGTTGCGTATCGACGAAAGTACTTGTGTGTATCGTTGAAAACATCACGATGAATCGTCGAGTGCTAGCGTCAGCGGTAGCGGTAGCGTCGTCGATAGCTGTCTCGATGAATTCGTGTCCCGGTGAATGTGTTCCGACGATTCGTGTCGAGCAATCGTGAATTCGATTCGATGAGCGTTAGCGCTAGCGGTAGCGTTCTCGACGAATCCTTAAGCGGCTATGGATATGTTCGGCCTAGACTAGCGCATGCGTTAAGCGGTAGCGCCGGCGGTAGCGTTTTTCTATATATAGACACCAAATTCGTGGATTTTCCTTAGTTTCTCACGTGGACTCTCTTCAATGGCAAAGGCGGAGGTCAGGGAGAGGAAGGAGGTCAACAAATTCACAGAGTTCTAAGCTAAGGAGTTAGTGTCAGGCGCTAGGGTTATCGTCGGCGGTAGCTCTTATTGTCGAAATGGTTGTGTATCAACGAAAGTACTTGTGTGTATCGTCGAAAACATCACGACGAATCGTCAAGTGCTAGCGCCAGCAGTAGCAGTAGTGCCGACGATAGCTGTCTCGACAAATTCGTGTCCCGACGAATGTGTTCCGACAAATCGTGTCGAGCAATCGTGAATTCGATTCGATGAGCGCTAACGCAGGCAGTAGCGCTAGCGCAAGCGGTAGCGCTAGCGCAAGCGCAAGCGCAAGCGGTAGCGCTAGCACTGGCGGTAGCTTTCTCAACAAATCGTTAAGCGGCTATGGATATGTTCGGCCTGGGCTAGCGCCAGCGTTAGGCGGTAGCGCCGAAGGTAGCGTTTTTCTATATATATATCCGTAAAATTTGTGGATTTTCCTTAGTTTCTCATGTGGACTCTCTTCAAAGGCAAAGGCAGAGGTCAGGGAGAGGAAGTAAGTCTTTTTTGGCTAGAGCAAGTTCAGGTAGGAGATCTTTTGCGCGCTTGTGCCATCGTTGGATCCGTGGAGAGGAAGCTTAACCCTATGGCACCAAAACGAGCACCAAGGGTAACGATTCTCCTCTTTAATCTCTAAACATGTTAGTCCTTTGATTTGCATAATAGCAGGAAGATTTCCACTAATTAATAGATAAGTTTCTTCCGACGGGTCGATATGGTTTATCCCCGTAGAAATTGCATATAGAGTCCGGATCGTTGTACGAACATAGGCATACTGTGTGAAGCCCATCTAGACAGGTTGGTTTGGATTGGTGATGTTGATATTGCAATACTGCACTCCGGAGAAGACTCTGAGTATGTATGCTTATTTTTCCGGTTCTGGGTGCTGTGATGTACTGCACGGAGTCTTGGAGGTTACCTTCAGGGAATACCCGAAAGAGCTGGTTGTGTTGGAGCCGGGATTCGGCCCAACGAGGAGTTCGGACCCCAAATATGGGTGCAACTCGCGCTTATTGATCCCTCGGAGCAAACTGACCGAAGATTTAGAATTGAGACCCTTGGCGACAGTGTGGAGGTCCCACCACACACCCAGAAGATCGTAGAGCGCTTCCCCTCCTAAGCCAAGAACTGAAGTCGGGCACCTTGGAGAGCTCTGAGAATGCTAACCAAAGATGACATGAGGAGAGAAGCCAAAAAGGAAGTCCTCTCCAAATGTGCCCTCAGGGTCTTATTTATAGTTTTCCTGAACTGGTCTGCTGATAGCGGGGTTCCGCCTTTTGGTTTTACTAAACGCACCCCAATCTGGTCTGCTAACAGCCAAACTCCGCTGTTATGAATGGCTACCGGCATCCCACCAAAGGCAGAAGGGTAATTTCACCTCCTTAGCCCCTGGGCAAGTGGCCTACGAGAGCGCCACTCCTAGCACTTCTCGCGAGTCTCCTCGCGAGTACTGTTCGCGAACCCTCCTTAGGCGAGCGGCCCGCGAAGGCCCTGCTCGCCTTCCTTCTAACGACCCCCCTCCAGGCCATTCCTCGTGTTCTACCCTACGAGATCGCTCTGGCTCGCCTCGCCTGGCACTCGCGACTCCTCAGTGGCGAGATGGCCACTTCCAGCCTAATTCGCACATCTTCGAGCATTATTCTCTTAGGCGAACACATGGTTGTACACAATCCCGCTTTTTGCGAGATTAATCTAAGCTCGTAAAGAATCATCCAACCCCGGGTGTTCGTCAGCGACTGCTGATCTGTCGGGAATCATTTTGTGGGCCCTACTCCACAGCTATAAATATTACCCAAACCGGGGTGACGCGCAACATTTTTCTCTATTCCACCTTTTCCACCTCCTTCTACTGTAGCTGCCGGAAAATGCCTCTTTTCGAAGAACTTCAAGCTCGCCTGAGGGCGTCCAAGGCGGGCGAGCTCTCCACCATGGCCAACACTGCCTCATGGATGACCCGCCAGACCACTCCTTCACTGCCCAAGATGAAAAAGGCGAAGCCAATCCGCCTACACCCAGGGGGATGGGACTGTACTGCTGGACTCCTCTCCTGATAGCAGGCCCACCAGAGAGGTAAAAGCTATCCTTCTCGCTTAACTATTCATTTGATTCCTCTAAACCTCGCATGATCGCAGGACCCCCCTCCTACCGATAAGGGTGCGGGCAAAGACTTAACTGGGGCTCTCCCCGATCCTCCGGCGAAGACTGACCTCGTCAATGGGCAAGCTGCGCGTAAGCTTCCCGTCCTTACCTGCCAAGCTAACATCCTAACTGATGGCCTCTTCGCTTTACTTCTTACAGCCTCCCCTCACGCGACCCCAGGTCATCAAAACTCGCGACCTCAGACGTCGATCCCCCCTAACACAACCCTTAAGACCCCGGGGTTCAATCTCTTGAGGGGGGAGGGCTCTGATGGCTCGCAACCGGCCACAACCACTCCTGTCGACGACGTGACGCGTCGCGCTGGTCTAGGGAAGTCTGTCTCGCTCCCCTTCACTACTCTTTTCAGGGCCAGCCTACCACTTCTCGCCCGCCTCCTGGTAATGATTCTGCTGCTTCTGATGAGACATATCGCTCTCTGTGACAATAAGAGAAGGCTTCGCTAACGTCTAACGATGCTTAGAGTTGCTCTTAGGTGACTCTGAGACCCTCCCCACCGACTCTGACTTTGGGGAGGAAGAGATGCCGCCCCTTCCTTTGCCGGAGCAATGGATGATTTCTTTGGCGACCCGCGAGACCCCGAGACCATGAAGAAGCGGACTTCGGAACAATTTCAGAAATAAGGGCGACTACTGCAGGATCTTCATCTCCAGGCGAAGAGGGACAGAGAAATTGCTGAGGAGCAGCACGTCGCTCTGTTAGATGAATGTGCGCGGCTTCGCGCCGAGATGCCGCAAGATCTCAGCGAGACGGCTACCTCCCCAGGGACGCACATCGCGCGAGTGGAAAATTATGCTCGCTTGATTCAACGTAAGGATCGCGCCATCAGCGCATACCACTACCCTAGGATTCCACCGCGGTCAGGAGTGCGAGGTAGTGGCAGGTAGAAATGGATACACTACTAATCCTCGCTCGCACTCTTCCTCTGCCCCGGCAAGCCCCCGGACAATGCATAAACTTTGTTTAATCTCGCTGGACGATCTCGCAATTCTTTTCTTTCTTATTAACTATTTCTCGCCCGCTACCGGGGCTCTCGCGAACTTATTATTTATTATGCGACATAATTGCTCTTGATGCTCGCTATATCTTTTATTTCTGCTCTCTTTCTTGTTGCTCTCGTATGAAAATTTCGTTTATACTAACCTCGCAAGCTGGTCTTGCTCGCTAATATATCTGGGGTTACCTTACATTTTCGCATGCAATCATCACACGGGGTTTTGTCTAACCGCCCCCCCCCCCCGGTCGCTTCGACTTCTTTCCTGCGCTTTTCATTTTCTATAAATAGGTCTCAGCGCTGAACTCACCTATCGCATTTAACGCTAACCCTTCTTCTTCCTCTGCCTGCGAGATCTTGTGTTCTCTCCGCGCCTTTTGCTCTTTTTCTTCGCAGGTTTCATCAATGGTGGGCGATGCTAGCGAGGCTGAGGGTCGGCTGAAATGCGCCTGGGCCTTTACCGACCACACCTTCTTCCACAGCAACCTGACCGAGGAGGAATACCTCGCCGTCGTCACTGATTTTATCCCGCCGGGGTTCTCCGCTCGTTGCCTAGAGGGGATGATGTAATCAACGTCCCCATGCCGGATGAGCTCGCCATCCCTATAGCCCACTTTGGGGTCGGCCTGCCACTGTGGCTAGAGGTCCGCCAGGTACCTGCTAATCTCGCTTACCTTCTTCTTGTCGAAATTTGAATTCTCGCTCGCTTATTTAAGACCTCGCCATTTTGCTCGCCAGGTGCTCAAACACTTTGGCGTGATACTAGGTCAGCTGACCCCCAACGCCATGGCAGTCATCGTCGCGTTCACATGCTACATGCGAGAAGAACGCATCGAGTTCAGCTTACCAGTCTTCCGGAAGCTGCTCTCCTTCAGGGCCTACAAGGAGGGCACCGCCTACTTCGTGGGCTCAGGGATCAAGGTCGTCGAGACTGTCAACAAGAGCCATTACTGGGCTCAGAAATTCCTCTTCGTCAAAGGGAACTTCGACAATGTTCCCTTCTCGCCAATTCAGCACGGTGAGATCACCTACCTCCCCCAGCTCTCGACGGCCATGACGCCGCCCTGTTCCAGTTCTTCAACAAGAAGAACTTCGAGGTGGTTCACCTCCGCTGAAACCTCAACTCGCTGCTCCCGGTGCTCCCTGGGGAAGGTATGTATCTCGCTCACTCGTCTATCTCTTCTTGAGTCTTTAGCTGACTATTTTTAATTATTAAATCATTACATGTGAGCGAGACCTCCCTATCCATCCTCCTTACGCGAGCAGCAGGTCAATTACTGCGGGCCTTGCTCTCGCGACCATGGGAGCGGATGCCTGCCGCGAGACTCCCCACCCTACTGCCCCGCCTACCAGGAAGAGGGTTGAGTCCTCTGGCCACAAGGATCCCCCTCGCAGCCCTCGCAGAAGAAAACAAAGAGGAATCCCCTCCCATCTGATAAGGGAAAGGGGCATGTTGAGGCCTCCGCGAGCGAGATTTCCCCTACCAACCTTCCCGAGGAAAGGGAGGCCGGCGAGCCGATCAAAGAGGTCGCCAGGACCTCCTCCCTGCCAGTGCCGATCAATCACTGGAACTTTGGTCTCGGCCAAAGGCACAAAGATGAGCCCGACGAGTACCTGCTATACTGGAATCCCGAGGTCAACAAGGCCTCCATATCCACCCTCCTTCCCTCTTAGGTGGAGCAAGCGACAGTGAATGTGCAGGCGTTCTCGCTCTCCTTCGGGCTTTATGGCTGCGAGTACGCCTCGGTCTTCAAGACTGAGACCGCGAGGACCTTGGTATACGAAAGCGCGCGAGCCCAACTCCTTTCCTTGGAGCTCGCCCATATGACGGGTCGGCGATGTCTACAACTGTAGCGCCATAATGAGGAGCTCGCCCTCGCCTACGAAAATTCCGCTGCCGAGATCACGAGTCTAAAGGAGAGGCTGCTCGCCTCCGACGAGCTTCTCTCCGGCCACCAGGATGGAGTGGTAAGTCTTCGGGCCCTAGCCTTTTTCCTTTTCTAACACAGCGCTTCCCCTGGCTTAACCCTTCTCTTCTTTGCAGGATGCCGAGACCGTCAGGGAGCTTCACGCTCGCATCTCCAGTCTGGAAAACGAGGTCGCTGGGTTGAAGGTTTACAACCATGAGTTGATCCGCGCCGCCCTCCCCCCGTCCCCTCACCGCCTGAAGAATGATCAGCGAGCTAGGGAGGAAGAATGCCGAGAAGCCTTCGTCACCGCGGCGCGGTACATCTTTCGGTCCATGCAGGGAGCCGACCTGCTATCTGCCGAGACGGATGACCTGACGATCAAGGATGTGGTCCCGGAGCTGTTTATGCCAGCCCCATCACCTGCGGACAGCGAGGACGAGCCATCCGCCATCGATCATTAAACTTGTACTTTTTATTCTCTATATTTTTTGGCTGGCGAGATCGCCGCGACATATGTATTTGACTTTAATGAAATAGAAATGACAATTTTTGCCACTTGTTCATTGTATTCTCGCCTTCTATATATGCTGCTTTTTCTCGTATTTATATTATTCTTTACTCCTTTTCCATTGCATTCGCCGTGCTCGCGCTCGCCCACCGCGTAGTCGCCCAGCTTTGGCTCAGAACGTGTACTCACCACATTAGTTCTCGCCCTTTTTGTCTACCTTAGGGTGTTAGGTTTCGGGATCAGCCCTCCATATCTCCATCTCGCGGGGAGTGAACATTCCCCCCCCCCCCCCCCCTTTGACTTCGGCGAGCGAGATCCCTATATGACCTCTCGCATTGTTCTCGGGGATTTGAGTGATCCTTTTTACACGCCTTCTATGCCAGCGAGTATTTGGCCTGCCCATCTGGGTCGGCGACTTTGCTGACTTTCCCCTCTATTTTCTGCGAGGACCCTATTTCCCGGGGGGGGGGGCCTCTGCCAATAGCATGTGGGATGAGACCCCCCCCCCCCTCTTTTGCTGTGCGAGATCACACCTTCTCGCCGAGTGAGAAGACCCTTCTTTGATAATCCTGTCAGCCTTTCCGTGAGATCAACCTGACTCACCGGCTAGTGAGAGCCCGGCAGCGGAATCATCCGGGGCATTCCAGCATCAATGGACTTGTTACACTGCCAGCCTCTCCAGAGATCAACCCGACCCACCGTCTATGAGAGCCCGGCAGCGGAATCGATCTTAGGAATTCCAACACCAAATAAGTTGTTACCCTGCCAGCCTCTCCAGAGATCAACCTGAACCACCGTCTATGAGAGCCCGGCAGCGGAATCGATCTGGGGCATTCCAGCACCAAAGAACTTGTTACCGTGTCAGCCTCTCCAGAGATCAACCTGACCCACCGTCTATGAGAGCCCGGCAGCAGAATCGATCTGGGGTATTCCAGCACCAAAGAACTTGTTACCCTGCCAGCGTCTTCAGGGATCAACCTGACCCACCGTCTATGAGAGCCCGATAGCGGAATCGATCTAGGGCATTCCAGCACCAAAGAACTTGTTACCTTGTCAGCCTCTCCAGAGATCAACCTAACCCACCGTCTATGAGAGCTCGGCAGCGGAATCGATCTGGGGCATTCCAGCACCAAATAACTTGTTACCCTGTCAGCCTCTCCAGAGATCAACCTGACCCACCGTCTATGAGAGCCCGGCAGCGGAATCGATCTGGGGCATTCCAACACCAAAGAACTTATTGCCTTGCCAGCCTCTCCAGTGATCAACTTGACCCACCGTCTATGAGAGCGCGACAGCGAAATTGATCTGGGGCATTCCAGCACCAAAGAACTTATTACCATGTCAGCCTCTCCAGAGATCAACCTGACCCACCGTCTATGAGAGCCCGACAGCAAAATCGATCTGGGGCATTCCAGTACCAAAGAACTTGTTACCTTGCCAGCCTCTCCAGAGATCAACCTGACCCACCGTCTATGAGAGCTCGGCAGCGGAATCGATCTGGGGCATTCCAGCACCAAAGAACTTGTTACCTTGCCAGCCTCTCCAGAGATCAACCTGACCCACTGTCTATGAGAGCCCGACAGCGAAATTGATATGGGGCATTCCAACACCAAAGAACTTGTTACCTTGCCAGCCTCTCCAGAGATCAACCTGACCCACCGTCTATGAGAGCCCAGCAGCGGAATCGATCTGGGGCATTCCAGTACCAAGGAACTTGTTACCTTGTCAACCTCTCCAGAGATCAACCTGACCCCCTCTATGAGAGCCTGACAGCGAAATTGATCTGGGGCATTCCAGCACCAAAGAACTTGTTACCTTGCCAGCCTCTCCAGATATCAACCTGACCCATCGTCTATGAGAGTCCGGCAGCGGAATAGATCTGGGGCATTCCAGCATAAAGAACACTTGAAGATTCCTACTTAGAAACAACTTCAAAATCAATATATATGGAAAGTAAAACATACAACTAGTCAATTACAAAAACTTTTAAGGATAGAATCGTTTTAAATCATCCTCACTCCTGGCTCGGCCGAGAGGTACCCCTTCAACATCTTGGAGGTGGTTCCCTCCCGACTTGAGCACTTCGCTTACAATGTAAGGCCCCTCCCAATTGGGGTCAATTTTACCTACAACGGCTCCTCTCCCGGCCGCATCGACCTTCTTCAGGACCAAGTCCCCTTTCTCAAACTATTTTATTCTGATATGCTGGTCAAAGTATCTGGCCATCCACCTCTTGACCTCCTCTTGCCGAATGATGGCGAGATCCCGGAGTTCCTCCACCAGGTCCAAGGATAACCTTTGCTCCTCTTGATTCTCCACCCGCCATTCGTCATCACCTTCCCCCGCGGTGACTACCCGGGGGTACTTCACCTCGAATTCTATATGAAGCACGACCTCGGACCCATGCAAGAGTTTGAAAGGGGTTTCCGCTGTGGCCGTGTTCAGAGTGGTTCTCAAGGCCCAGAGGACCGAGGACAGCTGCTCTACCCAGTTACCCCTGAGGTTCTCGACCTTCTTTTTGAGCAAATTTACGATTATTTTGTTTGCCGCCTCCACCTGACCATTGCTCCTCGGGTGGTGGACCGACGCAAATCGAAGATCTATGCCAAGCTGAGTGCAGAAGCTGACGAACTCATCGTTGGCAAACTGTGGCTCGTTGTCCGTCACTATGACCAGTGAGATTCTGTGCCTGCAAATTATTTCACCCCAAACAAAATTTCTCACTACTTGGGATGTTACCTTGGCCAGCGCCTTCACCTCCAGCCACTTGGAGAAGTAGTCTATCATCACCAGCAGGAACCTTCTCTGACCACTCGCCTGGGGGAAGGGACCAACCAAATCTAGCCCCCATATCGCGAATGGCAACGGAGCTGTGATGGTCTGGAGCCTCTGAGCCGGGAGAAACTGAAGTGGAGCATAGAGTTGACACTGGGAGCACTTCTTTGCGAACTCCGCCACATCCTTGCCAAGGGTAGGCCAGAAATAACCTTGCCTCAGCACCCTTCCTTCCAATGTCCTGCTCCCTGAGTGGCTGTCACACTCCCCCGAGTGGATCTCTTCCAAGACCCTCGGGACCTCCCCCTCGGCTACACAACGATCGAGGAGTCCCGAAAGGGTCTTACGATACGACCCACCTACATGCATGGAGTAATAGGCAGATTTGTACCTGAGCCGTCGCTTGTCCACCTCCCCTTCGGGGAACTTCCCCGATGTTAGGAAGGTGACGATGGGACTCACGATGGGACTCATCCACGACTCTTGTTGGTCTATCTCCATCAGCTCTCCTTCCTCAATGGATGGTCGGAAGAGCTCCGACACCGTCCCTCATGCCCGGGGACCGAACTTGGCTAAAAGGTCTGTCGGGGTGCTCTCCTCCCTTGGCACATGTTTGATGGCGAAAGTACGGAACTGACCGATGACCCCCTTGACCTTCTCCAGGTAGCCCTGAAGGGTGGACTCCTTTGCCTCGAATTCCCCCCTGATCTGGCACGCCACCACCATGGAGTTCGTCGAGACCTCCACGTCTTGCACACCCAACTCCCGGGCCAGCCGCAGGCCTGCTATCACTGCCTCGTACTCAGCCTGGTTGTTGGTGATTGGAAAATGGATGCTGATGGCCTGCTCAATCCTTGTCCTCTGTGGGCTTACCAGGATAACCCCTCCTCCAAAGGAGTGCTTCCCTAATGCCCCATCCACTAACATCTTCCAAGCCTCCGAGTGGGACGCCTCCTGCTCCTCCACCTCGGTCAGGTAATCCGCCACCGCCTGTGCCTTTATTGATAACCTTAGTACAAATGAGATATCAAACTCGCTCAATTCCACGGACCACTTGGCCAACCTTCCCGAGTGCTCTAGCCCTTCCATGACATTGCGAAGGGGGTGGTCGGTTACCACCTTGATTGAATGTCCTTGGAAATAAGGTCGGAGCTTCCGGGCCGACACCACCAAGGCGAAGGCCAACTTCACTAGGATGGGGTACCGGAGCTCCGCCTTCCTCAGCACTCGGCTGACGTAGTAGATTGGAAGTTTCCCTCTGCCTTCTTCCCAGACCAATACTGAACTTACTGCCTCGGATCCTACCCCCATGTATAAGGATAGGTCCTCCCCTGCCTTGGCCCCTGGAGAAGAGGAACCTGAGTGAGTTGCCCCTTCAAGGCTTGGAAAGCCTCCTCGCACTTGGAGGTCCATTCGAATTTTTGATTCCCTCTCAGCACCTTGAAGAAGGGTGCACACTTTTCACCTACCCGGGAGAGGAATCTACTGAGATCGGCCAACTTCCCCGTGAGGCGCTGAAACTCCTTGGCATTCCTTGGCGATCCGAGTTCTATGATGGCCTTGACTTTATCTGGATTAGGCTCCACCCCGGTTGGGGTGAGCAAGTGACCCAGGAACTTCCCCCGGCTAGCCCCGAAGACACACTTTTGGTGATTGAGCTTCATTTTGTACTTCCGCAAGGTCCCTGATGAGAGCTGAAACTATGCCTGCAAACGATAACGACAAGTGTACCGTATCGAATGTAGTATATGTTATAGAAACCAAGGTCGTATTAGACTCGGGGCGGTTGAGTACTTTTACTTCAGAAAATCTCTATTATTTTATCAATAATACTTTGGGTTTGTTTTGCAAAATAGAAATTAAAATAAGATTAAACGATGAGGAAGATTAGCACTCGATCCTTGAATCACCTCGGAGATAAAAATAAGACGAAAGAATAAAATTGCATTCTCTTACTAAAATAGCCTTGTCTGTGGAGATTCCCGAATTATGAACGCACCTCTCTCAAGGAATACGTTCATCTGAGATTAGGTTGATCAATCGAACTTTCGTTCTATAATCGAAACCCCTAAAGCTCGCTTTACGAGGTGAATCCCGCTATTGGCTTTTACTCCAATCCGGAAGGGTAACGTCATCCTCTCTCGAGGGTTGCATTCTACTCTTCTTTATCCTTGAGTGATCGATTCGTATTACGAGCCTCTCGGTTAACTAAAGTGTGAAAACAAGAACAAGAATTATATATCGAAAATATAATCTCGTTATCTTAAAATCAAGGATAAATCTTAAGCTTTTTAGAAAAGAGAAAGAGCAAATCTAAATTAATTCATGACTTATATTATTCCTTGGATTATCTCGATCGAGTACTAATAGAAATTTAGTTACTCATGGAGATGGAGGAATCAAGGAAATAAAAGAATACATGAAGAAGGAAGAAGTGAATAAGAGAAATAAGAACTATTTTATTAATCGATGCAAAGAGAATTACAAACTAAGAATTGAAAGTTACAACTATTGAATTGAAAACTACAAGTACAAGATTAGAGAGAAATATAAGAAACTACTTAAAACAGAAAAATGAAACAAGAAATGAAGAGTCTAAGTCCTAAAAATTCCTCCTTGATCATATGGAGAAGCACCCTTTAAATAGCTGAACAATTTGTGTTACACGCCCCCTGGTCACGCCCGTGACCCTGGGGCGTGTAAGGGGCGTGATTTGCTGGGTGCGGGGAAGACGTCGTCTGGCTTCAATACAGGCGTTACGTGCATGCCACGCCCCTAGGTCACGCCCATGACCTGGGGCGTGTACTCTCTAAAATTCGCTGCTGGCGGGAAGCTTCGGCCGGAAGGAGCGCGGGACGAGTCACGCTCGTGTACTGGATGACACGCCCCCTGGTCACTAGCGTGACCTGGGGCGTGTAACTTTAATTGGCATGGCAGGCTGATCTGGATGCTGGTGGCGGGTCGCAGCCGTGACATTGGGTCACGCCCCCTGGTCACGTCCGTGACCTGGGGGCGTGTACTTGGCGAATCTTCCACGGAATGACCTTGGGCGTATACTTGCACTTTCTGCCCAAAATGCCCAAAAAACCTGAAAACACAAGATTAGCTTAAGTTAGTTTATGAAATCAAAAAGGGAATGATTTCTATGATATAATTCATATAATTTATATCATTTCATATTAAATATATATTAAAACTATACTAAAAGATGAGTATATAAACTACTCATCAAATACCCTCATACTTGAGCATTTGTTATTCCAGAGCAAAAGAATGATGAAAGAATTACAAGACATCGATATTATTTCTAATTTATTAAAATTTCGTTAAACCAAGAGTAAGTTAAAAGTAAATTCTAGGAATTCAAGAATTAAGTCATAAGTTATGGTGATAATTTAAAAAGAGAAATCTGCTTAGCTATATACTTCCCAAGATGACTATTTAACAAACGAAATTATAGAAATTTTCAAACAAAATTACATTGAAATTGTAAACACTCTAACATAAAAGAAACTTAAGGAAAAGACACCTACCAAAATATTGCCCTCTTAATAATTTAGTTTAGGACTAGAAATGATGAAATTGGGTAGGGATGGGTTTAAACGAAATGGCAAAATGAAGAGATATTAAAATAAAGGTGATGAATTTTATCCTCTCACCTTATTTGACTACAAAAATGTATATGTTTAGGAAAATAATGAATTTTATCCTCTTATTTTTCATGTCATATAATCTTTTTTAAAATTTCTCTTCAATCAAAACCCCAAAATGTATATGTTTTTGATGTAATGAATTTTATCCTCTTACATCATGACATATAATCTTTTAAATGATTTTGGGTGCATATGTTTAGAAAATAATGAATTTTATCCTCTTATTTCCATGACATATGATCTTTTTTCTACACATTTTTTTGCCAACAACGGGTAAGGGTAAAGAAATACTTCTAGTTTATAAATTAAACTATTTTGAGAGCAACTTTTTAGTGGAATGAAATTTCCTAGGATCTTAAAGTTAAAAGAGAATATAATAAAAATTTAGAGATGTTTAGCCAATTTACCACAAAGTGAAGCTATTTAAAATTAAAATTAGAAGTAATGCTAAATAAATTCTCTAATTGAATTAAAAACATAAAATGTTTCTTAAAACTAAATTACTTCAAATTTAAGTTTAACAAATTCTGATAAAACAAAATATTAGTTAAGTTAAAAATGTAAGAATACTTATAATCAACCCTCAAACTAGATTTCTAGAAAGATAAAACACAAAGCAAGGCGTATTTATTATTATTACTATTATATAATAATAAATTTTTTATTAGTTCCTGGACTTCCCAAGGTCAACCCGGTGAAAGGATCGCAAAGTACTAGAGGCTGTGATGAGAATTCAAGCCCAAAGCGTCCTTTCCAAGAAATAAGATTTTTATTATATTATTTTTTTCAAAAGGAAAAACAATGAATGCTAAGCTACACCCCATACTTAAAATTAAACATTGTCCTCAATGTTTAAGACTAAGGATGAAGAATACGGGAAAAGGAAATGCATAAAAAAATGCATGAACATTTAAAGATATGCAAGGGGTGTCTCCCAAGAGCGCTTTTTTCCCGTCTTTAAGCTAGACGGTTATTGTTAGCTAAACGAAAATTGAAAAGAGAAGTGCACATGCAACTCCCTTAATTCACATTTAGGTGAATGTGCCGATATCAGTCGCTCGGCTACTCCTCCGTTTAACATGTGATTCTCCTTTTGTCCTTGATTTTGAATATGTAAATCCAAATCACTTATACATACCTGAGGTGATTTGGATATATAAAGATGAGCGGCATCTGAATCATTGATTATTTGGGGTGGCAACGGCTCATCTTCAACCTGAAAATTATTAGTATAAAGAGAATCACAAATAAACGAGTCAGAAAATTTTTCGCAAGGAGGAGGCGCTTGCGAAAATATATGATCAAGCTCCGGTTGTTTATTTTCTAAGATAAAATTTTCTTTAGAAGAATTTAGTGCATTACCAAGCGGAATAAAATTTTCGGACACATAGTGTTCATGAATTTTCGGTTGAACTAAAATTGGATAATTTTGTGAGAATTCATGACGATCAAAAGAAGATCCGGGTGGAATAGGAGAAGAAACTTGTTCTTTTTCTATTTCATACCGGGTGCCCATAACATTAAGAAATTCTTGGAACAATAATTTTTCTTCATTTTCGATAAAAGAAATTATGGGATTACATGAAATCACATGTTCCTCCGTAACTAAGTTATCCAAAGATGGAGAAAATGCACTAGACGAAATAAAGTTTTTATCTAAATTTTGGGGTAGAGTATCGAATTGAATTGATGAAAATTCCCCAAAATTAGAGTACGAAATTTGCGGCGCAAAAGAGGAAGAACAAAAATTCGGATCTAAAGATTCATCTTCATTGTTCTGAAAACTCTCCGGGTGAGCTTGCCACCAAGAATAATCTACTTCGGAGCTAGAAAAGAAATTATTAAAAACCGAAAAATCATTCTCGTGAAAATTAGAAAAAATATTTTCATCAAAGTTAGAAAAATTATTTTCTTGAAAAGAGGAAAAATTATGATCGTAATTACTATCAAAATTATTTGCATAAGATTGAGAAAAATTATTTTCATAATATAAATTTTGAGAATAAGAATGAAAATCACTTTGATGAATAGCACCACAATAATTGTAACTAATTTGGCGCTTTCGTGTGGCTTCCAAAAGATTAACTTGGTTTTGAAGCTCGACAACTTTTACAGCCAATTCAGATAACCTCATTTAATAAAAGAAAACAACCTTCACTTAAATGAATGGAATTTTTAGAGGGGGAATAGAAAAGAAAAATAATTTATATTAAATATTTTTTTTCAAAAAAAGGGTTAAATTAGTCTCGGACTTCCCGAGGTCTACCATGTGAAGGGCTCGCAAGGTACTAGAGGCTGTGATGGGAATTCAAGCCCAAAGCGTCCTTTCCAGGAATTTAGTTACACCTTAAATAATAATAAAAAATAAGAAAAGAAAAGATAAAATTAATAGATATTTCTTTTTTCAAAATATCAACCTAAACTCCCCGGCAACGGCGCCAAAAACTTGGTGAGAGCTGAAGCTATGCCTACAAACGATAACGGCAAGTGTACCGTATCGAATGTAGTATAGGTTATAGAAACCAAGGTCGTATTAGACTCGGGGCGGTTGAGTACTTTTACTTCAGAAAATCTCTATTATTTTATCAATGATACTTTGGGTTTGTTTTGCAAAAGAGAAATTAAAATAAGATTAAACGATGAGGAAGATTAGCACTCGATCCTTGAATCACCTTGGAGATAAAAATAAGACGAAAGAATAAAATTGCATCATCTTACTAAAATAGCCTTGACCGTGGAGATTCCTGAATTATGAACGCACCTCTCTCGAGGAATACGTTCATCTGAGATTAGGTTGATCAATCGAACTTTCGTTCTATAATCAAAACCCCTAAAGCTCGCTTTACGAGGTGAATCCCGCTATTGGCTTTTACTCCAATCCGGAAGGGTAACGTCGTCCTCTCTCGAGGGTTGCATTCTACTCTTCTTTATCCTTGAGTGATCGATTCGTATTACGAGCCTCTCGGCTAACTAAAGTACGAAAACAAGATCAAGAATTATATATCGAAAATATAATCTCGTTATCTTAAAATCAAGGATAAATCTTAAGCTTTTTAGAAAAGAGAAAAAGCAACTCTAAATTAATTCATGACTTATATTATTCCTTGGATTATCTCGATCGAGTACTAATAGAAATTTAGTTACTCATGGAGATGGAGGAATCAAGGAAATAAAAGAATACATGAAGAAGGAAGAAGAGAATGAGAGAAATAAGAACTATTTTATTAATCGATGCAAATGGAAATACAAACTAAGAATTGAAAGTTACAACTATTGAATTGAAAACTGCAAGTACAAGATTAAAGAGAAATATAAGAAATTACTTAAAACAGGAAAATGAAATAAGAAATGAAGAGTCCAAGTCCTAAAAATTCCTCCTTGATCATCTGGAGAAGCACTCTTTAAATAGCTGAACAATTTGTGTTACACGCCCCCTGGTCACGCTCGTGACCCTGGGGCGTGTAAGGGGCGTGATTTGCTGGGTGCGCGGAAGACACCGTCTGGCTTCAATGCAGGCGTTACGTGCGTGCCACGCCCCTAGGTCACGCCCGTGACCTGGGGCGTGTAATCTCTAAAATTCGTTGCTGGCGGGAAGCTTCGGCGGGAAGGAGCGCAGGGCGAGTCACGCCCGTGTACTGGATGACACGCCCTTTGGTCACGGGCGTGGTCTGGGGCGTGTAACTTTAATTGACGTGGCAGGCTGATCTGGATGCTGGTGGCGGGTCGCGGTCGTGACATTGGGTCCCGCCCCCTGGTCACGCCCGTGACCTAGGGGCGTGTACTTGGCGAATATTCCACGGAATGACCATGGGGTGGCGGAAACTGGTCTGGAACACCTCGTAGGTTACACGCCCATGGGTCACGCCCGTGACCTTGGGCGTGCACTTGCACTTTCTGCCCAAAATACCTAGAAAACCTGAAAACACAAGATTAGCTTAAGTTAGTTTATGAAATCAAAAAGGGAATGATTTCTATGATATAATTCATATAATTTATATCATTTCATATTAAATATATATTAAAACTATACTAAAAGATGAGTATATAAACTACTCAACAGTCCCAAAAGTCTCATCGAGGTCCCGAAGGTGGGATTCGAGGTCTTGGATTTTGATCTTGAGATCATCTACATAGACCTCCAGGTTCCTTCCTTTCTGTTCTCGGAAGACCCTATCTATCATTCGCTGATATGTTGCCCCTGCATTTTTTAGCCCAAAGGGCATCATTTTGTAGCAATAGCACCCATCCCCTGTGATGAAGGAGACATCCTTGATGTCGGGTGGGGGGGGGGGGGGGGGAGGGGGGTGCATACGGATCTAATGATAACCTAAAAAAGCATCTAAAAAGACATCATAGAGAAATCGGGGCTGAATCAACCAGCGCGTCGCTTTTAGGCAAGGGGTAGCAATCCTTGGGGCATGATTTATTATGCAAAGAAAAATCAACGCACATTCTCCACTTACCTCTTCCCTTATTTACCATTACTACATTAGAGACCCAGCCAGGATACTGGATCTCCGATACAAAACCGGCTTGGAGGAGCTTGCCCACCTCCTCTCAGATGGGCCCTTCCATCTTGTCAGTTATGGCCCTCTTCTTTTTACAGATGGGGCGGGTGCCGTGATCAAGGTTGAGGCGATGGCAAGCCACATTCGCATCAATCCCGGGCAGCTCCGCGACACTCCATGCGAAGACGTCCACGTTCTTTTGGACGCAAGCCATGATTTGCTTCTGTTCCTCCAGGCCGAGCTCGCCGCTGATCTTGACATTTTCTACCACCCCCACCCAGGTGGTGACTTCAAGCTCCACGACCTCATCCACGGCCTCCAGCCGGGACTGCTCCCCCCAAACACTCTCCTTCTCCTCGTCGCAAGTTGGTGCTTCGACCTCCTCCTCCCTTCTTCCTTCCCAAGCCTCCATCAACTCTTTCGCCCCTTCCTCCTGGGGCTCCCTTTCCTCTGCTTCTTCTCCGAGCCTCACCGACTCCCCCATCTCTCGATCCCACTCTTCCGCCTCGACCATCCAGGAGTTGGTGTTCATGGCAGTCACATAGCACTGTCGGGCCACCTTCGGATCTCCCCTTATCCGGACCTGAACTCCTCCCGCATTGAACTTAAGGCACTGGTGGAAGGTGGAGGGGACACAGCGGAACTCGCTGATGAGTGGTCATCCAAAGATGGCGCTGTAGCTACTGAGGGCGTCCACTATGACAAAACGATAATTTCTGGACTGCCCCCCAGGACTACATGGAGTCCCACTCCCCCTCTACCTCCTTCCTCTCCCCGGAGAACCCAAACAATGGGCCGTCCGAGGCCAACACCCTTCGCGCCTCCACCTCCATCTCGTCAAACGCCTTCTTGAAGATGACGTTGACCGAGCTCCCGTTATCCACAAGGATCCGAGAGACGGTGAAGTTCTTGAACGTTGTCTGAATGACCAGCGCATCGCAGAATGGGTCCTCATGACCCGACATGTCCTTCTGAGTGAAAGAGAACTTCTCTGCTGGGGGCGGGGCTAGGGACGTCGAAGCCACGCTACGACGGTACATGGTATGGAGGTTGGCCTTCCGGGTCGCCTCAATCCATACCCCCCTCTCCCATGGATCACCTTGATCCCCCCTCGGGTCCCCACATCGGCCCGGTCTTCACACCTCTCATCCTCCTCATCCTGAGGCAGGACCTCCTCAATCCTCACCGCCCGCTGTTCCCACGGCACCGGTGCCCTGGCCTCTCTCACCTCTAGGAACTCCGGGCAGGTGGTCGTTGCATGCCCTTCCTCCGGATGGAAGTCACAATACGGCAAGGCCACACCCCCCTCTCTCGGCCTCTGCTCCCCTATTCCCCTTTCTTCTTCCTACTCCCGCTCCTGCTCCTGCCACTTCTCTCCTTCCTCTTCCTCCTCTTCCTCGCCTGATTATCATGGCCTGCTGAGGCGGGGGAGGCATCTGCCTTGGAACTTGCCTCCACCCTAACTGATGGGGTCTTCCCTGACCCCCATGGAGGTTACCCCCTCCCGGGGCATAACCCCTCCCTTGAACCTGAGCTCCTCCGCCTTGATGCCTCCACCCCACCTCCAGGGCCCTGGGCTCTTCTCCGCATTTCCTGCTGCTTGACTTCTAGCTCACTGAGCTTTGCTAGCCTCTTAGTGAGCTTCGGATTAGCCTTCTCTCCTTCAATATCCTCCACCACCCTCTCCATCAACTCCTCGTAGGAGACGGGAGACTTCCTTTTCAAGCTCATCTTGAAAAAAACTCTCCCTCAGCCTTACCGTGAAGGCGAGCTGGAGGGCAAACCCCGGCATCTCCTGGGTAAGCAGAACCTCGTCCTGGAACCGGTCCGCGTAATGGGCCAGCGACTCCCTCGGTTCCTGCTTGACCTTGAAGAGCGACTCGGCATCCCTCTTCCTCTTCTTCGAAGTAGAGAAGCGCAACAAGAAGCCTCGACGCGAGTCCTCGAACTAGTAGATCGACCCGACTGGGAGTTGATGGAACCAGTCCCTAGCCTTCTCCTTTAGAGTGGCGGCAAAGAGCCGACACTTGAAAGCATCTGACATCAGTCGGATGGAGACCGAGTCCTCGAACGACTACAAGTGTTGGACAAGGTCATCCTTGCCGCAGTTGTAGACCCTGTCCCACTCCCTGAACCCTTCCGGGATAGGTGCTGAAAGCACCAGCTCGCAAAAAGGGATGCTCCCGCTCGCTGTCCTTTCCTGCTCGGCTAGTCCTGCGACTTCTCTCGCAAGAATTGAGCTCACCAGAGCCGCGCTTGCCATGACTACACTCGCCGGAGCAGCGCTCGCCGAAACTGCACTCGCCGGAGCAGTGCTCGTTGCGCTGGCAAAAAGCTATCGCCCGAAGAGATCTCACCCTGCTTCTGCCACCTCCTTCCATGCCCTTCCCCCCGGGGCACACTCGCCGACCCCCGGAGGGGGGAGCACCTGAGGTGTTGGGGTCGCGAACTCGCTTCGCACCGCGGCAAAGGCGAGACCGATGCTCTCGAGGACCTCTCTCCTGAAGTCCGCGAACATCCCCAGCGTCACCGCTGGCTGCGAGCCGCCAAACTCATCGCCCTGCTCTTCATCTCCCGCCATGCTGCTTCCTTGAAACTTTCTTGCACCAGCTGCTGTCCATGCTCACCGCACCAAAAATGTTGGAGCCGGGATTCGGCCCAACGAGGAGTTCAAACCCGAAAGATGGGTGCAACTCGCGCTTACTGATCCCTCAGAGCAAATTGACTGAAGATTTAGAGCTAATACCCTTGGCGACAGTGTGGAGGTCCCACCACACACCCGGAAGATCGTAGAGTGCTTCCCCTCCTAAGCCAAGAACTGAAGCCGGGCACCTTGGAGAGTTCTGAGAATGTTAACCAAAGATGACCTGAGGAGAGAAGCCAAAAAGGAAGTCCTCTCCAAAGGTGCCCTCAGGGTCTTATTTATAGTTTTCCTGAACTGGTCTGCTGATAGCGGGGTTCCACCTTTTGGTTTTACTAAATGCACCCCAATCTAGCCTGCTAACAGCCAAACTCCGCTGTTCTGAAGGGCTACTGGCAGCCCACCAAGGGCAGAAGGGTAATTTCACCTCCTTAGCCCCTGGGCAAGTGGCCTGCGAGAGCGCCACTCCTAGCACTTCTCGCGAGTCTCCTCGCGAGTACTGCTTGCGAACCCTCCTTAGGCGAGCGGCCCGCGAAGGTCCTGCTCGTCTTCTTTCTGCGACCCCCCTCCAAGCCAGGCCTCGCGTTCTCCCATGCGAGATCGCTCTGGCTCGCCTCGCCTGGCACTCACGACTCCTCAGTGGCGAGATGGTCACTTCCAGCCTAATTCGCACATCTTCGAGCCTTATTCCCTCAGGCGAACATGGGGTTGTACAGGTAGAATAGTGATCTGTTAGCTAACACCGGCGCTAGTGCTAGTGATATGAGATCATGTGCATGCTGAGATGATGACCCGGAGGAGGTCGTTTATGTGATCGGGATGAGGTGAAAGTATACCTGCATCGTACTGTTTGTTCGTGATGATTGAGCCAAGACTAGATGGATCTGAACCCTTCCATATTGGTCGGTGAAGAGGTCGCCCCTCAGTGCATCATCTTATGGAAGAATGTCGGAAAATGTTGGTGTGTACAACTTAGCTCAATTGATCATCCAATTTGAAAAAGGACTCGTGGATGGAGTGTGCCTTGAGAGCACAATACATGAGGCCTAGAGTCGACGTATGTGGTGATTGTTTCTATGCGGTGCTTAGACGCGTCTGTGAAATATATGTTGTTATTACTTGCTTGCAGGTAAGGAGCACAACCGCCCTGGGCATGAGGTGGGGTCGTTATAAATCTTTGTCCACTAAAGCTGACCGGTTACCTGTCTTCCCACTGTTTGGTGGATTGTGTTTTACAGGTCCTGGCGAGACGAGCAGGACATAGCGGTTTGGAACACTAACTGCTGCGATTTGTTGGCCCTCGAAGGCCCAAGTGTTTTGTTTACTACTTTTCATGTGTGGTCGGCTTGCGAGCCGATGTTTGAAAGCCACTTTTGTTGTAAACAAGTTTTGAAAATAACTCTATGTACATTACTTCCTAGCGAACAAGTGGACAAATTGTGTAATATGGTTTTACTTTAATTAAAGGCTTCCGTTGTGTATGACTCTGTGTATGCTAAGATGGTTTTATTTGAAACTATGTAACTGCTAATTTCTTAATGCTCTTTACTGTTCATTTAATATGGCATGGGGTCCCTGACAGACCTACTGTTATATTCTATGTGACGGGACGGGTGTTACACCCTTACTCTCTCATCCGGTGAAGGCCCAGTATTGAAGAAGGGGAAGTCAATTGCTTCAAATGGTGTTTTCCATTCTTAATTGGCGGAGGCTGCAGTGCAGCCCTACCGACCGCAATGAAATTCATGGCTTGGAACTGTCAAGGTCTGGGGGGGGGGGGGGGGGGGGGGGGTCCTTGTTCAGTTCGTCACTTGGGGGAGCTCATCAAAGCTCATCGCCCCCTGGTCTTCCTCTCGGAAACCAAGCTCTCTAGTCGAGGTGCTGAAAATCTGAAACGTAGGTGGAATTTGAATGGATTTGCGGTGGATGCTCGAGGTCGTAGATGGGGTTCACTTCTGTTGTGGGAGAAGGATCATGATATTCAGTTGGTGTCATTTTCTCGCCACCATATTGATGTATTGGTTCTTTGTTCATATTCACAGCCGATTTGGCGGTTTACCAATTTTTACGCCACCCGGAGGCCCATTATCATCGTCATACTTGGCGTTTGTTGCGACAGATGGCTGATGTATCTTCAGTCCCTTGGGTTTGTGGGGGTGATTTTAATGAAATACTTTTCTAGTCCGAAATGGCGAGTGCTCACCGGCGGCAGGGGTGGCAACTTCAGGCTTTTCGGTCAGCCCTCTTTGAGTGTCAGCTGGCGGACTTGGGCTTTATGGGTGACCGCTTCACTTGGTCTAATCAGCGCACTGCTCCATGTCTGGTAGGGGTCGGGAGCGGTTGGATAGGTTTTGTGCTTCCTCATCTTGGATGCGCCTCTTCCCAGGGGGGCTCCGTTTTGCATCTCCAAACGGTTTTTTCGGACCATTGCCCTCTACTGTTGGTATTGGAGTCACCTCCGGTGCGGGAACGTTCATCTCGTCTGCGTCAGTTTGAGGCATGGTGGAATTTATTTTCGTGCTACAGAGGATATTATTCGAAGATGTTGGAATTCAGTTTTAGATCTTCGACCTCATGACACGTGGAGGTTAACGGTTGGTGGTTGTATTAATTCTATTGTTGGGTGGTGTCGGCGTCGGGTTGGTGTTATCCCATCTCCGATTATGACCTTGGAGTAGGAGATCTGCGTCTTACGCAATGGGAGAATCTCGACACGGTCTAGGGTTCGTGAGTTGGTTCTCTACACCGAGTTGGCGACCATGATGTTGGTGGAGGATTCCAAGTGGTAGCAACAGGGAAGGCAGCTTGGCTAGCGAGGGGTGATCGCAACACTTCTTTCTTCCATGCACATGCTTGGGCCCGACGGAAGAAGAATATTGTGCCTTGGCTCTTGAACGATGATGGTGTTCAGGTTTCCTCTCGGGAGGGGATCCAGGCTCTTGTTGGCTCATACTTTGCTATCTTGTTCACATCCTCGCAACCTTCAGTGGAGTAGCTTGATATGGTTTTTGGGGAAGACGACTTGGTAGTCACGCCTCCGATGAATGCATCATTGTGCTGCCCTTTTACACCAACATAGGTCTTTTCTGCTCTCTCTCATATGTGTCCTCTCAAGTCCCCGGGAACGGAAGGCCTCCCACCCATTTTCTTCCAGAAGTATTGGAGTATTGTCGGCTCTCGGGTTACGACCCTTGTGCTGAATTTTCTGAACAAGGGGATTTCCTCTACGGACTTTCATGCAACTAATCTTGTTCTCATCCCCAAGTGTGATCGGCCGACTTCTATTGCTATGTTTCATCCTATTAGTCTATGCAACATCATCTATCATATTGCATCAAAATGTATTGCTAATAGACTGAAACTACTTATGGATGTTATCATCTCACCATGCCAGACAACATTTATCCCAGGGCGCCTCATCACCGACAACATTCTAATTGCATTTGAACTTCATCATTTTCTCCGGTCAAGTCCGCAGGCATCTGGTGATCACATGGCTCTTAAGCTCGATATGTCAAAGCGTATGATCGGTTTTAGTGGGGCTTCCTCGCTCGTGCTCTTCGGGGTTTGGTTTTCCATGAGCGAGTTGCTTCTCTGATTATGTCATGTGTTTCATAGGCCCATTTTTCTTTTATTTTAAACGGGGAGACGTTCAGGAATCTTGTGCCTAGTCGTGGTCTTCGACAGGTCAACCCCCTCTCCCCGTATCTTTTTCTAATTGTTTCGGAGCCTCTTAGCAGGCTTTTACAGCAAACGTAGATTGTAGGTGCTCTTTTGGGTCTTGCGGTATGCTCATTGTTGGGAATAGTGCCCACAATATTTTTGATTTGAAGAAGCTCTCACAATATAGTGAACACATATGTATTTGATACAAATGCTTTCTTGTGAAGATGATTCTAGGTATATGAAAGTATAAGCTCAAAATAGAGCTAGAATTACTGTCATCTGTTCTGTCAATGTAATCCCTCATTGTGCAAGACACCATGTCGACCTAAGATCTAGACTATATTGGACTTATACTTACTCTCTAAAAGATATGCATGCAAAGTCTGGAAGCCAGGCAAAGAAAAAAGGCTAGTTGACATCAACATAAATAGGCTAAGTTGGAATTCGACTGAACTTATAGTTGATTGTCTAGATGGTCTAGCCGATTTTGCTGAAGCGGGCAGACCTCAATAAAAGTAAGGATTCATTCTAGGCTACGATTCAATTAAACGAATGTGCACAAGTTTCAAGAAGAATCATATGGAAGAAGACTGAGAAAGGTTCAAGTATAAAGGTCTATCAAGTGAACTGAAGCAAAGGATTTGAGTTGAGAAGGTCAGAATTTGCCTAAGGGAAATATCGTCTTGGTAAGCTTAAATATCATCGAGTGAAGGTCTCGATATCGTCTTGAAGACCATAAGCTCTAAGACGATATCGTCTTGTAAACTCACAACATCACTCTTATCGTCTTGTCTAGAAGAAGAAGGTGTATATCTAAATATCATCTTGCTAAAATACTTTCCAAGACGATATCGTCTTGACACGGTTCATATACATTCATATCATTTTAAAAGTACACTATATATATATTTTAAAGCAGTTATATGAAGGAAGAAATTGACTAAGGTAATTATCGTCTAAGTCACTTGAAATATTGTCAAGGAACCAAGACGACTTTTTATGAACAACAAGATGATTCGTCTAGAAGAGCTCAAATATCGCCTTGAAGATTATAAAGAGTTATCTAGCCGATTCATGTAGAAGATTCAACTAGAAGACATAAGCAGTCAAATGTTGTCTTGAGGACTATGAAGAAACATCAAGTCGACTCATGTAGAAGAATTGACTAGAAGGCTGAAGCAATGAAATATCATCTTGTGGAAGAGACAACAAGACAATTCGTGTAGACAATTCGTCTAGAAAAATGAAGTGTGAAATATCGTCTTGTAGACCACCAGTCATCAAGACAATTCGTGTAGACATTTCGACCAGAAGATTATACTATGAAATATCGTCTTAAAGACTATCAAAGATATCAAGATGATTCGTGTAGATGAATTGAACTAAAGCTATACACAGTGCAAATTCGTCCAGAAGAAGTAAATTCAACTAGACATCTAGTCGAATGACGGAAAGGGATGAATTCAAATTAAAGCATGATCTTGACATCACGTCATTTATTGTCATCGCAGATTGAGTCAATGAAAGCAAAGCTGTATGGAAAGCTGAGAACTGACATAAAGAACATACGAGGAAGAGACTATTATCAAGGGTCCTTATAAAAGGGTTGAGATGATTTCAGTAAACCCCAATCTTTAATTCGAAAATTATTTTTCCTTTATTATTTCTGAAAGAAGAGCTCGTCGCCATCAAGAGTCATACTCTCTTACATAGCTCAAGGGAAATAAGAAATACATTCAAGTCGATCAATTCTTTCTTCTGAAGAAAAGATTCAACCTTCTTGGCGATTCTGATATTCAACATCTATTGCAAGAAGATCTGTGAAGAAGTCATTTCCTCTACAGGCTTCAAGAAGACTTCATATTTACAAGAGAAACATTTTTTAGTCTAAGTTATGTTTGTAAGATTATTGTTTTACAAATTCATTTGTAGGAATTCTAAGGAGATCTGAGTTGTATGATCCCGCAGGATCTGAGTGTAGAATACTTTGTCTCTGAGGTAGGAAGTCAGTGAGTGCTTCTGAGTTGTAGGATCCTACGGGATCTGAGTGTAGGACTTGCTCTCGAGGTAGGAAGCCAGTGAGTGCTTATGAGTTGTAGGGTCCTTGGGACCTGAGATAGGAGACTCTCTAAGTTTTAGGATCTACAGATTTGAGCTTTAGTGGAGATTACCGAGTCTAGCACGCTGCTAGATAGGCGAAGGGGGCAGTGGAGTACCCAGAGACACATTGTCTTGGGGAACCACTATAAATAGCTTGTGTCTATGTTGTGTGATTATTGCACTTTGTTTTATTATTTCGCAAAATTTTAAAATAGCCAACATCACCTATTCACCCCCCTCTAGGTGAAGACACACCTGGACTTTCAAGTTGTATTGGAGGGAGGTTTTTCAAAGAAAGCCTAACAACTTGAACAGATCTTCCCTAGGGAGTGTCAAGTATTCACCATGACTTTTTGGGAGAACTTCAAGGAGCTCAGATCCATGAAGCTGTCAATCCGCAGAAAGTAGAACTTTATAATCTGGAAGGAGAGAGTCAAGTTTGTAATGGAAGCCTCTGACCCAAGGGTCTTCATTACTGTTGAAGACCATCCTTTTATGCCAACCAAAATCTCATCTATTGATCCAACCAGGCAAGTTCCAAAAAAGTACAATGAGAATCATGAGTTGGACAAGGATGGGACCATATTGGCCACTATGGACAAGAGAGCCAAGAACATCTTGGTCAGTGCCATAGATGACTCAACCTTTCAGAATCTGGTGCACTGTACGACTACCAAAGATATGAGGGACTCTCTGATAGTCTACATGGAAGACAGAGAAGAAGTGAGAGATGACAGAAAATCACTTCCGAATCAAGAATATGAAGTCTTTAGGCATGACAAGAAGGACTCCATATCTGAATGCTATGAGAAGTTCTTCAAAATAGTAAATGGTCTGAGAATATATGAGAGAGATCCAACTGTGACTTGAACGACAAGTTTCTCAGATTACTGAAGAATGGGACATCAAGATTTGTGTCACAAGAGAAATGGGCAACTTGACCATTATACAACCCCAAATTTTTTTTGGAAAGTTGTTGTCTCATAAGTTGCAGTTGAACACCAGAAAGCTGAAGAGGGGGACAACAAGTCCCTAAGCAGGGAGAAGTCAATAGCTCTCAAAGCTGAGAGCTCAAGAAGAAGAAGAGAGGAATCTCCTATTCTTCATTGAAGACCTCCTGAATCAAACTCTAAACCTAACACTTCTGAGTCAGAATGGTCTGATGGAGATATGACCCTAATCTTCAAACAATTCAAAAAGTTGCTCAGCAAGAGGAGGGAGTGGAAGAACAGACCTTCCTCCTCTAGATCAAGAAGATCAAAGTACCACAATGACCAATCAATTAAAAACTACAAGGAGGAAATGTATAACTCTAAACACAACAAACAACTTTCTATTAATGTTGTGTATTATGGTTGCAGGAAGGCAGGGCACATCATTGTTGAATGCCCCTAAATAAGGAAATAGAATGAGAAGGAGGAGGAGAGGAAGTCACTCAGAGGCAAGAAGAAGGAGAGGAGTTTCATTGCCAAGAAATCCAAAACTCTGAGTGACAACAACAGCAACTCATCAGACTCTGAAGAAGAAGCCTATGTTGGGCTAATCACAATGACTGATGATTGGGAGAAGGATGAATATCCTGCTGCTAAAATGGGGATGAGGGCACCCTCACTCTTTCAGACAGTGAGTCTAAAGAAGAAGATTGTTATGGGCTTGTGGCTCTGTCTGATTATGAAGATCAGGATGACCCACATCCTGCTCAAGTATGCATCACTTCCACATTTTCATTACCTGAATCGAGTATGAAGGTCAAGAGTGCATCAAATGCCAACTCATCATCTGATGAGGGCATTTCTGATGGAGAATCAGATGATTGCTCATTTTGTAATAATGAGAATCATTCTGATCTATTGAAACAGTTTGGTACCCTATTGGCTGCTCTCAAGAAGAACAAGAAGCTGGTCAAATGTCAGCCTGAGGAGATAGGGATCCTTAATCCATTCAGATCTTAAGTGGATGAGAAGACCAAGAAGATCACTGAGATGTCCTATGAGCTTATGGCACTTCAAAAGAAGTATGAAGCTCAGAGTAGAGTAGCCAAGTATTTGGAGGTCTCCTTGCTGAAAGGAAGCTTGTGGCAAGTTTCTCAAAGTCAAAGACTGTGCTCCCTATCATAAACAACTTCTCTTCTCCCTATAGAGGGGGTGGGATATAATAAGGAGAGGTGGTTTCAGAAAGTCATATTGCCTTCCAATGCATATGACAATGATCTAGTATATGCATGCCTCTCCAATGAATGCTCTACCAGTGGAACAAAGCCACAAAACTCAAGAATGAGAGAAGACATTGGACAAAGTGTCTTCAAGGAACTTCATGAGGAGATCCAGATGAAAGATCACAGGTCATTCGTATTTATCTTGACAGCACCAACAACCAAAGGAAAGGAAAATACACTTCCTCAAGAGCCTATCCCTAAGATGAAACATGTGACCAGCCCATCTTCAATCATGCACACAGTCACAAGATCCATCCAGGAAATGCTAAGAATGTAGAAGCCTACTCCTCTGATCACCATCACTCTCACTCCATTCAGAAGGCGACTCAGAAGAGGAGGTACAATAGATTTGAGTGCTGGTGTTGGGAAAAAATTGGTCACTTTGCCTTAGACTGTTGGTTCAACCCAACAATACCTAGGGGAAAGAATGTGAGGCTTGCCAACAGTTTTGTTATGAAGTATCCTGCATATATGATTAATAATGCTCTAGGACCCAGAAGCATATGGGTTCCTAAGAAAAGGTAATCTTATTTTTGCAGGTATGTCCAAATACCATCTAAACGACAAAATGGTATTTGGACAGTAGGTAGCCTCGGGAGATGTATGCTTTAAGGACACTAGAAGTCAGGTTGAGAGAATTATCTAGTACTCCAGGGAATGAGGAGGACAACTCTTTAAGTCATGCAAGGTGACACTAAAGTGGGAAGATGATCAGGGCGACATCTTAAGAACAACAAGTTAGTGATGTCATACTCCTTGATACATGTAAAACTAGTTCACTAAAGGTTGAGCTTGGTACACTCAACGATGAGTGAAATCTTATTGCTACATTAAGCTTATGGTTGTGATAGAGAAATTAGAAAAACTTGTTTTCCACAACCAAGATTCATCTTAATTATAAAGAGGAATTAGAATTTAAATTCCATAGGTCAGGATATTTAAAAGTCAATCTGTCAAACTCTAGAAAATTTTCTGAGTATTAGCAGGTTCGAGTCGAAGTCAGGTCTATCGTGTAGAAGTCTGGTCGAATCAAGGCTGATTCGGCGGAATGAGGATTCTCCACGATGACACAATTCAGGTGGAAGTCTAGTCGAATGTAAAGCAGTGCAAGAGACTTAAAGCTTGTTCAACCAGAAAAGATTTCTTGCTAAAAAGGCTAATCCTGGTTGTCCATCAATATAACAAAATCAGATGGTCCATATCTATATGAATAGGTGCACACCTGTTGGCTTACCCAAACTTTTTGTTGGGAAAACCCCTTGTGATTTATCTAACAAATTATTTTAAAGTGATTTCGTCATCTATGATGTATTACCCATATTGTATAGAGAGGGTAATCTGATCATTAGATATCCTAGGATATCACCTTCACTTTGAGTGACAAAACCAGGTCTAAGATAAGCACAAATTCAGTTGAGTTAAAACTTGCATCGAATTGAAGTCGACGCAACTCTGACGGAAAGTCAAAGTAACTCAGACTGCTTATCAAAGTATTAAGTGAAGTCGACGCAACTTTGAAATGAACTCGATGCAGAAGGAAGAGTCTGTCAAAGCCATCTTAGAAGTCGACGCAACTTCGACTTTAAATCGACGCAGAAGATGAAGTTCAAGTTCAAGTCTTCAACTCGACGGATACGTCGATAAGTACTTGACTCAACGTCGACATCTGAGTTCAGCCAGAGCTAAGAAGGAACTCGGAGATGCTTCTATAAGAACTCAGAGGTGCGTTGATATGAAGAATAATGAAGTCAACACAACATCGAATACAGACAGAAATAGTATGTTTTCTGCTGTCCTTTCTAATCCTTCTTCAAATTCTTTCAAAGATGAAATTTGAATTACAACGACTCATTTATTACTAAGAATGGAATGGAGTATTTCAGAGGTACAACAAAAACATTCTTGGAAGATTATTCAAATCAGATGGACGGGCCGAGAAACATAAATAGAAGGAAATACTAAATGACCAATGGATATTCCTTAAAAGGACAGAACATAAGTGGAAAGAAATCAAACAATATTCGACAAAGAATAAGTATTCAGAAGAAGGAAGAGATAGACAACCAATTTATTATTCTGTCTTCTTCTTCCTCAAGCTCTCTAAGAACTTCTCTATACAGATACAAGGTTGATGCTTCTTCTTCTTCAAATCATACAGCAACAAGCAAAATAAGTGTACAGAGATCACAAGGATCAAAAGCTCATAACTCTTGCATTCATCACTATCATAAGCAAGGGTTCATCTTATACAGATCCTGAAGAATATCAACTCACAACTGCTGAAGGATTTATACAGCAGAATCATATTCTTCCTCTTCTTCTTCTTTCCACTGTTCTTATATTGTAACTAACAAAGAGTCCTAAGAATCCCTCTTCAAAGGATTTAATTGGTTCTAAGAGTCTCCTTATCAAAAGACTTAGTGGTTCTAAGAGTCTCCTTATCAAAAGACTTAGTGGTTCTAAGAGTCTCCTTATCAAAAGACTCAATGGTTCTGAGAGTCTCCTTGCCAAAAGACTCGGTGTTGGTTCTGAGAGTCTCCTTATCAAAAGACTCAGGCACATTTAGTGCAATCCTACCAAGGTGGTAGAAGAGTGGACTACCCGCATTTTTGGGAACCACTATAAAATTTCTGTCTTTTCTGTGTTGTCCCTTTACTGTTTATAGTTTTCTTATTTCTGTGATTATATTATTATGTGTTTGGTATTGTTGAATGCATATTTGTTACAGTAGTTTTTATTGTGTGTGCATAATTATGGTAAAAGTTTTTAAAACTCTATTCACCCCTCTTTAGAGAATACTCAGAGGCACACTGTGCACTTTCACTTTTATGTATGGGAGTCAAATGTTAGATTAGGTCAAGTGTTCATCATTCCTAATCTCCTCCACCGAAAAACTTCACAAACCCTCCCTCACTCTCTCAACAATCCGTCATAAATGGCACTGAAGAAGTCAGCAGAAGCATTCAATGTCGGATGTGAGCTTGTAAGAAGAGGATTTGAGACAGCTGAAACAGATATAAAAGGAGTAATAGCTCTATGCACGGATGCGGGACTAGAGTTCGTACTCTCCGAACCCTCCAAAATCTTTGAGAGGGAAACCATTGAGTTTTTCTAAAAAGCAGAAATCTCTTCAACAGGAAAGGTAGTCCGATCATAAGTTGCTGGACATGGAGTTAACATTACTGCACGTGGTTTATTAGCAAATACTCTTAATCTTTTGGGAGTTTTGAAAGGAGAAGAAGAAGAGGAATTGGGTCCCAATGACTATGAAGAGGCTCTGAAATGGTGTGGGTACACCGAGTCATCCATCAGAACCTTATACATTAACAAGATGTCAACTTCAGGTAAATTGATGGCTGACATTGTTGGGAAAGTGCTCATTTGTAAACCAGGATCTCACGACAGAATCTCCAAGGAGATGTTTGAACTGATGGCAAGGATTATTCTGAAGAAAAGGACTGCATAGGGGGTAGTGTTGTTTAAGAAAGTGAAGGATGTTCTGAAAAGCCCAAACTTTTGGAGAATTCTCTCCCTATTCATATACAACTCTGCAGAGGAATTAGATTTAAATCAATCCATGGGAGCATCAATCCATTACATAAAGAAAATCGACATAAAGGCTCTAACTAAGTGGGGTCAGGCCTTCCCAAATGCTGGGCAAAGATTGAAGGCTGGTAGCTCCAAAGTGAGCAAGGAAATCCAGAAATAAGTGGAGCAACAGGCAGTAGGAAATGCTGAAGTTGAGGGGGAGACTCTGCATGAGCCGTTTGCCCAAGAGAGTACTTCAAGTGAGGGGGAGGCTCATATGGAATTTTCAGCCCCCAAAACGGCTATAAGCCTGGAAGAGACAACTCCAGCTGAGGTGGAGCATCCTACTGAACCATTTGCCTTAGAGGTTGAGAAAGGCACCAATGAAGGGTTGTATATTCAAGAGGACCTGGATCTTTCTGCAGTAGTATAAATAATCATTGAGATGATTGTGGAAGATGATGGCAAAGAAAATCCCTGCAGGGAGTTGATTATGTTCTCAGGAGTACAAGAGGAAGGAAGAGAAGATAGTCTTATCCAGGTAGCAAAAATACAACAAGCCGACATCCCGAGTACCTCTACTGCTACTGGTCAAGATATTCCATCAAGCTCCATTATTGACTAGATAAGAACTCCGCTAGGTGAACAAAGAAGGAATTTTGAAAACCATGTGTTAAAATCCATCAAGGAAGTAAAGGTTGACTTGATGACAGAAATCAACTTAATCAAAGAGAACATGGATCATGTTAATTCACAAATCAGTAGATGGTTTGTGAAGGCAGCTGGAGTGGTGGACAACAATGTCAAAGTGATGAAATCACTTAATGAAAAGCTAGACAACTCCACTCAGGACATCTCTAACATAGAGCAATATCTGAGAAAACTGATGAAGTCCTGGAAAGTATGATCAATCATTTGTAGGAATATGTCCTCAACTGCCAAACTGAAGTATCGCAGAATCAGGAAAGCATCAAGAATGAAATTCTGCAAGATAAAGAGCATATCAATCAAAATCTGTCAGGAAGAATCAAAGTTTCCAAAGCTAAAATTCATCAAGACATATTTGAAGAAGCCAGAAAGGGGGAGAATATGGGGGCACAACAAGTCGCATGACTAATGAATGAAATTCACATAGCCTTGTGTCATCCTCCTTATATGTCATCTGCAGAGCAGGATTTGGAACATCATTCCTCTCCAGTGCAGCATTATCAACTCAGCCCAAGTCAACAAGAACCTAAAGGCCTCTATATGCCTCCAAATTCCTATGACACTGAGTATGATACCATCATCCACTCCAACAAAGGAAAGGGGATTGTTACTAATGAAGATACAACTCAATTGGTGATGAGAAGTGAAAGAACTCTATAATTAAGCGTGCTCGAATGAGAGTGGTTCTGGGATGGGTGACCTCCTGGGAAGTCCTCGTAGGGGCGCTTAACTGGATCACTTCTCATCAAAGGTAGGATGCGGTCTCCAACAACCCACTGTGGCCAAATAGGCACAGAGAGGGGTTGGGGTCGCATGGACGACAGTCCTTGTTGAGGGTCTGTGATAAAATCAACGCTGGTGCGACAGGCTGTGGTCAGGGTCCTCACAAAAAGGTGCACTTTTTTGTGACGACCAAGGACCGGCCCACTCTGGATCACACAAGGATCACCGTGGCCTCACCTGGCATCGTCTGGGCTACAGCCCAAGCACCCAATCCATCTCCATCCACATGATGGTTGTTGGTCGCCACAACCTCCCTTTGATGAGGCAAACTCGATAGTTAAGCCTTCAACACAGAGACTTCCCAGGAGGTCACCCATCCAGTACTACTTCAGCCCGAGTCCTCAATCAAGAAACATCATTCTGTCCACATGGGAAACTTACAATAAAGGGGGTTTGGGCAGGGGCAGATTTTACAATTCAGTGGAATTGAAGAAATATGAAAATTCAGAAACACAAAGAAGGATTCACTTCAAGAACAAGAAGCCTCCTCCAGTTCCTCAAAGATACATTCCCAAGCCAGTCAGCTATTTTGAGAGGCAAAAACAGAAAGAGGAAGAAGCTGAAGCTAAAGTTGCAAAAAGAACAAATGGTTCAGGGGTGTGACCATTAGGGATAAGGAATGATGTAGTTAAAATTAGTCAAGAACATTGTTAATATATTTATATATAAAATTTGAAGAATGTTCTTTAAACTGTGTTAATATCATTTATAATGTCTATCTATATTTAAGGTTCTGACTTTTTCAAATAGGGGGAGATCTCGCCAGGTCGCCGAGCCCGGGCAGTCTCCCACCACCCGGGCGATCATGCCAGGTCGCCGAGCCCGGGTGGTCTCCCACCACCCGGGCGATCTCGCTAGGTCGTCGAGCTCGGGCAGTCTCCAACCGCCGGACGGTCTCGCCCTCACCGAGCCCCAAGCCCGGGCGGTCTCTAACCGCCGAACGGTCTCGCCGAGCCTGGGCGATCTCCCATCGCTCGAGCAATCTCCCATCGCCCGAGCGATCTTGCTTCTGCCAGTCACTCGTGACTCGGGCAGCCCATTTTCTCTGGCCCTGCCCGTTCGGGCAGGTACCGTGCCTATAAATAGAGGGGCAGGGGTACCAGAAATGGATCGGAGAGAGTTTCCAGCCCGCAGCTAGTGACCAGAGCGGTCTCCAGTTTTGAGACCGTGGTGTAATGGCCCAAAATCTGCCACAATTTAAAACTTTCATTTCTTCTGAGCAGGTTTTACACAAGTAAATATTGCAGCTAAGCGGATCACCGGAGTGGTACCAGTAAAAAACATAAAAACACTTTTATTCATCTTAGAATTTACATCATGTCCAAGGAGTACAGGGATTGCAAAATACAGAAGCATACTGGAGACTATAATATACAGAAACAATCTGCCACAATTTAAAACTTTCATTTCTTCTGAGCAGGTTTTACACAAGTAAATATTGCAGCTAAGCGGATCACCGGAGTGGTACCAGTAAAAAACATAAAAACACTTTTATTCATTTTATAATTTACATCATGTCCAAGGAGTACAGGGATGGCAAAATACAGAAGCATACTGGAAACTATAATATACAGAAATACATTCTAACCCGAAATATATCTTCCCTTTCCTTTCTATCTACCTTCGCAAATATCCTAGCGGAACCTGCACGCTGTCGGTCTGATCCTATAATTAAAATAAACAACCAGTTAGTTTTAGAAAAACTAAGTGAGTTCCTTACCTCTTCGACCACCCTACAGGCAAACATGAAGAGTTAACTATAGCATGCAGGTATATGTATATATATATATCTGGAAAACTGTATGAACATGAAACTGAGCAGGTATAGTAAACAAGTACACAGAAATAAACCATTTCTGTTATTTCATTGTTATCATATAATTCATTTTCATGTTCAATTAGTTTTTCTTTCATTCTTTCGAAATACTGAGGGTCATTCTCAAATCATATCTGTGTCCATCAAATCTTGTCCATCCTAGGGCGCTCAACGATGCAACAAGCTTCCACGCCTCCTAGATTGGACATTTCAGTATCAAATTTTCATAAGAGATCTACCCCTCCAATTGGGTGGAGTCTGAAGCTTACCCCCTACTAGGTTGACCCTTTGTATTTCGATGCGTCTACACACTCTCTTTTTCGTATTCATTTCATTTCATATTCAATTCATAAATCTAGGAAATAATTATAGTAATTTCCCCTCAGAAATTCTATCGATTGCTAATCCATATTTAGCGTTTTAGCGAATTCATATTTTTCAGTGATTTCTAAACTTTGAAGTTCTTTAAATCAAGACATTTAATATTCTGAAAAATATTCAAAAGTATACGAAATCAAAGTCGTAAGGACTCACCGCAGCTTTTCCTTTGCTCTTGTCCTTCAAAGGATTCTCGTCACGTCTAATCTCTAAGATGGTCATAACTACGACTTCTAGGAGTTATCTGGAGACGGACAAGCTGAGTGACTCGAAGAGAACATGAAAAATCATATTTTAAATGCTATGAAACTCCCAAAAATCAGCCACTAGACTCTTCAAAATTAAGCCACATTAGTGGCCAATTAAATTCAAGGAAACAACCCACATTAGCTCAAAAGGACAACCCAAATAGCAGCCAATACAAGGAGTTAAAATTCAGCTAATACAAGATCTTAAGAGGGCATTTTCAGGGCTGATAAATGACAACACAAAGGGTTGTTAACATCAACTCCAAGGGCTGTCATTACAGTACAAATCCAACTAAAAATAGTCACTAAATCAGCAAGGGCATAAGATAAACATCAACCCAGAAACAGCCAATTAACAGAGTCCAACAGCTGGCCAACCACCAGCCAAACAGCCGGCCAACAGGAGCAGCAGCCAGCTAACAGAAATCAGCAAACAGCAACAGCAACAACTAGGGTAAAAAGGATTACAACAGGGAAAAAACAACCATGTAATCTCCCCAACATCAAGACTAATATAAGCCCTCTAATTCATAAATTAAACAAGGGAATAAAAGAAGAAAACCATAATTTCTAAATCAGATTTCATATCCACCCAACAACCCCAGCCCCTAATTTCTGTATAGCAAAATAATAAGAAGTAAAGGAGTGGGAAGAAGAAAAGAAGGCTTACAAAGCTAGGTCACAACCTCAACAACCCACCAATCTAATCCAGCAACCAACAAGGCACAAGGAGAGTGGCAGAACAAGGAGAAGAAGAGAGCTCTCTCAAAGACCCAAAGCTGTCGACCAAGAAGAAGGAGCAGAGCAGCGGTTTCCAGCCCAAGAAGACAACTACAGGCGACGACAAAAAAGGCAGATATCGGGATAAGACTAGCAGCCAGCAGCTGGAATTAAAAAGCCGCTCAAAACAAGCCTCCACCGCCTAAGCCTTAAGCTAAGGCTTAAGTGAAAACCTTGGATTAGTGCATTTAAGAACCAGCCAACCCAAATTAGCATATGAAAGCTTCAAATAAGCTCCAACTCATCCAAGGAGCCACCAATTCAACTAGCCCTCAAGTAACACCCCCAATATATCTCTAATTATAGCAAAAAAAATAAAAAGGTTATTTATAATGCCCACATAATACATCATCGCTAAGATTAAAGAGTATAAACATGCAAAAAAAACTCATTAATGATAAACAAAACCTGTTGTTTCAAGTAGCATAAACTTGCAAAAAATATATATAATCATTCACAATATTGTTTTGCATAGTATAAATTTGTAAATGTCTCTCTTTAGCATACAAAAGAACGTCAACTTGCAAAAAATCTCATGAAACAAAACAAACATCATTTAGCTTCGAAAATTTCTTCTATAACCATTACATTGTGTTGAAGCGTGTATGGTGAGCATTTAACTTCGTCCTTCCTCTAATCTTACAATGTGAAAACATTCAATTTAAGCATATATGAGATCAAGTGAAATAAAAGAAATTATAATTGTAATAATTGAATTGCACGATTAATTATTTCACTTTAATTTTTTAAGATAATTCGTTGATAATTTTATAATACAATATTCATATAAATTCAATTGAATCTAAAAAATAAAAATAAGAAAAAAGAAATCAAACCTTGATTGAGATTGAAATTTGTAGCAGAAGATGGTGCTAGGATGTTGTTATGGGTAGACTCATTTTAATTAAATCTTTGAATAGAAGTCATCATTCTTAAGCATTAATAATGAGGTCACCCTCATTATATAGGAATTCTGGGCTGCGATTAGCCGGAATTTCATAACCCCCACTATCTTAGTGGAGGGTTATGAGAAAAACGGCCACCACGTGCGCGATCACCGCACGCGATCCTCACTCCAACCGCTGCTCTAACCGCCCGAGACAAGCAAACTGACTATCGATGCATCGTCGACGCGTGACCGCAAGGCCCCACGACCGTCCACCCGGAAGACCGTCCTTGGAGTTGGCCACGCGGCCGGCCGCCCGGCGCCGCGCAGTCGCAAGGCCTCGCTGCCGGCCGCCCTTGGTCACGCGGCCGGCCACCCGATAACCCTTGGCAGCGTGATCGTCCACCCGGTCGGCCGGCATCGACCGCGCGGCCGCAAGGCCCCGCGGCCGGGCCCTGGCCGACCACTCTTGGTCGCACACACGCGGCGCGCGGTCACGAGGACGCGCAACCGGCCTTGGTCGCGGGCCCACAGCGCGCGGCCGCAAGGCCGTGCGGCCGGTCATCCGGCCTGCCGCCCTCAGCCACGCGCCCACATCGCATGGTCGCAAGGCCCCGCAGTCGGTCCTTGGCCGACCTCCCTATGCCGTGCACCCAAGACGCGCAGCCGTGCAGTCGCCCTCCCTTGACCGCGTGCGCATGGCGCGCGTCCGCAAGGCCCTCGCGGCCGTCCGACCCCCTTGCCAGTCCGTCTCCATCGCCGGTTGGCTTCCTCGCCGCCGTCCGGACTCTCAACCGCCGTCGTCCGATCGCCCCCACGAAATCTCCACCCTCCGATAAGCGGTTAACCACCCGCGTAACCATCAGTGTAACCACACATTATGGGTGGGTACGAATATCCGGAAATATATCGGTTTGCGTATAAAAAAGACTTAAATAATACATGTCCCAAACTATATAGAATCGGCCTGCAAATAATAATTATGGTGGTTACGACCTGCGAATAACCGCATAGCTACCGTAACTACCCCTGGGGCCTATAAATAGAACCTTAAGGCTCTTCTTCATTCTCATATTTTCTCTCCTCTATCCTTCCCTCCTAAGTGCCTGAGAGTTCCTTGAGATCTTCATCGCCTTCGAAGACGCGCTTGAAGATTCTTCAAGCACTTCGAAGACCGCTCAAAGATTTTCATCTTCCTCCAAGCTTCCTTCTTAGCACAGAACGCTCAACGATCATCACCCCCAAGTCAACGACAAGCTCTGTGCTTCAGATACCACCACAAAACTGCGAAGATATCCAGACGTTCAGAATGTGCCACTCAATATCCCAAGCGCAAGCGGAAGACTGTTCGGATCCTAGAGCGCGATGCTCCCCACCGCGACCAGGAAATAGACTGTCTCGAGAGCAGTGGTCTGTCACCCTCCGAACGCCTCTCTCTCTCCCATAAGTTGTAACGAGGAGTGATCTGTTGCCCTCGATTTCTCTCCAAAGACCTGTAAAGAAGCAACTGATAATGAAGTTAGGTCGACTCCGGACTAACCACGTGATTTTTTTACCTTTTTCGAGGTTTTTCGCGGTAAAAAAGATCTCTTGCATGCCATATTAATTCGCTTTGACTGATTGCGCGCTCGACCGCTTTGGAACTAAGACAGTCCATTTTCAGACCAGTTTTAGGAGCCTTGAGTAGGCCGCAATAATTTGGCGCCGTATGTGGGATGGTGTTCCCAACATTCCCAGAAGATTCAGAAGACAGTATCATTTGTACATCGGTACTCGTGACTAGAGACCATGGCAAGAAGAAGCACTCACACAACCCAAGGCTCGGTCCGCGAAGGACGTATCAATCCCGGTCCTTCCCACTCCCTCATCAGCGCACCACGCTTGGAGGAGACCGTGGTCGCGCTTGCGAACGCACTAGCAGGGATCATGGACCGAAAAGAGGAGCAGCATGCTGAAATGCTGAACCTCTTAAGAAACTTAGGAACAGTTCAGGTGCCTGCAGTACCCCCCGCACTAGTCAATCCGCCTCCTTCGCCTCTACATCAAGCCCCAGGAGACGACTAGGAAGAGGACTCCGAGTTCTCAGTGTTGGATCTGTAGGCGCCCTTAGAGAGTGGGGGTGAATAAAGATTTTATGAAATTTAATATTTAATAGAAGTATTGTTCTTAATAAAAGAAGTTTCAGAATATTTTATATTAGAATATATTTTAATATCTAAAAAAAAATTATATTGAAGATTATTTTTAAAAGAGATAGGATATCAATCTTTCTTCACTACCGCCGGCGGTTGAAACTACCGCTCAGCGCTAGCAACAGAAATTGAATCCAAGAGTTTCTTTCTTATGAAAACGAACCTTCTAATATATTTTGCGTTAAAGCTTTTGAAGAATGCTATACAAAAATTTTAGTGCTTGGAAATAAAATCTAGATGGTTAGACAAAAAGAAACATGATTTTATTTCTTTAGAGATTGAATACAAAATGTTTGATTTCAATGACGCTTGAAATCAAGGCGAACAGAAAAATGTTTTTTGTTTTCTATACCGACTCTTCTCTCAAGGACCGGTTGGCTCCAGCCTATCTCTACCCAGATGAGGCCTCGAGCCTCCCCTAGATCTAACCCTAGACCTAGTCGCCACACCCACGCAGTGAATTCTCCCTAGTCCTCGCAAGGCCCTAGTCGCCAACACGGGCGAATTTCTCTACCGATAAAAAGGATAAGAGTTACAAGATAGGATAAAAGAAAACTCTCATTTAAATAGAACCCTTGATGCATATGTCGTTTCGCTTGCAAATGTTTGATCTTTGTGGCTTGAGAGTCTTCCTATTCGATATTCTTTAGATCCTTGGATGCCTCCAATTGATTAGAATTTGTAGCAGCGAGAACACTCCATGTGTATGTTAAGAGAAAACTTCTTGATCACCGTTTTGATAGCTTTCAATTCTTGCGCATGAATTGCTTTTTGATCTCCTCTGAAGAACTCTCTCTTTAGATGAGTGGAAAACACCCCTCACTTTTCTCGAGACGGCTAGGGCTTTCAGCCCTCGAAAATTTTGTCAAAAACCGTCCGAGGAAACTCATTTTAGGGTTGTTTTAAATAGAGGTTGTTGTGCAAGAAGTTACCACCGACGGTAGTGCTATAACGGAGCGATAGCGTGCAGTCTTCAATTTCCTTCCTTATTTTCTCTTCAATTTCGTGGATTTGGGTTTTATCTTTGGTAATAAATTATTCCCCATGAAAATATGATATATTCTTATTTTTACAATGATATTGGATGCTCCTTTTAGTTTCTCAACCAAATCATGATTGATTGGGGTTTCCTAAAGCTACCGCTCGATGGTAGAGTTAACGCGCCACGGTAGAACTTGTTATATATGAGTCCTGTCGATATTTCATTCTCGATGATATTTTCTTCTCGATGATATTTCCAAGTATGTAGAAGCTACCGCTAGCGTTAGCGTTAACGCGCCTCGATAGCAAACAGAGCGTCGTAACGATAGAGGATCGTCGTCTTTCTTTTTTGTACTAATAGGGGCTTGAGAGCTGAAGTTACTGCACACTATAAACACATGACAAGTATGATCAAATACAATGATATTTATTATTCACAAACCAAGAGATGTGGAAAGCATGTTCCAACAAACTTTCCCTTTTGATAATAACAAATCCTTTTAGAAAAAAACATGCTCATATAAGATTAGTGTTTATAGTAAAGGATAAACGTGATATAATGCATATGCTCCCCCTATACGAGTGCTCCCCCATACATCAAAGCATCATATGTATTTTACTCTCCTTAAGTGTGAATTTCTTTCAAAGATATTCTCCCCTTTTTGGTATTATCAAAAGAGGGTGGAGAGAAAAGATATCGTTTAAGGTTTAATATGATGTTTAATATTGAGATGGGAATGTGCATAACATATATTGACCACTTAGTGATACCATTTGGTGAGTAAAAAAAGTTGATTTGAAAGTGTGAGGTACCATTAGTTGAGAAATAAGTCCACTTGTTTGAATAAAAAATAGTCATGATCGAGCTTACAAGTAGTAATATAGTGGAAAGCATGTTGAAAGATTTTGTAAAGGAATATACTTATAAGAGTTTGAAGCATAGTAAATGAGTAAGAGTTTTAGTTTAATAGAAAATAGATGTTTATTAATTGAAGATTAAGATCAAATATCACTTGTTATCAAAACATAATAGCACTTGTTTAGATAGTAAATTATCAAGATTGAGTATACAAGGCGTAGCGGAAAATAAGTTCACAAAGAATGGTAGCATGATTCACTTTATCAAGGCAAGATAGAAAGATACAATGATTTAAATTCATAATTCAAGTAGACTTAAACATTTTAGAGACCATGAAATGTTATCTAGCGCATCTACTAAAGAGTTTAGAAAAATAATATAGATATGCATTAGAGTCAAATACTCATGAGTATAAGTTTTATAAGAGAAAATGATATGCACAAATAGTGTTTTTTATAACAGTATACAAATAATTTAATAAAAACACATGACATATATAATGGAATAAACACAACATTATTGAAAATGCGTTTTTAGAATAATTTCTACCCACAAAGCTAAATTTTATTTCAATGCACATAACAAGTACAACTACCAAAGTGCTCTGCACACACAATTCTCATTAAGACTTATCCCAAGGTGCTCTACCAAGGTGAAGAACTCTCTTTTACTCAATTCTTTTGGACTGTTGCGATTCCGCTAAAAATCTCTTTTTTTGTTTGGCGCTTAGTTAATGAATTTATCCATGTGGACTGCTTAATGCAAAAAAGGGGCTTTAAAATGGCTTCAAAATGCCAATGTTGCTTTAATCTTGAAAGCCTAAAACATGTTTTTTAGAAAGCTCATCCGCAGCTGCTATTTGGAAATTTTACGCAAATTTATTTCCATTACAAACCTTCCTCTCAATAATGTCAATGAAACTATAATCTTTTGGAAAAATTCGGAAAGCTGGGCCTCAAAAATTCACATTCGAGTGGTCATCCCCGTCTTCAGTTTTTGGTTTATATGGAAGGCTCGCAATGATTCAAAATATCGAAAGATTAAAATCTCGCCTTTTAACATAAAACTCCAAAATAATAATCTTATTAGACTTCTTTCTAAAGCAAAAATTATAGAAACATACAAGGAAAATGACTCGGTTATGAAATACTTCAACTTTTCAAAAAACACCAAAAAGAAATAGCATATCAAGAAGGTTATTCATTGGCTTAAACTTGGATTTTCCTAAATCAAGCTTAACCTATGTTGTCTTAAGACTCCCTCCGGAAATATAAATACCGATCTTATCTTGCGTAACCATGAAGGTACAATCCTAAGAGGCCTTCTTTTGAGCTCTGAATTCACTAATATCATGGATGACAATCTCAAAGCCTTATATGCGGCTATCCAGCTTTGTAGAAATTACAACAGCTCCACCGCGCAAAAATTCTGCATTGAAATAGAATTTGGCCCTCTTAGCAATATTACAAATCATGATTCCAAGTGCGCTTGGTTGCATTATCACCAATTAATTCAAAATAAATTATTAATCATGAAATTCAAATACCGGATCTCCAAGGTGAACAGATCTGGCAATGGTGTAGCAGCTTGCCTAGCTAAAATGGGTTTTCCCCAGCCGTTTTCCAATTCTCTTGAATTTGATTCGGAAGCAGTTCGCTTAATTTTGCTGGTCCATTGGGAGGAGATAGGTCACTAATTTTATAAGCTACTTCTAGCCTTTTTTTGGCCTTCGTTTGTGTTTTGTCACTAATATTATAAGCAGTTCGCTTTCATTGGTCGTTTTTGGGGGGCCTTGGGCCCCCCTTTTGGAACTATGTGTGGTTTGATCCTCAACAAACTCTCGGGTTTGTTCGGGTACATAGGCATGCACTTTCTATCATTTCCTCTTGGCATCCTCTTTTTTGGTTAGTATACCACCAACCTCTGGTCCTGTAGAGCGGGCTTGCTTTAGGGCCTGTTTGGGAGGGCTTTTCAGAAAGGAGGAGTGGTGGGAAAATGATGATAGGAAAAGGTGTTTTTCGAAAATATCTATTGCAAAAGGAGATCTGTTTGGGCGAACTCCTTCTACAGAGATTTTCAAAAATGAGAAGCACCGTATAAACTGTTTGGCAAATCTCCGTTACGGTGACTTTTTTATTAAAAATGCAAGCCCGGGCAAAAAAATGCGCGCCTGGGGGAAAATGAGCGCCCGAGCGCGAATTTTTTCCCCAGACGTGCAATTTTCACCCGGGCGAGCATATTACGCCCGTGCATGCATATTTCGCCCGGGCGAGCATTTTTCTCCCGGGCGCACATTTTTCTCCGGGGTACGCATTTTTTTGTCTCGGACGCGCATTTTTCGTTCGTGCTCTCATTTTTTGCCGGTGCGCGCATTTTTGATCGGGCGCGCATTTTTCACCCGAACGCCCATTTTTCGCCCGGGCTCGCATTTTTCGTCCGGGCGCGCATTTTTCGCCCGGTCAATTATTTTTTCGTCCGGGCGCGCATTTTTCGCCCGGGCGTGAATTTTTCGCCCGGGCGCACATTTTCACCCGAACACGCTTTCTTTGCTCGGGAGAAAAATGCGCGCTCGGGAGAAAAAAGAGCGCCCGGGCGAAAAAAATGCGCGCCCGGGTGAAAACTTCTCGCCCGGAAGAAAAATGCGCGCTCATGCGAAAAATGCACGTCCGGGCAAAACATGCGCGTCCGGACGAAAAAATACGCACACGGGTGAAAAATACGCTACCGGGCGAAAAAATGCGAGCCCGGGCGAAAAATGGGCGTTCGGGTGAAAAATGGGCGTCCGGGCAAAAAATGCCACCCGGGCGAAAAAAATGCGAGCCCGGACGAAAAACGGGTGTTCAGGCGAAAACTGCGAGCCCGGGCGAAAAATGTGCGTCCAAAAGAAAAATGCGCGCCCGAGCAAAAAATGCACACCTAGGCGAAAAATTGCGAGCCTGGGCGAAAAATGGGCGTTCGGCCGAAAAATGGGCGTTCGCGAGAAAAATGCGCGCCCGGGCGAAAAATGGGTGTTCGGGAGAAAAATGCGCGTCCGAGCGAAAAATACTCGTGCATGCGAAAAATGAGTGCCCGGGCGAAAAAAATGGGCCGTCGGCGAAAATGTGCGCCCCGACAAAAAAATGCGAGTCCGGGCAAAAAATACGCGCTGGGGCAAAAAATGTGTGTCTGGGCGAAATATGCGCCCGGGCAAAAAATGCGCGCCCGTGCGAAACAATACGCGCCCGGGCGAAGAATGTGCGACCGAGAAAAAAATATGCGACCGAGTGAAAAATTCGCGTCCGGACCTAAAATGTGCCCATCGGCAAAGAAATGCTCGCCCGAGCAGAAAATTGTTCGCACGGGAGAAAAATTTGCGCTCGGGCGAAAAATGCGCTAACCTTGTATCAGTGAGGAAGTGCTTTTCGAAAAAGATGAAAAGTATGGGTCAACTGACTTTTGAGAAAGAGGAGAAAAATGAGTTTTCCGCGGTAGATTTTCCCATCGGTAGACAATCCAAACGTTTTTGTAGGTGCGGTGACGTTTTTCAGAAAACGGAAAGGAGCTAAAAAGTCTTCCAAATAGACCCTTAGTGCTGCTCCGTTGGGTCTCATGCCTCTGGTTACTCTAAAAATCTGGGATATCTAGTGGATCATGGTAGTCTGTGTTCCAACCCCTTTATTTTTATTTTTTTAAGTAAAAAAAACTCATAAGTGGGTATGTCCAATACAACTTATTCTATAACAAGTATCTATGTGATGACTTGATATACATTGTCATGACCTATGAGCCTCAGTCATCAGTCAATCTCAGACACTAGTCTTAAATGTATCAACATTGCCCAATTTCTACAATGATACCTTGAATAAAGACCGTTTAAGAATGATGTTTTATTTATATGTAGGATCTTTCATTCAAATCATGAACTTGAATTCTTACGAAATAAACATTTTATGGACATTTAATATGTTCAATTTATCTATCTCTATAGAAATGAATAAACACAACAAAAAATATGTCTTTTAATATATAAATAAAATCATAGTACAAATCATCACATGAACTTAAACATAACAATGACAAACCCACAAGCCTCCCACTAAAAATGATCATTTAAGTATCTAATATCAATTGATATAGTATGATCATCATGCTTTATCTAAGGAAGATCCTTTGTAAGTGGATTTGCTATGTTGTCATCAATCAGTACTTTGCATATGTTCACATAACCTCGACCGACTATCTCTCGAATGAGATGGAATCGCCGTAGTATGTGCTTGGAGTGTTGATGAGATCTAGGTTCCTTGGCATGAGCAATTGCACCATTGTTGTCGTAGTAGAGATCTACGGGATCAGCAATGTTATGAACTACATCTAACTCGTCGATGAATTTCCTAATCCATACAACCTTCTTTGCTGCTTCAAAAGAAACACTATAATTGACCTCTATTATAGAATTGACAACTATCTCTTGCTTCAAACTCTTCCATCATACAACACCTCCATTTAGGCAAAACACAAAACTTGGTTGGGAGTTTGAGTCATCTCTATCAGATTTGAAGCTACTATCCGTGTAACCTTTTACAACGAGCTCTTCCTTACCACTGTATACTAAGAATACATCTTTTGTCTTTTCCAAGTACTTTAGAATATTCTTGACTATCATCTAGTGACATTCACCTGGATTTGACTAGTATCTGATAGTCATGCTCAATGCAAATGGGACATCAATACGAGTATATACATTGCATACATGATTGATTCAACCGTCGAGGCGTATGTAATCAAACTCATGCGGTCCTTCTCTACCTTAAATTTAGGATGTTGTGCCTTAGAAAGACCCACACCATTACACGTGGGTAAGCATTCCTTCTTAGGCTCAAGCATGTTGAACCGCTTCAACACATTGTCAATGTATATACTTTGGATCAAACTGTGCTACCTCTTCAATCTATCTCTATAAGTCTTAATACTAAGTATATAAGTCGCATCACCTAAATTCTTCATAGAAAAGTAGTTCTCTAGCCTGTTCCTAACAACTTGTAGGTTTGGAATATCATTCTCAATCAATAGTTGTTATCTACACACAATATTAAGAATACAACCATGCTCTCACTAATCCTCTTATAAGCACAAGACTCATCTTCAATCTTGATGAAACCAGACTCTTAGATTTTCTCATCAAAATGAAGATTCCAACTTTGAGAAGAATGTTTCAATCCATAAATAGATATTTGCAACTTGCATATTCTAATGGCTTCATGTGGAGATACAAAACCTTATGGATGTGTCATATACACATCCTCGAGGAGATTTCCATTAAGGAAAGACATTTTGACATCCATTTGCCAGATCTCGTAATCATAGTACGCAACAATAACAAGTGGAAAACTGATGGACTTAACCATAACAACTGGGAAAATATCTCATCATAGTCAATGTTATGAATTTCCTTGAAACCTTTTGCTACTAATCACCCTTTGAATGTCTGTACATTCCCATCTATGTCGTTCTTCTTCTTGAAAACCCATTTTGCACCCTATGGGTCATACCCCTTCAGGTGGTTCCACTAAGGTCCATACTTGTTTTACATACATGAAGTTCATTTTCAGATTTCATGCCCCCAAGCCACTTCTCAGTGTCTAGTCCACTTGTAGCATCTTGATATGTTACAGACCCATCATCATGATCCATAAACAACACATTACTAATTTGAATCATGAGAAATCCATATCTCTTAAACTCGAATCGAGGTATATTAGATCTACGTAGGACCTGTATTGCTTGTGCAGGCTCTCTAGCTACAACGATTTGTAGTCCTTGCTCATGTTCCATCTCAAGTTCATTTATCATTTATGGTTCTTGAATTTCTTCAAGTTCTATCCTAGTAGTTTTTCTAGATATGAACACCTTCTTCAGAAAAACGCCAATCCTTACGACAAACACTTTGTCCTCGAAGTGTTTATAGAAATAGTACCATTTATTTTTCTCAGGATATCCACAAGATAACATTTATTAAACTTGACATTAAGTTTGTCAGACATTTGCCATCGTACATATGCTTCACAACCCCAAAACTTTATGAAAGACATACTAGGATGCTTCCCAGTCCATAACTCATATAAAGTCTTTTGAATCATTTTAGTATGAACATGATTAGTGCAAAATCAGATATCTCTAGAGCGTGTCCTCAAAAGGAAACAGATAGATCTGCATGACTCATCATAGATCACACCATATCCAACGAGATACAATTTATCCTTTCTGAAACATCATTGTGTTGTGGTGTCCTAGGTGGAGTGAGTTGAGATATAATATCAGACTCTCTAAGATACTCTTAAAACTACTGACTCAAGTATTCACCACCTCAATCAAATCAAAGTGCTTTAACTATTTTTCTAGTTGGTTTTGTATTTCATTCTTGAATTCCTTAAACGTTTCAAAATATTCGAATTTTTGCTTCATAAGATACACATATCCATATATACTGTAATCATCAGTAAATGTAATGAAGTCGTGAAATCCACCTCTAGCCATAGAACTCATGGGTCCGCATACATCACTATGTATTACACCCAAGAGAGCCTCTCAATATGACTAGTGAAAGTGAATTTAGTCATCTTGCCTAACAAACAAGTTTCACATCTCTCAAATGATTCATAATCAAATGAGTCAAATAGTCCATCTCTATATAGTTTGGAAATGCGCCTCTCATTTATATGACCCAAACGACAATGCCAGAAATATGTAGAATTAGAGTAATTTATTTTTAATCTATTTGTATCATTAATATTATAGACGAGCCGGTCTAAATTCAAAACATAAAAACCATTAAACATTCATGCAATTCAAAAATAAATATCATTCAAATATATAGGACAACAATTATTCTTAGGCTCCATTTGAGGGGACTTATTTTCACCGGTCAAGCGGTTACGATCGCATGAACCGAACCTTAATTAAAGTCCGGTTCATGCGGTCGCAACCGCTTGAACGACGAAAATAAGTTCTCCCAAACGGAGCCTTAATAGTGAACAAAAATCATTTCATGTCCAAACAAGAAATGAATATGATATTTCTAGTAATTGTATGTACATAATAGTAGTTCTCTAACTCCATTACAACTTCAGTAGACAAAAATAGATGAAAAGCCCATACAATAATGACAATAACTCTTGCTCTATTTTCAACTCGTAAGTCTATCTCGCCATTAGCCAACATTTTTCTCCTTAGTTCCTACATATTTACACAAATATGAGAACCACATCCGGTATCCAATACCCAAGATAAGGAAATAGAAAGATTGACTTCTATAACAAGGATACCTAAAGTGGAAGTCTCGCTTGTTGGACATGTGTGTCACATCCCTTTGTTTGAGAATAACAAATCTCATATTGTATTTGATATTGCCCGTAGTGTGTTTATAGTGTGCATGAACTATAGGTGCAATACTCCACGGGTAGAAGGCAACATGGAATCAAACTTTCTGAATGGAGCACTACCGCCAGCGCTAGAGGTTAACGCCGGCGCTAGCGCTATCGCCAGCGCTAGCGCTACCGTCTGGCGCTAGCTTGAGCTCGTGCAGATCGCCACGCCGCCGATAGTTTCGCAACCGCTCCACACGAGCGCTACCGCCAGCACTATCGCTACCGCAGGCGCTATCTCAAGTTCGTGCACAGAGCCACGCAGCCGACGGTTCCGCAACCGCTCAACACGACCGCTACCGCAGGCGCTATCAGCTACCGCAGGCGCTAGCTCCAAGAATTATAAAACGATGTATTCTCTCTCGTTTTGGGGGAGAACTTCCAGAGACATTACTTGTGCCCAAACTCTCGTGTTGCTACTCTGCCGAAACATCATCTCCCACTCAAAGCCAAAGAAGAAATTCTTGAGAAGGAAGCCATCACGCTGCATCCGAAGAACGATCGCTTCTACCTCGCTTGTGCTTCAGCGATCCTTCATCCTCATCTCCAGAAATCTCAAGAGGGAGTTTGCTTGTTATTTACTTCACTTCTTTATTTGTATCTTGTAGTGAAATCGCCTTGTTTTTGGCGACTAGATCCTTGCGCGGCTTAGGGGGAATTCGCCGCGTTAGTTGGCGACTAGGTCTAGGGATTAGATCTAGGGGGTGCTCGAGGCCATATCCGAGTTTGGGTTTGCTAGAGCGGCTTGAGGCTTTATCCGGGGAAGGATAGGCTAAAGCCAACCGGTTTGTGGGGATACAAGTCGGTATAGAAAAGGAAAAGAAATTCACTTTTGTACGCCTCCGATTTCTAGCGATATTGAAATCAAATTTTGTAAATACTTTTTTTTATATAATGCAATCATGATTATATTTGTGTTTATTTGATTTCTCTAAATTGGCGTAAAATTTCATTATTGCAAAATTATTATTACTAAATTGTCATATTATTTCCTATTAATCAAAAACAACTTAGTAATTATCTTAAAAATTATAAAAAGAATTTTATTCCCTTATTCACCCCCCCCCCCCCCTCTAAGGGCGCCGTAAGATCCAACAAGTGGTATCAAAGCGCAGGTTATTCCAAACGGTTTAAAAACCAGGAATAATGGCGTCTTATGATCTCGCTTTTTCCGAGGGTCAGGGAATTAGTAGACCTCCACTATTTACTGGGTCAGATTATAATTATTGGAAAAATAGGATGCGTTGTTTTCTAATGACCCTAGATATTGAGGTTTGGAACATGGTAGAAGAAGAATACACTCCTCCTACATTTGTAGTTGGAGAGGTTATGTTAGAAAAACCCAAAGATAAATGGGATGATCGGGATAAACTCAAATGTAAAAATAACGCAAAAACCATGAATGCTCTATTTTGTGTGTTAGATAAAAATGAATTTAATAGAATTTCTGCATGTACTACTGCTTATGAAATTTGGAATCATTTGAAAGTTACTCATGAAGGTACATCGCAGGTTAAAGATTCCAAGCTTTTTCAACTGGAGTCGGAATATGAAAAATTCTGAATGGATGAAAGCGAAGATGTTGATGGTATGTACACGCGCTTCACCAAGATCATCAATGCCTCAAAAGCTCTTGGAAAGACTTTCTCAAATGACGACTTGGTTCGTAAGATCCTTCGTTCTCTTCCTCCAAAATTCAACCCAAAGGTGACGGCTATTTCGGAGTCGCACAACTTAAGGACGCTCCAAGTTGAGAGCCTCATTGGGAATCTCAAAACCCATGAGGTAGAACTCAAAATCCAACATGATGAATACAACAAGGAGCCAAAGAAGAAGGCGTTGGCACTAAAATCAAAGAAAGAGTGCCAAGAGGATGAGGATGAAGATGAAGAAAGTCTTTTGGTGAAGAACTTCCGAAAGTTCATGCGAAATCCGGAAAGGCGAAACACTTTCCGGAAATTTATCCAAAAAGGTGAAAGATGGAAAGGGTCATCTTCAAAGAAAGAAAAAGAGAGCGACAATGAAGAAGAGAGACCTCCACCGGAATGCTATCATTGTAGGAAGACGGGGCACATAAGGAGCCAATGCCCAAAATTCTTGAAGGAGAAAAAGGAGAAACAACACAAAGGGAAAGAAAAGGGGAAGGTGCTAAAGGCAAAGACATGGGATGACTCCTCTTCCTCCTCCTCCGAAGAATCAAGCGGGTCTTCATCAAGCGAAGATGAGGAAGCAAACATGTGCATCATGGGACGTGGAAACGACGGCGACGACACCAGTGTTCCTAGTGACACTGAGGTAACTCCTCCCACTTATGATGAATTGTTTAATGAATTTCTTGAAACATGCAAAGCTTTTGATAAAAATACGAAAGATAGTATTTTATTAAATCGTGAAAATGAATCTCTTATTAAAGAAAATCAAAAGCTTTCCAAAAAGGTAATTGTTTTAGAAAAGAGAAAGGTTTCTTGCCAAGAATGTGATCACTCCACTAAATTGGCAAAAGATATAGAAGAGTCACTTTCTAAAGCCCTCTCTCATGCCAAAACTCTTACAAAAGAGAAGGGAGAATTAGAAAGGAAATTAGAAGCCTCTCTTTTGCAAATCAAAAATAATAAAAAAGGTTTTGAAAATAGGTGTGTCATGCTTGTGAAAGAAAATTCTTTACTTAAAGCACAAGTTCATGATCTCACCATGGCCATTAAAAAAAATGGAATAGGCCAAAAATCACTGGACATGATTTTAGAGAACCAGTGCCATGGTTCTAGAAAGTTTGGGCTCGGATATCGAGGAGAGGGCTACCGCCCGGCGCTAGCACCTCATACCAGAAACCTGAAATTTCTTTTTTAAAATGCTTTCCTTCTGTAAATCAAATTTATTCCAGTAAGAAAATTTTCCAGAAAAGGGTTTCAACCCCCTTTATTTCGTGTGCAAATTGTTATAGGTTGGGTCACACAACTAGTTCTTGCAGGAAAATAAAACAAAATACTTTAAAGCAAATCTGGGTACCTAAGGCTTCCACTTATTCTATGGGAGGTTCCACTTGGGTATCCGGATCTTTACTCTCATCTTCTTTCTAGATGTGCAGGCAGGCTAAGGACAATGAAGACGTGTGGTACTTGGATTCAGGATGCTCCAAGCACATGACGGGCAATAAAGCTAAGTTCCTTAGCCTAGAAAAGAAAAAGGGAGGGATCGTGACGTTTGGTGACAACGGAGAAGGAAGGATCATGGGAATTGATACAGTTGGTAACGAATCCTCACTATATCAAATGTTCTTTATGTAAAAGGGCTAAAACATAATCTTATTTCAATTAGCCAATTATGTGATAAAGGATTAGATGTTTTATTTGAATCTTCTACTAATCTATGCAAAATATCTAATCCTATTACAAACAATATTTTACTAACTGCACCAAGAATACACAATATTTATATAGTTTCATTTCATGATCTTTCAAAATCATCTTTAAAATGTTTTATTACCAAAAATGATGAACTTGAACTTTGGCATAGAAGGCTAGGACATGCTAGCACAAAGCTTATTGTAAAACTTGCCAAAAGAGATTTAATTAGAGGATTGACTAGATTAAATGGAAATTTACCTTCACTTTGTTCACCATGTCAAAAAGGTAAAATTACTAGATCCTTTTTCAAAAGTAAAAATGGTATTTCTACTACAAAACCTTTGCAATTAATTCATATGGATCTTTTTGGTCCCGTTAGCACCGCAAGTCTTGGTGGTAGATTATATACATATGTTTTAATAGATGATTTTTCTAGATATTGTTGGACAATATTTCTCTCATCCAAATCCGAAGCGTATTGTGAATTTTCAAAATTATGTACTCGTATTCAGAATGAAAGTGATTTAAAAATTAAATGCATTCGCTCGGATCATGGAGGAGAATTTGAAAATGAAAAATTTACATCTTATTGTGATATGTTACACATAAAATATGAGTTCTCCGCACCACGCACACCACAACAAAATGGTGTTGTAGAAAAAAAGAATAGGACACTTCAAGAGCTAGCACGCACTATGTTATGTGAATATAAATTACCTAAGTCCTTTTGGGCCGAAGCCGTAAACACATCATGTTATGTTATAAATAGAATTATGCTTCGCCCATCTTTAAATCTCACACCATATGAACTTTATTTTCAAAAGAAGCCTAATGTATCTTACTTCAAAGTTTTTGGTTGTAAATGCTTCATTTTAAATACAAAAGATAACTTGGAAAAGTTTGATGAAAAATGTGATGAAGGAACATTTCTTGGATACTCTTCAACTAGTAAAGCTTATAGAGTTTTTAATAAAAGAACTAGAAAAGTTGAAGAGTCAATTAATGTGAAATTTGATGAGCTTGTTCCTTGTATAGAAAGACTTTCCGCAGGCAAAGAGGATGATCTATTACCTCCTTTGAAGCATGGTGATGAAGAACCTTCCAAAGAAGAAGAAGAGGAGGCCAAGAAAGATAAATATGTACCTCCAAGCATCTTAAAATTCACAAAGGATCATCCACGAGAACTTATAATTGGTGAACCATCCATCGGGGTAAGAACTCGCTCTTCTCTTCATGAATCTTATTCAAATATTTGCTTTGTTTCCGAAATAGAACCAAAAAACGTTTCTACTACTTTAAACGATGAATTTTGGTTTTTGGCTATGAATGAAGAGTTAGAACAATTTGAGCGACATAATGTTTGGAAATTAGTAGAAAGACCATCTAATCACCCGATTGTAGGCGTAAAATGGATTTTCAAAAATAAATTAGATGGTGAGTCTAGAATATCTAGAAATAAAGCACGCTTAGTAGCACAAGGATATTCACAAATCGAAGGGATAGATTTTGATGAATCTTTTGCACCCGTTGCTAGATTGGAGTCTATAAGAATTTTTCTAGCATTTGCAAGCTTTAAAAGAATAAAACTATTTCAAATGGATGTGAAAAGTGCGTTTCTAAACAGGTTTGTAAAAGAAGAAGTTTATGTTGAACAACCCCCGGTTTTATTACTGAAAAATTTCCAAATCATGTTTATAAACTAGAAAAAGCGCTTTATGGTTTAAAACAAGCGCCCAGTGCATGGTATGAAAGACTTACATCATTTTTATTGAAGCACGGTTATATTATGCGAAGTGCGGATAATACTCTCTTCATTAAGCACAACAATGATGATATAATTATTTTACAAATATATGTTGATGATATTATTTTTGGATCTACTAATGAAGAAATGTGTAAAGAAGTTATTTTAGTGATGAAAAATGAATTTGAAATGAGTCTAGTAGGAGAACTTTCTTATTTCCTTGGTTTTCAAATATCACAAATAATTGATGGTATTTTTGTATGTCAAACTAGATATGTCCATGATATGCTTAAACGTTTTGGATTTGAAAACCTTAAACATGCTTCTACACCAATGAGTGCGTCACTTAAATTAGGAAAAGATGAATCGGGAATTTCAATTGATCAAACCTTATATAGAGGTATGATAGGATCCCTACTTTAGCTTAGTGCAATTAGACCCGATATTATGTTTGTCGTATGCTTATGTGCTCGATTTCAAGCCAATCCAAAAGAATCTCATTTAAAAGCGGTAAAACGAATTTTTAGATATCTCATTGGGTCATCTAGATTAGGATTATATATGGTACCCACATAATGATTCATTTACATTGCATGGCTATTCCGATTCGTATTATGCCGGTTGTTCACTTGATAGAAAAAGCACTAGTGGTACTTGTCATTTTCTAGAACCCCCATTAGTTGCATGGTCTAGTAGGAAACAAAATTCGGTTGCACTCTCCACCACGGAGGCCGAATACATTGCATTAGGGAGTTGTTGTGCACAAACACTATGGATGAGCCAAACTTTAGAGGACTTTGGTTTTCATCTAAAACTTATTGAATTAAAATGTGACAACAAAAGTGTCATTGATCTCATAAATAATCTGGTACACCACTCTAGATCCAAACATATAGATGCGCGTCATCATTTCATAAGAGATCACATTAAAAAGGAAAATGTAAGGATTAGTTTCATTGGCACAGACTCTCAACTTGCTGATATATTTACTAAACCTCTTCCTGATGCAAGGTTTCAAATGTTAAGATTGGAATTAGGAGTCTTAGACATCTTAGGATGAATAACATGTTAAACGCTAATATTTTATGCAATTTGAGCAATCAAAACATCTCTGAATATTATACAATTTCTGCATAAGACTACACTTAAGACCCCTAATCAATATCAAAAATCAAAAATTTAAAATTCCTAAAAAATCGTGTACTGTTTGCCGCGCTATCACTAGCGCCGGCGCTAGCGTGGGTGTTGGAATTTTCTGATTTTCAAAATTTCTAAAAATCACTAAAAATATTTCAGTCTATATGTACTACTTTGTTTTTGTATTTCTCACATTTGTTATTTTTGTTTTATTCATATTATGAAAAATCAACTACAAAAGTTCAAAATTCAAAAAAATACAAAAATATGTTTTTGTTATTCGTGTTTTATTCATATTATGAAAATTCTACTACAACAATTCAAAATTCAAAAATTACAAAAATATGTTTTTGTGATTTTCTGTTTTTATTTGATTTAAAAATGATAAAACAAAAAAAAAACTGTATGATCTTTATTGCCAATATCAAGCATGTATGAATTCTATTATTTAGAATTATTTATAATGTTAAAACTTATTCCTTCAAATTACTATGAACATTGTTTTGCTTATCATGCTTTGATATATCTATTTAAAGTGCATCAATTGTATTGAAAAATATGTAGAACCAAGCTTAGCATGCCTCTAAGTATGAGTAAATGTTTTATGATTGATAATGATACATTTCACTCACTTATTTTAGTAATCAACATGTGTGTCTAAATCTAAAAATGTTTGCTTGTGTATTGTATTTGTACAATGAATTAAAACTTGCATAAGTTTATTGCCTACACTACATTTGAATTGCACTTCTGAAATTTAGAAAAGTGGTTGAGTTAAAAAATTTTGTTTGCAAAACAAGTGTATTCGGAGAATGTTGTCTCACAAATATGAACAAAAAATTATATATGTAGACAAATATAACTCCACCAAGCACTACTTGAACCTCCTGATAAGTCTTCATAAGCATTGTGAGGTTGAGCACCTTGGAAAGAATAGTAAAGTGTCTTGTGCAAACTTTGATTATTACACCACTTTGTTAAAAATTATGTGCATTAAAAGTGTGTGAAAGTAATTTACTTGTGTTTTATTGTGCACTTTACTTTACATATGTCTTGTATTTTGATGATTTAAATCCATTGTTAACATTGCCCAAAATACACTTATGTGCACATCATTATCTTTCATAACACTTCTTCTCATGAGTATTGGATTCTAATGTTTTATTTATACTACTCTTTATATATAAGAAATGCACTAGATAACCTAGCATGATCTCTACAATGTTTTGGTATGTCTTGAATTTAAAATTAAGTAACATTGTAGTATAATCTCTCTTTGATATGTTCATTTCATGTTTGGTATCTTTATGAAAAACTTTGAGATTTCAAAAGGTTAAAACATCTTTCAATTTTGAACTAAAACTCATATTTTTACTTATACTTTTCATGCTTACAAAAAGATGTTTATTATAATCTTCCGCTTGCTTACAACTCTTATCTTTATATTTGAAATCTCTTATATATGCGATGCTTAAACTCTTTATCATTATCTATATTTCGAAAAGCTCGATCATGCTTTATCTTTTTAAAATGCCTCCTTACTACCCTCACCCCACCTTCTTTTGATAATACCAAAAGGGGGAGATTAATTGAAGAAATCTATATAGGAGAAATATAGATAAATAAGGGGAGTAACACATAAATTCATGAAATCTATCATTTAGGGGGAGTAACACATAAATTGCATTTATGTAGGGGGGGCATTAAGATAGGGGGAGTATGCACATTATCATGCATATCATTTACTATAGTTGCACTTTTATCTTGCTTATCTTATCTATAAACACTATTGTTGATTTCTTGCTTAGAGGATTTGTTATTATCAAAAGGGGGAGATTGTTGGACATGTGTGTCACATCCCTTTGTTTGAGAATAACAAATCCCATATTGTATTTGATATTGCTTGTAGTGTGTTTATAGTGTGCAGGAACTATAAGTGCAATACTCCACAGGTAGAAGGCAACATGGAATCAAACTTTCTGAATGGAGCACTACCGCCAGCGCTAGAGGTTAACGCCGACGCTATCGCTATCGCCAGCGCTAGAGCTACCGCCTGGCGCTAGCTTGAGCTCGTGCAGATCGCCACGCCGCCGACAGTTTCGCAACCGCTCCACACGAGCGCTACCGCCAGCGCTATCGCTACCGCATGCGCTATCTCAAGTTCGTGCACAGAGCCACGCAGCCGACGGTTCCGCAACCGCTCAACACGACCGCTACCGCAGGCGCTATCAGCTACCGCAGGCGCTAGCTCCAAGAATTATAAAACGATGTATTCTCTCTCGTTTTGGGGGAGAACTTCCAGAGACATTACTTGTGCCCAAACTCTCGTGTTGCTACTCTGCCGAAACATCATCTCCCACTCAAAGCCAAAGAAGAAATTCTGGAGAAGGAAGCCATCACGCTGCATCCGAAGAACGATCGCTTCGACCTCGCTTGTGCTTCAGTGATCCTTCATCCTCATCTCCAGAAATCTCAAGAGGGACTTTGCTTGTTATTTACTTCACTTCTTTATTTGTATCTTGTAGTGAAATCGGCTTGTTTTTTGCGACTAGGTCCTTGCGCGGCTTAGGGGGAATTCGCCGCATGAGTTGGCGACTAGGTCTAGGGATTAGATCTAGGGGGTGCTCGAGGCCATATCCGAGTTTGGGTTTGCTAGAGCGGCTTGAGGCTTTATCCGGGGAAGGATAGGCTAAAGCCAACCGATTTGTGGGGATACAAGTCGGTATAGAAAAGGAAAAGAAATTCACTTTTGTACGCTTCCGATTTCTAGCGATATTGAAATCAAATTTTGTAAACACCTTTTTTTTTATATAATGCAATCGTGATTAAATTTGTGTTTATTTGATTTCTCTCAATTGGCGTAAAATTTCATTATTGCAAAATTGTTATTACTAAATTGTCATCTTATTTCCTATTAATCAAAAACAACTTAGTAATTATCTTAAAAATTATAAAAAGAATTTTATTCCCTTATTCACCCCCCTCTAAGGGCGCCGTAAGATCCAACATCGCTTCCTTTCTTATTTCTCAGATCATCAATGTAAAAAGGGCAATTCCTCTTCTAATGTCCCGCCTTCCTGCAATGGTGCAATTTCTATCATTAGACGGTCTTTTCCTTTTCGGTGTAGAAGACATGAGATTAAAGTTAGATTTAGATCCACTCTTAGTCTTCTTAAACCCCTTAGTCTTGCCCTTACCTTTATGCATAATCAGTATGAGGCAAGTATGTTTGCCCTTCTTCATATTGATCTCGACAATCCTCAACATGCATAGGTGCTTAGATAGCGATGTGTTAATTTCATTAATATTGTAATTCAAGACAAAATGCTCCTAACTGTCCAAAAATGATTATAAGATCAAGTTAGTGACCAACTCTTAGCCCAATCTTTATAGGTTCTCAATATACCCAATTATTTTGAGTACATGAGTTCCCACTGGGTCACAAGCTTCCATCTTACACTGAAGCAATGCCCTTGATAAGTCATACCTCTCATGTCGAGCTTGCCCCTGAAATATTTTATTGAGGTGCTTGACCATCTGATAAACATATATAGTCTTATGCTGCTTCTTAAGCTCAGAGTTCATGGTTGTGAGCATGAGATACTCGACATCCAAGGAGTTGTCCTGATTTCTTGTAAGCATCTTTATTTGCACGAGAGGCAGATCCGAGTGGCTATTCGGGGGAATCTTCCTCTAAGATATAGAGCTTACACTCATATTTGAGAACAATACTCAAATTCTTGTACCAGTCTAGGAAGTTTGTCTCATTGAGTTTGTCCTTCTTAAGGATCGATCACATGGACAATGTGTGATGTGTATTACTTGTCATGGATATTCTATAAAAGCATGCAAATTTATATTAGTACTATATTTCAAAATAGTTTTTTATTTTATAAAGGTATTTTATTAAAATACTAATACTTTTTTTTTCAAATTAATAACCCTTGTTGCGGGTCTCTTAATGCTCTCCTAGTCCGGATAATCGAACCGTCTTATCTCGAGAGTGAGCCAAACACACAAAGTTAAGAAAGAATCAACAATGGAGGTGTCAAAATTTTTTACGTGGAAAAATTCGGAAAGGGAAAAAACCACAGGGTCGTTTCGGTGCCGACCAAATCCACTAACTTGCTTGAGGTTACAAATGTTAGAATATTCGAGAGGGTGACATGCCACCGCTATGATTACAAGTATTCAAAGGCGAAAAAGATGCAAAGGCTATCTCCACGCTCAAAGGGCGACTTCTGGAGCTGACACTTGAGTAAGCACTTGAGCAGGCACTTGGGAGGTCGCTTGAGCGGTTGCCCGAGTAAACACTGTAGCAGTCGCTGGAGTAGGCACTAGAGCGGTCGCTTGAGTAGGTACTAGAGCGGTCACTTGAGTAGGTACTTTGGAGAGCGAAGTTTTCCCTTGAGCGAGAGAGTGTTCAGAGTGAACACTTGAGCAAAGTCAGCGCTTGAGCCAGGGAGCAAGAGAACTCCAAGTCTTCGCCCGAAAACCTTTATAGTTCCAAGTCTTCGCCGAAAGACCTTCATAGCTCATTTTTCTCCTCTTGGTTGCTTGTCTTTAAATGAAAGCATATAAACATTTTTATAATTTTCTAAGGGGTGTATTGGTAATTGTGCCGTCTTGAGATTTGAACCGGTGAACGATGCTACATGATCCTAGTCACCGCCAAACTGTTGTGGGTCGCTTAGCACTCTCCCGGTCTTGATAATCGAACCGTCTTAGCTCGAGAGTGAGCCAAGCACGCAAACAGTTAAAGGAGAACCAACATCGGAGACAACAGAGATTTTTACGTGGAAAACCCGAAAAGGGAAAAAAGCATGAGGTCGGTTCGGTGCTGACCAAATCCACTGACTTGCTTGAGGTTACAGATGTTAGAATATTCTGGAGGGTGATAAGCCACCACTCTGATTATAAGTATTCAAAGGCGAAAAAGATGCAAATGCTCCCTCCGCGCTCGTAGGAGCGACTTCTGAAGCTGGCACTTGAGCAGGCACTTAGGCGGTCGCTTGAGTATGCACTTGAGCGGTCACTTGAGTAGGCACTTTGGAGAGCGAAGTTCTCCCTTGAGCAAGAGAGCGAGTGAGTGTTCAGAGTGAACACTTGAGCAAAATGAGCGCTTGAGCTAGAGAGCAAGAGAACTTTAAGTCTTCGCCCGACAACATTCAGAGTTTCAAGTTTTCGCCCGAAAACCTTCAGAGCTCCTTTTTCTTCTCTTGGTTGATTTGTCTTCAAATGAAGGCCTATATGTCTTTTTATAGTTTTTCTTATGGATGTGTTGATAATTGTCGTCTTTAGATTTTAATCGACGAATGAGGCTGCACGATCCCAGTCACATGGATAACCAATTTTTGGAAAATGACGGGCATGCCCCCCGGTCGGTCCGAGAAGGTTCATCGACGACGATGGTGGCTAAAGGTGGTTGCAGACGGTGCCGACGAACGACGCCAACGGAAGCCTGGCATGCGCGGCGGGGGGGGGGGGGGGGGGGGGGCATGGCACGTGCGCGCGGCCTTCATAAGCGCGCACGGGGCGGACGGTTGCTGTGCGTATGCGTTGTGCGGGCATATGTATGCCTTGCTCGATCGGCTTGTCCCGTTTTGGCGACTTGGTCGAAATCTAACTCAATTTAACCCGAATCATTTCAGGGGAACCCCATCAACCCTCAATATTAATTCATAGATTTTAAGTGAGCGGCTCTCTAGTGGGATAAGCTTCGTATTTCAACCCAATCATGCATGAGTCAGCTTTGTTGATCACCCATAACATGACTATTTAGGTAGACAACTTTCGTCAATTGCATCATCATGCAACTCTTGTATGATTGATGAATAACTATTATTCGCATCTGTTGCAGGTAATTTCTATCAGCATCTATCTTATGGTGCATGCCAACCTTATGTCTCTAGACACTCAACCTTTGAGGTCACCTAGTTAGTTTAGACTCAATGTCCACAGTTGGAAACCCTTTAAGCACTCAACCTTTTGGTTAATTTTTATCAAATGTGCAGCGAAAATATACGAAACTCTCGACAGGATCCATACGAAACACATTAAATTAAGGATATAGAGTATTTTTGTGTCGAAATCAGATTTCGAGAAGAATAATTAGCGTGTGATTATTTATAAATCACAAGATTTCAAGAAAGTCACTAGATTAAAATAATAAGACTATATTTTGCAATTTTGAATGTTTCATCAAAGACAATTTTTCACTTTTAATAGTGTAAAGATGTGAAAGCTATATAGGAGGAGATATAATGATTTGAGATGCGGTAATTAATTACCTGTAAGATTGTAATGACTGCTGAGGCTTAGTTCAACCGACTTCGGTCAATGGAGGCGTCAGAAACGATGCGGACGGTGACTGCCTCAAAAAAGTGTTCGGGCCAGATCAAATCGGCAGCTCCAGTTCTGGATGATGAAGGCTCGCCGACCCGTCGTCGATAAATTCTTCGCCCAGGACTTGCTCTTGCCTACCATCGACGCTACTTTCTCCGTCTACCCGTAATGGCAACGTCCCTCGAGTACCATTCATCAAACCCCAAAAGAAATGAACAGTGTGAAGGTTGTAGGGGGGGGGGGGGGGAGAGAGACAGGGAGGGAGAGAGAGAGAGGCGAAGGAGAAAGAAACAAAAAAATGAACCGAGTTTTTTGAGCTCCACAACAGGTGCCACCACCATCTTCACTATGTGGCCACAAGCAAGGGGTGGTTGAACAGTGCTCCAACAATGATTTCCAATATCTACCGCCGGTTAGCGACAAGAGGTAGGCGGCTAGCGACGAGCAGTGCAAGTATAATAACGTATGAAGGTGAACAGACTTTGTACGTGTCCGGGTCTAGTGAAATGAAGGGTCTAGTGAAATGAAGGGTGAGGGGTGGTTGCCATTAGGGGGGGGGGAAGTATTGATTTTTTGACTTTACTATGAGTTTTTTTGGGCTGTTAATATTAAATCACTAGTTGTTAATGCAAACAAAAAAGAAAAAAAAAGAAAAAAAGGAAAAAGAAAATAAAAAAGAAGAAAAAAAAGAGGGCTGCGTTTAACAAGTCGCTTATAAATAAAATGTTTGGTCTGGAAGGAGATACATGATTTCTCCCCGTCGCATTGGCTACTCGTCGTCGCCCCCAATCCCGTTTCCCTGTATAAAGATTTCTCTAGGGCATCGTCGGGGAAGCTCCGCAAGTCATCGTCGGGCAAGCTCCGTAACTCGATCATCGTGGCTTCCTTCTCTCTTCTCGACCTCGCCCGGCCGCGAAGTTTCGTAAGCCGACGACTCTGTGCTCGCTCTGCCGATAGTAGCATCTCCGAGGAAACTCTCCGGTGAAGCTCCCCAATCCGAAGTTTCTATTTCCTAATTCCCGAGGAATATTGACGGCGAAGATCTGCTTGCTCCGCTCGCTCTGTTAGCCTCCGTCGAAAGGATTCCAAGCCGAAGCTCTGTTCGCCTCTCTCCAAAGTAGCGTACCTCAAGTTTCTGCGCCCAATCCCTGTTCGCAACTGCCACGGATTTGTTCCTCCCGGCTTGCATACCACTCAAATGATTCCTTCTTCCTCCATTTGGAGCGCCTCTCCCTCTTCGGTAATATTGTTTTTTTTTTCATGTTCTTTCATTCAGATAATTGTTTAGGAATTGCACAGTCTGTGAAGAGAGCCATTGATTTATTAATTATTCCATGATTGTTAATAGATAGGAGATGTGTTATACTGGTTGCATTCATCATTGAGTTCCCATTTCTCTCTTAAACTCCCACTTCTTCATCATGGAGTTCCTATTCGCAGTGATTGCTAGATTTGTTTATATATTCATCTCTGATTTGATGATAGAAGTAGAAAAAAATGGTCTGTTGCATTTTGGCTTAACTCTTTACAGTGTATTACATAAACTTGAGTTGATTTACACTTACAAGAGCCTAAGTATGATTTATTGTTTCATTTTTGCCATTGGAGAGAGATTCTTGCTTGTCTACCACATCAGCTTATATGTGCCAATCTACAACCCATATGTTGTTCTCTCTTTGCTAATGCATTTATTTCATCTTCCACAACCTCTTTGCTAACACAATTATTTCCTTTTCCATATCCCGTTTCCAATTCTTCCATAGCCTATTTTTTGAACAAAAATGGAATTTAGGATGGTGGTGAAGTTACTGTGCCGAAGATAACCTATGAAAGTATACTAATTGTGAATTGGGATGAGCTATTTTCTATTGTTTTTACGATTTTTCTATGAATTTTTTGTAGGCTAGGTAATGCAAAATTGTCTTCTTAAACAATCTGAGGGGACAAAGAGATAAAGATACACGGGTTTGGATCAAGATCTTGAATTTGCTTCAGATTCACTACTGACAACTTCATCTATATCCTGAGATCTTAGAAGAAACGTTTGATGGTGTTAATTTTAAAATGTTTAAAATTGTAAATACTTATATATCTTCTTGCAAGAACGATTATCAGAGCATAACCCACTCCTATCTATTTCCCCAAGTGAAATCGCAAGCAAAAAAAAATTTTTAAAAGATAGTCTCATAATCAACTCTCTTATATAACCATATAGATATATCTATAAATGATAATAGATGACATGAGGAGCAATCAAAAATCTCATATTATGATGCATAAATTTATTTTAATTATTTATTATTTGACTTATTTAATTTTGACAATTCTTGATAATAAATGAAATGTGTATGAGTGACAAAATAAAAAGAGTTGAGAAGATGATGTTAAAATGGATTTACTTTATACTTTATCTATATCTATTCTATTAAATATTAAATATATGTATATCTATCTATATACTATGTATATATGTAAGAAAAAAACATACTTTGGTGAAATATTGATCTTTCCACTTTTACGCTTATTTATTATAAATTTTCCAATTTTCATAAGTCAACTTAAATTGTATGTTTTTATTTAATTCTAAAAAGTGTGTTCCATCCACTTTATTTATGTTGAGTTTTATATTTAGTGTGACAAAATTTTATGGGAACAACTATTAGAGGACTATCATGTTAAAGGCAGATGGAACCGTGCACGTCTGCTGGTATTAAATAATAGAATTGTTAAAGGCACTGGACTATTGGCTATTCACGCATTTTTGTTAACCGCAAACCACAATTTTTTAAATTTCTACCCGCATACAAAATTTTAACCTTAAACCAATTTTGTTAACCTCAAATCAATTTTGTTAACCTCAAATCAATTTTGTTAACGTCAAATTAATTTTGTTAACCTCAAATTAATTTTGTTAACAACAAAACAAACAAAATACATGGCATAATATGAGGATCACTAACCAACAAGCCAATGGAATCACAAATTTTTTTTTAAAATAAAATAATTAAATCACCTCTCCACAAAATTTGTGCAAAGTGATAGTATTGTGGACTTGTGGTGTGAGTTTAGGTTAGAAACAATGGAGAGTGTTGAGAGAGGCACAAATTAGAGATGATGTATTTACCTCAGATCTAGTGAAAGAACCTTTATGTGCCAAAACGGGAGTGATAAAAGTTATTTCATATGTCAATTTTGACAATAGAGTTCATGCGTTGATCAAGTTTTCATTGCTTATAAAGGGGGTCAAAAGTTCTACTTGATCTATAAAGTTGAAATTCAATGATGCTCATGACTTGATCGAGAGTTTTAAGAGGAAAGTAAATTACAATCAACTTGATGCGAAGAGTGCGTTCCTTCATGGTGATCTGAAAGTAGAGGTATACATGGCTCTACCTCCTGGCCTTTCTCCTAGAGGATCTGAAGGTAAGGTGTGCAAGCTGAAAAAGGCTTTATATGGCCTGAAACAATCATCTAGGGCTTGGTTTGGAAGATTCCACAAGTCCATGACATGCTTCGGGTACTTCCAGAGTAATGCGAAGCATACCCTTTTCATCAAAAACAATAAAGAGAAGTTAACATCTCTGATAGTTTATGTGGATGACATCATTATAACAGGAGACGACAATGATGAGATTCATATACTGAAAGGGAGACTGACGAGAGAATTTGAAGTGAAAGACTTGGGGAACCTCAAGTATTTTTTAGGTATTGAGGTTGCGAGGTCCAAATATGGGATTTTCATATCACAGAGAAAATATATACTTGACCTCCTTGAAGCTTCAGGAATGAGTGGGTGTAGACTAGCTGACACCCCAATTGAACCTAACCACAGACTTGGAAGAGATGATGGTGAAACGATTGAAGTCATCCCCAACTTTCAGAGGCTAGTAGGAAAGCTGATCTACTTATCACATACTCGCCCAAATATCTCCTATGCTGTGGGAGTGCTCAACCAATATATGCACTCCCCAAAGGCCCGTCATGTTGATGCTGTTAATTGTATTCTCAGGTACCTCAAGTCCTCACCTGGGAAGGGCATCCTTTTTCACCAAATGATGAGCTGACTATTGAGGATTACATTGATGCAGACTGGACTGGATCGATCGAGGATCGACGGTCCACGTCAGGATATTGCACTATGGTGGGTGGAAATCTAGTTACATGAATGAGCAAAAAGCAGCATGTGGTTGCCAGATCTAGCACTGAGGCGGAGTTCAGGGCTATGGCTCATGGGATCTGTGAAGGGATATGGATCCTAACCATCTTGAAAGATCTTGGTTTTAAAAGAAGCGAGCTTATCAGACTGTACCGTGTTAACAAGGCTGTCATCAACATTGCTCACAACCCAGTGCAACACGACCGTACAAAACACATTGAAATCGACATACACTTCATCAAAGAAAATATAGACAGAGACATTGTGGTTACTCCGTTTGTGCCCTCTGAACAACAATTGACAGACATCCTCACAAAGGGGTTATGTACAAGTGTCTTTAGAGAGCTTGTTGGCAAGTTGGGCATGACCGACATCACATGCTCAGCTTGAGGGTGTGTGTGTGTTGGTATTTGTGTTTTTAAATAGATTTTCTGTTATATGTACAAGTTAGTCTCACACTGCCTTCTAAGGCTTCTTTGTCTAGTGCAAGTCCTATATATACCCCTTTGGGGGATGAATACATCTATGAAAGTATTTTCCACCTCATATTCAACCGATAGTAAAGCTGCTATTCATATAGCTGTGAATCCTGTCTTTCATGAGCACACCAAACATATTAAAGTGGATCGCCACTTCATTAGGGGAAAAGTCAAGTTTTGCAAAATTTATTTTCAGTATGTTTCTGCTGCCTTTTAAATCTCAAATATTTTTGCCAAGACCTTGCCGCTATCACTCTATCTTCAGTTTGTCTCCAAGCTTGGAGCCTACAATGTGTATACTCTAACTTGCAGGGGAGTATATCAATATATGTAATTTTGTACAGAGAAGCTCTTAATGTAAAAGCACACTATAATGACTCAGCAGGGCTTTTGTTTCTCTTGCATATACATTAGTCCCATGTTACCTAATAAGATTGTCTCTCATTCAAATTAAATAAGTGTGCATGTGCCTCTTGTATTTGATATATATGAAGAAATCAGATTGTTGGAACTTTCTTCCTCTTTAATAAGGCGCGTAAATAATTACTTTTAATTGCGATAGCAAAGGTGCATGATTACCTGAAGGCAGTAGCTTGAGCAAGGAGTGCAGTCTTATCTTCTACATTTAGCCATTTTGTTGCTTTCCTATCAATGGTCTCTTTTATTTTTTCCATTGGACTCTGATTTCTCTTATTTTTGGCTAAGTCTCAATCATATTTGGCATGGATTTGAATTATCTAGTGTGGTTACTCGAGGTTACATGTTAACAAAATCAATAATAATGCCTTTACTACAACGTCCTTTTTTGCAAGAAAATGTCCTATTATTGTCTTGTATTCTGTTGATATCATGACATTTCTTGCCACCTTTTATCAGAATCATTCCGTTGAGGAAGGTAGTCAAGGGCATGCACCTGTAATTGCAGGTCATTACTCTTGGCCTGCTTCAGCTGGACAAGTGTCAGTCTCATGGAATTATGGGGCAAATAATGGTCCTCTTGAAAATGCAACATCTTCAAGTTCGGGTGACCATTATGATCCACTGAGGGACTCAACTGGTTCTGAAGGCGCTCATTTTCCAACAAATTCTGTGTCCCAAACACCCGCTTCATCTAATCTGTCTGCAACAAATGGAAATCCAGCTTATGCTGGTTATGCACAATACCCAAATTCTACCTATTCTTATGGGTATGGAAACATGCAATATCAAAGTAACTATTACAGTCACCCACAGCAAGCAAACTATACTTCCTATCAACAAGCAGGTGCAAGTCAGAATTCAGGTGCTTCTTATCAGCCTCATAGCTCATTTCAGAATACAGGCTCTTATGCAACTCCTACAAGTTATTCTGGCACTTATTTTGCTAGTGATCATCAGACGGCGGCAGGATGCCCTACTAGTGGCTATGTTAACCAGACGAACTATTGGAATGACGGAAGTGGTGGCGGTTATCCTCTTCAATATGCAAACTATCCATCCTCAGATACAAATTCGGCCCCGTCAACAAGCAATACAGCAACTAATTCATATTCTTATCAGCCGGAGTGTAATCAGTGGCCAGTAAATTATGGCGCATCTGTATCAAATGTTAATTGCACTCCTGGACCAGGAAGCATGGTGTCTAGCACTGTTCCAACAGCTACATACCCTACTCAGAGTGCGAATGGTAGTTACTCTTATGCAAGCAGCCAACCACCACCTCCAGGCACTACATCTTGGAGAGGCGACTTGGGCTTGCCCAATTTGCCTTCCTCACAGGTTTGTTCTTGTATAAAATGTTTTTCTTACAAACAAAGCACTTCGACAGTTGATGGATTTTTTAAAAAACAATTTTTGTGTTGTTAAAATAGTTTGAAGGGCGTTTTTGAAACTTCATAATCTAATCTTGCTTAAAATGGCGATTTTTTTTTTATAAATTTTCCTTCTCTTTCATAATAATCTGACCATGTTACTTGTCACATTATCCGTATTTGAAATGTAAAGTTTTGCCGGCTTTTGTGAATCATCGATTATTATTATTTTTAATGGAACTATTGACTTGAGCACGGATTGCTAATTTGCTATGATACATGCACTTTTTTGTGGATCACGACCATAAAAATTAAACAAAATTTTTTTGAAGCTTCATGTTCCACTGCATAATAATGACCAGTAATAATCTTTAGGAAAAAAGACTTAGAACCTTTAGATACATTAATTTACTACCTTTGACATCCATGTTTATTGTGCTTCTATGACAGGCACAAAATGCTGTAGCTTGTTATCCCAGTAGTAGTTGGGAGGAGAAGGCTCCGACGGTGCAAAATTATAATCTCAATCAGATACCTTCAGATTTACAGAAGCCTTTGGATTTGAAGCTTCCTTTGTATGAAAATCATGATGCAAATGGAAAAACTACATGTTCTTATGATCCAACTTCTAGTTTGCAGGTTTTTCCTTCTGGTCAGGTTTCTCAAATTCCCCAACAGCCTTTGCAAGCTATCTCAGCAATGGATGCATCTCGGGTAAGCAAAATGCAGATTCCAACAAATCCAAGAATTTCTTCAAGTTTGGCGGTGGGCGTGCCAAAACTTGACAAGGAAGGTTCAGCAACTAATGCTGTAGCTAAACCAGCTTACTTCAGCGTTCAAGTTCCAAAGCTTAACAATCAGTTGTCCTCTAGTGATGATACTGATGCAGTTGTTAAGGTAATGTCCTGTCATTCTCCTTGATCCATTAATCAAGGACGTTAATATTTGAGAAAGTTATTTCATACAATTTTTTTAATCTTATTAGTATGGGACTCTATTATGGTATTTTGATTGGGACCGGGTGCTTGGTCATGAGAGGGAGAATTCTTAGAGAGGATCCTCGCGATCTTTCCTTGACCTAGCCTCTATAGTGGTGAGGATAGTGGCGGGGGATTAACTCTTGCTTGCATACAATATCCCCTTGCTTTATATAGTGAGAGGGGAAATGTTCCAAAATATTACTGCTCCTCACCCGAACTACTTATATGCGTGGCAATGTGATAGCGCGAAAACATAAAAAATACTTCGAAACTTAAAAATACATGCATTCATGACCATGCGTTGTTATCCCATTCGCGGACCCATAACATCACCTTACCCTCGCGGATCAAGCTTGTTATCAAACTTGAGTGGGAGAGGATTCGAGTCTCTAGCCGTCCTCACATCCTTGTTGTCTGGGGGACTGTCAACTTCTAGCCAAAAGAGATGCTTACACCTGTGTCCTATTGTATATGGCCCGTCGCGGTTGAAACAAAGCCCTTGGGTGCACCGTGTTACTAGTTCCACTCATAAAAGACGCTTGAAGACTAGGGTGCTGGTGGAATCCTTACCCTTGGTTGCGGTTGTGCTGGTGGAATCCTTACCCTTGGTTGCGGTTGAGAAAATATTGGGAGTGATAAGAAGGGGTGTCCTCCTGATAATTTTCATTGTTTCCGCTATGACCGCCGCCATACGGGTTGCCCATGTGGAGACATTTCTCATAGATATGTGTCGGGCTCATGGTACTGCTGAGGTTCTGCAGTGCTTCAAATTCAACACCGAGACATAGTCGATCATGCAAGTTGATAATGAATATAAACACTTGATGTTCTTGCAATACAATAAGGATACATGCCAATAGTGTTTGAAAGCTCTCCAAATGATGGTTCATGGACCCCATTTGTTTGAGGGAGACGTGTCCCACGATGGTCCATCTTTCTTCCCCTATAAGTATATTATGAGGCTCCATCTAAGAATGGCTCCCGGGAGTCCAAAACCTCAGAAAAGCTTACTTACTGCGAGGTGGGCTTACAGTTGCACATTGAGTGGCTTACACGTGCTCATCGAGCAACATATGGGGCATGTCGAGCGACCTGGGCGAACTTCGGGCGGTTTCAAGGAGCTTGCGATGAGGGGGCATCGAGCGGCTCACGAGGTGCACATCAAGCGGGTAACTGTGCCAATCCCATGGGGTGGAATGTGTTATGGGTTGCGTACCCATTTATCTAGTTAATTAGGATTATCTCTTTTATGTGGGTGTCATCATTATATGGATGTTATCATTATGTGGGTGTCCTCGAGCACCGGGCCTAGTAATAGGTGTCATTATCATTATTTGTCTTTGTATGTGTTGTAAGCCTATATAAAGTAAGAAGTAATCTAATTTCCCTTCTATTGAGTGAGATTATTGGTGACTCTCTCCTCCAACGAGCAACCCCGCATAGGTAGCCGCGGTAACGGGCTCCATAGTATCCTCCCCCACCGTCATCTCCGGCTCCGACCACCACTCCGACCACCGCTCCAAGTAGACCCATAACAACTTGGTATCAGAGGATCTTTCCACCCCTTTGTTGACCACTCATCTTCTTTTCCTGCGCCGACAAGCCAACGCAAGCCTACACTGTCGTCTTCGAACTCTCCCTACAACAGCCCCCATCACGACGTGAGATTCTCCAGCCGTCAGCCCCGTCCCCACACTATTGCAACTCCATTCCAGGCAACTGCAACTTCAACCCACCACTACGTTATCCCACACCACTGCACCACACTCCATCTCTGTCCATCTCTCTCCCTCGACAGCCGCCGCTACCTCAACCCTCCCATTGTTTTAAATGTCCTCCGACATGTCCGACATGTCGCCCGACATGTCATTTTTTAGGGCAAAACGATATGTTTTTCTAAAAAGTATAGATTATGTCCTTTTGTAAAATATATGCCGACATGTCCGATTTTTTCCGATATATCGGCCGACACGACTTTTAAATATATAGCCCGATATTTTATTTTATGTTTATATTAGCAGACTAGCAGCATATGCCTAAATCGATTAGACTTATTGTTTCATTTTTTTTAATGTTTTATTCTTACAACCAATTTTGTATAATTGTTTCACAATTTTTTAATTTCATATTACAACAAATATGAAAATATTTAATACATTTATTACAAAAATATGAAAATATTTAAATCTTCTTTATTTGCAATAAACTTATTGTTATCGAAATAAAATTATTGTATACTATTAAATATATTTACAATGTATAATTTTGTATTTGTTAATAATATTTTAACGTAGATACTATTCGATTTTATTTCGTAATATAAATGGCTCATTTTTTATCTATTTGTTATATTATTTTTCTATTTTTATAAGATATAATTATAGTTAGTATACATAAAAATAAAAATTTTATTTATAAGACATCGAAATCCGATATTTTAAAATATCCCCGACATGTCTCCGACTTTCGACATCCGACATTTAAAAACTCAATCCGATATGTCGCCGACATCCGATATTTAAAACATTGAACCCTCCGTTGCTCTGCTTTCTCCCGCTCCAGCATACGTTTTCTCCACAACACCAGAGGACTCCTCCATCACCTCATCGATGACGTCGGCCGCTCATCCAACCTCAGCAAGCCCCGTACATCCGCTCGACATCCACCTCCCGCTTCGTCACCCTGCACACACCTCTTCCAGCGCTTGCGCCTCTTGTCGAGCTGCCCGACATTTTTCCGCTCCTACAAGCACGTTGCCCGCGTCCCCTACTCCATCAAGCCGCCCATTCCTTTCCCCATCGAGCCCCCTGCAACGTTCCCTCTAGCTGCCTATCTCGACATCACTCCTCGAGAACAACAACCCACGCCTCTAATCTCATTCCTCAACAACTTTCTATTTATTTATTATTACCGCATTTCTCACGCCACTTCGCATCTTTTCTTTTCTGTTTAATCTACTTCCTATTCCTACTGCCACTAATTAAATAAACATTTCCTACTTGCTATTCCTACACCAGTCTATTTAATTAAACATTTCCCACACCATCACGCCATCTCTATTAAAACCATTGGGCGCCGACGCGGCTCTCGCGACAACTCTCAACCAGCCTCTTCAGAGGAATCAAGTCGTCCAGTCACCCGCTCCATCTCTCATGCTATTTCAAGCCGCCATATGGGCGACACACAAGATTTCATGACAGCTCTCCAAGGATTCATGACATCCATAGAGGCCCGCTTTCTGGAAACCGAAACACGTCATCAGGATGACATGGCCGCCATCACCATCAAGCTAAATGAACTGACCACCGCCTTTCCCGTTGTTACTACACTGCCTACGGATCACGCCAACAACAACCAGGCGCCACCACCACCACTTATCTGTCACGAGCCGCCAACTTTCATCCGCCCGGAAGCGGCTATTATACCACGCTATACCAGGTTGGACTTCCCAACCTACGACGGAAAAACTGATCTATTGGGCTGGCTCACTGGATGCGAGCAATTTTTCGGCCGCCAACATACTCCGCCAGCAGAACGCCTTTACCTAGCATCCTTCCACATGCTTGACTCAGCTCTATTGTGGGCTTCTCTTCTCCTCACAGACCAACCAAACCTGATGTGGGAGGACTTTAAACGGTACTACAACTTGCGTTTTGGTCCTCCTATCCGCAGCAACCCCCTCGACGAACTCACGACTTTACGACAAACGGGGTCCGTGGACGAGTACATGGAACAATTTCAGCTTCTTTTGGCGCATGTTACCCTTACCCCGAAAATGCAAATAGCCATTTTCACCGCGGGACTCCGCGACTGCCTACGACGGGATGTCGAATTTGAGGCCCCTCCAGATTTAGTGACTGCTATGAGTCTGGCCAGGCTCTGCGACTGTCGCCTCCAGCTGACACAAGTGGCATACCTGCTCCCCAACAACAACATTCAGCAGGGCCGTCTCGAGGGTCCTCCAGCCCCACCGGTCCGCCGATTATCCCGGGCCGAGATGTTGGAACGACGCGCCCATGAATTATGTTTTAACTGCGATGAGCAGTACACTCGCGGACACAGGTGAAAAAAGCTTTTTTACCTGCACGTCGAGGACTCCGACGAGGAGGGTGTCAGATGACGCTCACACCATTGTGCCCCTTGAGCTTGAGGTCAAGCTCATTTTCAACGACGGGTGAGATGTTATGGGTTGCGTACCCGTTTATCTAGTTAATTAGGATTATCTCTTTTATGTGGGTGTCATCATTATATGGTTGTTATCATTATGTGGGTGTCCTCGAGCATCGGGCCTAGTAATAGGTGTCATTATCATTATTTGTCTTTGTATGTGTTGTAAGCCTATATAAAGGCATGTGTAAGATTGTATGGGACAAGTAAGAAGTAATCTAATTTCCCTTCTATTGAGTGAGATTATTGGTAGCTCTCTCTTCCAACGAGCAACCCCGCATAGGCAGCCACGGTAACGGGCTCCATAGTATCCTCCACCACCGTCATCTTCGGCTCCGACCACCACTCCGGCCACCGCTCCAAGTAGGCCCATAACAGAATGATGCCAATATGATCCAATTCTCCAACGACATGGTCACGATATGGTGCTCACAACGTGCGAGCTAGGGTAGGGGGTTGCTTTTGGCATAAAAAAGAGGAAAATCTAGTTTCACTTAATGTGGAATGTTGTCTGTCTTCGACCAATTTCCATGGGTTTTAGAGTGCACGACGTACTGCGTCCTGCCCTGATTAGAGCTCGTCACGGTTTTGTGTACAAGCTGAGATGACAGACGTATGCCATCAATGCATGTGGTCAGGGCCTGAATGCAACAACATTATCGACTTGTTACTAGCCATGATATGGACCCCTGATTGGGATCTTGTTTGCGCCCTACTGAGCATGAAGTCATAAAGGGGATTGGAGTCCCCCTTCTTTGAGCCCCGTGGACCTATGCCAACAACAATGAGTAGGAGGGAGAGGGAGGTCGCAGAGAGGAGCCCTGCATGGAAGAGGTCGCCAGATAGTCCACTGGGAGGAAGAAAGGGATTGCGCGTCCGTACGATATCTTAAGGCCTCTGTTGGGCCTGTTGGAACGAGGGAGAAGAGAGAGAAAAAGAAAAAAAGACAGATTTTTGATTAATAATCCTTCTATTCTTTTCAAATCCTTCACACTTCAATAGGGTGACAACCCAAAAATTAGGTCAAAATGTCCAAACTGCCCCTCACAAGGCTTTAACATATGTGGGTTCAAATAAACGTGCAGAAATACTAGAAGTTATAAAAGTATCAAAGATGATGCAATCAGAGTGTGCTCACTGCTCAATCCTCGCACGCCCTCGCACGCTGTACTCCATTGTGGATCTGTAACATATCCTCTGTTGCTTAGATCAAGCTTGTCCTCAAGCTTTCATTTAGCTGCGGCGGTGGGTGTACCAATGCTACTGTCGGAGGTGCCCTAATGAACGACTTCAACTGGGAAACATGACGGACGTCGGGAATCCGAGCCTCGGTTGGAAGCTGGAGGCGACATACCACAACACCAATTCACTGCATCATCTCAAATAACCCATTGTACTTGGGGCCTAACTTTAGATAGTGACTTTTGGCGGTGGATGTCTGTTGATACGATCGTCGTTTTAGCCACCCCCACTCTGTAACGATCAAACACAATATCAGAAGTATTGTCCATTTTGGTTCATCTCAGCCCAAACTGAGCTGAACTGTACGAATTTGTCATCTTCCACAGGTGTCCTGCGAGTACTTCCCAGGAGGTCACTCATTTCAGGATTATTCCCCCATACACACTTAACTATGGACTTTCCAACACAACTCTACTAGTTGTGCCGAAAAAGCAACTCTGATATTTAAGGTTCAAACTATTACTTAATCCCACCAACTTTTTCTCTAATTCAAATTTGAGTTTCTGTTTATTCCCGCACTTCCTTTCACTTAGAAATCCACCATCCTAAAAGCCTGCCAGAAGTTGCTACACCGCGCCCAAAGACACTCCCCGCCCTTATCGAACCGCCCTCATCTGATTCGGGATATTACATGCCCACCTGCTTCCGTATGATTCATCCATGAACCACATATTGTACTGCAGGAGGTTTGACTCTGATACAATTTGTAACGACCCGACTCACACAATATTAGAAGTATTGTCCGCTTTGGTTCATCTTTTAGCCCATACTGAGTTGAACAACCCGGTTTTACCTTTTTTCACAGGTGGCCTACGAGTACTTACCTGGAGGTCACCTATCCTAGGACTACTCTCACCCGAGCAAATGATGTAGTTGTGTTAGAATATGACGGTAATAAGATTCCGTTTAAGAATTGTAACAGCGTATTACCTCACTCCGGAGATGTCATATTAGTTGTCAAGTATATTGTTAAATGTGATTGTTCTTCCTGGTTTATTTTTTTCGTATGTAAACAGTTAAGTGCTATTGGTAATATCAGCTGGGGGCATTCCCTTCTGCTTTTATCAATTTATTTTTGGTTTAGGCTGATTTTTGTGTGCTTCCTGAACTATTGCTGTCAGCAGGGAGCATTCCCCCCTTCAGTCCGCTCTTATGCTGAGAGGTGTTTTTCTCGGTGCAAGGATGACGCACAGAGGGATGCCAACAAAATTATACTGTCAGAGGTAAGAACTATTTAGATTATTATTATTATTTCTGAAACCATTCAGCCAGCAATTTTATTCATGAATTAATCATATGAGATCAGGCGTATGCATTCTGCAGACACCGAGACTGATTTCATTAATATTTGTCTCGGATAAAATATATATACATTGTTGATATTAATTTAAAGTAAAAAGTTACGGTATATAATGTCATTAGGCCTTAAATAAGCATATAAATATCACACTGCATTTTATTATTACTTTATTATGACAAAAAATCCTTGTACTATTTTCCTGAGGTTGCTGATATTAAAACGGCGATAGTTTTGTATATAAGTATTAATAATATAATTTTAAGAGTAACAGGAAGATAAATGATGTACAAAAAGTATTTTGGTAACGTAGAGGGTGGAAATTCTTTTAAATATGGTATTTTTGGAAGAGAAGTAGCAAGAGTTGAATGCTAAGGGAATAACTACTTTATTTTATGCTTTAAAATATGATTACATGTATGCACACTTAATATTGGGAAAGAAATTTGGATAAACTAGTTCTTAAGAATAGAAAAATGAAGTAGATAATGCTGGATAAATAATCTTTTGCATGAATAATGGTTTGAAAAGAAAAGGGATGAGTCTGTAACTGATAGGTTTACTAGATTTGTAAAGATTACAAGTTTACAACTAGATATCTTTCAAAAGGAATAAGGTCCAAACTGACTTCTTTCACATTGTCAAAAAAAAATAAAGATTATTTGCTTATACCCTCGATCACTAAGATCTTTGCAGCATATGAACTAAAGGCTTCAGATAGAAAAGATGATTATGACTCATCAAGGAAAATCAAGGACGTTGCTTTTAAAATACATGATATTGATGTTAACTGAGAAGAAGATCCGGAGGAGATGCCTATTTTCAACAGGAGATTCAAAATTATTTTTAAGGAAAAAGGAAATGTTTATTATTATGGAAATATACAAAGGTTAAATTTATAAACCATAAAAAATGAATATATTTGAGATGGTAATTGAAATAACATTAGAAAATTCTGTTGATATCAAATAATCAAGATGGTTTTATGCTAGAAATTTCATCTGCAAAACTAATTGGATCATCATATGTTTTTTGTTAATCTTGGTAAGGCATATTTTGAGTACTAAGAAAATTGATTTGTTGCCCATTACATTAGAAAAAAGGGATTTGTGTCAGTTTTTTTTATCTAAATAATTCATTAGTAGCTGTAGAGGAAATACCATCACAGATGATATGTTTTAGGTGAAAATAATATATTTATTTAGCGTTATAGATCTTCTTTGTTCTTTCTTAAAATATGATTTTTGGTCGGGGATGATATGAACTAAATGAAAGATTGCACTAAAAATGAATACAAACTCGTGAGGTATGGTTGCGCCAAGCTCTTGTGTCGGGTTCACTCTCTATGTGAGAGTTTACAAGACTTCACAAGATGACCTAAGACCCGTCTACACTCCCATATATACGGAGAGAACACTCTAATATTTAAATTACCAAAGTGCCATCTGCCATGTTAAAAGACAAAATGCATAAAGATATACTACTAATTAAAATACAATATTAATAAACAGTTAATGGAGAGACGACTCCGAGTCTTCAATAGTCGCGGGGAGGGTTGTTCGACAGTGCATAATTGTATCATTACTCCCCTTCAAAATCGACATTGCCCTAAAGGTTGAGTTTTGGTGTGGCCATCCTCGAGGTCAAGAGTCTCAAAGTCAGTGAGGGTGATGTTTTTGTCTTCGGCGTTGATCAACATGCACACGTTTTTCTGTGCCATTTGTGTGTGCGAGTGAGGCTGCTTGTAGCAGTAACAGAGGCCCTGATGACGTAGGTTCATGTAATCTTAGTGTGATAAGCATTGAGGCCGTGTGCTCGAATTTTTAGTGGAGGTACGAAAGTGTAGTTACCAACAATACATGTGGCTGTGGGGTTTCACGTTGATGGATGGATGTAGGTGTTAAGATGGGAGACTTGTAAGGTGCTAGGGAATATTGGTGTGGTTGTTTAGGAGATTGGTAGCATGGTATAGTAATACTGGAAAGGGTGTAGAACTCCTCTTTAACAAAATGGGCTTGCCCCATTGCTCTAGGAAGAAGAGTGTCAGGATTGAACACGCAAAGGCATGCTCAGAGATCGGGTTCTAATTCAATGATGAAGTAGCCCAAAATAGTGCTTTACTGAGAGTCCCAGAACATTTGTGTCTACCTTGATGAAGTTGTTTATGCAGTTGGTGACTGTCTCTGCTGGGCGAACTCTCCCCAGTTGCTCGAAGGCATTGCATGCTTGACGGAACTCTTCCCAGTTGCTCGAAGGCTTTGCATGCTTGACGGATATCACATTGACGAACAAGATCCTTTTTGAATGGATCTTACGTTAAGGATGAGTGGTTTGGCTGGTCCAATGAAGCTAATGTAGAGCTGATCCCTCCATGCATTTGGTGGATAAAGGGATCTTCTGACTCTCTGGAGTGCTTTGCAATTTGAAAATTGCTCGGCAGGAGCAATCCACCCAAGGGGATCGATCCCATCGAACATTGGAATGTTGACGCGTCGACAATGGGAGGGTTGAGCACCGACAATGCGTTGGAGGGCGATGGTCATCGTGAAAGTGCTGTTAGGAGGCATGTTGTCGGTAAGTGTTTTCGACGTCGCATGTTGCAAAAATGTTGGTTCGGCGATAGGAGGGTGTGGATCTCTCACATAACGATCTGTAAGTCAGACAAGGAAGTCTTGACATGATCCATGCGGTTCGACAGTGCGGTTACCGTGAGAGCTATGTCGTTTTCACAGATGGTCATTAAGCAGTTGATGGGCATGAACCCGAGGAATGTTGGTAGGCGGCTGTTAGGATTGTCGGAGTGTCCTCCTGGAAGGGACTATGGTTTAGGTGAAAGAGAATGCAAGGAAGCTGAAGATGGAGGTGGCGTGCTGGTTGGGGTGGGTGGGTGAGGTGGTGGGGGGCTTGATGGTGGCTCGTGGGCTCTGTATCGAGCAGGGTACTATCTTTGAGTTCAACTAATGCAGACGGTTAGTCGATCGAAGCAGGGTGGAGGAAGGTTGCTTGGACCCGATGACCATGACAGAATCTATTCACAACATGAGTGGACATTGTTGTGGGGGCATAGAGAGTAGAGCCACACAATTATCGATCAGGTCTGCCAGCTGTGGTCTTATATGCTGGATGGAACGAGGCTGATAAGCTCTGGATGGGCTGATAAATACATTAGAAGGAAGGATTGTGCTGAAACATTAGTAATCCTTGATAGCTGCCCCATTGGTAGAGGGAATGGTGGCTGCTGGTCGAGACAGGCTGGTTGTACCAAATGATTTACGAAAAAATGCACTAGAAATGGAAAATGGATACAAACTCGCAAAGTGTGCTCACATCAAGCTCACGAGGGTCTGGTTCCCTCTAAGAGTCTCTTTCCAAGTGAGCTTACGAGACTTCACGTGATGATCACTAAAATTCATCTACACTCCATTATACGAGAAGAGAACACTCTAATAGCTAAATTGCTTGAATGCCATTTAAATGACAAATTACATTAGGACACAATAGTGATTAAAAAGGGTTGTCCGATTATGGGAGAGAGAAAATTTCAAGTTTTCAGTAAATTGCGAGGAGGGTTGTCCGATTATGTGCATCCATAAAAGGGGAAAACCCATTTTCTCGGTAGAAGGCATTTAAATTTAGGACACATATGACAAGAGATCCCATGATGGGTGGGAGTAAATACACCACATTTCTCTCATTATTTAATTCTTATTTTTGCTTTGTCATTTTAGTTATTTTTTTATTTTTCGTGATCTCGTTTCATTATGCATTGTAATCTTTTATTTTATTTCTATTTTTAAGAAGTGTAATATATTATTTAGATATGAGGTGTCTTATGAATCAGGTACGCATAAATAAGTTCATTTCTATACCAGAGTGTCTTTATTTGGGCACCTATCTCTATACCGTCAACTCCTCTCCCTCACCCAGTCCCACAGTGCGGCTGCTGCCTTAGGGATGTGTGCCTACCATGATCGTACGCCATCCCCGTCAGCACCAGCGACCGCTTCCTGCAGCAGTAGCCGCGCCCAGTAGTTGTTGCATTCGAGCATCTGCCAGCTTGCTTCTGTTCTAGTAGCCGCAACTGCTGAAAACAACAATCACGCGCTGTCATAAACCTCGTATGCCGCACTTCTCTTGCAGCTGCTCCTCCGGTCAGCGATACTTAGTTTCGTGCCGTATGCCCTCCATCCATTCAGTCCACTAACGCCCTCCTTAGGCAGTTACATAATGGCTCCAAAGTATCTCTAACTTCTTCTTTCATCTCCGACTGTGATTGGGACGCTCCTCACTAGGGTCGAGATCCCCGTATTCTCCACCTCCGCAGCGAGATCGAAATCCCAACGAGGGTTCACACCAAGGGCTCCAAATCACCTAATTCAGCATAGGTTGTCATCGAGGATCAATTGAAAAAACACCATCTGCAACAACCCTCATCCCCTTCATCCATCCGGTAACCCGATCCTATGGACAAAACCGACAAACCTATGACAACTCGGTATTCAAGCCAACCATGATCATATCCAACGACCTCTTGGAGGCTATGTTAGAATGCAAAGGTTGATGATGAAACTACTCGCCACTTCCGAAAGCTGACAACAAGCGGCCTTGGCTGATCTCTTGGCTCACATGGAGAGTCTCATGCCTCCGTGCGGCAGCAGGTATTTTTGTTGTGATGGGGTCGGAAGTTGTTACCCTGGAGGCTCCCCCTCCCACAGTCACATGGATGGATTTCACGAGAGGCGTTATGAGAATAATGCCATCCCATGCTATGCCAAATTGGAGTTTCCGGCGTATGACGACAAGAGCGTCCTGTTTGGGTGGATCATCAAGCAGTTCTTTGCCCATCAGAGGACATCGACCATGGAGTGGATCTCACTTGCCGTTTATACTTGATGTGAGCATCTAAGATGTGATTCTCGCGCCTAGATATGGGGAAGCCCCACATGATTTGGATGACTTGCAGTTCTATCACATGCACTTCAGACCCATAATGCGAGGAAATCCTTCCAGGGATCTGATTTCCCTGCAGCACACGTTGACGGTTGACGATTATCTGGATATGTTTAAAGTTCTCCTCTCGTATGTGTTCAACATTCGACTTGGGCAACAACGCTCCATTTTTATTGCAAGACTCCAAGAGCTCCTTCACTTGGACGCAGAGTTTAAGGCCCCTCCTGACCTCAGTACAGTGATGAGCTTGTCGTGGATTTGCGATCACCAACTACAACTGAATAGGGCCGTCGATTACCGACTAATGCCCTTCCTCCTAGACACCAACCCTCGGACCGAAGGGAATCTCGTCCTGGGGAAGGAGGAGGGGCCCAAGCTACGACTCCTCATTTCATCCATCACTTGACTCGCCAGAGATGGTGAAACACCGCACAAAGGGGATCAACTTCAATTGTGACGAGACCTATGCATCCTGACATCAGTGTAAGAAACTGTTTTAGTTAGAGTTGGAGGACGAGCTAGAAAACTCTCTCCATGCTCTAACTGTAACGACCCAACCCACAATATCATAATTGTTTGCTTTGGTTCAACCTATCCCATACTAAGCTGATTCACACAGTTTTATCCCTTAATATTTGTGGCATACGAGTACTTCTCAGGAGGCTATCCATCCCATAACTACTCCCACGAGAGCACGCTTAGCTGTGGAGTTTCCAACACAACTTCACCACTTGCTCTGAAAAGACACTATAATATTTGAAGGTCTTATTTAAGCCCAGTAACTACCCCTTCAATTTCGATGTAACATTTAGTTCATTCATGCACTTCCTTTCACCTAGAAGCATGTCATTCTAGAAGCCTACCAGAAGTTGTCTTTCTTTGGGTTTTTCTGCCTCAAAGACACTCCCACCCTCATGAGATCACCCTCATTTAATTCAGGATGTTACACTATCGGGAGCTTAGAATGAATTTAGGAAGGTGTACTCCGACTGAGAGCTTGAGGGGGAGTGATGTCACTAGCGAATTGCGACACATGTATGGCAAGAGTACCCAGGTGTAGATACTTCATATTATCTCATTATTTAGTTCTTATTTTGGCATTCTCATTTTAGTTATTTTTTATTTATTGTGGTCTCGTTTTATTTCGTTTCTTTATTAATGTCGTGTAATCTTTTATTTATTTCATTTCTATTTTTTTTATTTCATTTCTATTTTAAGCATTGTAATCTTTTATTAATACCCATTGTGTTGTAAAGATCGGGTATTCATGAATATAAGTTTATTTGGGCATCAAAAGGTCTAGTGCTCCTTCTCTTTACCACCAACTCCTCTCCCACCCATCGTGCGGTTGCTTCCCTAGGGGCATGCGCTTATTGTCGATCGCACGCCATCCCCCTCACCCCACCGATGGTCGCCTCCTTCTATAACATCTGGTTTGTTCCAGCAACCGCCCATCAAGTTGTTCCAACAGTTGTCGCGACTGAAAACAACACCCGCTCGCCCTGAAAATAGCTGTGCTGTTGCACTTCTTCGGCAACGGCTTCCGTATCACGCGATAATTTCTCATATGTTCCCTCCATTGACCCCCCCTTCCCCCGCTTAAGTAGTCACAGATTAACTTTGAAGTATCTCTGACATGCTCCTTCGGGGACGCTCCCCTCTAGTGTCGAGATCCCGCGAATCCACCGCCTCCACAACATGGCCTGAATCCCAATGGGGTTCACACCCAAAACTTCAAATCACCTAATTCAACATAGTTACATAGGTCTCCATCGAGGAGAAGAGGGAACCACCATCCACAACAGCTCCATCCCCTTCCTCCGTCGCATCCCGTCCGGTAATCCGATCCTATGTACGAGCTTGTGACATTGTTGTACTTGATATATTGTTAATTAAATTTCATTCAAGTAGATGCATTGCAAATTTTCCAAATAGATTATGTTTTTTGTATTTATTTTCCTCTCCCTTCATTCTTATCTTCTCACTTGATAACCGTCAACCAAAAATTCATTTGTGTAGTTGATCAATATTAAAAGATGAATGCTAGGAGCCTAATATACACACCAAAATAAAGTGATTAAAAATTTACATGAATTTATCTATAGCTTATATATATAGGAATAATTACCAAAATTCCCTTGAAAGTTAACATAATTACAGGCCGCACCCATTTTTATTTTGAAATTACAAAAGCCTCCCCTGGAGTTTACATTTCATAACATCCATGCACAAAATACTCTCCCTCGTAGTAAAATTTCCGGGGGGGGGGGGGGGGGGGGGGGCTTTTTGTGTTTCCGGGGGGGGGGGGGGGGGGGGGCTTTTTGTGCATGGAAGTTATGAAATGTATTCTTATAGGGGAGGTTTTTGTAATTTTAAAAGTAAGGCAGGGGAGATTTTTGTAATTTCAAAAGTAAGAGGCGTGTAACCTGTAATTTAGCAAACTTAGAGGGGAGGTCCCGGTAAATGGCCCTATATAGATAGATATAAGTTGTATATATCTAGTATAGGCAGTAATAATAAAAATGTTAATGTGGAGGTGACTGAAAATTAGGAACAATAGAGTAAGAAGTGATAATATGGGATGAATTGTAGTGGTACCATTTATGGAAGACTAGGTCGGTTTTTTTTTGTTGGGCATGGACAACATAGAGTAAGTTACTAAACTCCTTAACACGACAGATAGCTTGGATAAAAAAAAGGGCTGCCCGGTGCACAAAGTATCCCCCGGAGCGAGGGTCCGGGGAAGGGTCCCACCCCAATAGGATAGCTTGGATATTGCTAAAAAATTATAGAGTTGGTTTAATAGGTTTAGTATCTTATATGACACTAAACATGTAACAATACAGAATGAAATTTCCCAAATTGACCTAAACATTGGGCTGAGGATAATGAGGATGAGGAGATGATGACACTCTAATTCCATTTTCTTGTGAAATTGCTATTGTTGATACTATTAGAGTTGGTATATGGTCTCATTTAGTGTTAAGTCATGAGCTGCTGCTAATGCAAGTGAATGGGCTTAGGTTTTACTGAATCCTCATCTTTGGATTCACGGAAAAAGAAGAGCAATGCTTAGAACATAATTTTTATTCAATCCAAAATTAGGGTTATAAGAGGCCAATGGATGTATTTGCAGAACAAATTAGGTTGGGGAACATGCCAGATAGAAGGCAAAATAAGGTAAAGCACAAATAAATCAAAAATCAAAACCACTATTTCGATAATGATTTGTCCAATTAAGGGTATAGATAGATCCAAATTACTGGAAAAGTCCCCAATTTGGCATTTCTTTACTTGATCTTGGAGTGGTCGCAAACAAACTTGATCAGCGCATCGAGAAGCGCTACATGACTACGACTTCAGAAATATCATCATCGAGTTAGTGTTGTGCACAGAGAGCTCATATCATGTTTAGTACTTCTCATTAAAAACCCTATTTTCCTCATGAATATACTTTCCCAATTATTATTATTATCGTCTCTTAAAACATGTGCATTGAGGGTGCTCTCCATTCCCTGGTGTATCAAAAGTGCAGGATGCACCAATCTAACTATGCCTGAAAAGTTCGCTTTACATTGTTGCCCACATCAATATGTGACGCATGACCTACTAGAATCTTGGAACCACATGGCACTCCTTGTAGTATTATCTCCACAATAATTGTTTTGCCAATATCATGAGGTTTATGATGCAACAACACATTCATGGAGGAGAGGTCTTTGTAGACAGACTTCCTTAGGGTAATAATCAAGATTTTTGTCAAATGGAGAAACATTAGGACAACAAGTAGGATCGACAAAATATTGGGAAAATGCATCACAATACCTGCATATTGCATTATAAATTGATGATAAAGATATAAGATCCAACAGTAGTAGTGAACTCGTTCAAAATCTTTGTAATATATTTGAACTTGCTAGACCCCTTGCATAAGGAGCCTTCATAGGCTCCATGAAAAACTGCTCATACTTCCCAATATTTTCTTTATCGTTAGCGTCACCCCTAAAAATATCCATTTCTTCTTTGACAAGATGAATTTCGATGATGTTTTCTACTTGATCAACATTCTTAACCTAATCATTCGATGCTAATGCACCACTCTCTTTGTTTAGTATTCTATTGTTATTGTAAAGAGAGTTCTCAAACATTTGAGGCCAGTTGACATGGTGGCAGTTGAGCAAAATTTGTTAAAGTAGTCTCTTGGTTGCCCTTGAGAAAAGCCTTTCGTATTCACATCCTGCAAATCTGTTCCGCACATTCTTGTCATGGCGGCAAGGCGAACCAAGGCGAGCCCCGGGCGCCTGGACGCCAAGGCGACAAGGCGGACGCCTAGGCGACAATAAGGCGAGAAGTCGCAAGGCGACAATAATTTTTTTTTTAAATAATAACACAAAAAGACAGCGGTTCTTCATTTAACCGCTGTCTATAGTGACAGTTATTAAACTATAGACAACGGTTAAATGAAGAACCGCTGTCTATAGCGACACAGTAAGAAGTAAAAACGGCGAGGTAAAATCTAATTTCCGGGTTTCGGGTATATATAGATAGAATAGACAGCGGTTAATGTTAAAAACCGCTGTCGTACCTCCATTCGACAGCGGTTATATATACAACCGCTGTCTAATGTAGGCTAAACCGTACATTCGACAGCGGTCGTGTATATAACCGCTGTCTATTCTATCTTCGACAGCGGTTATATATACAACCGCTGTCTAATGTACGGTTTGGCCTACATTAGACAGCGGTTGTATATATAACCGCTGTCTATACTTGGAAAGACAGCGGTTATATATAAAACCGCTGTCTAATATAGGATTTTTTTAAAAAAAATAAGGCGGCTGTTGCCTTATTTTCACTTGGGCGCCTGGACGCCTAGGCGTCGCCTAGGCGACGCCATGACAAGAATGACTTCTGCATTTTCACTTAAGGTGTCGATTTTGCCACGGTGCGTTGTGTTTCTTAGGGCTGACAATGCGACCTCCCGTCCTGATGCAAGATAAAACTCAATGAAGGGGATGAAGATGAACTATTGTTGTTGTGTAGGCGTGTGAAAAAGGAATTGGAGAACTGAACCTAACAGCTCAATTTTGGTCAGTTCTTGTAGTTCTCAGTTTGGTCTTGGTTCCAAAAAAATTAGGAACTGGTCCCTTGGGTCGGTTTTCAATTATCGGAGTTCCTAAGAACCTACCCGAGAATCGAGATATAAATAATTAATATTTGATTAATATTTACTGCATATTATTAATACTTGGTAGTTAATGTTTAAAGCCTATTTTTAATGTTTATCATTTGATTCATATTACACGAGACATCAATAATAACATTTCTTTTTATGGACTTTGCAAACATTTGAATCCTTGGATGATAAACAAACACTAACTTTCATTACCATATGAATTTATATGTTGCGTTCATATGATTGATGTGAGGAAAAAATGAAATAAGCAAAACTAGGCTTCAATGTCAAGCCTTTTTTTATCATTTACCTGCAATTTGCTCTGTTAGGTTATGTAGCTCGAGCAAATGAACAATGTGTAGTACTACGTCGGTTAGAACCAAGAGTCAAACCGGACCTGAACTATAATTTTCTTTTTAAATACATGAGTCTGCTTTAGTTCCGAGAGGTTAGAACCAATCCTAAATGGACCAGTTCTTGATAATGTGTGGAACTCATACAAACTGACCTAAATTCCACCATTACTATGGTGTACTGGAAGGTTGCTGTGCGGCGAGGATGATGGCATTATTGATGATGGATTAATGAGAAATTGTTGTCCTTATGATGAGAAGGAACCATTGTTGCTGTAGGACAAAGAAATTGTTGCTGTAGGACAAAGAAATTGTCGCTGTAGGACAGAGAAATTGTCGCTTAAACAACACCGTTGATTACGATTTAAGATCAAGAAGATTCAAATCATTAATCGGGAGACGACAAATGTGGCATGTGATAAATCATCCCTGAATGGGCCCAAAGGCCAAAACACATGCTCCAAGGTCTCGTCGGTGCCCATCAAGAAGACCTTTAGATTTATTCTTTTAGACCATCAAAATTTTGTTTAGTTAGATATATGGTTCAGAGTATTTTTTGATAATAATTGATGTTTTTGGTTGAAGTATAATAATTGATGTTTTTGGTTGAAGTAACAATTGATGTTTTTGGTTGAAGTAACAATTGATGATTTTGGTTGAAGTAATAATTGATGATTTTGGGTTAATAAATACTTCTTCCACGGTGATTTTGCAGCATATCTGGCGCATGGTAAGTTGTGAAAGTGAAGTCTAAACAATGCAAACCATAGGAGCAGTGTCGTGTAAGTGAACTATGCCTAACCTAGGATGATGTATGCATGCAGATAATCATCCAATGATAAATTACAAATAATAATATGACAATTCACACAGATATAACAAGTAGATTGCTAATAATTTTAATAGACTAGTAAATTAGGCTCTCTCTAATTTTAGGGCCAAAAGCTGACAACAAAAGATAAAGGTTCTGCAAATCACGATTAATCCCCAAACAAATAGACTACCAGAGCAAAACATCCATAATCATATAAGTTTTCAGGCCTGTACAATAATAAAGAGAAATAATGAAACCAAACTATAAAACAATCAAGAATGAGGGGCCGTAGGCGAAGGCTTGGAGATCCGGTGGTTGTTGGAGCGGTGGCGGCGATCCAAAAGTGAATTGTGGCACTCCAAGACTGGTTCATGGTTATTTGAAGTTGTTTGAGGCTGTCTTGTGGACGAGCATAGGGTGGGCGTTGTATGGAGGTAGCCGGTGGTGTATATGGTCCTTGGAAGGGATTGGTTAGGTAAAAGAGTGTTGGAAACCGGTGGTCGAAATGCAGGGGGATGTGGTTTTTTTTTTTCGATCGTAGGATCGTAATATCCTATGATCCGGATCGTAGGATCGTAATATCCTATGATCCGGATCGCGATCTTGACAACGCTGCTACTGACAAAGACCACCTGCCATGTGACTACTGTGGCAGAAGTCGGCATACTTGCGATATTTGCTTCAAATTACATGAGTTTCCCCCATCTAGAGCCAGCATGGTAACTCGTAGAGGATGTGACTGTGGCAAATCTGGCTTAACCACTCCTCGCTCTGCTCACTTTACTAAGATCATTGATGGCATTCCTTCTAATGGCCACATATCTGAGCCTCTTCCTTTACCCGGTTCTTTCTCCACTGATGAGATGGCGACCCTTCGACGCATGATGCAAGGATTGTCCTCTGAGCGCAGTTCTGCTCCATCCTCGTCATTTGCCCATTCAGGTACTTCAAGTGCTCATTCTGCAATTGTGTCGCCTACCACTCATTGGATCATTAACTCTGGGGCCACTAATCATATGGCTGGGTCATCGTCAGGTTTGTTTCCTATTCTCCATTGTCTGGCAAAGACAATTTAAGCATTGTTGATGGAACTCTTTCCTTTATTGCAGGAAAGGGATCCATCAATTGCTCTCCTCTTACCTTAATTTCTGCTCTACACATCCCTTTTTTCACTTGTACTCTCTTGTCTGTTTGCCATATAACAAATTCGATGAACTACTCCGTCACTTTCTTTCCTTTTTACTGTCTCTTTTCAGGATCTGCTTACGAAGATGATTGACTCTGGTAGGATGCGAGATAGGTTGTACGTGTTTGATACTACTGCTTCCCAGGCTCTTCATGCTCACCAGTCACTTCTTGGTTCCCAACTTCTCCAGTTGACTGTCTGGCATCGACGCTTGGGCCATCCCTCTACTACTACTATGCAGTCGTTATTTTCTAGTTTTTCATCTTCTGTGTTTCAAAATTTTATGTGTGATGTCTGTGAACTTGCTAAATGTAAGTGCGTTTCTTTTCATCATACTTTTGTGCCTTATACTGTACCTTTTCATACTATTCATGATGATGTGCGAGCCCGTGCCCGATTGCGTTTATATATGATTATCATTGGTTTGTAACATTCATTGATGGCTATTCTTGCACTACTTGGGTCTAGTTGATGCGTAATAAGAGTGAAGGTTTTTCACTCTTTCAAAAATTCAGAAATGATTTCTACTCAATTTGGTGCAACCATTAAAACTATTCGTAGTGATAATGGTCGCGAATATATTCCAAATTTGAAAGTTATTTGAATGATCTTGACATTGTTCATTAAACTACTTGTGTCCTTTCTCCCACACAAAATGGTGTTGCTGAGCGCAAAAACCACCTTCTTGAAATGACGAAATGTTTATTATTTATCACGTCTCTCCCAAAATACTATTGGGGTGATGCCTTTTTTATTTCTGCACATCTCATAAAATGTATGCCTTCCCGCTTTCCTGGGCCTTACACCCCGCTACATACCTTGGGTATTCCTCCTACAACTCTTTCCCCTAGAGTTTTTGCATGTTTATGATTTCTACATGTCCATAACATTGCTCGAACAAAACTTGATCCTCATGCCCTGCCCTGCGATGCGTCTTCATTGAATACTCTCCTACACAAAAAGGGTGCAAATGCTATCATTCTTCTAACAAGAAAATCTTTATCTCTATGAATGTAACTTTTCATGAAACTATATCTTATTATGAGTCCCCACTTTAGGGGGGGGGGGGGGGGGGGCTCTATGTCACACTTGGAGGTGAGTACTCATACTCTTCCTTTGCTTATTCTACCTCTATACAACATCTTGAATACCACTAATCAGGGGGAGAGTGTAGACATTCTTAAGTAAAAGGAGTTGCAAGTGTACACTAGGAGAAGAAAAGAATCAAACATTCTGTCTCATCCATAATACCATAGCCAATGTCAGATTCGTCTTCAGTGTCCAATGAGTTACCTATCGCTCTCAGAAAAGGTATTCGCTCATCCACTTAACATCCTTTATCTAACTACATTTCATATGCCTCTCTAACCCCATTCCATAAAGCCTTTGTCGCATCTCTATCCGTTGTGTCTATTCCCGTTACATGGCAGAAACACTTGGACACCCAAAATGAACAAAGGCAATGGTGGAGGAAATGCGGGCTCTTGAACAGAACCTTACATGGGACCTGGTAGATCTCCCTAAAGGAAAAAAGATAGTTGGATGTCGATGGATCTTTACGATAAAGAAGAACTCTGAAGGTATTGTGGAAAAGGTTCAATGCACTATTGGTGGCGAGCGACTACACTCGAACTTATGGTATTGATTACCAAGCGACATTTGCTCTGTTGGAAAATGAATTCAATCTGTCTTGTTATCTCGTGCCGCTTGTAAAGGGTGGGATCTACAATATCTGGATGCAAAGAATGTCTTTCTTCACGTCGTGCTGGAAGAGGAAGTCTATATGTCGATGCCTCCTGGTCTTGTCCCTATCGTCTCACAATGGAAGGTTTGTAAATTGAAGAAAGTCATTTATAGATTAAAATAATCTCAGAACTTGGTTTGAGAGATTTCACAAAGTCATGGCTTCTTTAGGATAATACCCAAATTCATGCCGATCACATTCATCAGACGAAAACTAGGAAGAGGATAGTGGCTATCTTTATTGTTTATGTTGATGACATTGTTATTGCAGGTGATCACTTGAAAGAGATCCACGCTCTAAAGATAAAACTTGCTAGTGAATTTGAAGTGAAAGATTTAGGTAAATTGAGATATTTTCTGGGAATTGAGGTAGCCAGATCAAAATATGGGATTCATATTTCATTGTGGAAGTATATCCTTGAATTACTTCAACCGACATAAATAAGTGGTTGCAAGCTTGCTGATCCCCCTATTGATGTTAACCATAAACTAGGAAGAGTGATGAGGAGTTAGTGGAAGATATTACCAAGTTATCAGAAGCTGGTAGCAAAATTGATCTATCTATCCCATACTCGCCCTGTCATTGCATATGCAATGGGGGTTGTAAGTCAATATATGCATTCTCCTAAGGGCAGTCATCTCCACGTTTTTCACAGAATTCCAAGGTATTTGAAGACCTCTCCTAGTAGAGGAATTCTATTCGCACCCAATGATAACTTCAAAATTGAGGTATATACTGATGCAGACTGAGCTGGATCAGTTGGTGATAGGGGATACACAACAGATTATTGTTCCTTTTTTTGAGCTAATCTAGTCACTTGGAGAAGTAAGAAACAACATGTTGTGGCTCGTTCTAGTGCTGAAGTTGAGTTTAGAGTCATGGCTCATGGTATATGTGAGGGGATGAGACTTCATACTCTTGTGAATGATCTTGGTTTATTGAAAATTGGCCCCTTCAATTTGTACTGTGATAACAAAGCTGCAATCAACATCGCTTATAACTCTGTCCAGCATAACCACACCAAGCATATCGAAATTGACCGACACTTCATTAAAGAAAATATTATGAAAAAATTATATGTACACCTTTCGTACACTTGAAGGGGCAACTTGCAGATGTCCTTACTAAGGGATTGAGAGGCAAAATATTTGTTAATCTTATTAGCAAGTTGGGTATGAATAATATTACATGCTCAACTTGAGGGGGGGGGGGGGTGTTAGAAATATTAATGTGTATTTTATGTTCATGTAATACCTTTACTATAAGTAGATGACCCTCTTCCTATGGGCTCACGTAGGGTTGACGTCTATTCTTCTTTTTGCTTTGTATATTTTCTCGTTTTTTAAAATCTTATTTCCGGTCACCTTAATTTACTCACATATCATGTTGCATGAGTGAGGGGCATAACAAAAATATTTTGGAACATTTCCCTCTCACTGTATATGGGGGGGGGGGGGCTTGAAAAGGAAGCATGAATTAAACCCTAAATTTCTCCTCTTAATCTTTTCTTCCCCTCTCATCTTCTCAAGCTAGGGCTAGGGTTGAGCACGACTCCCCTTTTCCTCTTTCGGTCGAGCTCGACTCCTGTTATATCCTTCGCTATTGCGAAGGCTAGGTCAACGAAGGTCCAGAAAATCCTCTCTGAGACTTCTCCCTTTCAAGACCACACATTCGCTCGCAATCGGTAGCCTATAACATTTTGGTATTAGGGTTGCATAACTTGTTTGCGAGAAGGAACCTTTACACCTCGACTTCTAGCAGTCTGCACTAGATCTGGCGTGACACGCCTGCGCCCGATTTCGCTCAAGCTTATGACCCCGGGCCTGATCCCTCTCCAATGCCTGATTCTGCTCCAGCATTTTTTCCCGCTCCAACACACGATCCCACTCCAACGCTCCATCACACGATCCCTCTTCAACTTCTGCTCTAGTTCCTGAAGCCGCCCCCACAATGACTTTGTTTTTTGCTCCAGTCGCCGATCCCGCATAACCCGTCACCGCTCGCTTCTTTTTGCGCATGTCACTGCCGACCACTTCTTCCAACCATCCCAATACTAACAAGCATCATATTCTGGCGAGTTGCACAACCCATGCGTACCTACGATGGGCTTCCCAATTGCCCTACAACACATTTCTCCCACTATTTCTAGAGTGCCCCTACATTCTGAATTGAGCTTTTTTGCCCTCAATCTCCACTTCCACCACTCCCTACAACCCCAAGCGCTTTCAAGACCATGGATGAAGGTGGTCTTACTTTTGCGCAGATCATGAAGACCATGCAAAAGTTGATAGTCATTCAAGTTCAACAACATACCTCATTTGCCACGTGGAGTGCCCACATCAATGCACGCATCTACAACCCTAGACATCACACCAGCCCGCGATGAGTTCCAATCAAAGCGAGCCTCAGTTAGTCATGCACTCTGATTCCTACGAGCATTGGTCTGTGGGAAGCAGCATTTCGCGTTACATGAAACTGGATTTCCCCCCATTTACGGCATGGGAGACCCACTGACCCGACTCACACAATGTGTGCAGTTCGCTAATCAACTCACTTTGTTGGAGGATGATAGGGTTGACTTCCTTTCACCTCATGGGTTCAACGCTGCTGTGGTACGTCTAACTTGCACGGGAGACACCCAATTTAAATTACGACCTTCAAACACTCATGCAATCTGCGTTTAAGACCACCTCTACGCAACAATCCACCGGGCGTCCTCATTTCCCTCAAGCAACCGAGGTCTGTAGATGTCCACTTGGAGATTTTTCAATTGTTATTGGTCATACCCTTTATAATACCGAAGCATCAAGTGCCTATCTTCAATTAACATGTCGTCCGCTCATCAATGTAGAATTCCAAGCCCCGCGGAACCTCAACACAACTATGAGTTTGGCTCGTATCTATGAGAAACATCTTCTCATGGACAATCCGTATGGCAACCGCCACATTGGGAATGAGGGCAGTCAGGAGGACACCCCTTCTTCTCACCCCAGTAGCTTTTCTACTGCACACAAGACAAGAATTGCAGTGGCATCCCAATCACCAGGCGTCTGTCTCCAACAAAATAACAATAAGACGAGCACACGAGCTGTGTTTCAACTGTGACGTCTACTATACATCAAGACACAAGTGCAAGTGCCTCTTTTGGATCAAGGTTGACGACCCCCCGTACTACGACGATGAGGATGGCCGGTTGGATAGCGCCCCATACCCTTATCCACTCAAGCTTGAGGACAAACTTGATCTGTACATATGGGGTGATGATACTTGTCCATGGATGACGTCTCTTCTTTTTGCATTGTATCTTTATTTCTCACATTTTTTAATCTTATTTTCACACACCTTAATTTACTTACATATCATGTTGCCTGAGTGAGGGTGCATAATGGAAATATTTTGGAATATTTTTCTCTCATTATGTATGTGAGTGGGGGGGGGGGGGGACCTTGGAAAGGAAGCATGAATTAAACCCTAAATCTCTCCTCTTAATCTTCTCTTCCCCTCTCATCTTCCCAAGCTAGAGCTAGGGTTGAGTAAGGCTCCCCTCTCCCTCTCTCGGTCGAGCTTGGTTCACGTTGTATCCTCCGCCATTGAAAAGGCTAGCTCAAGGAAGGGTTGAGACGATCTTCTCCAAGACTTTCTCCCTCTCAAGACTGCACACCCGCTTGCAATCGGATGCCCATAACAAGTTTGTATTTTTCTGGGTAAACTTTTTCACATCTTCAAGCTTGATCTGGATCCTTATCTATTGAGGCCCATCGTGGCCTGATGGACCGTCATACTGTTGAATTGCAGTCATGATGAGGCAATTCAGAAATAGTTTGTGACGGCCAGGAGTTGGTTCAGTGGAGTTGCAAAGGAATATCTTCTAGAATGTTTGTATTTTTCGTACTATATATTGGTTAAGTTTTTAGTGAAAATTTCCTCTATTTTTGCAATCTTCTGGGGGTTAATTTTTGGAGTATATGCTTCGAAGATTCTTAAGTTTGAAACTTCAGTTGTAATGTTTTATGCTTTCAAGTACTAATTATTTTATTAGCCCCTTTGTTTTACATAATGTTGGATCAAAAAAATGTATCACTTTTCATCCTATATATCAGGGGATGCTTTCTTTGTTATTGTAATTATTTTGATGTTTTTATTCAGATCATTGCAAAGGCAAAGGAAGATAGCTCACTTTGGACAAGGAATTGGGATATGGAGCCCCTTTTCCCCTTACCAAACTCTAATTCAAATGCAGCTGATCGAAAGTACATATTCCATTTTACTGGATTTATCGGTTTCTTACGTGGATGCCATATCTCAGGCCTTGAATTTTATTTTGCTCTGTATACTTGTCCATCTTGTTTAATATTCCATTCCACCATTGGTGTTCAAGAAAAAATTTGTCTTAGATACCGAAATAAAACACATTTTTTTACACTCACTTAAACTATTAATTGTTTGCTTCCTTCACATACTTGGTGGTAAAAAGTAGTTTAAATGGGGCGAGTTGAATTCGAGCTGTATCCAGTTTGTACTTGGCTAATTAATCAAGCTCACTTTATTTGATGAACTCGACCTAGCTTGTGAGCCGACCTATACTTTTACGAAAAAGTGAAGTTGAATATTAACTAAGGCTCAATTGTTTTCTTGAAACTAGTAAAAATGTTTAATAAATGGAAGATTTGCTGAAATCCACTATTTGGTTGGAGAGAGTTAGATGCTAACATTAAACACAAACTCAAAATACCTTGATTTCATTTTTAAGTATAAAATGAGAGAAAACAAAATCTGTATTATGATTCTAAACCAAATGAGTTGTGCCTATAGAATTATGAGAATGATGAAATATTGGAGGAGAGAATGAGAAGTTACAAGAAGAAAAGACAGACTAGGTTATGAGTTTTCTTTTAAGAACTTTGTAAAACTAAACCTTTTCATTCTAACATTTCTAGAATAGTTCATTTATTGTTTTTGTTATTAAATAACCGGCTCAAGAGTTGACGTGACAAGTTGGGTTTACTCAAGAATTACTTGTTTGCTCATTGTGCTCAAGTCATGTGCCACTATAGAGCCAAGCTCAAGCTTTAGTTCAAAGTTCCCTTTATCAACTTGCTTCCGTAGATTAGAACATATTTTGCATGGGCTCATGATTGCTTCTTTTTATGATCTAAATAAGTTGAAAAATTAGGTTTTTGTTAGGACACATTAGGGAGCATAGTCACCATCCTTGACTATCTTACATGAACTCTTTTCAGTGAGCATAATTATCATCCTTGACTATCTTACATGAACTATTTTTAATGAGCTTTATGGAATATTTACCACTGGTTCTTTATAGATTTTGCTTTTGTCAAAGTAAATCCCTTTTAAGATCCACAAGCTATATTATTTTTGTCTGACTTTGTTCGCATGAGTTAATGTGCAAAAATCAAAGAATATGACAGTTTTATTATTATGCACCCTTCAAGGTGGTTGTTTCTAGACAAATGTTTTGGTTGTCTCTGCACCTCTTCCTCCTTTACCATCGAGGGATCATTTATGGGCCTTACCTGGTGATTCAGGTTGTTTCCCGATGATGAAGCTTATTCCCTTTCGTCTCATCGACATTGACCTTTGTTTGATGTCATATGTAGAAATCAGAATTCGCCTCAATTCCTTACTTTCTTTGTAGCCCGCATCAAAAGGATGATTTACACGTAAATGTCTTGTCAACTGCTGTGCCTAACGTATTTCAGCGGGACCAACTAGATTTGGGTTTTAGGGACAGGCACTTCACCTTTAACCACATCTCATCCACTGAATACGATTGTGGTGCAATATCGATTTTTGTGATTGCAATTTTTTTTACTTTAAATATCAGAATATTGTTGATAATGCCACTTATTTTTTAACTGGAACTCATCATAAAGATCATCATAAAACAAATACTCCCTTGTCACACTCGCATGCACACATCCGTACACGCATGTGCATGCATGCACGCGGGTGCACACAACACACATTTATGTATATATATTAAACATATGTATGAGGATAGTGCTAGTTCCTATGTCTGGGTGATTTTGCGGACTCGAGGGGTTCAAATTTAGATGGAAATTGTAGCTAAGGCGCCGACAAGTGGAAATGAAAACTCAATGATATTAATATCATCTCCTGGAAGTGCAGCGGCGGATCTACGAAGGTTGTGACACTTATAAGTGCATTAATGGTGAATGTATTAGCGCTTGGTCTAATGAGGGTTTCAATAGTGAAGGACACATGAACAGATCAGATTTTTAGGCAAAGGCGACTATCTCTATCATTTTGGGAATGACATGACACCATTGATATGATATCATCAGATCGAGAATGGTCTAGTGCATGGACAACTACTAACATCCAAGTTATAAGGAATGCAAGGAATGTGGCGGAGGTTTGAGCATGCGATTCTTTTCATCATCGTGAGAGGGATGGCGACCCAACTGAGGTTGACAAGGGACCCAATTGGAACACCATGGATGGGAGGGAGGTTTGAGTACTTTCAGGTATTGGTACAAGTGATAAGGCATGTAGAGGCTAAATTCCTAAAACTAAAGGTATGGGTGTTGTGAGTGGTGCTTTGGCTAGTGTCCGACATGACAATTTTCAAGGGAAGAGCGGAAGGCTTGTTTGTTATGATAGAGTTCTAGGCATGGGGGAGAACGGAGATTTTGCCCCTTAATTTACAATCTTGCATTGATAAGGAGGATTTCAAATTTCATTAACCTATACAGGTGGATGAAGTTCGTACTCCAGATATTACAGTGGATGGCATTGAGGCAACAAAGGTGATATAGAAGAATGCTTTAGTGTCATGCGCTGTTGGGACTAAACAATTTTTTTCTCATATATAATCTTTTGTGATGCAGATTTGGAGATTGGGCTAGGAGTTGGGTTTTTTTCCTAATGAGAGAGCGCTTTTTGTTCAAATTTTGTTAGATTCTTTAAAGATGTTGATGGGGATCATAGTACACGGGCGGGCCAACATATATCAGGGCCCGTTCGAGTTTACACTCATAGGAGGAGCAGTTAAGATCGTCATATGGACGAGTAGTCGCATTTAGAGTGTCGATGGGACATTTTATACGCATTTTCATGTTTTCTATATCTTATTTACGTGTCATTTATGCGTGTGTTGTATCGACCAATCATAGTCGTTCATTGTCTTTCTATAGCCTATATATAGGATTTGGGAGTTCATTTTTGGAGATCGTAGAATTTGCATTGATTTTTTCGAGTTCTCATGATCATTCCACGGTGTCGATTCCGTGGGGTACTAGGTACTGAAGCTGAAAGGCTTTTTTCTTTCATTGGGGCGTCCGACCTCTACCATCATCCTTCTAACTGTTGACAATTACCCATCCCCCTTAATACCCCCTACCTGTTCCCTCGATTTCACAAGAAAATTGCTGATTGTGAGCCTATACCTTTAGATCCACCCACGTTTACTGGTAGTACCGCTCTTCCCTGATCTCATCTTCATTTCCGATTGGAGAACTTGCCAAACGTGACGATCGACTTGCTAATCCCCCCTCCCCCCCACCACAAAAAAGGAAACAATCGCACAACAGGATTTTCCTAGCAACCCACATAGTGCGTCTCGTCTAGTTCAAGATGCCATATCCTCTCTGAGAGCTGCATCCTTACCTTCGACAGCCTGAGCCGACCCTCCTTGGGTGAGATCATGACTGCAGCTCCGCCTGGACAGCCCGCCTCATCCTTTGTTGCCATGCGAGTGAATTCCCTGGCATCTGCGCTTACTTTTGGAGCAGCCGACCTTCATTCTACAACCCGTCCAACCCCTGTGCTACATGATCGAGAAAGTCCTCCACGTCTCCATAGCGTCACAGCTTCTCCAACAACAATTGCATCCTCCCGCAGTCCAAAACAGTGCATGAATCTGTGTTTCTAGCGCGCAAACTGCAGTCATTCCGCTGTTCGAGCCATCAATCTCCAGCTATTCTCCCTATTTGGTGTTAGTTACTTATGTAAATTCTTAGTTAGAAGTTCTACTTGGCGTTGAATATTGTGTTTGAAAACATATTATTTGAGATTAAAATTTTGTATAAGTTCGCTTAATATTTTGTTCCACTTGAAGGGCGCATTCGCCGAGTGTTTAATTGTCGCACTCTTATTTTAATCTTAATTGGATCTTGCTTGTTTAATCTAATGTCAAATCTTAATCATGCGTGTTCATAATTTCTTCTTGTAATTTCAAAATTATTGCAATTGAACGTTGGACTATTGCATCTGCATCATATCGATCCAGATTTCTCTACACCGATACACTTGCATATATTCATTAGAGTCTACTAGGGCATAATCCGTCCGTTATCTTCACCTTATCATGCGTCAGATGTTCTCTAGTTGGATTTGGTTGTTTGGCGGTGGCAAGCTGTTGGGATCCAATGTTCACTTTTGGGAGAGATTGCTTGTGTTCATTCTGATGTGGAATCAATTTATGAAGCTTCCTATTGGGCTATGGAATTCCATTGTGATTTGAGAATGTGCAAGTGTCATTAGAATACAATTTGCATACATATAATTTACCTAGGCAGAGATTGCATATGGCGCATATGTTCATTGAGATTGATGCATTGCAGTTCCTTCGGGACAAAACCAGATTTGGCAGTTGTTCGGTTGAATGATGCAAGAACCGATTGTGTCTAAGTTATTGCCACCAACTTTAACAAATTGTCTCGTTTTTTGGCCATCTTGAAGTCGAATGTTTGGATTCGTCTTGGGAAGCAACTACTCAAAAGGCTTTGCCGAGGTCTTTCAAGAGGAGTCGTAGATAGGGGGTTATAGTATGGTTGTTGATCATAAATTATTTCCAAAAGATGTCATATTATAAGGGTAGAATAATCCACAATTGGTAACTAAATTTTGATCGTCCTATTGATCATGATGATATCTCGTTTTGTGGCGAGATTAGTATTTACTAAGTTGTGGAAATGAATTGAATCCCTAAGTGGAATTGGAGGGAATATTATCCAGCTTAAATTTAGACCTCATAATATCAGAGACACCTTTTTGGACCAAGTGATAAATTTTTTGTTAGGAACTCCACAGTTGAATGACCTCTGTGTGACAGTTATTTTGGGATGAATGTTTCTTAGGAAGTACTAGTAGAACATTTTAGGAAATTATAAAACCACAATGTTCAACTTAATATGTGTTGAGCTGAACTAAAGTGAACAATACCTTTGATATAAGTTCAATCATTATAAATGATATTATAGCCAGACCTCTTGCAATACAATGTATGGTTTGGGGATGAATCAAATAGAAGTTGGTGGATTTGTAACATATTGAAATCCAATGAGAGCGGGGAGTGTTTTGGGGGCAATGAAGCCCTAGCAAGGCAGATCCAGACAGATTTCTGAGTGAAAGAAGGTGAGAAATGATCTGAATCCACATAGGAATTTGAGGGAAAAAATACTTGGCTTGAGTAATACTTGAGAGTTGAGACCTCATAACATCAAAGATGCTTTTTCAATATAAGTTGTGATGTTCTGTTAGAATTTCCATAGTTAGGTGAGGTCTAAGTGGGAGTAATTATGGGTTGAATGACCTTTTAAGTACTAATTTGTCATTTTAGGAAAATGATTAAACTGTGTGGTTCATCTTAGTACAAGTTGACTCAAATTAGACTATATCTCCTATATTATGGGTTGGGTTGTTACATATTGATTTGTAAGTTGTTTTAAAAGCAAAACACTCTTTTTCTGTGTGGAAATGATGTGGCATCCATGCCAACGGACAGCACTGATGTAGTAGTGTATATTTTACCATTTTGTTTAAAACTTTTATTTTGTTGAGCTTATTTTATCATTTTTTGTCTTAGTTGTATTTGTTACCGTTTCTTGTTATTCAGAAAGTTGGTCTATAACATATTTGATGAAAAGATTTCTCATCACAGCATTTTACGAAGTACAGTCCTCTCTACGCCAAAGTTTCCAGGTAGACGCACTAAAAGTCGTTGGGAGCCCGTTGCAGAGGAAAGAATGGATATAAAAGTTGCACTAGTCAATCCTGATTCAACAAAAAATGTTAGCTGGGCTGAAAGAATGGTTAGTTTTTTGTTCTATTTGGGATTCATATGATCTTTTGCATGATCAGAATTGCAACTCCTTGAATATTGTTATTTCTTTTTTAAAACTTCGTTGGTTATAAGTTTAACATTCATATATTTATTATTTCTTTTCACACCTATGATATTCTAATGTTCATTTGAGGATTAAAGTGAGCTTTTGATTCATACATGTTGACTGATTTGAATATTCTGCTTGTTTCTTTTTAGGCTGGGGGCCGCATGCTTGAGAATGAAAGGAATAGCATGAAGCTTCCTTTGCCTCAACCTCCTCCGTTAAACAAAATCCCTCAGAGGCCGCTGAAAAAGTCACGCTTTTCTGATATATCAAACATAACTGAGAATGGCAATTCTTCAAGTGAGAGTGACAAGGAACGAGAGTTAACTAAACATTATTCCAGTGCAATTGCACTGGAAAATTCACCCGAAGAAAAGAAAAGGCGTGAACATCGATCCAAGAGATTTGAGAACGGACAAGAGAGGCAGGCCGACGGGAAACAATTCAAGCCAAGAGCCGCTGGAGTTGGAAATATACTAAGAAAAGCCAGCGCCATGCTACTTGCCAAAAGTTACGATGATCAATGCAGTCGAGCAGTTGAAGATATCAATTGGAATGCGCTTACAGTTAAAGGAACCAGCCAGGAAGTAGAGAAGCGTTATCTACGTCTTACATCTGCTCCTGATCCTGCAACTGTAATTTTTTTAAATAATTTAATGTTCATACAAGCATAGTTATAACATTTGGTTCCAATTTAGAGGTTTAATCACAGAGATTGTCAATGTTAAGAAGATTATATTTACATAAGAGATTCCCAATCATGCAGGTAAGACCTGAAGAAATTTTAGAGAAAGCTCTGTATATGGTTCAGACATCACAGAAGAATTATCTTTACAAATGCGATCAACTTAAGTCCATACGTCAAGATTTAACTGTGCAAAGGATACAAAATGAGTTAACTGTCAAGGTTTTATTATAATCTCGTCCATTAGAAACACATATCTAATCTGTTTTCTTTTTATTGGAATTTTAGTTTTCTATTTTATGGTGTGATGCGGAGCTGCAGTTTTGTTAATTCTGAAATTTCGATGGATGAATATTTATTTTCCATTTTTTTCTTAGGTGTATGAAACCCATGGACGGTTGGCTTTAGAAGCCGGTGATTTGCCAGAGTTTAATCAGGTTTGTTATTATTGCTGGTTCTATATCATTGGGCTTGCTAAATATCTTGGGAGTTAAAAATTTTGGCTGCTTGATTTTTATTCCATTGACAAGACTATATAGGTGTATCCGGATTACCCCACTTAAATATTACAGTGCTAATGGCTTTTTGTATTCTATGATTGAGTACCGTAAGATTTGATTTGATGCCTAAATTTAAGCCTCCATTCCCTCACTCAATCCTCTGAGCCACGCCTCTTTCTATTCACGTGGAACCACCTTTTCTTTATTCTCCCATTTCATTAAAATATCCTAACTGCTGCTCCCTCATAACTACTGTCCATATCCCACTTACCCGAGCCCCTCCCCCCCTCATAACTGCTGCCTATAACCGGCCTCCCCCACTCCAGCCCTCTGAATTTCCTGCTGCCGTCCATGCTTTGCCCCTGCACCACCAGAACTGCTGCTGTCCGAGCCTTCCTAACAGCCCGGCATCATAATCCAGGTTGCTGTTTTTCTCCCTGGACAGCCATCTTCCTCCCTGGAACTTCTGCTTGAGAGCTGTCCAGCCACCCTGCAGCCATCCAAAGCCCTGGGCAAGCCTCCACACCTTCATACCGCCACTCTCATCCTGCCAATTGCTGACTAGTCCTCCAACACAGCAAACTCCAGTTGGTCATTGCTGAAACTACCCCGGCAGCCCTCATAGAGCGTCTCCAGCCCTCCCCTCTTTATAGTCTTAGTATTCAAGGTGTGTTGTTTTTATTTTCGCATTGGATCTAGTGTTCTTTACTTGAAGTGATAGTAGTTTATAAGTCTTGTTGCAGTCGTTCCGGTCTTTGTAATTTCTTATTTAAATAGCATTTACTTTCACACACTCTCGCGCTCATACTCCTCTCTTGTTTCCTTGTTTTTTTAAATGCTTTAATTCAAAGGTGGAAAAATCTTGTTATATGATTTATAAATATTGTTTTGCAAGTTTGAATTCGCCTGCCACTTGCATTTGCATCTAGTCCTAGGTTTCATAACCGCCTTACCCTCGTCAAATGTCTTACTCCATAGCTTCGAGAGAACAAGAGTAAATAGCCTAACAAATCTTTTGTTTGATCCAATTCAAGTGCGAATTTCGGTGCCAAATCAAATAGAGCCTACCATTGAAAGGTAAATACTCAATCCATTAAATTCCAGATTGACTCTTACAGTGGAGAGATAGAGATTCCATTTCACTTAGGTTGATCTGGGCCGAAGGTAGACCTAAATAAAGGTCACCCTTCTTTGAAATACTTTGTTATTGCTCATATAGCATGGTACAAATTATGAATCAGAGCACGGGGAACCATCTCATTATATTTTTCTCTTTACCCTTAAAAAACTAAATGAATCGCTGGGAAAACATACCATTCTAATTGCAACTACCACTCAGGAGCTCTCTTATATGAAGAAGTGGAGTGTTATCTTGTCCTGTTGGCATGGATGTATCTTCATTCGACCTAACTTTCTTTCTAAGGTTTCCAAATTTTGATTGTTGCCCCAGCTTGTCTATTGATTTTTTTTTCAAGCTATTTTGGTGCTTTTAGTCATTGTTTTAAAAACAAGAGCTTGTTTATTTGCTAATTGTGGGTATGGTGTGAACATACCTTGAATTTGGATGAATTATGGTAGCAGTTTTCTCAGCATGGAGTCCATGTTATATTCTGACTGTTTTGTGCTATAACTCTCCTAATCTTGATGTGTATGTTCTGTTGAGGTGATATTGTTAGTGGGGAAGTGATTGGAGTGATATTGAAAGGTTTTTAGGATTGTTTTTAGTGAACTTCAAAGCTGGAACAGTGGAATGGATTTGGAAAATTTTTTATTTTCCAAAATTTAGTAAAACTTTGTTTTTCTTAAACAACCCGCTGCACAACATTTGGTATTAGATCTCTAGGCTGGACTTAAGTGAGCATTGCGGTTTAGATGACGATTAATCTGAATGACACCATGAAGGTAGCTTAACTTCGAGTCCTTCAAGGATGAGGATAAGCATGCTAGGCCTTAAAGATATTTACAAACAACCACGGCGTGCCATTGCACTTCATGAGTAGATGATTTAGCTGCCCTGATACAGACAACTCCAAGCTAAACAGAAGAGTGTCCTTGCTTGGAGAGGTTTTAAGCCTCATAGGGAGGTGAGTAGACACCGTCACACCGAGATGATTTGTGGGTTGAGATACCCGAGTTCGGCAGGAGGTCATCTTTTGATGAGTTCATAGGTGTGGATACAGGTTCTTGATACGATTTTCAATTGCAAGGGCTATTGAAATGACTTATATTTGGGAAGAGGTACATGATGGTAACTTATGGTGGGAGAAATTGAAGGCTGTTACGTGAGTACTTGACACAAATGAAAGAGAGATGGCATGTGCTAGACTAAACTGTAACTACTCATGATGAGTCGATATTTTCCGACCAGCTACCTCCAGGACTTATATTTGAGGTTGTAAGGTTTTTTCAAGCTATTTTGGTGCTTTTAGTCATTGTTTTAAAAACAAGAGCTTATTTATTTGCTAATTGTGGGTATGGTGTGAACATACCTTTTGGATGAATTATGGTAGCAGTTTTCTCAGCATGGAGCCCATGATATATTCTGACTGTTTTGTGCTATAACTCTCCTAATCTTGACGTGTATGTTCTATTGAGGTGATATTGTAAGTGGTGAAGTGATTGGAGTGATATTGAAAGGTGTTTAGGATTGTTTTTAGTGAACTTCAAAGCTGGAACAGTGGAATGGATGTGGAAATTTTTTTATTTTCCAAATTTTAGTAAAACTTGTTTTTCTTAAACAACCCGCTGCACAACATTTAGTATTAGATCTCTAGGCTGGCTGGACTTAAGTGAGTGTACAACCCCGGTATTCGCCGGGAGGTGAGCGGAGACTAAGGGATCAACAGGCAAGAAGGAGAGGAAGGAGGGCGAGCCAGGTGCTCAGGAGCCGCTCGCAGGGAGCCGGGCGAGCCGGGCTCTCGCCAGCCGCTCGCAGGAAGGCGAGCGGACCGGGCCCTCGTCGGCTGATCGCAGGAAGGCGGGCGAGTCAGGCCTCTCAGTTCGTGAGAGGGGCCTTGTGGGCGGCTCGCCCAGGAAGGGTTCAGGGGTGTTTTTACCTGAAAACCCTTGGTGGTATGTAGTTAGCCTCTCCAAACAGCGGAGTTTGGCTGTTGGCAGACCATTTTGGGCTGCGTATAGCAAAAGTGTAAGGCTGAATCCCGCTGTTAGCAGACCGTAAGTAAAAAACTATAAATAGACCTTGAAGGGCACCTTTGAAGTGGATTCCAATCTCAGTACTTTGAGCTTCCTCCTCCCTAGGTTATCTTGGCTTAGCTCTCAGGCACTCCAAGGTGCCCAGTCTCAGCTTTGGCTTGGGAGGGGAAGCGCTCAAAGATCTTCCGGGTGTGTGGTGAGACCTCCTCGCTGCGACCAAGGGTCTGCGTCTAGTTTTGAGTCTTCGGTCTGTTTCCCTCCGAGGAATCATTAAGTGCTAGCTTCCCCCCAACCTGTTGGGGGCCTGAGCTCCACAAGAGACCAAATTCTGGTTTCAACAGTGAGCATTGCGGTTCAGATGACGATTAATCTGAATGACACCATGAAGGTAGCTTAATTTTGAGTCCTTCAAGGATGAGGATAAGCATGCTAGGCCTTAAAGATATTTACAAACAACCGCGGCGCGCCAATGCACTTCATGAGTAGATGATTTAGCTGCCCTGATACAGACAGCCCCAATCTAAACAGAAGAATATCCATGCTTGGAGAGGTTTTAAGCCTCATAGGGAGGTGAGTAGACACCGAGATGATTTGTGGGTTGAGATACCCGAGTTCGGCGGGAGGTCATCTTTTGATGAGTTCATAGAGTGGATACAGGTTCTTGATACGATTTTCAATTGCAAGGGCTATTGAAATGACTTATATTTGGGAAGAGGTACATGATGGTAGCTTATGGTGGGAGAAATTGAAGGCTGGTCCATGAGTATGTGACACAAATGAAAGAGAGATGGCATGGGCTAGACTAAACTGAAACTACTCATGATGAGTCGATATTTTCCGACCAGCTACCTCCAGGACTTATATTTGAGGTTGTAAGGTTTTGACATTGGCTAGCATTGGTGTGGAGTATTCATGAGAGTCTGAGACATTGATGTTGAGTTGTATGAGTAAGCCAGAACAGCGGATTATCATGAGGTTTTCAAGTGAAATTATCAGGGAGGTTGTTGATGTGATGGAGCTACAGCCCGTGGCAAGGTAGTGAAACAATTGTTGAGGAATGAGAAGCCCTCGTTCAGGCCTATGAGGAAGGCAATAAAACTAGCCAACTAGAGTATCGTAGTTGTTGATCCTCCCAATGAGAACTAGGTGAAGGGAAAGGAGAAAGCAGAAACCCCAAGACCATAACCTAGAAGCATCCTTAAGTACTTGGGAAGGTGTTGTTGGGATCTATGAACCAATTGATTAAGGCTTTATTTGGCGCGGCGGTGGCGGGAGGAGACGGCGGGAGCAGACGCGGGTCTGGAACCGGAGGGACGGAGGCGGGGATCGAAACGGAGCGGCGGCGCCGCTTTTCCTCCTTGCTGCGGGTCTAAACGCGGCAAACGGAGATGGAGAACTGTTTGTTTTGCCGCCGTCGACTCCGTTTCCTCAAAACGCCGCCTCCAAAACGCCGCACCAAATGAACCCTAAGGCAATGCAGAATTGATATTGTTTGAAGTCTCGCTATATTTGAGGAAAATCCTCCTGAATAAGGGAAGTTTGATGCATATTCGGATGCATCGTTTTGATTTGGAAATGTAGTGTGGAGCATCGAAAAAGGAATTCCTATGGAAAATAATACTCTCGAGCAATGTTTAGGGCATCAAAGTTCATCCCTGGGGTAGTGGCATCCAGAACCCATGATGTTCAATTTTTAATCAACATTATTTTGACATTATTTGTGGAGCCAGTCGATTTAGAAACAATTTTAGCTTTAAAATCACATCTGGGTTTGTTTTGTAATACTTTTTTATTTATTTAAAACGAATGGTGTTTTGCAGCGAGTTAGAAGGCCTGTTGACGGCCAATCTTTGGGGAGTTCCTCTTCCTCTTATTGTTTGGCATCCATCCACATGTGGCGAGAGCTTATATATGAAGAAGTGATGTTCATGGATTTATCTACATCTGGTGATTAGCCTGTATCTCCATTCGACGTAGCTTTCTTTCACATGTTTATCGTTATGGATTGCTGTCTCATATATATATATATGTATATATATATTTGTTTAGAATTATTTTGCCATTTATTTGTCTTAGATGCAAGAACTTGTTGATTTGCTAATTGCAAGTATTGTGTGAACATATCTTCAATTTGGATGAATTATGAGAGCATTTTTATTTGCGCGGCACCAATATTATTGTTGTGCTCTCACGCCTTTGTGCTAAAACTGATGGAGATCGTCGCGATCCATTTCTCGTTCGGGCGATCCGAGTCCACAGATGTGTTCGGACGATCGTTTCTAGTCTTCTTGATTTATTTTTAGTTATATTTGGCGTCCGATCGGCTTGGATGTTGTGAGCCATTCGATTAGGATGCCCTAGTCTAGCTTTGGGTATATATATACATGCAGGGATCGGTTGAGGGTAATCGATAGTTTTGAAGAGATTTCGAAACAGTCGGTCACCTTGTGCAACGCCAAACTTCTCCTGGAGCGACTCCGGGCAACTGTCTCCCCTCCGTGGCCTAGCAGCCCGTCGAACCTCTCTTCCCGACCTCCTAATGCCGCCGCCGACCTTGCTCCATGAACCACCGCCCAGACCTGGTAGCTTTCCCATCCTCTCTGCCTACCCTAGCCTTCATTCTTCCCCTTCCCCCCACCCTACCCAAGGCCGCTCCAACTTCCCCCTTTCCCCCCACCCTACCCAAGGCCGCTCCAACTTCCCCCTTCCCAGAACCATCACCTGATCCAATCCTCTCCCCTTTTTAGGGCCCCATCTGATCGGAACCCTATCTATAACCAGCCATTTCCTTCTCCAAGTCGCCTTCAAGCCCATTGTTCCTCTCTCTTCCAAACCCAGCAACACCCCTATCCTTCCCTCAGCCCACCCCCTTATGTACAACCGACCCAACCCAACTTCTACCCCTCCGCTGTCCAGCAATCAGCCACCCCTTGACGGAACTTCCAGCGAGTGGATCTTCATCATTCTCTACCCCCTCCGCCACCTGCATATGTAAGTTGTTGTTTGGAGTTATTATTTTCTGTCGTTTGAATTTGGCACTGAATATTCTGTGGATATTTGTTTCATTTGTGTGAGTAGTGGTTGTTGTAAGACTTGCAGGGTTTATTCCGCGCATGCTTAGAAATATTTGCACCTTGGCTTATTTGTTGAAAGTCACTAGCTTTTCCTTATTCAATATTTGCGAATGCCTGTGCCGCTGCGACTTTTATTATATTATCAATTACTGTTGTTAGTTTTATGTGGACCATCTCTTGCATTCATTTCACATTAAATTGCATCTAGGAGTGCATTTAGTGTATTCACCTCGAGTCGACCTGCCACTGCATCAAATTGGTATCAGAGCCCAAGGTTTGGGCCACATTTATAAACGTAATGGTAGGTCATATAGAGTCTTTAGATTCATCTTTGGCTAATTATCGTCGTCATTCCTCTCCTCTATTTGGGGATCCCGAGTCTATCTACACCGATCCCATAGAATCCCTAAGGGTCCATTCGTTTTCACGTTTTCATTGAAAGGTTTTCGTTTTGGTCCAAAACGAAAAAATCATGCGTTTTCATTTTGGGCCAAAACGAAAACTTATGTTCGTTTGCCGCCTGGTTTTCAGTTTCGTTTTGGTCCAAAACAAAAACTTATGTTCGGTTGCAGAATGATTTTCAGATCCTTTTTACAAGCTATAAACTGAATGATGACTGTTCCTGGGTGGTTAACTGCATGCAAAGTTGCAGTTGGAACAACATTATAAGGGAGAGACAACCAAAAGGTGAAGGAATGCATAGAGGAAGCATTTGTCACAGGCTAGTTTTCAATTTCTATGATATTTAGAAATTGGCAGTAACTCCATTGAAATAAATACCGTCCAATTCAGCCACCTGTGCTGGTATATAATCATTGAAGTGGAGTCAATGCCATTTGTCGGAACGTGTAAAAAAACAAATCAATTCTGATGAAACAAGAAGAGAAATCGCCGCTAAATAAGCAAAGAATCAAATCTGATGAAGAAGATACAGAACATAAATCAATCATAGACAAGAAATTCCACAAAGATTCTCGCATGCAAAATCACAACAACTCAAGAAAGAAATGCCGAGGGAGAGAGCATAGTCCAATGCGGCGGCGGCTTCGATCGAGGACGAACTGGCGATGATGCGCTCCAGGACGTTGTAGGCGGCGGAGAGTAAACCGTGGTGAGCAAGTCTGCCGAGAAGGGAGAGACGAAGGGATGTAAGTTCTTCGGCAGTTTCGCTGGCGGGAGGCGAGTAAGGAACTGCGGCGTGTAGAGCTTTGGAGAGGGAACGCCGACGATGTGGGAGATGAAGCTTGCGGGAGGTGGAGCGCGTCTATTCTCAAAACCTAGCAAAACTTACCTCGCTAGGTCTGTTTTAGGGGGAGGCAAGTTTAGAAGGAAATGAAAACAGAATGTTTTCGGCTCAAAACCAAAACAGATCAAAACAGAGCCAAACGAACGCTTATTTTTTGTTTTCAAAAACTCAAAACGAAACCCATGCCCCAAAACAGTGCAAACGAACGGACCCTATTGAGAAATCCTCGCGTTACTACGATGAATATTCTCGATCGCATCACACCACTTCCCAAGACCGTGTTGACCCCTCGACGCAATCCCACTATGCTAGTGACAATCACTATGATGATTAACATCGTCCTTATCCTCGCGCTCCTTCTACACGACTTTATGATGGTAGAGTTGAGTATCGTTAGTTCATCATCGCTACACATCTCTATTTGAGGAATCTGAGTCTGTATATGCGCGACCACCACCGCACGTTTGTAGGGCTCACGTCCACCCACGAGCACGATCTGATTATGTTAGGAGCGATCGTCTAGATGACTCTCAGGAGCCCTATAGAAGTCACCATTGCCAGGATCACATCACATGTCAAGACCCTCCTAGTGTTCCGCAAATAGAGATACCTGAGGCCGAATTTCACCGATTAGTTCTTGATCAATTTGATCTTTTGGATGCCATTTTGATCACATGAGGTTTGCCTTAAGAAGAATCAATAGGATAAAGCCTAGGGATTTAGGTCAAGCCACCAATGTATCTAGTAGTGCTCCCACTGACATGAGAGACCAGACACCTGATTTTGATACTTCTCATTTTGATGAGACTCAGTGCCCATGTGATTTTGAAGTTGAGTCTGATCATGACCTTAAGTTACAAGTGGAGAGTGATACTAGTATGATTAGTGAGCGTGGTCACGAGATTCAGGGCGAGCGGTCCAGTGACACTGTGATGGTATATCCATCCTCCGCACCTCACTTAGACCCAGTGTCTCCTTTTGTTAGGGATCCGGTTCTCGATACTATACCCATTGACTCACACTTGAGTAGAGTTTCTTCCTACTTTGCCCCTGTCATTATTCTGAATCACATCACTACTGAGAGTTGAGAGCATAGTGTTGACTTCATAGTGATTGCTTCATCCGCTTACGAGGACACTATCTCTATCGTCGATACTCATATGGAGGATCATCCCACTATTATTGACTTCATTGTTGAAACTCCTGATAAGCCTCCTGATGAGCCACTACTCCCTTGGGAGGTTCATGGGGCTAGCATTGACTTTGTTGTGGGTGTCCTACTTATTCCCATGGACACTACCATTATTGGTGCTTTCCTCTTTGAGGGCCATTTGACGAGCTTCCCCTCCCAAAAGGCATTCACTCTAGTATGGATAGTTTGTTTCATCACGTACGCGATGAATTTTTGTATACACCTCCCGGTGAGTCATCTGACGGGCTTTATCATTTGAGAGGTACTCATCACACCCGTGTGTCGTGCTTTTTTGTCACCATCTACGACGTTCCTACGGGTGATGGCGTCATTCACACCGAATTTTTCTATTGATCACCAGTGAGCCTCCTGATAGGGTTGCCCATGTTAGAGATATCTAAGTCATTGTCAGGCTTTCCCATAGGAAGTGTGTTGAGTATGTCGTGCTTCATTTGCATCATTTGCATAAGTCTGTTGAGTCGTTTGTTTATCATTTGCATGTGCTACATGAGTCGGTCCGTAAGAAAATTGCATCTAGTAATGATTTCTATAAAGATTGAGCAGATCAACATAGGAGGGAACAAAATTTTGAGGCTGGAGAGCAAGTGATGGTTCACATCCGATCTGAGTGAGTCCCGCAAGGACCAACAAAGAAATTAAGTGCTCTCCGAATGGGCCCCTATACAGTCATGCAACAGATCGGTACAAATGCTTATGAAATTAACATCCCTCAAAATATGAGCATTAGCCGAGTATTCAACGTAGATGATCTGACTCCTCAGTACTAGGAGCGCATGTATGTGGACCCTTTCTCCACACTCACACCTGAGCCACAACTTCCTTTGGTCCCCACCATTCCATCCCTATCCCCGTTTGAGGAATCACATCATGAGGACCACCTCGCACCATTGACGGTTTCACCACTTCAGCCTTTAGACGGAGATACATTTTGTTCAGAGCTTACGGCTACCGCCGGAGATTTAATTCAGATGGTTGCATGACTTCACCGTCGTGGGCGAGCGTGATGCACTACGATATCTTGTCCACTAGAGTTGCTACCCATGTCCAGATGCTGTTTGGATTTCCCCAGTGGAGCTTGCGCGACTTATCCCATGGCTACGTCGAGAGCATGTCCATCTTCACTCACCGGAGATGAGTGCTTTCAAGCCAGGGGGATTGATGGAGATTTCGTGATCCGTTTCTCGTTCGGGCGATCCGAGTCCACAGATGTGTCCGGACAATCTTCTCGAGTCTTTTTGATGTATATTTTTAGTTATATTTGGCGTCCGATCGGCTTGGATGTTGTGAGCCATCCGATTAGGATGCCCTAGTCTAGCTTTGGGTATATATATATACATGCAAGGATCAACTGAGGGTGATCGAGAGTTTTGAAGAGATTTTGAAATCGTCGGTCACTTGGTGCGATGCCAAACTTCTCTTGGAGCGACTCCTGGCATCTCTCTCCCCTCCGTAGCCTAGCAGCCCGTCGATCCCCTCTTCCCGTCCTCCTAGCGCCGACGCCGACCTTGCTCCGCGAACCACCGCCTAGATCTGGTAGCTTTCCCGTCCTCTCTGCCTCCCCTAACCTTCATTCCTCTCCTCCCCCCTACCCAAGGCCGCTCCAACTTCCCCCTTCCCAGAACCAACACTTGATCCAATCCTCTCCCCTTTTTAGGGCCCCATCTGACCGGAACCCTATCTACAACCAGCCGTTTCCTCCTCCAAGTCGCCTTCAAGCCTATTGTTCTTCTCTCTTCCGAACCTAGCAACACTCCTATCCTTCCCTCAGCCCACCCCCTCATCTACAACCGACCCAACCCAGCTTCTACCCCTCCGTGAGGCCTCCCCGCCGCTGTTCGACAATCTTCCACCCCTTGACGGAGCTTCCAGCAAGTGGGTCTTCATCATTCTCTACCCCCTCCGCCACCTGCATGTGTAAGTTGTTGTTTGGAGTTATTATCTTATGTCGTTTGTATTTGACATTAAATTTTCTGTGGATGCTTGTTTCATTTGTATAAGTATTGGTTGTTGTAAGACTTGCAGTGTTTATTCCGCGCATGCTTAGAAATATTTGCGCCTTGGCTTGTTTGTTGAAAGTCACTAGCTTTTCCTTACTCAATATTTGTGAACGCCTGTGCTGCTGTGACTTTTATTATATTATCAATTATTGTTGCTAGTTTTATGTGGACCGTCTCTTGCATTCACTTCGCATCACATTGCATCTACGAGTGCATTTAACGTATTCACCTCGAGTTGACCTGCTACTGCATCAAAAATTCTCTTAGGGCCTGTTTGAGGCGGTGGTGGCGGTCGCAAATGCAGTGGTTGGAAATTGTAGTCATGAACGCAATGGTTGAAAATTGTGGTCATGAACATAGTTGCGCTATTTGGAAAAACTGTGTTTTTCGTGCAGTCATGAACGTAAAAGTAGTTTAAAAATTTAGTAGCATAGAACTGCGGTGACAGTTTACCTCATATTTCAGTTAACATAGAAACATGCCGAATATTAAATTTCAAAAAGTTCAACAAAACTAAAAATAATGACAATATAATAAAGTGTTTAACATATTTTTAAATGTTCAAAACTTTATCATGTCCTCATTTTTCGAACTTTATTGAGCATCACCTGCAAATTGTAATAGTACATAATTATAAATAATAAATTATATTTACATTGAATCAATTATTAAAAAATAGAATGTTAAAATACCCTTATGCATTCTAGAACTGATTGACTATATGATACCTTAAGACTGCCATTTCATCAACCCTTCTCCTTTAATGGAGTCGGCGTCTAATTCATCTAGTTTAAGCACGCGTGCATTTAACTCCTGATGTATAAAGTTATCATCCTCACAAATGGTAAATTCCGAATCTTCACATGAAGGATGTCTGCTAATATAAATATGTAAAGTCATCGTTGCCATGCCACCACGATTAAAATTTACTTTTTGAAGGAATACTAGGGCATGCCATGAATTATTCCTCATTTCTTCTTTCATAACCGAAAGTCTTTTCAATGACACTGCAAAATGATGAGTGTGAAGGTGGAGCGTCTATGGTTGGTAATACCACAAAAAATCTCAAATCGGCGGCTTGATCCCGAGCAGAGATGGTCGGTGACGATTCTTTTCTTAGAAGACGATTAGAGTAAGACAATCAGGGAGCAGATCCGCGCGAATGGCTGCAGGAAGGAAGTAGGCTTTTGCGTATTGGTCTGTGAGGATTTTCTTTTCTATCGGGGCGCTGTAGGTTGAATAGAATAACGAGCTTACATTAAAAAAAGCATGAGCATAATAATAAGCTTGGGCAAAAGCAAAACTCTTGAGACATACCCATTCCATAACAGACATGAAAAAAAACTTCTAGGAAAGAACATTTACTTGAATGGGGGTAAAATTTAAATTTTCATAAAAGAATGTAAAATCTAGGGTTACCTTCTAGCCTCTGAATGAAGATCTGCAGGAAGATCTTTTGGCAGAAACAACAGAAATCTTTGGCAACCTGGATGGAAAGGAGAGGGATCGGAACACTCCGGCTAGTAGATTTCCTCCTGGGAGGAATGATGGAGGGCGGGTAGTATTTTTTTCTATGCTTGATATCAAGAGCTCTTCGGGAGGAGAAAAAGAAGAAGAAAAGATCAGGACACTTGCACACAGGTTTTGGGGAGAAAAGAGTTATGCGCTTTTGCTCCGCTCGACTGTGCACCAGATCCAGATTATGCGGTCTGTTTACTGTGGTTTAAGGATGGGCACGGCTGGAACTGTAACAGTCAAACAGGTGTTTAAAGCGTGGTATCATTTTTAATAAAATGACACCACATTATAAAAGCCCTTCAAACAGAGCGTTAATCTTGAAATGAATGTTCTATTGAGATGCTGCTGTAAATTGTGAAGTGATTGGAGTATTTTAATGTGTTTAGGACCGTTTTCAGTGAATTTCAGCAAAGCAGAATAATGGAAAGTGTTGGACAAATTTTGGAAGTTTTTTTTTGGTGAATCATTTTTTCTCCTAATCTACCCGGCACATGTTAGTAGTGGTCGGCACATGAGTAGTCGTTAGAGTAATCAACAAATGAGTAGTTGATAGAGGAATGCTCATATTGAGTGGCTATCATTGGTGAGTCAAAAGAGTTTCCTGATACTCTTGCAGATGAAATGATGCGGATCGGTTCGAGGGTGGGTCGACACGTACGCATGAAGCAGAGATAGGATCGTCATATAGACAATCCGGTCTGGTAGTCTTGTTCAGAGCGACGACGACATATTTTTATGTTATTTTTGTATTTTTATTTGATGTAATATTAGTGGCTTTATGTTTCAAACGACCTTGTCCGTCCGCAGTGGGATCCAAGTCAATAGAGGTCTATGAGCTGATTTTCAGGAATTGCTGAATTTGATTCGGATTCTTGTGATTTCTCCATGATGTCAATTATGTGGAATTCTAGGTGCTGAACCTAAACCACCACTTTCCCTCCATTTAGCCGGCCACCACCACTCCACCAATCTAGCTTCCGGACACCTCCAGTCCAGCAGTCGACCACTATCAACAGTCCCACCTGTCACCCATTATCTTCATATAACTGCCTCCATCATCAGTAACTGCACCTACATTAGTGTTAAAACTACCCAGACTGCCGGCCCCTCCAGTAAACGAATTCACTTTTCCAATGCCCAGTACTCTTCATCCTCTCCAGCTGAGACACCCTCCACCTTCCAATTTTATTTTAATCCAGAATTTAACCGCACATTTCCCATTCAACTCTCTGTTACGGCCCAGAAAATTGATTAAGGCCTTTAATTGTTAATTACTTCCATTTTCCCATAAACCTGCCTCTGACAGCCCCTTCCATCACTATGCAGCAACTCGCTATCCTTCCCCTTCACCACCCAGTCATCCTTTGCCTCGTCCCCAACTCCCAACAACCCACCTCATCAATGAGATCCACCATTACAGCCGGTCACTTTCCAGGATTCAGAAATTGGTGCAGAATTATCCTTGTACTGCAGTCTAGTCCCAGAAATCAGCAGTTTAACACCTCATCAGACTCTGATTGCTTATGTAACTTCTTGTGTGAAGTTTTTATTACTTATTGATGGACATTTGGTGAATAAATCTATCATCTGAGATATTAATTTGTACTAGTTTGCCTACTAATTGTTCTACTTGCAAAACATATTTGCTTACCATTTAATTGAAGTACTCTTACTCCACCTTAACTTAAACTTGGTTCTCTAATGTCTAATTTCAAATGTGAATGATTGTGGGCTCTATTAATACTTTGAATACTTATCATAATTGTTTGGGATAATTGTTTGCACATTGCATCATTATTAACTTTTTTCCTCGCAGCACACTCTCATTAGAGTTCCCTTATGTCATAATTGTATTACATTCGTCCTGTCTCATGAAGCTCCTCAAGACGAAGTTATCTTTGGTTTGTGGAGCATCAGAGTGCAGATGCAAGTGCGGGTGGTTGTTGTTGCCGCACCATCCTTTTCTCCACTTGAAACAATCTTTTGTCCCCCAGATCGATCTTGTCCGAAGAAAAATGGAAGAATTTTGAAGTTGCGGTAGAACAAATCCTTGATATGGCTTTAGTAAATGAAATGGAATGCAATGTGGATTTCCTCCAGAAGGAGCAACTTGTAAGATAGAATTAATACATGAGTGCGCCTGAAAGGAGTTATAATATCAGTGTCACTTTTTTGATCGGCGAGAGATTGACTATTGGCGGTAGTATTGTAGGCAAACAAATATTGAATCACTTTCTTGGAATACATGATGCTTGTAATGTTGATCCTCTTGAGCCTTTAAATGTTGTTCGGCATATTAAAGACTCTCCTTGAGACGAATCATTATGTAATCTTGGTCAACAAGGTCTTGTTCTACTCAAGCATTGTTACCAAGTCCATAAATTTAGTCTGTATAATAGGTGGTGATCGATCGTACATGGATTGAACCATATTCATGTCGTGAATTGTACATAGTGTTGTACCAGAATTTTTCTTAGCATAAAAAGTGATATCATTAGTGTCACACCCTGGCCCGGTAGGCTCGCGTTAACAAGGTGGGAACAGTAAATTTAATTAAAGATCTTTGCAGTACACAAAATAAGAATGTGAGCCAAACATATTTCATTAATATTTCACAATTTACAAGTGTCACATATTTTTCATTTCTTTTACATTGTACATACTACATAATATGAAGAAGTCTTTCTCACTTTGCTTGCCGCCCTCGTCCTCGTAGATACCTAAAAATAATTAGTAGGCTGGTGAGCACTTTGCTCACTTCTGAAAAAATAACACAATATTTGTGTATGCATGCAATGCACGGTAATGCAAGTAAGGTTATGCAACAAAACTAAGTATTTATTTCAAGCGAATATCACTTCATCGCATTTTTATTAAAAATATATTTTTTGTGGTAAACTAATTTGTTTATTATTTAACACTTACAATATACTGGCAGGCCAGACCCAAGGGCTTCCTGCCTCTACAGGACAGATTGGACCAAACGTTTTGCGGAGAGTTAGTTCACCGGCTAGGAGTGCTACTCCCGCAGTATAAATCCTATAGGATGGGCCAAACGCCCCAAGTAAGACCGATTTATTTGGATTTGTAGATGGCTAAACCCGTCGCATGGGGCGCTACTCCCGAGATGTTACTCATAGAGTTATATGGGACCTGGGTAAAGGAGTCAAACACTAGGCTAACTTACTAGTACACGTCATCACACGCCATCATCTAGAATGTAATTAATAGTATTGTGTATATCACAAAAAAGCATGTCAAATTATCGTCATTGGTCATAACTAGGACCGATTGAATCTTCAATAATCGTCCGGATCTTAAAGATTTCCAACCCAGCAAATTAAATAACCACAGAATCGACTGGACCATGATAATTTCACGCGTTTGATTATTTTCCATATTTATTAATATTTGAGCATGATGATTAGCAAGAAATGATATCCTTGCCTTATGCATGCACCCTAAAACTTGGAGCTTCATTATCGCTAGGACACTAGCGAATCGTCCTTTCATCGCATCTAACGAATTATAGAAATAATCGCAAATTATACGACGGTATTGATGCATAGAAATCACTAGCGAAAGCATCGAAATATTAAAAACTAGCACCAAAACATAAATATTGCATTAGTTTCCACCTACCTCGGTCTTCTCACTCCTGAAACAAGGCTGCTAATCTCTTTTTCGGCAATTCGGTACCTCGATGGTACACGAGGCCTTTCGACAGGGAGGAAGTACTTCAACAACACTTCGGTAGTGTGTCAGCACTTTGTAGTGCGTGAGCGTTTAGTAGTGCGTCATCACTTAGTAGTACTTTGACAACACTTTGGAGGTGCCTCGACAGGAAAACAATAGATTAGCGCTGGAGAATGTCGGTTGTGTGCCACGTGGCCCATATGGGCGCCATGTGGCGCCCAACATTACAAACACATGTAGTCGCATGTCTAGCACGTGCCATGCTTGTGCAGCTCGCAGTTACGTGGAGCGCGCATGGCCTATAAGTGACCTGCGCGTGGTTGTGTAGTTTGTGCCTGGCTGGTGTGTGGTCAACGCAATTGATGTGTGTGCTCTCTAAGCCGTTGTTTTATATCAGCCCATCCGGTGATGGGGTAGTATCTGTCCCGCTCAAGAGATCGCTCTAAGCTCGTCGAGTAGGTTTTGGCAAGCCAATGTAATTTCATTTTGGCAAACCGTACCCATTTCTCATCACTCATCTTGTACCGCTCAAAGTAGTGGTCCATGTACAGAAGCCAATCAATATTTATCTTTGGGTCCAGGTGACCGTTGAAGGATAGTCTGTCAGATTTGCCGGGTAATGTCATCCTTGGCTGGGGTGGATCCGCTATGTGACTCCAGATATTCATTATAACGATCATCATTGTGAGTCTGACCTCTACAACCAAGTGGTGGGGGTGGACGAGGTTCGCCGTGAGGGCAGTGGTATCTCATAGGGGATGGGCCCTGCCGATATTCATAGGCCTGCTCGGGATTCCATCTCGCAGGAGTTAGATCTCGGTGAGGTAGGCCTTTAACACGTCTCTCGAGGGGTGGTGGAGCATCCGGGGGATTATCCGAAAGATCTTCATAACATGGTGATGAGGTCTGACCTCTAGGAATATCTAATTGATCGACTCTAGTGCTAGCTTTAGCAATGTCATCCCTAATGATGTTGAATTGAGCTCTTATCTGCTCAAACCGATACAGTACAAGTCTTTGGAACTCAGTGGTCGTCATGTCCAAATTCGAGTAGGCAACCCGATTATCGGTAAGATTCTGGTTAGTCATGGATGAACGGATAGGGACAGGTAGGATATTGGGAACGGGATATGGATGCAGGTCGCTGCCGGAGTGAACGAGAGGATTGTTGGGTCTGGACAAGGGAAGAGTAGCAAACAGGGAGGGACGTCGGACTGGGAAGGGGGAGCGATGATCACGGCGGTTGGAGGAGACGATTTGCGGTTTGCGAGAAATGTTGGAGGGAGCTGATGGGGCTTGTGGGAGTAAGCGAGGGCTGCGAACTGGGGATTGACTGGAATGGAGGCGGAGGAAGACGATGGAAACCCAAGGAATCACACCAATTATGGCTCTCGACGTTGCACCGGGAGGGCATCGACAGTTCCGTAACTTGACTGAAACCACAATGCCTTGAACTGCCGCCTGCGTGGCGTATAAATAACATATAACTGAACGATCACCCGGATCATCCGTGGATTCGGTTCGTCCGGACCGGTAACGGATCACCGCGTCCTTCGGGAATACATGTACGTGGGTTGGCGATCTCCATCAAAAGGTACCCGTCGAGATGCACTATTATGCATACACACTATGAGTCCCCTCTTTTTTTATGTAGATGCGGCTACCTCTTAGGAGTCCCTTGAGAGAGATTCTTCAATTATAATCTATTGTCATTCACTTGGGGCACCTTAGAGTAAACCATAAGTATGCATGTATATATAACTTTAATAATGATATTCTAGCACTCTCTATTAAAGTGAAGCTAAGAGGTTTGTGTTTTTTGTAACCTAGCAAGACATTACATAACTGACAATAGTTTCCCCTGATGCTAGGATCTGAGCATAGCTTAGCTCTTAGGCTTTATGGGTCATTTAAAAAAAATCAAAAATCAAAATCTTATTATTTCAAGGATCTTAGATATAACACCGGGGAGACTCAAGAGACCTCGGTCTTCTCTTATAATTGTCCATTTGTTGAGCTCGTCTCCCACTCCTACCTCTTTTCTTTTCTCTTGCAATATTTTATCTAGCCACTGCAACCCTTCTCCCAACTACACATACTTCTCTTTCTCATTGATGCATCTTCTCAGCTCCATCTTCCTTCTCCACTGCCTTTGACCTCCTCTGCACCTATCCAGTTTGGGCTACCTTCTCCCCCTTTCTCTCCTTGATTTTTCATTGCTATGTGCGGTAGTATCATCCCTTAATTTATCCACTCACTTTCCCATCACTTCTGTCCCTCTCATTGTTGTTAGCTACGCATCTACTTGCTCGTCGATCTGACTTAGAAGAGCTCATCTTAGATGCGAGTGAAAGCCTTTGGTATATGTTTAAAGTTTATGGGTTAGTTTATGCTCATTTACTCCCAACCAGCTCCAGTACTTCCATATGTGAATAGCACATGTTTAAAATTAGTTGCTTTCTCAAGTGGATAATGTCAATGATATTGTCTTTGAAGGATGTGAGAAAATAAATATAATTTTCTTATGATTAGGTTGAAGTGGATTATATGCAGCCCTCTGATATTGCTTTAACTCTTCCAGGCTTTTGAGATCATTAGGGTAAAATAAAATGGAGTTTTTTTACTACTTAAGACAGCTTCTTCACTTTAGAAGTTAATAAAAGGGGTGTATTTATTGAAGACAATCGAAGATGTCCATGATTTCGACATTTGACTTATCTTTGCTACATACATTTCTTTACAGTGCCAATCTCAGCTGAAAAGACTTTATGCAGAAGGAATCAAAGGATGTCAGATGGAGTTTTCAGCTTATAATCTACTCTGTGTTATTTTACACTCTAATAATAAAAGGGATCTTTTGTCATCAATAAACAGGTACCAAAACCAGCCAGTCTATGTCCGTTCTTTCCTTAAATAGTTCGCATGTCAACGATTTTATGTCCACTCAAAAAAAATGGACTGAAATGATCTAAATGATTCCAAATAAAAAAATTTCTTAAAACCCCTTGTCTTTTCAACCAAATTTAAAAATAAAAGAGAAATATATTTTAATTTGAAATGCTGTGGCACACATAATTTAGGTGAGCCACAGTGCATCTAGAAATGTCTCATTTGGAAAGTGGATAGTGTTTTGTGGTTTTGGGGTTTTGTTTACACAACTACTCTTGTATGATTTTTTTTCATCATTTTATTTCCGCATTCACTAGACTAATGACTGCATGTTTTCTTTCAGTTTGTCAAATGCAGCAAAACAAGATGAAGCTGTGAAGCATGCTCTTGCAGTACACTCTGCCGTTTCATCTGGAAATTATGTGCTGTTTTTCAGATTATATAAGGCGGCGCCTAGTTTGATTACATGCCTTATGGGTACATGGACTTGGAGTTTCTCTTTAATTTAATCATTAAATTAGTTTGTGATCTTATTAAAATTTCTTGCACTGCAGATCTTCATGTAGAAAAGATGAGGTTTGAGGCTATCAAATGCATGTCTAAATCATACAGACCAACTGTTTCCGTTTCATATATTGCGCATGTGTTGGGCTTCTTGACCTCAGCACAAATAGGTTTTGATGGTGAAAATGGTGCAAATGGACTCGAGGACTGCACGGAGTGGTTGAGGGCACATGGTGCAGTTCTTATTGTGGAAAACAATGCAGAACTGCAACTAGATGCAAAGGTATGTGATCCAGCACAAGAGGATAATTCATAATAATTTCCAAATTTTGAACTAATTATAATGTTAATTCATCTAATTAATGGTGTTATTTTTTATGAATTAGAAGATAATATTTTTATCTTTCATCCGGGTTTAAGCTGTAGATATATTATAGATTTATCTTGTAAACATATTTCTAGAGAGGGGTACTTGGCGCATGACAGATCTAGCCAAACTATAGGTCGACTTTTTGAATGACTAAATGAATTAGACACATCTAGCGACTAGGCTTGCACCAATTGAAATTATAAATAATATGACAACAATCACAATGAAGTAGAGTTTCTATTAAAGGAACAAGTAATGTATTACACATGCAAGAGTTTTATAAATCAAATATTAGAACGAACAAAGCCAGACAACTGTCGGTATGCTTGACACAAATTTTACAAACCAATATTCATAAAGAAAATAGCCAATTAATCGCACAATCCAATATTCATAAAGAAAATAGCCAATTAATCGCACAATTCTAGACAGAAATTATAACCCAAAGAAAAAATTGCTTACAGGGTAGAAGGTTCGGTGGACACTTGCTAAGGTTCCGATAGTCGGAGGGGCAATGGAGAGCTGGAAGGAGCTGATGGCCGCACTGATTAATGTTTTCAAGGGTCTGTACGACGTCAATAGGACTGGGAATGTATTTTGGGTAATTGAATTGAAATTCGGCTTCAGGAGAACAGGGAAAATGGAGTGATTTCAGTGGCTGTAAACAGGTTTCGAGCAGCAGTTTCAGTGGGTTGGCTGATGGCAATTGCTGTTGGAAGGGGCAGTCAGGGGCGGAAATGGTTCGAGGTGTGGGGGCTGGTGGGAGATGGGACCTGGTCTGTAATGGTCCGGTGGGTTTGGAAAATCCCCAATATCAGCAGCTGGGTAGAAATCATAGGGATGGAGAGGCTAGCTGCCGCGACGGGGACTTGAAGTGGGGGCAGTAAACTTGTCCAGGAATTCAGAGAGAAGAAATAGGGAGGTGGACTGTTACGGTCGCGCACGCCGATGAGATGCGTGCACGCTGACGAGACGCCGGGTCCCTAATCCCTCTCTTCTCCGGAGGCAGAAATGGTTCGAGGTGTGGGTGATGCATGCCTGTATTATTTTTCATGCTTGGATGAATGGAATTTAGGGCTGCTCCCTAAGCTTTCTTCTCTACCCTAATCCCTCTCTTCTCCCTCACCACCGCCGGCCCTCCCCCTCGCCGGATTCCTCTCCGGGTTCGTAACAATTTGGTCTGACCTGCCTCACCTCCCGCTGCACTAGCCGTCGGTGCTCGCTGCCCTCGTTCCTGCACAAGATCCGATCCCGTCTCATCGGGTCGGGAGAATTTCCGCCAGCGTCGATCAGGCCAATCGACAATTCCACCTGCGTCCAGCGCTCGCTCCGCTCAGATCGGCGTTCGTGCGCTCGTCCGACACTAGATAGGCCTTCGTTCGCGTGTCTAGCGCCCGGATCGGCATTCGTTCACGTGTCCAGCGCCCGAATCGGCATTCGTTCCCGTGTCCAGCACCCGGATCGGCTTTCGTCCGCCCGTCCAGCGCCCGGTTCCGCCCAGCAATGCCAAATTTTCGCCGATCCAGTCCAGATCCACCTCCTCCAGCCGCCTTCCGCCAGATCTAGTCCCATGGCTCCCAACACGCTACTCCGATGACCCCGCTTCCGATACTGCCTCTGATGCCCTCAGCCGCCGCGTCGAGGCTCAAGATCAGCTCATCGCCTCCATGCATGCCTCGCTCCTCGCCCTCCATTCCAAGATCAACTCCTTCCAGGCGCCGACCACCCCCTCCGGCTCTTGCACGGCCGTAGACAGGGGTTCCCTCCTCAGCGCCATACTGGTGAGACCACCCGAGTCACAAGTCCGCTCGGCTCCCGGCTGGTCCGCTCTCTCTCTCGACATTCCTTCCTTCGTCGGCATCGACCCGATGGGTTGGATCGCTAAGGCAGAACAATACTTCGACCTCAGATTCACTCCGGAACAGGACAAGGTGTCCACTGTTCTTGTTGGTCTGAACAGCTTTGCACTCCACCGGGCCTGGTGACTCCGCCAGTTGAACCCAACCCTCTCCTGGCATGAGCTCAAACATGAGATGATTCAACAATATGACACCCGCTACTTCGGCTCCTCCTCTATCGAGCGTCTTGCAGCGTTCGTCAGACAGCCGACCTGGACGACTACATTGATGAGTTTGTCACCTTGGCCACCCACATTCCTGGCCTTCCGCCTGACCATTACCTGGGCTTCTTCATGCAGGGTATGCTGCCACACATCCGCTCTCGTCTCCGCACGCACCACCTTCGGACGGCCGCCGACGCCCTTGACTTGACGCGTTTGGTGGAGGTCGACCTCTCCCCTACCTCCTGCTTCTCCGACCGGCCACCCCCCTCCGCAGACACCTTGGCGTCCGCCCGCCCCGGCTCCCTCCCACGCCATTCACATGGGGGAGCCCGCCCAGGGCGCCCCTTGGCCCCTCAACGCCTATCCAACCGTGATTACAATGAGCTCTGCAGCAAGGGTCTGTGCTTTCGGGGCCGCCAACCCTACTCTCTCAACCATAAGTGCTCCGTGAAGGAGTTCCATGCCATCTTTAGTGACTGCGATCCTGAGGTTACCCTGGCTAACTTTGAGGCCTTGGAGCTTTCAGCGAAGGACCCCCCATTCGACCCCGCCACGGCTACGTTCCACCGCTTGGATTTATCCTGTGTCTCGGTGGGTGGGATCTCCAGACCGCAGACCATGAAGCTCCCGGGCACGCTTCGTGATCGCATCGTCATGGTGGATAGCGACGCGAGCCACAACCTCATCTCTGAGCGACTGGTGCAGCAATTCCGACTTTCCTCAGTTCCATCCCCAAACTTTTTGATCCGCCTTGGCTGGGAGATGCCCACCGACTCAAGGTCGTTGCCCTGTCGTGACTCTCTCTTTGGGGTCCTGTTCCGTAACCGCAGACTTCTACGCGTTCGGCCTCGGCGGTATCGATGCCATTTTGGCGGTGGCTTGGCTCCGCACCCTTAGCGATGTGCACGTCAATTAGGCTTCTATGACCATGCAGTTCCTCCACGAGGGCCGCCTGTGTCGCCTCGACGGTGACCCCATTCTCCGGTCTCCCTCTGCACGATCCAGCGGACCACGAACGTCGACCTTTTTGCGGGGCTGCGGCTCCCCTCAGAACTGTTTGATGTACCTCCCCCTTCCCCGAAGGACCTCCCGAAGCTTCCCACCGCGCTCACCGATGTCTTCCAGCCTCCGGCAGGCCTGCCACCAGCCCGGACAACCGACCTCACCAATTCCCTCCAGCCTAGGACCGCAGCTGTCTCGGTGCGGCCGTATCGCTTTGACTATGTGCAGAAGGATGGGCTTGGGTACCTGATGCAAGAGATGTTGCTGGGGGGCCCTCATCTGTCTCAGTGCGAGCCCATTTTCCAGCCCGGTCCTTCTGGTCCGGAAGGACGGCAGGTTGCGCAGTACTACCCAACCAGGATACTTGATCGTCGCTTCCACCTTCAGGGGGACTCTAGTTCGAAGGAGGTCCTTATTGCTTAGCTTAATCGTCCGGAGTCCGAAGCCACGTGACTGCCCCGGGATGACTTCCACCGCCAGTCTGCCGACTACTGTCATGAGGACAAGTCACATTTTCCATACAACGGCATTGTTACGGTCGCGCACGCCGACGAGATGTCGTGGAGAGTCTACACGCGTAGGAAGGCGGCGTATATTAGCCCACCGGTCGTGGAGGAAACCGCCCAGGAGCACGCTACTTAATTGTTTCTATTTCGATGTTGTTTTGAGTTTTACTGTTTGCAGATCATTTTTGTTATTCGCACCTCGCTGCTATAAGGGGTGATGTATGTCTGTATTATTTTTCATGCTTGGATGAATGGAATTTAGGGCTACTCCCTAAGCTTTCTTCTCTATCCTAATTCCTCTCTTCTCCCTCATCACCGCCGGCCCTCCCCCTTGCCGGATTCCTCTCCGGGTTCGTAACATGGACTCTGATCATCATGTAAGCCCACATGTGACTTGATCCCCATCAGTACTTCTGGTTTGTAATCAGAATGCTTACTGAATTATGATTTGTATCACAAATTTAAGCTATTATTCTCTCGTTTTAACACCCTAGTTCTGCATCAATGTGCTCCATGGTTCTCTTCCACGAACTCTTTTATAGTTTCATGTCTTTCGTTTTGACTATTTAGAGGGCTTACGTAGTTTGTGTGGGTATCAGAGATACGATTGGACTGGATCTGAATCATTCCAAGCATCTGATGATCGTATTTGGATTGATTTCTGCTCCATTGAATTGAGATGGGTTTTGAAATCTGAACCAGTTTTTTTATATATTTCATGATCTGAAGGAGTGTAATTTGAGAGTAAGTGGTGGATTTTTTGGTTTATCATGGTTGTTGGCCATATTCCAATCATTTGGTAATCTTCCCGATAGTTTGTGTAATTATCGGAACCTTCCCTCGCCCTTTTGGAATCACAAAAACCTCTCATTGTGTTTACATTGTTAATTTTAGTATAGTAAACTGTAACATGGATTTTTGAAGGGGTCCACTCCCAATTTATGGTATTTTGATTATGGTGTTCTGTAAACGTGGCAAACTAGGATGGAAAGCTTTGGAAATTTAAAAATGGGGAAGGGAGGTCTGGGTAATGACACAACTCACGTGAAAGATCAATGCAATTAACCCTTTGGATTACATGAAACTTTATTGTAAACAATATCTTATGAAATAGCTTCATTTGAATACTTTACCCACCCATGTTTATATTAATGAGCAAACAGCACCCATATGGTTTAATAATACATAGATAACCCTAAGCTCTTTTAATCAGTCTGTCACCGGTATGTTTTTTTTAAAGATGAAAGAGAATTAAAAGGATGTTTTTCTCTCTGCTCCCCAAATTCTTTGAGTGCTAGCAAAGGATGATGGAGTTTCACATTGCAATGGAACAAGGAAGCTATTAGGGAGATTGCAGAAGCAAAGGAGGGAGAAGAGGTGTTGGGGATTGCGCCGCGCTTTGGGTCTACGGGACAATCGAGATTGTTCATTTCAAGTTGATCTAGGAATTCTAGGAATTTTTATGCATTTTTTTTTATTTTTATTTTGTATGTTTTGGAGGCTGCCATGATCGGAGAATCGTAAATGTTAATGGCTCCTCCTTAGACTGCGTTTGGCATGGCGTTTTGAGAGTGGGGTGTCATTCTTTTTAAATAATCTGTGCCAAACAGCATTTTTGAGGTTAGGCAGTGGCATTAGCCACCGCTAATAACAGAGGTGGACCGCTGTTTTCCTATCGCGGGTGCTGACCCGCGGCAGGAAAAACAGCAGCGCTGCAGCCTTTTTCAGGTCTGCAGCGACTGTTTTTTTTTTAAGATTTTTTATAATTTATAATATATCAATATAATATAGGCTATAATTTATAAAATATATAATATAATTTATAAAATATATATATATATAATATATAATATATAATAAAAATGTGTTATTAATATAAAATATAAATTAAATAATAATCAAAGCATAGTATTATTATAATTATTAAATCCTTTTCTAAAATATAAATAAAATATAATAATCAGCATAATTAATATCATTATAATAACTTATTAAAATTAAGAATATTAATTTCAAACGCTACTCATCCAAACAGTTTCACTGCTTCTCCCACCATTCTGCAAATAAGCAGATTATACCACCACAACTTTTCACCACTGCTTCTCCAATTGCTTAAGCCGCCTCAAACAGAGCCTAATAGTTTATATATGGAGATAGAGGACTCATTTGAGAGCAATTGAAAGTTTTGTGGTTTCCCCTTCTGATCACGTAATGCCGAGGCTAGAAATACAAGTGTGAAACTTGAAGACTCCTTCCCTCCTCCCCTAGCTGACCACCATCTCTCCCCTCCCATAAACTACTCAAAACCACTTATAACTACCCACTGTGCCCCCTCTCATAACTGCCCCTAATTTCTGTTTATTACCTTTCCCTCCAAAACAGCCTCCATTTCCCACCCTTTTCCCCACACGCACTGGGCAGGTTTCCCCCAGAGCTGCCTTCCACCCACCATCTCCCCTAAACTGCCACTCCATTTCCTCCCTGAAATTATTTCAATCGAAGCCTCCCAGCAGCTTTCCCACCCCCACGTTCCTAGCAGTTATTCCCCCTTTCTTCATTCCCCACTCACATATTCCAACTCCCATGCAACCCCATTAAGCCCCCACCTCTCCCAGTTGCACCGCCGATTAACTCCCTCACCTCTAAATTATTTCCAAACAGCCACCCACATCCCCAAGTACCTGTAAACTTCACTTCCCCTTTGTCCGTCCTGCTGCATCTCCTAGAATCCTAATTCAGTGGCTGAAAATCAGTCGGCCACCGTCCAAGGAAACCCCATTCCTGCAGGACTTCCTTCACTCAGCCACCCAAACCTCCATTATCAGGCCCAGACATCACTTTAGCAACCCATAAACTCCAAACAGCATCCCCAAAACTCCTTGCCTCCATCCAGCCGTTGATTCACTTCCAAATCTCCAGTTTCAGAACACTTCATCCCTGGCTTCAGGTTCCTCATTGGATACCCCATAAAGACTTCTTCCAGTAATTATTGCAAACTTATTGTTTGGTTATATTTTCTTTTGTGTATTGTATAAATTCACAGTTTTAGTAATGTTAATTTGTAATCGTTGTCTCCAAATATCTTGCAACTTGTCGGGTTTTATTCTCTTTAGCGTTTATTCTCTCACACTCTCACATGTATGCTTCTCTACGTGTTCTCGTGCTTAGACAACTTGAATTTACAAAAAATATTATATGATAGTTACCGGTTACGTGTCTCATTCATATAGTCGACCTATACTATGCTAGACCCGTCCCACGCCAAGAGGCTCTGCAGATTAAGCAAAGCAGGTGTTAAGGCTGTTGAGAGTATTATGTTTAGTCTCACATTAGATTTTTGAAGAAATATGTTCGTGTATTAGGCCCAGCTTATTCCCCTTGTTTACATGCTAATATGATGGAAAAGAGGATAGAGGCTTAGGTCTTGTCTGGTTCCCGCGATTGAAAACCACAGGTTTTACGTGGATTTCTCGGTCGCACAGTCAGTGGGACTCCCGACCGCGGCAGCATTCCGTCGGATCCACACTTCGGAAAATCTCTGCCACAAACAGGGCCTTAATTTCTGGAGTTGGGGAAGGAGATGAAGACAAAATTCTAGCAGTGATTATTAGGAAGGGAGAAGAGGAGGCAGGCTTTTAGCCCTTTAAATCTCTTGTTATATACTGTTTTTCTATAGATTTTATTCGGATCCACGCCTCAGATTTTGTTTGTTATATACAGTTTCAGCTGACTTTCTCTTTGCATTCATCTGTGCCATTCATCTTTGCAGGCTTCATCATCCACTCTTTACATGCCAGAACCAGAGGATGCCGTTGCGCATGGCGATACAAATCTAGCCGTCGATGATTTTTTCACGCGGGCTTTGTGAAGTTTGTTGAAGCTGCCTAACGGATTGCCTCTTCGAACAATGAGCCGCATACTTCTCGAACTGCTTTCAAGGCAGTTTGATAGAATTGATCGCTTCCTACGAGTCGACTTGACACATATTTCTAGGATGATCGCGGGTCAACAGAGATTTGACCTGGAGCTTTATTATTTTTGGCCGTCTTCGGGTCAGCCTCCTCCACACATGTAATAATGTAAATCTAATAGGGCCCCAGCTGAAGGTAGAGTGAACTTTTTGGGGTCAACACTAGTGAATTGTAGGCTATATGCATTGTCATAAACTTCCTATGTGAAGTAAAAACAAATTCATACAACATTAAAGCCATTTTTTGTGGTTTTAGGGTTTAGTCCGTGTGATTCCCCAATGCCTGTAATCTTTGCTGTAAAGTTTCATAATTAAATATTTGAGTTTGTTCTGTCTGTGTGAAGCAGTTGATTTCGATATTTTCTTTAAGGTTTCGTTCGTTTGGACGGAATTGGGGACCTGGCATTAGAATTTGAAGGCCATTTTCAATTGAATTTAACCTTCAATTTCAATTCTGTAGTCTCATTTCCGACTAATAGAACACGGCCTAATGAATATAATCACCTGGCCTTTGTCGCATGAGTATTTTATTTTACATTGTACATTTATGCGGTGTAAATGTGTGCAGGAGAAAGAGGAGAATAATGTAGTTGTTTAAAAAAAGAGTTGTTAGAAGCAAATCTCTTTTGGCTATTAGTAAATAGACAAAAATTGAGTTTGCTATATTTAGGTTTATCTTCCCTTAGCCAAAATCGAATGCACGAAAATCACCTATTTTGCCTGATAGCCGTGTTTGAGTTTGTCCCTGGTTAATGCCGTTGAAAGCGTTGATGCCGAACATAAATAGTTGTTTGTTGTTAGTAATGGTTTGTTGATAGCCACTTATAAATTCTCTCCGACAACAATCATTGTCCGGGTAATCACAATCTCTACGCAGAGGGTATTTTTGTAATCTCATATTTTGCTTGTGGTCATATACTCCCTCGATTAATAGTTAAGTTATTTTTGTTTGGGAGAGAGAGTTCGCGCCTAGCAGTTTTTGGCCATTAGATTGTGCCCACGTGCAAGTAGTCTCATGTTTCGACGCTTTCGATTCATGTTGAAATCGTTTGAATGGGGCTTACTAATATCGGTTGGTCCCGGATCGAGAAAAAATGCTTTCCCCTATTAAAAGGGCACTATTCCTTGTAATCATGCATCATATATATAAAGAATTTTTTTTTTTGTCTAGTGATTCTAATACTAACAATTACTATCACATTGCCTTATGATTTAACGTAGAATGTGGATTGGAGAAAAACACATTACCGTGTGATTCAGGCTTTATTTGGTAAAGCGTTTTTATCAGTTACGTTTTTCAAAACGCTGAAGCTCGGTCTGAACCCATTTGTTTTTCCTCCGTAAGTTCGAACCGCCAGCTTTTTTGAGAAGCTCAAACTGTTGCGGGAGGAAACCCTGCGCTAGAGCTCCGTTTATCGCATTTGGAGGAGAAGGTGCGCGTCTTTCTCGCGCGTCTTCTCGGAGAAAGAAGTTAGGTGCTGCGGTTGCCGCCACCGGAGGTGGAGGAGTTGAGACTGGCTCTGCCTCCTCCGGCTCCGCCAAGCTCCAGCACCTGCAAGGATCTTGCGGGTAGGAGCTTGCCATGGCAGTTTGGAGAGTAGTTCGGCCATGGAGCTTGGTTGGCTAGAGGCGGCTGGTGCTATTCACCGTCGGCCATGTATTCATAGTGGATTCGGCCATGGATGCTTGGCGAAGCTCGGGTATGGAGGAGCTCGGAGATGGAGGATATGCATGGAGGAGCACTCAATGGAAGAGCTTTGCCGTCATCGGAGCTTAGAGGTTGTCGGCTGAAGAGGGATCAATTATATTATTATGTATATATACTCTATATATATAATATATATATATATATATATAATTAATAAAATAAAATATATAAATAAATAAATATAATTATCTAGATATTATATATATATATATAATTTATAATTGTAATCACGATTTGTCCAAACGGTTCTCTTTTTTGAATATCTCTGCAAACACAGACTACCCAAATAGATCTCCATTTCCAGCAAACAATTTCCAACAGCTCCATTTACAAACATGCATTTACAACAACAACTTTTATAATCGCAGCCTCTCTCCAAAATGAAGCCTCAATCGAAAACTGAGGTAAACTTTTGGGTATGGGTCGTGAAGCCAGCTCACCGTCCACGGCCCACAAGAAAAGACGCGAGGTGGGGTCGCGGATGACGTTTCCGATTGATTTTGAAATCGTTTGAATGGGCCTTATTAATCCCGATTAGTCCGGGCTCCGGACAAAATGCTTTCCCTCATTAAAAGGGCACCATTCTTTGTAATCATGCATCCATATTTTCTCAGTGATTCTAAGAGTCTTCGAATCTTAAGCAATTACTATCACATTACCTTCTGATTTTAATCTAGAAAGTGGATTGGAGACAAATACTAACTGCTTCTACGCGTTTCTCAAAGGGTGTTGATATTCATAAACTTACTGAGCTTCTCATGCTCTCCTTTTTAAAGCAAATATAAAACTGAAAAAAAAAACTTCATGGGCTTGACCATCTCCTCGAACGCGTTCATCGGTTTGATGCAGATTTCGGCTGCAGCTTGGTATCAGCTAATCCTCCTCCTTACCTCTGTGCAGGTTTCGCGAGGAGCCCTTGGGGTTTCGACGAGGAGCACAAGCAGGTTTAGGGGGTGGGATTTAGAGTGGTGGTACGAATAGCCAAAATAGGTATGTGAGTATCAACACGCTTCTTAAATCCATTCAGTGTAGATATACGACCGCAAATATACACAACAGCTATGACCGTCACCAAGAAAAAAAAACTAGTTTTGAACATAAAAGTGGATGAAGTTCCTTAGGTGAGGTTAGGTGTTCACGAACGACGGTTCATTACCACTGCGTTCACGACCGCCACCGCCTTGCCAAACGGAGCCTTAATGTTATGATCATGGGCGTGCATTCTTATCTTAGGCAAGCTTTATTTCGTAAATATTAATATTTTTGGTGGCAATTGCTTTGTTAATGCTGACCCGGAAGGAATAATGCTCATTATAGGTTTATTTATTTGTCATTATTATTTTTATTTATTTTAGGATGGAGTTTGATAGTTTTTGAATTACAATTAATTGGCATCCAATAGAATTTTAAGAAGGAATTTGCTCGGCCCAACCACACTTTTCCCATGTCCCCACGCGACAATTAGTGTTTGTTTGGAGCAGCTTATGTTGATGAATACTCTATTCCAAACGCAAACACTATAATAGAACCGTTTGGTTGTGCAGCTGATACAAAAGTGTTTATTTTAAAATAGCTGATAAGTAGCTTTTTGAACAATCGGCGAGCTCCTGCTTTTCGGCTATGCATACGCGCGGACATTAGCACTAAATACGCGATTTTCATTCCTACTGTTCATTTCTCTCGCCGCTCGACCACGACCTTTCTCGATCCCTCTCGACGACGATGATCCAGGTCCTCCATACGATAAATTCAACCCTGTCGACGACGAGACCTGTGCATTAAGGAGAACGAGTTGGGCAATCGGCCTACTACCCATTTTAGTAAGGAAGAGTGAAAAATTATGTTCGATTGCGGATGATAAATAAGTGGGACCACCTAAAAAAAGAGTTGAAGATTTGAAAAGAATTGAAACATTGCGAGACGGGGTTGGGTTGGGACGAAAAGAAGAAAACAATTGCGGCATCAGATGAGTGGTGGGAGGAAAAATAAAGGTCAATATTTAGCTTTTTTGTTCTTTTAGAACATTGCGGCATTATTTTTCGAATCTAATATAGATTGTGTATAGATTATTCATGCTGCAAAGAAGTTTTGATATGCGGGTATTGTACCTGAATTAGAGGAAAAAATGACTTGAATGTTCAGTGATTTGGTCGCAACGGGTGCAAACTCATGGGCAACAACTATAGGTGGTTTGCCACCTGATATGAAGAATGTTGATGGGGAAGATCACATTTCAGAAGATGACATGAGGATGCGTGCAAGAAGGTAGCCATGAAATGGTTGGTGGAAATACATCAACCATTATCGGAAATGCCTCCACCGCATCGGGCAAAAGAAGAAAGACGAGAAAGAAAAAAAAAACGAGTAGCTATATCATATATGAGTGAGTTGCGGGAATCTGCACTTACAATGAAGCCTACCCCAATTGTCACTATCAAGGAGGCCGTGGAGTTGATCTAAAGTATCAGTGATATATATAATAACGACGACATATACTTTGCATTGAACTATATTAAAGACAAAAGCAATAGAAAGGTCTTCATGAGTATCCCAACTGATAAGAGAGTTTGGTGGATCAAAAACTGCTATGCTATCAGGACTCAGTGATATGTGTTATGATCTCTGTTGTGAGCTATGTTTTGATGTGTGTTATGATCTATTTTTGGTTTTTTATTATGATAAAAAATTATTATGTTTTGATGTCTGTTATGATCTATGTTACTGGCAATGAAGTCTTCAATATTTTGTTGTGTTGTTTAGATATATGTAATGTGATATTTCTATTTCACTATTTATATGATTTTTTGTTTGGGTATTTATGATATGTTCTTTGACATTTTAGGTAATGAAAGCACATAACTCTTCAAGCAAAGATTATGGGGAATCTACCTGTCTTTCTCCAAAATAGGTGTAATATGTTCAATACTGCAACTTAATTGCTTCAACTATTGTTGAGATAAATTACAGCATATGCGAGCCAAGACCATGCATGACGTCTACCCAGATAGGATTCATGACGCATTTAGAATGTCAAAACACATATTTATTGATTTACTTCGAAAGCTAGAACATGATCATGAATTACAAGGATCACAACACACTACTACACGAGAAGTGCTTGCTATTACATTGTATATCTTAGCACATGGAGGATCAGTTAGATTAACAAAAGAGCGCTTCGCGCATTCGACTGAAACTATCAGTAGGTATTTCTCTGAAGGACTTAAATCAATATTGCTACTATCAGTTGAAGTTATAAAACTAATTGATCGTCACTTTAGCGATATACCTGTTGAAATAAATCATGATGACCGTTACATGTCATTATTTAAGGACTGTGTTGGTGCAATTGACGGTACACATGTAGATATGAGGATACCTGATACGAAGAAATCTTCTTCTTACTTAGAGATTTGGATTTAAGAAAAAGCGAAGAGATTGATGATGTTTTCCAAAACTATATCCGATGAAGGCAAGTGTACCTTATCGTCTATAGTATAAGATATTTTGAAAATACCAAAGTTGTATTCCTCGGGGCACGTTGATTACTTCTACTTCTAGGAGGTTACTATTATCTTATCTAATGATTTTTTGTAGGTTTGTTTTACTTAGCTAAAAGAGATATTTTGCAAACTAAAGAAGATTTTAAATGATGGTAAAAAGGATTCTAATTCTGTTTAATTAAACTACTTCGAGGAGGTCACCTTGGAGTGAGAATAATCAAGAGAAAGCAAAAATAATTCTAATTCTGTTTAATTAAACTAATTGACCGTGGATGTTCCCGAAGCTTGAACATGCCTCTCTCGAGGTTAATGCCCAACTAAGTTTAGGAAAAATCAACCGAACTCTCGTTCTATAATCGATTACCTAAAACTGGCTTTACGCTGTGAACATCACTATTGGATTTGACTCCAATCCGGGAGATTTACATCATTCTCTCTCGAGGGGTGCGTTCAACTCTCTTTACCCTTGAGTAATCGATTCACACTTTGAGCCTCTCTACTAGCTAAGTATGAAAACTTAAGCGAAAACCATATATCGAAAATGTGGTCTCACTAATTAAAAATCAAGAGTAATTCAAGTGTTTATAAAAACGGAAAAAGAGAGCTTTAGAAAATCATAACTTGATTATCTCATCCTCGGATCATTTCGATCAAGTACTAATGAGAATTAGTTAATCATGGTGGAGGGGAAAAAGAGAGAAAAATAAAAGTGCATTAAGGAGAAATTAACTAAAGAAGAAAGAGAGAATGAAAGAGAGCAAACAAAATTTTATTTAAATAAAAGCTATTACAAGCCCTAAATAAGATTACCAAGCTAGGAAAGTAAAGTTACAAGCATACACTAGACTATTGCATGGAAAAAAATTATAACATTGCTTGAAAGGAAAAGAGTGAGAATATGAAATGGAAATACATGAACAAAAGCATGAAAATGATCACTAACAGCTCTAGCAGCACGCCCCCTCTCCAAATTTCTAAACCCTGGACTAAAGGAGATCCTCTGAATTTATAGAAAAAAATTTCAAGTTACACGCCCTCGGTCACGTGCGTGACCAAGGACGTGTAACCAATGTTCACCTTAGCTCCGACAGCGGCGTGGGTCTTGCATGACGACACGGCGAAAAGGGACAAGTCACGGCCGTGACATTTGAGTCACGGGCGTGACCTGTGACGGCTTCATTTAATGCAGCGTGGGCTTGACTGTGGCGCGGCGGCAAGCAGGGATCATGCGGGAAAGTCACGGGCGTGACATTTGGGTCACGGGCGTGACTTGAGTTTTCGACGTGGGCTTGACTTCTCGACGGTATCGCTGGGAGCATCTCTTTAACGGGCGTGACCTAGGGCGTGTAATGCAAATTTGTCCCAAAATTCTGCAAAAATACAAATAAGCTAAATTAAAAATAATTTTCATAAAAGAACTAATTATAAGCTAAAATTGACATAAAAAAGTTCATATTAAATAATTACTAAAGTTTATGCAGAACAGCAGAAAAGGTTATATAAAACTACTTATCAATACACATTGAAGACCAAGTTAGATATATTGGACGTCATGGTACCACAACGCAAAATGTGATGACTGTTTGCGATTTCAATATGTGTTTTGCATTTGCATTCGCTCGATTTGAAAGATCTGCTCATCATGATAGTCACATCTTCGCAAGCACATTGTCAGATGACATATTACATTTTCTGCATCCCCCGTAAGGTATATTGATGAATAAATTATCATGTGTTGTAATCATTCAATATCATGTTCATATGTTTAACATATCACATAATCACATGCAAATATTATTTAGTGGATGTTGGATACCCACTAAAAAAAGGGTATTTAAAATCATATCCGGAAATAAGATATCATTTGACCGATTATGCACGTGGTAGTCGACCAGTCTAAGGCAGACGTTAACATTTCAATAAAGTACATTCATCTCTTCGAAGTGTAATTGAACGAACGTTTGGCGTTTGGAGGAAAAGGAGATGTTCTACAGAAGATGCTACAATACTATTTCAAAAAAACAATGTTCAATTGTACTGCCGACTATGACATTGCATAACTTTATATGCAAACATCCATCTCAATGGAACCCAGAATTCAATTCTTGTGATGTGGATAAAACATTCATACACCCAGAGATGGAAAATGATATTGCGACAGAGGAGGATATTGACAATGAAATGTTTGTTGCTGGGGTGCTGATCATATGTCCCCAGTACAAGATAGTATTGTTGAGGAATTGTACAACACACAGAGGTAAAATTTTCAGGCTTTTTTTCTACAGTTTATAGGTGTCGTGATAGTGAAAAATTTGATTAATATCAATTTTTTAATACATAGGTGAAGATAAAAGTCCGGAGAAGGCGATGCATGCACAACAATTATTAACGTTTATTTCTACAATTATTAACATTTAAGTTTTATTATATGTTTACTTTTGCATGAGAACATCATAAATTTCAATATTTTTTATTTTACAAAAATAGCTTTTGAACAACTGTTCTTCCAAACAGCTTACTTGAAAAAGCTCTATTACAGCACTTATCCACAAACTCTCCAAACAGTATACAGTTTATTCATCACTGTTTTTCGATCAACTTTATTCGATCAACACCGTTTTCATCAACATCAGCTGAGTCAAACAGAGCATAAACTCATCGAATTTTTTTAGCCGAATACACAATTTAAAAAAATTTGAGAGAATCCCACATACTTTACAAAATAAAACACATAAATTAAGCACACTTAAAAAAAGTACAAATGTAATAAAGATGGGGTAAAATCGTAAAGATGAATGTTTCACCGAAGAATAATTCCCTCTTATATATAACATAGATAAGTTGTTTTCATAGGGCACTACGCTCGATAAGAGGCTCGGCATGCTCCTCGATTAAACACTAAATATCAATTCGGAAAATGATTACAATGCATCATTGTTCATGAGGCATAGGGTTGTGGGCGAGTTGTGGTCAGCCTAGATGGCATGACACGAAATTCATTAACAAGTCAATCACATGATCTTTAGCTCATCCGCTTCGATCTATAGCGTAAACTCGATACTGTGCTCATATCTGAGTTTTGTTTGGTGAACAAATGTGCAAATCCAAGTTGATAAAAAAACACCAATAAGCTACCTGGTACTACTTAGTGTTTTTTTTGTTTATTTGACCTCCTTTTTTAGGAGAATTTTTTGTGGATGAGCCCATTTCCAAAATTTGGAGATGGGCGGGAGATCAAATTCGCTCTCTCGACGAGTAAAAATGACCTTACGGTGAGCATTTTTGTTCTATAGGAAAAGTGCATTCTACTCCCCATCAGTGCATTTTTTGTTCTAGTAGTCTTGCTCGCTCGGATGATCAAAAATGATCTTCTCGGCAAGCAAAACTGCACGTGGTAGAGTCCTAACGGCCGTCTTCAAGTATAGAAACGACCCGCACCAAAGAAAATTTGCCTTTTTGAGGGGTCAACTTTTGGGAATTTTAGCGGAATCATAACTTATTTTATCTCAATAGAGGCTTCATCTTTACATTCAAGCAAGAGAATATATCATCATGACCTTCATAATGTTGTCGCTGTCGATAATAAGTTTGCATGGCCCGGCCTCGCTCTTCAAGCAAGTATAGAAATGGAAGTGCGCCTCAAATAGGCATCGTATCGAAAGGTAGCCGTCGGAGAATGCACGGAGGCTCTACATTGTTCGTTTTAATAACCTTAGTTTTCGATTTCATTGCTCATAATTATGTAAAAACGCGTGGTTGCATAAAAAGTGTTAATGTTGAAATATGGTCTCTTTCGTTGGATCGCTCGATTATTTTTGATATTCTCTGGATACTGCTAGGGTGTTTTTGTGGATTGATTTTATTTTCTCTGGCCGCTTGATTAACTGGGTAGCGCGTGAGATTGCATCGGCTTCTTTTTATTTTCAAAAAAAAAAACTCAGCAAAATTTATGTAAAATAATAATAAATTTCAGTCATTAACCTCTCAATTCTCACAAAAATTCTTTTGAAAAACTAATAAATTTTATTTTAGTTACATACCAAAATAAATATATGATGCCTCCCATTCATGGTTATAGCAATGTAAAAAAAATTGTTTGTGTGGGTTGGCTATCTGAAAATTAAGGGTTTATAACTCATATTCGTCGATGGTGCGCCCATTTAGGCAATATAAACAGAGTAGATCAAAGTAAAATATCAGGGGCAACGCTAGCTAAAGGGCGAGTATCACTTGTTACTCGCCACTTTGGCGGGCATCTCTTGCAACTCACCATCAGTAAGACACACTAAGAGATCGTCACTCACCATAGGTGAGTAGCCACCCATAGTCACAGAGTGAGCGAGAAACTTCCTTAAGTCGCACCTCACGTACTTAGCAGGGGAAGTCTATTCTCACACCAATACCCCCCCTCTCCCGGATTTGTCTATAAATATGACCCCAATGGTACCATGAAAGACATTATATACTTTCTCCCCCATCAGCTCTCTACTCATCAATTTGTGCCTTTCTTGTACCAAGCTTAACCCTTTTTGTTGTGGAGGGAAGTTCATTCCGACTTCTGGGTACGTGACGGGACCTCCATGCTGCAGAACTCGGGTCGTATTTATAGACAGATCGGTTCTCTCTCTTTGCTCTAGCCATTAGATCTGCGCGTTTCGACCACGGGATCAATTCGATAAGCTTAGACTATACCTGAGTCCGAACTTTTGAAACTAGGATTTTCTTAATTCCAACAGTTATGAACCGTCGCACATGAATGCCCGACCTCACCTATAGAACTTCATTCACTTTTATGTTCAAAATTAGTTTTTCTTCTTCATGGCGATCATAACCGTTGTGATCATGTCAAAGTTCAAACACATATTTTATGATGGTGATATTTTTGTCCAGAGCAAAAACACTGCGCCAAACGAACGCGGAAAGGAATAAAGTTAAGAGAGGTAGAGTAAAGATCAATCAACCTAACATGCCTCTCAATAATCTCATATCTTATAACACCCTTAATGATTAGGGATGCTCATAATATGGTAAAAATAATTAAATATAGAGAACATTATATAGAAAATTATGTTTTAATGTTCCTAAACCATAATTCAAACGCAGTTAAGTGTTCGTTTGGCATGGCGGTGGCGGTCATAAACACGGTGGTGGTTTTGAACCATTGTTCATGAACGTCTATCCTCACATAAAGCACTTTGTCAAGCTTTATGTTCAAACATACAAAATTTTTGGACCGCGTCATTCCAACCATATATTTTTTGACGACGGCGTTTTCGTCCAAACTCACCGTAGCAAAAAACGCTGAGCCAAATGGAGCTTAAGGCTTCATTTGGCGTGGCGGTGGCGGGAGAAGCCGGTGTGTGGAAAGAGAGCATTGGAACTGGAGGGGGGAGGCGGGGCGGGAAAAGCCGCTTTTGTGGGGCTTTTTCATTGTCCGGCGGGAGCAAACGCCGCAGGCCCCGTTTATTTATCCGCTGTCGATCTAACGGCGTTTGCTCCAAACGCAGGCCGAAAACACCGCGCCAAATGAAGCTTAAGACTCATAACACTCTTATTTATTGCTTGAACGCTAAGGCTTTATTTGGCGCGGCGGTGGCGGGAGGAGACGGCGGGAGCAGACGCGGGTCTGGAACCGGAGGGACGGAGGCGGGGATCGAAACGGAGCGGCGGCGCCGCTTTTCCTCCTTGCTGCGGGTCTAAACGCGGCAAACGGAGATGGAGAACTGTTTGTTTTGCCGTCGTCGACTCCGTTTCCTCAAAACGCCGCCTCCAAAAAGCCGCACCAAATGAACCCTAAGTTATTTTATGACTATATTTTTACTCTGATGGTTTTGAAATAATTTTGATTACTCATCATCCTTAAAAAATTATTATGAAATTCTCTATAATTATTCAGTATTTTTTTTAACATTTGAATAATAAAAATTTATATTATTTATTATCAAAGTTCAAATATTTAGTAAAATGGAGAGAATCCGGATCCATAACCGACACTTGAAATTACATCAAATAAAATTGAATGTGTTTTCGCAAAATACCTACGAGCGGCCGCCATGCTCATACATATGTTGGAAGAATCCGTAAAATCATTACGGATACGGATTCGTTCTAGTCGAGTCATTGAGAAGCTAGAGAACATGAGCGGAAATATGTCTGAATCTATGAATGTGAATTATTGTGATCACGGATCTTCTATATCTGCAAGACGCCGAAGAATTGAAGAAGACGAGTCCTTCACTTCCTCCTTAGACTCTCTCAACCGATGAGATACTATACCTGATTTAGTGTGAGTAATACTATATAGCCTTTATGCGACTCTTTTACGATTAAACTCATCGTATAAATGAAAACATCGCATGGTATCCACGCATAATATGAACCGTTCATACAATATGAAATATAATAAACTCGATTAATTAGATCGATATTAAAAAATATCCTCACTTTTCAAACAAAGTCTATTACCTACGATAAAACAGTGCCCTCTCCACCGCTCTCAAACGGGCGGGTGCTCGAGTGTTTGCGAGCGGCAGGAGCATCATCGCGCCGGGACAATGTCGTGTCTAAAGTATTGTCGTGCGGGGCCCCTACCCCCGCATTTCCCTCTATTTAGAAATGTAATTACGGAGAAATTTACTTTCTCCGATAATAAAAGGCCACACCCCTGCTAATTCTTCCCGCATCACCCTTAAAAAAAATAACTCGCCGCAGAAAGGAAGAGCCGGCGATGAGCAGAAAGCCGGTCCGGGCCACCTTCACGAGTCTCTACGGCCAACCCAACTCGGACGCCGAGTTTGTAAGATCGGTGGCCGGAGAAAACGGCGGCGGAGCTGCGTGGAGAAGGCCGGCGGTGGTGGACAGCTACTCGTGTAGGCAGATGTACCTGCGTAGCTACCCCTTCTCGGCAGCGAAGAAAGAGAGCATGCCGGAGAAGACGATGCGGAACCTCCGTCGAGCGAAGGATCTCGCCGGAGCGGCTCTCCAGGTATTTCCGGGTCACCGCCGTCGCCGGCAGCTCCGGCGAGTCTGGACCGGAGAGATGAATAAGGGGAAATACATGACGGGGGCGAATCCGTTGACACACGCTACAGTCTCTGCAGTTTGCTTCTTCTTCCGCCGTCTCCTCTCCTGCGCCACCACAGTCACTCTGCCGCCGGCCGGTCATCGCCGAGAGCGAAAAGCTGAAATTTATTAGATGTCTGGTAATGCTTTTTGCAGAAAGTTGAGGCAAAGTAAAGATTAAACTTTTTTTCAGATCCGGAGCGAGCCATTTAATCGAATACAAATATAATAATATTAATTACACGCATGAATTTTTAAATAAAATTTCTCAAAATCTTTTTTTAATTTAGATCTTGTTTGGACAAAAATTGAGATTTGAACGTAATCTCAATTTTGTCCCTAAATTTCTAAATTTTTGCTCGCACGTAATTTTTTTCGTTTATTAATAATTTATGCAGTGGATTCGTTTTACTTTAATTACAATTAAATTAATTCATTTATTTCATAATCTCTCTAATAAATGGACAGCTGTATATTCTCCATCCCGTTTTAAATCATTTTGCTATGAAAAGCTGTCTTTATTAAATTTTTTTTTAATAATAATAGTAAGGTAAATATTTTTTAATAATATTATTTACTTGAAATAATTGTCCCTCCTTATTTTAGGTTTGATTGTAGTCCCATTTAACTTGTATGCTAAATATTTAAGGGTAAAATAGTAAAATAGTATTTATTTTAAGGCGGTTGTTATTCGCAAATCACGTTTGTCTATTCACAGATTTTGTTTATTCGCAGATATTTTTGTTATCTGCAGATTAGTAAAGAAAATTAAAAAAAAAAAACTTTGATCGTCTTCTTCGCCTTCCTTACCACATGGAGAGAGTAACCCTAGTTATCTTAATTTTCTCGAACAAACTCTTGCTATCTAAATCTTACCAAACAAACTGGATTCGCATGAGCAATAAAGAAATATTTTTTCTTCCTCAACTTGGTCTCTATCCATGCATTTATTTTATGAATTTGAAGTGCTCAAAAGGTCGTCATAGATCTTCGTTTGTTCTCGAGCTCAGCTCAGAGAACAAATATATGAACTGCTCAAATTTAAAATTAGTCTGCGGATAACAATTTGTAAACTCGAATAAAATGAGAAAAAATCGATCTGTGGATAGACATTTATGGTCGCCTATTTTAATAATAACCTTAACCCCGCCCGTAAACAATTTGTGTCTCCTTATTCCCCCCGAAGGTGAGCAGAGCTCAATCTTCACGATTTTGCACGAAGACGGGCATCTTTTCTGTTTCTTTCTCCCTGCTCGATGATCTCCACGAGCTCGCAGAAAACTCCTCCCTGCTCCAATGTTTTTTGTAAACCTCACAATATAAAAATGCAATGTAAGGAATATAATCCTATGAAAATCATGTAATATAAAAAATCATCATATGGTGATGTAATGCGATGACGCTATTTAAAAGTGCATATAAAAATTTTAGTTACTTAAAAATTTATCATCATACGATGCTATTTACATAATTTATCATCAAATAATGCTAGTTTATTGATTTTTAAGTATATAGATCATCAAATAAGTTAAAGACTAATTTCAACATTTTGTTAAAGTTAGGGACTAAATTCATACTTTTATAATTTGAGGGACTGATTTCATAAAATAACATGATTTGAGGGATTGATTTAGGATCCGTTTGAGTTTTGACACAGCTTTTTTGCTCCTATGAGTTTGGACAAAAACGACAGTACCATTGAATGCATGTTTAGCAAGACAATAGTTACGACCGCAACCGAGAAAAGAAAAGTAGTATTGAACATAAAAGTAGATGAAGTTTTTTAGGTGAGGATGTGAGGTCGAGCGTTCACGAACGACAGTTCATAATCCCCGCTGTTGAACGCCAAGTCTATGTCCGTCTAGTACCTCTCCCAACTTTTGGTTGCGGAGGGGAAGTTTCTCCTAAACTTCCGGGTATGTGGTGGGACCTCCCTTAACGCTTGGGGTGTGCTTATAGTCATTTTCTCTCTCATATTTTAGTTATCCGAGCCGTGGAGTTTGATCGCAGGATCAGTAACCTCCGGCTGCATTGATCCAAATTTTGGAGCCGGGATTTTCCTGGCTTCAACAACATGGATTTGGTGTCACGCCCAAGAAAGAGATCCAACTCCTAGTAATCCCACTAAGTGGTGATTCAACATAGATTCTACATCTTGGAACCAAGCCAATTTTGGGACGGCTTTGTGATAATGGAACCAACCAGCAAAAAGCCTCTCCCACAACCCCGTTTTCACGGTTTAGGCTGCTCCCATTTCGCTCGCCGCTACTACGAGAATTGTTTTTGCTTTCTTTTCCTCTGGCTACTAAGATCTTTCAGTTCGCCAGGTTGTCTCTTGCCTGCCCATGGATTCAGCAGCAGTTCGAAAGGTTGACCTATTCGGGAATCTCCGGATGTATGCTTATTTTCAACTCCCCGAAGCATTTCGTCGCTTGCTACGCCCTTCCTCGTCTCTTGATGCATAGGTATCCACTGTAAGCCTTTCCTCGTTTGAACCTCGCCATTCACGTGAAGGCTATGTCATCCTAAGGTGCAGCTAAATGGAAGGATCTTATCAACGTCCATTAATAAGAAATCATAGATCGAACTGCCGAATTGGAAAAATTCAGTGCTATCATAGTATCAGCTAAGTTCACGGGCTGGAGATAAACGGACTCAAAACGCTGACATCCGCCGCAGGGTAAACCACCGCCTCTCAGGCATTAGTGGTCTTGCCTATTATTAATTGTTATGTGTGACGCCTCTTCCGCCAGAAATGATTCCGCCATTTGCGCCTGTCCGGCGCCGCTCGGTTGGTGTCCGCTCCAATCTTAGAATTCCCCAAATCCCCGTTGATGGAGGAGGATTTCTTGGAAGGATCTTTGATCTCCTTCCATTGTTGCTGTCAGTCCGTTTTGGAGATGACTCCAAATTTAGCATCCTCATTATTCCGATTTTGATGGAGGACTTTTCTTTTGGGAAGAGATTGATCTCCTTCCATGGTTGCGCTACCTCCCTCCTCTGTACCCTCTTAGGGTTTCTCCACTCTCTATATAGAGAGGAGTGGCCGACCATCCATGCGTGTGCAGAGCAACAAATTTTCTTCGGTGGGTCAGCAGATTTCGGCCGACATTCGGCCATCGCCTAGCCAGCTTCCTCTTCGGAGTTCTTCTTCCAGTCGACTTCTTCTCTCGCCGCCGAAACTGTTTTCTCGTCGCAACGTATACGAACGGACCTTGAAGGACTTGCGATTTCCATCATATTCTCGATCTATTCTTCTCCTCCATTTTAGTCGTATTGTATGTTTGAGAAATTAATAGTAAATTTATCTATGTCTGCACAGTGGACGTACCCAATTTCGGGGAACCACTTTACATCTGGTGTTCTTGATTGTGGTGCTTGCTTTTATTTTTTCTCTAATTTTTGTGTTTATCGCTCTTCATTATTTTGGCTGTTTGAAAAATATTTTGAAACAAGATTTTTCATCTGCACTTGGATCCGGTTTTCATAACAAGTGGTATCAGAGCGAGGTTCGATCGACGACTATTTGGACGTTCCGTTTCGAGTTGGGTCAACGGTAGGTGACGGCATCGGTCCGCTCCCTATCTTCCCAATCTTGATCCGTGAATTTGTCTGGTTGCCTTGGTCTCAATGTAGATTTCCCCAGTTTGATTTTCTATGGCATCTTCCACGCCTAGTGTGAAGTTTGAAGTCGCGAAGTTCGATGGGAAGCACAATTTTTGCCTATGGTAGGTGAAGGTCAAAGCACTACTTATCAAGGAAGGTTTACACTGTGTCCTATTGGGAAATGCCCATAAGGATGCTGAGGTTACCAATCATATGTGAGAGGATTTGGATCTCAAAGCTATGTACACCATACAACTTTGCTTACACGATGATATGTTGTATGAAGTTCTTTTAGAGACGACTGCCTCTGGTCTTTGGGCAAAGTTGGAGAGTACCTATATGACAAAGTCCCTCCCCAATCGCATCTACCTCAAGCAGCAGTTATACAAGTTCAGCATGAAGGAAGGTTCCTCTCTACATGACCACCTGAACAGTTTCAATAAACTGTTATCTGAGTGTCTTAGCATGGATATTCAGGTGGAGGAAGAGAACAAAACAGTGATTCTTCTGAACTCTCTTCCAAAGTCCTACGAGGGCATGGTCACTACCCTCACCTACAATAATAATATTTTGGATATGGAAGAGGTCACTGCAGCCTTACTCTCAAATGGCATCCGAAAGAAGTCGTCCGGCTCAGATGTTGCTGAAAGTTTAGTTTTGTTCTCTCGGGGTCGGTCTGGTTCATCCAAAGGAGGCAAGTCTAAGAAAAGTTCTGATAGCCACTGTAACTACTGCAAAAAGAAGAGTCATGGGATCAAGGATTGCTGGAAGCTTCAGAAGAAGGAGAAAGGAAAACCCCTCGGTGATGATAAGAAAAATTTTGTCGCATCCCTATGTTTTGAGAATGTCAATGAGGACGTCTTCTAGTGTTTTTCTCGCCTATCTTTCTCTTATGTCTGTCATTTTTCTTGTTTTGTTTCTCATGGTCATTATCCCTTTATTTGCTCACTTATTTTTTTTTCTTTTCCCTTTTTCTAGGTCATGCTATTTATATGCTTGTTTTTGTATAACTTTTATTCGAGTTATCTTTCCTGGTCAAGAATTTCTTTTTTGAATGCAGTTTGGTCACCCTCTATTATCTAAGCTCTTTCATTGTTACTCATCAGTCATGAGCTTAGAGTATGTCTAATCAACCTTTTTGATTAGTTCTCATATGAGTTAATTATTTTCATGCTGAGGTCAGTTTGTTTTGCATTCTTTGTTGGTGTGTCTGCATTTATCATTTCTCTCTCTCGCGCACATCAAAGGGCAGAAGTCTTCACATATTCAGTTTTTCTATGAGAGACCACCGCTGAAGGTAGAGCAGTTATTTTTTAGCTCCAGGTGGAGCATTTTTTTAGTCAGCCACGTCAGTCCAGTTGATGTGTTACTCAGAATCAGAGGAGTTTCTTTCTTATGATCCGTTCTTGGCTGAAGTTCAGTCTGTTACTTTGGCTTTGGATCTTGGTGACTGTTGGGGCGTCTTGAAGTTATCTCAACCTATTGGAGCATGTTCTGGAAGTGGCGTCAAGGTGGAGATTGTTATGCGTGCCGCCTCTTACTCCAGAAATGGCTCCACCATTTGCGCATGTCCGGCGCCGCTCGGTTGGCATCTGCTCCAATCTTGGAATTCCCCAAATCCTGGCTGATGGAAGAGGATTTCTTGGAAGAGATCTTTGATCTCCTTTCATTGTTGTTGTCAGTCCGTTTTGGAGATGGTTCCAAATTTAGCATCTCATTTATTTCGATTTTGATGGAGGACTTTTCTTTTGGGAAGAGATTGATTTCCTTCCATGGTTGCGCTGACCCCCTCCTCTATACTCTCTTAGGGTTTCTCTACTCTATATATATAGAGGAGTGACCGACCATCCATGTGTGTGGAGAGCAACAAATTTTTTTCGGTGGTTCAACGGATTTCTGCCGACATTCGGCCATCGCCTAGTCGGCTTTCTCTTCAGAGTTCTTCTTCCAGTCGGCTTCTTCTTTCGCCGCCGAAACTGTTTCTCGTCGCAACCGGTACGACCGGACCTTGGAGGACTCGAGATTTCCATCATATTCTCGATCTATTCTTCTCCTCCATTTTAGTCGTATTGTATGTTTGAGAAATTAATAGTAAATTTATCTATGCCTGCACAGTGGACGTACCCAATTCCAGAGAACCACTTTACATCTGGTGTTCTTGATCGCGATGCTTGTTTTTATTTTTTCTCTAGTTTTTGTGTTTATCGCTCTTCATTATTTTGGTCGTTAGAAAAATATTTTAGAATAAAAATTTTCATCTGCATTCGGATCCGATTTTCATAACAATTAATAACATAGAGTCTTAAAATAGGTAAAAAAAAATACAAGAAGCAATAGACATGCTGGATGTTGAATGGTTTTTTTTTTTTTTTTGAAAACATAAGAAAATTCTAGAAGAAATATGAAATATTTTGCTAAAAAATATTATCCCTAATAAGTAATAACTATGGGGTATGTACCATGAAGGTTCAATGAATTTATAATATTTGGAAATTTGTTTTTGAGAAAGGGCGAAATTAATTAATTTGGCTTGATTAATTATTTACAATTTTCTAAAATGCATTAGAAAATGGAGGGCTGAGATGTCGTGCTGCGGTCTTCTTTGAATGGACGAAGGCAAATTAAAGGAGAAACGGGGATACGGATAAGTGGAAACCAACTCGGTAAAGCGAGATAGTGAGTGATTCGGCGTGCCCACAAAAGCACGCGTGTGCGCGAATCCTTCTTTGGTATTATTGCATGGGCATGCTTTTATGGAAAGGCAACCCAAATTTATCGTATGCTCGTATGTTGATTATTTTTTGCGCAACATATTAAGGCTTTATTTGGCGCGGTGTTTGGAGGCTGCGTTTGCGGTAAACGCCGCCGCAAGGCGAGTAACTCAATGCCCGACGGCGATGTTTGCTCCGTTCGGACCCGCCGCGCCATGAAGAATGGAGCAAAAAATAAGCCTAAGGCTTTGTTGGGCACAGTGGTGGTGGTCGTGAACGCCGCCGCGGTCATGAACCGTCGTTCGTGAACGTCCGAGCTCACCTAAAAAATTCATGCATTTTATGCTCAAAATTAGTTTATTTTCTTTATAGCGGTCATAACCTTTGTCTTGCCAAACATACATTATATGACAATGACGTTTTTGACCAAATTCACCGGAACAAATAAGCCGCGCCAAACGTAACCTAATTATTATATATATTTGTGAGGGAGGTTTATTAATATAATTTTTTCAGTAGTATCTAGGGGCGGAACTATTAACGGGCATAACCGGGGTTCAATTTTTGGGAGAAAAAAATACAGTTTTTTTGGCTCGTTTGAACCAATAAACTTTAAGAATTGATTTCTCTTTGACCGATCGACGAAATTCAAATTCGAAAGCAACGTTAATGAGTCGGACTCATTCAAAAAAAGCATATAATAGACTCATCAATCGAATGTTTTCATGGAAATTGAATTCGCCAAATTGACATTTTATAGCTAATTTTTAGAAATCGGTTAATTAAATCAAATAATCATTGCAATTATCAAACTGAAGAAAATTAGTCGAACATTTCTTAAAAATTTTGCCCCGGTCAATAATGATTTTATGTGTTATTTTCAGAAATCTTAACTAGTTTTATAATAATTTTTCTCACATTTGTTCATCTAAACTAGTTTAGAGACATGTGATGAAACTCGAGTCTTCGCAGATCATAACTGATAGGAAAAAAAATTATCGATGCACAGAGTTTAATCATACAAGGACACACAACAAGTGAAAATTAGGACATTTACATACACATACACCAAAAATCTATCTGCAAAACTCAAAAATCTAACACTCCAAGCTTTAAGCGCACACCATAGGAACGAGGGTGTCCCCCGTGAATCATCGTCCAGGTTCTCTTCTCTAAACACTTCAAGATCATCTACTCCATCGCCAACTCCACCCTCTTCACCGCCGAGGCAACCACTTGTTGAATAATTAAGTATATGTTTGCCCGTGTCGAGACTGACTCGGAAGTGTCTGATGAGTTTTGTGTCATCGCACTACAAGAAAATTGACGTTTAGTAATGAAAATATTGGTCACTAAATATTACGGTTTGGTCACTAAAGACATTTAGTGACCAAATTTATCATATTAATTTTCGTCACTAAATGTATGTTTTTAGTGACAAGTAATTTTCGTCACTAAATGTACAATTTTAGTGGTCATTACTTTTTGCCACCAAATATACATTTTTAGTGACAACTAGCTTCGTCACTAAATGTATAGTATTAGCGACAGTTATTTTTCATCATCTGCATGATCGAGTGGATGAAATTTCTTACAAAATCTCTCTAGTATTGCTGGCCTTTCGTCGTCATTTTAAGGCCGGCCTCATGCCTAATTGGGTCGAATATCTTCTTCTTCCCCAAGATCTCTTTGTTTATCTCCGCCGTTAGATCAAAGAATTCAGTGAAAGCTAACTATTGATGGCGGTAGGCTCTCTTCCACACCTTGGTTTATGAGTTGCATCAAATTAATGTTTAATGAAACTTCTTCGTGGAAGAAATAAGAAGGTCGAATGTATTTGGAGTCTGGCCATATGAAGAATCCTCTTCGAGCTAAAATCATTCCTCAGAGGAAGAAATAAGAAGGTCGAATGTATTTGGAGTTAGATAGTAAAAATATACGTGTTTGACCATTAAAATAGTAAGATAGATTCTATCAAACATCACGTAAAGAATATCAATCACAGATTTTAGTATCACGAGAGCAATATACAATCAAAAAGTTAATAGCAAAAGTAAAATGAATTTTTTATTTGGTGTGGTAATAAAACGGCGGTGTGAAAGTAAATTTTTTTGGTGTTAATGTTATGAAATTGGATCCGATCCGCGACTACGTGACTCGCCGCGGATCACGCAACGGAAGACTTATGAGCAGTAATAAATAGCAAGCAAAATAAAACAGAAGAAATTTCACAAGCACACACAGACGACAAAAGATATTACATGGTTCGGAGATGGGCTCCTACGTCCACGGGGAGAGCGTGCCAGAAAGATCTACTATAAATGAGCAGAGTTACAAGATATAATAGTGAGACAAAATAATACGATGATGCGTCCAGTAGAATCTGCCCCCAAACCGCACTAGTAGCTATCGCGAGCAATACCGATATCGCCGAGCGATATCTCGCGAAACAGTGTCGCCTTCTCCGCCTGAATCCGCCGCTGCCTGGACTGCACGCCTGAAGCCGAACACACCTGGATCGACTGCCTTGTGCCGCCGCTCCCACCGGAACCAAGTTCCGCGTCTGCCGCCGGCCTGGATCACATTGAGGCCTCCGCCGCTGTTGAAGAACTCTTGGAGCCACCGCTGCCGCCTCCCGCTGCTTCCACCTGAAACAGCCCGAAAAGCTCCCTTGGCCTGAAGCCGCCTGTTGCCGCTGGACAGAGCCGCCGACTCCTTGCCGCCGAGCTACTGGCGCCGCTGCTAGCACTACCTCCAAGGAACACCAGCCCACTTCTCTTCTCTCTTGGCCGCAGAACATCTATCAGCACCACCCACTTCCAATTTAAATAACAGTTACGCGTGGATGAATTAGGAATAATTCCTCAATGGAATAACCAGCCAATATAGTAGGAGAAAAAATAAGGGAACAGAATAACAGCCATAATTTCAGAATTTGACCGGCCTCAAATACATTCTAAACATAGCCTTCCTGGATCTGGAATGTAGCCTCCCACGGATTGGTGAGGTGGCATGTAATTTTAACATGTTAATATACTTTGGCTGTCAATAGCGAAAATATAAGTATTTTTAACACGCGCCGGCAGCGCAAGCGCGCACGCTGCCCAAGCACCCCGGCCGCGCACCCCGCACGCCGTCCGACTGGGCACGGTGCCGCCCGGGCCTTTCGCCGGTAGACCACCCTCTTTGCTCCTCCTGTTCTCTCCCCGCGCGTCTCCATCTTTCAAAAACATATGTGTACGGACAGGTCCTTTTTCTCACCTTGCTTCTCGGAGACATGGTGGTAGAACTCCTTGAAAAAGTCGGCGTGACTTCATCCCTCTCAAAAATCCTGCAAAAAGTTTAGTAAAATAATGAAACACACACTTCTAGAACTTATAGAACCGTTCACATGGCTCACATAGGAAGGTTCACCCAAAAGAGAGAAAAATCACACAATATACGCTAGACACAAAAGCGGCGGTGTATTTAGTCCTAATTAGCACTGAGATCTCACCGTAAAGGCAGAGGATATTATGCAAATAAGCAGTAAATCCTCGAGATTTTGACAAAAAATATTGCAGCGTCCATCAACAAATAAAATGTGTGACGCGATAATTCATGTCGCGCGCACGCCGAATTATTATTAGAATTCCAGTAGAAATGTATGTGATCGGTAGAAAAAAATTCAGGCTCGTTTCTTACAAGTGATGACCTCCGGAAATTAGGAGGCATTTGATAGGGCTCCCCTAAATATGTTCGAGTCAGACCATAATTTCAAGGTCGTGACCCCGCTCGATTGGATCGTAGGAACGGGTCGCCTCGAGCCCTCGACCGTGTTAGATCCTGCCCTAACCCGAGCAAGACCAGGATACGGGGCGCGCAAGCGCGCGCCCTTCCGGGGAGCGCACGCTCCAGCGCTCCCTGCACGCACACAAGCCGCACGCGCACGAATTGTGCGCAACCACACTTGCGTGCGTGTGCGCCATCGTGCGCGTGCGGGCTACGTGCGCCCTACCTCTCGCGCACCTCTTTCGCCCGCATCGGCGTCGTCGCCACCACCGCATCACCGACAAATCTGCCCGGACTGCCCGCCCTCTCATTCGCCCGTTCGATTTCCAAGAAGTCGCAATTACCAACACATCCCCCAGAAAAACTATAAAAAAGCGTTAATGTCTTCATTTTTAAGGACAGAAAAAAGGGAGAAGACAGAGCTCTGAGGTTTTCCAGCAAAGACTTAGCTCTTTGTTTGCTCTCCTGCTCAACGTGTGCTCCACCCGCGATAACTCTGCTACAGAGGCTGCTCCTGCTAGCGTAGCTTAAGACTTAGCTTCTCCTCGAGGAACTTGTAAAGAAGCGGTGACATGTCACCCTCCTAAAAATTCAAGCTCTTGTAACTGACGACTACTACTAGTGGATTTTGTCAGAGCTGGGTTAGGCCCCGTGATTTTTTTCGCTGGCCTTCTAGTTTTTCCACGTAAAAACGTCTCGTTGTTCTGACGTTGGTTCTCTTTTTGACTGTTTGCATGCTTCTCTCGCTTTCAAGCTAAGACGGTCTGTGAGAGCGCTAAGCGACCACCACAACATGCATATAGATATAATTCTATGAAGCAACGCGGCACAGATAAAAGTATATATAAACAATAGTTACAATTATTATAACATATAATAATTATCATACAATGATTTCTGCACAATGTAGTCAAAAATTTGAGCAGAAAGGGGAGCTTGGAAGAAGTGTAGATGACTACCTTCTTGTCGGCGACGGATCGCGACTGCCGACCTCGGTAAGGTGGAAAGAGGAAGGGGATCTAGATCTTGGTAACGAGGAATGCCGATCTTGGTCGATGAAGAAGATTGCACGAATAGGGATCAGATCTTGGTTGGTACACAATGACCTTACGAACAAATGAATGGCGACATTGGTCTGCGGAGGACTACCTCACGGATGGAGGAATGGTCTGTTGAGGTATATTTATATAAAGGTAACAAATTCTAATTGGGTTTGGAGTGGATCCGGAAGACATCCAATTACCCGTCAAAGATTTAAGGTTACGCCTATAAATACCCATGCCGAGGGCAACGTGGAGGTCATTCCAAACTTGACGGCCACAAGGGATGCTTCGAGCACTCTAATATTCTCGATGTTTCATTTCTGTGCCCTAGCCCCCACTTCCGTGAACAGCCGCCCCTTAGGTTTGGATTCCCGATCGATTATCTCCTTTCCACGTCGAGATCACCCCGCCTCTCCTTCGCTCGGTAGGAGTTCGCACGGGAGCTTTTATGTTCCTCCACGAAACAAAATCATGCTTTCTCGCGACGGAGTTGTTCATCGCCGAGGGCATCAACACCATTTTACCTATGCATCAGCGTTCTATCCTCCCTCGCTCGACTCATAGATTTCTGCTCCAGCCACTCACCGGTGATTGATTCTTCTCTTTCGTTCAGCAACTTCAGCACTCTGATTTCTGCTCCTGCCATTTCTCCTTCAATCGCGGCAGATAATAGATTCTGAAATATAGGAAAAGGCGGTGTTTGGATTAATGGAATAGAGTACTTGATTAATAGGCGCAGGAGAGGAAGCCCACAGTTGTGACTGGGTCGATATCATTGTGCTGCTTCGCCGCTAACCTCATTGTTTTTCATCGCCCTCACTGTTGATCGTTATGCTTCTTCAACGCCGATCTCGTTGTACTCCATAGTAGACAACGAAGACATCATCCAACTGCAGGAAGAAGAAAACTGCAGGAGAATTATCCAGGAGAGTTATACTAGCGCAGACCTCGTTGTTTTGCAGGAAGAACGTCGATCTTGTTGTTCCTCTTCATCCATAACTGCCACAAATTTAAGATACCAACGTAGATCTCGTCGTTCTTCTTCTCTACAGAAGGATCTACAATGTCAAAAGGCAGCAATCTCTCCTCTCCTGTGTCGATGATCAAATTTAAGAAATTCTCTAATTCAGAGTTCATTGCTTAGAAACGGAACATCTAATTTGGTATGAAGTATCTAAATATATTTTATACTGTGCAGTCTGATTTTGCGTCTTATGTAGGAAGCGGAGATGAGGATCAGTGGATCGTCGACGAAGTTTTTTTTCGTGACTACCTCTTTAATTATCTCTCCAACAGACTGCCAGAGACATATAGTAAGATGAAAATTGTGTACAACCCTGTATTCGCCGAGTGGGTCCCCAACACCTATGACGCCATTGGGCCCAATATTTTTAGGAAGCACTCCCCCAAGCAAGAGGGACGTGAGAGATTTTGGGTGGGCTCAAGTCCGAGGAGCGCGGATCATGCTTTCCAATGGGTGAGATCAAAGGGGGTGAGTGGGGAGGCGGCCTGCCCCCACTCGCCCAGCTCCAGAAGGGTGCGAGTGGGGAGGCGACTTGCCCCCACTCGCCCAGCTCCAGAAGGGGGCGAGTGGGGAGGCGGCCTGCCCCCACTCGCCCAGCTCCAGAAGGGGGCGAGTGGGGAGGCGACCTGCCCCCACTCGCCCAGCTCCAAAAGGGGCGAGTGGGGAGGCGACCTGCCCCCACTCGCCCAGCTCCAGAAGGGGGCAAGTGGGGAGGCGACATGCCCTTACTCGCCCAGCTCCAGAAGGGGTCGAGCGGGGAGGCGGCCTTCCCCCACTCACCCAACCCTGATGGTCTGCGTATAACGTCTCAGAACGACGGGATTTGACTGTTAGCAGGCCAAACCTGGGGGTATTTTTGTAAACTCTTATGCCAGAATCTGGCTATTGGCAGACCAAGCTCAGAAATCTATAAATAGGACCAAGGGGACACCTTTTGAGGCATCACTCTCTTTGAGCTACTCTCTCCCTAAGTTTCTTTGGTGGGGGGAAGAGTGCCTCTAGAGGTGCCCAAGCTCAGTATTGGCTTGGGAGGGGAAGCGCTCTGAGATCTTCTGGGTGTGTGGTGGGACGTCCTCGCTGAGCCCTTGGTCATGTTCCTAGTTCTCTAAGCTTTCATTCTAGCACTCTCCCTTGAGAGAAGTAAGTGCGAGGTCACCCCTTTTTTGGGGACCCCGAACTCCACAAGAGACCAAATATTGGTTTCAACAAACTGCAAAAGAGTTCTGGGGCTCTGGAGGAACAGTTCAGGGAAGAAGAGAATATGTCAAAGACGCACTTGGTGGACAAATTCATGGCATTCTCCTTTGCTGAAGACAAGGAGATTCTTCCACAGTTACAGATTTTGTCACTCTTGTAGACAAGCTCAACAGTGAGAACCTTCCATTGTCAGATGATATTGTTGCAGGAGATATCATTTTAAACTCTCATCAACATGGTACTCTTTTAAAACAGAGATGTATCAGAAGAAGATACATGTTATATTCTTAAAGATCTCAAGCGATTCATTTGAATTGAGGACGAGAACCAGACTAGGCACGCTTTAACGACGGTTAGTAAGCAGAACTCCGTTGCTAACATGGTCACGCATCCTAAGCGAACGCTTAAGTCTGGGAAGGCTAAACTGTCCATCAGTATACCTGCAGTTGTTGACACTAGCAAAAAGATCACAAAATTTAAAGGCAAGTGTTACAACTGCAATACGAGGGGTTACTGTGCTTCTGAATGCAGACAACCTAAAAAGGGCGAATCTAGCACACCCAAATCTGATAACAAAGCAAACATGCTTTATCATACTGCGCCTACCAACTTTGTTGTCATGGTTGGAAAAGAAAAGGAAAGTACATAATGGTGACAAGATTCAGGTGCTATATGCCACATTTGCAACAATTCTACTCTACTGAAGGATATCACTGCAGCCGAAGAAACTGTGACTATTGCGAATGCAGACACTACAGAGGTACTCCAGACTGGGACTTCGGATTTGCCACTCTCTTCAGGTACACATTTATTTTTGAAAAATGTTAAATTTATACTGACATTACCTGCTAATTTAGTTTCAATTAGCTTATTGTATGATGATGATATGTCATTTAACATTAGTGGTGGTAGAGAAACTTTAATGATTAACTCAAATTATTTTGGTTATGCATATGTCTTAAATGAGATGTATAGATTGAGCCTAACAAACAAAGTAGTAAATAAAATTAGTTCAAATCTGATAGATCATAAGACTTTACAAGCAAGACTAGGAACGTGAACTATAAAAACTATTTCTACTAGTTAAAACTCACAATATTCTCTTAGACACACCAATCAAGTTCGATAAATATGAAATTGGTGCTCAAATTAAGATAACTAAAATATCTTTTAGTCAGGTTTCTAGAAGCACACAATTATTAGAGTTAATATATTTTGCATTTGTGACTACAAAAGCTTTGTCACAAGAGGACAACAGAAGTATCTGATAACTTTTATCGATAACTATAGATTTAATCATATTAATCTTCTTAAATCCAAAGATGAAGCTTTTGATAAATTTTATTTTTTTCAAAAATATGGTAGAAAATCAACTTAACATGAAAATAAAAAGGCTAAGAAGTGATAGAGGATGAGAATATGTATCAGGGGAGTTTAGAGATTTTCTTGCTAGCAATGACATTATCCCCAAAACCATCGCCCCGTATTCACCCCAATCCAACGGTATCACTGAGAGAAAAAATAGAACTTTAACAGAAATGTTGAATTTTATGATGTTGACTGTTGGCATGTCTACAACTTATTGAGGTGAAGTTGTCCTTGCATCACACATTCTTAACAAAGTTTCTCTTGCAAAGTTGAAACAAACACCATATGAGTTTTGGTTTAAGAGAGCTCTTAAATTTGATAATCTTAAGACTTGGGGATGTATCACTTATGTTAGGATACCTGATCCTAGGAGATCTAAGATTGGACCTAGGACGAACACATGCGTCTATCTAGGGTGTGCATAAGATAGTGCTGCTGGAAGATTTCTAGATCTCTCCACCAATACTGTTATAGAATCTAGAGATGTTGTTTTCTTTCAGGATTTCGTGACTTACCAAGTTAAAGTTGATCCATCTATCTATAAGGAAATGATGTGATCTAGGGATTCTCTATTATGGAAAGAAGTCATTGATGATGAGATGAATTCTCTCATGCAAAACCACACCTGGACATTGGTTGGCCTACCCAAAGGTGCTAAAACCATTGGAAGCAAGTGAGTTCTCAAAAAGAAACTCAATCCTGATGGGAGTATCGCCCAAAAAAACACGTTAGTTTCCAAAGGCTTCACTCAAATGAGTGATAAAGACTACTTTGATATATACTCACATGTTTGTCATATTGCGACAATTAGGATTCTTCTCGTTTTAGCATCTATTGAACATTTTACCGTTCATCAGATGGATGTCAAGACTGCATTTCTCAATGGAGATCTGACTGAGGAGATCTACATGCACCAACCTGAAGGGTTTGTCATAGAAGGTCTAGAAAATAAGGTCTGTAAGTTGATTAAGTCACTCTACGAATTGAAGCAAAAACACCAAAATTGTGGCACGAGAAATTTGACACTTGTGTTAAAGGCATGCGTTTCAAATCAAGCCTATCAGTAAATGCATGTATATAATAATAAGTTCAAAGAAAGTGGCAATTATATGCATGTACGTTGATGACATCCTAATTTTATGTATTGATTAGTCTGAGGTGTTAGACGTGAAAGTTACCTTTAAAAAATAATTTAGATAGACTTATGTGTGATAAAAACCATCCTTAGGAATGGAAGTGAACTTCACCGAGAAGGGTATTACTCTAAGTCAGAGTCACTACATCAGAAATCTACAAGAAAAGTGGGTTATGATAAGAACAAAAGAATTGAGACTCCATGCGACTATAATAATAGATTGAAACCTAATGAAGGTTCATCCATTAAACAATTGGATTACTCCAAACTTATGGAAAGTCTCATGTATGCTATAACCTGCACTAGACCAGACATCGCCTTTACAGTAGGTATGTTAAGTAGATATACTAGTGACCCTAGAAAGGACCACTGGGATGCCTTAGAAAGGCTAATGAGATACTTAAAGTACACTGAGAAGTATGTTTTATGTTACATTGGACATCCTCTTATGCTTGAAGGGTATTCTGACGCCTCTTGGTGCTTAGATATTTGTGATAGTAGATCTACTAGTGGTTTTGTGTTTACACTAGGAGGAGCTGTCGACGTAGCTTGGAATTCTAAGAGGCAGACTTGCATTGCACTATCCTCTATGTAATCAGAACTCTATGCTCTAGCTTCAATAAGAGAAGAAGCATAGTGGATTATATATCTGATAATGGGCATTCCAATGACGAGTCTGAAAATGCACTCTATATCAATTTTGTGTGATAATCAAGCCACAAAAACCATTGCAACAAATACATTATTTAATAGAAAGATGAGACAACTAAGGATGAAATATGTCTGGTTGACCTATCTCACTAGTCAGGGGATAATTTCCCTATTAGACATGAGATCAAAAGATAATATAGCAGATGCACTTACTAAGGGTTTATGTAAGGTTCTTACATCTAAAATATCAGGGGAGATGAGATTAAAGTCTATTTAGTAGGACTTAATACATGATTTTCTTATATTTTAAATTTAGAACCGGAATCTGCTTACATTCAAGCATCTAGATTGAGTACACTGAAGTATTTCAGATGCTATCTGATGAAAGCCTGAGATGAATAGTTGTCAGTCATTCCAAACTTGGTGACTTACACAATTATTTCTATTCAAAGACTGAACTTGGTATCATTCTAAAAAGGAATACTGAAGTTGTTGTTTTGTGTTTTGATATTTGGATTATTAATTATATCATTCCAAACTTGATGATATAATGATCACAGCTTGTTGTGTCATTCTAAACATGATGGTATAACACAATTTAAAAATGGTTAATAATAATCTTAATCGAAAAGGTACATAGTTTGATTTTATAAAATCAAATATTTTATTTTTTTGTAAATTAGATAGAGATGTTGATATACGATTCTTTCTTCCTGTTTAGAGTATTACGTTTTTTTACTGCTAAAAGTAATCATTTTATCTTTGATAGTAAATGTTTGAATTCATAGAGTTTTATCTCATAACATTCTTATTGTAACTGTTTGCAGATCAAAATGAGTATGAAGGGGAGAAAATTGATTTCGACCTTCTTGCGGGTCGCTTGGGTGATCTTGGTAGACCGGTCGACTTGAACCGTCTTAGCTCTGAAGTGAACCAAGCGCGCTAACAGTCAATTTGAGATTCGTTGAGTACACTGAGACTTTTAACGTGGAAAATCCGGAAAGGGTAAAAAATCACGCGGTCGGAACTGTGCCGACCAAACTTCACTATCTTCTGAGGGGTTACAGTCGGGTATTTAGAATTCGAGCGCGATAGGTCATCGCTCGTTACAATGATACAGAGAGGGAGAGAGAGAGAGAGTTCCAAAGGTGACAGACCACCTCTCGGAAAACTAAGTCTTTTTTCTTCTGAGAACAGTGGTGAACAAAAGTGAGAATGCTGAGTCGCCTTTCTGGAGAAAGAAAATCTTCAAGTCCGTGAAGGAGATTTTCAAGCGCCGAAGGAGAATTACGTGGAAATCTTCAAAGGAGCTCTCCCGGGTGCAGAAGACAAAAGGTCCTCTCAAATGAAGGTTCTGGGCTCCTTTTATAGCTTTGGTCGGGGGTAGCCCGGTAATTTTGTCGTCGTAACCACCGTAACCACCTGACGGGCGAATCACGCTGGACGATTTGGAGCACACGAATCGCCATATTTCGTCCTTCAGGCAGTTCGGGCAATTTGGGCGGTTCGGGCAGTTCGGGCAGCTTCGTTGAAGGTGAAAAATGGGACAAGCGAGTCCTGTAATCTGAGAAATTAGAAAGACAAAAAGTGAGCGTGCCCGGAATGTGGAAGCGTTCTGAGCGCGCAATGAACACGAAAGTGTTCTGGGTGCACTGTAAGCGCGAAGCACTCCGAGTGAACGATGGAATGAGGAGTCGCGCCCGCAAAGAGGGATTGGGATTTGGTTGCACCCGACGAGGGGCGCGACTTCGACCGAGCTCTCTACGAACCCCCCTGCGAAGCAAAAAGGGGGGATGGGGCTTGGCCGCTCCCCATTGCGGAGAGGGGTGCGGCTTGGTCGCACCCCACAAGGGGTGCGTGTGGGGTGCGGCTTGGCCGCACCGCACAAGGGGTGCGGTGTGCGGCTTGGCCGCACCCCACGTGGGGTAGGCCGCACCCCACGCGGGGTGCGGATAGGCTGCACCCCGCGATGGGGGTGCTGCCTGCGCGCTACCGTGTGGTTGCGCCGCGCGGTAGCGTGCATGGTTGCGGGCGTCATGGCTGCGCGCGGCCCGCTCCGCGCGTACTCTCGCACTGGCGGTTGGCGGCGAAAATGGCGGGTTCAGTTTGCTCTACCACTCACCCCCCCCCCCCCCCCCCCACACACACACACACACTACTTTAGTGGGGGGAGTGTGTTGTGTGAGTAACCATCACCCGACCATCCTTTTATAGATGAAAGCCTATGTATGAATTCCTATCATAAGCCCCCCAAACCTTCGGAGTCTGAATTACTACGCGGAGGAGTTCAGAGGTTTTGATTTTTCTGTGGCGACTTTGATTATTTTTATCTTCGTGGTGCCTTGGGTAGAAATTGCTGTCGAGGGATGAGTGTGCGGCTGCTTTTGTTTTCTTGTTCCATTTAGGCGTTTCTCGCTTTGCACAGCGTTGCAATAGTACTCTCGTGGCTCCGCTGTCCTGGTTATTGTCGAAGTGTCGATTGAGGGGAGATGCTTCAAGATGGTCGGCGAAGGACGTTCGCACTTCGGAGATTGTTGCGGGTTTGCTATTTAGCATTGATACCTGAATAACTTGATGGTCTTTACCGGATAAGTCTGCGCGGGTCTGAGCCCGCGACTTTTACATAATAATAAGAAATTAGTTTGCGCTAGTCTGAGCTCGCGGCTTTTACATAATAAAATAGAAGTTTGGCCGATGAATAGCGGGGGTATTCAAACCGAGGGTGAATGTAAGGGGCAGGCCCCTACGACGCCGGGACCCGACGGCGGAGGAGAAGGGCGAACCTTCAATCGACGGCGGTGCGAAGTCCCCGGTGCAGGGCCCCAAAGTGGCCGGTGAATAGCGGGTGTATTCAAACCGAGAGCGAACGTAAGAGGGGCAGGCCCTTACGACGACGGGACCCGACGACGGAGGAGAAGGGCGAACCTTCAATCGACGGCGGTGCGAAGTCCCCGGGACAGGGCCCCAAAGTGGCCAGTGAATAGCGGGTGTATTCAAACCGAGGGCGAACGTAAGAGGGGCAGACCCTTACGACGCGGGGACCCGACGGAGGAGGAGAAGGGCGAACCTTCAATCGACGGCGGTGCGAAGTCCCCGGGGCAGGGCCCCAAAGTGGCCGGTGAATAGCTGGTGTATTCAAACCGAGGGCGAACGTAAGAGGGGCAGGCCCTTACGACGCCGGGACCCGACGTCGGAGGAGAATGGCGAGCCTTCAATCGACGGCGGTGCGAAGTCCCCGGGGCAGGGCCCCAAAGTGGATGATGAAAAACCATTTTTGAAGAAGATAATAATGATTTTTCTTAATCGAACGTAGGTGTCAAAACACATTTTACATAGTTGGGGTTCGTTTTACGTGTGGCTTTCATAATACAAGATAAGTTTGCACGAGTCTGAGCTCGCGGCTTTGTACATAATATTACTGATAGAAGATTAATATTACTGATAAAAGCGGCGCAGGTTATGGGCGTTCCAGGTGCGTGGTAGAGCCTTCCCTTCCGCTGTTCTGAGCATGTATGTTCTGGGTTTTACGACTGTAGTTACAATTTATGGACCTTCCTAAGTTGGTGAGAGTTTGTCTCCTTGGGGGTCTTTGTCGGCCGCCTCGATGTTGCGCAGGACGAGATCTCCTACGTTGATTGGTCTGGGCTTCACCCTTCTATCATAGAACCGGGCTACGCGCCTTTGGTAGGTTACGGTACGCTGGGCGACATTGTCTCAGATTTCGGGGATCAAGTCGAGATTCTCCTGAAGCAGCTTGTCATTTTTGTTGGGATCGAAAGTTAGCACTCTAGTGCTTGGAATGCCGATGTCGATGGGGATGATGGATTCAGTACCGTAACACAGGTTATAAGGTGTCTCTCATGTATGAGTCCTCTCTGTCATGCGGTATGCCCATAGTACACTTGGGAGTGCGTCCACCCATTGCCCCACCCCAGCTTCTTCAAAGCGCATCTTCAACCCTTTGAGGATGGTGCGGTTCGTGACCTCCACTTGCCCATTGGTTTGCGGATGTGCTACGACCGTGTGACGAAGATTGATTTTCAGATCCTCGCACATCTTGGTGAAGGATTTCTCAGTGAACTGAGTGTCATTGTCGGTGATGATTGTTGTCGGGATACCGAAGCGGCAGATAATGCTCTTCCAAACAAATTGTTTGGCATTCTCTTCTGTGATTTTGGCCAGGGGCTCCGCTTCTATCCACTTGGTGAAGTAGTCGATGGCTAGGATGATGAACTTCCTCTGTCCATATGCTAGAGGTAGGGGGTCGAGGAGATCGATTCCCCATTGCGCGAATGACCACGCACTTTGGAGTGTGGAGAGCGCGACCGGGGGATGATGAGGTACGTTTGCGTGCAGCTGACAGCTCCTGCACTTTTGGACTAGCTCGATCGCGTTCTTCTTCATTGTTGGCCAGTAAAAACCTTGGCATAGTATCTTCTGGGCCAAAGCTTTCCCGCCTAGGTGTTCTTCGCAGATTCCCCTGTGTACTTCTCTTAGGGCGTAGTCCGACTCGCCCGCCGGTAGGCACTTTAGATAGGGCCCTAAGAATGCCCGCTTGTAAATCTCCCCGTCCATGATGGCAAATGATGCCGCTCGCATCTGTAATCTTCGTGCTTCCAAACGGTCCTCGGGGAGGTGCCCGTGTTCGAGGTAGGCTCGCATCGGGGTCATCCAGGACGGCTCTTCCTAGTGGATGGTTGCGATTTCCCATGACCCTTGAATACTTGGAACCACGATCTCTTTTATTCGGCGCCTTCGAGATTGGTAGCTGGTGGGTGAAGTTGCAAGCTTAGATAGAGCGTCTGCCCTGGAATTCTGCTCTCGGGGGATGTGCAGGATTTGGTACGATGGGATCTTCTGAAGGAGTAATCTCGTGTGCGCGAGATATTTCGTCATCTGGTCATTCTTGGCCACGTAGTCTCCTTCAACTTGTGAGACTACGAGTTGGGAGTCTGCGTAAATCGTCAGGTTTTCTGCTTTGCAGTCGATGGTGAGCCGGAGGCCGACAATTAGTGCCTCGTACTCCGCGATGTTGTTGGTTGCGGGAAACTTTAACCTGAGGCCATAATCTATGGTGGTCTCGTCGGGACTTATGAGGAGCAGTCCTGCTCCGGCTCCCTCAGCTCCTAAGGCGTCGTCGATATAGAGAGTCCAACGGGGAGTAGTGATATCTTTAACATGAGTTGCTTCTGGTGGGATGGTGTACTCTACAACAAAGTCGGCGAGTACTTGTGACTTGATGTCTGGCCGGGGCAGGAATTGAATGTCAAACTCGCCAAGCTCCACGACTCACTTTACTAGCCTCCCTGAGACTTCTATTTTCTGGAGGATTGCTCGTAGCGTGAGCTGAGTCAACATTTTTATTGTATGAGCTTGGAAGTAGGGCCGAAGCTTTCTTGCCGAGAAGACGAGAGCTAATGCTGTCTTGTCCGCTGTAGGATACCTGGTTTCGATGTCGGTGAGGACTTTGCTGAGGTAGTAGACTGGCCGTTGCACCCCTCCTTCGTCTTTGACGAGCACCGAGCTAAGAGCCGTAGGTGAAACTGCCAAGTATAAGAACAAAGTTTCTTCGGGGACGGGCTTTGACAGAAGCGGTGGTGAGGCCAGGTATTGTTTGACAAGTTCGAAGGCCATCTGGCACTCGTCAGTCCATTGGAACCCGGAGTGGCGCGCTCCCCAGAGAATTTTGAAGAAAGGGAGGTACTTGTCTCCCATCCTTGATAAGAAACGAGATAACGCAGCGATCCTTCCGTTCAGACATTGCACTTCCTTAATTGAATGAGGTGGCGACATATCCTCCAACACCTTGATCTTCTCGGGGTTGGCCTTAATTCCTCGATGGGTTACCATGAAACCCAGGAACTTTCCCGCCGTCACACCAAACGCGAATTTGCTAGGATTGAGCCGCATCTGGAAGCAGCGAAGAAGCTGAAAGCACTTTCCTAAGTCTCTCAAGTGGTCGCAATGGTGGACGCTCTTCACCAGCATGACGTCCATGTATACCTCCATCGTTTCTCCGATGAGGTTCTTGAAGACCTTGTTCATCAGCCTTTGGTAGGTAGCTCCAGTGTTTTTAAGGCCGAACAACATCACCTTGTAACAGTAGACTTCTTTGTCGGTGCGGAAGGCGGTGTGCTCTTCGTCCGCGGGGTTCACCCTTATCTGGTTGTAGCCTGAATAAGCGTCCATGAAGCTGAGTAACTCGTGGCCGGCCGTTGCGTCGATGAGCTGGTAGATCCTCGGGAGGGGTAAACTGTCTTTTGGGCATGCCTGGTTTAGGTTGTTGTAGTCGACGCACATTCACCACTTCCCCGATGCCTTTTTCACCATGACCACATTTGCAAGCCACGTGGGATATTCCGCTTCGCGGATGAACCACGCCTCCAGGAGCTTAGCTACTTCTTCTTCGATCGCCTTCAACCGCTCGGGGGCGAAGTTTCTCTTCTTTTGAATCACAGGCCTACAGGCAGGGTTAATGTTTAAAGAGTGAAAAATGACTTCAGGATCTACCCCGAACATGTCTTCCGGGCTCCAGGCGAAAATGTCTTCGTTCTCCTGTAGGAAGGTTGTGAACTCTTCTCGTTCTTCCTGCGACAAGAGGGATTGTACCTGAAAGGTCCGAGTCGGGTCCCACTGAGAGAGTGGTACTTCCACTAATCCTTCAACGGGCGCACCCCGCTGCAGAGTAGTTACTTCTCGTAGGTCGAAGTTGTTGATGTTGAGAGCAGTCGCCTTTGCCGGTTGAGCTTGCTTCAGATAGCAGGTTCTGGCTGCCTCTTGGTTTCCTCTTACGACCCATATTCCTGCGGCGGTTGGGAACTTCATCGCCAGATGCGGAATAGATGGGACTGCTCCAAAGATGGATTGGAGCGGCCTCCCGAAGATGGCGTTGTAGGCGGAGGTGGACTCCAACACCACGAACTGAATGTTGTATGTTGACTGTCTTGGAAACTCGCCCAACATGACCAGGAGAGTGATCACGCCTTGGACTGGAACAGGTCGGTTATCGAAGTCGTAGACGGGCCTGCCTGCAGGGCTGAGCTGATCCTTCGTAAGCTTCATACTTTGCAAAGTGGAAAGGAACAGAACATCAACTGAGCTCCCGTTATCGACCAATATCCTTCTTACGTTAAAGCAAGGGTCCCCAATACCTGCACTGATTACGAGGGGATCCTGGTGCGGCAGTCGTAACCCTTGCAGGACTTCTTCCCCGAAGGCAATCGTAATGTCATGCTTGAGCTTCTTATCTTCGTGTTCTCTTGGGGGTTTGATAATCGAGAGGATTTGCGTCGCCAGGATGGGAGGTCCGACGATCGTTTCGATTTCTCCAACCATTGGACTTCCTCCTCCTGCACCCCGGGGAGCGGGAGACTACTCCTTCGCCTCCCTAGGCTGCTGAGGCTGATTGGGAACCTGGCCTTACAGGAATCTCCCTAGGAGTCCCTGGCGGACGAGACGCTCGATTTCGTCTTTAAGTCTGCTACACTATTCAGTGGTATGCCCAATCCCTCGATGGAACTCGCAATACCTAGACTGGTCGCTCCTCGGATTCGGGGCTGATGCCCGAGGTGTGCGGAGCTCTGGGTTGTTCTGAATGGTGTAGAGTACATTCATTCTGGTGGTGTTTAATGGGGTGTAGACCCTGGGCGACTGTGGACCCAGGTCTCTCCAGGGATCGCGACGACGTTCTTCGCTGCGACAACCCTCGCCGCGCCGTTCTTCTCGTCCACGAGGGGCTTGATCTGACCCCCTCTTACTCCCTTGGCTACCTTCGAACTGTCTACGGTGCGCTTCGATGGCCTCATCGGCAGCTATCTGAGCTTCAACTCGGTGAACGAGGTCAGGATAACTTGGCACGGTTTCTCTCATTAGAGCTGAGTAAAAGCCACTTGGGTGGAGGCCTCCGAGGAAAACTCCTCGTAAGAGTTCAGGGTCGACTCCCGGGATCTGTCGAGCCTCATAAGTGAAGCGTAGGAAAAAATCCTTCAGAGTTTCTCCGTCGTTCTGGCGGATTCCTGAGAGATGGGAGGGATCTTGGACAATCTTTCGGTTGGCGATGAACTGGTCCACGAACTGCTGCGCCATTTCTGTGAAGTTGTTGATGGCCCCATCCCGCAGGGAGTGGAACCAAATGCGCGCTTGTCCCTTCAAGGTTGCCGAGAACACTTGACAGAGGAGCTGATCTGGGGCGCTGTAAATCCTCATGATGGTGGTGAATTGATTGACATGTTCCAACGGGTCGTCCGTCCCGTCGAATGTTTCGATGTTGGGAAGTTTGAAACCATTTGGAACTGGATGGGACAAGACTTGAGGTGATAGTGGGGAGCCGTGGTGTGCGGGGCGGCGGGCAAGAGCTGCACGTCGCCCTGCCTGGCCGTACTATTCTGCTATCATATCGCGTATCTCCTCTCGTGTGGTTCTTTCTATTGCTCGATCAGGAACAACTCTTCCAGGGCGATGGTGATGGTGGTCCGCTCCTGGTCCTCTGGCCGGCGAAGCAGGATATACGGAGCTTGCGGCGTCGGAGAATTCTTCTGAGGCTTCTTCTTCTCGAACGGCTTCCTCATTCGGAACATGAGTCGGAGTTGGGGGCGGCGGAACGTTCACAGTTGGAGGTTGAACGGGAGCTCGAGGAGCCCCAAGATTTCTTACAAGGGTTAGCATCTCGACTTGCTGCTCTTCCATTTATCGTATGTGTCCTTCTAGTATTATCGCGGGCGCAAGCACTGCTTCTTCTGCTAGAGGCGCAATGCTAAGCGAGTGGGAGGGAGCTGGGTCGACGCGCCCCTCTGGGATTGATCCTTCAGTAGTGCAGGCACTTCTTCTCGCCATTGCAATTGGCGGCTAGTGCTACTTTGCAGAATTTCGGGAACGTTAACTCGCTTCCCATAGATGGCGTCAAACTGTTGCGGGTCGCTTGGGTGCTCTTGGTAGACCGGTTGACTTGAACCGTCTTAGCTCTGATGCGAACCAAGCGCGCTAACAGTCAATTTGAGATTCGTTGAGTGCACTGAGACTTTTTAACGTGGAAAACCCGGAAAGGGTAAAAAACCACGCGGCCGCCCCGCGCGTACTCTCGCACTGGCGGTTGGCGGTAAAAATGGCGGGTTCGGTTTGCTCTGCCACTCACCCCCACTACTTACTTTAGTGGGGGGAGTGTGTTGTGTGAGTAACCGTCACCCGGCCATCCTTTTATAGATGAGAGCCTATGTATGAATTCCTATCAGACCTGGATAATGATGATCTGATGTTTGAGTAGACTAAAGATCAATTATCAGTTTGAGTTTTCAGTTCTATTTACTTCTATGTTTGGAACCCCGGTTTGTGCTTAGATATTACTCTAAGGGTTCATTTGGGGCGGCGTTTCGCCGCTCCGTTTGGGGCAAACGCTGCCGGAAGGCGGGTAAACAAACGCCTTCCGGCAGCGTTTGCTCCGGTTCGATCCGCCGCCTTCTGAAAAACGCAGCAAAAAGCTGCTAATCAATCCGCCGGTGCCCCCCTCCAGTTCGATCCGCCGCCCGGCTCCTCCCGCCCCCGCCTTCAAACGCCGCGCCAAACAAAGCCTAAAACTCATATTTACGTTTCTGAAAAACTCATTTTTTGTCGTTATTAACTCGTGTTTTAAGTAATCTGTTGTGTGGTACCATTTATAAACAATATAAGAGGAGATTGTTAAAGTATATTTATATCAAGGTAATAGATTCTTATTGGGTTTGGAGTGGATCAGGTAGGCATCCAATAACCTGTCAGAGATTTAGGATTACACCTATAAATACTCATGCTTGGGGCAACGTGGAGATCGTTCTAAAATTGACGGTCACACGGGATGCTTCAAGCACTATAACATGGTCAGTGTTGTTATTGGGGTGAAAAGTGTCCCCAACTCCAAACTCAGCAGAAAACGAGATGAGGGGTTGTGAGTGGTCAATTACTATGTGTTGCGAGTACTAAGGATAGTTGGTCGGAAAATAATATATCCAGTGAGTACCATGGCGAGGAGATAAGGGTGCCACGTGCGGCGAGGCAAGATTTCGCTCAAACGAACTTCAGTTGTGCGCAATGCTATTGATTGTTGAAAATGAGTTACAACAACGTTACAAGGTGCAAAAATAGCTTTATGTTAAGGTACTCGCAAGTTCTGTTCTTGAACGTGCGAGTATTGGGGAGTACTTGGGTTGATTTACGATGTCTTTAAAGTTACTGTTCACGGCCTATTTATATGCCAAAAATATGAGCTGCCTACTTAAAAGGTGTGATAAAAAATGTTGAGTATGCAGACCTGAGTGGTCCATGAAACCTCCGTGGCAGTCAACGAGTACTCCTCTGGAGGTATGCGGGTACACCATAGCTGAGATGGATGGACGGCGAGATCTTCAACTTTGTGCAGGAAGCAAGCCATCATCCTCATCATCGACGACGAGTATGATGAAATTTGGGTAGACAATTGGACCTTGATCGGTGCTGGATCTTGATATGTGATGGATCTCGATCGATGCTAGATCTTGATCTGTGATGGATCTCGGTCAATGCTCGACCTCGAACAGAAATGGGAGCCTGAGAGAGAAGATGATCTTGGTCGGCGAGGACGGCAACTCGGGATTCGGGGGCGGAACAATTGCTTGGTACTCGGAGAAAAAATACCAAGCTAATTTTATAATTTTCTTTCTTTTTTATAAGAAATGATCACAAAATCTACGTGGCAAAAATTATGGGAATGTTTATGCTTGTTGCAACCGAATCAGATAATTATGCCCAAAGTTGTAGAAAAATGAGGGGTGCCGAGAAGAGAGATTCGAACGAAAAACAAAAGAAAAATCACAGAGAACACACAAATTTAAGAGGTTCACCCAAAACCGGGCTACGCCCCCTATCCCGCCTCCGCTTCGCCTTCTTGTATTCACCAAAAAGATTACAAAACACACAATGTTACAAGGATCAAAACCGGTCCTACCTCGCACCCCTCTCTTTGGACAAGAAACGGAGGAACCACCGTCGGAAACGCCTCTCCACGAATCTCCTCGTAGACGCCTCCAAAACCCTCAGCCGAAAACCGCTAAGAAGAACCCTTAACCCTAGATTCGGGTTACACGCCTATAAATAGGCCACGGAACCGAAACCCGGATATCCGCACACCCGGATATCCTAAACCGCCGGGGGCTCGCCGCCCCCGGACCCCCGCGTTCACTGGTACATCAATCATCGGAGAGAGTCACGCTCCAACGTCTCTAAGCTCACGTGGGCTAACCCTGTGTGAGAAACAAGAGAGCCGGAAGTGTTCGCCAACTCCAACAAAAGTTAGGATTAATTGACTGTCATGAGCCTTATTCATCTCCCGGCAAAACGTTGGGTAATAGTTGGATTCTCCACCAACATGTATATATAGGCTTATAAGCTCGCCGCACCAGGTGCGTCGTGTGCGCCCGATGGTCAGGACTCGCTCGACAAGCACGGGCGCACAGTCCGCGTGCGCATGTTACTTCCAATCGTAGGTTAAGCACACGTACTCCGTGATGCGACCGACCGTTATTAAACTATTAAGCAAGAATAATTTTGGAAGGGAAGCTTCCAACTTCCTTCCTTGTGAGCTGTTTTAATCCACTGCTATTAATATTCTAAAGCTTAATTCATTACCTGGCCCGCCTCTTTCTCCTTCACACACGGCATTGGTGACGAACATTCGCAACCTATTCTCTCAACTTTCTCTTTGGCTCCGTTTGGCACAACTTTTTTGCTCCAGTGAGTTTGGGCAAAATCGTCACCGTCACAAATGTATGTTTTGCACGACAACAATTATGACCGCCATAAAAAAAACGAAAACTAGTTTTAAACATAAAAGCGAATGTAGTTCCTTAGGCGAGGTCGATCGTTCAATCTCTACCTCATGTTAAAATACTTCTTAGTTGTATCTTCGTGGAAATCCATATCAATCTTGGAGGAGAAAATTATAATTATGTCCTTCAAAAAAGACAAAATTAACTATAAAATAAATAAAAAGGACAAATTTATGATACTTTTCTAACTAAGACTCTGTTTGGGAGGCCGACTGTGCGTTCCCTGCCAACGCAGCGCCGGCAGGGTGGGGCGTTTGTTTTCTCCTACCGCTTTTTCGAGTAAAGTGGAGAAAATGCTCAGTCTGTGAACCCGGGCCCCTTCCTCCAATCCGAAACGCGTCCGGCCTTCCAAACAGAGCCTAAATGAAAATAGATGAGAGGGAATTGAAGGTATATATGTGGCACTGGAATACGAAAAAATTTTAAGTGGGTGTAACGTACCTTGCGCATGGTGCGGGGAGTTTTCTGTCCGTTGGATGTACGATCAGACTACAAGCCGAAATCCAGTAAACAAAACAGAGCGCCTTGCTGGATCGAACGGTTGACAGCCAGTCCACGCTGGATTGGACGGCTGTTAGCTAGGTAACGCACCATGCTCATGGTTCCTTAACCCCACTTAAAAAATTTCCCTGGAATACGAAGTACGACTATATATTAATAAAATATTATTTCCTTCTAAAATCTTGTTTTTTACTCTTTTGGTGTGATCAAATGCATCGCCGTCCGTCCATCGATACCAAGCAGGAGGACTGCATTTTTGCCGCTTCCTTGCCGGCGCGACGCACCTCCGACCTGCTCTAGCTGAGATTTCTGATCTACCAGTAGTACATAAACATGCATACCCGGCGGCGGAATTATGATTTTAATATAAATAAAAACATAATTTTAAGTTTTTTTTAAGTTTTTGCTCGTGTGAGTTTGGACAATGATATCGCTGTCATAGAATGTATGTCCGGCATGACAATGGTTTTGACCGCCACCAAGAAAAGAAAACTAGTTTGAACATAAAGCGGATGAAGTTTCTTAGGTGTGGTCAGGTGTTCACGAACGATAGTTCATAACCACTATGTTCGTTACAGACAGCGCCACGCCAAGCGAATGATAGTACTTTTTTGTTGGGATTTTCGGTATGGAAGCGCAATCCCCAGGAACAACTAAATACAGAGTCACAAGACAATTATTAGAATCGAGTCTGGGTAAGGCGTGTGGTCACTACCCTAATGTACAACCCCGATATTCGCCAGGAGATGGGCATAGAGTGAGAGGTCAACAGACGAAAGAACTAACAAGGAAGGCGAGCCAGAGCCTCAAAGGTTGCTCGCAGGAAGGCAGACGAGTCAGGCACTCGCCGGCTGCTCGCGAGAAGGCGGGCGAGCCGGGTCCTCGCGGTCCGCTCGCAGTGGTTTTCTGGGCGAGCCGGATTCTCACGGTCGCGAGGGGAGCCCATGTGGGTGTGTAAGGACCCCCCTTTTCAAACCAAGGGATCCTTATGCCCAGGGCGAGCGTCCCCCCAAAAGGTTCGCGTGTCCGAAGAGGTCTTACCCTCTTACCTGACCCACGACCCAAATGGCGGAACATTCGACTTGTAAGGCTATTGCATCATTACAGAAAAACATTCACAGAGTATAAAAATTTTGTCTCACAAGATTTTCCTAAAACAGAGCCTAAGACCACCAAAACAGAGGGTGAAGTTAACTAAAAATAACTGTTTTCTGGCAAAACAGGTTTTGAACCTTAGATTGCACTGTTAGGGCTAAATTTAATTTACTCTGGGTCTGTAAATCAGAAAGTACAAAACATGAAAGTTGTAGTACAAATATTTATCTACCATATCATGTCTCACAAGCTTTTCCTAAAACAGAGCCTAAGACCACCAAAACAGAGGGTGAAGTTAACTAAAAATAACTATTTTCTGGCAAGACAGGTTTTGAAACTTAGATTGCACTTTTCGGATGTAAAAATGAATTTGTTAAGTACTTTAAAACAGAAAACATATAACATGGAAGTTGTAGTGTAAATAAGTATCTACAACATTGTGTCTCACAGCAATCTTCCAAATCTACCTCTATGATAATTAAAAATTCGTTTTAAGAACGCTAAAATTTCCGAAACTAGTGACAAGATTTATGGGCAAAGGAAAAATAAAGGACCCGCGCACTATTCTTGACACAGACCGGTGGCTGCATGCGAGCCGAACAATAAATCCGTGCAGTGGGGAGTGCACCGGATTATATTTCCGAACAAATATGTAGGTGTATTGTATATATTTATATACATACACATATACGTATAGGTATAAAAATATATATAAATTTATGCATATAACTATTTATAAATAATTTTCATATATACATATGTATACACATGTATATTAAAATTTTATACGTAAATATATATATATAGTATAACTATTTACGCATATATATTTTTCTGTTAAGATATATAACAACTATCAAAACATATAAAAATCTATATATATATGTATGTATATGTAAAACATGTACGATATATATATATAAAAACTATATACGCGTACATATATATAATCCTTCTCTTACGGCTCTCCCCGCCACCGCCGGCGGGGAAAATATGGCCGGCCGCCGCCTCCGGCAGGAGCGCCCCGGGAGGGCGCTCCGACGAAGCCTCCACCGGCGGCCTACCACCACCGGGGGCCTACCACCACCGGCGGCGCCGGCGGTCTGCACCAACAGGAAACGGGCTCACGGTGGCTGCATGCATGCAGCCACCGTGAGGCCATGCGGACGGCCCCTTGCCCGGCCGGAGCACTTGCTGCTCCGGCCACCACCCTCGATGGCGTCGCCCGGGGGGGGGGGGGGGGGCGTTCCATCAGGACGACGGTCGGCGGCCTTCCGCCGCCGCCGCCGGCGGCGACCTAGAGAAATATTCTCCAGGTCCAAGGTGGCCGTCTGCCATCTTGAAGCTGGGAGGAATTACGGGCCTCCCCGCCGCCGCTGGTGGGGGTTCTAGCTTCGGCCACTACCCCCAGCGGGAGTACCCCTGGGAGGGCCTCCGGTGGGGTGACTGCCGGCGGCCGGCCGCCGCCGGCGGTGGCCAGAAAATAAAAAAAAATGTATATATATATTAAAATTTTCTGTTTGGAAGGAGGTCGCCGGAGCGGCTTCCGACGGATCTCCTCGCCTCAAGGGCCTTGAGGAAGGGTCGTTGAGACTCTTCCTCCCCTTCACACGCCCCACGCAAGGCCGAAGCCCGCGGTGGTGACGGAGATTCGTGGTGGCGGTCCGAAGCTTCCAAGGCCGGGATCGCCGGCTCCGGTGGTCGGAGACGGCGGAGGTCGACGAGAAGAGATCTAAGGGCAAGGAGGAGTCATGAGAACTTACGTTCGTGCCGTTTAGGCGAGGGGATCGTCGCGCGGCCATTGCTAGTGGTGGAGTTTGCCGAAGTTCGTGGAGGAGGCTCGCCGGAAGGTCACCGGGGCTTGGTTTCTTGCTGGTTAGGGAGGTAGGGTGTGGGAAAAACGAATTCCTAAGTGGAGGGGGGGTTTATATAGGAGGTGGTGGTTGCTTTAGGGTTTGGGGAGGAGTTAAAGCCCCCTCCCTTGATGAATCCCCCCACCCCCCCCCCCCCCCCTTTAACATCTCAGACGGTCAAGCCCTTCCCAAAGCATTGGGAAGGGAAAGGAATCAATTCTCATGGCTGGTAGTTAATGGTATTGATGAAGGGGGTTTAAATGTAATTAATAAGGCTTAAAACGAATTATTTCATTAATTATATTTTATTTTTAATTCAAATATTTATGGAAGCATGGTTAGGTCATTTATGATTTTTATAAATTATTTTATAATTTTTTGATATCGTTTTCTATTTATTTTATTTATTTGATGTTTTAAATATAGTTAAATCAAAATAAATTGATTTTATATTAAATCTTTGATTTTAATTAATATAACACCTTCATATATTCACAGGACCCTATGATAAAATTTTAGGAGAAAAAAATATCATTTTCTATTTTTTTCAACCCCTTTATTATTTAAATAAATAATTACTCTATAAAACATATTTTCATAAATCATTTAAATGTACTTATTTACATTTTTAATTGCCCATCCTATTCAAAATATTATTGGAATGTTGCGATAAAATTTTCGGAGTTAATTGGGGTTCGTTCGTCACGATTCAAATTATTCTTTTATTTTCGTAATTTAATAGTTATTTAATAACTAAGTATATTATTTGAATAATAAAAATAATAATTCAGAGGTCTCTCCTCTATTCATAGTATAATACATCATTTTTGACTGTCGGCGAGTCAACGCATCTTTAGTCAGCAATTTGATCGAGTCGAATAATTTGGTGTGCGTTTAGACTAATTAGGGTAATTTGAATTTTGTGCGATTCATGTTGATCAAATTGACGAGTTTGTGTCATAATGGTCAATTTGATTCGTTTGGAGTATTTGTGCACTTTTATGTATTATTTGGCCTTACTAAGATCTAACAGGTCGATTCATACACCTAGGGTCATTGTTTCCGTCTAAGTTAAAAATGTTCATGTAACCCGGTGAGCGAATTTTGCGACTTAATGGGTCAATAATACCCAATAGAGTACTAACATATCATTCGGGTGCCAACCATGCCCACAAAACCCTAGTGGTTCAATTAATCACGACGGGGTCTAGAAATTCGAAATTGGGATGTTACAGGGTGGCTCGCCCAGTAAGGGTTCATAGGTGTTTTTACCTAGAAACCCCTGGTGGTCTGCAGTTAGCCCCTTCAAACAACGGAGTTAGGCTGTTGGCAGACCATTTTGGGATGCGTATAGTAAGAATATAGCGCGGGATTCCACTATTGGCAGACCACGAACACAAAACTATAAATAGACCTTGAAGGGCACCTTGGGAGAGGATTCCAATCTCAGATTATGAGCTTCTTCCTCCCTAAGTTACCTTGTGTTAGCTCTCTAGCTCTCCAAGGTGCCCAGTCTCAGCTTTGGCTTGGGAGGGGAAGCGTTCAATGATCTTCCGGGTTTGTGGTTGGACCTCCTTGCGGCGACTAAGGTCTAAGTCTAGTTCCGAATCTTCAGTCTGCTCTTTCCGAGGGATCAGTAAGGGCTAGCTGCCCCTCAACTCGTTGAGGGCCCGAGCTTCACAAGAGACCGAGAAATCGGTTTCAACACCTAAAGAAGTTACACCACCCTCCGGCAAAGTTTTCAACTGATGCTCACTCCTCCAGGGTACAACACCAGGCTAGATCTCGAATACGTGCGCGGACACCGAAGAAGCACAAAGCACCAACTCCCACTTGATGAAGCAAACGTCAAGAAAACAAAAGTACCGAAGAAAGGTCGCAAGAACGAATAGGAAGAAGAAACAGTTTCGATAGATTGTCTAAGTGATTCAGAAAATCTCTTAATATAGGAGTCTCGAAAAATAGCATGAAAAAAAAAAACCGTAATAAATTTCAGCAGTTATAATTGGTAATAGTTAATTGAGTAGAAGGACGTTGAATTTCCAACGCAAATGAATTATTACGAAAATACGCGTAAAAGAAACGGTTAGAAAATGTAAAACGACAGAGGTTATGTCGAATTCATATCGATGTTGCATCGAGTTTGTATCGAGGCTACTCGACGTTGCGTCGAGTCCTTGTCGATGCGTCGAAATCATATCGACGCTACTCAACGTTACGTCGAGTTATTATCGACGCAAGTCGAGTAAAGGATGCGTGGATTTCATATTGACACAAGTCTAAGTTACTTGGACTTCTATTAGACGCAAGTCCAAGTTGCTTGAACTTCTATTCGAAGCACGTCCAAGTTGCTTGTACTTCATCAAAACAAGTCGGTTTGACTTAAATCAAGTGGTTCAAAACTATTTTGCAAAAAAAATACAATTCAATTCAATTATTCCCGAAATCCAAAATCAGGATCCGATGTGTGCGCACATGTGGCTCATAGTTCCTCCTTATGCTTTTAAAAAAAAAAAATAAGGAGTGATTTTCTTTATATACTCACAAACATGAGATGTGATAAAGATTGTGAGACTAAATGGTCATCCTTTCTTTTATGAAATGTTTCCCTCTAAATAATTTGGATTCCCTTTATTTGGTTTTGGAGCTTTTTATCAAGTATGAGGAGCTCAGCATCAACACCAAACAATGCTCAAATAAAAACATTATAAATTAAATGTAAAATTTCTAACAGTTGGCACAACGACCATTGATGATCTCGAAGTTGCTGATGATTATTTATAGCAGATAGGTACCCCCTAATTCGGGCTGCGAATAGCCAAAGCACCCGCCTCATTTGGTGGAGGAAATAGAGTTGACCAATATAAATCCCACTAGCCCCGTAACCACCCAACATGGGGGGTGCAAATAGTAAATTCCTCCATCATGAGGTGCAAATACTAAAATCCTCCAACATGGGGGTGCAAATAATAAATTCCTCCATCATGTGGTGCAAATACTAAAATCCTCCAACATGAGCATGCAAATAGTAAATTCCTCCATCATGGGGGTGCAAATAGTAAATTCCTTCATCATGGGGTGCAAATACTAAAATTCTCCAACATGAGGGTAAAAATAGTAAATTCCTCCAAACGGGTGTGCGTATAACACATAAATTGGTTATGGTGTGCGGGTAGCCGCATAACTATCACAACCACCGTAACCACCCACTATGGGTGGATGTAAATGTCCATATCGGGTTGCGTATAGAATAATACCAAAATAATATGTGTCTCAAACCATATAAGCCCGGTCAGTGCATAACAATTGTGGTGGTTACGGTCTGCGAATAACTAGATAACTACCGTAACCACATCTGGGGCCTATAAATAGAACTCCAAAACTTCTCTTTTTTCCATCCTTTTTCCCTCCTCCTTTCTCTTCCTCTTGATGATCTCCCTCCTCTTCGAACTCACCCTTGAAGGAACCTTCAAGCACTTCGAAGACGGACGAAGATCTCCATACTCTTTTGAAGATCTCCTCCCTCTTCGAAGATCTCCTTCCTCTTCGAAGATCTCCTTCCTCTTCCTCTTGAAGATCTCCTTCATCTTCAAAGACGTCCTTGAAGAATCTTCAAGCACTTCGAAGACGGACGAAGATCTTCATCCACCTTTGGAGATCTCCATCGCCTTCAAAGACTCCTTCGAAGATCTTCGAGCACCTTGATGATCCTTCGAAGGTCTTCTTCCGCTCTCAAGACCGCTCCAAGCGCGCCTCCGTGCGCTCCGCTCCAAGAGGGCCTTCGTGCCCTCCGCTCCAAGAGCGCCTTTATGCGCTCCGCTCCAAGCGCGCCTTTGTGCGCTCCGCTCTCAAGACTGCTCCAAGCACGCCTTCGTGCGCTTCACTCTCAAGATCGCTCCAAGCATACCCCTGCATACACAACAGCAAGCGTGTCAGCCACCGGCAAGACCTGTACTCCAAACTTCTCTCGTGCAACAAGAGACAAGCCGCAGAGACAAAGACACACATATCATATCGATTCAACCTTCAAGCAACAGTAAAAATCTCCAGAGCGCTCAGAGCGCAGCATTCCCCTCCGCAGCAGATAAAAGACTTGCCTCCGTGAGCGGTGGCTTGTCACCCACCGAGCATATCCCTCTTAACAATTGTAACGAGAGGCGGCATGTCGCTGATCAAAGGTTTGCCCTTCTCCCCGCAATAGGTTGCAGCGTCGCCAGGGCCTGCCCTCTTACGCTCGCAAATGGTTCGAAGTGTTTGCCCTTCACCGCCACTATCAACGACATCCCCCAGGGCGGTAACGTGAACTTCTCACTACTCGGCTTGAATCGTCCGTCATTCTCCCACATAGTAGGTTTCAACACCACCTGGGTCTCGTCCTCTAAACCGCGTCACCAAGGCCTGCCCTCCTCGCGCTCGCAAATGGTTCAAAGCATCTTCCCTTCATCGCTACTATCAAGACATCACTCAGGTCGGTAACACGAACCTCTCACTAATCGGCTCGAATCGTCTGTCATTCGCTCACGTAGTAGGTTCTAACACCACCTGGGCCTCGTCCTCAAAACCGCGTCGTAAGGGCCTGCCCCCTCGCACTCGCAAACGGTTTGAAGCGTCTGCCCTGCACCGCTACTATCAACGACATCCCCCAGGTCGGTAACGCGAACCTCTCACTACTCGGCTCGAATCGTCCGTCATTCGCCCACTTATTAGGTTCCAACACCATCTGAGTCTTATCCTCTAAACCGCGTCGCCAAGGCCTGCCCCCCTTGCGCTCGCAAACGGTTCGAAGCGTCTGCCCTTCATTGCTACTATCAACGACATCCCCTAGGTCGGTAATGCGAACCTCTCACTGCTCGGCTCGAATCGTCTGTCATTCGCCCACGTAGTAGGTTCCAACACCATCTGGGTCTCGTCCTCTAAATCGCGTCGCCAGAGCCTGCCCCTCGTGCTCGCAAATGGTTCGAAGCATTGGCCCTTCACCGCTACTATCAATGACATCCCCTGAGTCGGTAACGCGAACCTCACACTACCCGACTCGAAGCGTCTGCCCTTCACTTACGTAGTAGGTTCCAACATCATCTGGGTCTCGTCCTCTAAACCATGTCGCGAGGGCCTGCCCCCCTCACGCTCGCAAACGGTTCGAAGCGTCCGCCCTTCACTGCTACTATCAACGACATCACCCGGGTCGGTAATTCGGACCTCTCACTACTCGACTCGAAGCGTCCGCCCTTTGCTCACATATTAGGTTCCAACACCACCTAAGTCTCGTCCTCCAACCGCCAACATCAAAAAAGCAAAACACAGTTGACCTCGCAAAACGTCGGTTCCAATACCACAAAAGCTCTACTATCATAAGTCAGTGCTCAAAGCTAGAATAGTGGGCAAACAATCAAGCAACGCTCAAGGAGCGGCCAAAACTCCATAAACAAAGTACAAAGCTACTGCATGATGCAAATGTGCAAAGAAACGGAGAGGGCGAAGCCACACCTCATCCTTATTAACATCAGAGCCCCTCTCTCACCCTTGAAGAGATCTCCGATATCAAGCTCGGTTATATCTCAACTGCATGACAACACCGCCATACAGGGGAACTTGACCCTCAGACTTGCAGGTAGTCATGAATATAAAAACCGGGCCTGACGGGCCGGCCCGAGCCCGGCCCTATCAAGGCCCGGTCAAGCCCGGCCCGGTTCAGGCCCGAACCGGGCCGAGCCCTTACCCGGGACCCTGAAAGGGCCCCGGTTTGGCCTAGCTACCCGGCCCAGTCCGGGCCGGGTAAAGCCCGAAAATCGGGCTAGCCCGAGACCGGGCCGGCCATAGCCCGATCCGGTCTCGGGCTAGGCCCGATTGAGCCTAACGGCTCTTATTAGAGCCGTTAGGCTCATGGCAGCATGGCTGCCACGTGGCAGCCATGCTGCCATGAGAGAGCAGCCAACGACTCTCTCAAGAGAGCCGTTGGCTGCTCTTTTTTTTTTTTTTTTTTTTTTAATTAATTTTTTAATTTAAAAAAAAACCTATAAATACACCCCCTCCCCTCTCTCTTTTCTCACACCCCATCTCTCTCTCTCTCTCTCTCTCTTAGCTCTCCCAATGACGTCGTCCTTCACAACTCCAGCGTCGTCTTCCCAAAGTCCGGCTTCGGTGGTGGAGCACAACCGTAGAGCGAGTATTTGGGAGTATTTCGAGATGCAAGTCGGGACCGAAAGAAAAGCGCGCTGCAAGATGTGCTCGAAGTTGCTATCCATCAGCGGCAACTCGACGCTCGTTAGACACCAGAAGTCTTGCGAGTCGAAACAAGCTCCTCCCGAGTCAAGTCAAGTCCAAATTTCTGGAGCCGGACAGATTTGGACGTACGATCAAATGCGACAGCGAGAGCTGCAGGCGAAGTTCGTCATCAAACGTGGGCTGCCATTTCTCAATCATTTCTCAACGGCGCATTTTTTCATACTAGATGTGTTTGTCACGTCCTAAATTTAATGGTACAGGATAGTTTAAAAGCAATGTCACAATATATTAATAAAATTCGCGACATGTTAAAAGCAATTTATTGTACTAAACAACGAGCTCAAGATTTTAGAAAATTTTGTAAAGCACAAAATCAGAAATATTTGAAACCACAATTAGATATGCCTATTAGATGGAACTCAACCTATAAAATGTTAAATAGAGCCGTTCTACAAAAAGATCTTCTAATGGAATATTATAGTTTACTTAATATTGAACACGGTTTAGGTGAAACTGATTGTACCATAATAGAACATTATATAGATTTACTAAAATGTTTTTATAGGGCCACCGTTTCTTTATCTGGAGTGTATTATCCAACGAGCGCATTAGTAATTGAATATTTCGTACATATCACATAAAGATTTAGTTATTATAGACAACACCAAAGTTTGGCTCCTTTAATTAAAATAATGGAAGAATTTTTTTTAAAATATTATAGAGAAATACCGCCTATGTTTTCGTGCGCCGCCGCTTTAAATCCGCTACTTAATGTCGAAGGCATAGAAAATTTGATCGACGAATTTAATACTAATCTAACCTTAAATATAAATTATGATGAGTATGACCCCGTTAGTACTACAAGTTTTACTAATTTTTTTACGCAAAGTTATAATTATTACAATAACTTATACGGGTCACGACCCCGCGAAGAAATAACGCAACCCAAAACGAAGGATAGTCTTAAAAATAAAATTTTAGATTTAGCTTCTAGGAAAAAAGCGCGCACATCTGGTAGTTTAGATGAATTAGGATTATACACAAAAACTCAATTTAGCGATTTTATGAGTTCGGACGAGATTGAAAACTTCGATCTCTTAAATTGGTGGAAAGGTAAAGTTAATACCTATCATGTTTTGGTCTGTATGACCCGTGATTTATTAACTGTCCAAGCTAGTACAGTAGCTTCGGAGTCCGCTTTTCTCTTAGTGGCAGAGTTTTGAACGAGCGGAGGAGCCGGCTTAACGAAGATTCGCTGGAGATTTGCATATGCTACAAGCACTACTTGGACAGTTTAAAGAGGAAGCAACACATAACAGCATTGGAGGATAGCTCGGAGGAGATAGAAGACGAAATGGACGCGTTGAATCTACAAGATGATTAAATCGAGCAATTGTATTTTCAATTTTGTATTTTGTACGACTTAAATTTTGTATTTTCAATTTTGTACGAAATGGACGCGTTTGAAACTTTGTATTTTCAATTTTGTATTTTGTTTCAAATTTTCAATATTAATAAAAAATTTTTTCCAAATTTTCCATTTGTTCAATATTTAATTATTTTAAAAAATAAAAATTAAAAAAATTAAACTTTAAGTAAAAAAAAAAAGTGAAAAAACCGGGCCGGCCGGATCGGGCCCGAGACCGGCCCGGTCCTGCCCGGCCCGGGCCGGCTCGATTTCAGGGGAGGACCGGGCCGGGCCGGCCCGATGTAGGAAAAAGCCCGATCGGGCCCGGTCCAGGCCGGCCCGATCGGGCTTTATGTTCACGGCTACTTGCAGGTATCCCATACCGTCACTTTCAAACATCAACATGCTCCACAACTAATGAGGAGCGCCACTGTATGAATTTCCCCTGAGAGCAACGCCTCGCTACCTGAAGGACCAAGGAATCGCCGGAGTTTTCACGAGCAAAAGTCCGCAGGTACGAGCCCTGTCACACAAGTACCCGCCCCACGCCCACACAGCGTGCGGGCGCACATCCCGCGCGCGCACAACGCGCAGGCGCACTCCCTACACAGCGTGCGGGCAGCCTTCCCACACGCCCCGCGCACGCACAACGCGAGGGCGCACATCCCGCACGAGCACAGTGCATAGGCGCACGCCCCGCGCGTGCACAGCGTGAGGCCAGCCTCCCCGCGCGTGCGCGCTTCCCGCGCGGACACTCTTCCCGCGCGGGTGCGCTCCCCGCGCGCATCCAGCGCGTGGGCGCGCTCTCCGCTCGCGAGCGCACTCCCCCCCCGCTCGCACAGCGCGAGAGCGGCCGTCCTACACACGCACGTCGCGCGGACCCGCATCTCACGTGCACACGGCGCATAGGCGCACATCACACATGTGCATGTCCCACGCGCACACAGAGCACGAGCGCACTCCTTACGCACGCATCACGCGCGGGCGCCCCTTCCGCATGTGCGCAACCCACGAACGCATCTTCCTCACATCATTCCCAGCACACGATACGCCCAGTGTAAGTTCCTCCCTCTACACCTCCCGTGCATCTTACTACGCGCACATCCGCAAGCAAGCTCTCTGCCCGGTGGATAGCTTATCTTGTGCACCTCATAGACATTTTGTCATACAAACACCACCGCCAAACATTATGCGCGTCATCCAGATTTCGAGTAAAAGGCCTCGCTCTCCATTCGCTTCGACTTGAAGTTGCGGGGACTTGGGGGGGGGGGGGGGGGGGATGATAGGTACTTTTAATCCAGGCTGCGAATAGCCAAAGCACCGGGCTCATTTGGTGGAGGAAATGGGGTTGACCAGTGTAAACCCCACTAGCCCCGTAACCATCCAACATGGGGGTGCAAATAGTAAATTCCTCCATCATGGGGTGCAAATAGTAAATTCCTCCATCATGGGGGTGCAAATAGTAAATTCCTCCATCATGGGGTGCAAATACTAAAATCCTCCAACAGGGGGGGGTGCAAATAGTGAATTCCTCCAAATGGGTGTGCGTATAACACATTAATTGGTTATGGTGTGCAGGTAGTCGCATAACCACCGTAACCACTCACTATGGGTGAATGTAAATGTCCATAATCATATCGGGTTGCGTATAGAATAATACCAGAATAATATATGTCTCAAACCATATAAGCTCGACCTGCGCATAACAATTATGGTGGTTACGGTCTGCGAATAACTAGATAACAATCGCAACCACCTCTGGGGTCTATAAATAGAACTCCAACGCTTCTCTTTTTTCCATCCTTTTCTCCTCCTCCTTTCTCTTCCTCTTGAAAATCTCCCTCCTCTTCGAAGCCGCCCTTGAATGAACCTTCAAGCACTTCGAAGACGGACAAAGATCTTCATCCTCCTTCGAAGATCTCTTTCCTCTTCGAAGATCTCCTTCATCTTCGAAGACGCCCTTGAAAAATCTTCAAGCACTTCGAAGACGGACGAAGATCTTCATCCTCGTTTGGAGATCTCCCTCGCCTTCAAAGACTCCTTCGAAAATCTTCGAGCACCTTGAAGATCCTTCGAAGGCCTTCTTCCGCTCTCAAGACTGCTCGAAGCGCTTATGTGCACTCTACTCCAAGCGCGCATCCGTGCCCCCCGCTCCAAGCGCGCCTCCGTGCGCTTCGTTCCAAGCGCGCCTCAGTGCGCTCCGCACCCAAGACCGCTCCAAGCGCGCCTTCGTGTGCCTCGCTCTCAAGATCGCTCCAAGCATACCCTCGTATACGCAACAACAAGCGTGTCAGCCACTAACAAGACCAGTACTCCAAATTCCTCTCGCGCAGCAGGAGATAAGCCGCAAAGACAAAGACGCACAATGCACATCGATCCAACCTTCAAGCAGCAGTCAAAATCTCCAGAGTGCTTAGAGCGCAGCATTCCCCTCTCCAGCAAACAAAAGACTTAGCTCCGTGAGTGGTGACTTGTCACTCACCGAGCACCTACCTCTTAACAATTGTAACGAGAGACGATCTGTCACTCTCGAGTTCTTCATAACAACTTTGTACAACAACCAACAAATAGTGGAAGTTTTGGTCGGAACAGACCCGATCGCGTGGTCAATTGACGGATTTTTCACGTTAAAAAAATTGTGTTGTCAGCTTTCCTTTTTATGTGACTGTTTGCACGCTCGAACGCTCCCGGGCTAAGACGGTTCAATTTAGTCCGATCTACCGGACCCTTGAGTGGTCCGCAATAATATCTAAAACACAATTCTAATTGGTTCGAAGGTGGCCGAGGGCTACTCCGAATCACATTCTCTTCGGAGAGAGGCTGTGAGATTGTCGAAAATGGCTGCCTAGAAGGAGATCAGTGGATGGGCTGGGGCGGGTAACTGAAGGGAATGAAGGTCGCAGATAACGACGTCTCCCACCGATCAATAGAGCCCAAAAAACTGAGAAAGAAAAGCCAACAAAACAAACACAATAGAACACAGAGATATATGTGGAAAACATTCACCACTTGAAGGTCAAAAACCACGGGGCACGGCACAACAAAAATCCACTATAATAAATAAGGATTACAGAAATTATCTAGGTTTGCCCAAACCTAGAACGCCCACCGGATTTGACAAACAAATCCAACTCTCTCCACCACAAAGATGAACACACAACTTCTCTACAACATGATAAAACCCTACTCTCTTTTCAAGCACAATAGCAAGCGAAAACGAGAAAGAGAACACCTTGAACCGTAGACGAAGAGGCCTTTGAAAAGGTAGAGAAATCTCCTCCAAGTACCACTGAGGAATCAACTCCTCCTTCCGGCAACAGAATGGCGGCGATAGCCTTCTCCAAGAGCAGCGGCGACAGCCTTAATCTTCCAGCGACAGGGGAGGCGACAACCCTAACCTCCAACGACAAATCTGTCCAAGATGGCGGCAGCGACATCCCCTCCAAAACCAGCGGCGACAACGCCTCTTCAACCTCCGATAGCAGCGCCGGCAACCCCTCCTTCAACGCACCGGCGGCGGTTCTCCAAGAACGAGAGAAGAAGAAATGGGGGACGGCTGTACACGATCGGGAGAGAGAGTAAGGCACGATCCACCCTAACCCCTCCTCATTAAGCAATGAAAAACTGTTCACGCCAAAAGCTGGTCCGGTTCAGCTTGAAGCGGTCCAAGAAAAAACACCTAGATTTTGCTCCACGCCAAAAGACAGAACTAAAAGAGTTGCAACCTGCTTTTTAATAGGTTGCAACCTTTTTGCTGAAATAAAAAATCTGCACGCCAAACACCTTTAGGGGCTGAACCCCAACAAACTCCCCCTTCAGACCATAAAGGGGAGTTCTCCATCTTGACTCCTTCAAGTGGACATCATGCCGATCAACCGCCGGCAAAGATCATGCTTTTCCCTTGGGACGACCTTCGTCATCATATCCGAAGGGTTTTCATCCGTGTGGATCTTCTCCACCACCAACAGCTTCTCCTCAACTGCATCCTGAATCCAGTGATACTTCACGTCGATGTGCTTCGTCCTGGAGTGAAAGGCGGGATTCTTGTCCAAGAATATAGCACTCTGATTGTCACAAAATACTGTGTACACGTCCTAAGACCAAGCTCAAGCATGAACTTCTTCATCCAAATAAGCTCCTTTGACGCCTCAGTCAACGCAATATACTCAGCCTCCGTTTGTCGACAATGCCACGCACTTCTGAGGCCTTGACTGTCATGACACTGCTCCCCCTCCAAAAGTGACCACGAATCCAGAAGTGGATCTCCTCGTGTCAACATCTCCTGGCATGTCCGAGTCCGAGTACCCGATAGGTTCTGGTGGACCTCCACCAATCTTTAAGCAAAGGTCTGAGGTACCTCGGAGATAACGGAATATCCATTTCACAGCACTCCAGTGATCTTTCCCTGGGTTTGCCAAGTAACGGCTCACAGATCCCACAACATGAGCTATGTCTGGCCTAGTGCAGACCATAGCATACATCAAGCTCCCCACTGCAGATGCATAAGGAATATGACTCATCTCTTCCACCTCCTCCTCAGATGAAGGACTTTGAGAACTAGAAAGTCTGAAGTGCCCGGCTAAAGGAGTAGCAACGGGTTTTACCTTGTCCATCATGAACCTCTTCAGCACTTTCTCCACATACTCAGACTGAGATAGCCATAGTTGACCGGCACTCCTATCCCTGGTGATTTTCATTCCAAGAATCTTCCTTGCCGGTCCTAAATCCTTCATTTTAAAGGACTCACCGAGCTCCTTCTTCAACTCAGCTATGCTTGCCTTGTCATCCCCAACAATCAGCATATCATCTACGTACAGCAGCAGAATAGTGAAAGCCTTCTCAGTCCTCTTCACATATACGCAGTGATCAGCCCTGGTCCGTTGAAATTTGCTCTTCATCATAAAAGCGTCAAATTTCCTATACCACTGCCTGGGTGCCTGTTTCAACCCATAAAGGCTCTTCTTGAGCCGGCAGACCAGATGATGCTTCCCCTTAGCCACAAAGCCTTCGGGCTGCTCCATGTATAGCTCTTCCTCCAAATCACCATGCAGAAATGTCATCTTGACGTCCATCTGCTCGACTTCAAGATCCATGGAGGCAGCCATACCCAACACCAGTCTGATAGAGGACATCTTCACCACTGGGGAAAAAATCTCATCGAAATCGATACCTTGTTTCTGACTGAAACCTTTCACTACAAGTCTCATCTTGTACCTCGGCTGAGAGAGATTTCCATCCAACTTCAGCTTGAAGACCCACTTGTTCTTCAAAGCTCTCTTCCCTTTAGGCAATGGGACTAAATCATACGTCTCGTTCTTCTGAAGGGAGTAAAACTCCTCTTCCATAGCAGCTGTCCAAGCCTCACGATCTTCAGCACTCTGAGCCTCCTCATAGGACTCAGGCTCTCCACTATCTGTAAGCAAAATATACTCATGAGGGGAATACCTGATATTGGGCCTTCTGACTCTCTCAGATCTGACAGGAGGAACCTCCACCACAGGTGGCACATCAGCTGGCAGAGCTCCCCCTACATCCGGAATCATCTCCTCATCAGGAATAAGCTCACCAACTTCCTCCTCAGCATGCCCATCATCAACAACAGTCTCTACTGGCCCATCATCAACATAGAGTCTCTCCTCCGCAGGTGGAAACTGTGGAACCTGTGAATCCACAGCATTCTGCTCACCAACCACTTGATCTTCAACAAAAATCACATCTCTGCTTCAGATCATTTTCTTGTTCACGGGATCCCAGAGTCTATATTCAAACTCCTCATGGGGAAATCCCAACAAGATGCACTCCCAAGACTTCTCATCAAGCTTCGATCTCTCTTCCTTGGGGACATAAACGTGAACTTTGCACCCAAACACCCGCACATGTCCGTACGACACTTCCTTCCCGGACCAAACACGCTCTGGAATATCACCATTCAGAGGTGCCGAAGGAGACAGATTTATCAGATGTACAGCAGTTTGCACAGCCTCAGCCCAAAACTGCTTACCAATGCCAGCTTGAGAAATCATGCATCTGATCTTCTCAATAATCGTCATGTTCATCCTCTTTGCCAACCCATTCTGTTGCGGTGTCCTCGGGATTGTCCTTTCATGTACTATGTCATGCTCTCTGCAGTAAGCATCGAAGGCACCAGTGTACTCTCCCCCGCTGTCAGATCGAACACGCTTTATTTCTTTACCGGTCATCTTCTCCACCTTCGCTCTGAATTCTTCAAATTTTGCTAGAACATCACTCTTCTGCTTCACAGAGTATGCCCAGACTTTCCTGGAATGATCGTCAATGAACGTGACAAAGTAAGCGGCTCCGCCCACAGACTTGGGCTCAATGGGACCACACACGTCAGTGTGTATCAAATATAGTAACTCTGCCTTCCTCTTTGGTTCAGAATCAGCAAAGGAAACACGTTTCTGCTTACCGGCTAAGCAGTGCACACACGTGTTGGGAATCACTCCTGATAGCTCCGAAAGAACCTTGTTCTTCACCAAGATCTTCAAGCTCTTCTCACTGATATGCCCAAGCCTGCGATGCCATAACTCCATAGAGTCGCCCTCAGCAACATTCGCAATTGGGCCACAGATCTTGGCATTAGTGCGATAAAGGCCACATCACTTCCTTCCTCTGACTACCAACAAAGAGTCCTTCAGCAACCTCCAGGTACCTCCACCTTCAATGCTTGTGTAACCATCGTCATCAAGTCTACCAACGGAAATGAGATTCATTCTCAAGTCAGGAATGTGCCTGACGCCCTTGAGAACAATCTTCCCAAACTCAGTCTCCAAGTGGACATCACCACTGCCAATAATCAACGATTCACCGGAATTAGCCATCCGGATCACACCAAGGTCTCCCGCAGAATAGGTGTAGAAGTAATCCATGTGAGGAGTGCAATGATAAGATGCACCTCCGTCCACGATCCAGTCTGTGTCAACGCATTCCTGGCAAGACGACCCACTGCACTGCAAGCATAACGGCTCAGCCTCCACAATCGAGGTCGTCGCATCACCACGGGATTCTCCTACCTCCTTGGTCTTTCCCTTCAAGTCTTTTTTCATTTGGAAACAATCCTTATTGAAATGACCCTTCTTCTTACAATAGTAGCACTCGATGTCCTTCTTGGACTTGCCCCTAGACTTGCTCCTGGAAGTGCCCTTATTCTTCACATCCTTCTTCACAGACCCGCCTCTTCCTTCCATGAGGAAAACACCTGAATTGGAAGATCCAGAATCCTTCCTTCTCAACTCTTCGTTCAGAAGACAACTAGACGCCATCTCCATGGTTACCACCCCATCAGGTGCTGAGTTGCTCAACGACACTACTAGAGTCTCCCAACTCTCTGGTAAGGAGCTAAGGACCATCAGAGCTTGGAGTTCATCTCCCAAGGTAATCTTCATGGACTCCAACTGATTGATAATACTTTGGGCAAGGTTCAGGTGCTCAGTCATCTGCGAACCTTCCCGATACTTCAAATTAACAAGCTTCCTAATCAGAAATGCCTTGTTACCTGCAGTCTTCCGCTCATACAAAGCTTCAAGCTTTTTCCATAAGGCTTGAGCCGAGGACTCCGTGGAAACATGATGAAAAATAGAGTCACCAAGCCACTGCCTAACGAACCCTACTGCCTTCCGATCCATCTTCTTCCACTCTTCATCATCCTTAACTGAAGCCGGTCTCCCTGTCAGCGGAGCATGGAGATCTTTACAATATAAAAGATCCTCCATCCGAGGCTTCCAGATGCTCCAATTCTTGCTATTCATACTGATCATCCTTGTATTCTGTTCCATTGCTTTCTCAAACAAAAATTGTTCTAACACGATCCGCAAGTCGATTTATTTCAAGGGATTAACAAGAGAGGATAGGGAGCGGACCAATGGTCGTCACCTACCGCACCGAGTTAGAAACCGAGAAATAAAAAACGACAAGCCAAAGAACCTGGCTTTGATACCACTTGAAGGGAATGAAGGTCGCAGATAACGACGTCTCCCACCGATCAATAGAGCCCAAAAACCTGAGAAAGAAAAGCCAACAAAACAAACACAATAGAACACAGAGATATACGTGGAAAACCTTCACCACTTGAAGGTCAAAAACCACGGGGCACGACACAACAAAAATCTACTATAATAAATAAGGATTACATAAATTATCTAGGTTTGCCCAAACCTAGAACGCCCACCGAATTTGACAAACAAATCCAACCCTCTCCACCACAAAGATGAACACACAACTTCTCTACAACAGGATAAAATCCTACTCTCTTTTCAAGCACAATAGCAAGCTAAAACGAGAAAGAGAACACCTTGAACCGTAGACGAAGAGGCCTTTGAAACGGTAGAGAAATCTCCTCCAAGTACCACTGAGGAATCAACTCCTCCTTCCGGCAACAGAACGGCGGCGATAGCCTTCTCCAAGAGCAGCGACGACAGCCCTAATCTTCCAGTGACAGGGGCGGCGACAGCCCTAACCTCCATCGTCAAATCTGTCCAAGATGGCGGCAGCGACAACCCCTCCAAAACCAGCGGCGACAGCGCCTCTTCAACCTCCGACTGCAGCGCCGGCAACCCCTCCTTCAACGCACCGGCGGCGGCTCTCCAAGAACGAGAGAAGAAGAAATGGGGGGGGGGGGGGGGGGCGGTTGTACACGATCGGGAGAGAGAGTAAGGCACGATCCACCCTAACCCCTCCTCATTAAGCCATGAAAAACTGTTCACGCCAAAAGCTGGTCCGGTTTAGCTTGAGCCGGTCCAAGAAAAAACGCCCAGATTTTGCTCCACGCCAAAAGACAGAACTAAAGGAGTTGCAACCTGCTTTTTAATAGGTTGCAACCTTTTTGCTGAAATAAAAAATCTGCACGTCAAACACCTTTAGGGGCTGAACCCCAACAGTAACGTGAGAGGTAAGTGGTTATCAGGCATGGGGCTGCATAGTAATATGAGATATTTAGAATGAAAAAGAATTGTTTGCTATATTTATGATGTACAATAGTCATAGATTTTATTTGATTTTAATCGGACGGCTTTGATTTAGGCAGTGATATACAACATTAAACCACACCAAATATTAAGAGGATATCTTTATATATGATATATAGAAATAATTATAGAGGAATTTTTTGTAATTTCAAAAATAAAAAGGATGCTCTCAGTAATTTAGCAAAGTTAGAGGGTGGTCCCGATAAATGGCCCATGATATATATGAGATATATTAATAATAAAAAGTTGCCAAATATTATATGTTAAACTATAAAAAGTAGTTAAAAAGTGCTCCATAGATTATAATTTTAATGCGATGCCCCGATCTATAAATCATTTTTTTTTTCATTTTCATTTTGTATTTATTGTGTTCTCCACCGATTAATGTTGTGCGCTCCGTGGAAATAAATAAATTCATAAATCCAGGACAAAATAATTAATAAATCCACCGAATAATTCGTAAATTCATATATGCACCGCAGTTTTGGCTAGTCGCACCGCAATTTCTGTGTTATTACGCGTCTTTTGGAAATACTCCTTGTACATATATTTTTAGGAAAAGTGTTCAACACTAAAGTTGTAGATCTCGTGTCGATCTACAGCTTTAGTGTTGAACACTTTTCCTAAACATGCATGTGCAAGGCGTATTTCCAAAAATTCGCTATAGTTACGCCCATGTTTCATTCAGGGCGGTAATACATGTTGTGCGTGCATGTTTAGGAAACGTGTTCAACACGAAAGTTGTAGATCGATACGAGATCTACAACTTTAGTCTCGAACACTTTTCCTAAAAATGCATGCACACGGATATTTCCAAAAGGCGCGCAATAACTCATAGAAATTAGCAAATTGCGGTGCGACTAGCCAAAACTGCGGTGCCTTTAACAACTCCCTATATTATATTCAAAATAGATTCGCGGCATTAAATAATGTTCACACATTTATACGGTGTTTGGATCTCCGTTGCGCCTTCTGCTAGACGCGGGACGAACGCAGAGCAGAGTCCCAACAAGCAGAATCGCGGCACGATGGCTTTTGACAAGACATTCCGCCGCGCTGTTCGCCAGTCCGGCGTTTCGTCCCGCATCACGCAGCTGGTCTTTGTGAGCCAAGCTAAGGATCTGTTTGTTTTGGCGGTAAGAGATGGAGCGGTGGAAATGAGGGTGTTGGAAATGGAGCAATGTGGAATGGAGGGAGCTGACTGCGTTTAAAAAACAAGTCAAAATAATATTTTGGAGGATATTGAAAGGTTACCAAACAATTTTTTTAGCGGGAATATTTTCCCCCAATAAAGGTGAGCAAAAACGGCGAAGTAAACAGACCCTAAGCCATATCATAACGTACAACACACCATATGGTGCAAGTTTATGACGCCGAGGTTGACGGTAGGATTAAGTCGCGTTGTCGAGCAATCTGGATTATAAGGTGCCATTTGGGAGCCCGTTGGCCGTTGGTTAACCGGCGTTACCTATTCTCCTTAAGAAAATGAGGAGCAATTTAGGCATCGTTTGAGAAGCCAGTGCGACGCCGTTCCGGCGGTGCTGCACCGGAGGCGGAGTGTTGGCGAAACCAGCGCGAGCTCCGTTTTAGAATAGCCGGTGCGAGAGGGAGGATTCCGGCCAAGATCCTCTCCATTTGGGACCTCAAATGGAGGTTCATTTCATGGTATATATCTATTCTCACTTTGATCTAATGGTGTAGAATTTTTTGATTTTTTAAACAAAAACTAAAATATAATGAGATTATTGAACCCATTGGATCATCCAGAAACAGATCTGGACCGTGAAATGAATATTATATCCATTTCACTTGAAATGAAGAGGATCCTGGCTGCAGAAGGGAGACGAGGCCCCCTGGTTGCAGAAGGGAGACGAGGCCGTGCTCCCCAGCGAGTACGACTTTGAAGAAGATGGAAATAATTTGGTTCTAGAAAATGGAAATAATTGGAACACAATCCAAAAAATGGCAATAATTGAAGATGGTAATAATATGGTTCCAGAAAATGGAAATAATGGAAGATGAGGAAATTTTTACAATTTCCAAATATTTTTTATATTTAAACCAAACCAGCTTCTCTTTCCAAAATAATGGGAATTGTTAAAGGCACCGCAATTTTGACTTGAATTTCAATAAAAAAAAATCATATAATTCCATCGTAAATTTCAGCAAAAAATACAAATTGTTGTAAACAAAAAATCATTAATTTCCTCTTTAAGAAAATGAGGAGCAATTTAGGCATCGTTTGAGAAACCAGTGCGACGCCGTTCGGTGGTGCTGAACCGGAGGCGGAGTGTTGGCGAAACCAGCGCGAGCTCCGTTTTAGATTAGCCGGTGCGAGAGGGAGGATACCGGCCGTTTTGCCGCTGGCCCTTTGCGCACTAGCGCCCTCTCTGTTTCCACTTCTTCTCTAGGCGACACCAAAAGTAAGCACGGAAAGAGCCCCTCCTTTCCTGCTTCGACGTGTATTTGGGAGAGCTCCCGCATGATGGAGGGACCAAGATCCTCTCCATTTGGGATCTCAAATGGAGGTTCATTTCATGGTATATATCTATTCTCACTTGATCTAATGATGTAGACTTTTTGATTAAACAAAAAATAAAATAGAATGAGATTAGTGAACCCGTTGGATCATCCAGAAACAGATCTGGACCGTGAAATGGATATTATATCCATTCCACTTGAAATGAAGAGGATCCTGGTTGCAGAAGGGAGACGGGGCCGTGCTCCCGAACGAGTACGACTTTGAAGAAGATGAAAATAATTTGGTTCCAGAAAATAAAAATAATTGGAACACAATCCAAAAAATGGCAATAATTGAAGATGGTAATAATATGGTTCCAGAAAATGGAAATAATGGAAGATGAGGAAATTTTTACAATTTCCAAATATTTTTTATATTTAAACCAAACCAGCTTCTCTTTCCAAAATAATGGGAATTGTTAAAGGCGCGTAATTTTGGCTAGTTACATCGCTTTGTTAAAGACACCTAAAATTGTTAATTGCACCGCAATAATATTAAAGACACCCAAACATGAATTTCAATAAAAAGAAAAATCATATAATTCCATCGTAAATTTCAGCAAAAAATACAAATTGTTGTAAACAAAAAGTCATTAATTTTGTGCTCCTAATCATCATGATTTTCATATTCCTATAAAAATAAAAAAACAATTCAAAATCAACATCAAGTAAAAATATAATTTTGAAAATGAAAATAACACAAAGTACTTTGTCGAGTCTCTCACCAACATCCTTGCCGACCTCGAACGGTGGATCCGGCGAGCCCGAGATCATCGCAATAGACTCAGTTTTCAAGCTAGTGCGGTGCGTGCCATTAATATTTTTTGGGGGAGTGATTTTAGGTTAAATTAGAAGAAATTGCGGTGCAACTAGTCAAAACTGCGGTGCGTTTTAACATCTCCCTAAATCAATCAGCTGTATTAAATAAAATAAATTAAAATCAATTTATATCTATAAATCGCTATTAGAAGGGAGGTTACCACAAACGATAGCGCTGATTCTACGGCAAGGATTGGTTCCTTGCTCGAGGGATGCTGCACGTCTCCCTAAAGAAGCAATCCCTCTCTTTCTCTCTCTTAAGTAATCTCTCGCTATTTATTTTTTATAAGTTTTCCTCCATTCTTCTTTTGAGCAGAGGTCCAGCGTTTCCAACTCGGGCTCTGAGCGAGCGCGGCGGATCCAACTCTCTCCTTTCTTTCCCATTATTCTCTAATCTTATAAGAAACCCTAATCACCCCCCCGGCTTCGTCTCTCCTTCCTCTTCGCGGCCGTGCGAGGGGTTCAGATCCCGATGAGTTTTTGTTGCTTTGTTTTCGCCTGAAATCGGATTAGCTGACCTAGGGTGGGTGTCCGTTTACTTTTTTTTTTCTCTTGGGTTTAATCTTTCCCCTTGATCTATCGATGCCATGGCGATGTTGCAGCATCCGTAGGCATAGTACTTGTTGGAGCATTTTTCCTTGCCGTATTTCTTCTGGTTCACCACGAGATTCTTGTTTCGCACGAGCGATCTAGGCCCAGATGGGGAAAGGCGGGCAGGATCGGGGTCGTGGAGCCGACGGAGCAGTACCTCATTCGCCGTACTCGTCCTATTTTCCTGCATGGTCAAGAACGGCGGCGGAATGCGAGGCCGAGTTCCGAGTAACTGCAGATCGGGGGCTAACCTCTGCTGAGGTATTGCGGCGGCGGGAGAGATGCGGCTTTAACGAACTCGAGAAGCACTCCGGGCCATCGGTCTGGCAACTGGTGCTCGAGCAGTTCAACGATACGCTCGTGCGGATCCTCCTTGTAGCTGCGGTCGTCTCCTTCGTTCTGGCGTGGTATGATGGGGATGAGGGCGGGGAGATGGGGATCACAGCATTTGTGGAACCGCTGGTAATCTTCTTGATTCTGATCGTCAATGCGATCGTGGGGGTGTGGCAAGAGAATAATGCGGAGAAGGCTCTGGAGGCGCTCAAGGAGATCCAATCGGAGCATGCTGCGGTGAGGAGGGATGAGAAACTGATACATAGTTTGCCTGCTAAAGAACTTGTTCCTGGTGATATTGTTGAGATTAGGGTTGGGGATAAAGTCCCCGCAGATATGAGGGTGCTGCATTTGATAAGCTCTACTCTTAGGGTGGAGCAGGGGTCTCTTACCGGAGAGAGCGCCGCTGTCAATAAGACTAACCACAAGGTTGATTCGGAGAACACTGATATACAAGGAAAGGAGTGCATGGTCTTTGCTGGAACATCTGTGGTTAATGGGAGCTGCGTGTGTTTGGTCACTCAGATTGGTATGAATACAGAAATTGGTAAGATCCATACCCAAATTCATGAGGCCTCTCAGAGCGAGGAAGATACACCTTTAAAGAAGAAGCTGAACGAGTTTGGGAAGGTCCTTACTGCCTTAATTGGCGTGATCTGTGGGCTTGTGTGGCTTATCAATTTAAAGTATTTCTTAACATGGGAATATGCCAACGGGTGGCCAAGAAATTTCAAGTTTTCCTTTGAGAAGTGTACCTATTATTTTGAGATCGCCGTTGCTTTGGCGGTGGCTGCGATTCCTGAGGGTCTTCCAGCAGTGATCACGACTTGTTTGGCATTGGGTACACGGAAAATGGCTGCAAAGAATGCGCTTGTAAGAAAGCTTCCTAGTGTAGAGACACTGGGATGCACAACTGTGATTTGTTCAGATAAGACTGGTACGCTGACAACCAATCAGATGTCCGTTGCGAAACTTGTTGCAGTGGGAAGGTGGACGGATAGTTTGAGGACCTTTAAGGTGGATGGTACTACTTTTGATCCTAATGATGGGAAGATACATGATTGGCCGGCTGGTATAATGGATGCGAATTTGGAAATGATCGCTAAGATTGCTGCAATTTGTAATGATGCCAGCGTCACTCGTTTGGGTCAACAATATGTTTCTACTGGTGTTCCTACTGAAGCAGCTTTGAAGGTAACATACCATGAGTTGATATCCTTATAAAAGATATTCTCTTTAGCTGATGTTAATTAAGTTCCTTTTTTTTTCAAAGTTGATGTTTTATGCTAATAATTCTTATTTATTCTTAAATATTATGGATAATTTGGTCTGCTATTTCAATGAGTATTATTATACTCTTGTATAACAATGCCTCAAATTTTCCATTACTCTCATCAATCATGTATTGTAACTAAAACATGAATGCTTGTTTTTTATCATGCTATTTTATTGTGCTTGTTATTATGCCACTTCACTTGCGAAGAAGGCCTAACTGGTTGCAGTTTTGTAATATTTTAATTTAATTACGCAGGTTTTAGTTGAGAAAATGGGACTTCCTGATGCATTTCATGCTTCATCTATAGGTTCCAATGAAATATTGAGTATGTTTTCTTAATTACCTTTTTTCACTGGATCTGTGAATAAATCAAATTACGAGACTTATTTTTTGTTTGCAACTGAAGGATGCTGCCAATGGTGGAACACTTTTGCGTCTAGAATAGCAACGCTTGAGTTTGACCGTACCAGAAAATCCATGGGAGTAATTGTGAGATCGAATACTGGAAAAAATACTTTACTTGTAAAGGTGCGACTTTCATCACATTCTTCGTGAGCTTGTACTTACATGATTAAGCATGCATATATTTACTGTTTGAATGGATGTGGTTCATCTTGTAATTTTAGTAGATAGGAGTTTGATATTTTCACATAATGGTTGAATTAAATTTTGCCTATTTAAGGATATGATTTTCAAGTTTACTTGGATTAAATGTAAATTTTATCTGTTTATGCTATTGTTATTTATACTTATATCAAACATTCAGTATCATTATTATTGTTACATAATCTCATTAGGCGTCATGTATGAGCATAGCTGTCTTATCAGTTATCTATGATCTACCATTATGTCAAATTTTCTATGGACAGCTAGTGTTATTTTACATGTCTCCGCATTAACTCGCTGATGAAGTTGTGACTTGTTGGTTGATTTGATTGATTGTTATCAAAGAGAAGCACACAATTCTTGTCTTCCAGTCATACTTGCCTGCACCATGACATGGTTTCTTGGGGCCATAGCGCTTGACATACAGTGTAGCATGCACCATTTTAAAGAATTGGTCAGAGTCACTTGCAATTAAAAAAACACTAGTACTTCAACACTTAAGGAACACTGTTTTAATATAGCAAAATAAAGATAATAAGATAATTAAATCTAAAAATCTAAAGTGTAAATGACACATGCAAGTAAAATACACATTAATTAACAAGTTATAAAACAACATAAATGCTTATATGTTGTCTATCGTTTAAGAATAAAAAAAAGGAAAAATTAGTTATCCTCAAACTAATCATCTTTGTCAAAGGCTAAAATGGCCTCATCTCCTTCAATATCATATTCTCCTAATTTGTAATCTTTTCGTCATGCCCATCAATTTGTATTCCTCTGCTTGTGTGTCTTAGATGAAGATTCATCTTCTTTCCTTTTGGGTCGATCTTGAATGTTGTAGTTTCTTTTATGTAAAATGATTGAGGAGATTGATTTAAATGACATAATCAAAATGAGTCTCACACGCACATTTAAATTTAACACATATAGATCAAACACGAATTAAGAGAATCGTAATTCGCGAGTGGTTTTCTCAAAAGTTCACGGACGCTCCATAGTAAGATTAGTTTATTTCACAAGTTTAATTGCATTTAATAACTTAGGGTAAAATAATAACAAATCAAAGATACTGAAGGCCATCTAGTCAAGCTCAGCACATATTATGTTTAAATTAGTATATATATTTTGCTCTAATAATTAAGAGCACTGAGAAGGGGGAGAAATAATACCCAAGAAAAATACTAACTGCAGGAGGATGAATCCACGGGAAGATCTTCACGGTCGGGAGAATAATAACGTCAATAATTTTGCACGGAGGAAACTTGATCATTCTCAGGCGGAAGGCGGTGGATATCTGATGGCTATCAGAATAGGAATTGATTATTGATGTCGATGATGTCCGTTGTCGTTACTCTGTAGGTCGTGTTGATGTGAGGGAGAGCACTGTTTAAATGTGTTGTCGTGTTCGACGACGGCGAGACCAGTGGAATCATGCACTCATGAGAGGGAATTAGCGGAATACACATGTTAGTTTGCCGAGGTTGACGAAGATCTTCGTTCGGGATCGACATGGGGCTGTGGGGGTATTGAGGAAGCGGCTTGGAGATCAACAGAGGGAAACAAGAATTTTCTTGGCCAACATTTTAATTTTGGTGATCAAGAAGTGTGGAACAAGGCCATTCAATAGCCAAAGGAGAACAAGTTCTTTTCGATGGGTCTAATGTTCCTCTATGGTGAAAGAAATCTCACACATATCAAAAATTTCATCCGCAAGTGACTTCCACTTGTCAAAGTACTCAAAGACTGGACGACAATTACCCTGTCATAGTTCAACCAGCTTAAGGAATAATTCACCCAAGCTAGTCAAATTATTTTCTTGAGAGAACATCATGTGCAATGTGTTTCAGTGCTCTTTTCTGTGATTGCAATTCTTGCACATTTGTTGAAGAATAATTCACCCAACAGATGGATCCATGGAGTTGAAGAGTAAAGCAAAGATCCAACAATCGTCGCTATAACCAATCTTCGTACTCGTTACTGCCCAATTTATAAACTGGAAGATAAGTCAGATGATGCATACGACGTATACCATCAAGGAACATGGTGACACCCTTCTTCCATAATTGGAAATTGGAAGAGGCTAAGATGGTGCTTAGCTATCTTCTTTTTTGACGTGACTAAATTGATGTACAAAGCATCCCCACGCAGTGACAGTCCGAGGAAGGGTCCCACCACAAGGGCAGTCCGATGCACAAAGCATCCCCACACAGTGACAGTCCGAGGAAGGGTCCCACCACAAGGGTGAAATGTAGGCAAACCTTACCCTGCATTTTTGCAAGAGGCCCTTGTGGTCGACATTCGGGGGAGTGGAAGTGATGTAAGTTGATTCTTTAGACATGCTTCAATATTCTTGAACAACCGGAAGTGCGGGTGGATTAGAACGAGTGGCTGCTAGGGTAGAGAAGCAGAGAGCACACCAGGTATCGCACAACAGCAGGTTTCGCTAGTGCAGTTAGCACAATGATATGTATCACAAAGAAGTAAGGATCACAACAGGTATCGCTAGGGCAGAGAGCACAACCACAACTATCAGAGATTAGACGCATGCGCCAAAAGACGACTTCAATCCGGCTCGCAGAGGACCTTTTCCGAGCGCAGATTGGCGACGCAGAAAACGACTTCGGCGTAGCAGAGAAATGTCGTTTAAAAATGGCGAGAAGAGGACGCAGTTGAGTGCAAGACGTCGTCAAATCAGGCAAGTGCACGATGTTGTCGAATCAGGCTCGCAGAGAAATGTCTGCGTCGAATCGGGCTCGTGAGCACAGTTCCGTCAATCGGCTTCGGCAAGCACAAGGTAGAAAAGAATTGTTGAAGTTGATAACTGGAAGCCCCGATCAAGCCGATAATTGGAGCGTCTTCGGCGAGAATGCGTCGCGATGAACGTAGCATTAAGGGAGATCGAGAGGCCATAGGAATCTTAGCCTAGCTAGAATAATTAGGGGAAATTGATGCTCTCTTACCCCCTCAATGGGTAAGGAGGATATATACACGTGACATGTGTTCGATAATAGGCAAGCGCACCACAGTCGTCAAGTAATAATAAAACGAGAATAAATCCCCAAGTATCGAATCTCACGTGGAACATTGCGGGGTGGATTGATCGTTTGAGAAGAGAGTTGAGATTGAAGTCTCTTAAGTCGGAGTTTAACAGGGGGTTTTGGTTTCGGACTAATGCTAATGCGAGAAAAAGGAAACTAAAGCTATGCGGGTTGCCTACACCGCTTCGCACCTCCGCGGCTCGCAAACCTCCGCTTCGCCCCTCCGCGGTTCGCAAACCTCCGCTTCGCCCCTCCGTGGGTCGCAAACCTCCGCTTTGCCTGTTGCATCTAGCAAATGCTTAGGTCAACCTCTCTCTCAACATTCAACACAAGCAATCAAATGGAAAGCAAAGTACACAAGATGTTAGACCTCCTAAGCATCTCAAATGAACATGGAAAACACAATAACTCAAAGATTAACACTTATGAACAACCATGTTCACAACCATCATCAAAATAGAAGAGGAAACCATTCATCTACCAACTATGCGGAAATAGAAGAAGAGATACAAACAGTGCTCGAGACTATTCCGTGGATGCGAAGGAAACTCTGAAGGAACACTCCTTTGTAGCTCCGATCGTCGACTGTCGTCCGGGGTCCTCGAAGTTGTCACACCCTCTAGCCCGTCTTCTCAATGGAATGCACCGTCCACGTCTACCTCAAGATCCTAGCTTGCGGAGAGGAAATGAAAGCTCTTCACTTGGATGCTCTTGGATGAGGAGAGAGCCAAGGGGATGATCCCTAACCCTTGGAGGAAGAGAAAACGCGCCTAGGACGTTGACTGCGAAACTATTTCGGAGGGAAAATCGTGGATTTCGTCAATCCTGTGAAAACCTGTATTTATAGACAATAGAGAAAATGACTGCACACAAGTAGGCGCTCGACCACTGGTCGTGCGCGAAGGAAAGTCTTATACTTGTGCGCCAAGGAACCTGTACCAAAATATGATGTTGAATAAGAGCGCACAAGTAGGCGCACGACCGCTGGTCATGCGAGCAGGAAAGTCCTCTACTCGTGCACGAGAAAGCTTGAATCAACTAGAACTAGTGGAAGGCAAAATCGACGAGAAGATTTTTAAGACACGATCACTAGTCATGCACGAAGAAATCCTATACTAATGCGCGAAGAAGGGCCAGTATTGGTGCGAAGAAATCTTATACTTCTCTATCCTTTAATACACGACCACTGGTTTCAATTGGAATGTTATAGTCCTGCTTTCGTAGACTTTAAGTTCCATAACTGTACTATTGATAGTTAAGTTAAGCATGTTGGAATTGAGAATGTTAAGATAGTTGTGGCAAATCTTGAAGGATAGACAAGGAAATGATTGCCTTAGAATGTCGGTTGAAGACTGGCTTTGGGAGTTGGAACATTTACAACTAATGATAGAAGTTGCACACATTAGATAACAGATAAAATTAGCTTCAAAGGGTTACTAGGGAAAAGACGTAGGCCTAAGGTTACATGAATATGTTATGGGATGCGCCCACCTATCTAGTTGATTATGATTATCTTTATGTGTCATCATTATACATGTGTTATCATTATGTAGGGGCCTCGAGCACCGGGTCTATTAATAGGTATTATTATTATTATTATTTGTCTTTTATTATCTTGTAAGTTTATATAAAGACATATGGTGTATTGTATGGATTATCAATGAATGAATTCTAGTTCTTGTCCCCTTGTTGTGAGATACTTAGCGTCTCTCTCCTCTAAAGAGCAACCCCGCTTAGGCAGCCGTGGTCATGGCTCCGTAGTATCTCCGCCATCTCCCCCGCCTCCGGCCACTCCTCCGACGACCTCAGAGTAGGCCCATAACAACTTTGGTATCCGAGCTCTCGGTCCTCTTCCGCGGACGCACGCCATTCCACTCATCGTCCACCCCCACGAAACTCCTCTGCTGGCCGCAGCAGATCCGACGCCAACACCCACTTCCGGCTTCATTTCCATCTCCCCCCTCTTTCTGTCGCTCCAACAACAACCTCCTTCAATCTCCTCCGTCTCCCACCTTCCGCGACGCCCTACATCATGTTGAGTCTAACGTTCCTTCACTTAACCTGTAGCGTCCTTTCCTACTTCCTTAAAGAAAAAGTAGCGTCATTCCCATCAAGTCGGGGCTTTTGGGACAGTTGGTTGCGCTTGATCGTACAAGTGGTATCAGAGGGAGGTTGCGGGTTCGAGACCGGGGGGCGCTGATTAAATCCCGAAATTTATCTACCTGTGTGGGTCCCGGCGGGTCAGGCGACCGCGACCATGTGAAAAACTACCTCAGAGCTATGTGGTGCGCCACCTCTGAGCCATGTGGAGCACCTCTGAGCTTGCGGGTCGTGATGGACGCTGGGGGGGGGGGATTGTTGGGTCCAACGTTCCTTCACTTGACCCGTAGCGCCCTTTCCTACTTCCTTAAAGAAAAAGTAGCGCCCTTCCCATCAAGTCCGGGCTTTTGGGACAGTTGGTTGCGCTTGATCCTACACATCATCTCCAGTCGGCCCCTCTCTGCATCTCCAATGGCGCGTGCACCGTTCTGCAGCCAACACCACAGTTGCTCCTCCCTCTGGTCTTCACGGGAATCCTCCATCCCCGACGACAAGCCCCTGCAGGACCCTAGTCTGCTTTCCGCAGGGCTAGGAAGCCTCCCTCTGGTTTTTTCCCTCTGGTTTTCTCGATCAGCTTCCCCGACGAGTCCGTCAGCTTCGTCGACTCCCTATTCTGCGTTGTCTTCGCCTCTCGACATCGAACGACGCCCTTCTGGGACCAGGCAACGCAATCGACGCACATCTTCCGCCGCCGTGTCAACGCTCATCTTCCGCCACTGTTTCACCGCCCTGTTTCCACTCTGCCGTTTTTTTTTCTCGAGCCCACCGCTAGCAACGCACGTCGTTTCTTTTTACCGAGCCCTGTGCATAACATATCATCCAGAACTTTTTTCCCGAGCTCTGTGCAGATTGGATGTCTGCTATCATTCATTAAGCCATGTGCACAACAACTCATCAATTACTTATGGGGAACAACAAACTGACTGCCACTGATGCGGCCGCCATCCAATCGACGCTACGAGAAATAATGGGTTTCATGGATGCACGCTTTCCGGGCGCCGAAGCCCGTCGTCAGGAAGCCAAGACAACGCTCCTCCACAAACTTGATAATTTGATAGTTGCTCTTCCGCCGAAGCTGCCACCCTTGCCACCTCCGCCTCTTCTTGTGAAATCGCCATCTGCGCCGGCCGCTGACGTGCCACCGCTCTTAGCGGTAATTGCCCTCCCGCCCACCCCCCGTGGTGCTGTCTCCCCACCTTGGGCCACCTCCGTCAGTCACCGTCGCCGCCGTTCCGCCACCTCTGTCGGCCCTTTCTCCACTGGCCCCCGCTCCGCCTACCCCGACGGACCCATTCCTGCCTCTGACCACATCGCCGCCTCTTTTTGCCAGTCCTTCCTCTGGCCCCGCTTATGCCAGCCCCCGCTTTACCGGGTCCCCTGGATCCCTTCCTTCAACCGACCGATCCCAAGTCGGTGCCGCCATTTATGCCCGACGCTTCTCGCTCTCCGCCTGAACTACCGTTGTTCCGCTCGTTCATCACCATCGTGTCTACCCAAGCTTGTAGATGTCGGCCGACATGTCATTTTTGAGGGGAAATCGCAACGTTAGCGACACAAATGAGAAAAATGGCTTTTTCCAGTATGGCGGCCGACATGTCGGACATGTCGGCCCGTTATGGCGGGTTATTGCGGGTTATGGCGGGGTTATGGCGGGTTATGGCGGCCATTAGAAATTAATAAGTTTTTTTATTAAATTTTATAATTAAATTAGTTTTTATTATATACTTATATAGTTATACTACGTTTGCCCCTCACGATGACTCCTCATCTCCCCCGCGTCCTCCTCACGACGTTCTGGGCTCTCGTCTTCTTCGCTTGCCCTAATCTCCGCTTCTGACTCTCGTCCTCTTCGCAGCTCTCGTCCTCTTCGCAGCTCTCCTTTGGTTACACTTCGACATTTTGAAAGTATGCAACATTTCTTATTTATTACAAATTGATTAAACATTTGTTAGTAGATTCATTTTCTAATATGATTTTTAGTGTATACTTCATTAAATAAAATAATTACTTTCTAATTAAAAAAATATTATGATATATAATATATATACATATAATATTACAATCCGACATTTTGAAATGTCCCCGATATATCCCCCGCAATCCGACATCCGACATAAAAAACCCAAACCGACATGAGTCCGACATCCGACATCTGCAAGCTTGTGTCTACCTCAGTCTCCGCTACACCACACGATACCGAGAATTATTTTGGCGCGAAATTAAAGAGCCAGACGATCATGCAGTACAAGCCTCGTTCAAGCTTGAGGACAATCTCGATTTGAAGGCCGAGAGAAATGTTATGGGCTGCGTACCCACCTATCTAGTTGATTATGATTATCTTTATGTGTCATCATTATATATGTGTTATCATTATGTAGGGGCCTCGAGCACCGAGTCTAGTAATATGTATTATTATTACTATTTGTCTTTTATTATCTTGTATTGCTATATAAAGGCCTATGGTGTATTGTATAGATTATCAATGAATGAATTCTAGTTCTTGTCCCCTTACTGTGAGATACTTGGCGGCTATCTCCTCTAACGAGCAACCCCGCTTAGGTAGCCACGGTCATGGCTCCATAGTATCTCCGCCATATCCCCCGCCTCCGGCCACTCCTTCGGCGACCTCCGAATAGGCCCATAACAGAATACTAGTTGTTCATACTGATTTGCAAATAATATGCTTAATACTTTAGGCATCACTTAGCTAAAATATATGTATATTGTGGATTCATTACACCAACCCAAAAAGTTTGGATAGGACTTGCGATGTAGATGATGTTGAAACTAGTATTGCATCAACGGTATTGGGAGAAAACAATCTGCTTCCTATCAATATGAAGCTCAAGTGTTGTTTGTCTTTTTATATGGTGTTGTGGGGTGTATAATCTTCTTTTGTCTTTTTAACTTGGTAAGCTTGATTTTTTAAGCACTGCTTTATTTTCGTTTTCTTGCAAACCAAATAGTTCGTGAATAATTCGGGAATCAATTCATGAAGATTCAATTAAGATTCACATTTTTCAAATTCGAATACGGATTTGTATCCAAATTTGGATTGGAGTGGTATTCGAATATGAATAGTATTATCTCTACTGACAAGATTCGTGAATAGTTCATGGATAATATGAATATCTATATTATATATAATGATGATCTTGGTCGTTCGATCAAAGTTTATTTGGTCCATCGTTTGAAGCGAATTCAAATTCAGATCCAAACCCGAATATGAATTTGAATCCAAGATTTCGGTCCAAATTCAAATAATCGAACAAATCTGAATCTGAATCTCTCCATTCTATAACAAATTTGGATTCGATTGAAGAGCTATTCGATTCGGTTCATGAACAGTCGTACTTGATACACACTATATTCCTGTAGTCATCTTGATATTTTGATAAATTAATTTGTTTTGGGAGAAAATGAATATTAGAAAGTGCCTTCTTTATTTAAATTTCATGATCCAGATCTACTCTCTTCTAACAGTTTGCACTCCAACAATAGTACAGCTATATTTTAAATATAATTTGGTTACTAGCTAATTGATATACTTGTAAATGTAAGCTTGGTGTTAACATGGTTGTTTGATCATTGTTCATCATATCTTTAGTTTTTTGTAATAGTTATGGAGGTGTTTATAAAAGAAAATATCCAAATGAGGTGCTTTGGTGCAAAATTTTTTATTTTTTGCATATGGAAATTTTAATTGATGAGCATCTACCAGTTAAATGGGAAATTAGAGCAATGAAAGTATTGTTTAGAATATAGAAGGCTTCAAATTAGTAGAACACAATCCAAGTGCATGATATCCAATTTTAGTGGGGGTGTCAATCTATCTTTATTAAAAGATAAAGAGATACCTAAGTATGATATGTTTAAAATATCTTGGACCATATATTTAAAACATCTTAGATCGTATATTTCAAAGAATGAGGATATGTATGAGGATTTAATCTCTAGAGTTAAAGTTCGGTGTTTAAAATAGGGAAGTGTCTCAATTGTACTTGACAATAAAACTATAAGAGGATATCTTGAAGGCTGAGAGGGTAAATTCAATTAAAACGGCATTGATATCTATGCTGAGTGTGACAGGAATGATAATGTGATGGGAGTGTGAAATATTAAGGAATGATTATATTAGAGAAACAATGAGAATGATAGTTATTGTAGATAATATAATAAAATAGATTTAGAAGTTTGGGCATGTACTTTAGAGGTTTGAAAAGGCACCAATTAGACAAGCATGTAAAGTTGATGTTGGAAAATTAAGTAAGCGAAGGAATAGACCCGAAGTAACAGGATGAAAGTTGTTCAAAATGATCTAATATAGTTTAGATTGACACTTCAGTTTTCACTTGAAAGCAACAAATGGAAATGAAGATCAATAAAGCCGGTCCCGGATAGTTTACGACTACTGATGATGATGACTGTCATTTTTTTCCTGTAAATAACACTAAACTAAATCTGCCTTCTTGGTATATATAGTCCTATACAATTTAATTATTAAAACCTATTTTGACAGGGAGCTGTGGAGAATTTACTAGAGAGAAGTAGCTTCTTGCAATTGCTTGATGGTTCTGTTGTGAGGCTGGATGTGCGCACCAAAGGTCTCATTTTGAAAGCGCTTCATGAAATAACATCAACTGCATTGCGGTGTCTTGGTTTTTCATACAAGGAAGAGCTTGCAGAATTTGGCACCTACGATGGTGAAGATCATCCTGCTCATAAACTTCTGCTTGATCCAGCTAATTATTCTTCAATTGAGAGTGATTTGATTTTTGTTGGCTTGGTTGGACTGAGGGTGAGTTCAGATGCTTTCTTAATATTTTAGTCTAAGAAATTCACTTTACCAACAAATTTCTAACCATTTGTTTCTCTAATATAAAATGGATGTAGGACCCACCTCGCCCAGAAGTACACAAAGCAATTGAGGATTGCAGAGAAGCTGGAATTCGTGTTATGGTTATTACTGGAGATAACAAGGAGACAGCAGAAGCGATTTGCCAAGAAATTGGTGTATTTGGTCCACATGAAGACATACACTTGAAAAGCTTTACAGGGAAAGAGTTCATGGCTTTACCTGATAAAAAGAACATTTTAAGGCAGAAAGGTGGGCTTCTCTTCTCCAGGGCTGAACCAAAAGACAAGCAGGAAATTGTCAGATTGCTTAAAGAAGATGGTGAGGTTGTCGCAATGACAGGTGATGGCGTCAATGACGCCCCGGCTTTGAAAATGGCTGATATTGGTATTGCCATGGGCATCGCTGGAACTGAGGTGCTTTTCTATCAAATTTATTTACTGTGGCATCGCATAATTAGTAACTAGTTGGGTCTTAAAATATATGAAATTATTTTCATCATATTGCCTAACTGGTTCTGCAGGATTTAAGTTTTAAGTTCGCAGGTTAAATTTTTTTTGTTAAGATGAATTGCATGCTTTAAAGTAATCAAGTAGACATGTAGCTGAAGTAATCACAATTATTCACATTTATAATTTTTTACAATGTGATTTGATTATGGCTCCGTTTGGCGGGGCGGATCTGTGCCGGTCGCGCGGACGAAACCGCCCGCCGGCATTCCGTTAGTTTGGAAATCCCGCGGTCAGGCGGTGGGGCTCCGCCCCGCCGCACGAAACCGCAGGGATTTCCGCAGAAATCATCCGCGCCGCGGAACCGCGGTTGCGGTTCAGCGGCGCAGATGATTTCCGCGGAAGCCCCACTGCCGCGCCAAACTAAGCCTATATGTGTCTATCAGGGGGGATTCATGATATATGCCATAGCGTGCCACATGTTTAAATAAAAAAAAGTTGATTTTATGTAATTAAATAAATATGATGTCCATTTATTTTTTTATTTATTAAATTTTGCTGTTTTAAATTAGGAAATATTTCTCTATTCAACTTATTAATAGGTTTTTTGTTTTTAAACGATTAAATATCTTTCTATGAATAATATGGTATTAAATAGGCTTTAATCTTGCTTCCTATTTTTACGATTGATGGAGATTAGCTGGACCTTTCAGAGAACAAGTTTTTGGTCCCTTTTGGGGATGATTTGTCACTTGCCATACTTACATCACCAGATGGACGATCTAAGACCATAGTCGCATGTAGAGCGACACTTAGATATTTATATACATATTTTTATTTATTAGTCTATTATGTTTTTATTTATAGAGATTTGACAACCATCATGATCGCACAATCTGGGTTGTTCATGATGGTTGCCTTATTATCTATTGTCTATTTACATGAGTATAGGCGCTGTTTTTGGCCCATCAAAGATTTTGGAGTTTTCCTAGGATCCTTAGTTCATTAGCGGTGCTGACTTTGCGAACCCTAGGTGCCGACTCCTAGGTTTGTAATTTTCCCACCTTTGCCATCCTTCCCTTTGTGCTGCCACCTCCTTGCAACCTTCCCCACAACTAGAGTTCCACAGTTCCAGTTTGCTGTCGGTTCCACTAAAACCGAGAACCGAACAGTCAAGGTAACATTTCTTCAAATAGAACCAAAACCTTATTTGGTTAGACCGGTTTCAGTTCTAATTTGAGTTCCAACATATTTTTTGGAACCACCATGTTCTGGTTTGACAAGAACCATGACCTAAATTATTCACTATTGATTTGGTCTTGTTTTACGTCGTTCCAGTTTGGTCCTTATTCCTAATGAGTCAACATTATTAGATGCATGGTTAAATCTCATGCAAACTTGACTCTTCTATGCGTGCTTTACATTGTCATTACCAAGCTTTTATATGAGAACGCTTATAAAACAAGATCAAAATAGAAATTTCCATGCAATACAAAAAATGACGTTGAGTGGAGAAGGAGCTTGTGCAAGAGGTGGAAGCGAGATTTTAGGTATCGGCCTCTTGGTTGTGGAAGTGAAGCCGAACAAGGAATAATTATTTATTTCAATGACATGGAAGAATTGCATGTTTGCTTCACAATGTCACTCACACACTTAGCCTGGCTGTGGAAATGGAACCGAACAAGGGATTTTTTTTAATTTCAATAACATGGAAGAATTGCATGTTTGCTTCACACCGTCACACATTCTCACATTTCCATAATCTAATTATTGTTTTAATTTAGTTAACTATAACTTTGTTTGTATTATTGTTTTAATTTAGTTGTACCGTACTGCAATTATACCAGCGATGCTCTATGGTTATGAGTGTTGGGCAGTGAATTGTGTACATGATCAAAAAGTGGGAGTTGCGGAGATGAAAATGCGTATGCGGATGTGTGGACACACAAGACTGGATAAAATTAGGAATGAATGTATCAGGGATAAGACAGGAGTGACGCCAAGTGCAAAAAAGATGCGGGAAGCTTGACTAACATGGTTTGGACACGTACAAAGGAGACCATTAGAGGCTATTAGGCGTTGTGAGAGTTTAGTCACTAGGCATGTTAAACGGGGGAGAGGTAGACCATTAAAGACTTGAATGAAACTATAAGGAAAGACATGATGTATTTAGGCATTAGTGAGATTATGACTAAAGATAGGGCACAATGGCGACAAAGGATCCATATAGCCGACCCCATTATAGTGGGATAAAGGCTTGAGTGTTGTTTATTGTTGTAACCGTCGAGTCCTGGAAGTAGCCTCTTGCAAAAATGCAGGGTAAGGTTTGCCTACATTTCACCCTTGTGGTGGGACCCTTCCTCGGACTGTCACTGCGTGGGGATGCTTTGTGCATCGGGCTGCCCTTTTAACCCACGAGTTATGTAAATAAATGGGTTGCAGTTCGCTTTTGATTCGGTCCCATCCAGATTGGGTCCAACAATTTTGACTCCATTCGGAATTTGTTGGTTCCAGTCTGGTTAATCGTAGGATGGATCTGTTCCCGTTTGTTGGTCACGGTTCTAAAATTCAAATTTAATCAAATAATTCATCTACAGTCTAGTGCGGTTCTGATGTAAACCGGAATTCTCTATTCGATTTTAAACAAAAAATAAGTTTTGAGTTCTTTTAAATATGTTGCACTCGCGAGACATTCTCAAATATTAATATGTGACAATCGATCTTAGGCTCGTAAACGTGCGTAAAGAGACATCATTCGAACACATGATCAAAATAAATTAACGATCCACAGGCGCACAACTATAGAAATGAAAATGCGAAAAATATAAAATTTGACGACAAACAAGTATTTTAATAATTAATGGCAAGCATACTCTGATTTTAAAGATCTATTAAAAATAAAGCTTAAAATTAAAGCTAGCAATCAGTGAACAAGATGGGAGGCGTGTACCGTCAGCGCGCATGAAGCAGCAGACACGGGATCCGTATGAAGAGGAAGAAGAGGAGGGCTGGATGAAGATGGGGCAGATCTCTGAAGGTGAAACGTCCGGGCTAAAATGAATCTTGAGCGGGTTGGACGGTGGCCGACCAAGGCTGGATCGTCATGGAAAAGAACCCTAGAGAACGTCGAGCAGATCGACGGTTGGCGGAGGAAGGGACGCCTGAATAAGTGGGGCTTTCCGGCGGCGGCGTGAGGAGGAAGAACGTCGATGTTGGCGGCTGGAAGAAGAATCAGAGTAGACGGCTTGGACGATGCGGGCACGGGAGGGTGTCGGCCGGACTTTTGAAACAGAGAAAATTCTCTGTTTCGAATTTGTCCCAGCTTACCTCTTGGGAACGAAGGGGCAAGATATATAAAGGGGCTCTTCTTTTTTTGGCATTTACTTTAGAACCAACAATAAATGGGACTGAATATATAATAAAATGTATAATATTCTTTTTATGCTTTTGATATGACAATGAGGATGTATTTTGGGAAATTATTAGATTCTTTCTCCTTCTATATTTCATCCTTTAAAATAGTTTTAAAATAGTTGGAGAATTAATATTGATGTAATCTTATTTCAATATTAACTAATTTGAATATGTTTAATTTTAATAGATCTTTTATTTTGAGTGCTTTTGATTTAATTCTGAATACACTTGCTACAAAATACTGAATAATAGTGCATGAAATAAAATAAGACACGGGTGCGCTCAGGTTGCATCAGGTTCATTAATGATTTCCCTTCGGTTCACAATTTTTGATTGTAAATGGCAGTTCTACCCACAGCTATCACCCTCCTGGAAATCAATTCCCACAATAACCAACCCCTCCTCTAGCTTTCAACTACCCTAGCGTCCTAGCCGATCCTTCCCAAATCAATTCTTGTCCTGGCCGACCCCTATTCAGCCTATTTCTATCCTAGCTGACTCCTCTCCAGCCTATTTACAACCAGCTGCTTGTCATGACCTTACCAATGAGCCCATGCAGTATGATGTGTTTGTATATTGCGTTGAGCTAGGTTAAGACAATAACATGCAATATCTCATAATTATACATTAATGAGAGGTAATGCATATTAATTAATAGAGATGCATGCATAATAAAATAGGATGAGCGTGATATCATGTAGAATACAATATTATACATTTGATGTGCATGTATAATAAAATAATATGAGTGTGATATATGTCTATATTACAATATGGAGAAGCATGTACATGTGCATATAAGAATAATAGGTATTGAGTGAGGAGATGATTTATTTGTAATAACTCAAGCTTGAAATAATATTTTTAAGTTCTTCACCCCTCTTTCTCTCTTGCGTGATTAATGTTTTGTTTGTGTACCATCTTCCCCTCTTTTCCACCATACGTGTTTTGCTGTGAGGCTGACTTAGCTACTGTGAAGGACTCAGAAAGGGGCTAAGGTCGTACGCAACACAATCGAGTGGATATGTGCGTGACAGTTGGTATCAGAGCCAAGTTTATGGCGGTGTTGTTGAATTAAATTGAGATGACCAATGCTTCGTTCATTGTTGATGAGGCGTGTAATAAGGATGCCACCAAGCAACAAAAGAAGAAGAAGGATTCGAGAAAGTCCCGCATGGAGGGAACCACGTTGGATTAGTGATTTTATGGCTCGGAAGAAACCTGAATGCAACTTTGTGACCCTTGTGTCATGCCCCGGATGAAATTGAAGACATCAAGGTGTCCGTTCAGGATGATCTCGATTCTTAGTAGCTTATGAAGGAGCGACTTGCTAGCTTGGTAGGTGTTATCCAGGCCTTGCAGATGGGCTTCGACGACTTGAAGGTAGTGCTCACTTTATGCCATGGCCAATTGTCAATGAAGGGGCCAATATTGTTGCTACTTATCTGCGGGTGGATGTTCCAATGCCTATATCATTCATTAGTAAGCAGGATGTGAAGGAAGTTGAGAACTCCATGGGGAAAATGGAGTTGTTCTTTGAAAGGTGTAACATTGTGGGGAAGTAGCTAATGTACGTCAAGCTTCCTATTACTTAGCTGACACTGCATCCTTATGGTAGCGAAGGAAGCAATCCAGTATCGAGAAGGGCTTGTACGAGATTGACACTTGGGATGAGTTCAAGAGGGAACTCAATCGACATTTTTATCTTGAAAATGTTGTCTACGAATCTAGGAGAAAGCTAAGGTAGTTGATATATAAGGAAAACATCAACAAATATGGGGGAGTTTACCACTTTGTCGCTTCAGATCTTAAATGTGGCAAAAGAGCCACATGTTCTATTGAATAGCCTAAAATATTGGGCCAATAAGAGCTTCAACGACGCGACATCAAGACGGTGCATGAGGCCATCACGGTTGCTGAATCTCTTACATAATTCCAACGACATCGCTGTTGCGGAATCTCATACATAATTTCAACGACATCACGGTTGTTGAATCTCATACAAAGTTTTCAACGACATCGCGGTTGCATGGTAAATGTCCATATTAGAATAATAGGTATTGGGCCGTATAAAAAGTGGAATTTATTCATTTATAATCACTCTAGTTTAGAATAATATTTCCAAGCTCCTCATCTTTCTCTCTTGCATGTTTAGTGCTATGCTTCTATACTCTCTTCCGCTTTTCTCCACCATAAGCGTTTTACTATGATGGTGACCTAGCTATTGTGAAGGTCGCAAAATGAGCCAAGGGATATGTGCGTGACATGTGGCCTTTCCCCTACCTACACTCACTCCTTCCTACACCGCCACATCAGTGGCCGGACCTTTCCACAGCCTCCAACCCAAGCTCCTCCCTACAATACGGCCACATATCCATCCAGTACATGCAGCAATCTGTCTCGTCACCCTGCCCGCATCCACCCCGATCAGCCCTCCGACAGCCCTATCTTTCCTTCCCCGACAAGCTGCAGCAGTTTAGCATACCTTGACAACCACTCCACCCCTCCACAGCTACCGGACACTCCACCTTCCATCACCTATGAACTCCTACATTTCATGTGAGTGGCTTTATTTGGTTTCCTTATCTCTTCATTTGTACGGATCAGATACTATATGATTATTGATACATGTTTTTCATAGTTTGTATCGATATTCTTAGTTTCATTTGACTTGCAGGGCTTATTCTACTTTGTATTGAATTTTTAGCATTTTTGTGCATTAAATTGTTTGTGATTAACTATGATATTTGCAATAGGCATTGTTTGATTTACTGCTACTTGCATTCTACTGTCAACTAGTTTTTGCATGCTTGCATCATCTTAAGATTCCCCGGACACTGCGCCTTATGGTTTGCATAGTCTTTAGAGTCGAACTCATCACCCTTATCTTTATAAATAACGTGATAAATTTGTAATAATATAATAATTGGCAATGATTATTGATTTTGAGAAATAACATGTGCTCCTGTTTTCTTCTTCTTGGTTTATCCTCTTCTCTACTGCCCTTAGGTTTTCTAGGTTTTGTTTCCTTAATACTATTAAATAATGTACAATGACATTAATATTTCATCTTTATATGAGAAATGATTTGTGCCATTTCTTTATTCCTCTGGGTAGAATATCCTCTCTCCTAACCTTAGGGTTCAGAAGTTCTCTTCTCACTACCTCTAACATCCCTCCTCTTTAGGCATTTATTCATTTCTTTTAACCTCTTTCGTCTATCTACCCCTATAATTCTCCCTCTATACAAAATTGCTCATTGCCACTGGGTTGCTGTACCACAATACTTATCCATAAAAATGTTTGGAATTATACTTGCTAAAATTAGGTAACTTGCTCCACTCTTGAGCTAGATGGCATGGGTTTGAATTGCAAAGAGAAGGCAGTACTATTTATATCATTTACTCCATATTTATAAATTCAATGATTTTACTCTCTATTAGATTGGCCTATTGAGTTTATATAGAGATTAGAAAGCTTATATCCATACTTCTATAGACATGCAATTCATTGGTTAATTTTATTTTCTTACTTATCTGCTGGCTGGGTTATAATTCTTTGTATCTAATCAAATACTCAAATCCCTTTAATGAACTCTGAGCCATTATATGTTGATTTGGGGAGAAAGAACAATATTAGGCTTTGCGGAATAGATTCAATTCGCTTTTAATCTAAAGATGATGAAGTCACCCAAATGCAGATCCAATGATGAACAATATGTTATGGATCTACATTGGGATCGGACCTATCAGCGACGCACACAACCCACCAATGAGTGTCGCACTTTGTATATTTATTTTTTGTTCCACATATTTGCTTTTTATTGTTTAGTAACTCACTTGTAGTACGACCTAAGTGAGGGGGGCTTTAGGACAATTTTGACCGCTCCCTATTTAAGGGAGAGGAGGCTCACCTTTATGATTATGCAGTGTATTAATCTCTTTCTCTTTCTCCCTCTCTCTCTCTCTTCCTCTCTCTCTCTTCCTAACCCTATTCAATATAGCGCCCCATCTCACTTAGTCCCAATCATTCTTCTCCCATTCGCATAACAGCCGACCGCCTAGGTCCTCTGGGCTCAGTTTATTCCCTTCACGCCGCTGCCACCTTAGCTCCCCCGAGCTCTCGGAAGTGGGACTTCAATCCTCTACAAGACTTCTCTCTCGCTCTCCCTAACGCGCAATCTCAGTCGAGAGCACACGACAAATTGGTATTGAAGCAAAACATTGTTGCCGATCACGTTGGTAGCACCTCCCAGCCCCCGTCGTTGCACCCTCCACGTCGTGCACCTCTTGCACCCACCCACTCGTTCACGATTGGCCACCCAATCACGCATCGTGCTCGACTCCAGTGTTTGTGCAATTTTTGCGCATGATTCCTGCGCCTGTCCATCGTCTAGTTCGGGCTTCTGTCTCTTCCCTGCGCCTTCCCGCTGCAACCCTCTCTGATGGAGGATGGTGGGCTTTCCTTAGACCATATTATGGAGATGTCTCAATCTACGATGGACACCAACAATGTGAAGATGGACACGCTCTTCGCACGTCTAGATAATATGTGGCCACCACAATGGGTTACCTCGGGTTCCTCCCTTGATGGGGGCGCCCGGTCATCATCGCTACGATTTGTCTGGCCCCTGACCGAAGGGTAGCAACGTACATCGCTATGTCAAAATTGACTCTTTTTTTATGATCGCTAAGACCCGCTCACATGGCTCACTTGCTGCAAGCTCTTCTTTGCCAACCAACAGACTCAATGGGAGAAAAGTCTTGGCTTGCCTCCTTTCATCGGATGGGCCCCGCCCAGCTCTGGTTCACACAACTGCATCGGGAGTGACCCCATCTTACGTGGGATGAGTTTAAGGCCTCTTGCAGTCCCCGTTTCGGCCTACCGCTTTGCGGTAACCCTCTTGGTGACCTCGCCACTCTCAAGAGGACGGGGCCCATTGACGAATATTTGGAACGGTTACAAGTTTTATAAGCTCGTGCTCCCTCTATGAGTCCCGAGCAACCATTGCCTATCTTCGTGGTGGGCCTTCATGAGTGCCTGCGTCTTGACGTGGAATTTAAGACGCATACAGATCTCACTACTGCAATGAGTCTCTCATGCAACCCTCGACACATCATTGCTTTATTTCTTTATTCGCCACCACAATGGGTTGCCTCGGGTTCCTCCTTTGATGGGGCGCCCAGTCATCATCGCTACGATTCTTCTAGCCCCTGACCGAAGGGTAGCAACGTACATCGCTATGTCAAAATTGACTCTTTTTTATGATCGCTAAGACCCGCTCACATGGCTTACTTGCTGCAAGCTCTTCTTTGCCAACCAACAGACTCCATGGGAGAAAAGTCTCGGCTTGCCTCCTTACATCGGATGGGTCCCCCGCCCAGCTTTGGTTCACACAACTGCATCGGGAGTGACCCCATCTTACGTGGGATGAGTTTATGGCCTCTTGCAATCTCCGTTTCGGCCCACCGCTTTGGGGTAACCCTCTCGGTGACCTCGTACTCTCAAGAAGACGGGACCCATTGACGAGTATTTGAAACGGTTACAAGTTTTATAAGCTCGTGCTCCCTCTATGAGTCCCGAGCAACCAGTGCCTGTCTTCGCGGTGGGCCTTCATGAGTGCCTGCGTCTTGACGTGGAATTTAAGGTGCCTACAGATCTCACTACTGCAATGAGTCTCTGATGTAACCCGCGACGCATCATTGCTTTATTTCTTTATTCGCTCATGTATCACGTATTTTTATTTTAGTGCATGTTACTTTATATCTTGTATGTACTTGCTTATTTTTATCGCGCATATCGTCCGCGCTTGTTGTATCGACTTATTGGAGTGATCGTCCAGTAAGTCCTTGAATAAACAAATCCGTCAAATTATGTATAATGTTACTAAAATTACTATTCCAATCCCTAATACAAGGGTAAACACATATATAAGATATGGACACGTGACATCACGTGTAGAGCGCAACGGAAAAATAACATACTAAAATACGATACATATATTCAACTCTCCCCCTCAAGTTGTGTGTATATATCAATCATTCCCAACTTGATAGTGTTGTCCATAAAGCTGTCATAACTCAATCCTTTGGTGAAGACGTCAGCCGATTAATCTTGAGAGTTCACAAAAGGTGTACAGATAGCCCTTGTCACAATGATCTTTGATGAAGTGTCTGTCCACTTCAGCATGCTTCGTCCTATCATGTTGAACTGGATTGTGAGCAATATTGATGACAACTTTGTTGTCGCAATAGATTGTAACAGGTTTGTTCACCTGGAATCCCACATCCTGGAGAATTATTTTCAACCACAACCCCTCACATACTCTGTGTCATAGCCCTATACTCTGCTTCGGCACTTGAGCGAGCAACAACATTATGTTCCCTGCTCTTCCAAGATACAAGATTTTTACCTACAAATAAGCAATATTCGATAGTAGATTTTCTATCATCTTGGCTACCAGCCCAATCAGCATCTGTAAACACTTCAATTTTTAAAGGTTGATTAACAGAGAACAAAATCCCATGTCCTGGAGACTTCTTGAGGTATCTTAACACCCAATAAGCAGCCTGCTGATGGCAAGTTGTGGGAGAGTGCATGAATCTAGTTAAGACACCCACAACATATGTAATATCTGGGCGAGTATGAGATAAGTATATGAGTCTCCCAACCAATCGTTGGTACCTTGAGATGTCAACTTTCTCCCCTTTAGTATCAACATCACTCTTGTGATTAGCCTCAATAGGTGTATCCACGGGCGCACACCCAAGCATACCAATTTCCTTAAGAAGATCGAGGGTATACTTTCTCTGAGAGATGAAGATCCCCCGACGAGACCTTACTATTCAATCCCCAAGAAGTATTTCAACTTTCTCAGATCTTTGACCTCAAATTCTTTGCCCAATTGTTCTTTCAAATGCATGATTTCCTCCAGGTCATCTCATGTAATGTTGATGTCATCCGTGTATACAATGAGGATGGATATTTGAGTTCCTCTCCTCTTGACAAAGAGAGTATGATCAGCATGCCCTTGAGTATAACCTAGTTGTAACATGGTTTTGTTAAACCGTCCAAGCCAGGCTCTATGGGATTGTTTCAGGATGTATAGGGATTTCTGCAGACGAGAGACCTTTCCATTGGACCCTCCTTTGGTAAAGCCAGGTGGGTTAATCATGTAGACTTCTTCTTCTAGATCACCATGCAAGAATGCATTTTGACATCAAGCTGTTGTAACTCCCACCCAAGACAAGCAGCACAAGAGAGGATCACACGAATAGAACTCATCTTTGCAACAGGGGCAAAGGTTTCTTGGTAGTCAATTCCTTGGGTTTGAGTATACCCTTGAGCGACCAAGCGCGCTTTATATCGCTCCACCACTCCATCTTGATTCGACTTAACAGAGAAAATTCAGCGTGATCCAACAGTTCACTTCCCAGGGGGAAGACTCACAAGTTGCCATGTTCCATTTTTTCCAAAGCACGCATCTCTTCTTCCATAGCCTGTTTCCACTCAAGTATCTGAACAGCCTCCTGCCAGGTTTTAGGAATCACAATAGAGAAAAGAGATGAGATAAAAGCTCTGTGAGCCTGAGAGAGGTGATGATAAGAAATGTAATTGACAATGGAGTGTTTGGTGCCACCAGTATTACCTTTAAGAACAGCGCGGGGAACATGGAGGTCATCATCCGAATCTGGAGCAGAAGCGGGCGCCGACACTTGTGGGACATCCACAAACGGTACTTGCTCAACCGTATGGGGTCTGCGAGAGTATGTATATAATATAGGAGGAATAGAAGTGGGAGGGACAGTACTGGGATGAGCATTGTTGATGTTACTTTTCGTGAGGGAGAGTCGTAACATCAATTGTTCGATTCCGATTAGGCTCAATATCTGAGCGATTTTGAGTTTCAAATAATATGCTCATCCCTACCTTCCGCCTTGTTGGACCACACATGGGGGTCTCATACTTTATATGGATCGTTTGTACTTGGATTTGGCCTCTCCTCTCATTACAACCAACTTTGACGGGATCCATGGTCGGGGACATGATGAAGTTCACAAAACCCTCCTACGTATCAGGTCAGAGTTCTTTTGGAAGAGGATATAGAACATGAATTCATCGCGGCATGTTACTTCTACCAATGGAATAAGGCTGACCATCTCCTCCCTACCGGTCTATTGCAGCCACTACCAATTCTGACTCAAATCCGGGCTGACATATCGATGGATTTTTTGGAGGAGCTGCCCACCTCCAAGGGAAAATATAATCTAATGGTGGTTGTCGACTCATTTTCCAAGGGAGAGCACTTCATTCCCCTGGCCCGCACCCTTTCTGCAGAAGGTGTCACTTGTATATTCTTTGAGGGGGTGCTTCGACTGCATGAGATTTTCGAGAGCATTGTCTACGAGTCGTGACATGGCTTTCACCAGCAAGTTTTGAAAAGAACTATTCACTCTCAGTGGCACCAAGCTGGCCTTCTCTACAGCATACTGCCCGCAATCGGATGGGCAGACCAACGTGGTCAACCGCATATTGGAGATGTGCCTAAGCTACATCATGGGGGACCTCCCCAAGGAGGGAACGTGATGGCTTCTGTGGATGGAGTATTGCTACAACACCTCTTACCACACCGCCTTACAGACTATGCCCTTCGGGCTCTTATATGGGAAGGACTCTCCTCGATTGCTATCCTACTGCGGTGGCACCGCCCTTGTTGTCGTGGATCGAGACCTCCTTGACCGTGATTAGGTCTTGTCAACCCCCCGACCTCCAAGCCCAAAACCGTATGGAGGTCGCATACAACCAAGGCCATCACGAGCTCTCCTTCGACATCGATGATTGGGTGTGGATGAAACGTCGCCCTTACCGCTAGACGTCGGCTTCCATGACTTCCTCCAACAAATTGGGCCCCAAGTACTACGGTCCATTTCTGATAACCCTATATAGAAGTTAGGCTCTAGCTCCCACCAGAAGCCCGAATTCACGATGTCTTCCAGGTGTCCCAACCGAAGCCGTTCATGGGGACTCCTCCGACCAAGCCACTGCTCGCCTTACCGCTCAGCTTGAGGACACATTGGATATCAACAGGGAGAGAGATCTTATGGATCCACGTTGGTGTTGAACCTATCAGCATGCGCGCAACCCACCATGAGTGGTCGCACTTTGTATCTTTAGGTTTTATTTTTATTGTTTAATAACCCACTGTAGTATGTCCTAAGTAAGCCACTGCTCACCTTTATGATTATTCAATGAATTAATCTCTTTCTCCTTTTACCTTGTCTCTCTCTACCTCTCTATTTCTAACCCTATCCTACCCACCGCCTCCATCTCACGCAGTCCCAGTCATTCTCCTTCCGTTCGCACAACAGCCGGCCACATAGCTCCTCCGGGCTCGGTTTCTTCCCTTCACGCCGCCACCACCATAGCTCCTCCGGGCTCTCAGAAGGGGGACTCCAATCCTCTACGAGATAACGAGACTTCTCTCTCGCTCTCCGTAACACTCGATCTCAGTCGGGATCACACAACACAATACTCGATTCATGCCATGTTACAAACAATTGGATGTCTGTTGAGACATGCAATCATGAAGACACCTCTAAAGCATGAAAATCTCTTTAATGTGATGATTTGAGGAATTGAATTTTGATTTGAAACAAGTTTGTTTATGTAGGAAAAATAACTTCTGGTTGACTTGAAGTTTCATGAATTGCTAATTCTATCATCTGTAGATATACGTCCTTGTAAAGAAAAGTTGTAGTCTTTGATATAAAAGAGGAACTTCCTAAGGGCACATTGTTTGTTGCAGAGGACATGCATCCATAATGTTGTTAGAACCTTTTCTTTACTAATAATATAAAAACTGGTAGAGTTTAACAGTTGCTTAATGCAAAAGAATCTGCTAGTTATATATGTCTGTGTTCTCTTTCTTCAGGTTGCGAAGGAAGCATCGGACATGGTTTTGGCAGATGACAATTTCAGCACAATAGTTGCAGCTGTGGGCGAGGGACGATCAATATACAACAATATGAAAGCCTTCATAAGGTTTCCTCTTTCTAGACTATCGTTCTGCCTGCATAACAATATGTTTATAATCACTGCTTGTGAATCGCTTTTACTATCTCTTGCATTTCACCTCTTTAGGGTTATTATTGCTTTCCATAATATCTTCAAATATATATATACATATGTATATATAGTATAGATATACGTATGTATATATATATATGAATATATATATATCCCTTGAAGTTTGCGTAATTACAACTTGCACCTCTCTAACTTTCGTAATTACACCCCCCCCCCCCCCCCTCAACGTTTACATTTCATAACATTCATGCACAAAAGTACCCCCTTGGAGCAAATCATTAAGGGGGTCTTTTTGTGCATGGATGTTATGAAATGTAAACATTGAAGGGGGTAATTGTAATTTCGAAAGTTAGAGGGGTGCAAGCTGTAATTATGCAAACTTCGATGGGAGGCCCCGGTAAATAACCCTATATAGAAGTTAGGCTTTTAATTATCAGTTAGTTTCATAATCAATTAGCAAATTTTCTGTGTACTTATGCTGAATTTATATACTAGGGCAGCACTTTTGGTGTAACATTGTGGTTCCATTTTTACTCCTTATTCTATATATTTTTTAACTTCTCTGATAGAGAGGAAGGTAAAGAAAAAAGAGAGAGAAAGAGAGTAGGTGATAACTACTACTAGGGTATATAGACATATTTGCAGCAGTTCTGTAATTAACCTCATTTTCATCATCTCAAATGCCTTCAGAATTACAGTCTAATAAAATTTTAAGCACTTGTTCTTGCAATGTACACTTAGAAATGTTTTTTAATAAAATCAATTCTAAATGTTGTGTCAAAATTTGGGTCAACTTTATCTTTTACCAGTAAAAGATTCTTGAATTGAGCATCATTTGAGGGAGCCTTCAGCCTATATAGCTGGGCTCGCACACTTCTGTACAGATAAATTAATTACTTGATATAAGAGTTGTGGCATGGGATCATTATTGGATGGCAGTGAGGAGCAAAAACCTAAAAGATGAGACTTAATGCTATATAGTAGACTTCTTTGCACTTATACATGTAATTTCATATCTTGTTAAATCTAGACTGTGAAATGAACCCCTCCATTTAGTCCCAAATGGGAGGATCTCCATCCATCCAGATCCGCCATCCTAGCACTAATACCTTCTTCATTTAAGGGAATTCCTTGGGTGTAGAGATTTTCAAATTCAGGATTTCTTTCGTTGCACGAATATTTTGGGAATGAAGTCATAGGCATGTACGTTCGTTCAGAGCCAGACTGACAGCTCAATAGCACTTATACATAAACCAATTACTTATGGGTTTAGGGTTTTAGGATTATCTGTTTATACAAGGCCTACACAATTACATTATTTTTTTCACATCAGCTTCTTCCCATGATTTTATCATTTCTTTCAAACTTTAAACCCCCAGTCTATGCTAATTTTATTCTGCTTACTAATTGAAGGTACATGATCTCCTCCAACATTGGTGAAGTGGCATGCATCTTTCTGACTGCAGCCTTGGGCATTCCTGAAGGGCTGATTCCAGTTCAGCTGTTGTGGGTCAACTTAGTTACAGATGGTCCTCCAGCAACTGCTCTGGGATTTAACCCTCCAGATAAAGATATCATGAAGAAGCCACCTCGGAGAAGTGACGACTCACTGATCACTACCTGGATTTTGTTTCGTTATCTGGTAAGACTTTTTGTCGACTTCACAAATCTATTCTCACATTAAGTCAATTTTGAGTTGAATCTACTAATTTCGATTGATCCATTCAAACAACGAAATTGATTTTGATTTTGATCTGGCATAACATTTGAGTAATAATTATCGAGCGAGTTTTGGGTTTCCAGTTCATTTGCTACTTGTATTGAACCAGAACTATAATATATTGTTCAATTAAATGGCTGTTCAATACGATCAACCTATTCTCCGTGGATTCACAAGTTCTCGATATACTGTGAGATGATTGCTGTTTTTTCATGCAGGTCATCGGGCTATATGTTGGAATTGCTACCGTCGGTGTTTTCATCATATGGTATACTCACGGATCATTCCTAGGAATTGATCTGAGCGGCGACGGGCACACTCTCGTTTCTTATTCCCAGCTCTCCAGTTGGGGCCAGTGCTCGTCGTGGGATGGCTTCAAAGTCGCTCCGTTCACCGCCGGAAACCGCACATTTTCCTTCGACGCCAATCCCTGCGATTATTTCCAGGCGGGCAAAGTCAAGGCCATGACTCTCTCGCTCTCCGTCCTGGTGGCCATTGAGATGTTCAATTCGCTCAACGCTTTGTCGGAGGACGAAAGTCTTGTCAGGATGCCCCCGTGGGTCAACCCATGGCTGCTTCTAGCTATGTCAGTCTCCTTCGGGCTGCACTTTCTGATCCTGTACGTCCCCTTTCTCGCCGAAATTTTCGGGATTGTGCCCCTCAGTTTCAAAGAGTGGCTTCTGGTTCTCGCCGTTTCTTTCCCCGTGATTCTCATCGACGAGGTTCTCAAATTTGTGGGGAGGTGCACGAGCCATTCGGGTGCAGAGAAAGCCGCACAGAAACACAAGGGAGACTAGCCGATTAACTGGAGCTCGTTTTTTCTCGACTAAATTTTCTTCTTCTCGAACCGGCGCTCCTCGTTCTATTCTTCCCTGGTATGGAGCAGGATATGAAGAAGGTCTGAAAATGGGAGTTCTGGATGAATTTCAGGGTTACATTTATATATATTTTTATATAAAATGTTCTAGATTATATGACATTGAAGCTTTAGAATGAATAATTCTTCCAGTCATTTTTTTTAAAGTGTAATTTGATAGTTTAGGTTTGCTGCTGACAGGAGATTTGATGATTTAAGTGCAATGCAGCATCATCTCTAAACTAATCATTCTTCTCACCGTAGCCTTATAATCTTGTTTTTTTCATCTTTTTTGCGGATTATTTTAAATTGTTCGCTCTATTTTGCAGCTTTTTGTTTTATACTTTAATTTGTAGAAAATACTTGGTATATATAGATGTGTTTTGTGAGTTCGAATTATATTTGGTTGGTGCGTGTGTGTGTATATATATATATCTTAACTATTATATGCAAGAATTTGCCTTTTGTGCAACATTTAAAATTGTCAAATATAATCTCATTTTTTTACTCCAACGACTTAAATATATATATATATGAAAAAAATGAAAATTCATAAAATATAATGGCTATTTGTGTAATTACACTATATCTCTATAATAAAAATAATGATGAAAATTCATAAAATTCAAAAGTTTTTAGTAGACCTCTTATATCTACTATGGTAGATTACTATTACTATTTTAAAATGATTTTTTGTTAAAATATAAATATTTTTGAAAAAAATATAAAATATTAATTAAAATTTTTGTACGATCATTTTGGGTACTCATATGTATATGTTTTGCCCGGGGCGAGTGAAGAGCCCGCGCGAAATTTGTCGGGGGCGGGCGAAGCCCGCCGTCACTGGCCATGTACTGTCGCGCTTGGCAATAATATCACTCGTATGTATATATGTATATTCATATGGTTAATTATCGGTACCTCCCCTGGGAGTTTGCATAATTACAGGTTGCACCCCTCTCTTTCAAAATTACATTAATCCCCCCCTCTAAGTTTCCCCAGTTTACAAAAAGCCCCTTCTGTTAGAAATATGGATGCAAAATGATAAAATAAGCCACATTCTTTTATAAAAAAATTTAGATTCATTACAAAGCGTAAAATGTACCACATTCTTTTCAATGTAGAGACAGGGTAAAATTGAAATATCATAATATTTCATCACTTTCTCTCTATATTTCTGAAGGAAAAGGTCACACCCTTTAATGTAGAGTCGTTACAAATTATAAAATTGAAAATCATAATATAGGCTTCAAATAAGCCGCACCAAACGAAGCGATAATTTGGCAAATTTTATCACTTTCCATCCATATTTCTAACGGAAGAGGCAATTTGTAAACCAGAGAAACTTAAAGGTGGGAGGAAAATGTAATATTGAAAGATAAGAGTGCAACCTGTAATTATGCATTAACAGTTCTATATCAATGTCCATGAAACGGGACAACCTTCTTGTAATTAAATCTTCATGAAATCATTTATCTTCATTCTCAACGATTCTTGGTTCTGTCAGGGAAAAACTTTAGAAGCATATTAATTTTATGGTCACCATCAAATGCATAAACAAGCCCAATATCTACATATTACCCTTGAATTTCATCTTATATCCTACACAAGGTAGCAACCATGATAAACATTTTCATGATAATAAATAAAGAATATTTGGGAGATCATTTAGTAGATCACTAATGTTTGCTCGCCAAACACCGCTCTTAACACTTTCCTCATTGCTCTTCAACTACTTCCCAAACCCAGGAGTGTGTATGGCTAATGATTTTTGACTTTTGGTTGGGTTTCTTTATGGCTTTTGGGCACTTTGCACCCTCGAAATACGGGTTTTTGGCACTTCGCACTCTGAATCTTTAAAATTGGCATTTTGCACCCCTCCAATTACCGATTTCTATACATGAATGTTATGAAATGTATAATGTTTTGGGTTGTTTAGCTCATCCCTCATAAGTTTTTTACCCCCCCTTAAATACCTTTGAAATTTTTGATTTGGAGGTGTAAAGTGTCAGAAATATTATTATTATTCCAACAATTTGTGGAGCTCATTTGGGAGAATACATCTCACCAAACGCGCTAACGTGACTTTCTTAATTCAAGTCGGATATACTCGAAGCACGCTTGTACGTACGCCATAATTGATTATGGGTGCAGGCAATGCCGTCAACGAGCACGAAAAAATGTTCCAACATTTTCAGTGCATCAAAATTTTATAAATATTAAAAATATATTTATAACCTATTCAAAGAAAGTGTGACCAGGATCAATATTGACACACATACATGCAGGTGCCAAAAAAATACTCATATATCTCATATTATAGTGCATACAAATACAATAGTATTTTTTAAATACAAAAATTAAAAGAGCGCGATAAAATTGGTATAATAAATGTTACACTAAATACTTATCTTTTCTTATCCTAATAGATAAATATTTATCAGGACAAATTTTTTTACAGAAGGAAAAAATGTGTTAATATTAGCACACCAAACATCATTATTAGTAATTATTTGATATTTGTAGACCAAAAAATTTTCATTTTGAGGGTGCTAATAGTTAAAAAAGGGTGCTGTTATAAGCAAACCCTTTTTGATTGCTAGCAAACCAATTTCTACGAGTTATTACGCGTCTTTTGAAAATACATCTTGTACATGTATTTTTAGGAAAAATGTTTTAACACAAAAATTGTAGATCTCGTCGAGTTCTACAACTTTCGTGTTGAACACTTTTCCTAAAAATGCATGTACAAGACGTATTTTATTGTTATTTTCAAAAATTCACTATAGTTACGATCAGAGCGATTTTAGGGCCTTGTGCGTGCATTTTTAGGATAAGTATTCAACACGAAAGTTGTAGATCTCGACGAGATCTACAATTTTCATGTTAAACACTTTTCCTAAAAATGCATGTACAAAGCGTATTTTCAAAAGACGCGTAATAACTCATAGAAATTGGTTTGCTAGAAACCAAAAATTGTTTGCTTATATCTGCTGGAAGATGTGGTTTTTGAAATTTTCTGCTGGCATTCTATGGTTGCCATTTGGAAGAAGGGAGAAGCAGGCGCTGCCATTTTCCTCGTCAATCTTCCACAATCCAACAAAAGCTGAAGCGCCAATCTATCTTCCTCGCTTCTTCCCCCACTTTCTGCCATTAACACTCGGTTTTCTCCGATCTCAAGCTCAATTTATTCACTAAATCTCACTTCCCCTTTGGCAGGTGGAATATCTTCATCATCAGCTCCGAAGTTATCCTCCGAATCCAAGATAACAGATTCATCAATTCGCCTTGTTGCTAAATTATCCATTAGGGCAATTTACTGGTGTCATCTCTCTCGATTGAATCCTTCGATTTATGGATTCAATTTCCGCAGCCGTTGGATCTGTCCTTCACTTCGTCCTGCTCGCCGGATCCCTGTTCTGCGTCTGCAACGCCTTCAACCCCGACGACAACTACCTAATAGACTGCGGCTCCGCCACCAATACTTCAATCGGCAACAGAGTTTTCCGCGCCGATTTCTACCACATTTCAAATCTATCAAAAATCCCCAACAGCGTCTTCGCAAACGTCAAACCCTTATACGTCTCATCATTCGACAGTTCCCCCCTGTACACGACCGCTCGAGTTTTCCTCGGCCCATTTTCCTACTCTTTCCCTATCCGCAGACAAGGGATTCATCTCCTCCGCCTCTACTTCTTTCCCTTCACATTCGACCAATATGTTCTCACGGCGGCGAACTTCGCCGTTTCGATACACGACTTCGTTCTCCTCGACGATTTTCTATTGACAAACAGCTCCGTCGCCGTGTTCAAAGAGTATTTTCTGAACATAACCACTGATTTCCTGACTCTCACATTCACTCCGCTGGGAAGCTCTTCCATCGCCTTTGTCAATGCCATTGAAGTGGTTTCGGTTCCCGATGATCTGATCGGCGACAATGTTCCGGCGTTAAATCCCGCCGGATTATCGCACCGAGTTCTGGAGACGGTTTATAGAGTCAATATGGGGGGTTCCAAGGTTTTTCCCGATCAAGACGCTCTGTGGAGAACCTGGATTACAGATGAAAACTTCCTCGTGAGCAGAAATTTTGCCGAGTTTGTCAATTCTAGTGAGACTATTGAATATGATCACGGAGGAGCGGGCGAAGAAATCGCTCCAGCTTCAGTATACAGCACCGGGACAGAATTTGTGGCATCAAACACATTTCTTCCGTTCTCCAATTTGACATGGAAATTCATTGTCGATGCAGATTCTTCTTTCATGATTCGACTGCATTTCTGCAACATAGTTTCAGAGGAACTCTACTTCGATGTGTATATCAACGATCTTTTGGCTATTAAGGATCTGAATCTGTCGAGGAGCGCTCGTGCTGCTCCATTTTATGCAGATTTTGCGGCGGGAGTTAGTGATGGCTCTGGCGAAATTCGTGTCAGCATCGGCCCTTCTTCTTCGAGGGGGAATGTCTCCGCAGCCGACGGCATGCTGAATGGTCTTGAGATCATGAGTGTGAAGCTCTCTTCTGGCAGTTCTAACGGTAACATTACCAGATTTTCAAATAATTTATCCGAGAAGAAGCTCAGTATTATACTGGGTTCACTGATTGGGGCACTTCTTCTTGTTATAGCAACTATTTCTCTTTGCATCTTGCTCGAAAAGAGAAGAAAAATGTGAATTTGGTGAGAATTTCATGATGAGGGTTGCAGATTTCGTGTCTTGCAGGAACCCGTACCAAGGCTTTGTTTGGCGCGGCGTTTTTGCTCCGATTAGTTTGGACGAAAATGGCACCATCGTAGAATGTATGTTTGGCGTGACAACGGTGACGACCACCATCGAGAGAATTAAACTAGTTTTGAACATAAAAGTGTATGAAGTTCCTTAGGTGAGGTCGGGCGTTCACGAATGACGGTTCATAATCACCGCTTTCATGACCGCCGTCACTGTGCCAAACGGAGCCCAAGTCTGATCGCATCAGAAATTATTGGAGATAGTGGAGAATGTTTGGAGGATATGACTTTGATAGTTCTTCAATGGGGGATGTTCTCTGGAGTTATTTTTTTAGCAAAGTGTAGTACTGGTACTGAAAATAGGGCAGAAGGGTAATAAAAAGAAGTACAAGCTATTTCATGCGCCAGTCGGTTCGCACCTCGGCGAACAAATCTAAACGTGTCGGTCCCTCCGTCGAGAGAGGGCCCACGCCCAAAGAAATGCAATCAATCGCCGTGGCACAGTCCCCCTCGAAAATGATCTGAGTCCCGCCCATTCTTTAGTACCAATTCAACGGCCGCCCAAGCCGCCCAAGCCTCCGCAACCTCCAGACAGTTCAAGAAGTCCGCAGCAGCCGACCTCCAAGCCAACCATACCCCCGCCGTATCCCTAACAATGGCCCCGCGCCCACTCGGCATGGATCCCGCCGCTCAGCGCCAATGGGCAATGCCTTAATGCATTGGATTTGGATACTCTTAATGTGATTTCTCTGCTGCCATGATGTAAATTTGCAAAGGTTTCTATTTATATCATACATATGGAATTTGATGTTGGGCTATTTCCTGGCTCAATGAATTGTCCTGTTTGTTGAGCCGGCGTGCGATATTACGAGGAGCGGTGTAATGCAACAAGCCCATGCCTTCCCATTTCGTGTGGCTGAGCAATAGTGGAGTCGATTGAAGGAAGAGGAGCTAGTGTGTGAATTCATGTCAGCTTTCTCTAGATGAGTGCAAGGATTTAGGGTTTAGGATTGAGGACTTTTCCTCCGGCTCGTGTTCAGGGGAAGGCTTGTTGTTCATTGTTCTTGCTCAGTGATGGGAAATGATGAAGAAGACGGTGCTCGTTGCGATCACAGATCTGAATGAGTTCTACAACTCGCTCTCAGTGTTTACTTTTATGAGCGATCATTTTATGTAATGTTAACATAGTTTCTTTTCATTTTGTATTTGTTGAGATGTTATGAAATTGAATTAAAGCTTCTTTGAAGCATGTTCAGTGACTCTCTTCAGTTTATGTTCGACATTTAGATGCTATCCGAGGTTTTCGAAGTAGAACCCCGAGCTAGAAATGATATATGTTTCGGTGTATTTATTTCGTGTTTTTTCTAGAATTTTCTCGATAACTATTTCAGGGGAATTTTTAGGCCTAGAATAAAATAAGAGTGGTGTTACATGCAGACTAATAATTGTTATTTGCACACCAAAAATAATCAAATAAACTAAAAAAATTTAATGCATCTAACTTGCTCAAAGTTCTTATAACTCACAACTCTTGTTTTAGCTTATTCTTCTTTTTTTCCTCTTCCTCGGTGCTAAGACTACTATATGAATCATTAAAAAATGTAGATTTGTACTCTACAATGCATAATCAAAGTCTCTCCTAGAATTACATTACAATCTTTGTAAGAAGCTTTCTTTCCTTATGAGAAAAAAAACATTTTTGAGATTTGCTACTACAATTTTTTAACTAACAAAACCTTTATCTTGTTTCTTGAAGCAAATGCTTGCTATTATAAGATCATAGACTGTTGAAAAATCAAAGATAATAAACTTGCAATCCATAATTCTGATGGTTTATTTTTCTCATTTTGGTTTATTTTTACATTTTCAGTTATACGTCAGGCATCCCATGAATTCAAGATTGCATATTTTTACATTATGTTTGTGTTTCCTTTCAATTATTTTATGCACGCATAAGATTTTTTATGTAATGTTTAGTTGAATTTGATAGATTAAGTAAACTAAAGCCCATTGTAAAGGCCAATATTTCTTGTACAACCCTGGGTTCGCCGAAGAGGTAAACTGGGACTTGAGTGTAGGCGAAGCATGCGGGCGAAACGGGTGGGGGCTTGCGCCTTGCGGCGAGTCAAGCGAGGGCTCGCGCCTTGCGGCGAGCGGATCGCGAGGACGGGGCGAGTGAGGGCTCACCGTCCTGCGACGTGCGGATCAAGAATGGGTTTGTGCTCGCCTATGTCGCAAGGTTGGGGATAGGTGAGGGTCAGTCGAGAACTGACCAGCGAGCCAAGAACAAGCCTCCTCCGACTCTCGCTTCTCTGGCGAGGCGAGGCGGGTTTTTGGGTGTAATATTTTATTCCTATTTATTCAAACCTGTCTGCCTATAGCCATTCCAAACAGTGGAGTTTGGCTGTTGACAGACCATTTTGGGGTGCATTTAACAAAACCAAAAGTCGGAGTTATGTTATTGGCAGACCTAGTTGATAAAACTATATATAGACCCTGAAGGGCACCATTGGAGAGGATTCCAATTCTTTGGTTTCTTCCTCCTCTGGACAATTTTGGTTAGCTCTCTATGCTCTCCAAGGTGCCCAGCTTCAGCTTTTGGCTTGGGAGGGGAATCGCTCTAAGATCTTCGGGGTGTGTGGTGGGACCTCCACGCTGCAGCAAAGGGTCGGTGTTTAGTTCTAAATCTTCAGTCAAGTTCTTCCACGGGATCAGTAAGTGCTAGCTGCCCCCCTTTGGGGTCCGAACTCCTCGTTGGGCTGATTCTCGGTTCCAACATTTTTTGTGTTGTGAGCGTGGACAACGGCTAGTACAAAAAAATCTCAGGGAAGTAGCATGGCTGAAGAGGATGAGCAAGGTGTCGGCTACGGCGGCTCGCCACCATCCGGCTCGCCGGCAACAATTGGGATGTTGGCGGACTTCCGAAGGGAAGTGCTAGAGACGATCAACCTCGCCTTCGCCGCGGCGTGGGGCGAATTCTCGACACCCGCGGCCCAGGTCGTTCCGCTGCTAGGGGTAGGCGAGAATGACCCGGGTCAGCGAGCTCGTGGGGCGAGTGGATCAGGCGAGAGCGGTGAGCGGAGGAAGCCCATTCTGCGAGCTGGTGCTTTCCACATCAGTCCCGAAAGGGTTCAGGGAGCCGGACATAGTCTACTACACCGACAAAGATGACCCGGTCTAACACCTGCAACGGTTTGAGGACACGGTCTCCATCCGACCTATGTCAGATGCTTTCAAGTGCTGACTCTTCACCATCACCTTGAAGGAGAAGGCGCGGAACTGGTTTCACCAGCTCCCCGTGGGATCGATCTAGGAGTTCGAGGATTTGCGTCAGAGTTTCCAGTTGCGCTTCTCGACGTCCAAGAAGAGGAAGAAGGATGCCGAGACGCTCTTCAAAATCAAGCAAGGGCCAGTGGAGTCGCTGGCCCACTACGTGGACAGATTCCAGGAGGAGGTCCTACTCATCCAGGAGGTACCCGGGTTCACGCTCCAGCTTGCCTTCACGGTGGGGCTGCGGGAGGGGTTCTTCCAGATAAATCTGAAGCGGAAAGCCCCCTGTCCTTCGAAGAACTGATGGAAAGGGCGGCGTAGGAGATCGAAGGAGAGGCGGCCAACCCAGAGTTCACGAGGAGGTTAGCGAAGTTGAGTGAACCGGAGGCAAGGCCGTAGGAAGTCAGGAGGAGACACGAGCCGAGGGCCCCAGAGTTGGGGTGGAGGCAGCAGGGAGGAGCATGCAGGGCCCAGGAAGAGGGTTTGCCCAAGGATGGGGCAACTTCTAGGGAGGTCAAGGAAGACCAAGCCACCCAGGGTGGAGGCAGGGCCCGAGGCCACTCCCTCCCCCGCCTCAGCAAGCCACGACGATCGACCATGGAAGAGGGAGGAGAGTAGGAGCAGGAGGAGGTGGAGCAGGAGTTAGGAGAAGGAACCGAGCCACGGAGGCCGAGAGAGGGGGATGGCCTTGTCATATTGTGACTTCCATCAGGAGGAGGGTCACGCAACGGCCACCTGCCCGGAGTTCTTGGAAATCAGGAGGGTGAGAGGCCTGAGGGAGCAACAACAACCGGTGAGGATAGAGGAGGTGACCGGAGCGGCGGAAGAGGAGGATAGGTGCGTAGACAGAGCCGGCGTGGGAAGTCGGGGAGGGATCAGGGTGATCCATGGGGGTGGGGATCGAGGCGACTCGAAAGGCGAGCCTCCACACCATGTATCGTCGGAGCGTGGCTTCGACTTCTCAAACCCCACCCCCGGAGGAGAAGATTACCTTCTCTCGGAAGAATATGCCGGACCACGAGGATCCGTTCTGCGATGCGCTGGTGATCCAAGCAGCCATTGAGAACTTCACCGTCTCCCGAATCCTCGCCGACAACGGGAGCTCGGTCAACTTCATCTTCAAGAAGGCGTTCGACGAGATGAAGATGGAGGCAAGAAGGGTGCTAGCCTCGGACGGACCACTGCTTGGGTTCTCAGGGGAGAGGAAGGAGGTGGAAGGGGGAATAGGACTCCATGTGACTTTGGGGGGACAGTCCCGCAACTGTTGGTTCGTCATCGTTGACGCTCCGAGCATCTACGATGCCATCTTCGGACGACCCCTCATCAACGCATTCCGATGTGTCCCCTCATTCCACCAATGCCTCAAGTTCAACGTGGGAGGAGTCCAGATCCGGGTGAGGGGAGACCCAAAGATAACAAGACAATGCTACGTTATCGCGGTCACCATCAACTGGCAGGCAGAGGCGGAAGAGATGGACAGGGAGATGGAGAGGCAGGATGTGTTGGAAGAATTCGTGGAAGGGACCGATGCGGAGGAGATGGAAGAGGAAAGGGGAGAAGAGGTTCGAGCCCAGGAAGAAGGGGCAAAGGAGCTGCTGGAAGTTCGGGAGGAGGAGAGAATGGACGAAGAAGAAATCAAAACACTCGCGCATGAAGGGAGGAAGGAGGGTGACTGGGGAGAGCAGTCTCGGCTGGAGGCTGAGGAAGAGATTGTGGAGCTGGAAGGCGTCTCCCGGGAGCGGGTGATAGAGAAGGTGAAGACCGGTGGGGAGCTCAGCCCCGAGGACCAGGGGAGGATCCTAGCCTGCGTCCAAGAGAACGTTGACATTTTCGTCTGGAGCGTGGCGGAAATGCCGAGGATTGATGCGGATGTGGCTTGCCACAACCTCAACCTTGACCCTGACACTCGCCCCATCTGACAAAAGAAGAGGTTCATCGCCGACAAGCTAGTGGAGCCCATCCAGGAGGAGGTGGACAAGCTCCTCACACTATAAGAAATCAGATTTTTGGTCTGCCCTGGCAAAAGGTCTAAAACCGTGGCTAAAGATCTTTAGCCACGGTCTAGCCACGGGAAAATTTCGTGGCTAAAGGCCGCGTGGAGAAAGCTTTTTAGCCACGGATTGGTCGTGGCAAATAGTATTAGCCACAAAAAATATTGTCGTGGCTAATACTTTCACCTTTTGCCACAGTTATAGGCCCTGGCAAAAACTTATCAATAACGTTAAGATGGAGTTTTTGCCATGACTTTCAGCCATGGCAAATAATTGACTATTAGCCGCGGTTTAAAACCCTGGCTAATAGTCCTTTCATTATTTTTTAAAAAACTTTTTGTCACAGTTTCAAACCATGGCAAATAATAAAGTATGAATTTAAAAAAAAACACGCTCAATAATATATTGTTTAAGACTCCGTAGCCACACTAAAATCAATATTCATATAATAAATGTCAATAAAATGAAACTAAACAATCAAAATTCATATAATAAATTTATCCTATTTAATTAAAAGTTATCCTAATACAAACAACTTGACATTATACCGGCTTGCAATTTTACAAACTATTTGATATGCCACAGGCTTCCAATTTCTCGTGGTGGCTTCTAGTTCCTTGATTTCCTTGTGATACTTGCAGATCTTATAAGTGAACCTATCCGAATTGAAAAACAAAAGTAATAAGCATAATGCTAATTATATTTATGTCCATAAAAAGAAAGTTATGTAAGGAGCATGTAAACTATACCAATAAAGGACACAATGAAACACACAAAATGACATTCCTTTGAGCTTTAAAAATCTGCAAAGCAAGCATTAGAACTGTTACAACTAGGTATACAACACTGCAAAATAATTAATCTCATAAACTAGCAAAAATCAACTAGTAGCTGTTACAATTGGATAATAATGTAAGACATTGCATCATGGAGAAGTTCTAATATTTCTTGCCACTAATTAAGTTAGGAAAAAGGAAAATGACATTCCTTGTGATACTTATAACTTTGAGGGTTGGGTTTAGGTAGACCATGCACACAACCTGAACAAATGGCCATATGCATGGACATGCGCTCCTAGATATCAACTGTGTTGGAAAAACTTGAACATTTAGGAGGGTTTTCAAAGTGGGTGATCAGCTTGGGGAATACAATATTTTCTAGCTTAAAAAAAAAAGTAATGAAAGCCCAAATGCTAGCCCATAGTATAGTCAATTTTACTGAAGACCTGATGACTAAATGTGAAGTATTAGTACCATTCCTTTGCTTCATCATGTGTCTATATATTTATGTTCTCTGTTAACTGTACAGACCCATTGAGGTGCAATTATTTGCACTATAGCATCAACTACCTGGTTTTATAGCAGATTACTTAGTCGGCACATTGCAACAGTAGTTGCACAAGGGTAGTTTCTAATCTATCAGATGTTCCTTCATATACGTCAACCACACACTTTTTCACAACTTCTTATAGATTTTTGAAATCATTGCATTTATATTTTCACAGAAATATATATATATATATATATATCCTACCAATGCTTATTCTACTTTTGTTATCTTATTAGATGAGGACTTCTGATTTCTTTGGAAATGGAGTGTCGTCAAGTGAGCGAGGGATTTGAGCATGAGTTAAGTTTAGTGAGCGCGCATGTGAAATTGCAAGAAAAAATTCGTGGCTAAAGGTCGCGTGGCAAAAAAAATCGTGGCTAAAGGTCAGCACACTCCTTAGCAATGGGTCCTGTAATAGCAGAACTTGTTGCAGGACCACAAAAAAACTTATTATCGGGGAACCTATCTACAACATCTGCTACCCATAATGATCATTAGAACTCATCCAACTACTAATTCATGCCAACTTTATATATAGTTCAATCCAAATCATACATGAAATTATTACCAAGGGTGCAAGGCTACATTAGTTTCAAGATATGGGAGTCTATATTATCAACAACCAAGCTGAAATAAATTGTTCTTGCTCTGAGTTCAGATGGTATTTAGGATAGTAACAAGGCTTGAAGAATTAGAAACTTCAAAAAAATCTTGGAGAATCAGTAAATACCTTTCATTTCTCCCTTGGGATTCACAATGACTCCAGCATTGTCTGCAGATTAAAAATAGAAAATGGGTTAGCCGACAATGACACGCTAATGGCTGCCGAGAGTAAATCATTAGAGAATCTTTATCTTCTTCATCAGCTCCTGAAGAAGCAACATGTAGATATTCAACCAAATGTTATCCATCACAAGAAAATCTCTCTAATCCATATAAATCAAATAAAATTTTATCTTCCTCAAATGCTTCACATTCAAGCATGAGGGATACATAATAATTCACCAGCTTATATGCAGTGCATGAGCACAATTAATGCTTAACAACGTAGTAAAATATATAATGTTATTAAATGGGCAGGATATATGTTGTGTACACTACAATAAAATCTCGCTTCTTTTTCAAGAGCCGGCATAGCTTCAGCGTGGTTTTAAAAAAACGCCGTCAATATCGTCGCAGTGGCAAACACCGCCAAAGAAAGAAAAAGACTTCTTCATGAAAACAAAGAAGAAGACCGATCAACTTTGTCTCTAGCATCCCAAATCATTTTCTCAATTTCCTCATAGTGAAGCAAGTGCAGTTGCACCAAGAAGTAACAGGAGGCAACACGGTTCCGGCTTCTACATCAGCTGTTTCCTAAAGGATCATCGGTGAACTCGGGCATTGATTTGTACCTAGAGCAGTACCAAGAACATACTCCATAAAGATATCACACAGCCTCACCTATTGCACCAATGCCACGAGATGTTAGTTGAAATCCATTGTCAACCTTCTCAACCATGGCATGGCTTCCATCATTGTTGAGACCTCATAAGAAGAATGCACCAAAAACCAATACAAATATTAAAGGACTCATCTTAAGATGTGTATGTCCACATAAAACTATGTGATATAGATAGGTGTGTGCATTAAAACCACAAAAACCATCCGCACCACACAAACCGCACCAATGATCATACATCAACAAGTAAACGGATAATAAATAGTATAAAAAGCTATACCAAGATCAAGCAAAAGTATAAATTATACTAGGATTAATAAAGGAAACACTCAATTCCCACACGCACGCACACACACATCATATAATGTAATATCCACTTCTAGAAAAAAAATGAAAATTTCATCAAAATAAGAAATGCCTATGGTTGAAAATTCACCTAAGCAGTCTTCCAAATCATGCTAACTTCTGGAGAAGATATGGACTAATTACCCAAAAAAACAAAGAGCAAGAAACCTACCTAATACTTTTAAGCGAAACCGCTTGTACAATGAGCTCGAGGTATCCACTTTAAATCACATCTCCTCAAACAGCATTAACTGTAATTTTAAGAAAGGTAGTCAAAATTTGGCTAACATGGTCTAAATAAAATTTAGTCAAATTGAGATAATTTAGATTGTGTCAGCTTTGATTTTTACAGGTCATAATAAACTCTTAAAAAGGGATTTAATCATCATGAGTTATTCTAGATAACACTGCATTCTTTAAGTACTAGACAACAGTCTGTATAATTTTCTATCAAGAATTCATGTCCTTCACTAAGGAAACTCTAAAACTGAAACAAGATTGAAAATTTGAGATGACAGCAGGAAACTCTACCAGTCCTCATCAGGAATCCTAAGATACTTGATTGTATTCCCACGGATATAGCACTCAGGCATTCTCCAAAACCTATCTCCATCCTGCAACACAAGTGAAATCTGTGTAAGAACCCTAAATAGTATAATAGTACTAACATTGTATCGGAAAACTCTATCACCTTTGAAGTACAAATGACCACCCTGAGTTGAATGTTCATCCATGTGTCGCAATTCACCAAATGTCCACTATACATCTCGTCGTTCTTTACCTTCACGAGCTTTTACAGTAAACGATACAAACAAACAAAAATCCATGTCAAATCACGAGGAAATAAAATGAGTTTGGCAGTTCTCCGGAACCCAAATTTCTCACCATGGGATGCCCAGAGCAATCTTCAAAAGAGATCGGGGAAGCTGTAAATTGCCTTCAAAAGAAAGAAGGAGGCTAAAACCATTAATCAAGCCAGCAATAACCAGAAACATTGCCAAGATACAATGGATTCCAAGATTGACGATTATGAAATTAGAAAAAAGAGCAATGCGCAAACCATCCTCACTGGATATGGAGTTCAAATCATCCGCTGGAATAGTTCTGCAAGTGAGAGACGATGTCTTGTAATATTAATGGCGTATAACAAAGAACACACTGTAGTGAAGAAACCCTAGATCTTCAAAAAAAGTTAATGTACTTGCAGCCTCCCGAACTTGAGCTCCATTTTGTCCCATTTATCGAGCTCCGGGGTGTTTTGGGCGGCAAGAATAAGGAAGGAACTAAGCCTTTGATGAGCGGAGTGAAGACCTCTGGACAGCAGCAAGATGCAGCGACCTCTGGACAGTAGTGAGATGCAGCGAGTTCTTCGATCTTCAGAGTGACAACCTCTGGACAGCAGGAGATACAGCAAGATCTTCGATCGATCCACAGAACCGATGGAGATGCAGCGAGGTTTTTGTTGTGTTATTAGAGGAGACGGCAGTGAAGTTTTTGTTTTGGGGGAGAATATTGACGGGATCCGCGATGGGTAGGGTTTTGGTGAGCGCTGGCCGTGGCCAAAAAACAGTATTTGCTACCCAAAAAAATTCGTGGCAAATAGTGCAATTTTTTGCCACGACTATAATTTGTCATGGCTAATACATATGTATTATCCATGACTTTTTGAGCCCTGGGTAAAACATAACTATTAGCCACCGTTTTTGCAGTCGTGGCTAATATTAGTGTATTAGCCACGGTTTTTGAACCCTGGCAAAAAAATGTGTACCTAAAAATCATTTTTCTAGTAGTGTCAAAGCCGTATTTATATCAGAGATCCAATATTCGGCTGGATCTCCAACGTGGTAATGGTAAAAAGGGGGGATGGGCGGTGGAAAATGTGTGTAGACTTTTCTTTATTGAAATCATGCCCTAAAGATTTCTACCCCTTGCCTCGAACAGACGCATTGGTTGACTCAGCCGTCGGTTTTTCTCTAATGAGTTTTCTAGATGCCTTTTCAGGTTATCATCAGATCCGCATGCACCACCCCCCCACCCACCCCCCCCCCCCCCCCCACCCACCCGACGTTAAGGGCGTCTCCTTCATCACGGGGGACGAGTGCTACTGCGACAAGATGATGTCCTTTGGGCTGGAGAATGCAGGAGCAACATACCAGCGGGTGATGGACATGGTCTTCCGTGAGCAGAAGGGGAGAAACGTGGAAGTCTATGTGGATGACCTCATGATCAAGAGCCGGGACCTCGAGTCCCACCTTCGGGACCTGGAGGAGACCTTCGGTACCTTGAGAAAATTCAAGATGAGGCTCAACCCCCAGAAATGTGTTTATGGGGCCAGCAGGGGAAAGTTCTTGGGCCACCTGCTCACTCCTGTCCGGGTAGAACGTAATCCCGACAAGGTAAAAGCAATCTTGGAGCTAGGGTCGCCGAGGAACGCAAAGGAGGTCCAGCGTCTCACAGGGAAGTTGGTCGGGTTAAGCAGATTTCTCTCAAGGGCGGGGGAAAATGCTCATCTTTCTTCAAGGTGCTACGGGGGAACCAGAAGTTCGAATAGACCCCCGAGTGCGAGGTGGCATTCCAGGCACTAAAGGAACAACTAACCCGGGCTCCGCTGCTCCAAGGACCGAGGCAGGGAGAGGACCTGTCCCTATACCTAGGGGTAGGGGTCGAGGCAGTGAGTTCTATTTTGGTCCGGGAGGAGGGGAAAAGACAGCTCCCAGTTTACTATGTTAGTAGGGTGTTGAGGAAGGCGGAGATCAAATATCCCATCCTAGAGAAGGTGGCCTTCGCCCTGGCGGTGTCGGCCCGGAAACTCCGACCTTATTTCCAAGCACACTCTATTAAGGTTGTGACCGACCATCCCCTTCGCAACATCATGGAGGGGGTAGAACACTCAGGAAGGTTGGTCAAATGGTCGTTGGAGTTAAGCAAGTTTGACATCTCGTTCATTCCCAGATTATTAATAAAGGCGCAAGTAGTGGCGTATTTCTTGGCTAATTACGTAACCGAAGTGGAGGAGCTCGAGCCACCTCACTCAATGGCATGGAAGATGTTGGTTGACGGGGCTTCGGGGAAGCATTCTTATGGAGGGGGAGTGATCCTGGTAAGCCCCCAGGGAACGAGGATCGAGCAGGCAATCAACATCCACTTCTCACTCACCAACAACCAGGCCGAGTATGAGGCCGTGATCGCAGAGTTCCGCCTAGCCAGGGAGTTGGGGGTGCAGGACATGAAGGTCTCAACGGACTCCATGGTGGTGGCTTGCCAAATCAAGGGAGAGTTCGAGGCAAGGGAGACGACTCTCCAGCGATACCTAGAGAAGGTCAAAGAGCTCATCGGGCAGTTTCGTACCTTCTCAATTCAGCATGTGCCAAGGGAGGAGAGCACCCCGACCGACCTCCTGGCCAAGTTCGGTCCCCGTGCAAGAGGGACGATGCCAGAACTCTTCCGACCATCTATTGAGGAAGGTGAGTTGATGGAGGTAGACCAGCGAGCATCGTGGATGGACCCCTTCATCACCTTCCTGACGTCGGGGCAGTTCCCAGGAGGGGACGTAGATAAACGACGATTCAAGTATAAGTCAGCATATAATTCTTTGCATGAAGGAGGATTGTACCGAAAGACCTCTCAAGGCTCCTAGCCCGTTGTGTGTCAGAAGAGGAGGCCCCGAGGGTCCTAGAGGAGATCCACTCAGGGGAATGTGGCATCCATTCTGGGAGCAGGACCCTGGAAGGAAGGGTGCTGAGACAAGGCTACTTCTGACCTACCCTCAACAAGGATGCGGCAGAATTTGCGAAGAAGTGCTCCAAGTGCAAACTATATGCTCTTCTCCAACTCCTGCCAGCCCAGAGGCTCCGTACCATCACAGCTCCATGGCCATTCGCGATATGGGGGCTGGACTTGGTAGGCCCTTTTCCCTAAGCTAGTGGCCAAAGAAAGTTCTTGCTGGTCATGATTGATTACTTCTCCAAATGGCTGGAGGTGAAGGTGCTGGCTAAGGTAACATCTCAAGTTTTGAGAAATTTTGTGTGGGGAGATAGTCTGTCGACATGGGCTCCCATTAGGCATCGTGACAAACAATGGGCCGCAGTTTGCCAGCGACGAGTTCGTCAGCTTCTGCGGCCAGCTGGGTATAGATCTTCGCTTGCGTCGATCCACCACCCTAAGAGCAATGGGCAGGTGGAGGCGGCGAACAAAATAATCGTAAACTTGCTGAAAAAGAATGTCGAAAATCTGAGAGGCAGCTGGGTAGAACAGCTCCCCTCAGTCCTTTGAGCCTTGAGAACCACGTCGAATACAACCACAAGGGAAACCCCATTCAAGCTATCCCATGGATCTGAGGTCGTACTCCCGATCGAGTTCGAGGTAAAGTCACACAGGGTGGTCGCAGCGTGTGAAGGAAACAAGGAATGTCAAGTGGAGAATAAGGGAGAGCAAAGACTATCACTGGACCTGGCAGAAGAGCTCCGGGACCTGGCAACCGTCCGACAAGAAGAAGTCAAGCGGCGGATGGCTCGGTATTTTGACAAGCACATCCGAGTGAAGCAGTTTGGGAAGGGGGACTTGGTCCTAAAGAAGGTTGACGCAGCTGGAAGGGGAGCCGCGGTTGGAAAGCTCAATCCCAACTGGGAAGGCCCTTACATTGTAGAGGAAGCGCTCAAGTCGGGGGGGGGGGGGGGGGGGGGGGGGGGGGGGGGGGGGGGGGGGGGTATCACCTCCGGTATGTGGAAGGGGACCCCTCAACCGAACTTGGAGTGGAGACGACTTAAAACGTTTCTACCCTTGAACTATTATGTTATGATATAGTGGTATAAATTGGTACGATTGTATCTTTTCTGTTCTAGGTCAATATAAAGGGAAAAGTTGTGTCGGATTGCCCCGGATTGATTCCGCTGCCGGGCTTTCATTAGCCGGTGGGTCAGGTCGATCTCTGGAGAGGCTGGCAAGGGAAAGATTGTGTTGGATTGACCCAAATTGATTCCGCTGTCGGGCTCTCATTAGCCGGTGGGTCAGGTCGATCTCTGGAGAGGCTGGCAAGGGAAAGGTTGTACTGGTTTGCCCCGGATTGATTCCGATGTCGGGCTCTCATTAGCCGGTGGGTCTGGTCGATCTCTAGAGAGGTTGACAAGTGAAAAGTTGTGTCGGATTGCCCCGGATTGATTCCGCTGCCAGACTCTCATTAGCCGGTGGGTCAGGTCGATCTCTGGAGAGGCTGACAAGGGAAAAGTTGTGCCAGATTGCCCCAGATTGATTCCGCTGGCGGGCTCTCATTAGCGGGTGGGTCAGGTCGATCTCTGGAAAGACTGGCGAGGGAAAGGTTGTGCTGGATTGCCCCGAATTGATTCCGCTGCCGGGCTTTCATTAGCCGGTGGGTCAGGTCAATCTCTGGAGAGGCTGGCAAGGGAAAGTGATGCAGGACGTCGGGGCCCCGACCGCACCGCGTAGCATCACACCAGCTAGCGGACCACGGCCAAGCACGCCTGCCAGAAGGACTGCAGTCCAGGCACCCCAACCCGTTTCCGCGCCTGTTCTCAGTGCGGCGGGTTGTTGAGGCTGGGGCTCGATCCCCAGACCTCCTTGATAAGAACCACTCCTAACAGGCCTTATCACCAACTGACATGCATCCTTGATAAGAACCACTCCTAACAGGCCTTATCACCAACTGACCTGCAGCTCAATTGGTGATAAGGCCTGTTAGGAGTGGTTCTTATCAAGGAGGTCTGGGGATCGAGCCCCAACCTCAACAACCCGCTGCGCTGAGAACAGGCGTGGAGACGGGTTGGGGTGCCTGGACTACAGTCCTTCTGGCAGGCGTGCTTGGTCGTGGTCTGCTAGCTGGCGTGATGCCACGGGGTGCGGTCGGGGCCCCGACGTCCTGCATCAGAAAGGTTGTGCTGGATTGCCCCGAATTGATTCCGTTGTCGGGCTCTCATTAGTCGGTGGGTCAGGTTGATCTCTGGAAAGACTGACAAGTGAAAAGTTGTATTGGATTGCCCCAGATTGATTCCGCTGCCGGGCTCTCATTAGCCGGTGGGTCAGGTCGATCTCTGGAGAGGCGGATAAGGGAAAGGTTGTGTTGGATTGCCCTGAATTGATTCCGTTGTCGGGATCTCATTAGCCGGTGTGTCAGGTCGATCTCTAGAGAGGCTAGCAAGTGAAAAGTTGTGCTGGATTGCCCCAGATTGATTCCGCTATCGGGCTCTCATTAGTCGATGGGTCAGGTCGATCTCTGGAGAGACTGGCAAGGAAAAGGTTGTGCTGGATTGCCCCGGATTGATTCTGATGTCGGGCTCTCATTAGCAGGTGGGTCACGTAGATCTCTAGAGAGTCTGGAAAGTGAAAAGTTGTGCTGCATTGCCCCGGATTGATTCCGCCGCCGTGCTCTCATTAGCCAGTGGGTCAGGTCGATATCTGGAGAAGCTGGCAAGTGAAAGGTTGTGGCAGATTGACCTGAAGGATTCCGCTGTCGGGCTCCCTCTAGCCGGCAGGGTCGACAAACCATTCAAAGAGCGAGGCAAAGCAGAGCTCGTCTCGCGAGTTGTCGATAAAACGAATCGGCGATACAAGGCCTCCCACGGAGGAAGACCCCACTCGCTGGGCCTAAGCAATGCAATTTAGCAGTATATCTAGATGGGCGAGTCAGGGGCTCGCCGGTGTAGAGATGACAGGCAAGATCGAAGGAAATCGGCCAAGGTGAATCGCGCACGCGAGACAGTGTAGGGGAAGCCTCACTCGCGGTATCCGAGGGTGGGTGAGTCGATGCTCACAGGAACGAGATGTGATAGACGGCCGAGGAAATCGCTGTCATAGGGGTACGCGAGACGATGAAGGAGTAACGACACTCGTGAACTGCTGATTGGGGTAGGCGAGCGCAGACTTAGCGAGTACCGACGTGTGAAAGGTGCACGAGTGCGGTACGACGACGCGAGCACAAATAGAAATGACAAGAATGCGAGAGATAAATTAAGCAAAAATGTCCATTTTATTCCATAAGTATATGCATACAAAAGTCGCGGCGATCTCGCGCCAGCACAAAAGTACAATAAAATAAAAAGAAAATACAGGGACTATGGATGATCTCCGGGCTGCTCGCTCTCGCCGTCGGACGGGGCTTCTTCGTCGGACTCGGGTAGCGAGAGGAAAAGCTCTGGAACCACCTCCTTGACGGTGAGCCGCGCTGCCTCGCCGACCAGAAGGCCTGCCTCCTGCAGGGTATCAAAGATATGCTTCGTCGTCGCCGTCGCATTCTGCTGCATCATCTCTTCTATGTCGCGGCGCGAGTACAACTGGATCTTGCCCATGCGAGGAGGCGGCGGAAGGGAGGCCCGGGTCAGCTCGTTAATCTGGGCCTTCAATCCGGTATTCTCCTTATCCAAGTCGGAGGTGCGGGCACGGAGCTGATCGGCGGCCTCGGCATCCTGCGAGAAAGAAGGCTAGTTAGTCAGAAAAAGTGGCAGTAATGAAGGGAGCGAGCTCTTCAACAACTTATCGTGTTCAACTTCTCTTTAAGGCTTGCGACCTCATCTGTAGCAGCCTTTAGCTCGCGTCCGAGCTCCCCACAATGTCGCTCGAGCTGGAAGCAACGCCGACCCATAATGTGAGCGAGCTCTAGGGCGCGGAGTTGGGCTCGCGCTCCCTCATGGGCGAGCGATCGGGTCGATTCGTCGTCAAAAACCGCAGTGTCTTCCCGACCATAAAGCCCAAAGGAGAGGGTGAAGGCCTGGCCGCTGACGGTCTCCTGCTCCAGCCAGGAGGGGAGGAGGGTTGACAAAGAGGCCCTGTTGGCCTCCCGATCCCAGAGCAACAGAGGCTTGCCGGCTTCGTCTAGGTGCTTCTCGCCGAGACCAAAGTTGCAATGGCTCACCGGCGCGGGCGAACTCGAAGTGTCGGCGGCCTCTCCAGCGCGCTCGCTGGTCTACCTATCCGCAGGCGGGTTCGCCGAGGGCCTCTCGCCCGACAAGTCCCCAAGGACCTGCTTCCCACGGTCAGAGGTTGAGGGTTTCTTCTTCTTCTTGGGCACCGATTGTGAGGAAGGCGCCCCGCGGCTCGCAGGTTCAGGCCGCTTCTTGCTGCAAGGCGTGGAGGTGCTGGGAAGGTCCCGACAAGCAGCCGCGACTTTGTTGGCGAGCGTGAGGCCAGGGGAGATAGCTCTGGCACACGCGTAAGGAGGGTGGAGTGGAAGATCCCGCTCGTCTGCGAGTGACCCGTAACAGTTATGAGGTTAGCTATCGGAGTAAGAAGACGGAATATAAAGGCGAAGGGGGAATACGAGTAATACCTGCCCCAAGTGGCACAGGGGGGGAAGGGGTAGTGAATCAACGTTTCGCCGAAGGTGCGCGACTTCAAAATTCTTCGGCACAGCTCGCGTCGTGACCTCCGAGGGTAGGCGGGCGGTAGGTCGCCTCGTCGTGCTGGATATGTGAGAAGGGGACGTTGTCGAAATCCCCCTTGACGAAGACGAACTTCTGGAGTCAATGGTGGCTCTTGTTCACCGTCTCACTGACCTTGGCGTGTTGGCTCGCGAAGTAGGTGGTCTCATCCTTATACCCCTGGAAGGAGAACAGCTTGCGGAAGACCGGCAGGCTGAATTCGATTTGCTCTTCCCTAAGGTAGCAGGCGAAGGCGACTATGACCGCGACGGAGTTAGAGGTCAGCTGGCCCAGTACCACGCCAAAGTACTTTAGTACCTGGCGAACCTCCGGCCACAGAGGGAGCCGCAAGCCGACCTCGAAGTGGGCGGCGGAGATTGCGAGCTCGTCGGGCGAGAGGTCGTTGATGGCCTTTGTATTCGACGACTGGTGGGCAGTGTACCCGGGCAAAATATAGTGAGCGACCACCGTATGGAATTCGCTCTCGGAGAGGGTGCTGCAGAAGGAGTGGTCGGAGAATGTCCACGCACCATCACCACCCATCAGGCGAGCTTAGGAGCGAGACCCGAGGAAGCAAACGCGAGCCCGAGAAGAAATGTGCGAGCTCCCGAGAAGGAAAAAAGCAGAAGGGCTAAAGCGATAAATGCGGTAGTTGGGTAGTGGGGACGGGGCCTATTTATAAGAAAGAAGAAATGACGGGAAGGAATCGAAGCGGCGAATGTGCGGTTAGCAGAATTTCATTTCAATATGCATCGATCCTCAAGCCGGTCCCCTTTCCCTCACCCAATCGCGACAATGCAGCGAGGCGAGCACGCAATAAGCGAGGCGAGCAAGATTTATCAAACAAGTAAATACGATTCAAGCAGTAATATCACGCAACGAATAAGTACAGGCGAAAGCCCGATCGCGGGCAAGAAATATCAAACTTGCAATTAGCAATTATAAGATTGTTCGCATAGTTATTTAACAAAGACATTTACAAGAATATGAGATATTTTTAGAGGCCGTCGAGCGTGTGCGAGCGCGAGCAGGATCAGTATTGGATCTACCTCCATCGACCTCGGCCTCGCACCCCGGAGCTCGAGGGCACGCGAGGTTAGTGATAAGCGCGGATGACACTGAGCTCCTGCTGCAGCAAGCGCACCTGGTCCTCCGCCCGCGAAAGATGCACTCCCGAGGAGGTGACCTCGCTGGGAGCTTCCAGCCGCAGCTCGGCAAGGAGTCGCACGTAGTCATCCTCGAGGGCAGCGAGTCGTTCCTCGGAGGACGCCCTGTCCTCCCGCGTCTGGTTGTATAGGTCTCACAACATGAGGTCGTACTTCTGGAGCACCTCGGTTGTCCGCCTCTTCAACACCTCGGGATCTCGGGGATCGCCCAGGAAGTCAGCGATCTTGTCCGGCGAAGGCGGCGGCGACATCTCCTCCTCCCCAAAGTCTGGATCGTCGGGGGAGGTCTCGCGGTCACCTGCGAATAAATTTCAGTCTAACGAAGGCGGATGCAATTGATCGCTAAGGTGCTAACCAACCTGGCGAGGTTGCAGTCCCTTTGTCGAGGCGCCGACGGGAGGAGCTCAGTTGTCCTTGAAAAGCCTTTGTGTAGATAAGCGTAACAGACTTCCCCAGGCCAGGGGGTGCGGCGCATTACTGGCGATCCGGAAGGTGGCGGGCAGCGAGCCGACAGGGCTCTTTCGGCCTAGATGCCAAATCCTGGGGTGGAGATGGTCGCATCCGGTAGAGCCGACGATCCCGTTGGAGGGGTGTGCTTTCCGAGTGTCGCGAGGAGGGTAGCAAGAGGCAACAGGCGTGGGAAGTCAGCGGTCGAGGAAAGCTAGTTTGCTGGGAGAGGCGAGTAGCTCACCAGGCCGTGGCGAGGAGTCGTGCAGGATCGTGGGGTCCGTGTCCATGACCACAGTACCGGCCCTCCCAGGGTACTGAGGGCGAGAAAGGTCATCAACTCGTATACCTGCTGGGCGAGCCCGGTGTCAGGTGGCGGATCCGAGAGAGAGGATCCGTCCTCCCCTGGGTGGCGCTTAACCGTCTTCGCTTTTTTGAGCTTGGTGGGGGGAACCGGGGCCCAGCGGATGATCCATGGCGCGAACTCGACGGTGAGCGAGCCACTGTCTGTTCACCCTCGCAGAGTCAAGACGAGCTTGGGCTTCTGGCGACAGGGGCATTTTTGGTAGTACAGTAGTCGGCGAAGAGAGTAAGTGAAGGGAGTGAGAAGTTCCTCATCGCCTATGATTGGTGGTATTTATAACGCTGGGGATGGGGCCCACCGAAAGATTCCTGCCAGGTCAGTAGCCGACCGGCGAACACCATGGGTTTGACTTTTCTTTATGAGCTTAAGATAATCTCGCAAAGAGCGGGGATTGTGTACAACCCTGGGTTCGCCGAAGGGGTAAACTGAGACTCGAGTGTAGGCGAAGCATGCGGGCGAAACGAGTTGGGGCTCGCTCCTTGCGGCGAGTCAAGCGAGGGTTCGCGCCTTGCGGCGAGCGGATCGCGAGGACGGGGCGAGCGAGGGCTCGTCGTCGTGCGACGCGCGGATCATGAATGGGTTCGTGCTCGCCTATGTCGCACGGTTGGGGCCAGGCGAGGGTCAGTCAAGAACTGACCAGCGAGCCGAGAGCAGGCCTCCTCCGGCTCTCGCTTCTCTGGCGAGGCAAGCCAGGTTTTTGGGTGTAATAGCTTATTCCTATTTATTCAGACTTGTCTGCCTATAACCATTCCAAACAGCAAAGTTTGGTTGTTGGCAGACCATTTTGGGGTGCATTTAACAAAACCAAAAGGCGGAATTACGTTATTGGCAGACCTAGTTGATAAAACTATATATAGACTCTGAAGGGCATCTTTGGAGAGGATTCCAATTCTTTGACTTCTTCCTCCTCTGGACAATTTTGGTTAGCTCCCTGAGCTCTCCAAGGTGCTCAGCTTCAACTTTTGACTTGAGAGGGGAAGCGCTCTAAGATCTTCGGGGTGTGTGGTGGGACCTCCACATTGCAGCTAAGGGTCAGTGTTTAATTCTAAATCTTCGGTCAAGTTATTCCACGAGATCAGTAAGTGTTAGCTGCTCCCTCATTGGGGTCCAAACTCCTCGTTGGGTTGATTCTCAGTTCCAACATTTCTATTCATTGTTTTAGTCTCACATCTCTAATCTTGGTTTGGATTATGCTCCTCTGTTTACCTTTTTTTTTAAATACTAGTGTGTCCAAAAAAATGCTCCACAGAATGGATATGAGGCTCTGAGAGTTGTTTTAAGGGCATTGCTGCGGATAACCGAGATGCTTATGGTAAACAGATATATATTGTAAACCTACTATAATCTAATCAAATATGACAAAAACTCAAAAAATTATGTTGGTTTTATATTAATTATAGTAAGAAAATCAAATATTGCTAACACTAAACTCATCAAATAATCTTTTTTTCGGTTCTTAGCTTAGATTTGAAATAATGTTAATAGTATTATATACTCATTCAAACAATTAGAGTAAGAAAATAAAATTAGGATTATTCAATAATAAATGCTTAGTTCTGTATAAAGAGACACATCTGTGCGGCTAACTGGGATTAATCAGAAAGAACTTGTTGGGGATAACGCGGAGTCCATTCCCCAGCAGAACTAAGCATTGATAAACTTTAAATAGAGTGAAGAATAGAATCGACTCCCAATGCAATTGAAACTATCCAGGAAGACCAGAAAGCAGGATAAAAAATTCAAAATATGCATCAATTCATAGACAAAATAACGCGGAGAACACAGAACGAACCCAAATGACTGCTCTTATAGAAAAATTCTTGAGTTCACAGAGGAGAAATTCCAATCATAAAACTAGAAACTACTAATTACAAAAACTAAAGAGTTGAATGATTGAAAGACATTCAATATGGGAGATGTAACAACCGTAATTTAAAATGCAAAATTTAAATTTGATCGCAGAGTCCGATCTCGACCAAGAATGATCAAGCCAACGTCGGGACGAGGTACAACCTTTTTACGATCAATAGTTGCATGCCAGTTATTTGTTTTACGGGAATATTTGGAATTTTGTTTCGTCGTGTCTCAATATTTTATGCGAGAGCGTAGCACGTAGACATTGTAGTCATTAAGGTTAGACAACCACATCCTCAAGTTAATTAAAGTTAGATTTGGCCCTAAGAGTATAAGAGAAGTGTTTACCCCGATATTCCTCTTAAATTATTCGGCTCTGTTTAAGTAACCGCAGCCCCCTCCACGGTTGTTTTCTGCGTAACCGCACAGAGCGCGTCCCCTTTTAATGCGTAAACGCCTTGTTCGATAGATCGCGCCTCATTTCCTCTCCCTCTCGACTCCTCGACCCCGTGAGATGAGAATTAGGGATGCCCGATTAGGCGCGTGCAGAAACGACTGATATTTCCGCTCGTGAGTTCTCGCCTGTGCCTTCCAAGCCCCCGACGCATCGTCTTCCTCGTCTGGGAGTTCGCAGGCAGCAACCCTAGACATATCCAGCCCTCCTCCTCCGTTGATAGGGGGATCAGTCGAAGCCAAAGCCCTGTAAGTCATCGTCATCGCCGTCCCTCTTCTCCCTCGGCGGGAAATTGCAGGTAGAAGCCTGGTAGGCTTACGCCCCCTTCCGTCGATACCAGGCACCGACATTGCTTCCCGTAGCAGTTCGTCGGCGTTTCGGTTTCGCTTGTCTGGAGGAGTTACGGCAGGGATCGTCGAATCCGCCTGGTACTATTTCCTTCTTCGTCGTTGTTGAGAAGATAACAGTCGCTTATGGCCTGTGTTGACTCCTTCCGGTCGGGATTTATTGCTTAATCAGTAACAGATGCACTCCCTTTCTCTTTTGGGCAGCCGAGACTGAAGCCCCAAAACTGAGGTTTCTTTTGCCCTGCCTTGAGTATAGGTCCCGTGCAGAAGGTGTTCAATCGTCAAGCGACCTAAAAGAAATTATGCCGCCGCGTCATGTGTACGAGCGCCGAAACCCCAATGTAAGAAATTCTGTTCTTTTTGGCTAGATATATCGCATAGTATTATGTACAAGTTTTGTTATTGAGAAATGAGAAAATACTCGTATGAAAAATATGGATTTGTATAGTACACATAACCATTGCATTTCTTTAGACGTGCGATAATATATTAAACTCCAGAAAATGTATGCGGGACAGTTCTTTAGCGTAAAATATGAACCGCGTTTTCCAACTGAATAAATAAAAGAACCAACGATTATTTAAATTAATTAGGAGGCATGATTGAGGCACCCTCCATCATGATAGATAGAGGCGCACTATCTTAATCATGGGGCGTAGTAGACCCTATGAGCCTCAAATGCAGGGAGACGTGTTCTCCATTAGAAATTCAGAAGATGCGAGTCTATGTCCGTGAGACTTTAGAACCTCTGCGTTCGTTAGTTGAGACTCGGATCTGTAGAATGCGCACAAACAGATTCTCAGCATAAGACATTATGAAGGATAATCACTAGATAAATAGAAACTGAGCATGCGACAAAAGTTAGAAATAGGGAGATAGATAACCTTTCCCTGTTAGAGCTTGAAAATTTATACATAAGACTTTTTAAAACCAGAACAGACATTTATGTTAAATGTTTTCTTGAAAAGTACGCATAGTATAATAGAAAATATTCTTTAGTATGAAAATATTATTTTTCAAACAAAAGCATGCACTCATGTTCCTTACAAATGTTTTTAGTGTCACTAAGAAGAATGGTTTTTCTTACTCTTCAGTTGGGCTGACCCATTTTTGGGCTTCTCATTACAGGAGTTACAGGTGGGGTGTTGCGCCTAGGATGAGCTGCCTGCAGTTTGCCCTTCTTTTAGTTCGTTTTCATGTTGTAGTTGTTCTTATAATTATGTTCTGTGTTCTGGACATGTATTGGAATCTCGCTAATGGTTCTTGTATCAGACTATGTTTAAGATTTTAGTACTTCAAGTATTTGGACACTTTTATATTTAGTGGCTCTGTGAAATCAAGTTTGAGGTACATTTTTAACCCTTAGTTTCTTTTACCGTTTCCGCTGTAAGTACTCTTTAGCATTTTTAATTTATACCAGCTATGTACCAATTATTATTACCGTTTCTTGGTTTGCTTCTTATCACGGGGCCCGACCGGACTGCTGATTTGTGGTAAAACTAAGGTGGGGTATTACAATTGGTATCAGAGGCAGGTTTAGGATCCCACGACCCAGAAAATTCACAGAGCCTTAGGATTTCAACTGAATCATTCTTTAACGTTAGAGTCTACAAGTTTCTTCTAGCTCAGCTATGCGTTGAATGGAAATATCTTTCTAGTAGATCTTTCTCGTGTCTCGTACATCAATAACTGTTTCTCTTCCATCGTATAGGCACCCCGTACCAACGAAGCGGGCGAGCCTTCGCGGCAGAACACCACTCCCGAGATAGTTATGGATGACGGTGGTGCACCAGCAGCAGCACCAGCAGTACCGGCAGTGCCAGAACCTACTGACTTAGCGGCCATTATTGCCAGGGCAGTGGCCATAGCTTTGCTGGAATTCAGAAATGGACTGCCTGCAGCAGGTCCAGCAGCAGTTCCTGTACCAGCTGCCGGAGACTTAGGAATGGATCGTTATCTGAGGAATTTCCGGGATCTTCAACCCTCCAACTTCAATGGGGAAGAAACACCAATGGAGACTGATGATTGGTTGATTAGGACCCGCGACCTACTCGAAGTGATGCAGTGCCCAGAGAACAAGAAGGTTCCTCTAGCTGCCTTCCTTCTGAAAGGTGAGGCAAATCTGTGGTGGACTAGGCATCTGGCGGACGACCCCGCTGGTAAGTAACGTTGTTCTAATCCCTTTTTCCTAGAATACTTTGCCTGTTAGCGGTGTAATAATTTGAATTTTCATTTATGATAGGTCGTACAGCAGATATGTTCACGTGGAACAATTTCTCGACGGCACTATCTACCTGGTTTGTGCCCCCATCCGAGCGCCGCAGTCTCCAGGAGAAGTACCTCCGACTCTTTCAGGGGGACAAGACTGTAATAGCCTATGAGCGGGAGCTAACTCACCTATCTCATTATGCGGGCATTATGCAAGGGGATGAGAACGAGAAATGTAGCCGGTTCGTGGACGGACTGCGTGACTCGCTGAGGCAGCCTTTGATGACAATGGTCAATGCCGATTACAGGAGCTTAGTGGACACAGCGAGGAAACTGGAGGCTGACCAGCAGAAGGTGCAAAAGCGAAATAATTTTCGTTCGAAGCGGACTCAGGATGCACCGCAGCAGCAACAACATCAGAACAAGAACAGTCAAGGAAAGAACTGGAACAAGAAGCAGAGAACTGATGATAAGAAGGGTGGTCAGACCGAGCCCAAGGTCAAAGATTACCCCCTCTGTCCTAAATGCTACCGTCACCACCTGGGTGAGTGTTTAGCTGCTGCGGGAGTTTGTTACAAATGCCATCAACCGGGACATATAGCCCGTTACTGCCAGGGAACTCCCGTGGTTCAGGTACGAAATTTCATTTGGTTAATCTTCTTAAGTTATACATTTCCCTCAATAGGCCTAATTATGATTCTTGTATAGTCGAAGTTTGAGGTCGGTGGTCCTAGCAGAACCGACAGAGGAAAGGCTCATGTTGGAACCGAGGAGAAAAATACTGCAGGACGAGGTCCGGTGCAACCCAGAGCTTATGGGCTAGGCCAACAGGAAGCTAAGGATCAGGAGGACGTGGTGACAGGTATGTGTACGTCCTAGACATTTTAGTATTTCTCTCCTTAGTGACACTAAAATTAATACCTTTGTTGCATTCATGCATGTAGGAATACTTATGATATGAGACGTTCCCTCTAAGATTCTCTTTGACACGGGTGCCTCACACTCGTTCATAGCAGAATCTCTGGTGCGTAGGCTGGATTTAGAAGTCCTCCCAGAGTCTGCATCTTTAGAAGTTATGATGCCTAATGGATCCTGTTTGCAGACCAGGAATAAGTGTAGAGTTCCAGTGTGGTTTGGAGAAACTAAAATTTCAATAGAAGCCTCACTCCTCCCTATAGCAGGATTTGATCTGATAGTGGGTATGGACTGGCTTTCAGCTATGAATGCAAGAATTGACTGCAGGAACAAGGTGGTACAGTTCGAAGGACCCAACCAAGTTGCATTTACCTTCCAGGGTATGAAGGGAGTCTCCAAGTTAATAATCTCCTCAATCAAGGCTATAAGATGCATCAATAAGGGTTGTGCAACCTTCTTGGTACTGATGAATGCGGAAGCCAAGGTTAATCTGCTAGAAGTGCCTGTCGTGAAGGATTTTTCCGATGTCTTTCCAGAGGAGTTACCTGGTGCCCCTTCTACCAGGCGGATTGATTTCCAGATAGATCTTGTACCCGGAGCTGCGCCAGTGGCCAAGAGCCCATACCGAATGGCTCCCAGAGAACTTGCCGAGTTGAAGATTCAATTGCAGGAATTGATCGACTTGGGTTTCATTCGCCCCAGCACTTCACCTTGGAGTGCCCCTGTTCTCTTTGTAAAAAAAAAGGATGGTAGCATGAGATTGTGTATAGACTACCGTGAGCTTAACAAGCTGACAATTAAAAATAAGTACCCTATCCCCAGGATAGATGATTTGTTTGACCAGCTCGAAGGATCTAGCACGTTCTCCAAGCTAGATTTGAGGTCAGGCTACCATCAGTTGAGAATTCGAGATGTGGACATCCAGAAGACGGCGTTCAGCACTAGATATGGACACTATGAGTTCGTGGTCATGCCGTTCGGGTTAACTAATGCCCCGTCTGCCTTTATGGATCTGATGAATAGGGTATTCCGAGAACTTCTAGACCGTTTCGTTATCGTCTTCATAGACGACATTTTGGTCTATTCAAAAAGTCAAGAAGATCACGCCGAGCACCTCCGGGCAGTGTTGAGCACTCTCAGAAAGAATCAGTTGTATGCCAAGTTTTCAAAGTGCGAGTTTTGGCTCTCAGAGGTTGCATTCTTGGGACACGTCATCAGTCAGAAGGGTCTCGCGGTGGATCCGAAAAAGATAGAAGCAATAAAGGATTGGCCAAGGCCGAAGGCAGTGACTGAGGTTCGCAGTTTTCTCGGCCTGGCAGGTTATTACAGGAGATTCATTAAGGACTTCTCGAAGATAGCGCTACCGATGACTACACTCACCAGGAAGGGGAAAGCCTTCACATGGACAGTGGAGTGTGAACTTGCGTTTGAGGAGTTAAAAGCTAGATTGATGACCGCCCCGATTTTGAGCTTACCTTCAGGCTCAGAAGGATTCCAGATTTATAGCGATGCCTCAGGTCAAGGGTTGGGTTGTGTGCTTATGCAGCATGGTAAGGTCATAGCTTACGCCTCCAGGCAGTTAAAGGTTCACGAGAGAAATTATCCTGTGCACGATTTGGAACTTGCAACGGTCATCCACGCCTTGAAGATTTGGAGACACTACCTTTACGGAGTTCGTTGTGAGGTCTTTACGGATCATAAGAGTCTCAGCTATATATATGATCAGCAACAACTTAATATGAGACAACGATGGTGGGTGGAATTCCTCTCAGATTATGATATTGGTATCCAATACCACCCGGGGAAAGCAAACGTGGTGGCTGACGCGCTTAGTAGAAGAGGTTCGAATTATGCCCTCATTACTCAGCAGGAAGAGCTTGTGCGATCTCTGGAGAGGTTGGAGATCAGTATCATACCACGCTCCAGTCTTGGTTCTGCAAGGTTAAATTGGATGGAAGTAACTTGCGATATTAAGGACAGGATCAGAACAGCTTTACCCCTAGATCCAAAGATGGTAGAGGTTTGGGATTTGACCCAGGCTGGTCAGAAGGAGAGGTTCAATATTCAGGAGGGCTTACTCCTTTTCGATAATAGAGTATGCATTCCAGACGTTGGTCACCTTCGTGAGGACATACTATTTGAAGCTCATATTCCAGATATTCGATACATCCGGGTAGCACGAAGATGTATGCAGACCTTAAGAAGACAGTTTGGTGGTCAGGTTTGAAGAGTGATGTAGCAGAATATGTTGGAAGGTGTGAAACGTGCAAGTTGGTTAAAGCCGAGTGCCAGAGACCAGGGGGCAAGTTGAAGCCCCTACCTATTCCGGAGTGGAACTTTGAAGATATATTGATGGATTTCGTTCACGGCCTTCCTCGATCGCAGAATGGGAATGATTCATTATGGGTTATAGTCGATCGTCTTTCCAAGGTTGCCCATTTTATTCCCAATAAGAAAACGGATCAAGGCCCAAAATTGGCTCAGTTGTATGTCGATGAGATAGTTCGACTTCATGGTGTTCTGAAGACTATTATTTCAGATAGGGATGACAGATTCACCTCCAAGGAATGGAAATATGTTCAGGAACGTTTGGGGACTAAACTACTCTTCAGTAAAGCCTTCCACCCTCAGACGGATGGGCAGACCGAACGCACGAATAGAACCATGGAAGATATGCTCCGTATGTGCATTCTTGATTTTGGAGGCAAGTGGGAGAAGTATGTCACTTTAGTAGAGTTCTCTTACAACAACAGTTTTCAAGCAAGCATTGGAATGACGCCTTTTGAGGCTCTTTATGGTAGGCGGTGTCGGACACCGTTGTGCTGGGCTGAAGTTGAGGAGAGGTCTTCCAACAAAGAATCATGGGTGGACAAGACCACAGCTCGAATCAAACTCATTCAGGAGCGTATGAAGATAGCACAGTATCGTCAGGCCAAATACTATGATCAGAGGCATAGATCAGTGGAGTTTAGCGTAGGAGACTATGTCTATCTGAAGGTCAAACCAGTCAAGGGTGGCTCTCGAATCAAACGGATGAAGAAGTTGAGTCCAAGGTTCGTTGGTCCTTTCGAGGTGCTGGAGCGCATAGGTGAGGTTGCTTATAGATTGGCCTTGCCCGAAGAAATGAGTGGTCTACACGACGTATTCCACGTCTCATATGTGAGGAGAGCAGTCAGAGATCCCAGTCAGATAATCAGTACTGAAGAAGCACCCATCGAATCAAATCTTAGTATTAATATCAAGCCAGTCAGGATAGTGGACTCAAGAATTCAAAAGCTCCGTGGCAGAGAGATCCGTTTTGTAAAGGTCCTTTGGATGAACTGTGGTCGACCAGAGTACTCATGGGAAAGAGAAGATGAACTCCGGAGCAATGCAGATTATGCCTTCCTTTTTGACTCAGGTATGATTGTAATTTTCGAGGACGAAAATTTTATTAGGAGGGGAGATTTGTAACAACCGTAATTTAAAATGCAAAATTTAAATTTGATCGCAGAGTCCGATCTCGACCAAGAATGATCAAGCCAACGTCGGGACGAGGTACAACCTTTTTACGATCAATAGTTGCATGCCAGTTATTTGTTTTACGGGAATATTTGGAATTTTGTTTCGTCGTGTCTCAATATTTTATGCGAGAGCGTAGCACGTAGACATTGTAGTCATTAAGGTTAGACAACCACATCCTCAAGTTAATTAAAGTTAGATTTGGCCCTAAGAGTATAAGACAAGTGTTTACCCCGATATTCCTCTTAAATTATTCGGCTCTGTTTAAGTAACCGCAGCCCCCTCCACGGTTGTTTTCTGCGTAACCGCACAGAGCGCGTCCCCTTTTAATGCGTAAACGCCTTGTTCGATAGATCGCGCCTCATTTCCTCTCCCTCTCGACTCCTCGACCCCGTGAGATGAGAATTAGGGATGCCCGATTAGGCGCGTGCAGAAACGACTGCTATTTCCGCTCGTGAGTTCTCGCCTGTGCCTTCCAAGCCCCCGACGCATCGTCTTCCTCGTCTGGGAGTTCGCAGGCAGCAACCCTAGACATATCCAGCCCTCCTCCTCCGTTGATAGGGGGATCAGTCGAAGCCAAAGCCCTGTAAGTCATCGTCATCGCCGTCCCTCTTCTCCCTCGGCGGGAAATTGCAGGTAGAAGCCTGGTAGGCTTACGCCCCCTTCCGTCGATACCAGGCACCGACATTGCTTCCCGTAGCAGTTCGTCGGCATTTCGGTTTCGCTTGTCTGGAGGAGTTACGGCAGGGATCGTCGAATCCGCCTGGTACTATTTCCTTCTTCGTCGTTGTTGAGAAGGTAACAGTCGCTTATGGCCTGTGTTGACTCCTTCCGGTCGGGATTTATTGCTTAATCAGTAACAGATGCACTCCCTTTCTCTTTTGGGCAGCCGAGACTGAAGCCCCAAAACTGAGGTTTCTTTTGCCCTGACTTGAGTATAGGTCCCGTGCAGAAGGTGTTCAATCGTCAAGCGACCTAAAAGAAATTATGCCGCCGCGTCAAGTGTACGAGCGCCGAAACCCCAATGTAAGAAATTCTGTTCTTTTTGGCTAGATATATCGCATAGTATTATGTACAAGTTTTGTTATTGAGAAATGAGAAAATACTCGTATGAAAAATATGGATTTGTATAGTACACATAACCATTGCATTTCTTTAGACGCGCGATAATATATTAAACTCCAGAAAATGTATGCGGGACAGTTCTTTAGCGTAAAATATGAACCGCGTTTTCCAACTGAATAAATAAAAGAACCAACGATTATTTAAATTAATTAGGAGGCATGATTGAGGCACCCTCCATCATGATAGATAGAGGCGCACTATCTTACTCATGGGGCGTAGTAGACCCTATGAGCCTCAAATGCAGGGAGACGTGTTCTCCATTAGAAATTCAGAAGATGCGAGTCTATGTCCGTGAGACTTTAGAACCTCTGCGTTCGTTAGTTGAGACTCGGATCTGTAGAATGCGCACAAACAGATTCTCAGCATAAGACATTATGAAGGATAATCACTAGATAAATAAAAACTGAGCATGCGACAAAAGTTAGAAATAGGGAGATAGATAACCTTTCCTTGTTAGAGCTTGAAAATTTATACATAAGACTTTTTAAAACCAGAACAGACATTTATGTTAAATGTTTTCTTGAAAAGTACGCATAGTATAACAGAAAATATTCTTTAGTATGAAAATATTATTTTTTCAAACAAAAGCATGCACTCATGTTCCTTACAAATGTTTTTAGTGTCACTAAGAAGAATGGTTTTTCTTACTCTTCAGTTGGGCTGACTCATTTTTGGGCTTCTCATTACAGGAGTTACAGGTGGGGTGTTGCGCCTAGGATGAGCTGCCTGCAGTTTGCCCTTCTTTTAGTTCGTTTTCATGTTGTAGTTGTTCTTATAATTATGTTCTGTGTTCTGGACATGTATTGGAATCTCGCTAATGGTTCTTGTATCAGACTATGTTTAAGATTTCAGTACTTCAAGTATTTGGACACTTTTATATTTAGTGGCTCTGTGAAATCAAGTTTGAGGTACATTTTTAACCCTTAGTTTCTTTTACCGTTTCCGCTGTAAGTACTCTTTAGCATTTTTAATTTATACCAGCTATGTACCAATTATTATTACCGTTTCTTGGTTTGCTTCTTATCACGGGGCTCGGCCGGACTGCTGATTTGTGGTAAAACTAAGGTGAGGTATTACAGGAGAAGAGAAAAAATATCAAAAATTGATAACAATTTCAAGGTAACATCCCATCTTAAGTGGCAGGATTAGCCCCCTCTGAACTGGCAGCTGCACAAAACAGAGAAATGATCAACTCGAATAGGACATAACACTTCAAAAACATGACGAAAAACACCTCACCACACATATTTTATAATGAACACAACTTTGAACAATATTTTGTTTTTAGATATTGATACAAAAACCAGTCATTTAACGGCCTTCAAATTTCAATTAAAAAGCTCTTAAACCCAACCATTACTACACGATCTTTTATAACTCTCCAACTCTGAATAGATATGTCATCGGAGCCCTACGTCTTACCTTTATTCACTTTCTTCAAAGTAAATATATTTTACCTCATTATTTTCACTTTTAATGCATCTAACTTGATCAAAGTTCCTACAACTCACATCTCTTGTCTTAGCAATTCTCTGTCTTCTTTTCCTCTTCCTCAGTACTAAGGTTGCTATATGAATCATTAAAAGATGTATATTTGTACTCTACAATGCATAATCAAAGTCTCTCCTAGAATCACATTACAATCTTTGTAAGAAGCTTTATTTCCTTATGAGAAAAAACAATTTTGAGATTTGCTACTACAATTTTTTAACTAACAAAAACATTTTTCTTGTTTCTTGAAGCAAATGCTTGCTAGTATAAGATCATAGACTATTGATAAATTAAATATATCTTCTTCCAAAAAATCATCCCCAACAGTCCAACACACACACACACACATACACACATATCTCATAATCGATCCTACAAAAACTTGGGGAGTGTTTATAGATCAATGAATTTATTCGGTTTGGTCAAAGAGGTCTTACCTGAAACCGTTTCAAAGAATCAGCTAGATAATAAACTTGCAATCCATGATTCTGATGGTTTATTTTTCTCATTTTTGGTTTATTTTTACATTTTCAGTTATATGTCGGGCACCCCATGAATTCAAGATTGCATGTTGGGAGGTAATTTTTTAAATTGCTAATCATATTCAATTTTGTTTGTGTTTTACTTTCAATTTTTTTATGCACACTTAAGATTAATTATGTAATGTTTAGTTGAATTAGATAGATTAAGTAAACTAAAGCCCATTGTAAAGGCCAATATTTCTATTCATTGTTTGTCTCACATCTCTAATTTTGGTTTGGATCCTGCTCCTTTGTGTATATGTAGAGGTGCCATTGCATTGCTTTTACATTTTTTTAAATACTCGAGTGTCCAAAAAATGCTCCACAAAACGGATATGAGGCTCTGACAGTTGTTTTAAGGGCATTGATGCGGATAACTGAGATGCTTATGGTAAACAGATGTATTGTTAATGGAAAAGTTAACAATTACTACAGTTGGATTATACTTTATTTTGGCCATGTTATCTATATACTACATTTAAAGGAAAAAATGATTGCGCAACTATATTTTTTCTCATTTTGCCCCTATATGCATCACAATATTCCACTCAAAAGTGGGCATTTTGGTCACATGGCATGGGAGGACATCGCACTACTGTCACTAATAATTTATAAAATGACAAGGTTAGGTGGCTATAGGTGAATTGCAAGCTCCCTGTGCTTGTAGTTTTTTCCTTTTTAAATATAGTTTGAGATGGTGCTTCTGCAAGTATTTGGTATTGTTTGGTGGTACTTCCGCATTTGATTGTTGCCTCATTTAACTCCAATGTGCATAATCGTGTAGCCCTTTATTCTCATAGTTTATGCATTAGTTGTTTACAAAAAACATAATGTTAATGTTAAGAAAAACACACGGAGTAAACACGAACCAGACAAGAATCGCAGAAAAAAGGAAAACAAGAAGATTTTAATGTGGAAAACCCCAAATCCGGGGAAAAACCACGATCCACACACGCCACAAAAACCACTATGAAGAAAAAAAATCCTTAGTACAAACAATACACACCCTTTTGGAGCCGCCGCCTCTCCCTTCTCTCGTGTTTTCTCTCAGAAAGATACCAAATCCTAGGCCAAAAACAAGCCTAATATACCTACAAAGAGAGAAGAGGGAAAATTACATAAATACCCCTCGGTCGGCGAAAGTCGAGACGAGTGTCCAGTACTTCCAAGTCAAGCAGTGACTCAGGCTCCACAAACTAACAGTTAAAACATATGCATCCAAACCAAAACTAATTAGTTTTATGTGCAGGGCCCTAAGATCTATACGAGTTTCTCAATGTGGGTTATGTATTCTCAACATTCTTCTTTCACATATAAGGTCTTCGGCCTCTTAAACATGATTTTCTTATTTTTAATTTTTTTTGGCAGAGTGATAGTGAATCGCTTAGGCTAGCTTGATATGGTACTGTGTTAGAATTTGTGCATCCAACCTAAAACTAATTGTTCGGGGCCCGTGATTTTATATTGAGTGCACACGACTATACGAGCTTCCTGACGCGCGACTGTATACTATGCCAAGATATCCTTCTAATGTTGTCTTTTAACATTTTTCAGATTTTAGGTCTTTTTGTTTGTTATTAATTTTGAAATTCTCTTCAAATTTGACAAGACATACGAGCGCTTTTTCCATCTGATTACAACCCATTCTATACTGGCTTTGGGAATAGAGATAACGATGATCTTAGTTATAGAAATATCGGAATTGCCAAGGGAAAGATATTCATTATTGTAAGAAAGATCCAAAGCTTGTATATTCCTTTCTATGTATGAAATACAATGTATGAATACATATATATAGGAGGAAGAAAGAGAGAGAAAATCCTTATACATGATGTTGGACTAAAGAGAAGAGAGAGAGAAACAAGAAAAGAGAAAAGAGGCTCCAATATGGGCATTTACATGGGCTTTTCTAACACTCCCCCGCAAGCTGGAGCGTACAAGTCGTAGGCACCCGGCTTGGACAAGAATTGATAGAATAAGGTACTTGATAGAGCCTTGGTGAGAATATCAGCAACTTGGTCAGTGCCCGGAACGTGCTTTAAGTCTATCTTCTTCGTTTGAACTTTCTCCCGGATGAAGTGACAGTCCACTTCAATGTGTTTTGTTCTTTCGTGGAAGACCGGGTTCTTAGCAATGTGTATAGCAGCTTGACTATCACATAGTAGGGTAGCTGGTGAGGAAAGTTTTACTCCTAGATCAACAAGGAGACTTTCAAGCCATGTGAGTTCAGAAACAACTGATATCATCGAACGGTATTTTGCCTCAGCTGAAGATCGAGCAACCACAACTTGTTTCTTACTACGCCAGGTAACAAGGTGACCTCCAAAGTAGGTACAAAATCCACTAGTAGATCGTCGATCATCCAGGGACCCAGCATAATCTGCATCAGAATATGCAATCAATGTTGGAGTAGAGGACGAGGTTTTGTATACCAGCCCTCTAAGTTATCAAAGGCCTAGGCGCACCGAGGCGCAAAGGGGTCCTGGAGCCTAGGCGCGCACCTGAGGCACGTGAGACGCAAAAATGAATTGGGTGCCCAATTCACTGAAAATCAGTGAATTGGGCACCCAATTCACTGAAAATCGGTTAATTTGGCATCCAATTCATTGATTTTCAGTGAATTGGGTGCCCAATTCGCTGATTTTCAGTGAATTGGGTGCCCAATTCGCTGATTTTCAGTGAATTGGGTGCCCAATTAACTGAAAATTAGGGAATTGGGTGCCAAATTCACTGAAAATCAGCGAATTGGATGCCTAATTTGCTGATTTTCAGTGAATTGACACCCAATTCACTGAAAATCAGCGAATTGGGCATCCAATTCGATGATTTTCAGTGAATTTGGCACTCAATTCACTGAAAATTGGTGAATTGGATGCCCAAGTGCGCCTAGGTGTGCCTCAGGTGCGTCTGAGATCATGTTTTTGCCCCCTCCCAAAAAAACAGGTTGAAGAATACAGCTTGAAAAGCCCAGGCGCGCCTTTGGTGCGCCTGGGAGTTGGTAAGGCGCGCGCCTAGGCGCGCCTGAGGCACGTCGCACGCCTCTGCCTTGCAGAGGCGCTGGCCAGTGCGCCTGGCGCCTCAGGTGCGCTCCTTGATAACGTAGCCAACCCTTGACCAGGCGCTGTTTTCAGGTATCTTAGGATGCGCTCGACAGCCTGTAGATGAGATGTCCGAGGAGAATGCATAAACCGGCTGACCACCCCAACAGCAAAGGATATGTCTGGTCTCGTGACTGTTAAGTAAATAAGTTTTTCAACGAGTCGTCGGTAGTATTCTGGATTTGGAAGAGAAAGATCTTCATCAGCAGCATGTGCACACAACTTGTGATTGACATCCATTGGGGTGTTAATCGGCTTGCATCCAGAATAACCAGCATCTTGAAGAAGGTCGAGACAGTACCTTCGTTGGGAGAGGACAAGCCCATCAGGACGTCTTGCGATCTCCAGGCCAATGAAGTATCGAAGGTTCCCCAGATCTTTTGTTTGAAAAACGGAACTAAGATGATGTTTTACCGCTTGTATTCCCTTAGAATCATTTCCTGTGATTAAGATGTCATCGACATATACCAACAGAAGAACCGTGCTCGTAGTTCGATGTCGAGTGAACAGAGAGAAGTCTGCTGAGCTCCGAGTAAAGCCAACCTCCTGAATAGCCTTACTGAACTTATCAAACCATGCCTGGGGGGATTGTTTGAGACCATAAATGGATTTCTTAAGGTGACATACGCGGGACTCCCCCGTGGTCTCAAACCCGGGAGGTTGTTGCATGTATACTGTTTCTTGTAGGTCACCATTTAGAAACACATTCTTGATATCCAGCTGATGGAGAGGTCATTGGCGATGCACAACCACAGAGAGAAGGACACGAACTGTGTTGAGCTTGACCACCGGAGAGAACGTTTCCTCATAATCGAGACCTTGTTGTTGAGTAAAGCCCCGATCCACCAGGCGGGCTTTAAGACGGTCAATTGTCCCGTTAGGAGCATGTTTGATGACAAAGACCCATTTGCAACCAACAGTAGTATGGCCTGGAGGGAGAGGAACCAAATCCCATGTCTGGTTAGCCCAGAGAGCTGTCATTTCATCGTCCATGGCTGCCCGCCAGCCTGGATGTTGGAGAGCCTCCTGCGCAGAGTTAGGTATAGAAATAGAGGATAATGAAGTAGCGAATGTTTGAAGTTGTGGGGAGAGGCGATGTAAGGATACATAATTCGCCAAGGGATGAGCGGTGGAGGTTGATGCCGGATCAGCAGAGCGCAGATCTGGCGCTCCGCCCATTCGTAGGTTGTCTTGGGTGCGCACGCGCTTTGACCCAGGTTTTGGAATGGAAAATATGTGCGGTGGTTTAACATGGTATCAGAGGAACGTTCATGCTGAGGGGGCGTGTTGGATGATCCAGCATGAACCAAAAAAAGGCGCCCTGAACCAAAAAAAGGCATGCTAAGATTAGGAACACACTGTCTACCGAGACGGTCCCACTCGTGCTTATAATAGGCCCCGACTCTCCTATCTTTGACCCGGGTTTTGAAATGGTAAATGGGTGAGGTGGTTTAACATGGTATCAGAGTCAGGTTCACGCTGAGCGTGTTGGACAGTCCAGCATGAACCAAAAAAAGGCATGTCAAGATTAGTCTCACACCGCCTACCCAGACGGTCCACTCGTGCTTATAATAGGCCCCGCCACTCCTATCTTTGACCCGAGTTTTGGAATGAAAAATGGGTGCGGTGGTTTAACAGAACGAAGGCAATATAGTCGAAAATAAAATTTCTTTCTTCCTGATATGATCTCGTTGTCTATTTTGTTTGTTTCTAATGACTTCAAGCGAGCTTCTATCGATCGGTGGGGGCGAGAGAGACGAACAGAACCACGAACAAGATGATGTATCAAGTATTGAACTATTTTTATGTTAACAAGGCGCTCGCCCATCCATCTCTTAAACTAGAGCTGCACAATTTTCTCTTAATGTTGATATGAGGTTTAACCAACTATGTTCCGAAATATTGGAGTTGACATGTATAAATTCTTGAAGATTTTATCAATAATTATTGCATGACACTCCTTAGGTAAAGGGTTCAACTCCCACTCACTAAGATCTCTGCTTGGGAGAGTGGTGGCGGTTCTGAGCATAATGGTGATAAACACAATTCTTGTTTGGGTAATTGTGGTTGTGAACTGTATTCGCCAAAGCGGAAATGCCCGTACTACTTTCCAGATGTTGTCGGAATTTAGCGGTCACAAACGGCCCGACCTCCAAAATAGAGTTGGGGAAATGCTTCCCATTGTTCGATTTTTTGGGGATGGATAAACTGTCGTCCATTTCTCTAAGGAGCATAGAGCGGTAGGTGGCTCACTCAAAGGAACGATAGTTTGTTCTGCTGGTGATGAATTTTTTGGTCCGGGCTTCTTTCCGAATTCTAGGTTCGAGACCCCTCATTATGCTATAATGTTGGTTCGTGGAGGAGAAAAGAAAAAGGAACAGTTGAGATGAAGAACTAAAAAATCAAGAGGATGAGCGAACCCGTTTGTCAATCATCCCGGACGTAAAAAAACGCTCGGATAAGCTTGGAGGGGACGTGTGGCTATGCTAAGAGTTTACTTAAGGCTTGGTGTGTGTGAGTGTGTGTGTGTGTGTGTATATATATATATACTTTAAATAAAATTTAGATAGATATAGATATCATAAATATCCAAAATGAATAATAAAAAAATGCCTCAATTTCCCTCTATCCGTTTTAAGTTTTGCATCCAAAAATCTATATGCTCTTCTAATAATCTTGGAAAGTAGATACACTGAGGTGCTACGACTATTCAAGCAAAGTAATACAAAGAATATAAACACAAAATTACATGCAATACAAAAAAATATATATCATTCACCCAAATAAGATACATTCGCAGAGCGGTAAATCTTCCCGAAAAGTAGGTTACTAAAAGGCTATATGCTTGATACATTTGAAATCATAAATTAATATATACTTCTACTAGCATCTTTGCACGTGCTGACAACCGTGATCGATGCATTTGGTTACGAACGGGCTCCGCCCGTCCGTAGGTTGCCTTGGGTGCGCATGCGCTTTGCCCGTGCACAACCAAGGTAGAATCACACAGGTTCTACGAACGTGCTGAACTGCTCTAGCAAACGGGCTACTTTAAGTAGCATAGATAGCAGCCTCGCATGGGTTTCGCATGTACTAGACTGCTCTCTTGCGGGTTGTACCCACATGCAGATTTGAGCCCGGGACATACCAAAAAAAATTTAAGAAGAGACAAGCAAAACATACCAAAAAGATTAATGGGAATTATGAGCCTACATGCAGATTTGAACCTGGAACAACTGGGAGCTTGAATGAAAACCCTAGTGAGCATGGATCAAAGTAGTAGCAGAATGTTGTGGTATAGGATATATAAAATCAGCAAATTAGAACAATTGAGGAAGATTTAAAATCAGAACAATGAGCATATTAGAGAGCATTCATTGGTGGGAGTAAGCTCAGAAAACATACAAGGTAGTTGCAAAACAATCGTAACATGAGAAGAATATAAGCCAGTTTGTAATCCGTGGTCGATAATCTCTTCCAGTAAAGAAGCACTTAAATCCTAAACACTTACACATAGAACAAAGTAGCACTTAAATGGCAGACAACCAGAATTCATAAAAATTATAATGCATTTACCTTGAGAATTAGGTTCAAGAGACCTCAATCTAAACCGGAAAAACTGAAGCACATGGATGAATAAAGAGAAGGGCTGGTTTTTTGGTTGTGTTATAGAACCAATGACTACAATGTTTACTTCATTTCTGAAATCAGAGCCAAGAGATTCCAGATATGGGCACCTCCAAAGAATATTTATATAAAGAACCATAAATAAATTCACATTTTATACTTGCATTAAAGAATAAAATATACAAACACAGACTTTTATTTGAACAAAAATGGTACTCATGATTTATTGTATTATATTTTCCTCTTGACCTACAAAGCAAAATAGTTGTTGTGCATGTCTTGAGGAATTCATGACCTCCTCAACATGTTTGGTTGGTTTCACTGGTTCTTTCAAGATTCGTGTGGGCTTTCTTGCTGGATTAGTAGTTGTTTGCACCATTTTTGCAGCAAGAGTTTCACAGTATTACAAAACATCGCATGATAATCCACACCATAAAAATGAGTAAATCCATGGGTAATTGGACCATTAGAGTGGTATTTAGTATTGAATATCCAACAACAATAAATAACCTTCTCCCCAGTAGGTAGTGAGGCCAGCACCCAAATATTATTGTAAGTCAAATATGTCATCTCCTCAAAAATTGTGGTCCTCTTAGATAGATGAGCAGAGGCAGAACTCACATGGAGTATAAAAAATATCATCAAATGCCAAGTAGCACGAGAAGGAAGATCCTTGTAAGAAACATACTTTGCAATGTGGTGAGCAGTGACGACAGTAGTAGCAAGGAACAATCATCAAGAGAAACTAACTCAATGTCATAACGGTGGGTACTGAGAGTGATATATCTAACATTGTGGGTGAAGATTGTGATAAGGCGAATGAGGAGGGGGGGAGGGGAAGGTGTCGGCAATATGTGAAGTCAAAGAGGAGGTCCACCCCAAAGAGGAGGTACCTAAGAAGGACTAACAGTCCTCAGTAGAAACCCAACATGAAATAATCAAAAGAACTCCAGCATATTAGGCAACGATATATACACAAGTAGATGAAAAGAGGGAAGGAAAAAACAAGCATGCCCATGAAATGCGACATCACGATTGATAATAAGCGCAGCAGACGGGATAATAACACTTGTACCTCTTATATTGATTTGACTACCCACAGTATGCAACAAATATAGGTATCAACTATCTTGTGTATATATCGTTGCCACACATCCAAACAAACGAAGCGGGGTAATAGGGTCCAAGATGGATAATGGACAAGATCCACGAAGAACCTATGTAGACAACTTATTGATGATGTAGCAAGCTAGCTGACACAGGACGAATAACCTAACCCTAGATGTAGCAAGTAATCATGCGAAGAATGCAATGAGCCTAAACACCGTCTAAGGATGGGGGACACATGGATGACTAACAAACAACCCTAAGGGAGGTGCAAATATGTAGCTCTCCTATATGTAGTATGATAGCAGGATGCGGCAGAGAGAACAAAACAAGCAATAAATAATTAAATCTCAAGCGATAATTCAAACAAAGCAATCTATCTCTATTAAGAAACGCACGCTTAGGCTTTCCTCCGTGTTGAGGGCCAAAGCGAGAGCGTGCGGCGAATAGTTTCTGCAAGCACAAGATATCCCAGAATAAAATTCCACAACGCAATAGATCCAAAAAAGCAAAGTTCACAATACCATATTTAATCTTGAAAACAAAAACTCTATACAACAACAAAACACTCACCAAGCAAGGGGATGTTTCTGTAGGGTGGATATTCGGTGATCCAGGTGGCGGCAACTGCTGTACGGAGGTGGCGATGATGGCGAAATGGTGAATAGGGCTTATATGGAGGGAGGGGTTTTAGGGGAATAGGGTGGGGCTGGCTGTATGAATGGCTAAAGGGATGGAATCAAGGAATCTATGGGGAGTGCAGGTTTGTGGGCTGCTAGCTGGGATCCACGGGAGGGGAAATTGAAAATTTCGGGATTTCTGGATAGCAACAGTGGGAGTCACGGCTGAATGAGAACAAAACCTTCATGCGAGGCTTTCTGGTTACTGGATTTAAGGAAAACAGGGAGGGGGAGGGGGAAAACACTGGCTGCTCCTGTTTGGCTTGGTGGTTCGGGCTTGGGGGTGAGTGAGGGGGTAAGTTTAGGCTTGGGAGGGAGGAGGGAGGAGGCAATGGATAGGGGATACCTTTGGGATGCAGGAAAACACCTAAGAGTCGTCACGTATTGCCTCACAGAGTCATCATCGTGAGGGGATCGCCGGATTCCGGGAATGAATTTCTCCAAAATCGGCAATGGTTATGACGTCTGCCCTACCCTCTTATTTATAATAAAACATGAATTAGGGCAACCACCATTGACGGGTATGATTGGTTGTACACGACGGTTGTACACGACGGTTGTCCAATCTCACTAAATAAAACACAAGAAAATAAAAGAAATACATGAAAACATCAAAACGTCGATCCTGACTCATCCGCGGAGTGGGATTGTCGATCTGAAGACACTATATATGGCAGGGGGCCAATCGGACCTGAACGGGCCCAAAATCCGTTCTCCACTGCAGGTTCACGTCGTAGATACCCATCATTCTCCCTAGCTTGAAAAAAAATCATCTCCTGATGAATAGAGATCGGAATCCTCTCGGTGTATGCCATATAAGAATCTATGTGGTTCATTAAAGGTCATCCAAGTATCGTCGATGATGGAGCATCCTCTCCCTAGTACGCCTGTGTCTGTCCTTCAGGCATGGCTATGCACGCCCATGCTACAAATCAATAATGCTCTCAAGAATCTAATGATGTGTTGGTAGTCCCGGTGCGATCGCTGGTGCAGACGGTGAAGCCATAGGCGACTGACCTAAAGGCGGGTGGGGCTCAGGAGTGGGCAGGGTATGGGGCAGAGGAGGTGGTGGTATAGGCTCCAAGAGGACTCCATGATACGGGTCCACAAACTCGGGAGGCTCGTAGCATGGTGTCAGGTCCTCAAAATTAGATATGGAATGAATATCCATACTCTCAGGGATATTAATCTCGTAGGCATTTGCTTTGATCCTTCTCGTGAGTGTACAGGGACCCATTCGCCTGACGCTCAAATTTTTAGCAGGCCCAGAGGGAACCTCTCAGTGCGGAATCGCACCATCACCTGCCTGCCTTCATGAAATACATGCTCCCGCCTGTGGTTATCTGCATGAGATTTATAAGATTCATTAACTTATCGATCCACCGTCGGACCGGCTCATGTAACACATGCAAATGATGAACAAATGACTTAGAGAACCATCTTGGACAACTATAATTGGTCTTACCTGACGATTATCCGATCTCACTAAATAAAACACAGGAAAATAAAACAAATACATGAAAACAACGAAACGTCGATCCAGACGCATCGCGGAGTCGGATCATCGATCCGGAGATGCCATATATGGCAAATGGTCAATCGGCCCAAACGGGCCCAATAATTGTACTCAACTGTGAGTCTGCGTCGTTGATCCCCATCACTAGCAGCCAATGAAAATATCAAAATGTAGGACGGACTAGGAAAGTTGTATTTAACAAAAAGAGAACAAGTAGTCCCCATGAGATGTCAGTTTTTTTTCCTTTCAGCTACAACATTTTGTTGTGGTGTATAAGGATAAAATAGCTAGCAATAAATACCATGATCCTACACGTATGCTTCAAACTGAGATGAGAGATACTCTTTACCGGTCATTGCTCATTCTTTGAACATTAGCTTGATATTGATTTTTCATTATTGCATAAAATATATTGAACATAGATAAGACCTCATTACGCGTAAACAAGAATACGCATTGCCCATTCTTTGAACATTAGCTTGATATATTGATTTTTCATTATTGCATAAAAGATATTGAACAAGATAAGACCTCGTTACGCGAATTAAACAAGAATACACATGTCATTATAGAATAATCATCAATAAAAACAACATAATATCTGAATTCAACCATATCTATGACAACTGAGGGGCTCTGAACATCATAGTGCATGAGTTCGAACAACTGAGTAGAACCAATGCAACTAAGGCCATAAGAATTTCTAACATGTTTGATACGAAAACAGATGTCACATTGCAATTTATAATTAAGAAAAGAGATTCGAAAGGAAAAAAAATTGCATAATGTGCACGCCATAACAAAATATTGCTCTCTTCAACACAGCTTAGAACCTATAATATCCCAACTCTAAGTGTTGTGTTTAGTGAAGATCATAGAGTCTTTGAGTTGGTCCAATAAGTCATCTATCTGAGACATGGAATATCTATTATTTACTATATCTTGTTTACAACCTAGTAGTCGATGCACATCTCCGACTATTGTCTTTCTTTAGTGCCATCGCAAGGAGACCCGCATAACAAATTGCTTGGTTTGACTACTCATATGCCCCAGTAAACTAGAGACTTCATTCTTAATTTCATCATTTTCAAGTATGGAAAGTTGATACGCGTTAATATTGGGCAAAGGAACAACACCAGCTAACTGTATTTCATGCCATAACTAATCATGGTGGCATGCCTTTTTTACCTCAAGAAAAGCGAGTAATACTCATTCACCGTTTGCAATGGTCTTTGCATGCGTTGTCTTGTGGTCAACAGTTTCGCATCCAGCTATTCTGGTCAGATAAACAAAAATAGGCATTTTTTATGACCGTTAATGACTTGCTTTGCATATACAAAGAAAATTAAGTAGATTTTTTGTTGTCACCAATTTGATTAGGTGAGTTGATACTGTTGTGCTCCATAATAGAGCACGACAATGTGGTCCGATGGGGACTGCCGTGAGGCATCTAACATATATTGAGTTGATCGACTTCACACAAAATCACCTCAATGTATTCACAGCTAATCACAAATAGGAGTGGGCATTATCTTAATTTGTTCAATATTTTTTTAATCCAACCAAGTAGATTTAAAAACTGGATAATGGCCCTCCATCATAAATCTTAAACATCAAGACACCTTAAGATGTAATTAATAGTTGGACTTTTGACTGGAACTCCAAAGTCAAATGTGCTCGTGATTGAGCACTCATGGAATGAGTACAAATGGTACAATGAGGATAAAAGAGTTAGATCTTCTACTATGCCAAAGAAGACAAAAGCTTGATAGTTCAGAGTTTGGGTTGCTACATTTAACGTTAAATTCTTTTGCTAAGTTACATTTTAGTAAAATTTAGGGATTTATATGGTCTACAGAATCGCACTCATTTTGCAAGACCCAACTGGAGGAAAGCGTTCAGCCAACTAGCGAATGCGCACAAATGTTCTCATATTGGTACCTAAACTCAACTCTAATAATCTACTCTTTTATGGTATTGATATTACACTTATAGGATGATATTTTCCATGCAAGTGTGTTTTACTGTGACTCACCTACACTGACAAAACAAATGAAGGAACTTTCACATGAATTCAGCCATACCACGACAACCAGGTTCCATTTTCACAAGGAAAACTTCTAGTTCTAGCATAGAAGTGAGTAGGCATAAATTATAAATCCTTCTAAAAGAGTAATTTTTTAGAAGATACAGGTTTTAGTAGAATCTTGGTACATGTAATTTTTTAAGGTGCGTTAGAATGTATTTAGATAGAATTACAATAGCACGCTTAAAGTGACGATGTTTTCCTTCTAAAAGAGTTTTTTTTAGTGCACAAGTTATTTTGTTAATGAAGTGAATTGTGTCAATCATTCTCTTTGTAATGTGTCAATTACAATGTTCAACTCTAATATTTGATTGGTACATTTTCGGAGCACTGTTTCACTCATCAAGGATTTTACAGGCATATTATGGTTTTGAGAATATAATCATACTTTGAAAAACTCGCACAATCCTATGTGTCGATCATTCTCTTAGAGCTTTGTTGATTACAATTTTCAACTCTAATAGTTGATTAGTGTGTTTTCCGAGTAATGTTTCACTCATCAAGGATTTTTCAATCATATTACGATGTTGAGAATATAATCACGCGTTGAAATACTCATACAAACCTAATATAGATCATGTCTTTTGCATTTAATACAGGTCATACCTTATGACTTCAATGAAGGCTATGCCTTGAGCACTTAATATAAATCATGGGCCCCCTCGCGGCCTCGCCCTACATCTAATTGGTTTTTTTGGATGCATAGGTTTTAACTTGATATCAAAGCAAGCTGCCCAACACACACCCGCGACACATAATTTAAAAAAAATCAAGTGCTAGAGTTCAAAGATATATACATCCGGAATGTGCTGAGAATATGGTCCCATGATATCAAACCTAATATAGATCATGTCTTTTGCATTTAATACAGGTCATACCTTATGACTTCAATGAAGGCTATGCCTTGAGCACTTAATATAAATCATGAGCCCCCTCGCGGCCTCGCCCTACATCTAATTGGTTTTTTTGGATGCATAGGTTTTAACTTGATATCAAAGCAAGCTGCCCAACACACACACCCGCGACACATAATTTAAAAAAAAATCAAGTGCTAGAGTTCAAAGATATATACATCCGGAATGTGCTGAGAATATGGTCCCATGTTGGAAAATTCATGTAGTTTTGTGTGCTTAATATGTAACTTGCTAAAAAAAATAAAAAAAAATTGGAATATTTAGGAAATTCGCTTAGAATATCCCCATTTCGAACAGACATACTCTCTATTTACGACTTCCTGAATACATAAACTAGCTTGTAGAGGAGTTCACAACTGCATGTAAGAGTATCATGATTTTCTCATAACAAGCCAAAAACATAACAACCTGATTTTAACAAAGGTGCGTCTATGTTCAAGTTCCCTATCAAATTATCAGAAGGAAAGAGAAGGTCGTGCTCTGAAGAATATGGATATGTCTACCGTGTTAACCCAACATATACGTTCAGGTTCTATTGCCAAAAAGTTACTTTAGTTAATAGAAAAGTATTCAATGCACGATGTTCGCTCAAAAAAGGCAACTCGTCCTCAAAAATGGATGAACAACGTGGAGTAAACTTTCTTGAGGTAGATTTTTTTTTTCTTTGATAGGGTCGGCAAAGCAAGCTAACCCTAGAATCCCATAAATTGTGTCGGCAGACATTATTTTTTCTGATACGAAGGGCAGCCTTGGCTAGAAGGTGGAGAGGAAGTTGCCAACTAGAGGAAGGAGTGGGAACCCTTCACTCTTGCATGCCTCTACATAATTCTTTCTCTACTGTATCATATGCATTTTTAAGCAAATAAAAATTAAATGAAGATATTTACTTTACTCTATATTTGCATTAATCATGCTACATGTATCCGAATTAATTCCTTGAAGTTAACGTAATTTATCGAATATATATTCCATAACTCTTTCTCATGACTTCTATAATGAACACAACTTTGAACAATATTTTGGTTTTAGATATTGATATAAAAGTGATTCTTATCCAGTCATTTAACAGTCTTCAAATTTCAATTAAAGAGCTCTTAAACCCAACCATTACTGCACGATCTTTTATAACTCTCCAAATCTCAATAGGTATCTCATCAGAGCCCTACGTCTTACCTTTAATCACTTTTTTCAAAGTCAATATATTTTACCTAATTATTTTCACTTTTAATGCATCTAACTTGATAAAAGTTCCAACAACTCACATCTCTTGTCTTAGTTATTCTGCTTTTCTTCCTCAGTACTAAGGCTGTTATATGAATCATTAAAAGATGTAGATTTGTACTCTACAATGCAAAATCAAAGCCTCTCCTAGAATCACATTACAATCTTTGTAAGAAGCTTTCTTTCCTAATGAGAAAAAACATTTTTGAGATTTGATACTACAATTTTTTAACTAACAGAACATTTTTCTTGTTTCTTGAAGCAAATGTTTGTCATTATAAGATCATAGACTATTGAAAAATCAAGTAAATATTCTTCCAAGAAACTGAATACTATAGGAAATTTTCAATTCTGCATTGAAAAGTGAATAGAGAGCATTCATTTCACTGAACTCATAAAATCACTAGATGACTTGCCTAACCTGACTCATCATGTAGCCTTCCACTTCCAGCCTTCTTTCGCAGCAAAGCTGGGTGTACATGGGGAAGAACTCCACTCTGCGGGATTGTGGCACTGCGAAACATCTTTTCCAACTCGTCATTTTTTTACGCCAAGCAGGATATGGCATGGTGTGATCCGGGCCTTCTTATCCTCCTTCACAACATTTCCAGACGCTATTAGAACCTAAACACCACACTATGGCTTAAGTAGAGCAGCCAAAAAAAAAACTAGAGCAAGAAATTAAATAGGTAAAGATCTAAAACCTGAGTAATGTAGCTTGGAGGACGGCAGCAAGTTCGACTGGAGCAGTAGATGTGATGCGTAAGCCAGACAGTCGTTCCTCCAATTCCCGAGCCATTACCCCCCTTCTTATCCTCCTCTTGAGTTTGAGATTGGACAGAAGAATGGTCGGCCAACTCCACGGGCAACTCCTCAGCCAACTGATGTAGGTTAGAAATGAAGGTTGTCTGCTGGGACGGGCTGGCGCTGGACTGTTCTACTTCATTAGTTTCAAAATCTGCAGCGGGGGGAAAATGGCTCGGGAATAGGAGGAACTGCCGTCGCCGCCTCTAATTCGCCTGCAATTTCCCTACGCAGATCCTGCATGATATTATCCAATCTACTAAGAAAAATCAGGACGTCTTCCTCGCGCCACCGACCCGGGTCCACTCGACGACGCGCCGCGTGGCTAAGACATTCCCTCCAATACGAGGAAATCATATCGTGACATGCTCCACAATTTTTTAAATTATCTGTCGTTTTATTTCTAACTATTTTCGGCATTTCCGTTCCGTCCGGCTCGACTAAATTGTTAGGCGGTTAAGAGTCAGCTTTTATTTTATGCATTTTATTTTTGGCCAAGAACGTTTGGATGGCTAGGATTTTGAGACCCTTTGTTGTGAGGTGAGATATGCTCCATATGGGGAGTATATATACCCCTCTCTTAATGAATTTAGGGCAGAGCTGAATTAAAAAAAAAAGTTTCTTTTCCTCCTTGCCGTGAGAGCCCGAGAGAGGCGTTCATGTGCAAACTTCCAGATCCGGCTCTGGCGCGACACCAGCAACGTTCATTTGGCATGACACCGGCGGCAACCCCCCCCCCCTCCTCCCGGCATGACACCGACATCCCCCTCCCTGCTCCAGTCGGAGTGGCCAGCGATCCGCCTTCCCCTCGACGTGACAAACGAGGTCGAGGGTGATCCGTCCGGCGAGTCTCATTTCCTCCAGCGACGAGCTTCCCCTCCTCTGGTAAGACCAGTACTGCTGGGATCGGGGTGGTGCTCCTTCCCTACCGCCCGCGTGACTCCTTACGTTGGTGCTAGTTGTGATCGATTCCCCACTAAACTTGCACACAGTTACCTCGCACGCGTGATTGAAGCAATTGCTCAAACACGTAGCTAGCAACCAAGCGAGTCTACTATGACGTTTCACTATCACATGCAATACCAATCCTGGCGATTAGACTAGCGACACAAATTTTAACGTAGAGATTCCTTCCGAGTATGAAAAATTCCCAACGAAATTAAACAACCAGGTGCGTTTCCCTTCCGCCCAATTGGTTGGAGAGTGGCGGCGGACTATTCTTGTTCCGATTCGTTCGCTATTTCCGATCGTACACTATCACATTCATTCACGCACAAGATAAAAAAATATAGAGATGAATCACACCGCAAGACGAAAGTGAGAAAGGCATCACCCAGCCGGATGAGATCCGGAGAAATGAAGGAGCCACGCGGGCGGTAGGGAAGGAGTACCACCCCGATCCCAGCAGTACTGGTCTCACCGGAGGAGGGGAAGCTCGTCGCTGGAGGAAATGAGACTCGTCGGACTGATCACCCTCGGACTCGTTTGTCACGCCGAGGGGAAGGAGGATCGCTGGCCACGCCGACTGGAGGAGGGAGGGGGATGTCGGTGTCATGCCGGGAGGAGGAGGGGGGTTGCCTCCTGTGTCACGCCAAGCGAACACTGTTGGTGTCGCGCCAGAGCCAGATCTGGAAGCTTGCACATGAACGTCTCTCCCAGGCTCTCACGGCAAGGAGGAAAAGAAACTTTTTTTTAATTCAGCTCTCCCTAAATTCATTAAGAGAGGGGTATATATACTCCTCATATGGAGCATATCTCACCTCACAACAAAGGGTGATAAATAGAAAATATTGCATATTTTTAGTATAATTTCTAGCCTAATTTTGGGTATTTTTGTACATACAATATGCAAATTATTGAAATAATCACTTCTTTTTATATGTATATAAATATTCATATAAATTTTGTAAAAATAAGTATTTATACTTATATAAGAATAAATTTGAGAATAAGATAGTATTATGTATATAATATAAATATATAGAAATATATATAATAATATAGTAGTATAAGATATTAATAACATAATAATAATAATGAATAATAAATACATTATAAATATAATAAAATACATATATGTATAATATATGTATATGTATAAATATATATATATGTAATGATAATAAGTATATATATATTGTGTATCTTATTTAGTATATTTTATTTAACGTATATTTTAGTTAGTGTATAATAATGTTGTATAAAACTATAAAAAAATTATATGTATTAAGTTAATAAAAATTATGTATTTTAATGTATTATGTATGTAAAAATAATGTTATATATATTATTAAAGTTAAGAATATTAAAGTTTATTTATAAAAGAAAATAAAATCTGTGAACATATATAATATGTATATATATGTTCTTGTGTTTACATCAAAGTCCACTTGCCTATGTGGATTTGGTGTAGGCTAGCCTCCCTTGAGGTTGTGGGTTCGAAACCCAGCACTCCATTTTGTTGTATTAAAGGTGCCAGCTGCCCCCGCCCTGCCCGCCTGCCCGCGCCCGTGCTGCCCGCCCGTGCCAGCTGCTGCCGCGTGCCCGCGCCCCTGCCACTGCCCCCGCCCCGCCCGCGCCCCTGCCCGTGCCCTGCTGCCCGCTGCCCGCGCCAACCTCCAGCTCAGCCCGCCAGCTAGCCCCTTCCATCCCTCTAACCGCACCCCACATTCTTCCAGCCAGCTGCCCCCCCTCTCTCTCTCTCTTTTGCCTATAAATTAGAGGTCTCTTCCTCATTTTAAAAGGTTCATCATTTTAGAACCATAATTAGTGCTTGTGAGTTTGTTTTTGAGTGGTTCTTGGAGGTTATTGTAAGTCTCTTTTTCTTGTTTTTATGAGTGTTTGTAAGCCCTAGTTTGGGCTCTCTCTCCTCCAAGTGTTTGTAAAAATTCATTTCAATCAACATAAGTGTTCTTGTTCTTGTTCTTCTTTTTTTTATTGTTGTGTGTGTGGGTGTGGTAAATTAGTTTTTGTTTTCTCTTTGTTTTCTTTTTGTTTTTGGTGAAAGTGTGTGTGTGTTCTCTTTTTGTTTTTTTCTTTTTATTTAGATTTTGATTTGTTAATTAAGTTGTCCATTTTAATTTGGGTGTGTGTGTGTATGAGGCTAATTTTCATGTTTTTAGCTTTTTGTAATTTTTAGATGGTTTCATAATTTGTGTGTGTGAGTGTATGAGTTTAGGTTAATTTTTCTCTTTTTTTTGTATTTTAATTTTTCTTTTTAGTTTTTTAGTGTTTTTGTTGTATTTATTTAAGTATGTGTGTGTGTGTGTGTTAGTATAGATTTTATTTTCTTTTAACTTAGATTTCATTTCAAGTAAGGGTGTGTGAGTGTATGAGTATAAATTTTGCGCCTTTTTTGTAATTCAATAGCTTCCATTTCCGTCACGCATTTATTTCCCGCCTATCCGTTTGGATAGGACTCGCTCACGCATTTATTTCCCGCCTATCCGCTTGGATAGGACTTGTCACGCATTTATTTCCCGCCTATCCATTTGGATAGGACTCGCTCACGCATTTATTTCCCCTCTACCTATTTGGGTAGGGATCGCACTACTTTAATTTCTGCAATTTACCGCTTTCATTTTAATTCCGTAGAGTGCGTGAGTTTTCAATTAGTGCGTCTTTTGTTTTTAATATAATTGCTTTTTGCTAATTCCGCTAACCGCTCAATCGTTTAAAATCGCCGTAGTTATCATTATCGCTTTATTAAACTCTAAAAAATTCTAAGCAAAACTACTTTCTAAATTAACGTTTCCGTGCTTTTTCGCTTTTTATCGCAATTATCGTTAAACGCACGCCAACCTTAATTTTCGTCATTAGTTTTTCTACAAAATTATAAAAATCAATTCAAAACTCTTTTCGATAAAATAATAGCGCGTTCCGTAGAAGTAGAAATAATCGATACGACCTTGGAAAAATACGACCTTGATATTTCAAAAAGAAATATCCTATACTACTATCGATAAGGTCCACTTGCCTTTATCGATTTTAGTCCGGATAATTATATAAACCCAAAAGCTTTCTCTCCAAAGCAATTTTTTAAAACTCTCTTTTAAAACACTAAAAAATTTGTTGCAACACCTCTTTGGTTGTTGCAACTAGCTCAAGGTAAAAGAAGTTTTAAAACGCTCTTAAAGAATTGTTGCAACTACTTAAAAAATTGTTGCAACAATATTTTCAAAAGCTTTCAATCTTAATTTTACATAAAAAGAAGCCCCCTTTCATTCTTTTCATTCAGCCTTCAAAGGACGCGGCCGAGGAGGAATCCTCGATATTTCGAAAGAGAAAGAGTTCGTTACTTCTATCCTTCGATAGGATAACGGATAATTCCTCGAAGTAGGATTACTCGCGGGGCTCTTCGAAAACGTCCGCCCAAGGTTGAATCGAAAAGGAAGAAAGAGCTTTATCTTTTCTTTCTCTCTTTCTAACAAAGAAAAGAGAGAAACAAACAAATTAAAAAACGTATCAAGTTTTTGGGGATAATTGAAATCTTCTTCATTTCTGTCTTTTTTCCAGCTCAAACCCAAGTCACGCCCTCGGTCACGCCCGTGACCGAGGCCGTGTACTTGGTCACGCCCGTGTTGGATGTTCAGCCAGATTCGAGCCCAAATGTCAATGTCACGCCCAATGTCACGGCCGTGATCTAGTCACGCCCGTGACCGAGGCCGTGACTCAACAAAGCTTCCAGAAAACCAAAGGACACGCCAGGTGTCACGCCCAGTTCAAGCTCAAGCCTGCCGACATCGAACACGCCCGTGTTCCTTAGAACACGCCCGTGTACTTCCAAAGTCGCCGATCAAACCTTCTAAGATGCCAGCCTGGATCCAGCTGTTCTGGCTATTCGCACCCCAAGCCGTGTCACGCCCTCAGACACGCCCGTGTCCGAGGGCGTGTAATTCCAAATTTTTGCCTATAAATAGAGGCCGACCCCCTCATCAATCCCCCCTCTTGGAACCTCTTGGAACCTCTTGGAACCTCTTGGCTCCTAATGGATTGCCCTTTTGGGTGATCTTCCACAATATTCCTCCACCATTTTGTATTTTCTTTTTTTATGTAATTAATTAGGTTTTATTTTATTTTCTTTTTTGTAATATAAATGTTGAAATTAAATGTTTTTAATTTTGTAATTTTATTTCCTGTAAACCCCGTTATTATGGCAATAAATAAATTTAGTTTTTTTCGTGCATTCGTAGCGTAATTTCAAATTCTGCAATTTCATATTCTGCACCGTATTTCAATTCATAACTTAGCTTTATTTCTGCACCGTATTTCAATTCATAACTTAGCTTTATTTCCGCACTTCAATTTTCGCAATTTTTCTTTCTTTAGCTAGATTTATTCGTCGCCATAAAATCAGTTTTCTCGCTTATATTCGAATTTATGCGTCGTCATAATTTTTCATTCTTTTCTTCCTTGACACGGTAGTTTAGAATGGGATATTCGGGCTGCGTTTAAAATCGCTTCAAAGCGAGCGTTTTTCTCTCGTAATGCTTTCTTCGTTTTCGTATTTTCACTTTAAAGTTTTCGTTGTTTTTGTTTTTGTTATATAGCTTAGCTTTATTATTGCACTGCATTTATTTCCCGCCTATCCATTTGGATAGGACTCGTCCTGCATTTATTTCCCGCCTATCCATTTGGATAGGACTCGTCCTGCATTTATTTCCCGTCTACCCGTTTGGGTGGAACTCGCTCACGCATTTACTTCCCCTCTACCCGTTCGGGTAGGGATTGCATTTCTTTAATTCCTGCAATTTATCGCTTTCATTTCAATTTCGTAGAGTGTGTGCGTTTTAATTTAGTGCGTCCTTTTTGTCTTTTCTATCGCTTTTCTTGGTTTTTGCTAAACGCACACCAAGCCCGCGATTGTTATCATTTTTGTTATTATCGTTATGTTATCATTTTTGTTTTTGTTTTTAATTATCACTTTCATCACTTATTTTTAATCCGATAAAACAATAGCCGTTTTCTCGAAGTAACAATACTCGACGGGACCCAGGACTAATACGACTATGTTGTGATATTTTTATCATATATATACTACACGCGATAGGTGCGCTTGCCTCTAGCAATTTCGTAAAATTATTTTCTTATCAAGTTTTTGGAAAATAATTTTCCTATCAAGTTTTTGGCGCCGTTGCCGGGGACTTGTGTCGTTATTTTGAAATAGGAAACGCTATTAATTTTATCTTATATTTCATCTCTTTTTCTATCTAAAAAACCAAAAACTAAAAAAAAAATATATACTATCTAAGTAAAGAAAGAAAAAAATATATATATATACATATATTTTTTAATTTTCCTTTTTTACATATATTTTCGAATATAGCTACATATATTTTCATATAAAAGCCCCACAAAAATTAAACCCAAAAAAATATATATTTATATATTTTACTTAAGTAAAGAAAAACCCAAAAAAATATATTATTCTCTTTTACTTATTTTCCTTTCTTTTTCATCTTTGTAAAAATATTTCTAAAACAAAAACATCAAAAAAAAAATCTATAAAAGAAAAAAAAAAAACTCTTCAAAAAAAATTAATTAAAGAATAGTGTATGACCCGAGGAGAATCTTCGGATAATCCGACTATACCTTTTGATCCTGAAATCGAGCGCACGTTTCACGAGCGCCGCCGATCTCATAATCAAAATCTACAAATAGATCCTGAAGAATCCGTCGGCGATATACATATAGGCGTGATGGGCGATCCTAATCTAAATGCGGCCCCACGGCGGACCATGGCCTATTATGCTAGGCCAAATTTAGAGGATACAGGATCGAGCGTTACCCGCCCCGCGGTAGCTAATAATAATTTCGAAATCAAATCCAGTATAATTCAAATGGTACAACAGTCGATTCAGTTCGACGGTTTGCCAGATGAGGACCCAAACCAACACCTTAATAATTTTTTAGAAATTTGCGACACCTTCAAGATTAATGGCGTCAGCGATGACGCCATTCGCTTGCGCTTATTTCCCTTTTCCCTGCGGACAAAGGCGAAATCGTGGTTGACTTCTCTTCCGAGAGGGTCCATAACCACGTGGGCCGAATTGACGGAGAATTTTCTAACTAAATATTTTCCTCCGTCAAAAACCGCTAAATTACGCACCGATATCGCATCCTTCATTCAATTCGATTCCGAGTCTCTCTACGAGACTTGGGAACGTTTTAAAGAATATTTGCGTAGGTGTCCTCATCACGCGCTACCAACTTGGCTTCAGGTACAAACGTTCTATAACGGCTTGAATTTTTCAACGAGACAGATGATCGACGCAGCCGCCGGGGGAACGTTAAACAACAAAACCCCAGAGGCCGCTCAAGCTCTGATCGAAGAAATGGCCATGAACGCGTACCAATGGAACGTGCCAAGGTCGCGTCCTCCTAAACCGGCTGGTATTTTCGAAGTGGATGCCACTACTCACTTAGCCTCGCAGGTAGAGCGGCTAAGTAAGCAAGTGGCGGAGATGACTGCTTCCTCCTCCACTCCCGCTTGGGCTAATAATCCTAATAATAATAATAATAATTTTAATAATCCTAATAATAATAATAATAATAATTTTAATAATCTTAATAATAATAATCTTAATAATAATATTAATAATAACAATAATTTAAGCGAGGAATCGGTGGATTACGTGGGAAATCAAGTGCGGGCGCCCTTCAACCCATATAGTAATAACTATAACCCGGGTTGGAGGAGCCACCCGAACTTCTCCTGGAGTAACCCTAATAATGCGCAACGCCCTCCACCTGCGATCCCGCAAGGATTTCCGCATGGATATCCCCAAGGATTTCAGCAGGGTTTTGCGCCTCCTCCTCCAAAACCTTCTCCGCTCGAGGAGATTTTTGCAAAATACATGGCTTCCAACGACGCAAATATCCGGAATATAACCGGATCGCTAAAAAATTTAGAAATGCAGGTTGGACAGCTTGCAAAAATGGTCTCCGAGCGGCCACTTGGAGCACTGCCGGGGAACTCGGAGCAGAACCCGCGTGAAAATGCCCACGCCATTACCCTTCGCAGCGGCAAGGAGGTCGACTCCCCATTGCGGGTTGAGCATCAGGTAACTGTTTCGCCTCCGACCCCTGCACCCTCGTCTTTTATTTTATTAGATACGGAAAAAAAATTAGCGTCGGGCGTCTCGAGCCCGCAAATTCCGTACCCCGCAAAACTTAATAAAGAGAAGGAGGACGAACATTATAAAAAGTTTTTACAAATTTTTAAACAAATTCAAATTAACGTCCCCTTCTGCGAGGCACTCTCACAAATGCCGAAATACGCGAAATACCTTAAGGAGCTCCTTTCTAATAAAAAGAAGCTCGAGGGAATTTCGCGTGTTTCCTTAAATGCGGAATGCTCGGCGGTCCTACTTAATAAATTGCCGCCGAAACTAAACGACCCGGGAAGGTTTTCCATCCCGTGCCTTTTTGGCAATTTATTAATAAAGTACGCCCTAGCGGACCTGGGAGCGAGCATCAATTTGATGCCCTTCTCCCTCTTTAAAAAACTCGATCTAGGAGTTCCCACCCCAACGAAAATGAGCATCCAACTCGCGGATCGCTCGATAAAATATCCTATCGGGGTAGTGGAGGACGTTCTGGTCAAGGTTGACAAGTTTATCTTTCCGGTAGACTTCGTCATCCTCGACATCGAGGAGGACGCCGAGGTACCAATTATTCTCGGTCGCCCTTTCCTCGCGACCTCCCGCGCATTAATTGATGTGAGTAACGGTCGCCTCCTCCTTCGGGTAGGGGACGACGAAGTTACCCTTCTCATTAATCCCTCGATGCGAAATTCCTTATCGAACGATGATTCTTGCTTTCACTTAGAATCCGCGTTCGAGGATGAGTGTTCTTCGCTTGTAGAATTACTCGCTTTAACTTTAGACGAACCGGATTTGGCAGACCTCGCCCCTTTGGACGAGCTACCGCCAGATTCGTCTTTCGAATCCTTTAATTCTAAAAGTTTAAAAATTACAACTTCTTACGAAGAACCCCCGGTCCTGGAGCTTAAGCCACTCCCCGACCATTTAAAATACGCTTTTCTCGCCGCGGACTTAAAACTCCCGGTAATTATTTCGTCTTCTTTATCTGATTCGGAAACTTCCGAATTAGTTAAAGTTTTGTCCACGCATCGTCATGCAATTGCATGGCAGATTTCCGATATTAGGGGGATAAATCCCTCTTTTTGCACGCACAAAATCTTCTTAGAAGATAATTCCCGCAAAACCATCCAGCCTCAGCGACGATTAAACCCAAACATGCGGGAGGTCGTTAAGGCTGAAGTAATAAAATTAATGGATGCGGGGATTATCTACCCTATATCCGACAGCACGTGGGTTAGTCCCATTCATGTCGTGCCTAAAAAGGGCGGTATAACGGTAGTGGCAAATGAACATAACGAATTAATTCCAACTCGTACTGTTACGGGTTGGAGGGTGTGCATCGATTACCGAAAATTAAATGATGCCACCCGCAAAGACCACTTTCCGTTACCGTTTATCGATCAAATTTTGGAGCGACTATCGGGTCATCCTTATTATTGTTTTCTCGATGGTCTATCGGGATTTTTACAAATTCCTATCTCCCCCGAAGACCAGGAGAAAACAACCTTTACGTGCCCCTTCGGTACCTTCGCGTACCGAAGGATGCCATTCGGCCTCTGCAACGCGCCAGCTACATTTCAACGATGTATGATGGCGATCTTTGGAGAGCTCGTAGAGGATATTATGGAAGTCTTTATGGATGACTTCTCGGTTTTTGGAAGCTCCTTCCAAAACTGCCTCCAAAATTTAGATCGAGTCCTCCAACGATGCGAAGACACGAACCTGGTTTTAAACTGGGAAAAGTGTAATTTTATGGTTCGAGAAGGCTTAGTTCTCGGGCACAAAATTTCTGAAAGAGGGATGGAGGTCGACAAGGCCAAGGTCGAAATAATTGAAAAACTCCCCGCGCCCTCAAATATAAAATCAATCCGTAGTTTTCTTGGCCACGCGGGTTTCTATAGGCGGTTTATTCAAAACTTTTCCAAAATAACAAAACCGCTAACCCACCTCCTGGAGAAAGAATCTCCATTCATTTTTGATAGCGCGTGCGTAGAGGCATTCAATGCCATAAACAATAAACTTATCCATTCTCCCATTCTGGTGGCGCCCGATTGGACCCTTCCGTTTGAGATTATGTGTGACGCGAGCGATATAGCGGTAGGGGCCGTATTAGGCCAACGCGTAAATAAATATTTTCATCCCATCTACTACGCGTCCCGCACGCTCACGGCCGCACAGGCTAATTACACGACAACGGAAAAGGAACTCCTTGCCGTCGTCTTCGCCATAGATAAGTTTAGGCCCTACGTCACGCTTTCAAAAATTATAATATTTACCGACCACTCCGCCCTAAAATATTTATTAGAAAAAATGGACGATAAGCCCCGCCTTCTTCGTTGGATCCTCCTATTACAAGAATTTGATTTAGAGATCCGCGATAAGAAGGGGGCCGAAAATTTAGCGGCCGACCACCTTTCTCGTTTAGAACACCCAATCGCGGAAGCGCTCTTCGAACCAGAAATCGATGATCGATTTCCCGAGGAGCGTCTTTTAGCTTTAAATAATTTAAAAACTTCTCCCTCGCCTTGGTTCGCAGACTACGCCAACTATTTAGTTGCGCGGGTGCTCCCGAAAGACTTTTCAAAACAGCAAAAGAAGAAATTCTTTTCTGATTTGAAAAATTACTTTTGGGAAGACCCTTTCTTATTTCGCGTCTGCGCGGACCAAGTCGTGCGGAGATGCGTTTCGAGCGAGGAGGGTGCGCAAATTTTGCGGCACTGCCACGAAGGGCCGGCGGGGGGCATTATCAAGCCAACCGGACCGCGCAGAAGGCGCTGGAGGCGGGCTTTTATTGGCCCGCTCTCTTCAAAGACGCTCACACTTTTGTGAGCGCATGCGATAGCTGTCAACGGTCGGGTAACATCTCTCGTCGCGACGAGATGCCCCAAAATTTTTATTTAGAATGCGAGATTTTCGATTTATGGGGCATAGATTTCATAGGCCCCCTACCTCCTTCACATACAAATCGCTACATTTTAGTGGCGGTCGACTACGTATCTAGGTGGGCGGAAGCGCAAGCTCTCCCCACCAACGATGCGAGAGTCGTTGTCAACTTTCTTAAAAAATTATTTTCTCGCTTCGGCACGCCCCGCGCAATTGTTAGTGATAGGGGAACGCACTTTTGCAACGCCCAGTTTGCAAAAATATTATCTAAATATGGCGTCACGCATAAGCTCGCCACCGCCTATCACCCCCAAACAAGCGGTCAAGTGGAGGTAGTAAATCGGGAAATCAAACGCATATTAGAAAAAACCGTTTCAACTAATAGGAAGGATTGGGCGATTAAATTAGACGACGCGCTGTGGGCATATCGTACGGCGTACAAGACCGCAATCGGTTGTACGCCTTATCGATTAGTCTACGGCAAGGCGTGTCATTTGCCCGTAGAATTAGAGCACCGCGCTTTTTGGGCGTTAAAACTTTTAAATCTCGATCATAATTTAACCGCCGAAAATCGGAAATTCCAATTAAATGAACTCGATGAATGGCGTGCGAACGCTTACGAGAGTAATAAATTTTATAAGGAACGCTCGAAATTTTACCACGACCGGAAAATAAAATTTCCAAAATCATTTGCGCCGGGCGATCTCGTCCTCCTATATAACTCACGTCTTCGTCTTTTTCCGGGGAAACTAAAATCCCGTTGGTCCGGCCCCTTTCAAGTGAAAGAGGTTTGGCCATACGGGACCGTCCTTATCACCCACCCGGAAAAAGGCGACTTAAAAGTTAACGGTCACCGACTAAAACTCTACCACGCGGGGGATCATCTGGGAGGGAAGTTAAATTCCATACCCCTCCCCCACCTCTAAAAAGATCGTACCCCGCCAACGCGTCGAGCTACGAGACGGTAAACAAAGCGCTCGTGGGAGGCACCCCCATATTTATCCAATTACGCTCTTTTTTATAAAACCAAAAAAAATGATGAAATAAATTTTCATTTCAAAAAAATAAAAACTTAAACAAAAATAATAATAATAAATAATAATAATAATAAATAATAATAATAATAAATAATAATAATAAATAAATAAATAATAATAATAAATAAATAAAAAAACAAACAAACAAAATGAAAAAAAAAATATAATAATAATAATAATAATATTAATAATTATGCATATTTTAAATTATCATTCTTTTTCAAAAAAGAAACATAAAACAAAACAAAATAATGCAAAAACTTTAAAACAAAAATCATAAAGAATTCTGGGAATTTTAAGATAAGACAATAGGAAGTTTCTCAAAGTAGGATTACTCGACAGACCCGAGAGGGGATTTTTGTCGATATTTCGAAACGAGAAAACCCCGTTGCTTTTACCTTTTTATTTCTCTTCTTTCTTCCTTGGTTTTTATCTTAAAGCCTTTTCTTTATTTTACATTATTTTATCTTTCTTAAAATTTAGATATATTTTAAAACATGCATATTTTCAAATTAAAACCAAAACAACAAAAAATACATATAATATAAATAATAACATAAAAAGATGATAAAAATTTATTTTTATCATACCAAAAAATATATGTTTTTAACTTCTTTTATACGTATTTTATTCGTGTTTTGTACATTTCGAAAAACTAAAACAAACCAAAAAACAATTTTGTATATATTCGTGGAGTCCCTTTTTTATTTTGTAACTATTCTTGTATATTTTTTTCTTTCTTGTAATTAAAATCTTCGTCTTTTTTGTAAATATTTTCGTTCCTCACACTTACCTTCAACATTGAGGACAATGTTGGTTTTAAGTATGAGGGCGTGTTTTCCCTCTTTTTTGTAATTATTTTTGCCCCTCCCTTATCAAATGAAAAATCCAAAAAATTTTACATGTTTTATATTTATGTCTTTATTTGTATATAAATAAACCTTATTTATAAAATCAAAATCCAAAAAAAAAAAAAAAAAGATGAAAAGTTTTACTAAAAAATTTGTTACAACAAAATTCACAAAAATTTTGTCATAACATTCAAAAAAAAAAATATATGTCTTTCTTTTTCTTTCTTTTTTCCTTTTTTAGTATTAATGTAAATATATATGTATTTACTTATGTTTTTTTTTTGTTATAAATCAAAATAAAAAAAAATGATGAAAAATTAAAAGTACTTAAAAATTTGTTATAACAAAATTAATTTTGTCATAACACCAAAATATTTATGTTCTTTTCTTTCTTTTCTTTCTTTCTTTTTTTTCCTTTTTTTATATATGTACATATTTTAAACAAAATTAAAACAATCAAAAAAAAATGATGAAAAAAAAATATCTTAGAAAAATCAAAAATATTTTGTATTTATATATGCATTTTGTTATAAAGAAAATCAAAAATCCAAAAAAATATCATATCTTAAAAACAAAAAAATATATATTTGAAAAACTTATCAAAAAAAAAAAACCCAAAAATAAAATAAAACCCCTACTTAGCTTTTTGTTATTCCCAAGGCGAGGTTAGTTTTATCTCTAAGCGCTTTTCATTATTTATGATTTGCTAAATCAATTTTATTTATTTCATAGTTTGAAAAATTTAAATCGAGGAATTTTCAGTAGTAAAGAAAATCTTGCGATCTTAATTTAATTTGAGAACAGAACTTTTAGCATTACCTCGGGTTTACCCTAAATAGATTCATTTTTGTATTATATTGGCAAACCATCTTTAGATTCAATTATTCTAACTCTAAACTTGTGAAACTTTAGGAATGTTTTTAATCTACTAAACTTGCTCTCAAAATCTTTCTTTATTAATCTAGAATTTCTCTTGAAACCCCCCTTATAAACACCCCTTTAGCTTGGCATAAAAAAGTAAAAGAAGGAGTTTTAAAAGAAATCCTGTGTCAATGGGAATAAAAAGATTCCGTAAACACAGACACCCAATATTGTTAAAAGAAATCCCGTGTCAATGGGAATTTAATTCCGTAAACACGGGCATTGGGTTAAGTTTAGAAAAGATTTCAATTATCCCGCGTAAACCAACGTTGGGAACCAAAGCAAAACCACCAAAAAGGTGGGGTGAGAGGATACAATCCGTCACCCCTAAATCCAAGCACTCTTCTTTTTGCCAAGGCTACCCTTTTTTCCCCTACCCCTTAGCCAATAAAATTGTACCTAGATTTTAATTTAAAAAAGTTGCGAGAGCATAATTAGTAGGCTTTATTTATTCTTAAAAACTTTCTTAAAAAAGGTTAAAGTTTTATATAATTCTATTCTAATTAAAAGGTACCAAAGACTGCAATAATCGACGCTATTTAGCTAACTTTAGAAGTCTCGCTAAAATTTTTTCGCTCTTTTTAAATTACTTTCATAGTTTTGGACTTACCTCTTTAAATACCCTAAATTTATTTTGATCTTACTTTTGATCTAATAAAAATTTAGTAAATTAGAAATTTTATTAAACGTCTTATAGGTATCCCTTACTTTTGCTCTGGAATAGCAAAAGCTTAAGTATGGGGGTGTTTGATAAATAGAAAATATTGCATATTTTTAGTATAATTTCTAGCCTAATTTTGGGTATTTTTGTACATACAATATGCAAATTATTGAAATAATCACTTCTTTTTATATGTATATAAATATTCATATAAATTTTGTAAAAATAAGTATTTATACTTATATAAGAATAAATTTGAGAATAAGATAGTATTATGTATATAATATAAATATATAGAAATATATATAATAATATAGTAGTATAAGATATTAATAACATAATAATAATAATGAATAATAAATACATTATAAATATAATAAAATACATATATGTATAATATATGTATATGTATAAATATATATATATGTAATGATAATAAGTATATATATATTGTGTATCTTATTTAGTATATTTTATTTAACGTATATTTTAGTTAGTGTATAATAATGTTGTATAAAACTATAAAAAAATTATATGTATTAAGTTAATAAAAATTATGTATTTTAATGTATTATGTATGTAAAAATAATGTTATATATATTATTAAAGTTAAGAATATTAAAGTTTATTTATAAAAAAATATAAAATCTGTGAACATATATAATATGTATATATATGTTCTTGTGTTTACATCAAAGTCCACTTGCCTATGTGGATTTGGTGTAGGCTAGCCTCCCTTGAGGTTGTGGGTTCGAAACCCAGCACTCCATTTTGCTGTATTAAAGGTGCCAGCTGCCCCCGCCCTGCCCGCCTGCCCGCCTGCCCGCCTGCCCGCGCCCGTGCTGCCCGCCCGTGCCAGCTGCTGCCGCGTGCCCGCGCCCCTGCCGCTGCCCCCGCCCCGCCCGCGCCCCTGCCCGTGCCCTGCTGCCCGCTGCCCGCGCCAACCTCCAGCTCAGCCCGCCAGCTAGCCCCTTCCATCCCTCTAACCGCACCCCACATTCTTCCAGCCAGCTGCCCCCCCCCCCCCTCTCTCTCTCTTTTGCCTATAAATTAGAGGTCTCTTCCTCATTTTAAAAGGTTCATCATTTTAGAACCATAATTAGTGCTTGTGAGTTTGTTTTTGAGTGGTTCTTGGAGGTTATTGTAAGTCTCTTTTTCTTGTTTTTATGAGTGTTTGTAAGCCCTAGTTTGGGCTCTCTCTCCTCCAAGTGTTTGTAAAAATTCATTTCAATCAACATAAGTGTTCTTGTTCTTGTTCTTCTTTTTTTTATTGTTGTGTGTGTGGGTGTGGTAAATTAGTTTTTGTTTTCTCTTTGTTTTCTTTTTGTTTTTGGTGAAAGTGTGTGTGTGTTCTCTTTTTGTTTTTTTCTTTTTATTCAGATTTTGATTTGTTAATTAAGTTGTCCATTTTAATTTGGGTGTGTGTGTGTATGAGGCTAATTTTCATGTTTTTAGCTTTTTGTAATTTTTAGATGGTTTCATAATTTGTGTGTGTGAGTGTATGAGTTTAGGTTAATTTTTCTCTTTTTTTTGTATTTTAATTTTTCTTTTTAGTTTTTTAGTGTTTTTGTTGTATTTATTTAAGTATGTGTGTGTGTGTGTGTTAGTATAGATTTTATTTTCTTTTAACTTAGATTTCATTTCAAGTAAGGGTGTGTGAGTGTATGAGTATAAATTTTGCGCCTTTTTTGTAATTCAATAGCTTCCATTTCCGTCACGCATTTATTTCCCGCCTATCCGTTTGGATAGGACTCGCTCACGCATTTATTTCCCGCCTATCCGCTTGGATAGGACTTGTCACGCATTTATTTCCCGCCTATCCATTTGGATAGGACTCGCTCACGCATTTATTTCCCCTCTACCTATTTGGGTAGGGATCGCACTACTTTAATTTCTGCAATTTACCGCTTTCATTTTAATTCCGTAGAGTGCGTGAGTTTTCAATTAGTGCGTCTTTTGTTTTTAATATAATTGCTTTTTGCTAATTCCGCTAACCGCTCAATCGTTTAAAATCGCCGTAGTTATCATTATCGCTTTATTAAACTCTAAAAAATTCTAAGCAAAACTACTTTCTAAATTAACGTTTCCGTGCTTTTTCGCTTTTTATCGCAATTATCGTTAAACGCACGCCAACCTTAATTTTCGTCATTAGTTTTCTACAAAATTATAAAAATCAATTCAAAACTCTTTTCGATAAAATAATAGCGCGTTCCGTAGAAGTAGAAATAATCGATACGACCTTGGAAAAATACGACCTTGATATTTCAAAAAGAAATATCCTATACTACTATCGATAAGGTCCACTTGCCTTTATCGATTTTAGTCCGGATAATTATATAAACCCAAAAGCTTTCTCTCCAAAGCAATTTTTTAAAACTCTCTTTTAAAACACTAAAAAATTTGTTGCAACACCTCTTTGGTTGTTGCAACTAGCTCAAGGTAAAAGAAGTTTTAAAACGCTCTTAAAGAATTGTTGCAACTACTTAAAAAATTGTTGCAACAATATTTTCAAAAGCTTTCAATCTTAATTTTACATAAAAAGAAGCCCCCTTTCATTCTTTTCATTCAGCCTTCAAAGGACGCGGCCGAGGAGGAATCCTCGATATTTCGAAAGAGAAAGAGTTCGTTACTTCTATCCTTCGATAGGATAACGGATAATTCCTCGAAGTAGGATTACTCGCGGGGCTCTTCGAAAACGTCCGCCCAAGGTTGAATCGAAAAGGAAGAAAGAGCTTTATCTTTTCTTTCTCTCTTTCTAACAAAGAAAAGAGAGAAACAAACAAATTAAAAAACGTATCAAGTTTTTGGGGATAATTGAAATCTTCTTCATTTCTGTCTTTTTTCCAGCTCAAACCCAAGTCACGCCCTCGGTCACGCCCGTGACCGAGGCCGTGTACTTGGTCACGCCCGTGTTGGATGTTCAGCCAGATTCGAGCCCAAATGTCAATGTCACGCCCAATGTCACGGCCGTGATCTAGTCACGCCCGTGACCGAGGCCGTGACTCAACAAAGCTTCCAGAAAACCAAAGGACACGCCAGGTGTCACGCCCAGTTCAAGCTCAAGCCTGCCGACATCGAACACGCCCGTGTTCCTTAGAACACGCCCGTGTACTTCCAAAGTCGCCGATCAAACCTTCTAAGATGCCAGCCTGGATCCAGCTGTTCTGGCTATTCGCACCCCAAGCCGTGTCACGCCCTCAGACACGCCCGTGTCCGAGGGCGTGTAATTCCAAATTTTTGCCTATAAATAGAGGCCGACCCCCTCATCAATCCCCCCTCTTGGAACCTCTTGGCTCCTAATGGATTGCCCTTTTGGGTGATCTTCCACAATATTCCTCCACCATTTTGTATTTTCTTTTTTTATGTAATTAATTAGGTTTTATTTTATTTTCTTTTTTGTAATATAAATGTTGAAATTAAATGTTTTTAATTTTGTAATTTTATTTCCTGTAAACCCCGTTATTATGGCAATAAATAAATTTAGTTTTTTTCGTGCATTCGTAGCGTAATTTCAAATTCTGCAATTTCATATTCTGCACCGTATTTCAATTCATAACTTAGCTTTATTTCTGCACCGTATTTCAATTCATAACTTAGCTTTATTTCCGCACTTCAATTTTCGCAATTTTTCTTTCTTTAGCTAGATTTATTCGTCGCCATAAAATCAGTTTTCTCGCTTATATTCGAATTTATGCGTCGTCATAATTTTTCATTCTTTTCTTCCTTGACACGGTAGTTTAGAATGGGATATTCGGGCTGCGTTTAAAATCGCTTCAAAGCGAGCGTTTTTCTCTCGTAATGCTTTCTTCGTTTTCGTATTTTCACTTTAAAGTTTTCGTTGTTTTTGTTTTTGTTATATAGCTTAGCTTTATTATTGCACTGCATTTATTTCCCGCCTATCCATTTGGATAGGACTCGTCCTGCATTTATTTCCCGCCTATCCATTTGGATAGGACTCGTCCTGCATTTATTTCCCGTCTACCCGTTTGGGTGGAACTCGCTCACGCATTTACTTCCCCTCTACCCGTTCGGGTAGGGATTGCATTTCTTTAATTCCTGCAATTTATCGCTTTCATTTCAATTTCGTAGAGTGTGTGCGTTTTAATTTAGTGCGTCCTTTTTGTCTTTTCTATCGCTTTTCTTGGTTTTTGCTAAACGCACACCAAGCCCGCGATTGTTATCATTTTTGTTATTATCGTTATGTTATCATTTTTGTTTTTGTTTTTAATTATCACTTTCATCACTTATTTTTAATCCGATAAAACAATAGCCGTTTTCTCGAAGTAACAATACTCGACGGGACCCAGGACTAATACGACTATGTTGTGATATTTTTATCATATATATACTACACGCGATAGGTGCGCTTGCCTCTAGCAATTTCGTAAAATTATTTTCTTATCAAGTTTTTGGAAAATAATTTTCCTATCAAGTTTTTGGCGCCGTTGCCGGGGACTTGTGTCGTTATTTTGAAATAGGAAACGCTATTAATTTTATCTTATATTTCATCTCTTTTTCTATCTAAAAAACCAAAAACTAAAAAAAAAATATATACTATCTAAGTAAAGAAAGAAAAAAATATATATATATACATATATTTTTTAATTTTCCTTTTTTACATATATTTTCGAATATAGCTACATATATTTTCATATAAAAGCCCCACAAAAATTAAACCCAAAAAAATATATATTTATATATTTTACTTAAGTAAAGAAAAACCCAAAAAAATATATTATTCTCTTTTACTTATTTTCCTTTCTTTTTCATCTTTGTAAAAATATTTCTAAAACAAAAACATCAAAAAAAAAATCTATAAAAGAAAAAAAAAAACTCTTCAAAAAAAATTAATTAAAGAATAGTGTATGACCCGAGGAGAATCTTCGGATAATCCGACTATACCTTTTGATCCTGAAATTGAGCGCACGTTTCACGAGCGCCGCCGATCTCATAATCAAAATCTACAAATAGATCCTGAAGAATCCGTCGGCAATATACATATAGGCGTGATGGGCGATCCTAATCTAAATGCGGCCCCACAGCGGACCATGGCCTATTATGCTAGGCCAAATTTAGAGGATACAGGATCGAGCGTTACCCGCCCCGCGGTAGCTAATAATAATTTCGAAATCAAATCCAGTATAATTCAAATGGTACAACAGTCGATTCAGTTCGACGGTTTGCCAGATGAGGACCCAAACCAACACCTTAATAATTTTTTAGAAATTTGCGACACCTTCAAGATTAATGGCGTCAGCGATGACGCCATTCGCTTGCGCTTATTTCCCTTTTCCCTGCGGACAAAGGCGAAATCGTGGTTGACTTCTCTTCCGAGAGGGTCCATAACCACGTGGGCCGAATTGACGGAGAATTTTCTAACTAAATATTTTCCTCCGTCAAAAACCGCTAAATTACGCACCGATATCGCATCCTTCATTCAATTCGATTCCGAGTCTCTCTACGAGACTTGGGAACGTTTTAAAGAATATTTGCGTAGGTGTCCTCATCACGCGCTACCAACTTGGCTTCAGGTACAAACGTTCTATAACGGCTTGAATTTTTCAACGAGACAGATGATCGACGCAGCCGCCGGGGGAACGTTAAACAACAAAACCCCAGAGGCCGCTCAAGCTCTGATCGAAGAAATGGCCATGAACGCGTACCAATGGAACGTGCCAAGGTCGCGTCCTCCTAAACCGGCTGGTATTTTCGAAGTGGATGCCACTACTCACTTAGCCTCGCAGGTAGAGCGGCTAAGTAAGCAAGTGGCGGAGATGACTGCTTCCTCCTCCACTCCCGCTTGGGCTAATAATCCTAATAATAATAATAATAATTTTAATAATCCTAATAATAATAATAATAATAATTTTAATAATCTTAATAATAATAATCTTAATAATAATATTAATAATAACAATAATTTAAGCGAGGAATCGGTGGATTACGTGGGAAATCAAGTGCGGGCGCCCTTCAACCCATATAGTAATAACTATAACCCGGGTTGGAGGAGCCACCCGAACTTCTCCTGGAGTAACCCTAATAATGCGCAACGCCCTCCACCTGCGATCCCGCAAGGATTTCCGCATGGATATCCCCAAGGATTTCAGCAGGGTTTTGCGCCTCCTCCTCCAAAACCTTCTCCGCTCGAGGAGATTTTTGCAAAATACATGGCTTCCAACGACGCAAATATCCGGAATATAACCGGATCGCTAAAAAATTTAGAAATGCAGGTTGGACAGCTTGCAAAAATGGTCTCCGAGCGGCCACTTGGAGCACTGCCGGGGAACTCGGAGCAGAACCCGCGTGAAAATGCCCACGCCATTACCCTTCGCAGCGGCAAGGAGGTCGACTCCCCATTGCGGGTTGAGCATCAGGTAACTGTTTCGCCTCCGACCCCTGCACCCTCGTCTTTTATTTTATTAGATACGGAAAAAAAATTAGCGTCGGGCGTCTCGAGCCCGCAAATTCCGTACCCCGCAAAACTTAATAAAGAGAAGGAGGACGAACATTATAAAAAGTTTTTACAAATTTTTAAACAAATTCAAATTAACGTCCCCTTCTGCGAGGCACTCTCACAAATGCCGAAATACGCGAAATACCTTAAGGAGCTCCTTTCTAATAAAAAGAAGCTCGAGGGAATTTCGCGTGTTTCCTTAAATGCGGAATGCTCGGCGGTCCTACTTAATAAATTGCCGCCGAAACTAAACGACCCGGGAAGGTTTTCCATCCCGTGCCTTTTTGGCAATTTATTAATAAAGTACGCCCTAGCGGACCTGGGAGCGAGCATCAATTTGATGCCCTTCTCCCTCTTTAAAAAACTCGATCTAGGAGTTCCCACCCCAACGAAAATGAGCATCCAACTCGCGGATCGCTCGATAAAATATCCTATCGGGGTAGTGGAGGACGTTCTGGTCAAGGTTGACAAGTTTATCTTTCCGGTAGACTTCGTCATCCTCGACATCGAGGAGGACGCCGAGGTACCAATTATTCTCGGTCGCCCTTTCCTCGCGACCTCCCGCGCATTAATTGATGTGAGTAACGGTCGCCTCCTCCTTCGGGTAGGGGACGACGAAGTTACCCTTCTCATTAATCCCTCGATGCGAAATTCCTTATCGAACGATGATTCTTGCTTTCACTTAGAATCCGCGTTCGAGGATGAGTGTTCTTCGCTTGTAGAATTACTCGCTTTAACTTTAGACGAACCGGATTTGACAGACCTCGCCCCTTTGGACGAGCTACCGCCAGATTCGTCTTTCGAATCCTTTAATTCTAAAAGTTTAAAAATTACAACTTCTTACGAAGAACCCCCGGTCCTAGAGCTTAAGCCACTCCCCGACCATTTAAAATACGCTTTTCTCGCCGCGGACTTAAAACTCCCGGTAATTATTTCGTCTTCTTTATCTGATTCGGAAACTTCCGAATTAGTTAAAGTTTTGTCCACGCATCGCCATGCAATTGCATGGCAGATTTCCGATATTAGGGGGATAAATCCCTCTTTTTGCACGCACAAAATCTTCTTAGAAGATAATTCCCGCAAAACCATCCAGCCTCAGCGACGATTAAACCCAAACATGCGGGAGGTCGTTAAGGCTGAAGTAATAAAATTAATGGATGCGGGGATTATCTACCCTATATCCGACAGCACGTGGGTTAGTCCCATTCATGTCGTGCCTAAAAAGGGCGGTATAACGGTAGTGGCAAATGAACATAACGAATTAATTCCAACTCGTACTGTTACGGGTTGGAGGGTGTGCATCGATTACCGAAAATTAAATGATGCCACCCGCAAAGACCACTTTCCGTTACCGTTTATCGATCAAATTTTGGAGCGACTATCGGGTCATCCTTATTATTGTTTTCTCGATGGTCTATCGGGATTTTTACAAATTCCTATCTCCCCCGAAGACCAGGAGAAAACAACCTTTACGTGCCCCTTCGGTACCTTCGCGTACCGAAGGATGCCATTCGGCCTCTGCAACGCGCCAGCTACATTTCAACGATGTATGATGGCGATCTTTGGAGAGCTCGTAGAGGATATTATGGAAGTCTTTATGGATGACTTCTCGGTTTTTGGAAGCTCCTTCCAAAACTGCCTCCAAAATTTAGATCGAGTCCTCCAACGATGCGAAGACACGAACCTGGTTTTAAACTGGGAAAAGTGTAATTTTATGGTTCGAGAAGGCTTAGTTCTCGGGCACAAAATTTCTGAAAGAGGGATGGAGGTCGACAAGGCCAAGGTCGAAATAATTGAAAAACTCCCCGCGCCCTCAAATATAAAATCAATCCGTAGTTTTCTTGGCCACGCGGGTTTCTATAGGCGGTTTATTCAAAACTTTTCCAAAATAACAAAACCGCTAACCCACCTCCTGGAGAAAGAATCTCCATTCATTTTTGATAGCGCGTGCGTAGAGGCATTCAATGCCATAAAAAATAAACTTATCCATTCTCCCATTCTGGTGGCGCCCGATTGGACCCTTCCGTTTGAGATTATGTGTGACGCGAGCGATATAGCGGTAGGGGCCGTATTAGGCCAACGCGTAAATAAATATTTTCATCCTATCTACTACGCGTCCCGCACGCTCACGGCCGCACAGGCTAATTACACGACAACGGAAAAGGAACTCCTTGCCGTCGTCTTCGCCATAGATAAGTTTAGGCCCTACGTCACGCTTTCAAAAATTATAATATTTACCGACCACTCCGCCCTAAAATATTTATTAGAAAAAATGGACGATAAGCCCCGCCTTCTTCGTTGGATCCTCCTATTACAAGAATTTGATTTAGAGATCCGCGATAAGAAGGGGGCCGAAAATTTAGCGGCCGACCACCTTTCTCGTTTAGAACACCCAATCGCGGAAGCGCTCTTCGAACCAGAAATCGATGATCGATTTCCCGAGGAGCGTCTTTTAGCTTTAAATAATTTAAAAACTTCTCCCTCGCCTTGGTTCGCAGACTACGCCAACTATTTAGTTGCGCGGGTGCTCCCGAAAGACTTTTCAAAACAGCAAAAGAAGAAATTCTTTTCTGATTTGAAAAATTACTTTTGGGAGGACCCTTTCTTATTTCGCGTCTGCGCGGACCAAGTCGTGCGGAGATGCGTTTCGAGCGAGGAGGGTGCGCAAATTTTGCGGCACTGCCACGAAGGGCCGGCCGGGGGGCATTATCAAGCCAACCGGACCGCGCAGAAGGCGCTGGAGGCGGGCTTTTATTGGCCCGCTCTCTTCAAAGACGCTCACACTTTTGTGAGCGCATGCGATAGCTGTCAACGGTCGGGTAACATCTCTCGTCGCGACGAGATGCCCCAAAATTTTTATTTAGAATGCGAGATTTTCGATTTATGGGGCATAGATTTCATAGGCCCCCTACCTCCTTCACATACAAATCGCTACATTTTAGTGGCGGTCGACTACGTATCTAGGTGGGCGGAAGCGCAAGCTCTCCCCACCAACGATGCGAGAGTCGTCGTCAACTTTCTTAAAAAATTATTTTCTCGCTTCGGCACGCCCCGCGCAATTGTTAGTGATAGGGGAACGCACTTTTGCAACGCCCAGTTTGCAAAAATATTATCTAAATATGGCGTCACGCATAAGCTCGCCACCGCCTATCACCCCCAAACAAGCGGCCAAGTGGAGGTAGTAAATCGGGAAATCAAACGCATATTAGAAAAAACCGTTTCAACTAATAGGAAGGATTGGGCGATTAAATTAGACGACGCGCTGTGGGCATATCGTACGGCGTACAAGACCGCAATCGGTTGTACGCCTTATCGATTAGTCTACGGCAAGGCGTGTCATTTGCCCGTAGAATTAGAGCACCGCGCTTTTTGGGCGTTAAAACTTTTAAATCTCGATCATAATTTAACAGCCGAAAATCGGAAATTCCAATTAAATGAACTCGATGAATGGCGTGCGAACGCTTACGAGAGTAATAAATTTTATAAGGAACGCTCGAAATTTTACCACGACCGGAAAATAAAATTTCCAAAATCATTTGCGCCGGGCGATCTCGTCCTCCTATATAACTCACGTCTTCGTCTTTTTCCGGGGAAACTAAAATCCCGTTGGTCCGGCCCCTTTCAAGTGAAAGAGGTTTGGCCATACGGGACCGTCCTTATCACCCACCCGGAAAAAGGCGACTTAAAAGTTAACGGTCACCGACTAAAACTCTACCACGCGGGGGATCATCTGGGAGGGAAGTTAAATTCCATACCCCTCCCCCACCTCTAAAAAGATCGTACCCCGCCAACGCGTCGAGCTACGAGACGGTAAACAAAGCGCTCGTGGGAGGCACCCCCATATTTATCCAATTACGCTCTTTTTTATAAAACCAAAAAAAATGATGAAATAAATTTTCATTTCAAAAAAATAAAAACTTAAACAAAAATAATAATAATAAATAATAATAATAATAAATAATAATAATAAATAAATAAATAATAATAATAAATAAATAAAAAAACAAACAAACAAAATGAAAAAAAAAATATAATAATAATAATAATAATATTAATAATTATGCATATTTTAAATTATCATTCTTTTTCAAAAAAGAAACATAAAACAAAACAAAATAATGCAAAAACTTTAAAACAAAAATCATAAAGAATTCTGGGAATTTTAAGATAAGACAATAGGAAGTTTCTCAAAGTAGGATTACTCGACAGACCCGAGAGGGGATTTTTGTCGATATTTCGAAACGAGAAAACCCCGTTGCTTTTACCTTTTTATTTCTCTTCTTTCTTCCTTGGTTTTTATCTTAAAGCCTTTTCTTTATTTTACATTATTTTATCTTTCTTAAAATTTAGATATATTTTAAAACATGCATATTTTCAAATTAAAACCAAAACAACAAAAAATACATATAATATAAATAATAACATAAAAAGATGATAAAAATTTATTTTTATCATACCAAAAAATATATGTTTTTAACTTCTTTTATACGTATTTTATTCGTGTTTTGTACATTTCGAAAAACTAAAACAAACCAAAAAACAATTTTGTATATATTCGTGGAGTCCCTTTTTTATTTTGTAACTATTCTTGTATATTTTTTTCTTTCTTGTAATTAAAATCTTCGTCTTTTTTGTAAATATTTTCGTTCCTCACACTTACCTTCAACATTGAGGACAATGTTGGTTTTAAGTATGGGGGCGTGTTTTCCCTCTTTTTTGTAATTATTTTTGCCCCTCCCTTATCAAATGAAAAATCCAAAAAATTTTACATGTTTTATATTTATGTCTTTATTTGTATATAAATAAACCTTATTTATAAAATCAAAATCCAAAAAAAAAAAAAAAAGATGAAAAGTTTTACTAAAAAATTTGTTACAACAAAATTCACAAAAATTTTGTCATAACATTCAAAAAAAAAAATATATGTCTTTCTTTTTCTTTCTTTTTCCTTTTTTAGTATTAATGTAAATATATATGTATTTACTTATGTTTTTTTTTTGTTATAAATCAAAATAAAAAAAAATGATGAAAAATTAAAAGTACTTAAAAATTTGTTATAACAAAATTAATTTTGTCATAACACCAAAATATTTATGTTCTTTTCTTTCTTTTCTTTCTTTCTTTTTTTTCCTTTTTTTATATATGTACATATTTTAAACAAAATTAAAACAATCAAAAAAAAAATGATGAAAAAAAAATATCTTAGAAAAATCAAAAATATTTTGTATTTATATATGCATTTTGTTATAAAGAAAATCAAAAATCCAAAAAAATATCATATCTTAAAAACAAAAAAATATATATTTGAAAAACTTATCAAAAAAAAAAACCCAAAAATAAAATAAAACCCCTACTTAGCTTTTTGTTATTCCCAAGGCGAGGTTAGTTTTATCTCTAAGCGCTTTTCATTATTTATGATTTGCTAAATCAATTTTATTTATTTCATAGTTTGAAAAATTTAAATAGACGAATTTTCAGTAGTAAAGAAAATCTTGCGATCTTAATTTAATTTGAGAACAGAACTTTTAGCATTACCTCGGGTTTACCCTAAATAGATTCATTTTTGTATTATATTGGCAAACCATCTTTAGATTCAATTATTCTAACTCTAAACTTGTGAAACTTTAGGAATGTTTTTAATCTACTAAACTTGCTCTCAAAATCTTTCTTTATTAATCTAGAATTTCTCTTGAAACCCCCCTTATAAACACCCCTTTAGCTTGGCATAAAAAAGTAAAAGAAGGAGTTTTAAAAGAAATCCTGTGTCAATGGGAATAAAAAGATTCCGTAAACACAGACACCCAATATTGTTAAAAGAAATCCCGTGTCAATGGGAATTTAATTCCGTAAACACGGGCATTGGGTTAAGTTTAGAAAAGATTTCAATTATCCCGCGTAAACCAACGCTGGGAACCAAAGCAAAACCACCAAAAAGGTGGGGTGAGAGGATACAATCCGTCACCCCTAAATCCAAGCACTCTTCTTTTTGCCAAGGCTACCCTTTTTTCCCCTACCCCTTAGCCAATAAAATTGTACCTAGATTTTAATTTAAAAAAGTTGCGAGAGCATAATTAGTAGGCTTTATTTATTCTTAAAAACTTTCTTAAAAAAGGTTAAAGTTTTATATAATTCTATTCTAATTAAAAGGTACCAAAGACTGCAATAATCGACGCTATTTAGCTAACTTTAGAAGTCTCGCTAAAATTTTTTCGCTCTTTTTAAATTACTTTCATAGTTTTGGACTTACCTCTTTAAATACCCTAAATTTATTTTGATCTTACTTTTGATCTAATAAAAACTTTAGTAAATTAGAAATTTTATTAAACGTCTTATAGGTATCCCTTACTTTTGCTCTGGAATAGCAAAAGCTTAAGTATGGGGGTGTTTGATAAATAGAAAATATTGCATATTTTTAGTATAATTTCTAGCCTAATTTTGGGTATTTTTGTACATACAATATGCAAATTATTGAAATAATCACTTCTTTTTATATGTATATAAATATTCATATAAATTTTGTAAAAATAAGTATTTATACTTATATAAGAATAAATTTGAGAATAAGATAGTATTATGTATATAATATAAATATATAGAAATATATATAATAATATAGTAGTATAAGATATTAATAACATAATAATAATAATGAATAATAAATACATTATAAATATAATAAAATACATATATGTATAATATATGTATATGTATAAATATATATATATGTAATGATAATAAGTATATATATATTGTGTATCTTATTTAGTATATTTTATTTAACGTATATTTTAGTTAGTGTATAATAATGTTGTATAAAACTATAAAAAAATTATATGTATTAAGTTAATAAAAATTATGTATTTTAATGTATTATGTATGTAAAAATAATGTTATATATATTATTAAAGTTAAGAATATTAAAGTTTATTTATAAAAAAAAATAAAATCTGTGAACATATATAATATGTATATATATGTTCTTGTGTTTACATCAAAGTCCACTTGCCTATGTGGATTTGGTGTAGGCTAGCCTCCCTTGAGGTTGTGGGTTCGAAACCCAGCACTCCATTTTGCTGTATTAAAGGTGCCAGCTGCCCCCGCCCTGCCCGCCTGCCCGCGCCCGTGCTGCCCGCCCGTGCCAGCTGCTGCCGCGTGCCCGCGCCCCTGCCGCTGCCCCCGCCCCGCCCGCGCCCCTGCCCGTGCCCTGCTGCCCGCTGCCCGCGCCAACCTCCAGCTCAGCCCGCCAGCTAGCCCCTTCCATCCCTCTAACCGCACCCCACATTCTTCCAGCCAGCTGCCCCCCCCCCCCCCTCTCTCTCTCTTTTGCCTATAAATTAGAGGTCTCTTCCTCATTTTAAAAGGTTCATCATTTTAGAACCATAATTAGTGCTTGTGAGTTTGTTTTTGAGTGGTTCTTGGAGGTTATTGTAAGTCTCTTTTTCTTGTTTTTATGAGTGTTTGTAAGCCCTAGTTTGGGCTCTCTCTCCTCCAAGTGTTTGTAAAAATTCATTTCAATCAACATAAGTGTTCTTGTTCTTGTTCTTCTTTTTTTTATTGTTGTGTGTGTGGGTGTGGTAAATTAGTTTTTGTTTTCTCTTTGTTTTCTTTTTGTTTTTGGTGAAAGTGTGTGTGTGTTCTCTTTTTGTTTTTTTCTTTTTATTCAGATTTTGATTTGTTAATTAAGTTGTCCATTTTAATTTGGGTGTGTGTGTGTATGAGGCTAATTTTCATGTTTTTAGCTTTTTGTAATTTTTAGATGGTTTCATAATTTGTGTGTGTGAGTGTATGAGTTTAGGTTAATTTTTCTCTTTTTTTTGTATTTTAATTTTTCTTTTTAGTTTTTTAGTGTTTTTGTTGTATTTATTTAAGTATGTGTGTGTGTGTGTGTTAGTATAGATTTTATTTTCTTTTAACTTAGATTTCATTTCAAGTAAGGGTGTGTGAGTGTATGAGTATAAATTTTGCGCCTTTTTTGTAATTCAATAGCTTCCATTTCCGTCACGCATTTATTTCCCGCCTATCCGTTTGGATAGGACTCGCTCACGCATTTATTTCCCGCCTATCCGCTTGGATAGGACTTGTCACGCATTTATTTCCCGCCTATCCATTTGGATAGGACTCGCTCACGCATTTATTTCCCCTCTACCTATTTGGGTAGGGATCGCACTACTTTAATTTCTGCAATTTACCGCTTTCATTTTAATTCCGTAGAGTGCGTGAGTTTTCAATTAGTGCGTCTTTTGTTTTTAATATAATTGCTTTTTGCTAATTCCGCTAACCGCTCAATCGTTTAAAATCGCCGTAGTTATCATTATCGCTTTATTAAACTCTAAAAAATTCTAAGCAAAACTACTTTCTAAATTAACGTTTCCGTGCTTTTTCGCTTTTTATCGCAATTATCGTTAAACGCACGCCAACCTTAATTTTCGTCATTAGTTTTCTACAAAATTATAAAAATCAATTCAAAACTCTTTTCGATAAAATAATAGCGCGTTCCGTAGAAGTAGAAATAATCGATACGACCTTGGAAAAATACGACCTTGATATTTCAAAAAGAAATATCCTATACTACTATCGATAAGGTCCACTTGCCTTTATCGATTTTAGTCCGGATAATTATATAAACCCAAAAGCTTTCTCTCCAAAGCAATTTTTTAAAACTCTCTTTTAAAACACTAAAAAATTTGTTGCAACACCTCTTTGGTTGTTGCAACTAGCTCAAGGTAAAAGAAGTTTTAAAACGCTCTTAAAGAATTGTTGCAACTACTTAAAAAATTGTTGCAACAATATTTTCAAAAGCTTTCAATCTTAATTTTACATAAAAAGAAGCCCCCTTTCATTCTTTTCATTCAGCCTTCAAAGGACGCGGCCGAGGAGGAATCCTCGATATTTCGAAAGAGAAAGAGTTCGTTACTTCTATCCTTCGATAGGATAACGGATAATTCCTCGAAGTAGGATTACTCGCGGGGCTCTTCGAAAACGTCCGCCCAAGGTTGAATCGAAAAGGAAGAAAGAGCTTTATCTTTTCTTTCTCTCTTTCTAACAAAGAAAAGAGAGAAACAAACAAATTAAAAAACGTATCAAAGGGTCTCAAAATCCTAGCCATCCAAACGTTCTTGGCCAAAAAATAAAATGCATAAAATAAAAGCCGACTCTTGACCGCCTAACAATTTGGTCGAGCCGGACGAAACGGAAATGCCGAAAATAGTTAGAAATAAAATAACAGATAATTTAAAAAATTGCGGAGCATGTCACGATATGATTTCCTCGTATTGGAGGGAATGTCTTAGCCACGCGGCGCGTCGTCGAGATGACCCGGGTCGGTGGCTCGAGGAAGCCGTCCTGATTTTTCTTAGTAGATTGGATAATATCGTGCAGGATCTGCGCAGGGAAATTGCAGGCGAATTAGAGGCGGCGACGGCGGTTCCTCCAATTCCCGAGCCATTTTCCCCCTTCTCTGCAGATTTTGAAACTAATGAAGTAGAACAGTCCAGCGCCAGCCTGTCCCAGCAGACAACCTTCATTTCTAACCTACAGCAGTTGGCTGAGGAGTTGCTCGAGGAGTTGGCCGACCATTCTTCTGTCCAATCTCAAACTCAAGAGGAGGATAAGAAGGGGGGAAATGGATCGGGAATTGGAGGAACGGTTGCCTGGCCTACGCATCACATCTACTGCTCCAGTCGAACTTGCTGTCGTCCTCCAAGCTACATTACTGAGGTTTTAGATCTTTACCTCTTTAATTTCTTGCTCTAGTTTTTTTCTTTTTTTTGGCTGCTCTGCTTAAGCCTTAATGTGGTGATTAGGTTCTAATAGTGTCTGGAAATGTTGCGAAGGAGGATAAGAAGGCCCGGATCACACCATGACATATCCTGCTTGGAGTAAAAAAAATGACGAGTTGGAAAAGATGTTCCGCGGTGCCACGATCCCGCAGGGTGGAGTTCTTCCCCATGTACACCCAGCTTTGCTGCGAAAGAAGGCTGGAAGTGGAAGGCTACATGATGAGTCAGGTTAGGCAAGTTACCTAGAGATTTTATGAGTTCAGTGAAATGAATGCTCTCTATTCACTTTTCAATGCAGAATTGAAAATTTCCTATAGTATTCAGTTTCTTGGAAGAAGATTTACTTGATTTTTCAATAGTCTATGATCTTATAATGACAAACATTTGCTTCAAGAAACAAGAAAAATGTTCTGTTAGTTAAAAAATTGTAATATCAAATCTCAAAAATGTTTTTCTCATTAGGAAAGAAAGCTTCTTACAAAGATTGTAATGTGATTCTAGGAAAGGCTTTGATTATGCATTGTAGAGTACAAATCTACATCTTTTAATGATTCATATAACAGCCTTAGTACTGAGGAAGAGGAGCAGAATAGCTAAGACAAGAGATGTGAGTTGTAGGAACTTTTATCAAGTTAGATGCATTAAAAGTGAAAATAATTAGGTAAAATATATTGACTTTGAAGAAAGTGATTAAAGGTAAGACGTAGGGCTCCGACGAAATACCTATTGAGATTTGGAGAGTTATAAAAGATCGTGTAGTAATGGTTGGGTTTAAGAGCTCTTTAATTAAAATTTGAAGACTGTTAAATGACTGGATAAGAATCACTTTTGTATCAATATCTAAAACCAAAATATTGTTCAAAGTTGTGTTCATTATAGAAGTCATGGGAAAGAGTTATGGAATATATATTCGATAAATTACGTCAACTTCAAGGAATTAATTTGGATATATGTAGCATGATTAATGCAAATATAGAGTAAAGAAAATATCTTCATTTAATTTTTATTTGCTTAAAAATGCATATGATACAGTAGAAAAAGAATTATGCTACATTTAATCATTCTTTTATGCCTACTCACTTCTATGCTAGAACTAGAAGTTTTCCTTGTGGAAATGGAACCTGGTTATCGTGGTATGGCTGAATTCATGTGAAAGTTCCTTCAGTTGTTTTGTCAGTGTAGATGAGTCACAGTAAAACACACTTGCATGAAAAATATCATCCTATAAAGTGTAATATCAAGCTTTTGTCTTCTTTGCCATAGTAGAAGATCTCACTCTTTTATCCTCATTGTACCATCTGTACTCATTACATGAGTGCTCAATCACGAGCACATTTGACTTTGGAGTTCCAGTCAAAAGGCCAACTATTAATTACATCTTAAGGTGTCTTGATGTTTAAGATTTATGATGGAGGGTCATTATCCAGTTTTTAAATCTACTTGGTTGGATTAAAAAAATATTGAACAAATTAAGATAATGCCCACTCCTATTTGTGATTAGCTGTTAATGCATTGAGGTGGTTTTGTGTGAAGTCGATCAACTCAATATATGTTAGATGCCTCACGGCAGTCCCCATCGGACCACTATGACGTGTCTATTATGGAGCACAACAGTATCAACTCACTTAATCAAATTGGTGACAACAAAAAATCTACTTAATTTTCTTTGTATATGCAAAGCAAGTCATTAACAGTCATAAAAAATGCCTATTTTTGTTTATCTGACCAGAATAGCTGGATGAGAAACTGTTGACCACAAGGCAACGCATGCAAAAACCATTGCAAACGGTGAATGAGTATTACTCGCTTTTCTTGAGGTAAAAAAGGCATGCCACCATGATTAGTTATGGCATGAAATACAGTTAGCTGGTGTTGTTCCTTTGCCCAATATTAACGCGTATCAACTTTCCATACTTGAAAATGATGAAATTAAGAATGAAGTCTCTAGTTTACTGGGGCATATGAGTAGTCAAACCAAGCAATTTGTTATGCGGGTCTCCTTGCGATGGCACTAAAGAAAGACAATAGTCGGAGATGTGCATCGACTACTAGGTTGTAAACAAGATATAGTAAATAATAGATATTCCATGTCTCAGATAGATGACTTATTGGACCAACTCAAAGACACTATGATCTTCACTAAACACAACACTTAGAGTTGGGATATTATAGGTTCTAAGCTGTGTTGAAGAGAGCAATATTTTGTTATGGCGTGCACATTATGCATTTTTTTTCCTTTCGAATCTCTTTTCTTGATTATAAATTGCAATGTGACATCTGTTTTCGTATCAAACATGTTAGAAATTCTTATGGCCTTAGTTGCATTGGTTCTACTCAGTTGTTCGAACTCATGCACTATGATGTTCAGAGCCCCTCAGTTGTCATAGATATGGTTGAATTCAGATATTATGTTGTTTTTATTGATGATTATTCTATAATGACATGTGTATTCTTGTTTAATTCGCGTAACGAGGTCTTATCTTGTTCAATATCTTTTATGCAATAATGAAAAATCAATATATCAAGCTAATGTTCAAAGAATGGGCAATGTGTATTCTTGTTTACGCGTAATGAGGTCTTATCTATGTTCAATATATTTTATACAATAATGAAAAATCAATATCAAGCTAATGTTCAAAGAATGAGCAATGACTGGTAAAGAGTATCTCTCATCTCAGTTTGAAGCATACGTGTAGGATCATGGTATTCGTTGCTAGCTATTTTATCTTTATAACAAAATGTTGTAGCTGAAAGGAAAAAAAACGACATCTCATGGGGACTACTTGTGCTCTTTTTGTTAAATACAACTTTCCTAGTCCATCATGCATTTTGATATTTTCATTGGCTGCTAGTGATGGGGATCAACGACGCGGACCCACAGTTGAGTACGATTATTGGGCCCGTTCGGGCCGATTGACCACTTGTCATATATGGCATCTCCGGATCGATGATCCGACTCCGCGATGCGTCCGTATCGACGTTTCGTTGTTTTCATGTATTTGTTTTATTTTCCTGTGTTTTATTTAGTGAGATCGGATAACCGTCAGGTACGACCAATTATACAAGATGGTTGCTCTAAGTCATGTTTTATTATAAATAAGAGAGTAGGGGCAGCCGCCATAGCCATTGCAGATTTTAGAGAAGTTCATTCCCAGAATCTGGTGATCCTGTCACGGTAATGACTATGTAAGGCACTAGGTGACGACTCCTAGGTGTTTTCCCGCATCCCAAAGGTATCCCCTATCCATTGCCTCCATCCTCCCCCTCCCAAGCCTCAACCGACCCACTCACTCACCCACTAACCCTAACCGCCCAAGCCAAACAGCAACAGCCAGAGTGTTCCCCCTCCCCCTCTATGTTTTCCTTAAATCCAGTAACCAGAACGCCTCCCATTAAGGCCTTGTTCTCATTCAGTCATTACTCCCACTGTTGCTATCCAGAAATCCCGAAATTTCCTTGTTCCCCTCCCGTGGATCTCAGCTAGCAGCCCACAAACCTTCACCCCCCCCCCCCCCCCCCCAACTCCATGTACCAACCCACTAACAAATTTACCTTCCTAACCTGCCATGAAATTATTCTTGAACTAGAATTTCTGGATTCAAACACCACTCGGATTCCTTGATTCCAGCCATTCATACAGCCAACCCCACCCTCTTCCTCTAAAACCCCTCCCTCCATATAAGCCCTATTCACCATTCTGCCATCATCGCCACCTCCGGACAGCAGTTTCCGCCACCTGGATCACCGAACTCCACCCTACGACAACATCCCCCTACTCAGTGAATGTTTTATTGTTGTATGGAGTTTTATTTTCTAAATTAAATATGGTATTGTGAACTTTGCTCTTTTGGATCTATTGTGTTGTGAAATTTTGTTCTGGGATATCTTGTGCTTGCAGGAACTATTCGTTGCGCGCAATCACTTTGACCCTCCACGCGAAGGAAAGCCTAAGCTTACTTTACTTAATAGAGATAGATTGCTTCGCTTGAATTATCTCTTGAGATTTAATTATTTATTGCTTATTTTGTTCTCTAGCCGCGTGCTGTTGTCATATTATATATAGGAGAGCTTCATATTTGCACCTCACTTAGGGTTGTTTGTTAGTCATCCATGTGTCCCACCCTTCATTAAAGGGTGTTTAGGCTCATTACATTCGTTGCATGATTACTTGCATTATATCTAGGGTTTGGACATCGCAAATCCGCCATCTATAGATTCGTCTTGCCTCAAATGGTATCAGAGGTAGGTTGTGAGCACTCTTTTTATACGCAGTCATTGAGTCTATAGGTTCCTCCATAGCTAGTTACTTCTCCTCTATTTAGGGATCCTGAGTCTATTTACCATGTTGGAACATGCGTTCCGCATCTTTTGATTTGAGAATAACAAATCTCAATATATATTTGATCAATTTTGTTTTGTTTATTGGTGTGCAGACCATACACGTATAATATCAGACTGAAAAGATACAGTGATTAGGACGAAAAGATGGATGACATGCTCTGAACTGAGTACTACCGCGCTGCGATAGACTTTGCTGCAGGCGGTAGTTTTCGTTACAATGGGAAAACTAACAGAAGGGATTTGAACGAAATCTTTGCTGGAGATGAAATCTATTCTTGTAAACAAAGAGATGGTTTTATCGCGGCCAAAATTACCGCCCAAACAGTCGCCGTTCATCTCCCAAATAATAAAAAGTCGAATGGAGGAATCCAGAATGCACAAACATGACCCCTTAAATAAGTAAAAAACAAAAAAGGAAAAAAACATTCAGAGGCAAGCCCTCTCGTAAATGATCACAACGGTAACCAATGCTGGACCAACCCGCCATGCTCCGGGCGAGGCATCACCACTAGACCCTTGCCCATAGAGCCAGACCAGTTCTTCGGAGCGCCACGCGAAGGCACACCATCATGCACCTGCGGAGCAGTCAGGTTTGGCACTTCCATGAAACTCGGCACTGAGAGACGAGAAGTCCCAGCAGGAGGCGAACCGAAAAGTGCGGGCGACAACGTCGGCCCTGTTGAAGTGACACCAACAGGGGTGCGGCTGTGGCGTTATGATCTTGGTATCCATGAAAGCTCCTGAGGTCGACGACTTGGAGATCGACTGTTGGCCCGCGGCGACATCATGCATTGGAGGCGGGGGCACCGCCGTGACTGGCGGGGTGATAAGCACAACCTCCTCGGCTGGCTATGAGGCATGCCGCCGAGCCTGCCACGCTTGAGCTTCCTCATCGACTAGAGCTCGCCGTGCTTGGCTCTCTCCCAAGCTAAGATGTTTCATTTCGAGACACACATTAATATATATTTATATATATATTAGCAAGCAACGATGATAAGGACATAATGAGAGTTATGAAACAATAAATGTTACAACCAAGAAGAAATAAATTTTGAACATAAAAGTGAATGAATTTCCTCCGGTGGAGCATTCACAAATAACGGCTCACAACCACCACATTCATGACCGCCACCATTGTGCCAAACAAACCCTAGGTATAGTTAGGGTGTTTGTTGTCCCGAAAAGCAATCAAAATAAAAATTATCATTACTTTACAAGATAACTACTCAAATGTCACATTAGCGCAATTACTTAATAAAATGTCATTTATATACCATGTGGTAAATATGAATTGCCCAATTTAATACCATCTTAATTCTACAAAAAGAGCCCTTCAATCTGAGTGTGATGTAATCGATACCTCAAAAAAATAGTACAATGAGAAAACCACATAAATACTACTACTATAATCTAATCAAATATGACAACAACAACATAACCCATATAGTCCCCAATCATTGGGGGTATGGGCGGGGGAAGATTGGAAACAGACCTAACCTTTGGCACTATGCACAAAGTGGCTTCTCTCAGAGGAGAAAGACCTAACCTTTGACAATAAATGCACAAAGTGGCTGCTCACAGAGTACACCACTGAAATAGTGGCCCCCTATACCGTCGCGTTTGCTGCGGAATCATGCCCTCAAATCTAAGCCAAAGACATCAGAGAGGGCAGACCCAAGAATCCATTTTGATTTATGTGCACATAACCATGCTTCCTTAAATCAAATATGACAAACTAAAAAAATTATGTTGGTTGTATATTAAATTATAGTAAGAAAATCAAATCAAATAAATATTGCTAACATTAAACTCATCAAATAATGTTTTTTCGGTTCTTAGATTTGAAATAATGTTAATAACATTATACTCATTCAAACAATTATAGTAAGAAAAAAAGATTAGGATTATTCAATAATAAATGCTTAGTTCTGTACATCTTCAACAATCACAGTATAAAGAGACACATCTATGCGGCTAACTGGGATTAATCAGGAAGAAGTTGTTGGGATAACGCGGAGTCCATTCCCCAACAGAACTAAGCATTGATAAACTTTAAATAGAGTGAAGAATGGAAGAGACTCCCAATGCAATTGAAATTATCCAGGAAGAATAGAAAGCAGGAAAAAAAATCAAAATATACATCGCTTCATAGACAAAATAACACGGAGAACAAAGAACGAACACAAATGACTGCTCTTATAGAACAATTCTTGAGTTCAAAGAAGAGAAATTCCATTCGTAAGAACGAGAAACTATTAATTACAAAAACTAAAGAGTTGAATGATCGAAAGACATTCAATATGGGAGAAGAGAAAAAAAATCAACTGATAACAATTTCAAGGTAACATCTCATCTTAAGCGGCAGGATTAACCCCCTCTGAACTAGCAGCTGCACAAAACAGAGAAATGAATAACTCGAATAGAAAGGACATAACACTTCAAAAACACGATGAAAAACACATCACCACACATATTTTATAATGAACATAACTGCGGCAACTATTCAAACGCACCAATAGCATCGGTAATGGTCGCCTTCCCGTTGTCGGGGCAAGGGGATAAGCCTCGTCAGCCCATTTCTCAGAGATGTACTAGTCGATCAAATAGTTCATTAAGTTCATCCCCTTCCTCGTTATCCCCAAGCCGGGGCAGTGCTACTTCAAGATGTCGGAGATGAAGACATCATAGGTCCCGACATTCTTCTTGGCCTTCAACTTCTTGTCGCCGGCGGTTCCAACCTCCTTCGACGACGGAACACATTTCTCTGCCCTTGAATTCTTTCCGGCCAGCGTCTTCTCTGCCTCCTCCACCTTTTTGCCTTTCTCCTTTGCCGGATTCTTCCCGGCGGGTTTCTTACCTGCATTCGGTGTCATTAGATCTAGAATTGGGAAGCGAGGGTTATCAGAGAGTACGAAAGACGGGAAGTTATTAGATAAAAAGGTTCGAGGTGATCGATGATTGGATGTCACGGCAAGCGTGAGGATCGGTGACCTGTTATTTTTTTCGCCGTTGATTTACAATTTATGTCCATCGTTCAACGGTTGTGATATTAACAGGATTGCCATGTTCGGATTGTGTTTATTAGGCAGTGGTGAACATTTTTTTTTGTTAATTATAACATTTATTTAAGGTGACGTCGTGGCGGTTAGGAAAAATTATAAAAATAATCCAACCAACCCAAAAATTCTCCATACTCCCGAAATTAAACAATTGTATGTACTACGAGTGACAGTGCGCGGGGCTCCCCGTGCGGGAGACATTTGTCGTGGGGGTGACATTTTTCGTGAGCGGAGACATTTGTCGTGGGCTCTTATAGAACAAAATAACATCGCTTCATAGACAAAATAACACGGAGAACAAAGAACGAACACAAATGACTGCTCTTATAGAACAATTCTTGAGTTCAAAGAAGAGAAATTCCAATCGTAAGAACGAGAAACTATTAATTACAAAAACTAAAGAGTTGAATGATCGAAAGACATTCAATATGGGAGAAGAGAAAAAAAAATCAAAAACTGATAACAATTTCAAGGTAACATCCCATCTTAAGCGGCAGGATTAGCCCCCTCTGAACTAGCAGCTGCACAAAACAGAGAAATGATTAACTCGAATAGAAAGGACATAACACTTCAAAAACACGATGAAAAACACATCACCACACATATTTTATAATGAACATAACTGCGGCAACTATTCAAACGCACCAATAGCATCGGTAATGGTCGCCTTCCCGTTGTCGGGGGCAAGGGGATAAGCCTCGTCAGCCCATTTCTCAGAGATGTACCAGTCGATCAAATAGTTCATTAAGTTCATCCCCTTCCTCGTTATCCCTAAGCCGGGGCAGTGCTACTTCAAGATGTCGGAGATGAAGACATCATAGGTCCCGACATTCTTCTTGGCCTTCAACTTCTTGTCGCCGGTGGTTCCAACCTCCTTCGACGACGGAACACGTTTCTCTGCCCTTGGATTCTTTTCGGCCAGCGTCTTCTCTGCCTCCTCCAACTTTTTGCCTTTCTCCTTTGCCGAATTCTTCTCGGCGGGTTTCTTACCTGCCTTCGGTGTCATTAGATCTAGAATTGGGAAGCGAGGGTTATCAGAGAGTACGAAAGACGGGAAGTTATTAAATAAAAAGGTTTGAGGTGATCGATGATTGGATGTCACGGCAAGCGTGACGATCGGTGACCTGTTATTTTTTTCGCCGTTGATTTACAATTTATGTCCATCGTTCAACGGTTGTGATATTAACAGGATTGCCATGTTCGGATTGCGTTTATTAGGCAGTGGTGAACATTTTTTTTTTTTGTTAATTATAACATTTATTTAAGGTGACGTCGTGGCGGTTAGGAAAAATTATAAAAATAATCCAACCAACCCAAAAATTCTCCATACTCCCGAAATTAAACAACTGTATGTACTACGAGTGACAGTGCACGGGGCCCCCCGTGCGGGAGACATTTGTCGTGGGGGTGACATTCTTCGTGGGCGGTGACATTTGTCGTGGGCGCGGACATTTGTCGTGGGCGAGGACATTGGTCGTGGGCGGCGACATTGGTCGTGGGGGCGACATTAGTCGAGGGCGGCGTCATTCATCATGGGCGGCGACATTGGTCGTGGGCTGCGACATTGGTCGTGGGCGACGACATTGGTCGTGGGCGGCAACATTGATCGTGGGCGGCGACATTGGTCGTGGGGGAGACAATGGTCGTTGGGGGCTACATTTGTCGAGGGCGGCGACATTTGTCGTGGGCGGCGACATTTATCGTGGGCGGCGACATTTGCCATGGGCAGCGACATTTGCCGTGGGCGGCGACATTTGTCGTGGGCGGCGACATTTGTTAATAGAGTGATAATCAAAACAAACAATATCCAAGTATTAAATAGATTATCAGTTTACAGAAAAAAACTGAAATGGGTGCACTCTGCATTTTTTTAAAGCGCACATTCGTAAAGGTTGCAAAAGACGGGGATGTTTTTTTAAGTGCACATTCGCAATAGAAGTGTATCGATGATTATCTACTACGTGATATAATTAGAAGCATCGAAAATGTTACTCATATGCTTTGATGCCTTCTTCAAATAATCATAGAAAATTTGTAGAGGGACTATAGAATTATCGATACATAGCAGTTATCCATAAAGGTAGATGTTTTAATTTAAGAATCATGCATACCCACCATTTCTGAATAGGTCGGTATTATAATCAAAACATAAAAAAACCTATGCATTCTACAGGAAACAAAAATCCCAAATTCCCAAATATTCTAATCAAATGGGAGAAGGTTCTAGGAATTACCATGCAGAACGGTTTCTTATGTAATTAGGTGCGCTTGTCTGACCATGAGTTGGTGGGTATGGAGGAGTCCCATTTCTCAGAGATGTACTAGTTGATCAAATAGTTCATTAAGTTCATCCCCTTCCTCCTATCCCTAAGCCGGGGCAGTGCTACTTCAAGATGTCGGAGATGAAGACATCATAGGTCCCGACAATCTTCTTGGCCTTCAACTTCTTGTCGCCGGCGGTTCCAACCTCCTTCGACGACAGAACACGTTTCTCTGCGCTTGGATTCTTTCCGGCCAGCATCTTCTCTGCCTCCTCCACCTTTTTGCCTTTCTCCTTTGCCGGATTCTTCTCGGCGGGTTTCTTACCTGCCTTCGGTGTCATTAGATCTAGAATTGGGAAGCGAGGGTTATCAGAGAGTACGAAAGACAGGAAGTTATTAAATAAAAAGGTTCGAGGTGATCGATGATTGGATGTCACGGCAAGCGTGAGGATCGGTGACCTGTTATTTTTTTCGCCGTTGATTTACAATTTATGTCCATCGTTCAACGGTTGTGATATTAACAGGATTGCCATGTTCGGATTGCGTTTATTAGGCAGTGGTGAACATTTTTTTTTTGTTAATTATAACATTTATTTAAGGTGACGTCGTGGCGGTTAGGAAAAATTATAAAAATAATCCAACCAACCCAAAAATTCTCCATACTCCCGAAATTAAACAACGGTATGTACTACGAGTGACAGTGCACGGGGCCCCCCGTGCGGGAGACATTTGTCGTGGGAGTGACATTTGTCGTGGGCGCGGACATTTGTCGTGGGCGGGGACATTGGTCGTGGGCGGCGACATTGGTCGTGGGAGGCGACATTGGTCGAGGGCGGCGTCATTCATCGTGGGCGGCGACATTGGTCGTGGGCTGCGACATTGGTCGTGGGCGACGACATTGGTCGTGGGCGGCGACATTGATCGTGGGCGGCGACATTGGTCGTGGGGGGAGACAATGGTCGTTGGGGGCTACATTTGTCGAGGGCGGCGACATTTATCGTGGGCGGCGACATTTGTCGTGGGCGGCGACATTTATCGTGGGCGGCGACATTTGCCGTGGGCGGCGACATTTGTCGTGGGCGGCGACATTTGTTAATATAGTGATAATCAAAACAAACAATATCCAAGTATTAAATAGATTATCAGTTTACAGAAAAAACCTGAAATGGGTGCACTCTGCATTTTTTTAAAGCGCACATTCGTAAAGGTTGCAAAAGACGGGGATGTTTTTTTAAGTGCACATTCGCAATAGAAGTGTATCGATGATTATCTACTACGTGATATAATTAGAAGCATCGAAAATGTTACTCATATGCTTTGATGCCTTCTTCGAATAATCATAGACAATTTGTAGAGGGACTATAGAATTATCGATACATAGCAGTTATCCATAAAGGTAGATGTTTTAATTTAAGAATCATGCATACCCACCATTTCTGAATAGGTCGGTATTATAATCAAAACATAAAAAAACCTATGCATTCTACAGGAAACAAAAATCCCAAATTCCCAAATATTCTAATCAAATGGGAGAAGGTTCTAGGAATTACCATGCAGAACGGTCTCTTATGTAATTAGGTGCGCTTGTCTGACCATGAGTTGGTGGGTATGGAGGAGTCCTTGATGATTGAGTTATCATAGACTCATAGTGCCTATATATTGAGGGATATAATGACCACAAACCAACCTCTTTTGATGGTAAGAATTTCTCCGATTTGTGATGCGAAGAAGATTCTAAAAAATGTTAAAAAATCTCAAAAAATCTAGTATGGAAACACATTTAGGCAGAGTATTGAACATGCTAAAAAGTTGGATGTGGATTAACCGATACGGTAACCCATAAAAAGCAAAAAAATAATAGTCAAGTGTTCAATAGAAACTAAACATGAGAGAACTAAAGCTATCAACTAAATTATTTTTAGGTTCTAGAATATGCTTGGAGACAGTAAATTCCATCTTGCTAAATAATAGTTAAAATGGGAAAATAGGGACATTACTCATTTCCAGGTCTAAGAATTGGAACCAAAGATATGAATATAGTAGGAAGAGTTTACAATAGATGATCTTCTAACCTTGAAGTGTTAGTATTTTTACCATATTCAACAGAACCTTCTTCTATTTCCCCATGTTTTCCAAATAAATTGATGGGTCAGCGCACTACATCAATAAAAAAGAAGATGATGATAAATAACAGCATTACTATATCAAATATTCTTATAAAATACAATTGTCTATTTACAACTCAGAACTATAATAATTAATGGACAAAAGTGAACTACAATTTTTTTTATCGAACTATAATAATTAATAAACATATTTTGCATTTGAGTGAATTGTGATGAGAGGTCTAAATTGATGGACAAAAGTGCCACTTTTGAAAATTAGAGTCATGCATACAATACAGCAGATCTGATGGTGGAGCAAAGTTGCAAATGGAATAAAGAGCAGAATATTGAAAACAAATTTCTAAGTTTAAGCGGTGAAGTGAACTTAGAGCTATAAGAAGAGAAAAAAGAACTTAATTTGCTAAACCAAATAAAAAAACTTCACTATCTTAACTGAATAAATTAGAATTTCATTAGAAATTGTTCCAAAAAAGTTAAAACTCTAAAATAGAGAACATTTTAAAACTTTAAAAGAGGGAGCATTGGTACCCTAAAACTCTAAAAGAGTGCAATGGCATGGGCTTCCAGCCCTATGTGAGTTTAATTTAAGTGGTACCATAAAATCAAGATCTTTCATTTACAGATAATCTAGAAGCACTAATGCAGTGATGGCATAAATAGATTTTCCTACAAAAGGTTGCCATAAATAGAGAACTAATGCAGCGAGATTACTTTCCAAGAGATCAGGAGTTAGAAGAGGAGGAACACCACAATTAGAACCATAAACATGTTTCTGTAGGTCTTTTCAAGTTGCTGTAATGTCTAAGCTATGAACCAACTTATTCAACTTTTCAGTCAAATCAAAAACAATATTTAAAGGATTCAAGGTCATAAGGCATGCTGGCAGGAAGTAGATTGTGGGCAGTAAAGATAGTTTCTCTAATGTCTTGAGCAAATCATTAGAGCATTTAGACAAAAACCTATTTGTGCAAGACCAATGCTCTGGATGCTGAATGAAGGAAGCATGGTTATGTGCACATAAATCAAAATGGATTCTTGAGTCTGCCCTCTCTGATGTTTTTGGCTTTGATTTGAGGGCATGATTCCGCAGCAAACGTGACGGTATAGGGGGCCACTATTTCAGTGGTAATCTGTGAGCAGCCACTTTGTGCATCTATTGCCAAAGGTTCGGTCTTTCTCCTCTGAGAGAAGCCACTTTGGGCATAGGGCCAAAGGTTAGGTCTGTTTCCAATCTTCCCCCGCCCATACCCCCAATGATTGGGGACTATATGGGTTCTGTTGTTGTTGTTGTAATTTGTAGTTGCGTGTAAACACATTGATAATGCCTAGCATCAAAATAAAAATAGAATGGAGAGAATTTAACAGATTTGCTGCTCTAGTATTGATCATGACATTGAAAATCAGAATAACATTTATGAGAATCACATTTATCGAAATTAGAATCATCAAAAACACATTGACAATGCGTGGAAATAAAAATGGAAAATGTAGGGAACTTAGAGAAGAAAAATGGGCGGAAAAGAAGAGCAGAAGAAGGAGGTGTTACTAATCAAAATAACATTGATCAAAATCACATTGATTAAAATCACATTGATTGCATAACTTGCACTGCTAGTGAAGAGACACCTGATTGAAAATGGCAAAACACACTGATTGCATAACTTGCACTGGTAGTGAAGAGACATAGTGTTTCTGCACTGCTCTCATGCTATTGGGAGCACCAATAGAAGGAGAAGAGATGTAGCAGAGGTTGTGCGATGGAGAGGGGAGGAGGCATTGCTGAGCAGCTATCAGGCAACCTGCAGGAAGGCGAACGGGTTTTTTAGCAGGAGGAAAAAAATTAAAAGAAAAAAAAACTGTAGATCAGAGAAACAGAAAGAAATGGGAATAAGAAAATGTAGGGAACTTAGATAAGAGAAATGGGTGGAAAAGAAGAGAAGAAGAAGGATGTTTTGCCGAAGGGGGAGGCGATGGTCTAGACATGATCCGGATAAGCTTCGGCAGAGGCGAGATTATGAGCAGGTGAGGGAAAGGTATATCAGGAGGGCTTCAGTGTTCTCTGACGATCGAGAGCGGAGTGCAATGACCTAGCGGGAGCGAGTGCGAAACCCTGAGAACAGATCGGGAATGAGGATGAGGGTGCGACACAGTGGAAATCGCGAGCAAGAGAAATGCGGGATGTTGAAATCTCCGGCAACCGAAGCAGGAGAGTGGAGAGGAAACGAAGGACACCTTTTCTGATTGGCGACGGCAGTCCAGAATACCAACGGCTATTTTACTGTGTCAGGTCTATAAATAGATGTACAGTGTAATTAAGAAACCAGATATGAAATAAATGTTTCTTTTCGTTATTTGCTGCCGTTACTTCTATCTTCGTAGAAATTAGGTTCCGTCCAGGAATCTGGCGAGCTGTCGGCGGACTCTTAGGTTACAGAAACCCTGGCTTTTTGGCATTTTGTACCTCCCAATTGCACCATTTTGGTATTTTGCGATTAGTCAAAACTGTGGTGCTAATAGCAGCGCCCTATTTGTATTCAATAACACAGGGGAAAATGTCCTTCTCCTTCATCTCTTTATAGAGTTTAATGGCTCTGCATGGAGGTTGTAGGCCTTTGTGTTGGAGTAAGGTTTGGCGGAATAGGGAGTTCTTCCGGAGCACATGCACCCCGTGATTCCGCATCCCCGCCACCGGAGATTCCTCCTCCTCCTCGCCCTCTCCTCCTCCCTCCTTCACCCCGCCGCCTCCGCCTACCTCCCCCGCCTCTCCGCCACCAACGTCGTCGCCTTCCCCGCTCCTCTCCCCCACCTTCCCATCTCCACCCTCGCCGCCGGCGCAGCCCAAGAAAACTTCCTCAAGTCCTTCTGCAGACACATAGAGTTCTCCGAACTCTGCCTCAAGTCCATCAACGAGGCTGAACCATCCCTCACCACCGTCAACACCGCCACCGCCCTCGCCACCCTCATAAAGGCGGTGGACGCCAAGACCCACGAAGCCCGCGCCACCGCCCGGAATCTTGCCACCGGCCACGGCTTCAGCGCCAGGACAGTGGAGCTCCTCCACGACTGCGTCGACTTCAACGGCAACGCGCTTGACAACCTCCAGTCAGTAAAGGAGGCCATCAGGGCCGACGATGCCGGCACGTACGACTCCACCTACCTGTTGGTTGGATAATAAATACATATATATATATATATATATATATATTTATTTATATATGATAGGATATTAATTGATTTTGGCGTGTAAGGAGGATGAAGTTAATGCATGCATGATTTAAGGGAACACGTGGCGTCATCCCATATGGTGGCCTTGCCTATATAAAGGCATATGAATAGGCGGAAGCAATGGGATCCGTTTCACGATGGAGATGGAGCCATCTTAAATCAACAACCCATATTCATTCCTCCTTAAATGCTTTATTTTACTACCCAAAATACCCCTCTTAAAGCAAAACCCTATCATCATCCTCCCGCTGCATCTCCCCTTTCCGATCAAATTCCATGCAGCGCCACACACCTCCCAGCGGATTCCAAAGGGGCAACCTGCCGGCGTTGGCCTATTGGATCGGCGTCGGAGGAAGATCTCTGGGATCGGCGTCGAAGGAAGGTCTCGTCTGCCTCTTCATCGGTGCAACTGGCGAAGGAAGGTCCCGTCTGTTTACCCAGAAATCAGCGATCCCCTTGAGCTAGCTTTTTGCAGGTAACCGAAGTAATCCACACCCTCTCCTGGCAGTCCAGGTATTTTTCGCCGAAGATCCAAGCCCTAGCGGTCCCTTATCGCCCGGGTGGTCTCGCCTTTCGTCTCGTAGAGGTCACGCTTCGCTCGACCTCGCCTAGAGGTCACGCCTCGCGTGATCCCTCCCTCGAGAGATCGCCCCTTCGGGGTGACCTCGGCCTGAGGCAGATCGCCCCAGCTGGGGCGATCTCGGCCTGAGGTCGCCCTCTGGGCGACCTCGCCAGGTCGCCCCTTTGGGGTGACCTCGGCCTGAGGCAGGTCGCCCCAGCTGGGGCGATCTCGGCCTGAGGTCGCCCTCTGGGCGACCTCGCCAGGTCGCCCCTTCGGGGTGACCTCGGCCTGAGGCAGGTCGCCCCAGCTGGGGCGATCTCGGCCTGAGGTCGCCCTCTGGGCGACCTCGCTAGGTCGCCCCTTCGGGGTGACCTCGGCCTGAGGCGGGTCGCCCCAGCTGGGGCGATCTCGGCCTGAGGTCGCCCTCTGGGCGACCTCGCCTGGTCGCCCCTTCGGGGTGACCTCGGCCTGAGGCAGGTCACCCCAGCTGGGGCGATCTCGACCTGAGGTCGCCCTCTGGGCGACCTCGCCAGGTCGTTCCCCCCTAGGGGCGATCTCGGCCTGGGAGATCTCGGCTCCGGGCAGCCCGTTCCTTCCTGACCTGCCCGTTTGGGCAGGCCCTCCCGCCTATAAATAGGGGGTAGGGGCTTTGGTTTCGTGATCTTTTGGAGTGTTTCCAGCCCTTGTCTTTGACATGAGCGGTCTCACTTTTGAGGTCATCGAACCTCTTTTCAGCAGCTGGAGCGGTCTCATTTCTGAGATCGTCATGACCTCTTTTCGGCAGCTGGAGCTATCTCATTTATGAGACCTCGTTACCTCTTTTTCAGCAGATTCTGCTATCTTCTCCCAGGAGACCCTCGACATCTCTTTTCTCCTTCCTCTTGTCTTCCATCACAGCTCAAAGTAACCAACCATCTAACAGTTTTCTTCCTCCACCTCTTTTCAGCTTGAGCGAGTGTGGACCTGGAGCATTTTTGGCTCGAAGATAACACGCGACCTTCAGATCAGAATGGTTGATGAATAGCAGCTGCAGTGAAGATATGAGATTTTGCCGAGCATAACACCAAATCTTAAAACGGCCATAACTTTTGATCCGGGTGTCGGAATTCAGAAATTCAAAGCTTGACGCGACCGGATCGACCTAAACTATCCAAAATTGAACTGGGCTCCCCGTTCAGGCATTTTTTAGCCCTCAGATTTCAAAATTTTGGCTCCGTTTGAAAGTTATTTCAGTTTTTCTCTTTTTCGGCAACTTCTATTTTTTGAGTAGCAATGGAGATGACAAAGGTTCAAGACCATTCAAATGGTGAACTTACTCTAGAAGCTCTTGAGCTTCACTTAGAGCTTCATCTAGAGCAATTTTGCAAAGAGCTTGCTCAGCAGCAGGAGCAGACTCGTCAGCAGCTTAATGGGATTAATCAAGCTATAGCAGCTATCATTCAGCAGCATCCTCCTCAAGTTGCAACTCCTTCGGCCCCTCTAGTTATAGCTGAAGTGGAAGAACCTTCTCCTTTTACAGATAGAATTCGTTGGGAATCTGCTCCTAATGGGTTTAAGGAACCCCGTCTACCAACCTTCTCAGGGGGAGAAGATCCAATCTCCCACCTTCAAGCCTTTGAGTCAGCTATTGCGTTGAGAACTATATCAGATAGCATCAGGTGCAAGCTTCTCGTCATGACCTTTGGCGGTCAAGCTCTGGAATGGTTCTACAAGCTACCACCTCAATCAGTTACTTGCTTTATGGATCTCAGAAGAGAACTTCTCTTGAAATTTGCTACCTCAAGGAAGCGAAAGAGGCGCCCAGCAGCTCTTTTCCAAATTAAGCAAGGAGTTAATGAAACTATCGCTCACTACATCGATAGATTCCAGAGAGAGATTCTTGAGGTTGTTAATGTTGATCAAGAGATGTATAAATGTGCCTTCATTCATGGACTTCAAGAAGGCCCTCTCAAATATAAAGTTAGCATAAAAGAGCCAAAGTCTTATGAGCATCTCATCGAAATAGCAAATCAGTTTATTGAAGGTGAAGCGATGAATCCTAACTATGTGCGTTCTCAGAACCATAAGATTCAGCAACATCAGAGAAATTTCTATCACAGTCACTCATCTTCAACACAGAGCCCTCCACAAGTTGAGCAGTTTGAGTCTTATTCTCTTCCTCAGAATATATCATCTTCATACTTGAAAGTCTCTCTCATTCAGTCTTATGATTCTACAACACTTGAATATGAAAATCACCCAGAAGGATCTACTAAGTTGAATCTCTCCTTAGAAGAGGTCCTAACAAATATTCAAGATATGCCAGAGTATAGAAGACCTCGTCCTATAAAGTCTAAGGTTGAAAATCGCAATCAAGAGCTCTTCTGCGCATATCATTCAGATATTGGTCATGATACAGAAGACTGTCGTGCTCTCCGAAAGTTGATAGACCAACTGTTGAAGGCAGGAAAATTACAAGACTATGTTACTTGGTAATGTGAAGATTGTTTTTCTTCTAGCAGAGACAACTTTACAAAGCAGAGAGTTCTTCCCTCAATAAAAGAAGTGCCTAGAATAGAAAGAGATAGGATATCACTTTATTCCCTATTTTGTATGACTCCCATTTGTTTGGAGCTTTTTTCATATCTTTTCTTTTTTAGTTTTACTTGTAATAAGTATGACAGTGACTGGGATTCTATCGGCAGCTATCATCACGAAGATCTTCTCAGCAGTCAGATACATCAAACGTCATATCCATATTCACTCTCGTATCCTTCATTGCAAGCATTTATCCTTTTTATGTCTTAAGCTTTTTTCATTACTCTACTTCCTGCTATTTACATCAATACCTCTAAACATTGTGTGGTTGCAAATGGTAGAAATACTACCTCTGATTTGGGTAAGGGCCGTAAAACCCACTGCGACCACATCTCGCTTGAAGCATTCGCAGATGTGTAGTGGTAGCCCAGCCTCTTTTCCTCTCTATCTCTTTCTCTATAATGATTGTCATTAATTGCCATGACATCACGTCGAGTTAATCAACTTGCTTTGCTTGAAAATAAATAATTACATCTGATAGCAGATTGGTTACAATAAAATGCTAACAACTAATGTTAGGATTGACATGCGTTGGCAAGAAAAACATACTGACTTTAGTATGTACTACAACGACCATCAAATAATTATGCAATTATTTGTTGGCTATTAATTTTTCAGGTACCATGGACTTCATATATATATATATCATGTCGGATTTTCTAAATTTCCGGACTTTGGGATTTCACGATTAATCTATTTATCATTTCTGGATTTCTCAAAATTATACGCTGGTTTGGGCGTCAGCTAACATAACCTCAATAAAAATATTATATCAACAAGACAGAATCAGCCAGCTATATTGACTTCACACTCACTGATCGGGAATATGTAAATGTGATGATATCATAATGTTAGTTTATCTCTTCACAGATATTATTTTCATCAACATCAAAGCAAAGTGATTGTGAATAAACACTCATATACTCTATATAAATGGGATAATTTCTCTCATATACTTCAAGTATGAATAAAAAGAAATGGTGCGGTGACATACTTTAGATCTTCATTACCTACTTCTCATATCTTTTGCAGAGATATACAGGTGCTTGCGAGTTCTCTTCAGGTACTCACATACTAAATTCTTCATATACCAGTTCTTATATCTTTTTAAAGAAAGCAGGTGTTTGCGAGTCCTTATTCAGAAATATGTACGTACTCGCGGGCGAGTTCTCTTCGGCCATTGACAAGTCCTCACAGGTATTTACATTTTAATATACACATATTCTGTCCTCACAAGAGAGGTGGATCTTGATTTGCATGGGTAAGTTCTATTTTTTCAAGCTTCTCAAAACTTGAAAAATGCGGGGATTATGTTTACCCAGAAATCAGCGATCCCCTTGAGCTAGCTTTTTGCAGGTAACCGAAGTAATCCACACCCTCTCCTGGCAGTCCAGGTATTTTTCGCCGAAGATCCAAGCCCTGGCGGTCCCGTATCGCCCGAGTGGTCTCGCCTTTCGTCTCGTAGAGGTCACGCTTCGCTCGACCTCGCCTAGAGGTCACGCCTCGCGTGATCCCTCCCTCGAGAGGTCGCCCCTTCGGGGTGACCTCGGCCTGAGGCAGATCGCCCCAGCTGGGGCGATCTCGGCCTGAGGTCGCCCTCTGGGCGACCTCGCCAGGTCGCCCCTTCGGGGTGGCCTCGGCCTGAGGCAGGTCGCCCCAGCTGGGGCGATCTCGGACTGAGGTCGCCCTCTGGGCGACCTCGCCAGGTCGCCCCTTCGGGGTGACCTCGGCCTGAGGCAGGTCGCCCCAGCTGGGGCGATCTCGGCCTGAGGTCGCCCTCTGGGCGACCTCGCCAGGTCGCCCCTTCGGGGTGACCTCGGCCTGAGGCAGGTCGCCCCTTCGGGGTGACCTCGGCCTGAGGCAGGTCGCCCCAGCTGGGGCGATCTAGGCCTGAGGTCGCCCTCTGGGCGACCTCGCCTGGTCGCCCCTTCGGGGTGACCTCGGCCTGAGGCAGGTCGCCCCAGCTGGGGCGATCTCGGCCTGAGGTCTCCCTCTGGGCGACCTCGCCAGGTCGTTCCCCCCTAGGGGCGATCTCGGCCTGGGAGATCTCGGCTCCGGGCAGCCCGTTCCTATCTAACTTGATAAATTTTTGCTTCTTCGTAATATTTTTCAATTCTTAAATTGAATTTTATTTAACAAACGAATAAAAGTATTGATTAATTCCACATATTGTTTATTAGACGAACGTTGGAATTGAAATTAGTCACCAATATTTAATTCAACAATATTTATCAATATTCAATTCCAATATCTCAAGTATCGGAGGATTACACACCTTCAAAGGGGAAGGAGTTTGCATCTGATTCAGTCGCATATGCATTTTATAATGACTACGCTAGAAGAGCATACTTCGGTATTAGAAAGGAGTATGGAAATAAATGTCGAAAGACTAAAGTATTAACTTCTAGGAGATATGTTTGTGATCGAGAAGGGATTCGTGGGAAAGATGATCGTGATCACAAAACAAATCGAGCCCGGGCTAAATCAAGATGTGGTTGTAATGCCCGTATGACCATTATCCTCAATCGAGACACTAAAATGTATGTTGTTTCTAAGTTTGTGCAAGAGCATAATCATCAACTTCATTATTCAGCAACTGTACGCATGATTCGATCCCAAAGACAAATGTTCATTGCTCAGGAAATTGAAACAGATATTGCGTATGAGTCTGGTATAAGGTTAAAAGATGCATATCAGTTTTTTAGTACACAAGTGGGTGGATGTGATAGTCTTGGCTATATTAGGAGAGATCAAAAGAACTACCTACGCACAAAAAGGCAACGATCTCTAACGTATGGAGAAGCTAGTAGTTTAGAGAGATATTTCAGTAAAAAGTTAAAAGATAACCTTTCATATTATTATGCTATCCAGCTAGATGTTGAGGAGCAGATTACAAATATTTTCTGGGCTGATGCTAGGATGTTAATAGATTATAATCTATTTGGCGATGTGCTCACATTTGACACAACATATGACACAAATAGAGCAGCACGGCCTCTTGGTGTCTTCTTGGGACTAAATCATCATAGAGAAATTATTGTATGCTTCACTTTTATATGATGAAACTATTGAGTTATTTGAGACTTTTTTGGAAGCTATGAATGCAAAAAAGCCTCAAACTATATTTACTGATGCAGATGCAGCAATGACAACCGCCATTAAGGAGGTTATGCCAGACACCTATCATGCTTTGTGTTCTTGGCATATGTGGCAGAATGCTCTAAAACACTTGGGTTATCTTCTGAAAGGCGAATCAAGATTTAGTACAAATGTCTCAGCTTGTATTTATCAGTATGATGATGAAGGTACATTTCTTAGAGCATGGACTGAATTATTAGATAACTATAATCTTCATGAAAATACTTGGTTAAGCGATTTGTTTAAATTAAATGAGAAATGGTCTCAAGCATATGTGAAGAAAACGTTTACTGCTGGGATGAGGACTACACAGTTGAGTGAAAAATTTAACTGTGACTTAAAAGATTGTTTGAAGACAAACATTAACATAGTTGATTTTTTCTCTCATTTTGAAAGAGTTGTTGAACAAAAATGTTACAAAGAGCTGGAAGCGGAATATGACTCGCGACAAAAGATGCCAAGGTTGACTTTGACAAGTTCACCAATGTTGAACCAATTGTTCAGTTAGTGAATGAGGCATGTGAAACAGAAAAAGGGTACATGGTATTAAGTTCAGCCGTACATGATTTAAAGAAGAAGATTCGAGAGGCAAGAGAACCAGACAATTTTACGGAAGAAACAACATTAAATCCAACCAGAAATCTTGCACCAATAGATCCACCATCATTGACATACACAACACGAGGAATCAAAAAGAAACAAAATACTCGTTGCAAGAAACATTGTCCAAAGACATGGATAGAGAGAATGAAAAAACCAAGAGGAGATGCGAAGGTATACATTTACTCATTCGTTAGTATGTAACTATATATTTATTCATTCATTAGTTCTTAACAATTATTATTTAAAATGTTTTTAACTAATCATTATATTTAAAATATAACAGAGTACTAACTACAATTCGGAGAATCACGCTATTGGTGAAGTTGCTAGCAGTAGTCATCTTAATTTCACGGATTTATTGTTCAAGATAATAGCAGTTTTAAATTTCTTAATTTCACGGATTAATTTCACGGATTTATTGAAAGAGCATCGTTTATCCAAAAAAACTAATCAATTTTATACATTTATTTTTGCAGGAAATGCAAAAGCGCGAGTAATATTTCAAGTACTATTGACAATTGGAGTTAATGACCGACAAAATTGGAGTTATTGACATCTATTGTTGTAATTTTGACGACCGGCAAAATTGAAGTTAATGACATCTATTGTTGTAATTGTAATGACGGACAAAATTGGAGTTAATGACATCTATTGACAAATCTCATTCAATTACTTATTTTAGCTTTGCTAAGGCTCCGTTTGGGGGGATTTATTTTCACCGGTCAAGCGGTCACGACCGCATGAACCGGACCATAATTAAGGTCCGACCGCTTGACCGGTGAAAATAAGTCCCCCCAAACGGACCCTAAATCAGTTAAAAAAAAAGTGGCGGACGTTTGAAAACATTCCGGTATTGGGTCGCAAACCCTCACGGATGATGTTATTAGAAGCCGAAAATTATATAAAAAAAATTATGTGCGCGAAGGAGATATCATGTAAACTATAAGCAAATAATTATTACATTACACATATTCACGTGGTTTACAAAAATATATGCAATTAATCCTCACGGATGAATTTTGGGCTATATTTTAATTTAAGAGTGAATGAATATGGGTGGTTGATTTAAGATGGCTCCATCTCCACCATGAAATGGATAGTATCCATTTCATGTGAAATGGAGAGGATCCGGATCCGAAGCAATGGAGCGCGTGAATAGGAATTGGCGGAAGAAAAAAATTGCGGAGCGGTCTCGAAAAGTCGGACTCCTTCCTGAGAACAGTGCGATTAGTTTTCTTGCGGACTGAAGCTTCACCAGCCTTCAAATTGAATATATGAGAAAATTGCAGGCGGTCACCCATTAGCGATCTAAACTTGCATGCAGCAGCAGCCTAGCGATCTCTCTCTAGCGCGGTCGATCTTCAAGAGGTGCAGCAGACAGCAACTCCGACGACCTCGCAAGACTAGCGATCTCTCCCTTTCGACCTCCAAGAAGTGGCGATCTATTGAAATTGGCGAGCTTGGTGTGTGTGTGAGCTCTTGAATGGTGTGCTTATAGAATTTGTTAATATTAAATGTATTTAATATTTAGTTGTACATTCGGTTTAGTCCCACACTGTCTGTGGTGTTTTTGGATTTCACTCATTCTCTATATGTAAGGCCCCAAGGGTCCTCCTTTATTCATTCAATACATTACTTGATTTCTCCAAAATCTAATATGGTATCAGAGCTAGGTTCTGCATAATTTTTATTTTACTTTTGGAGACACTCTCAGCTGCCCGCTCTGCCCGCGCGACCTGCCAGCACGCGCGACCTACTCCCGCAACCTGTCAGCGGCTGCCCGCGCGACCTGCTCGCGTCCTACCCGCGTGACCTCCCCGTGCAATCTGCTCAAGCGACCTACCCGCCAGCCTCCGATCTGCTCAAGCAACCTGCCAGCGACCTGCCCTTGCCTGCCCGCGCGACCTGCTCGCGTCCTGCCCGCGCGACCTGCTCGCTTCCTGCCCGCGTGACCTCCATGTGCGATCTGCTCAAGCGACCTGCCCGCCAGCCTCCTGTCTGTGCCCGCCTCCTACTCCAGGGACCTCCCGCGCGAGCTGCTACCGCGTCTTGCCCGCCCGATCTGCTCCTGCGACCTGCCCTCCCGTCAGCCTCCTGCCAGTGCGAGCTGCTCCCACGACCTACCCCCCCCCCCCCCCCCGCACCCGCGATTTGCCTCCTTTCAGCGAGTTGCTCCCGCGACCTGCCAGCCTTCTGCCCGCGCGGACTGCCAGTGACCTCGCGACCGCCCTACGAGCTTCCTACCCGCGCGAGCTGCCCTCCAGCGCCTCCAGAGCGCCCTGCCCGCAACCTGCTTCTGGGTCCTGACCGCCATTCTTCCTCTCTCAAGACCGCCCGGCTCCATGGCTGCCCCTTGATCACGCCACCCCTGAAGGCCACCTCCTTCCAACTCACCACTGCTAGCGATTGGTCGGACTGGTCTCTCACTGTCGAAGCCGCTCTCTCCTCCCGTGATCTCTGGGCTCACATCACTGGTACTCCTCCCATCGCTGCGACCTCTGCCACTACTGTCACCTCTACGACCTCTGCCACTACTGTCACCTCTGACAGCACCTTCGTACCCGCCACCACTCCAGATGTCGGCCCCTTTGGCGGCGTCGCGATCAAGCCATCCAGGCTTACATCCTGGAATTTGTTGCTCGTCCGCTCCTCACCTCCATCGGTCGTCTCTCATTAGCCCGTGCCATGTGGGAATATCTTCGGGACCGATTTGTCCCCCGCGGTGGAGCTCGACGTTATCGTCTCATCTGCGACTTTCAATCTGCTCGACAGGAAGGGCGATCCATTCAGGATTTCTTCACCGTGATGAGCACCCTCTGGCACGACTTGGACTCCATGGCCCCCCTCCCATGTGGTTGTCCTCGCTCCTTAGAGTTTCAGCTCCATCTCTCTGAGGGTCAACTCCATCAGTTTCTCGCTGCTCTGCGTCCCGAATTTTCTCCTCTTGCAGCCCAGCTTCTTCATCGGGCTCCTCTTCCTAGCTTGGATGAAGCCTTGATTGGCCTGCTTGATGAAGAGACCCGTCTCCGTCCTCCCGTGGTTCTCCCCCTGCTCCTGGGATCGACACTGCTCTTGCCATCCGACCACGTGACGACCCTATTACCTGCAACTATTGTAAGAAGACGGGGCATATGAAGTTCGAATGTCCAACTCGTCCCCCACGCCCTGATGAGCATAGACAGTGTGACCACAGTCTTGACGGACGTGGTCGGGGACGTGCTCATGTCCCCGAATCACATGCCCTGCCTCCTCCTCCTACAGCTGCTACTGCTGCAGATCGACTTCAATGCCTCGAGGAGTTACTCCTCCAATCTTCTCTACTTCAGCCTACCACTGCCACCAGCTCTCCCGATGCCACCAGCCTGTCAGCCGCCTATGGTACTACTGTTGTTCGGGCTTCACCAACTGCTCCTTGGTATTTTGACTTCGGGGCCTCCTGCCATCTCACCTCTGACTCCAGCACCCTCACCAACTGTACCTCCACCTCCACTCACCTTCAGGTCACCACTGCTGATGGGAGTTTTGTCCCTATTTTGCAGTCTGGGTCAATCACCCGGTCACCATACCCTCTCAGACATTCATCATGCCCCTCGCCTACACATGAATCTTATCTCCGTCAGCTCCCTTTGTGATCTTGGCCTAACTGTTTTATTTTCTTCCTCTGCTTGTGTTGTGCAGGATTCATGGACGGTACAGAGGATTGGACAGGGCCGTAGGACTGGTGGCATGTATCAGATGGAGTATCTTCACGTTCCACCCTCATCATATTCGTCCGCTTCTGCTCTCTCTGTTACCTTTGATGCCGACTTGTGGCACAGGCGTTTAGGTCATCTGTCTAACGACCGACTCCGAAGTGTTATCCGTTCAGGAGCTTTGGGTCGGGTATCCTCTTCCCCCTCTCTGTTTGTACGGGATGTCGTTTGGCAAAACACCTTGCTCTACCCTTTTCTAGCAGTGTTTCTCAAACAACAGCCCCTTTTACCTTAGTTCACTCTGATGTTTGCGGTCCGACCCTGATTGCTTCTCATTCTGGCTATTTATATTATGTAAGCTTTATTGATGATTTCTCCCGCTACACTTGGGTTTATCTTCTTCGACAACGATCTGAAATACCAACTATTTATCGCACATTCACTGCAATGCTTCACACTCAGTTCGGGTGTCGAATTAAGATCTTTCGCTCTGATTGTGCTCAGGAGTTTCTCTCCTCCACCATGCGCGACCTCACTCACTCTCATGGCACCACCAATCAGCAGTCTTGCCCGCACACCCACGAACAAAATGGGGTCGCTGAATGAAAACATCGTCACATCATCGAAACTGCTTGTGCTCTTCTCATCTCTGCCTCTATACTCCCCATTCCTTCTGGGCCGAAGCAGTTCTCACCACTGTTCACCTTATCAACACCACTCCCTCCTCGGCCCTCTCTGGAGACACTCCTTATGAACGAATATACTCACGTCCACCAACGTACGCCTCTCTCTGCATATTTGGGTGCACCTGCTTCGTCCTTCTCCCTGTTACTGAACGCACTAAACTCTCGGATCGCTCGGCTCGATGCGTTCACTTAGGTCTCCGTGCGTACTACAAGGGATACCGCTGTTACGACCCCGTGACTCGCCGCATCCGCATCTCTCGACATGTCTCCTTCCTCAAAAATGAGATGTTCTTCTCCTCCACGCCAACTCCAACAACATTTCCCGCCCAAACCTCCCTTACTCCACCGCTCTCCCTTCCTCTACTTCCAATTATACCCACTCCTCCCCGGACCCAAACTGCCCCTCCTATCCCAGTACAAGATCATCCTCCGGCCGAGGATTCTCCGTCCACTTCCACTACTTCTACATCCACCGAATCTCCTTCCACTACAGCTCCCCCTTCCGCTCACGCTCCTTCTGATGTAGGCCCGTCTGACGCTCCTTCATCCGCCTCTCCGCACGTGGATCCCGCACCACCTCGACGCAACGCTCGCCCTCGCCACCTACCTGCTCGCTACGACCACAGTCCTGACAGGTATAAACCTTCTGCTCTCACCACATCTATTTCCTATTCCCCTGCCTTTCAGGCCTTCCTCACCGCTCTACACTCCCACTGGGAGCCCCAGTCATACCGAGAGGCAGTTGCTCTTCCTGAATGGCAGGAAGCCATGACCGCTGAACTTCAGGATTTCCACTGAACTCATACATGGGACCTCGTCACCTTCGCTCCTGGCGCAACTCCCATCAGCTACAAATGGATATTCAAGATCAAGACTCGCCCAGATGGGTCTATTGACCGACGCAAAGCCCGTTTAGTTGCCCGTGGGTTCCTGTAGGAGCATGGGATCGACTATGATGAGACCTTTGCACCAGTTGCTCGTATGACATCTGTGCGCACCTTACTTGCAGTTGCTGCTGCCCGGAATTGGCCTCTCCACCGGATGGACGTTACAAATGCCTTTCTTCATGGTGATCTTACAGGGGTCGTCTACATGACTCCTCCCCAGGGTCTCTCTGTTCCCACCGGCCACGTCTGTCATCTACGTCGGGCTCTCTATAGTCTCAAACAGGCCCCTCGTGCCTGGTTTGAGCGCTTTCGTACTGCTGTTCTCAAGGCCAGCTTTATTGAACGCCAGACTGATCATGCATTATTCACTCGCACTTCTGGTCAGGGATGTGCAATCCTTCTTCTCTATGTGGATGATATGATTATCACTAGCGATGACCATGCAATCATAGCCTCTCTTCAACAACACCTTCGGAGACAATTCGAGATGAAGGATATGGGCCCTCTTCGCTACTTCCTTGGGTTGGAAATCTCTCGGTCCAAACATGGCATCCTTGTCTCTCAACAGAAGTATATATCTGACATCCTCTCTGTTGCTGCTCTCACTGACACCCGGACAGTTGATACTCCCATCGAGCTCAATCTAAAACTTCTCCCAACTGACGGTGAACCTCTCCCGAATGTCTCCCGCTATCAGCGACTTGTCGGGATGCTGGTCTATCTCACTATGACTAGGCCTGACATTGCCAATGTTTTCATCTTTGTCAGTCAGTTTGTCCAAGCTCCGCGCTCGGCTCACTACGCCGCTGTTCTCTGTATTCTCTGCTATCTCTGCACATCCGTCAACCGCTCATTGTTTCTCTCCGCCACTTCTCCACTCACCCTCTGAGCATTCTCTGATGCTGATTGGGCGGGGGATGTTGCAACTCGTCGCTCTACCACTGGCTTTTGTATCTTCCTGGGTGACTCTCTGATCTCCTAGCGTAACAAGAAACAGGACTCCATTGCGCGCTCCAATACTGAAGCTGAGTATCGTACCATGGCTTCCACCACTGCTGAGATCGTTTGGCTTCGTCGACTACTCAGAGATCTTGGTGTGGCTATATTCGGGCCCTCTCCCTTATTCTGTGACAATCGAAGTGCTATACAAATTTCCTCTAATCCTGTATTTCATGAACGGACGAAACACATCGAGATTGATTGTCACTTCACTCGCCAACACTATCTCTCTACCGTTCATTGCTTCTGAAGAACAAGTTGCTGACTTCCTCACCAAGCCTCTAACATCTGCAAGATTCCGATATCTCATTAGCAAACTCTCGGTTCATGATCCACCGTGAGTTTGATGGAAGGTGTTAATATTAAATGTATTTATTATTTAGTTGTACATTCGGTTTAGTCCCACACCGCCTGTGGTGTTTTCGGATTCCTCTCCTTCTCTATATGTAAGACCTCAATGGTCCTCCTTTATTCATTCAATACATTACTTGATTTCTCCAAAATCTAATATAAGTGTTGTGTTGAGTTCTAACTTGTGAAGTCAAGTTTTTCTTTGTAATTTTGTAAACACTTGTTGTTTAGTAAAGGAAGTTTGCCTCTTCTGTGAATTGCTTATGTTCACTCTTACGCTTCCGACAACCTCCAGTCAGCAAAGGAGGCCATCAGGGCCGACGATGCCGGCACGTGCGACTCCACCTACCCCCCCCCCCCCCCCCCCCCCCCCCCCCCGCTACTTAGCTCTCCTCGCGGACATCTCTGCTCTCATGTTCCCGATTTTTTCTCCATTTTCCTTTTTCAGGTGTCTTGCTGGAGAAAGAGAACAAAATAGTTCTCCGTTGATAGGCTCCTCATTAATGATTTTCGTTGATCACTAACAGGAGAAGAATGTCGGAGGTCGGGAAGAAAACAGGATCTGCAGTGTGTACAAGTCAGTGCGGATATAGAGAGAAAAAATCATAATTTTAGATATTTTTGCAATGCGGATAGCAAAATTTGCAGTGCGTGTAACAACGCCAAATTAAAAATTTGTTATTATTAAATATTAATGACAAATTTTCTTTTACAAATTTCACTAACTTGAAAAAATACAAAATAATCGATCGAGAGTGCGACACGTTTAATCATCTCTTAAGTTTATTGTGTCCAGCTCCTCTTCTACGTCTGACGAGCTGTCCTCGATTGATGAAATGTGATGCTTCCTCTTCATAATATCTAAGTGTTCTTTGTAGCATATGCAGATTTCCAGCAATTCCTCGGTGATGTGACTTCTCCGCTCATTAAAAGAAAATGCACTGAAGCTACTATACTAGCTTAGATTGTTAGTAAATCAATGGTCGCATAGGCCATAATAGGATACATATTAGTATCAAAAAATTTAATTGTGCCCGTACTCATAAAATTGTGAAATTGTGTTTTAGTATACAATCTTATTTCATTTAAATTACTAGATGTACATTTTTTTTATAGAAACTAATTCTAAATTTTTATTTTTAAAACTATCTTTTCATTTGATGAGTTGTGATATTTCTCCTCGAGACCGCAAGCCGTATAAGTGATCATAATAATTATAAAATTTTAAAAAAATGAAATTAAATGTTGAAATTATAACGTTATTAAAATTCGAGAAAGTTATATTTATGCTAAATTGTCATTTATTTCTTCTATAAGATTTTTTACGCCCTCTACGTCGAATAAATGATTCAAAGCGGCATCGCATGAAAATATGACTGACATTTCTCTATAATATTTTAATAAAAAATGATTCCTAAAGTTCAATTAAAGGACGTCACATTCGTGTTGTTTATAATAGTTAAACTTTTGTGCGATAATTACAAAATTTTCAATAACGAAAAGACTCTTTGGATAATAAACGCCGGATAAAAAATTTGTCGGCCTATAAAAATATTCTAACAAATACATATATTTTCTAGTACGTCCCAATCTGAATCGTGCAAATCATGAATTTCGAACATAGTATAATATTTCATAAATAATGTTTTTTTGTCGCTAACTCTTTTTTTTTGCATCTTATAGGCATGTCAAATTGAGGTATCAAAATTTTTTGACCTTGCGAGATTATGAAGAGTTCCATCTACTTCCTAACCAATTAAGTGACGTTCTCCAGTGCCCCCTGCGTCGAGTATGAAACTCACCCGAGCCACGACCCTCTGGTTTTAACACCATGTGGAAAGTCACAACTGGTAAGAGCAGACAAAGGTTCCTCTACGCCCCAACTAAGTGATGACCTCCGACGTCCCCTCGCGTCGAGCAGGAAGCTCACCTGATCCACAACCATATGGTACCGACACCAAGTGGAAAGCTCAAAACACGGACCTACTATGCCGGTGAAGAACTTTCTCGTTCGAACCGATAGCACAGTCTTGGGTGGACGCCATCGGTTCACCACCGTTTTAACAAAGTTCTCAAAACTCCGATTATGGTATTCCTGTGTGAAATACTGAAGGCAACAATCTTATCGATAGATAATTGCATCTCTCAATACATGTTTTTCTAACAAATCACGACCATCTTTATTCATGGTTCTAGAGTTGTTCAAGAGATGCAAATATAGCTCTTTAAGATACACGTAATCCTTGATCTACATCTTTCGATACCCAAAATACTTATCATCAATCTTCTCCTTCCCATTAGTAATCTTCGTTACGAACACTTTTACATTTATTAACTTCAAAGTAATACTGTTGCCAGAGCATTAAACTTCACTATTGAATAATGAAAAGAAAGAAACCAAAAGAAAAACACAGGAAAATAGAAGAAAAAAGACTTGTGTAGTTCAACGATGAACACTTCTGTTTATGGTCATACAAAGAGACATTTCACTAGTTTCAGGGCGAAGTTATTTTCTCTTTGTCTCGTTCAATCTTTTCCTTCTCTTATTAAGCGAGGGGAAGTGGAAAGAGCAGATATAGTAGAAACAATACAGGATACGCTTACTCAGTAGTTTTTCAGAGAGAACTTGATAAAGGATTCTTGGTGATCATTACTCGCCTCAAGGAGATACTCAACACAAAAAATAATTAATGACATACCTCTACCAATCGAGACAATAGAATTTCTCAAATTATAGTAGATATGTGCATGACTGTGTCAGTTTCCTCTTCTAGTAGCCCTAGTGCTCAAGCAGACCTCGATCGATATTTGGATTCAACACATTCCCTGGCTTTTTCACAAAGAACTAAACATTCATTAAAGCCGTTTTTTTCAATAGTTAACTTGGTAGTGGGTTAGTAGCATGTGCGTGTTTGTCTACCATAAAGATGGAACAAAACCAAAAAAAATATTGTTCTAATGTAAAGATGACAAACTGATCAAAGATATCGCCACTTCCAGCCCGTAGGATCCACAAGATCAAAATGTCCAAGATAATTGAGCAATCACCAATCAAGAGAAACTTTATGAAGGTAGCCCTCTGGCCATAGGAGCAGCAAGAGCCATTGAGGAATTTGCAGGAAGAGGATGGCCAACAAGCTACCGCATTCCCTTTTGAAAACTTTAAATCTTCGTCTGAAAGAAGGAGAAATGTCGAGGAAAAATTTCTATGAGCCAATGAATGCAGAAATAGAATACTGAAGTTCGCGCTACAAAGGAGCCCGATCAAACAGGAATAGTCCAAAAATCACATTGTCTCAGGATAGGAGAAAGAATGTGTAATGTGCTTTGCATCAAACAAAAATAGTCCAAAAATCACATTTGATTGTGTCATGTGCTTTGCTCAATATTTACAAAGAAAACTTTAAACTTCATTCATTTCATAACCCAGCTGATTACATAAGTCTCAGTATTTATGTCTATCCCTACCATTGGCAATATTATCATTACCTGAACAAGTGCAATGGCATTATACAAGTGTTTTATTATCTTATGAGAAGTAATCACGAGTCTTCAGAATTTATAAATTTATAAAATATAAATGCATGTCTGGACAAATACAGTATTATTCTTGTATATTTATGTCTTCATTAGGCAAAAGATTACAATCTAATATATTAAATAGAAAATTATTCCAGTGGGATTAAATAATAACATACTACGTTAATACTAATTCGAAGAAAATCAAGTTGAGAACATGAAACTTTAAATGAAGATCCATATCTTTGAATACCAGAACTTTAAAAACAGCAAAAGAACAAATACTACAGAAGAAATTTTCTATTGGAGTTTAGTCAAGAGTACAAAACACAAATGTTTCCTGATATCACAGTTCTTAGAAACCTTCTAAGATTTCTTGTGGGATTTGGCAGCTTTGGGGGCCTTGATCGACTTGGCCGCCTTGGTTGATGACTTGGTCGCCTTGCCTGCAACAGCCGACGTCTTTTTCGGCAACAAAACTGGGTTTATATTGGGAAGAACACCACTGTGCGCGACCGTGACACCGGCAAGAAGCTTTCCCAAGTCCTCGTCGTTTCTTAAGGCAAGCAACAAGTTCCTGCGTACGATCCGGTTCTTCTTTTTGTCCCTCGCGGCATTTTCAGCCAATTTCAAAAACTAATCATAGCAGAACAGATCATTAAGAAGAGATCTGAATAACAAAAGGGATCAAAATGAAAACGAGAGAAGATGAAAATCCCCAGCAGCGAGATGCTCGAGGACGGCAGCAAGGTAGACGGGCAAAAGACTTGCCTGGGATGAGGGGGGAGTAAAGGAATCATTGTTCTCGGTCACCTCCGAGAAATTTAAAAACTGAGTTTTTAAATCCCGAGAAAGAGCCAGTAGCTTATCACAGAAAAGCAGCACCATTTGACGCTGTTTGGAGACTTGTTCTTCAAGAAGAGCAATGCACTGCTCTTGGGCAGAGATTTGGTTGCTTCGAGTATTCGGTTCTTTCGAGAATTCGGCCATCAGCGGCTGGGAGAGATCAACGGAAGGGAGATGTTATCAACCAGATAGAAGAAATTTAAAAAATAAAGTAATTTCAATAAACTTCTGCTGCGTTTGAAAAAATATTGCTGCCATAAAATTGTAATTACTAATTATTTGTATTGTTTGTGGCCTTTTTATTCTTTTTGGTGACTATTTTTTGGTGGCCATAGAAGTTATATTTGATAGCATAATATTTTTGACGCTAACTTTTATAAAAGTAACAGGTATAAAATGTTATTATCAAATGACAATTAGTAATATGATATAATTATACTAATAATATTATTAATTTTAACGGCCATAACATTTAAATAGGTAATATTGTTAATAGTTATGTAATTAATAAATATTACTAATCATAAATTTAGCAACATTGTGTTAGTAATTATTTATTTAATAAAATTATTAAATAACAAATTGTCAAATTTGTATATATTATTTTGTAAAAAATAATTATGAATTAATGTAATAAATGAATTAATGTTATTATACATATTGATACACATTAATGACATTAATAATTAACATATATTGTTAACTAGTGACAATGCACAGGAGCCCCAAGTGCGTCCGCAACAGTACCCCGTCCACGACAACACATGCCCCTTCTCAACTGCTCTCGGATGCGCAGTCTTTGCACGATGAACATTTACATTACCGGAAAAAATATTTACTTTTAGCTCAAAATAATTTATTGCATCTTGTGCACGAATTTGAGCAGAACTATATATATTCAGGCAAAATCCTGGATAAAATCTATGGGGGAAGTGGGTATACCTGCAGTAGAGTCAACAGAGATTGAAGGAGTAGGAAGATGGTAAGTCAAATTTATGTCAGTTACTTTTTCAAATGAATTCCAATGTTATAAATCCTGCAGAAAATGGAAGAATGATTGCATCAGGAATTGTTCATAAAAACTTAACTTCAGATTAATTAATTACTTATGACTTGCAAAGTTTCATCAAGATGATTTGCATACGTCACCTGCCTACCATAAAGTTTACATATGCAATCCGAAATATAAGGAATATAATTTATTCTAAAAGTTATAACTACTCTCTAATACAAACCTCCAAAACCATAATGCCCCTAATACAAACCTCCCTATCTGTTTCCCCTGTATACGGGTCCGTTTAGTTATAAATAGAGGGATTCACTACCTGAAAAGGGATCGCGAAATCGAGAGCTGGACTCGATCTGGGCTCTTTTTGGTTGTTGCGACCTCCGCTTTCAGCGCTCCGTCGCATGAATGGATTTTTGGATTTGGTTAGTACGATTTTTTTTTATTTGACGAAGTTCGTTATTTATGTCCGAAGACGAAAACAAAATGACGAAGTTCGTTATTCATAATTTCGCGAACCTCGTCCGCGCAAGCTCGCCTGCGAGGCCTGCCACTCACGACCTCGCCCGCGCGACCTCACCCGCAGTACTTGCGAGACCTCGCATGCAGTTCTTGCGAATCCTTGCTCTACGGAGCTCGCCAGCACTTTGTTCTTTATCTCGCGGCTTCCTGACTTTAAACGACCATAATTTTTTATCCGACCGCCAGATTTGGACGCATACTACCTTTACGCAAATACAATAGCATTATCACCACCACTTGTAGCCTACATAACAAATTATTATCACCAGCTCTTGCAGCCCACATTAAAAGTTATATCTTCCACCAGAAATTTGAAGAATCATAGAAAACTAAAATTTGTAGAGAAACGTAGTAAATCATATGAAATTGTACTGAGAGTTGATCATTGAAAAAATGTAGAGAAATTTTGTAGCAGAAATTGAGCCTACATTGGCATATAAATGAGACCGGCGGACCCAAGAATTTTGTCAAACCCGGGCATTAATGAAAATTAAATATAAATGGAAAATTTTCATTACAAAAGACAATTTCCTTTTAGAAGAACAAAATATAGTGATATTAGACATTACATAAACATGAAAATTTGTAATATTGAGATTTCCAAAAGAACTTACATATTACATAGCAACTTTTCGCGGACACATTATGAAAACGCATAATAATTTCTTCATTTGTAATTGTGTCCACAATATCTTTCTCGATATATGCTATTAGACAATCATTCATCCTCCATTCTGTTTCTCAAACGACTCTATAAATCTTCATAGCAGAAAACATTCTTTCCACGCTAGCAGTTGCAACCGGTAGAAGACAAGCCAACTTTAAAAGTCGATAACCAATTGAAAATGATCATGCTTTTTAAGCTCCACTATTTTTTCTAGAAGCCGAGTGATACCTTTAACTTGTGAGAATGCCTCATTAAACTACACGTCATATATATATATAGCTGACCATCAAATAACTGTAAGTTTAGTGGAGTAAAATCACATGGGTAAAACTTTGCAAGCTCAATCAACTTTTCTTTATCAAAACAACTTAATTGGTTACTAGGATCGAGGCATGAAACAAAAGAAGTAATTCAATATTTACTTCATTAAATCAGTAATTTAACTCATAGAACATCCAATCAATCACAGTATTATAAATCTCAACCCGAAAATGATGATAATTTGTAATGTCTTGTGCAGTGTGTCTTGATCTCCATGTTGGATAAAATTTGTCATTCATGTTTGGAACATCTATATTTTGTTTTTCGCAAAAAGATGATACTTCAATGATCAATGTCTCCCAATTAATATCAATATTTCTCATATTGAATAATAAATGTTTTGAGTGATAAAGCCATAGTATCAGAAACATGGGTAAAACCAAACAATCTTTCAATAATCTTATTCTATCCACATATCTCAAAACAATAAACATTTGTTCTTTATTTGAGATATCACAAGATTAATCAACTAAGATTGTAAAACAATCTTGTCCAATATCCTTAATTATCGCACATGTTGTAGCACTAACAATTGCAAGAACAATATCTTTTTGTATTTTTGGAGCTGTTAACTGACAATTAATCTGAGTGTTTTCCAAGACTATTGCTTTGACATCAGTGTTATTTGACGCGAAAAACTCCAAAAGCTCCAAGAAAAAAAATTCTTTGTTTGTCGACCCATCAAACTCATCATGGCCACGAAAAGATATTCCTTGTCGCAATAGAAAACAAGCACACTCGATGCAGACGTTTAAACGTGCACGATATTCAACAACTTGAGTTTCTTCTTATTTAGTAAAAACTATTTGAATGCTCTGTATTTTATTCATCAAATATTCACATAATTTTTTGAGGCATTATGATCACTATCATGCTTGCCAATATGTTTTTCAAGAATAGTCTAATCCTTCCAATATCTAAATCCACGAGTAACAAAAGTTGGATCACAAACCTTTTGTGGAAAGACATAACAATACAGGCAAAAAGTAGCACCTTTATTTTGACTGTACTCCAACCAACCCTTAAATTCAAGAAACCAATTTTTGTTGAATCGCCGAGCTTTTGTTTCGAATTCAGTAAGGGGGGAATTCTCTAATTGTGGTTAACAATGGCCTCTTTGTAGATAATACCTTCTAATTTTATCTTGATCATTGACATCAAAACTCAAAATTGGTTGTCTTAACCTAGGATCTGAAGGAAGTTCCTCAACACAATTAAGTCGGTGTCTCTTACTACATGAGGATGAAGATGACTCTTCAATTTTTTGTGTTTCTTGACTATGTTGAACAACTTTTGAAAAAGAATTCTCCATAACCTATTGATCGTAAAATGAAGAGGGCAAACCGATTAAAAATCAAGCCATCAAGATTAAAGTCCTACTGAATAACTGAAATCAATTCCTATTTCTTATAAGAATAACAAAAAAACTCAAAAGCTCAAAAGCAAAAAGTTAGGGTTCTGATCCATCACTTAAAGGGTTATAAAAATGCTAAAAGGTAGAGTTCTGATTTCTTCTATAATGTATCAAAAACTCAAAAGCTAGAGTTCTGATCCATCACTTAAAGGGCTATAAAAATGCTAAAAATTAGAGTTCTGATTCCTTCTATATTGTATCAAAAACTCAAAAGCTAAAAGTTAACATCTCTGGATATTAGAGCATATTAGAGTTAACATCTCACTCCCATTATTCAATTAAGAAAAAAATTTTATATATTAGAGACCAAAGATCGTTTAGGATCGAAACAACTTTAGCACTAATTAAATTTGTTTACACTATAGATCATGGTATCAAAGCCCTAAATCACTTAGCAGGAAGCCATAAGAATATTGGAGATTTTGAACCTTGGAGGAATAGCTGCTTGAAGACACAAGACTTGAAGTAGAACTGTAGAACTGTAGAGTGCAGAAGGCTAGAAGCAGAGTTGCAGGAAAACGCGCAGCTGTCCGTCGATTGTTCGTCGCCGTCGAGCCATCGCCCGTGGCAGAAGAACGGAGATTGCGAGTTCTGGTAGTCGTCTTCGTGGAGTTCGACGAATGGATTAGGGCACGGGGCACCGATACGATGGGAAGCCGGTGAGCGGAAGAGGGTTTTTTACGCGAATAAATTTCTGGGGATATTAACAGGGGCGGACCACTGTGATTTACGCGAAATTTTTAATCCAGCCACATGCCCGGGTATGCCTTCACGGTGGGTCCGCCCCAAGATGAGATCAGAAATCATAGTTGGAAAAAAATGGAAAAATCAAGGTAATGATTCGTGAAGAAGATATCAATAAAGCAATTGGAAATGAAAGAAAGTGAAATCGTCATTGCATAGAGACGAACTAAAGATTCACCAATATTGAAGTAAGCAACTAAATGCTTGTGCGATGATTCAATTTCACGACAACTGCAATCTGGAAGAAGAAAAAATGACAGTGATAAATGAGTTAATGTAAGATGGAATGAATAAGAAAAGTATGTATTAACTAAATGCATGTGTAAAGATTCAATTTCATGTCTGTTAACCAAGATTAACAGAAACTCAAGGGAACTTCGCACATCATGATACGTGAAAAAGGTATGAAAACCAAGATATTAATTGCCGAGATTTCGTTAATAGAGATGTCGGCTCTTCCAAGATTTATATGTATTTACAATTTTACATATAGATATACACATATGAACAACAACTTTAGACATAAGTCAGCATTTTGTTAATAAAAAATCAGTAGGGACATGGGATCTTCCAAGAGAAGTATGTATTTACATATAGATACGAGTCAAAGTGCATGCCCCCAGTGCGGCCGTGCGGCCCACGATGGCACTCCTCAATCACTTATAGCGATCGGTGTACAGCATGCAGTGAGAGTGTCGTCGTGCAAAGCGCGTGCACCTAAGGGAAGACGAGAACAACAAAGACGATGGCGTAATCGGGATACAGTCGCGGCCACACGGGGGGCCTCCCGTGCACTATCACTCGTATATCATGATTGTTAGCGTATTTGTTCAAGTAAAATACATGGATTGTATCAAAACAGGCTATACTTTCAACTTGCGTTATAGAAGATAATATGATTCAAAAAAATCGATCAAGAAAGCATATGCACACATTAATTAAATAAAAGTCATCGTACCTTCAAATTCATTCCATCTTGGGCGGACCTGAAATAATTAATGATGAAACACATCGATTAAATGGAAAAATAGTTTGTTAGGGACCTACTCGGAGAGTCGAAGGTCGTCGGAGGAGTGGACGGAGGTGGAGATGACAGTGGCAGAGATACTACGGAGTCTTGACCGCAGATGTCTAAGCGGAGCGTGCTCAAGAGAGAGAGCTTCCAAGATCTCTTTAGGGTTTAAGAAAATAGACTTTCTTCAGTCATGTCAATACAAGACTCATTGGGTCCTTTAAATAGGACTTACAATCGACACAAAAAAGGAAAGAACGCCAAAGGAAATAACAACAGACATGGACATGCGACTAAAAATGACACTTTATAAAGACACGACATAAATAACGGCAACATACAAGGACGCGACTCTAAGATAGAATAAATGCATATTAGGAAATAATTAATAATAAATAACGCGATAAAAAGACCCGTAACATCTCCTCCGTCCTTCAAATCGAGCTTTTCCTCAAGCTAATTGTTTGTTTTAAAGCACTAATCAAGCTTTTCTTAAATAACGCGATAATTAATAAGAAATCGATAATTGTTTGTTTTAACAGTTGGAATTTCACAGAGAATTGTATAATAATATGGACAGACAAATCAAAAGGAGATGACTTAGAAAAGACAACATAAATTAATAACATAGCTAATAATCAATTGTAGACAAAATAACAGTCATAAGGGGTTCATTCACATTGTTTTTGGACTGAGATTTCATAGCAGGTCTTTGTTTTAGATTGAAGAAAATGGTAACTGCATGAAAGAAAATGATTCCAGGAAACTCATAATAAAAATAATACCTAAAAATGTCACAACATATATTTGTTTTAGATTTTTGGTTTATTATGAGATTTCACAAACTCATAATAAAAGAAGCGATGACTACGGGCATTATTCGAGAGGATCCGAAAGCACAGTTTGGATTTTAGTTTGAAATGGTAAGTTGAGAGGATCGGAAAGCACCATTTGAGCATGGCATGTAGGAGCATGTTGTATTTTTTTTATGTATGTACGCAGCAGAATGTGTGGGACGATACCAGCGGAGGTGAAGGTTTAGGGCATTGTTACGGAGGGTATGAACAGCAAATGTAGGGAAGAGGTATCTTACGGAGTAGCTTGAGCGAGAAGAAGTGGAGATGTCGGAGGTCGTTTGTTGAAAATGGTTGAGAATCCAAGGTTCCCTGTTTGTGGTGAAGCCGCAGGTTAGCGTGACCGCGGATGATAGCAGAGAAAGTGAAGTAGAGATTCCCAGCGGTGAGTGAGAGAACATTAGGGCGTACCTTTGGGAGTTTCGATGGAGATTTAGGGATGGTTGGAGGAGGCTCCCTGCGAAATATTGGAATGCCGGCGAGGAGGAGGATTGTTTCTAGCCCTCAGAAAGCCGCTCGTCCTCAGGTAGGCGCTGAATTTCGCGAGAGGAGGAGGGTGTGCGGGATATGCGAGGGTTGTCCGAGCGCGAAGAAGCGCCGGCGAGCGGGCAGGTGATGGGGGGAATGCAGAGCGGCGCCGTGGAGAAGAATCTGAAACCCGCGAGAATGCCGCGCCCTAAGGATTACGAGGTTTTTTAAGGCGAAATTTTTGAATCCCATCGGCGAGGCGAAATTTTTGAAACCAGTCTCCGTTTTCAAATCTACGTCCGACACTATCGAAATCTCATAAAACTCATCTTTTTTTGCTTTTTTTCTCTTAAGCGTGCGTGCCTATCATTTTTGATCTCCTCAGAGTTCATTTCTGATCTCTCAGAAGATCATTTTTGATCTCCAGGAGATTATTTATGATCTCCTAGGAGATCAAAAAAAATTCAAAAAATTTTGAATCAAAATGATCTCTCGGGAGATCAAAAATGATCTCCCGATCAAAATAATCTATGATCTCCCGGGAGATCAAAAAACTTCTCAAAAATTTCTGAATCAAAAGGATTGATCTCACTTTTTGATCTCCCGGGAGATCAAAAAGATTGATCTCCTGGGATCAAAATAATCTCCTAACGTGGACTTGGCTTTGATAAATTTTTGATCTCCTGGGAGATCAGAAATGATCTCCTGCGAGATCAGAAATGATCTCCTGGGAGATAGGCGCGCTCTTAAGAGAAGAAAAAAAGCTAGTTTTATGAGATTTCGATACGTGCCGCGCTCTGCTTTAATCCGGACCTAGATTTGGAAACGGAGCCCGGTTCCAAAAATTTCGCCATCGACGGACTCTGATTCGCTCCACTGCCTGAAGTCGTGAACGGGTTCATCAATCCCGATAGATTTTTAGATTTGATCGTTTAATATCCCCAGAGCAATCAGACTTCTAAGATGCATTTTGTAATAATAAGGTCATGACATTGCTCTAAAAGGCCAAAATGGACCTAAGAACCAAGGTGAATAGGTAAAAATCATCTTGGTGTGCAAATAGTCAAATTGAGTCCAAGGCTTAAGACTTGATATTTATCTTCTAAATGACAAATTGACCTAGCACAACCCTTCCTAAAACACCAAGGGGAGTATATGAGACCTAAATGAGTCAAGGTGCACCTTCAATTTTTGAGGATTAGGGTTAAATCACCAAAATACCCAAATTGCCCCTATAAGCCATTAGGTGCAATTAAGCCCCATATGACCCCACCATGACTTAATTCCTCTTGGAATAGGTCCATAGGGTCTAAGACATCAATGTGGGTCAGCCACATTGGTTGGGGAGAACTTGGGTCAAGCCCAAACTCAAAATTCTCAAATTGGCATATTTGGGTCAAGTGAGCTCAAACTCAAACCTATTGGACTTAACCCAACCCAAGAGCCCATATGCAAGCCCACAACTCCCTTGGACTGGTGTGGATTCTGAAATTGAAAGAGAAAGGTATGCCCAAGGGTAGAGTTGGAATGTTTCCTAAAAATCCACATAGGCAAACCATGAATTCATGAATTAAGCTCCACATGGTGTCAATCCCATGAATCCTGATCTTCTCTCAGCCCACCCAAGAAATCCCCAGCAGAAAATTGGTGAGGTGGCAGCTGGTGGAAGGGGGGAGAAGAGAATTTCAAAGGAGGTGGTCGGCCACTTTAATGGCAACCCCTCAACCAATGCATTTTGGTTTGAAATTTTCCCTCCTGTGGCCAGCAATTTAGGAGAGCAGAAATTTCCTGTTGAGTTGGAGTTGTAGCAGTGGCTGTTGAGGGAGGTGCCACCCTTGGTGAAATCGCCAATAATGGTTGCACTGGATATAGCCTCCCCCGACCCTGTTTAGTCCCCCCATTAGCTTCAGAAGGTGCCAAGGAGGAGAAGTCCCGTGATTTCAGAGGGAGACAAACTCTGAGGAGGAAGATCGAGCAAGGAGATGGAGTTTGGATTCGGCCATGGCAAGTGCAGAAATTCCCTTCCCCAGGCTCGATTCAAGGCAAGATTCCTCCCCCTCTCCACCTGTGCTAGTCATCCCTTCTTCTCTTTTCGATCTTAGCTGAGTAATGCCGAGTGTGTCATTTCCCCGATCGGGCTCCAAAGCCCCTCCAAATCCCCTCCCCATTTTCCCTACAGGCCACCTCCAGCCAAGATATCACCTCCAATCGACGGCCAAACCTCGGTCAGAGGTGATGACGTCGGTCGTTAGGTCGGAGACCACCGGGGGTGGCCGGAAATCGGCTCGAAAGTGTGCCCATGACGAACAAACCCCAGCCATTGGCGTAGTGGGGAAGACCACCGGGGGTGGCTTTCGGATCGTGCGATATGGCTACCCGCACACCTAGTGATTAATTAGGAAATAAATATGTGATTTGTCACATATTATACAACCACCTTAGAAATTTATTTAAAAATATCTCCTCACATTTTCTGAGAAAACTTTGAACATCAATATTGTAGCCCTTGGACTCTAGTATTTTTAGAAATTTAGTTCACACCAATCAGAGCATTGTAGCTCTCTCAGCTCCATTTTTGGTGTGGCTGGTCTTAGAGAGGATTAGGAATTGAAATTGTAATATCTTTCAAATGACAACCCCAATGATGCTGAAATTTGAACCATGCATGTATAACCCCTAGAACTACCTTGTGTTAAAAATTCAGATTTTAGGGGAAAGTTTTTCTGTAGTTTTATCCATTATTGATTTATCAAATTAATGTGATTTAGGGAGCTAGACACCTCAAGTTGACCCCAAATTTTGGTGGCACGCTTGTCTTGTCATCATTTAGTCCTGGTAAAAATTTGGGAGCAAATATACTACTGCATGTTGGGTATTTACACTTGCATGTCTCTACCCAAGGGGTATTATGGGGTGCCAATAGCCAAAAGTATTATTTTGTGTATTCAGCACATATGGCTAAGTCTTCGCTCCTGAGATTTTGACCACACCCTCTCCATGGTATAACATATTACCTCAGAGAAATTTAGGATTTTTGGGACCAAAATTCTTGGGTATATGACTAAAATGAATTATGTCACACTTCTTATTTTATGAAATGTTTATGGTGAAAAACGCTTGGAAAATTATAAAACTCTGGGTAGGGAGTTTTTAGATCATTTATTGTGTTATGGTGATTTTCTCAAAAAATTTAGAAGTCATAAACTAGTACTTGAGGTGTAAAGCTCATTCTCACACCCTTTATATTAAATGAAAATTTGGGTTATAGATCCCTGAAAAATTATGAAATTTAGGATTTGTTGTTTGTAGGTCATTAATGTGTCATAGTAATTTTCTCATAATTTTTAGAAGTCACAAACAAGTACTTGATGTGTAAAGTCATATTTTCACATCCTTTACATTAAATGGAGACTAAGGTTATAACTTCAATGAAAATTTATGAAATTTTGGAATTTATGTTTTTATGCCATTATAGTGTCATAGTAATTTTCTCAGAATTTCTGGAAGTCATGATTAGGTTGCGAGCGGTTCGGTTTGTGTCGGTTTGGACCCAAACCGAAACCGAACCGATATGCCTCAGGTTTTCGGTTTGTCCAAACCGACCCGAACCGAACCCGATCGGTTCGGTTCAAAGTCGGCTCGATTTTTTGTCGATTTTGGCGGTTCGGTGTCGGTTTTTTACGAGCTAACTAACGACGCATTCAATACAGTATTGACATACTATTCAATACACCAAACACTATTCTTAAAATAAGCAAGCAACAACATGTAATTACGACTAAATTAATTCAACATGCATGTTAATTGTTTACTGTTTAGATATATTTATTATAGTTAAAACATCCCCGGCTCCTCCAAACAAAATGATGGATAAACAAACATTAAAAACTCGGCATATTTATATTCAAATGAAACTTTAATCATGTCAATGACATAATTATAGAGGAAAAACGGGCTTTTAAAAATCTCCAGAATTCAAAATATTTAATGTTCATGGGGGTAGAGCCATGGATTAGTATTGCTCCAGGTTCCTTGTAGTATTTGCGTGACACTGAAGTGGTGAAGTCTGAACGGTGAACTGTGAACCTGCGTGAACCGAATCAAGGTTGAATCTTATTACCATATATAATTGATAATCTAAAAAACAAAAACTAACACATACTTTATAATTATTATAAAACAGAGGCTAACATATACATAATTTATAATAATTACAATATCAGTCGGTAACGTCGGTTCGGTCCGGTTTGGTCGGGTTTTACAACTTGAAAACCGACCCGAGCCGATATGACTTCGGTTTTTACAAGGTCCAAACCGAACCGACACCGGACCGGGCGGCTCGATTTCACAATCGGTGCGGTTCGGTCGGTCCGGTCGGTTTTGTCGGTTTTCGGTTTTCGCTCCTCACCCTTAGTCATGAAATAGTACTTGATGAGTAAAGTCCTATTTTCACCTTCTTTATATTAAATAAAAATTTGGGTTATAGATTCCCTGAAAAATTATGAAATTTAAGATTTGATGTTTTTAGGTCATTAAGGTACCATAGTAATTTTCTCAGAATTTTAGAAGTCATAAACAAGTACTTGATGTGTAAAGTCCTATTTTCACATCCTTTATATTAATGAAATTTTGGGTTATAGATTCCCTGGAAAATTAGAAAATTCTGGAATTAATATTTTTATGTCATTATAGTGTCATAGTAATATTCTCAGAATTTTTGGAAGTCTTAAACCTATACTTGATGTGTAAAGTCATATTTCACATCCTTTACATTAAATGGAGATTAGGGTTATAACTTCATTGGAAAATTACGAAATTTAGGATTTGATGTTTTTAGATCATTATTGTGCTATGGTAATTTTCTCAGAATTTTTGAAAGTCTTGAACCTATACTTGTTGTGTAAAGTCCTATTTATACACCTTTTATATTAAATGGAGATTGGGATTATAACTTCATTGAAAAATTATGAATCTTAGGATTTGATGTTTTTAGATCATTGTTGTGCTATAATAACTTTCTCAGAATTTTTGGAAGTCTTGAACTAGTACTTGATGTGTAAAATCCTAATTGTGCACCCATTTATATTAAATAGATATTATGGTCATAAACTCTCTGAAAAAATTATGTAATTATGGGAATCTTAATTACTATCTCTGGGAATTCTTATTAGCCAGACTTAACTTACTGTTAGAGTACTTCCTTTGTAATTTAGGTTAAGACAATTGGATAATTGATTTTAAATAGAAGTCAATTTAAATTGATTTTAAATAGAAGTCAATTTAAATAGAAATAAGTCAAAACTCTGGTCAACCCCTAATTTACTCATTATGAACCTTTGGTAAAAATTGGAACTCATTTGGACATGATAGGGCCAAGATTGCATCATAGGAGTCAAACCTAGTTCAATTCCTTCTTGGTCTGCGGATAGTAAAAACTGAAGTATTTGACTTAGACCTCCTACTGATCCCCACACACTCAAGTATTAATTCATGAATCATTGTGTGCATTATAGAGAGTGATTAGTGGTCATTCCAATTTTGTGACAACACATAATGTAGAGTTGGGGTGCGTTTAGTAATTCATTGATTCGGGGTTTACGATGATATGATGAGAGGACGGAACCATAGCAAGTAAGAGTGTGATGGTATAAGGATTGAAAATTTCACCTGTAATTGAGAGATAACCCGATGAAATAGTCGGCCCCTAGGAGTGGTAGAGTTTAGGTGTTCAATTGAACACCGACGCTCGTCAGTTCGAGTCAAATGTTAATACATCCTAAGATTTAGAGCAATTGGAGAGCAAATAGGTATATAAGAATGGGTAGTCACTAATAAGAGTAAATATCCTGGAAAGGGGAATTTGGGCTTCAACCACCATCGTATTCCCTAGTACCGTTGCGAGCCCTTCACCGGGTAGTCCACGGGAAGTCCAAGATTCACTCCAAGCTTCTAAGATCAATTAGCAATAGACAAGAGTAGTAAAATATGAGAACTTGAAATATAATCCCCCTCCCAAATTTGGGATGGAATGAAATAAGGAATAGGATAGTCCTGCGAGCGGTAGGCTCGAGATATAATAAGGACTAGTATAGTCCTGCGAGCGGCAGTCTCGAGATATAAGAAAGGACTAGGATAGTCCTGCGAGCGGTAGGCTCGGATATAAGGAAGAACTAGGATAGTCCTGCGAGCGGTAGACTCGAGATATAAGAAAGGACTAGGATAGTCCTGCGAGCGGTAGACTCGAGATATAAGGAAAGACTAGGATAGCCCTGCGAGCGGTAGGCTCGAGATATAAGGAAGGACTAGGATAGCCCTGCGAGCGGTTGGCTCGATTTTTATAAATGTTGGTTTAGAATTGCGAGTTGGAGGCTCGGCGGTAAGAGATAATACATATTTGCATATGCATAAGATGTGGTGGGTCTTCGGTTCTGGCTTAGTCGTCACACCGACAGCAGTTCGTTGACTCGGCAGTGCTAGTGGTTTAAAGAGGGGCCAGGTTGTTTTACTGCGCGTCTGACGGGACGGATTCCCTAAACCCTTCCTGGCCAAATCTAGTAAGAGTACGCAGGAGCTCGTGAGTATCGGGTACCGGTATCACAACGTACGCTAGAGCCTAGGTCTGGTAGTGTGACTTACCCACCTAGGTGAGGAGACGCCCGCTCCTCTGCCACCGTTTGACCACGACGGGAGGTGCCCGAGAGGTTAGCTACCTCCAAAAAGTGGGAACTAAAGGTCTATACGTACAGAGTCGTTTGCGTGAGTTGCACCATTGCATTACATTGCATATCATAGCATAGCATTCTTGCATAAAACAGAGACCTCATCATATAAATTAGTATGAGCTCTTTTATACGATGAGTTACCTTAGTGTCAGATCCCTTAGCTTATGTGCTTTTGTGTGTGCATATAAGTTAATGTTACGTTTATAGCTGCTCTTTATTTATTATACCTGCTCCTTTTACTTGTATTGTCTTTTATTTGTTGCTGATATACTATACTCTGCTAGCATTGAATTGTTATCATTAATTGTTTAGTATTTATATACCTTGCTAGTCTAGTCACTTGTCACCTGCTTGATTCATTTTCTCTTGATGTCCTCCGCTTCCTCCTCCCGCACTGTGCCTAAGAGTCGCGGGTGGAGGCGGTGAGGAATATGCTGAGTCTTATAGACTAACGGTCGGTGGACCTCATTTTAGGGATGGTGTGTCAGAACAGCAGGACCCCGTTCAGGTGACAGGTCAGGAGGACAGGATGAAACAGAGCAACCACTACCCGTTATTGCAGTAGCAGCTACATGCACGTGATGACACGAGTTCGACGTCTTCCGCATATATGTAGAGACGAGCAACTTTTGTAGTAAGGATGTTGATGTACTGGGCATACGCCCTTATCCTTGTAAGTACTTTCTCATCGTGGACATTTGTATTATGATAATTATATAATGTGATTTTGTGGACTTATGTCATTTATTACTTCAATTACTGTGATTATGGTTTGCCTAGATGATGATGAATAGCCGGCAGGATCGGAGTATTGTCGCGACGACCATTGGGTGTAATGGTGTCGCCGCAAGGCGGCGGTTCTGGGCGGTAAGACCCAGGGAAAGAATGCAAAAAAGAGGGTCTTACAGATCGTCTCCCTTCGATGTTGCACGCGGCACACGAACAGCAATCCCGGACAGGGATTTCAAAACACCGATCGGACGCAAGAATTTCCCGTTCTTAAGAGCGCATATGAGCTCAATCGTCGACTGGGTTATATCATAATTGCGTACATTTATATCATAACTGCATACGAATACGATGGTCGACTGGGTAATATCATAAGTGCATATATTTATACTAACTAGCAGTCATGCACGGGGGACCCCCATGCAGAGCGATAACATTCGGCGGGTGCGATGACATTTGGAGGGGGAGACGACATTGGTCATGAGCGACAATATTTGTCGTGGGCGGTAACATTCGGAGGGGGAGGCGACATTCGGTGGGGGTGGCGACATTCGGCGGGAGAGGTGATATTCGGTGGAGTGCGGCGACATTCGGTAGGGGGAGGCGACATTCAGCGAGGGTGACGACATTCAGCGAGGGCGGCGTCATTGGTCGGGGGCGACGTCATTGGTCGTGGGCGCCCACAGGTAGGCGTTGCCTTAGTTTCGCGAGAGGAGGAGGGGTGCGGGCAAGCATGGGCATAAGGCTAAGCAGGCCCAGCCGGAATCGGGCTTTTTAAAAAAGCCTCGGCCCGAACCTGGTTTTTGCCAGACCCGGGCCAGGCTCAGGCCTCCTCCTTAGAAGGAGGCATGTCTAGGCCTTGCAGGCCGGGCCCGCCTAAATAAAATATTTAAATTATTTTTTTATTTATAATTTTATATATAATTCTATATAATATTATTTATCACAAATTTCTTATACTCACAAAACAAGAAGAAGAAAAAACTTTATTATTTATACAAAAATTAATTACAATAATATCCAAAATTCGATAATAAAATATAATTACAAGAAATTTTTTAACTATTGAATTTTTTAAAAATTATATATTAGTTGCACTTTAAAAAAATACAATACTATCACAAATCGGCGTGCTTATAACATTACTCTACAATAATGAAATCAAAATGATCTATTTGGGAAATCAAAATTGTTGAACCCGGAAACCACGATTCAACGAGGAGTTTGGACCAAGGGTATAATCTGCACTTAATTCTCCTAAGCTAGTTCACTAGGTCAGTCGTTCTGGACAAGGATCCTCCCTCTTTAAATTGGAAACTAAAATAGGCCCTCGAGCTGCAGCGAGGAAGTCCCGTCATACACCCGAAAGATCTTAGAGAGCTTCCCCTCCCAAGCCAAATGTTGAGCTAGGCACCTTGGAGAGCGTTAGAGAATTCCTGATCGCCCACCCGAAAACCACGGTGAGCAGCAAGACAGAACTCTCTTGTTAACCAAAATAAGCCAAAGGAGAGAGAAACAAATGAGAACTCTTCTTCAAAGGTGCTCTTGAGGGTCTATTTATAGTTTTCTAGAAATGGCCTGCAGATAGCGAGATCCCGTCTTTTGTCTTACTAAACGCAATCCAAATTGATCTGTCAACAGCGGAATCCTGCTGTTTGGAAAGGCCAATTTTGCAGGTCATTTCCCCAAGCTGCAAATACAAGCTGCACACAATCCCCGTTCTTACGAGCTTGCCCCAAGCTTGGAAAGATAGTCCAACCCTAGTATTTTGGCGAGTGCTGATGTTCGTATTGGGGAATAATTCTACGGGGCCCACTGATGCCTATATATAAGCCCCCCTATGGGAGGTAATAGGTTCAACTACTCGATCTTCTCCTTCTCATTCTACCTTGACTTCCTCCTTCCTTTAGAAATCATCATGCAGCCATGCAAAGACGTTCTCGCTCGACTAGCTGCATTCAAGAAAAGAAGCGAGGAGGCTACTGCTGGCCTGATGGCCATTGATACGGAACATGCTTCGTCGAGTCTGGATCGGCGAAAGGTGAGAAAAACCATCAAGAAGGCCCAGCCCGCGCTTTTCGAGAAAGTGGTGACCCCGTCGGCGCCGCAGCAACCCGACTTCAGCCTGGGATTGAGTTCGTCCCTTCAGGTGTGAGCTCACCTTTTCTCGTTCCCTCAGTCTTGACTTGTATTGTATCAGATAGATCATCTCTATTCTTGGAAATTATGATGTTATTTTTCTTGCAAGATACAATATTTAAAAAATAACTAGAAAATAGAATGATAAAAAAAACTTGACATTTAAACTTGTGAAAGTGCAAGAGTTAGTATTCGTTTGGCATGACGGTGATGGTTGTGAATGTGGTGGTTACGAATTGTCATTCGTTTGGTGTAATGTTTTTGCTCCGTTGATTTTGGACAAAAGTCATCATCAGGAATATGCGTTTGACACAACTGCTATGACTGCCAGCATGAAAAAAATTAACATAAAAATGAATGCATTTCCTTATGTGAGGTTGAGCGTTCATGAAGAATGATTCGTAATCACCAAATTCACAACAGACACCGTCGGGTCAAGCATACCCTTAAGAGAAAATAAAAAGAGCATTGTTAATAGCACACTTCATCTCGCTAATAGCAACCCTGCGATAGTAGCACCTCGCAAAATTCTATTCCACACTTATTGGCTATTAGCACACCACCCAAAAATGGAAAAAAAATATTTGACATACTTTTCAAAACACTACAAAAACACATTCACACATTAAATAGTATGGAGAAAAGTTACATCATATTATATTTCCTACAATTGGATCGAAAGTATAGATCAAAACTCCACAAAATGATCAAAAAATTCATGTTGAAGCAACCTACAAAAAAATAAGTGTACTATTAGCCTCTACAAATATAGCTAAATGGAAATTAAACAAGTATACCTTTTTTTCCATCATTGTTGTGCATTATCTTTGATTATGAGACTTCATATATTATGAATTCATCCTTTAAAAAAATAGATAATGATTGTAAAATGTAAGCTTGTAGAAGTGAAGTAAGATAATGGTTTACCTTAGATCATGGATCAAATACACTGATAATTTGCTTCATAACATTCTTGGTAGCGGGAACTCTAATACGTGAGATATATGGCAAGTCCCTTGTCTCGACTATAGCCCTATCACAACCAAGAAATACTCTAGGCCTTGATCCAAACACAAGCATACCTTAAAAAGCCGAATGAAGGAGAATCAGAGGAGATCCAGATGCTGTCAGCATTTCGGAGTCCAAATAATGGACATCGCGCGCGATAACTGAAATTAGGGCAACAAAACTCAGGTTAATAGAACCTCTGGTTCAGCAAATTAGGGCTAATTAGGAAGAAAATAACAAGTGAAACATACCGGAGGAAGGAAACTAATCACCGGATGAAGGAGAAGCACATCAGCGAAGATGAAGGAACCCAGATCTGCGCGAGAAAACCAGGCGCCGTCGGGTGAAAAATCTGGAAAAAAAGGGGGAAGAAATACTCCCGCCGCCGACCTGCGTGAGAGAAGCGGGGAAGAAGACGCCGAGTGCGAAATCTGGAGCGACGGGTGCGAAATCTGGAGCGACGGGTGCGAAATCTGGAGCGACTGGGAGAAGACGGGTGCGAAATCTGGAGCGGCGGGGAAGAAGACGCCTCTGAACCCTATCGCAGACCTGCAGCTTTTGATTTCTTGAGAAAATAATAGAGGGGTGCGACTATACCTGTAGATTAGGAGGTTTATTTCTTATTTGAACGCGGCGCTAATAGCACAATGAGGTGTGTTATTAACAATGCTCAATAAAAATAGAAGAATGTGAATCATGTGATGGATTCTTAATACATATAGCATAAATATAATTTAAAAATAATACTACTGTTCTATTCTAAAAATAAATTGCTTATATTATTATTATTTTGCTCTCATTCTTAATATAGATTGCACTTATGACATCATCTAAAGAATAATTTATTGGAGGAGAAATATTTACAGAGAAGAAAATGTAATTTGATTATTGAAAAATTCGAGTATCAAAATAACTAGGATTGTCCGTCATATTATATTTATAATAGAACAAAGAAAAGATAAAAATAAATAAAATGAAATAAAAATGGGGTTGTTAAAGGCACCGCAGTTTTGGCTGGTCGCGCCTGAATTTCTCCTAATTTAATTTTAAAATTACTCCCCCCAAAAATACTAATGGCGCCGCACTAACTCGCACCGCACTAGCGTGAAATTTGAGTTTATTGCGACGACCTCAGACTCGCCGAATCCATTTGTACAACCATGTATTTGGCGAGTCGACCCACAAGTATCGGCGAGTGCACCTAAGTTGAAGTGAGTGTAGCTCCAAGTGAAATACAACACTCGCTCGAGTGCTTGGACTAAGGGGTGAGTCCCATGACTCATAAGGGGCTCACCGGTCCTAGGAAAGGAGGCAGGAACCATGCACCATTGTGATAATATTTATCCCCTGGCAGTAAGGGCGAGCGAGTACGAGTGTCCAACTCGGTAAGAGTATTAGACTCCCTCGGCGAGTGCACCAAGGGAAAGCACTCGCCAAGTATTTTTGTGGTCTGCCTCTAGTAATTTCAAATAGCAGGTTTTTGCTATCCACATACCATTTGGGGTTGCGGTTAGGAGAAACCAAAAGGCGGAGGCCGTTATCCGCAGACCATTTTTAGAATCCTATAAATAGACCCTCATATGTACCTTGGAAGAGAAACTGATTTCTGATTTCTAGAGAGAGCTTCTTCTTTCCTGCTCTCTGGTTTTCTTAGGTGTTGAGCTCATTTTTGGTTTGTGAGGGGAATATCCTTAGATCTTTCGTTTTGTGGCGGGACCTCCTCGCTGTGGCTCAGGGGTCTGTTTGGAGGATAAGGTTGCCTTGCTAGTGCCCTTGGTTCTGAGTGTCCAATCGTTAGTTCTCGCTCGTTAGAAGTAAGGGCGAGCAACACCCTTCTTGGGATCCGAACTCTGTGAATCGAGTTCTCGGTTCCAACACCATCGTTTGTCGGAGAAAGGGACTGAGCATGTAGGGCTCGAGGCTGGTAAGGATGTTGGCGAGAGACTCAACAAAGTATCGCCTCTGCGTATGGAGATCTGCCCGACAAGGATGTCTGCTACTTTGTAATTCTCGTGCTGCACCGCCTTTGAGCATGTCGTTGAGGGCGTGGATTGGACGGATGCCGACCTCCTGCGTATCCACCATCACCACCGGGTTCTTAACTGCAACCAAGTGAAGATTTAATATTTGGTCTTTCCTCTCCAAGTAGCAGCTTTTGCACCTAAGCTTCCTCACGCAACTCATTTGCCCTAGACAAAAGCATCTAGCTTCTTTATTTTCTTTCTGCAACAGAGTTCTTGCACCGACACCTCAACTCCTCATTCCCGTGGAGTTATGATTTCTTCATTGTTTCAGAAGTGTGGAGGGGAAGTGGCTGGAGATGGGGGCGTTGTTGGAGGAGAGTACGTGTTTGATGTGCAGGAACACCTAAGGTGGAAGTTGGGCCAAGGGAAACCAGTCACAAACTAAGGTTTCCACCATCCATGACCATCATCTCATGGAATTCAAGTTGGGGTGCATTTAACACTACTGTGGTGCAATTAACAATTTTATATGCTTTTGACAAAACATGAGAAAATGCAGTGCCTTTAACAAAGTGGTGCGACTAGCCAAAAGTACGGTGTCTTTAACAATTCTCAATAAAAAAAGTGATATAGTTCCCCAAAATGGGCTCGCTCAAACTGAAGATTTTTCGCCACAACCTCGACCGACTTGCCGGTACAATTTCAATGGGTTCACTCTCGTGTAATTCCGAATCACTTAGATCCTCCAAATGGACACAGAAATGCATGCGTACAAACTAACCGCACCCCCATCATGGAGTCAAAGTCAACCCCATTTAGTGAGCAAGTGGGGAAGCAGGAGCAAAACCGTCGCGCAGCAACCACCCTCTGGCGCCCATCGCTAAACCAAAACATGCAGCACCCCCTTGAGGGGTGCAGCCAAGGCCGACGGCACCCCTCCCTTTTTTTGAGGGGGGAGGGGGGCGTACGAAGCTGCACCCCCCTCAAGGGGTGTGACCGCCCGCTTTGGGGAGTGCGGCTAAAGCCACACCTCCCGCCCCTTTAGGGGTGCGACCAAGGGAGCACCCCCGTTAGTGGGATGCATTCTCCCTCTTATGGTCGCACCTCCCCGACATCGCTCGACTACATTTTTGGGTCTCCATGCTCACTGAGCGACAGAACGATTCCGTGTTTACTACGCGCCCAGAACGCTTCCGCGTTCACCGCGCGCTCAGAATGCTTTCGTGGTTCACCATGCGCTCAGAATGCCTTCACATTCCCGACGCACGGGACAGAACCTTCTTGATTTCTCATATTGCAGGTCTTGTTCATTGCATTCATCGCCATCAATAAAGCTGTCCGAACTGCCCGGAGGGAAAAACCGGCATATACAAAAAATGGTGATCTGTGCGCTCCAAATTTGCAAACGTGATTCGCCTGTCAGGTGGTTACGACGACAAAATTACCGGGCTACCTCTGCCCAAGGATATAAAAGGAGCCCAGATCCTTCATTTAAAGGGACTTTGCCTTTAGCGCCCGAGAGAGCTCATTTGAAGATCATTCAGAGTTCCCCTTTATCTTTCGAAGAATCATTCGAAGATCTCCTTCGGCCTTCGAAGATCTCCTTTGAAGGCGACTCGAAGATCTCTCTTTGGCTCTTGGAGATCTCTCCACTCTTAGAGACTTCTCTCTCTCTCTATTTCTTCTTTGCACCCCCGGCAATGAGCGGTGTCATGTCACTCTCTTGCATTCTAAAGTTTTAACCCCAAAAAGATAGTGAATTTGGTTTGCACTGATCAAGCCCCATGGTTTTTCACTCTTTTCGGGTTTTCCACGTAAAATGTCTTCTTGTCCACTGTCTCACTTTTCTTTAACTGATTGCGCGCTCTGCTCACTTTAGAGCAGAGGCGGTCCAATTCGACCGGTCTAACGAGAGCGTCAAGCAACCCGCGACAGTTTGATGATGTCTGTGGGAACAAGCATTCCCGACTAGCTCTGAAAGCGATCTCTTCTAGAGACCGGCATTAATGGACATTCACCAGGCAATTCCGGACACGGGCAGTTCCTCCCTCCCCGCAAACTCAGGAGAGGGATTGCCCGTTGTTGCACCTGTCCTACCTCGGTGGATCGGCATGACCGGCAAGCAAGCCCCTCTAGCAATGGATCAAGTTCTTGATGATGACATACTCCGGCCGAGACAATCTGTATGAGCATGTAAACTACTTCCTGACTACAATGGAGACATTCGGGCTTCCAAACTAAATTAGCTGTAAGATCTTCCCAGCAACACTTTGCGACGACGCTCTTAACTGGTATCGGTCCTTACTAGAGGGAATGATTCAGAACTTCACCGAGCTATCCCAGTTATTCACCGGATAGCATGAAGCTCATGTATATAGTATCAGAGAAGGGGCTCAGACGAAGAAGGAGCCCGGGGAGGACGGACTTCCCCTTCAGGGCAAACGAAGCATGACAAGCACCAGGAGGGGGTCATCGTAAGATCGTACCAAAAGGATCTCCGCAGAGGGTTGGATTTTGCCTTGCACGCGAACATTGTAAATCCAACCTTTGAATTAAGAAGTGCGTTGATAAGCCACCGTATTTCGTTAAACATCTTGTTCGTGGCAACTGTGATACGACGCAAGCTCCTCGGTGAGAACCTCAAGCTCAAAGCTATCCATGCAAAACTCCCGGACGGAATAATAATACCCACCATAGGAGACATCGTCCTCCCCATCCACGTAGGTACACTTCCAGAACTGGTCCAATATGACGTCCAGTTCGTCATCGCAGAAGCCGATTCATCATATGAAGCAATATTCGGGAGCATCCTACTCGACACGCTGCGGCATGACACCTCCATGGCGGGCTGCATGACGAGTAAAGGGAAAATCCTTCAAAACTCAGTTCATTACCTCAGCGTCACAACGACCGAGGTTCCTTGGATTAGTCATGGGCCCCCGCAAAGCCCGAGTCCCAAGAAGCTTCGCACAGAGAAGAGTTGCATGACCCCAACACCGATAACATGAAGTAACCTCTCGGCATCAACCAATCCACGACAGACTTGAAACCGTGGGTCGGAAGAGGAAGGGACAATGACCGCTCACATATGTAAGACCCCCTCCCCCCTTCAGGAATCAGCAGTCCGACCGGGGAATCTTATCGTACACCACCATTTATGCACGACGCCGAAGCGACTACAAGGGGTGGTGGCATTTTCTTCTCTAACCCCTATCCTTGAACACTTTGTCGTCATGTCGTCATGCATAGGAGCATGGACGGATCTATTAAGGGGCCATGGGGGTCAATTGACCCCCTCGATTTAAAAAAAAATCCTAACCCTAAGCCCACGGCCCTGCACCCGCTACTCACTTAAACGCCCTCTGCCCTCCGTCCTTGCATCCGCTACTCGCCTACATTGTATTCATCCGGCGAATTAGCTCCGCTAGTCCGCTACTCATCCGGCGAATCGGCTCCGCACCTCCGCCAGTCCGCCTCCGCCTACTCTGGTACTCATCCAGTCATCCGCCTACTCGCCTAATCTGGTGCTCATCCCCTCATTCGCTACTCATCGGGCGAATCGCCTCCGCCTCCGCAGTCTGCACCCTCTACTCGCCTACACGCCCTATGCGGCTTTGCGCCTCTGCCTGGTACAGTGGTACGCATCTGCTACTCTCCTACAGGCTACAACCCACTCATTTTTTTTGCATAACGAATAACAGTAATTAATGTTTATTTAAATTATATATCGTGTTATGTGTTAGTATTTTCATAAATAATTTGTATGTTACTATTTTTTTGCCCCCCCCCCCCCCCCCCCTAAAAAAAATTTGGCTCCGTCCTTGCATAGGAGTGATGTTAAACGAATATCACCACATATCAACAGAGTAGGAAAGCAGTTTCCTAGTGGAAGACATCATTAACGAGTGCATTTTATAACATTTAGCGGAAGACATGATCCATAGTGGAAGATTAATTATCACAGAAACCCTTATATCCAAGACCTGTAGGAATAATATCATTCTCTCTCCGCCGCATTATACCATGTTAGTCAAAACTCCAGTACTACTGCATATATATATGAGATAGGGCACAAAAGGAGATGTGACCTAACGAATATATACCTGAAGTAGCCTGCTCTGTGTCTTCCTCCACACTTGCGTGTTGTCTCTCACTAGTACCTGTCACCTATGATAAGGACAAGTTATTAGAACCACGAATAAAATCCAATCCCTAATAGCATCAAGCATAATATAACATTTAAGGGAGAAAATATCTGGACTTATATTGGGTCGTGGCAGTCTCCCCATGACCACCGCCTACGTACTCTGTATCATCATGCATATGGTCTCAGACCCACGTAGTTCTATTAGTTTCGCAAGGATTGTCTTCTCAGACCGTCCTTCATGCAGGTTGCCTCAGAGTATAACTCGTCAGCCATCCGATTTGCACCCCAAGACACAGTTTATTCTTTTAAGAACAATTCTCGAACAATTCTCGAAGGCACAATATATTTGTAAGAATATATTTCTCGGAGGCACAATATATTCGTAAGAATATTTCTCGGAGGCACAATATATTCCCGTAGAGATATTTCTCGGAGGCACAATATATTCGTAAGAATATTTCTGGGAGGCACAATATATTCGTAAGAATATTTCTCGGAGGCATAATATATTCCCATATGCACAATTTTTTGCAGCCTGAGTACCCCAAAAACCTTCCTCGCTTCCTCGCTTCCTCGCTTGAATGCCCGTAAACACCCACATTATTCTCCCACTTCCTGATAATCTCTAAAACTCTCTCACGAGGGACTCCCCAACTGATACAAAATCAAAAATGATAATAATAAAAATATTGAATTAAAAATTTAATCTGATGATAAAAAATAAATAAATAACATTAAAACATCAATTTAAAATAAAGCATAAAATTAATGAGCCAATTTCAAATTGGACCTAAAATTAAGGGACTAAATGAGATATTTTACTAAAAAATAATTTGATAAAAAGTATAAGATTAAATATATATATGACAATATTTTATAGATTTAAGATTCTCTCTATTTGAACTCAAATGAATATTAATCCATTTCACACTGCATATAAATTCTTGCTTCATTAGACGTGTTCAGTAATTCTATATTTTTTTTCATATAACATATTTCATCCATTTGGATAAATGAAAATCATTCTTCACTATTAAAGATCTGTTTGTGGGGGTGTTCCTGGCATTCAAGGTGGCGTTACGGGCCTTTCTCCACCACATCGGGTTGTTCGTTTGGGCGGAATTGAGATCATGGAATTAGAATCGAAGGACTAGTTCCAATTTTGACGTTCGATTGCGTGCTTGAATTGAAATTCGAATTTTAAAGAATTTCGTGGAATTCATTTTAAACTAAAATCAATTATTTCCAATCTATATAAGAACTGAACAATTCCGGGGGACACGTTTTCGACTAGGGGCGTATTTTTTCACCCGGGAGAGCATTTTTTTGCCCGGGCAAGCATTTTTTGCCTGGGTAAATGTTTTTCGTCTGGGTACGTCTTTTTTCATGAGGGCGTGTTTTTGCCCGGGTGCGCACGTTTTCTCCCGGGCGCGCAAATATTCGCCCGGGCGCGCGCTTTTCGCCCGGGCGCGCGCTTTTCGCTCGGGCGCACGCTTTTCGCCCGGGCGCGCGATTTTCGCCCGGGCGCGCGTAATTCTTGGTTTGAATTTTATCTAAAAAACGAACAATAAAATGGAACAATTCCACAATATTTTTTTGTTATATTTATTGAGCTAACACTATATTTGGAATTAGACAAATTCCAATTTGAAATTGATCTCAATTTCAATATCCAATTCTAATTCTGTTCAAACGTGTTAAGGTATATTTAATATTAGGTAACGGGTTAACAACGGGTCGTCGGGGATTTAAGGTTTCGCCCTATAAATACCCCTGCTGGGGGCAACGTGGAGATCGTTCCAATTACTCGACGGTCACATGGGATGCTTCGAGCACCGTGTCATTCTCGAAATATTTTCTCTCGGTGCCCTAGCCGCCCCCTTTCTCATCCGTCTCTCGCAGTAAGTTGGCGCCGTCGCTCCCTCCCGCTCGTGTGCCTCCCTCGCGATAAGGAGGAACCACCGTCTCTCTTTCCCTCGTAATTCGCATGTGTAGTCGCCCGAGACGCAGTCGCCGCTCCTCTCCCGCCCGCCCTCGTTCTCGCGACAAGACGGCGTCGCCGTCCCTCTCCCGCACGGTCGCCTCTCGTGCACCAAGGAGATCCCGGGGCCGCTGTTCTACTCTCTCCGGCACGCTCCGCTCGCGGCAAGAAGGAGCCACCACCGCCCCATCTCCCTCTCGTTCGTATGCGGGTATCGCGGCAAGGAGGCGCCGACACCGCATCTTTCCCTCTCGTGTGCGTCTTTCTCGCACAAGCAGCAGCCAGTGGCCACCGCCGCCTCTTCTCTCGCACGAGAAGCAGTCTCCGTCGATCCAAGGAGAAGTCGTCGTCTCTCATTCCTCTCGCACAAGCAGTCGCCACCCGCCGCCGATTCGCTCGAGCCGTCCTCTCCCTCCTGGATCGGAGAAGGAATCGTAAGTGGTGTTTGTGTCATAAGGGTCGCCGCCGTTTTTTCCTTCTTTTGGGAGAAACCGTCGGTCGCCTGCCGCAACTCCAAATTTTTTTTAATCGTAACCATAGGAGAGACACGATGTTGAAGGGAAATAATCTGTCCTCTCTTGTGCCGATGATCAAACTGGAGAAATTCTCAATTCAGAATTCAGCGTCTGGAAACAGAACACACAGTTCGGTATGAAATATTTGAATATCTTCTATACACTGCAGTTCGATTTTGCAGATTTCAAAAGAGAAGACGATGAGGCTCAGTGGATCAATGACGAAGACTTCTGTCGTGACTACCTCCTCAACTGTCTCTCCAATTCTTTGGCACAGACCTATGACAAATTAAAGACTGCAAAGGAGACATGGGTCGCTCTGGAATATCAGTTAAGGAAGAAGAGAACATGTTCAAGACGCACTTGGTGGACAAGTTCATGACGTTCACTTTCACTGAAGAAAGGGAGATTCTACCTCAGATTGCAGATTTGTAGAATCTAGTGGCAAATCTGAACAGTAAGAACATCCCTCTGCCAGATGGGTTCGTTGTCGGAGCAATTATCTTCAAGCTCCCCTCCGCGTGGTATTCTTTGAAGACTGAGATGTCTCAGAAGAAATCTCAGGTCAGTCTCAAAGACCTGAAGCGGTTTATCTGTATTAAGGATGAGAACTGGACTAGGCACGCCTTAGAGACCATTAACAAGCATAACTCGGCTGCTAACATGATCACGCATCCTAAGCGCAAGCCTAAGATTGGGAAGCCTAAACCGTCGATGAGTGCACCCGCAGTTGCTGACACCAACAAGAAGGTCAAGAAGTTTAAATGCAAGTCCTACAACTGCAATAAGTGGGGTCACTCTGCTTCCGAGTGCAGGCAACCCATGAAGGGAGAATCTAGCACACCCAGGGTTGAAAATAAAGCAAATATGCTTCATCAGACTGCGCCTACCCACTTTGTTGCCATGTTGGGGAACGGTAAGGCCAGTATATAATGGTGGCTAGATTCAGGTGCTACTTGTCATGTCTGCAACAATGCAGCTCTTCTGAAGGATCTCACTGTTGCAGATGAGAACGCACTGCTGTAAATGGTGCCACTACAGAGGTACTCCAGACCGGGACTATAGATCTGCTACTTTCTTCAGGTACGCATTTAATTTTGAAGAATGTTAAATATATACCCTCATTAGTTGCTAATTTAGTTTCAATTAGTTTGTTATGCAATGTTGGTATGCCGTTTAATATTAATGGCGGTAGAGTAACTTTAATGGTTAACTCTCATTATTTTGGTTGCGCATATGTCCTAAATGGAATGTATAGACTGAGTTTAGCAAACGAAGCAGTACATGATATTAGTTCAAACTTGATAGATCCTAAGACTTTACATGCAAGACTAGGACATGTGAACTATAAAAACTACTTCAGCTAGCTAAAACTCATAATATCCCTTTAGACACAAAAACCAAATTTAACAAATGTGAAATTTGTGCCCAAACCAAGATAACTAGAACACCTTTTAGTCAGGTTTCTAGGAGCACACAATTACTAGAGTTAATATATTCTGAAATTTGTGATTACAAAAGTTTTGCCACACGAGGAGGTCGAAAGTATTTGATAACCTTTATCGACGATTACTCTAGATTCAGTCACATTTATCTCCTTAAATCCAAAGATGAAGCTTTTGAAAAATTTTGTATTTTCAAAGAAAGGGTAGAAAACCAACTAGACATGAAAATTAAAAGGTTAAGAAGTGATAGAGGAGGAGAATATTTATCAGGTGAATTTAGAGATTTTCTTACCAATAATGACATTATCCTTGAAACCACCGCCCCGTATTCACCTCAATCCAATGGTATCGCTGAGCGGAAAAATAGGACTTTAACAGAAATGTTGAACTCCATGTTGTTGACTGATGGCATGCCTGTGGTTTATTGGGGTGAAGCCGTTCTCACCTCAAATCACATTCTTAATAAAGTTTCTCATGCAAAGTTGAAACAAACACCCTATGAGCTTTGGTTTAAGAGACCTCCTAGATTTGATAACCTTAAGACTTGGAGTTGTATCGCTTATGTTAATTAGGATACCTGACCCGAGGAGGTCCAAGATTGGACCAAAAACAAACATCTGTGTCTGTCTAGGATGTGTAGAGGATAGTGTTGCAGATAGATTTCTAGATCTCTCTACTAATACTGTCATAGAATCTAGAGTGCTATTTTCTTTGAGGATAAGTTCCTTAAAGACAAGAACCTGACTCTTATAGGTCTGTCAGCCACCAGTACTGAAAATTTAGTTCAGACTGAACCAAGAATCTCTGATACTGAGCCGACAAACACTAGGGTTTTGGAGCCTACAAGGTTATCTAATAGAGAAAACGTGCCTAAAAGCTTCAGTACAGACTTTGTGACTTACCAAGTTGAAGTTGATCCATCTACCTATAAGGAAGCGATGCGATCTAGGGATTCTCTATTATGGAAAGAAGCCATCGATGATGAGATGAACTCTCTCATGCAAAAACACACTTGGACTTTAGTTGACCTGCCCAAAGGGGCTAGAACCATAGGAAACAAGTAGGTTCTGAATAAAAAACTTAATCCTGATGGGAGTATCTCTAAATACAAGCACGTTGTAACATCCCGACTTTGAGAAGGGGTCTAGCCGGTTCAGTTGAACCCTTGCAGGAGATTAGGTCGGGTCAGAGGACAACCACGACTCGACCTTCACCACCTAATGGTGGTTATTTGAAGAAATAACTATTTTGTGTAGCATTGTGCTTCGCCGCAACGTCAAAATCGTTTATTGAGCATACGTACTCCGAATCGACTTCCGTCAGTTACGTTAGACTCGTATGGTCGATACGAGTGCAACGAAGTTCGTTTCATTCCAATCTGAGATCATTTGGTGAAAATGACCATTTTGAGTGTCGTAGCGCGTCACGACGACGCCATTTTAGTATAAGGAGCATACATGCTCCGAATTGACTTCCGTCAGTTACGTTAGACTCGTATGGTTGATACGAGTGCAACAGAGTTCATATCGTTCCAATCCGAGGTCGTTTGGAGAAAGCGACTATTTTGAGTAATATCGAGTGCCGCAATAACGCCATTTTAAAATATTGAGCAAACAAGCTCAGAATTGATCCCAGTTACTCGCATCAGACTCGTATGATCAATGCGAGCACAACGCAATTCGTTTCGTTCAAATTCGATTTGAGAAAGTTAGCCAAAATAATCTATTTCAAGTTGCGTCCTGATTTGAGTGAATAATTTTGAATAAACGAACTCGGAATCAACTTGAAATAATTTCGTTAACTTCGTGTGATCGTTACGAACACAACGACACTCCCCGTGTATTATTTTTTGCATTCAATTTAGTGTGTATTAGTATATATGTGTATATATATACATATATACATATTTTTTATAAGTAAATATAAAAATATAAATAAATATAAGATTATAGTTTATATTGTTTTAATTCCTAAACCTAAAGGACCAGCGGGAGATGAATAGACCGGAGGGAGGAAACAAGCGGAGCTCTGGCTTGGGAAGGAATCGCGGAGCTCCGGCAAGACCCGAAGCTCGAACCTCCTCCTAGACGAGATTCCAGGGGAGAAGCTCAGGCGAGGGAAGGGAAATCTCACCGGTGGTATTCCGACCGTCCTCCAGGACAGATATTTTCGGGAGAGGAGCTTCATTGGGGGCATCGGATTGGCCAACCATGGCTATAAAAAAAGGGTCGGAGCTTCTTCTCTAGGACACGCCAAGGTTCATCCTTCCATCTCTCCCTCCTCTTGCTCCTCTTGCTCCTCTTGAAGCCCTGCCCAACTAAGGCTGCGACTCATTTTATTTTAGTACAGGGAAGGGAAATGGAATGGAGAACCAACATGCAACTAATGGCGCCACACTCTCTCTAACACTATCTCTCTCTCTAGAGGAACTTGTGCTTCCTTAAGCTAGGATGTATTGTTCCAATTTTAGACATCTCTTTCTTGATCTTTGAGCGATGCGATTATGAATCATAATAAAAAGGGGGAGGATTAATTTTATAAAGCACCCACGAGGACCAATACACGTTGTAGGTATATAGATTCAAAATAATTTTGAAGACAGCACAATTCACAAAAAAAAAGAATCTTGAAGTAATTTAATATAAGCGATGATGAATCATCTTTCTAGTATAAACTATATGTAGAGAGAGAAACACACTCATGAACATTTTTTTAGCATAAAAAATGCATTGGTTTCTCACTTCCGTTATTATTGGAAGAAGGTTGGAAGATGAATTACTGCGCTCAGCTTTTCTCCTTTTCTTCCACTTGCTTTAGGAGCTAGCTGGGCCATTAATTTTAAAAATTAATCATACCACTTTCTTCTTGCTGTACATTAGTTGTTGTGTCGATCTTCTTCTTGAGAATTTGCTCGATGTTGATGCCGATTTCTGCTGGGAATCTCACAGCATCTTGATCCTTGCATTTTTTGTTTGGATATTGTGTTAAGAGCATGATGAGGTAAGGTTTTATTTTATTTTTACTTCCTCCCTCTCCTTCATTTTTTCTTCTTTTCTGAACCTTCATATTTTGTTGGGGGTTTCTTATCGTATTAATTATATGGAGCTCAGTATAACCATCATATGACCGCTTCATATAATTTTGGTATGATATATGGAATTTGCTAAAAAAAAGAATTTGCTAAATAATTTTGGTATGATATATGGAATAATGATATTAAAAACTTGTTTAAATCATGTTTTGGAGGCCATAAGTTTTGGAGATTTTGTTTAAATCAGGTTATCGGATTTCTTGGTTTTGAACCCATTATTTCGATGTGAGTACATGTGTTGAGGTTTTGTTCTTGTGTTGACTTTAATATGAATATTCCTACGGGAATATATTATGCCCTCGAGAAATATTCCTACGGGAATATATTGTGCTTTCGAGAAATATTCCTACGGGAATATATTGTGCCTTCGAGAAATATTCCTACGGGAATATATTGTGCCTGCGAAAAATATTCCTACGGGAATATATTGTGCCTTCGAGAAATATTCCTACAGGAATATATCGTGCCTTCGGGAAATATTCCTACGGGAATATGTTGCGCATTCGAGAAATATTCCTACGGGAATATAATGTGCCTTCGGAAAATGTGTCTTGGGAGAATGTCGGATGGCCGATGGGTTTTACTCTAAGGCAACCCGCACGATGGACGGTCTGGGAGGGCAACTCGTGCGAAACTAATAGAACTACGTGGGTCTGAGACCGTATGCAGGACGATACGGAGTACGTAGGCGGTGGTCGTGGGAAGACTGCCTCGTCCCAATAAGAGTCCAGATATGCCCTCCCTTATAACTGTTATATTATGTTTGTGTGTTAGTAGGAGTTGGATTCTGTTTGTAGATCTAATAACTTGTCTTTAGCACAGGTAATAGGTGTGGATGAGAGACAGCACCCAGGTGTGGATGAAGCAACGGAGCAGGCTACGTCAGGTACAAGTTGTTAAACCGCATCTCTTTTGTTGTGCCCCACCTCCCAACATCTATATATTGGCAATGAATTAATGCGGCGGAGGTATGGAAATTATTCATACAGGTCTTGAGTTTAAGGATTCTGTGATAGTTAATCTTCTGTGATAAAACTACGTCTTCCGCTAAGTGTTATATAGTACACTCTTCGATGATGTCTTCCGTTAGAATACTGCTTCCTCACTCTGTTGATGTGTAGTGACTTTCGCTTAACACCACCTCAATGCATGACCTTGGAGTGTTCAAGGAAGGGGGTTGAAGAAGCTAGTACCTTCACCCTTCGTGATCGCTTCGGCGTCGTGCAAAAAGGGTGGTGTGTGATAAGATCCCCCGGTCGTACCGTCGATTTTGGAGGGGGGGTCTTACAAATGGATCAGAGCGCAACCGATCTTTCGACCAATAGTGTTCACAGAAACAACTCTTTCTCCACCGATCATTATTGCGTGGTTCGGGACGAACCACTGCAGCGGAAGCGGTGGTGGACCTTAAAGGTAAAAGTTGACAATAAACTTGGCATATATATATATATGTGGATTAACACTTACATGCCTTTACCACATCTGATCTCAACTGATGATTTACCTTGTCCCCATAAAACACTTTCATTAAACCCTGCAAATGACCACTTCAAATTTTGAACCCCGGGTTTAAGCCTCTTTGTTTTATTGGGATTAAATACTCGTTTTCAAAATTTCATTCGAGGTAAACTAATTAAATAGAATTTTGTGTGCAATATAAGGATTCTATTACTAATTTCAATCCCAGGTTTAAGCATCTTTGTTTTATTGGGATTAAAATTCTCGTTTTCAAAATTTCATTTGCGGTGAGCTAATCAAATGAAATTTTGTGTTTATATAGAGAATTGCTCTAACGATTGCAAATATGAAGTATACTTTGACTTGATATAATAATTATCAATTTGACGATCTGTTTAAAATAAAGCTGTGTAATCGTAGAAGAGCTATGATGAAATGTTAGTCTTTCAATAAACGTCAATATTTCAAGAAATAATTACTAAGGCAATGTGCTGGATTGAAATAAAATAGTGGCAATTTTAGAAAAGCTTATATGCACCCCATCCCAGAAGTACATTGTTAGCATTCATGGGACTTGCGATATTGCATACTCGGCCAGCCGGAAAGCCTCGTTAAAAAGGGTAAGTCACCACGGACCCGAATATGTTGGTTGCCTATTTTATTCATTGCTTTTACTGTAAATTGCTTGCGGTGGAAAAGTGGCGGGTCGGTCATGCCCGTAGACCGTACGTACCGGTGCGGGAGGGTTGACGACTCTAGGCGACAGGGAGATGTGCACCCCGGGAGCTCGGTTGTATCTTATATGCCCCGCTGGGTTCCTCCGCTGGTTGGCCAAATTCAATTATTGTCGGACGTCTCCTACGACCGAGAGTACACGGGGTTGTACGTTAGGGCCTGGGTAGTGCGGTACATCCATACGCAGAAGTGGCAGGACCGGCCACTGTCACCGACGACCACATCGGTGAGGCCCGCTAGGTTCGCTACCCTGCTGGAAGAAAAGCGGTCAGACTGTATCAACGCAGGGAATTGTAAAGAGTCATGAGTACTTGTCATGCATGGACTGCATACGCATCATTTGCATCATTACATACATATTTACATGTACCATTAGCATATAACCTTCGTATGGGAGTTGGTTATATGTTCATGGATTTACCCTGCTTACTTACATTTCTGTTTATCTGTTCCACTAACATATAACCTTTGTATGAGAGTTGGTTATATGTTCATGGATTTACACTGCCTACTTGCATTTCTTCAATGGATTTTTACTATGTACCTTTAGGACACAACACATAAATTTATGCGTTTCGGGTGTGCAAACTTTGGAGGTAATCGACTATGCTAGAATTACTTATTCGATATAATTATCTAAGCTGATAATTCAGTTGGCGAACAATTTGGCACACGAAATGTTCCCTCGAACAATATAATTACGGCAGAATGGACATGGCTAGGGTAAAGCTACCCCCTAGTTTGCTTAAGCTACTTATTGCAGTACACGGCGGGAGCCGTCAACACAGCTCATTTAGGTAAAACCAAACCGATAGACCCTTAAATTTTGGGGTCGTTCGACAAATATAGTCGTCTATAGTAGGCTCCGTTTTAATCTCCATGACCCACTGTATTTTCAGGGACGAAAATTTTCTTTGTTTTATTGGATTGTAACATCCCGACTTTGAAAAGGGGTCTAGCCGGTTCAGTTGAAACCTTGCAGGAGCTTAGGCCGGGTCAGAGGACAACCACGACTCGACCTTCACCACCTAATGGTGGTTATTTGAAGAAATAACTATTTTGTGTAGCATTGTGCTTCGCCGCAACGTCAAAATCGTTTATTGAGCATACGTACTCCGAATCGACTTCCGTCAGTTACGTTAGACTCGTATGGTCGATACGAGTGCAACGAAGTTCGTTTCATTCCAATCTGAGATCATTTGGTGAAAATGACCATTTTGAGTGTCGTAGCGCGTCACGACGACGCCATTTTAGTATAAGGAGCATACATGCTCCGAATTGACTTCCGTCAGTTACGTTAGACTCGTATGGTCGATACGAGTGCAACAGAGTTCATATCGTTCCAATCCGAGGTCGTTTGGAGAAAACGACTATTTTGAGTAATATCGAGTGCCGCAATAACGCCATTTTAAAATATTGAGCAAACAAGCTCAGAATTGATCCCAGTTACTCGCATCAGACTCGTATGATCAATGCGAGCACAACGCAATTCGTTTCGTTCAAATTCGATTTGAGAAAGTTAGCCAAAATAATCTATTTCAAGTTGCGTCCTGATTTGAGTGAATAATTTTGAATAAACGAACTCGGAATCAACTTGAAATAATTTCGTTAACTTCGTGTGATCGTTACGAACACAACGACACTCCCCGTGTATTATTTTTTGCATTCAATTTAGTGTGTATTAGTATATATGTGTATATATATACATATATACATATTTTTTATAAGTAAATATAAAAATATAAATAAATATAAGATTATAGTTTATATTGTTTTAATTCCTAAACCTAAAGGACCAGCGGGAGATGAATAGACCGGAGGGAGGAAACAAGCGGAGCTCTGGCTTGGGAAGGAATCGCGGAGCTCCGGCAAGACCCGAAGCTCGAACCTCCTCCTAGACGAGATTCCAGGGGAGAAGCTCAGGCGAGGGAAGGGAAATCTCACCGGTGGTATTCCGACCGTCCTCCAGGACAGATATTTTCGGGAGAGGAGCTTCATTGGGGGCATCGGATTGGCCAACCATGGCTATAAAAAAAGGGCCGGAGCTTCTTCTCTAGGACACGCCAAGGTTCATCCTTCCATCTCTCCCTCCTCTTGCTCCTCTTGCTCCTCTTGAAGCCCTGCCCAACTAGGGCTGCGACTCATTTTATTTTAGTACAGGGAAGGGAAATGGAATGGAGAACCAACATGCAACTAATGGCGCCACCCTCTCTCTAACACTATCTCTCTCTCTCTAGAGGAACTTGTGCTTCCTTAAGTTAGGATGTATTGTTCCAATTTTAGACATCTCTTTCTTGATCTTTGAGCGATGCGATTATGAATCATAATAAAAAGGGGGAGGATTAATTTTATAAAGCACCCACGAGCAAGGTTTTGAAAACCGGACCGGATGTCGAACCGGCGGAGGGAAAGGTTCAAAGTTGAATCGGTCCAACCGGTTGAACCGGGGTCGAACCGTGATATATATATTCATAAAGTTTATAATATATATACTACTGATACTAAAATATGATATACAATATTTATGATATATCCTATATATATTTATATATAAATATTTATGTACGTTTATAAATTAATTAGATTAATTAAAATGAATAATATAATTTGATACATATTTTATAATGGTATTAATATGGTATACATTTTATTATGGTATACAATTAATAAATTGGTATTAATATAAATAATATGCATTTTATTATGATACTAATAATTTAATATGATATTATTACGTATGCAGGTATGCTATAGGTAGTAGGTACAGGAAGAGAGAGAGAGAGAGAGAGAGAGAGAGAGAGAGAGAGAGAGAGAGAGAGAGGCGAGAGTGGCTGTGGCAGAGTAGGAGAGAGGAGAGAGGGAGGGGGAGAGAGAGAAAGCTGAGGGCGGTGATGAGAAAGAGAGAAGGAGAGAGAGAATATAATAAATCTTAAAGTTAGTCCCACACCGCTAATAAGAGTTTCCTCTCCTAACAACCAGCTATAAATAAAGTGGAACCTAAATAAAAATCAATAGCGAAATTGCTTACAACTGTGAACCGCCCGGTTGCCTGGAAACCGGCCCGATTTCCGGTTAACCGGTCCAACTGCCCGGTTAACCGGTTCTGGGCCGGTTTTTGGCGGGCCCGGTTTTAAACACTTGACAGGACCGGCAGTGGAACCGGTTGGCGGTCCAACCGGTTGAACCGGCCGGTCCGGTCCGGTTTTCAAAACCTTGCCCACGAGGACCAATACACGTTGTAGGTATATAGATTCAAAATAATTTTGAAGAAAGCCAATTCCAAAAAAAAAAAAATCTTGAAGTAATTTAATATAAGCGATGATGAATCATCTTTCTAGTATAAACTATATGTAGAGAGAGAAACACACTCATGAACATTTTTTTAGCAGCAAAAATGCATGGGTTTCTCACTTCCGTTATTATTGGAAGAAGGTTGGAAGATGAATTACTGCGCTCAGCCTTTCTCCTTTTCTTCCACTTGCTTTAGGAGCTAGCTGGGCCATTAATTTTAAAAATTAATCATACCACTTTCTTCTTGCTGTACATTAGTTGCTGTGTCGATCTTCTTCTTGAGAATTTGCTCGATGTTGATGCCGATTTCTGCTGGGAATCTCACAGCATCTTGATTCTTGCATTTTTTTGTGGATATTGTGTTAAGAGCATGATGAGGTAAGGTTTTATTTTATTTTTACTTCCTCTCTCTCCTTCATTTTTTCTTCTTTTCTGAACCTTCATATTTTGTTGGGGTTTTCTTATCGTATTAATTATATGGAGCTCAGTATAACCATCATATGACCGCTCCATTTAATTTTGGTATGATATATGGAATTTGCTAAAAAAAATAGAATTTGCTAAATAATTTTGGTATGATATATGGAATAATGATATTAAAAACTTGTTTAAATCATGTTCTGGAGGCCATAAGTTTTGGAGATTTTGTTTAAATCAGGTTACCGGATTTCTTGGTTTTGAACCCATTATTTCGATGTGAGTACATGTGTTGAGGTTTTGTTCTTGTGTTGACTTTAATATGAAATTCCTACGGGAATATATTATGCCCTCGAGAAATATTCCTACGGGAATATATTGTGCTTTCGAGAAATATTCCTACGGGAATATATTGTGCCTTCGAGAAATATTCCTACGGGAATATATTGTGCCTGCGAAAAATATTCATACGGGAATATATTGTGCCTTCGAGAAATATTCCTACAGGAATATATCGTGCCTTCGGGAAATATTCCTACGGGAATATGTTGCGTATTCGAGAAATATTCCTACGGGAATATAATGTGCCTTCGAAAAATGTGCCTTGGGAGAATGTCGGATGGCCGATGGGTTTTACTTTAAGGCAACCCGCACGATGGACGGTCTGGGAGGGCTACCCGTGCGAAACTAATAGAACTACGTGGGTCTGAGACCGTATGCAGGACGATACGGAGTACGTAGGCGGTGGTCGTGGGAAGACTGTCTCGGCCCAATAAGAGTCCAGATATCCCCTCCCTTATAACTGTTATATTATGTTTGTGTGTTAGTAGGAGTTGGATTCTGTTTGTAGATCTAATAACTTGTCTTTAGCACAGGTAATAGGTGTGGATGAGAGACAGCACCCAGGTATGGATGAAGCCACGGAGCAGGCTACGTCAGGTACAAGTTGTTAAACCGCATCTCTTTTGTTGTGCCCCACCTCCCAACATCTATATATTGGCAATGAATTAATGCGGCGGAGGTATGGAAATTATTCATACAGGTCTTGAGTTTAAGGTTTCTGTGATAGTTAATCTTCTGTGATAAAACTACATCTTCCGCTAAGTGTTATAAAGTACACTCTTCGATGATGTCTTCCGTTAGAATACTGCTTCCTCACTCTGTTGATGTGTAGTGACTTCCGCTTAACACCACCCCAATGCATGACCTTGGAGTGTTCAAGGAAGGGGGTTGAAGAAGCTAGTACCTTCACCCTTCGTGATCGCTTCGGCATCGTGCAAAAAGGGTGGTGTGCGATAAGATCCCCCGGTCGTACCGTCGATTTTGGAGGGGGGGTCTTACACACGTCTAGTTGCCAAAGACTACACTCAAGTGAGTGGTATGGACTACTTTGATATACATCACTTATTTGTCACATTGCGGCAATTAGGATCTTTCTCGCTATAACATCTATTGAACATCGCACAGTTCATCAGATGGATGTCAAGACTGCATTTCTAAATGGAGATCTGACTGAGGAATCTACATGCACTAACCTGAAGGGTTTGTCATAGAAGGTCTAGAAAATAAGATCTGTAAGTTGATTAAGTCGCTCTACGGATTGAAGCAAGCACTAAAATTGTGGCACGAGAAATTTGATACTTGTGTTAAAGATATTGGTTTCAGTCAAGTCTATCAGATAAATGTCTGTATATAAGAACGAGTTCAAATGCAATCACCATTATATGCTTGTACGTTGATGACATGCTAATTCTGGGTACTAATCAGTCTGAGGTGGAAGACGTAAAAGTTACCTTGAAGGAACAATTTAGCATGACAGACTTAGACATGGTGAAAATCATCCTAAGAATGGAATTGAACTTCACTGAGATGAGTATTACCCTAAGTCAGAGTCACTATATTAGAAATCTACTGGATAAGTGGGGTATGATAAAAGCAAAAAGATTGAGACTTCATGCGATTATAATAATAAATTGAAACCTAATGATGGTTCACATATTAAACAGTTGGATTACTCCAAACTCATAGGAAGTCTCATGTATGCTACTACCTGCACTAGACATGACATAGCTTTTATGGTCGACATGTTAAGTAGGTTCACTAGTAACTCTAGAAAGGACCACTGAGACGCCTTAGAAAAGTTAATCTGATACTTAAAGTATATTGAAAAGTATGATTTATGTTACAGTGGACATTCTCCTGTGATTGAAGGGTACTCTGATGCCTCCTGGTGCTCAGACATTGGTGATAGAAGATCCACTAGTGGCTTTGTGTTTACACTAGGAGGAGCTGACGTAGCTTGGAAGTCCAAGAGGCAGACGTGCATTGCACTATCCTCTATGAAATCAGAACTCTATGCTCTCGCTTCAGCCTCAGAAGATGCAGAGCGGATTAGGGATATAATAATGGACATTCCAATGACGAGTCTGAAAATGAACTATATATCAATATTTTATGATAATCAAGTCACAAAAATCATTGCAACTAATACTCTGTTCAATGGAAAACGAAGACAACTACGGATGAAACATGCCTAGTTGGCCAATCTCACTAGTCAGTGAATAATTTCTCTACTAGATGTGAGATCAAAAGATAATGTATCAGATGTTCTTACTAAGGGCTTATGCAAGATTCTTACATCTAAAACATCGAGGATATGAGATTAAAGTCTATCTAGCAGAGCTTAATACATGTTTTATGTTTTGGATTTTAGAACCAGAATTTGCATACATTTAAACATTTAGATTGGGCACACTAAAGTATTTCAGAAGCTACTTGATGAAAATCTGAGATTGAATAATTATCAGTCATTCCAAAATTGATGATTTACACACTTATTTCTATCAAAAACTTGGATTGAGTATCATTCCAAAAAGGAATACTAAGATTGATGTTTGTGCATGATATTATGATTATTAATCATATAATTCCAAACTTGATGATATAGCGGTCACAACTTGTTATATTTTTCCAAACTTGATTGTATAACACAATTGTGAAATGGACAATAATAATCCAAATAATCGAAGGAACATAGTTTTGATTTTATAAAATCAAATATTCTAATTTTATGTAAATTAGATAGAGATACTGATTTGTGATTTTTTTCCTGGTTAAAGTATTACGTTCTTATTTGTTAGAACTAATCACCTTACTCTGATAGCAAGTGTTTGAATTCATAGAGTTTGATCTCATGACATTCTTGTTGTAATTGTTTGCAGATCAAAAAGGAGTATGAATGAGAGAAAGTGGATTTCGACCCTGACAATGACGATCTGATGTTTGAATAGACTGAAGATCAGTTATTTGTTTTTGAGTTTTTCAATTCTTTTCTTTCATGTTTGGAACTCTGGTTTGAGTTTAGATTTCTCTAAAACTCATATTTATGTTTCTGAAAAATTCAATTTGTCATTATCTGCTTATTTAAGTTTAACATGTTATGTGATACGTTTCATATATATAATATATGAGGAGAATGTTAAGATATATTTTATATTAGGTAACAGGTCCATAACGGGTCGCCAAGGATTTAGGGTTTCACCCTATAAATACCCCTGCTGGGGACAACATGGAGATCGTTCCAAACTCGACGGTCACATAGGATGCTTCGAGCACCATGTCAAAACGAACGGGCCCTAAGGGCTTGTTTGGCGTGCCGTTGGAGCTCTGACACGTCGTCAAACAGAGGTGGGACGGAGGCAACCCAAATGCGTGTCTCTTGCGGCGGCGTTTACTCCTTTCTGCTACCATGGAAAACGACTCTGTTCAGATTGGAGCCGGCCGTTGCGATCCGCCTCATTCCAGCCTCCGGTGGCGGACACGCTCCCAACGTAACCGTAAATGGACCTCCGTTTGATCCCAAGAGAGGATTTTAGTATTATCAGGGGTACCATTAAAGTTCTTGTTGAAGGGTTTGGCTCTGTTTGGAACAGTGGCTGCGGATCAGGAATCCACGCTCCGATCCGCAGCCGCAGGAAACCGCCGTTTGGGGCGGTGGTTGGCGGGCGCGGATCGCAGCGCCCGCCGCTGAAAACGCCAAAAAACGGCTCCCCCAACCGCAGGGGAGCTACCGCGGTTGCGGATGGCGCTCCCAACCCCTGCGGATGGCGCTCCCAACCCCCGCGCCAAACAGAGCCTTTGTTTGGGAGAGCTCTGGCGGATTGAGAAGTAATTTTTCAACCGCCAGAGCTGTTATTTAGGTGTTTGGAAGAGCTCTCCTAAAGTGCTCTTTGGTAAGCACTTATTTTAAATACCCATTTTTAGGGCTGAATTGAGAATCCGATTCGGTGCTACTTCTGCGGTTCAGAAATCGCTCCCCGCAGAACAGCTTCCTTCCTGATCCCGCCCATCTCCTCCCGTTCCCGTCCCGATTCCGCGCGACAAGCCTTGATCCCGCCCGTCCAGTGCTCCCTCCTCCGGCGAGGTCGCTCCTGTCGTGGTCGGTCTCGACATCGGCTCTCCTCCCTCTGGCGAGCCCGATCCCACCCAGAAGCATGATCTCCCCATTTTGCGGCGACTTCTCCAGTGACATCACGCCCTCTTCCATTTCTCCGGTGATAGAGGCGTCGAACTACTCCAAATCTTTCTTTTTCCAGATCTACCTTTCTCCTCCATCGCCTGGAACAATTTCCGTTCTCTTCTCGTCGTACAGGTGACCATTTTCTTCCCCCTCTTTTAATTGAATTTCTGATTGTGTTTATTTTGGGAAAATTCTTGTTGCAAAATCAGTTATGTGTTATGAGTGTTTATATGTTATGAGTGTTTGTATTATGGGAAAATTCCTTGTTATGTGTGTTTGAATGATTGTTTAGATGAGTTTTTGTGTGTTTGAATGATAGTTTGGATGGAGTGTTTGAATGATTGTATATTTTTTTATTGTGTATGGATGAATGAGTTTTTGAGTATAATGTGTTTTTTGTGTGTGTTTTGACCATTTGAAGGGTTGTTTGTGTATGTTTGAATTATTGTTTGTGTTTTGGGTATACAATTTTATGAGAAACCCAAAGGTCGGAGGAAGCTCAGCAACTTGGGAGTCAAATGATGTTTTGATCTTCTGCGATCTTTGCATTATAGAGATAGGGTTGGGAAATCGGCCTACCACCCACTTTAGCAATGATGGTTGGAAAAATTTGATTGAGTATTTTAAACAGCGTACTGGAAAAAATTATAATCGACTGCAAATGAAGAATAAGTGGGACCACCTCAAGAAAGACTGGAAGTTGTGGAAAGAACTTAAACATGGAGAGACCGATTTGGGATGAGACCGGGAAAAGAGAACCATTGCAACATCTAATCAATGGTGGGAGGATAAAATCAAGGTAACCTAAAAATCAATAAATCTAAACAAAATTATATGTTTTTTAAGATGTTCTTATATTATTATAGTTGTTATGTATAGGTTGTACCTGCTGCCAAAAAATTTCAATATGCTGATATTGCGCCCGAGTTAGAGGAGAAACTGAATATTATGTTCAGTCAAGTTGTTGCTACAGGTGAAGATTCTTGGGCTCCATCAATTGGCAGCGTACCACCTGATATGGAGCACATTTCTAAGGAAGAAGACAATGCAGTAGAAAACTTGGAAGTGCAACGACTTGATTCATCAACCAATATTGGCAATACCTCCATCTCCACTAGTAAACGAAGAAGAATAGAAAAGAATAAAGGAGCGACTCTTTCCTATATGAGTAAGTTACGTGCATCTGCGCTAGCAGAGAAGCCACCACTAATTATCACAATCAAGGAGGCGGTGGAGTTGATCTGCAAGATGCAAGAGATACATGATGATTTGAGTTTATATTACTTTGCTTTGAACCATATCAAAGACAAAAACAACAGAGAAATTTTCATTAACATACTAGAGGAGGATAGGGTATGGTGGATCAAAAGTGCTTTTAAGAACATGATGCAGTGATCAGGTCATTTTAGGCAGTTGTGTGTTGTGTTATGTGTTATTTTATTCAGAAGACTACATGTTGTGTTTTGTCATATTTCTATTTTATTAAGACTATTCTGTGATGTTTCAATCTTAAACTAAATTCATGTTTTGTGTTGTCATGTTTCTATTTTATTAAGACTATTTTGTGATGTTTTAATCTTAAACTAAATTCATGTTTTGTGTTGTCTCTATTTCTATTTTATTAAGACTATCCTATGATGTTTCTATCTTAAACTAAATTCATGTTTTGTGTTGTTATCTTAAACTTAAACATTTGATATGATGTCATTTTTTGCTCTATTAGGTAATGGAAGCACATGACTCGACCAGTGAAGATTCTGGAAATTCGCATTGTCTTTCTCCAGAACGGGTACAATATGTTGAATACTGTAATATAGTTCTCTCAATAATAGATGAGATAAATAATTGCATTCAGGAGAAGAGACCATGCATGACATTTACTCAAACAGGGAAGAAATGGTTGAAAGAGTTGCTTGAAGGGCACCCTGATAGAATTCATGACGCATTTAGAATGTCAAAGCAAATATTTATTGATTTGCTTCGAAAGCTAAAAAACGATCATGAATTACAAGGATCACAACGCACAACCTCAAGGAAAATCATAGGAATTACATTGTACATCCTAACATCATAGGAATTACATTGTACACAAACACATACAAGCACATATATACATACAAAATACACATTCACACACACACACACACACAAGCATACATATTCACCCACACACACACATGTATACATTCACACACAAACACATATATACATACAAAATACACATTCATATATATATATATATACACACACACACACACACACACACACACACACATATGCAAGCATACATATTCACCCATACACACACATATATACATACACACACAAACACATATATACATACAAAATACACACACACAAGCATACATATTCACCCCCCCCCCCCCCCCACACACACACACATACACATACAAACACATATATGTACACACACACACACACACACACACACACATATGCAAGCATACATATTCACCCATACACACACAAACACATACAAACACATATATACATACAAAATACACATTCAAACATACACACACACACACACACATACAAGCATACATATTCACCCACACACACACATATATACATACACACACAAACACATATATACATACAAAATAAACATTCACACACACACACATATGCAAGCATACATATTCACTCATACACACACATATATACATACACACACAAACACATATATACATACAAAATACACATTCAAACATACACACACACGCGCACATATACAAGCATACATATTCACCCACACACACACATATATACATACACACACAAACACATATATACATACAAAATACACATTCATATATGCACACACACACACATATGCAAGCATACATATTCACCCCCCCCCCCCATATATACATACACACACAAACACATATATACATACAAAATACACATTCATATATGCACACACACACACACACATATGTAAGCATACACATTCTGATGCAGGACAGGAATCCACCTGCCTGCCACCCTGCGGCCTGGCGCACCAGCACCCAGGGGTCCCGCCCAGGAATCCACCTGACGGGCTTTCATCAGGGCTGCAGCCCGTACACCCCAACCCATCTCCAGCCGGCAACAACTGACGGGTTGTTGAGGCCGGGGATCGAACACCCGACCTCCTTGATAAGAATCTCCTGAGAGCTCTCATCACCAACTGAGTACGGGCTGCAACCCTGATGAAAGCCCGTCAGGTGGATTCCTGGGCGGGATCCCTGGGTGCTGGTGCGCCAGGCCGCAGGGTGGCAGGCAGGTGGATTCCTGTCCTACATCATAAAAGTGCACCCCAACCCATCTCAGGGCTGCAACCCGTACACCCCAACCCATCTCCAGCCGGCAACAGCTGATGGGTTGTTGAGGCCAGGGATCGAACACCCGACCTCCTTGATAAGAAACTCCTGAGAGCTCTCCTCACCAACTTAGCTGAACTTTTATGATGCAGGACAGGAATCCACCTGCCTGCCACCCTGTGGCCTGACGCACCAGCACCCAGGGGTCCCGCCCAGGAATCCACCTAATGGGCTTTCATCAGGGCTGCAGCCCGTACACCCCAACCCATCTCCAGCCGGCAACAGCTGACGGGTTGTTGAGGTCGGGGATCGAACACCCGACCTCCTTGATAAGAAACTCCTGAGAGCTCTCAGTTGGTGATGAGAGCTCTCAGGAATTTCTTATCAAGGAGGTCGGGTGTTCGATCCCCGGCCTCAACAACCCGTTAGCTGTTACCGGCTGGAGATGGGTTGGGGTGTACGGGCTGCAACCCTGATGAAAGCCCATCAGGTGGATTCCTGGGCGGGACCCCTGGGTGCTGGTGCGCCAGGCCGCAGGTCAGTTGGTGATGAGAGCTCTCAGGAGTTTCTTATCAAGGAGGTCGGGTGTTCGATCCCCGGCCTCAACAACCCGTCAGCTGGAGATGGGTTGGGGTGTACGGGCTGCAGCCCTGATGAAAGCCCATCAGGTGGATTCCTGGGCGGGACCCCTGGGTGCTGGTGCGCCAGGCCGCAGGGTGGCAGGTATGTGGATTCCTGTCCTGCATCACATTCACCCATACACACACAAAATACACATTCATATACACACACACACACACACATATACAACTGATGCGCACTCATACAAGACTCTCATTCATTTATATGCATAAGAAGAGATGGTAACTCCCCAAAGCCACTAGCATGATGAGGGGAGAGTGGGGAAGTGGGCAAGCCCACTTCCTCCGTAACCAACCGCTCTCGCCAGACCGCAACGCCCACAACCGCGCAGTAACACTACCGCGCGGCGCTACCGCAAGGTAGCGCGCATGCAACCCCCCCCCCCCCACCCCCCCCACCCCCCACACACACACGGGGGGGGGGGGGGCTAAACGCACCCCTGGTGGGGTGCGGCCAAGCCGCACCCTTAGTGGGGTGCGGCCGAGCCGCACCAACTTGTGGGGTGCGACCGAGCCGCACCCCCTTGTGGGGTGCGGCCGAGCCGCACCCCCTTGTGGGGTGCGGCCGAGCCGCACCCCCTTGTGGGGTGCGGCCGAGCCGCACCCCCTTGTGAGGTGCGGCCGAGCCGCACCTCCTCGTGGGGTGCGGCCAAACCGCGCCCCTATGGGTGCGGTCGAGTCGCCTCCCTGTGGAGGGGTTCGGGCGTGTCCCCCCTCTCCAAGCTCGCTGTGCGCCCTTTGGGCTCCGGATTCCGTTTGGGGCGCTTCCCTGCGCGCCCAGAACGCTTCCCCGTTCGTTATGCGCTCAGAACACTTCTGAGCGTGCTCAGAGCACTTTCACATTTCGGGCACGCTCACTTTTTGTCTTTCTAATTTCTCAGATTGCAGAAACAGCTTGTCGCTTTTTTGCCTTTAACAAAGCTGCCCGAACTGCCCCAACTGCCCGAGGGCGAGACAGTCATTTACGAAAAATGGCGATCCGTGTGCTCCGAACCGGAAAACGTGATTCGTCCGCCAGGTGGTTACGGTGGTTACAACGACGAAATTACCGGGCTACCCCCGACCAAAGCTATAAAAGGAGCCCAGAGCCTTCATTTGAGGGGACCTTGCCTTCTGCACCCGGAAGAGCTCCTTTGAAGATTTCCACAGAATTCTCCGTCGGCGCTTGAAGATCTCCTTCGTGTACTTGAAGATCTCATTCGTGGACTTGAAGAATTCTTCTCTCCGGAAAGGCGGCTGAGCATTCTCACTTTTGTTCTCCCGAAAGGCGACTCGACGTTCTCACTTTTGTTCTCCAACATTCTCAGAAGGAAAAAGACTCAGTTTTCTGAGAGGTGGCCTATCACCTTCGGAATTCTCTCTCTCTCTCTCTCTCTCTATTATTGTAACGAGCGGCGGCCTGTCGCGCTCGACTTCTAAGTACCTAACTGTAAGCTCTCAGAAGATAGTGAAGTTTGGTAGGCACAACTCCGACCGCGTGGTTTTTTACCCTTTCCGGGTTTTCCACGTTAAAAAGTCTCAATGTACTCAACGAATATCAAATTGACTGTTTGCGCGCTCGGTTCGCTTCCGAGCTAAGGTGGTTCAATTCGACCGGTCTACCAAAGCACCCGAGCAACCCGCAACAGTTTGGCGCCGTTTGTGGGAAATGGATTCCCAAATACCGAGTAAAGGATTTCCAAACGCAACGCCCGCTTCGCCTGAGTTCACGGAACCAGCAAGAGTGGACACCTCCCCCGAACTATCCGACGCATGCAGTTCCTCAATCCATGAAAACCCGGCGAAAAGAGCGTTCATCGCTGCACCCATCCTGCCCCGGCAGCTTGGACCAACTAGCAAGCCGGCCCCTCTCGCGGCAGGAGAGGATCCGAACAATGTCACGTACCAGCAAAGGCGATCCCCCCTGTCGAAGTCAATTTTGGCATACCCAGTTCCGTCATGGCTAAGTCTCCCACACTTCAAGGAGTTCCACGGAGCAGAGGACCTGTACGGGCACGTTAATCACTTCTTGATAACGATGCGGACGTTCCGACTTCCCGACCAAATCAGCTACAAAATCTTCACCAAGACACTGCGTGGAGACGCCCTCCGCTGGTATCAATCGCTGTCAAACGGAGCGATTCATAACTTAACCGAATTGTCCCAATTGTTCGTTGAGTGGCACGAAGCGCGCACGCCTTGGATCCAAGAAGAAGAGCGAGAAGAGCCCGAGACGGACGAGTCGCCCCACCTAGGGGTAGCGAAGCGGAGCAAGTAGCAAGAAAAGATCTACACAAGCTTTCGTCAGGAGCGTCCCCGTGGATGGTTGGACTTCGCCTTAGACGCAAGCATAGGCAATCCAACCTGTGAACTAAGGAGGATGTTGATAACCCATCGTATCTGATTCAATATCATGTTCGTGGCAGCTATGGTACGGCTCAAACTCCTAAGCGGGAACCTCAAGCTCAGGGCCAGCGACGCAGAGCTCCCAGACGAAACTATGGTGCCCACCATAGGAGTCGTCACCCTCCCCGTCCAAGTAGGGATGCACTCGAAACCAGTCCAGTATGACGTTCAGTTCGTCATCGCAGAGGCAGACTCCCCCTACGACGTAATATTTGGGAGCCTCCTACTCGACGCCCTAGACCACGACGTTTCCATGTCTGGACGCATGGCCAACAAAGGGAGAATCCTCAGGGATGCAATTCGTGATTTCAACACGGTCGCAGCCGAGCTCCCTTGGATCAACTACGACCCATCGTCAAAACCAAACTCTGAGAAGCAAGGCGTGCGAGAGTGCCGCGCAACCCCCGCATTGGCAGAAAAAGATAATCTTCCGGCACCGGCAAACCCACTACGATTTGGAGATACGTGTCGCAAGAGAAAGGGACAACAACAACAGTTCGAGAAGGCCGAACTGCCCATTCAGAACCGAGCAGACCACTCCCGAGGGCTAACAAATCAAAGCTCCCGGATCTACACCTCGTTAAATGCCCCCGCGAGCATATACTGTCCGTAATTTACAACAGCTAAATCATCAACTGGCCCAGAGCGCTCTCCCAGCACAGGGGAGATCAATCACGGTTTTGCAATTTCCACAAAGGCCGAGGACACCGTACGGAGCACTGTGTCAGGTTGAAAGAAGAAATTGAACGTCTTGTCCAGTCAGGGCACCTTGAGGCATTTCGCGAAGAAGCACAGAAGGATGCCACCGAGGGTCGGACGCCGGGTCACCGCCGCCCACCATGCTGAACGACCGAAAGAGCTCGAGCAAGCGCAGCGAAAAGGGAGCACGATGTTACCTTCTCTCTCGTCAAACTTGTATCAGAAACTTATTAGCTCAGAAGCCGCAAGATTGCACTTGTGCATGTATCAATGTTCATTTTCTAATTATGTTTTACCTGTCACAAACTATTCTACTGCAGGAACCCATTTGAGGCCCTGCCCCGGGGACTTTGCACCGCCGTCGATTGAAGGTTCGCCCTTCTCCTCCGCTGTCGAGTCCCAGCATCGTAGGGGCCTGCCCCCTTACGTTCGCCCCCGGTTTGAATACACCAGCTATTCACTGGCCACTTTGGGGCCCTACCCCGGGGACTTTGCACCGCCGTCGATTGAAGGTTCGCCCTTCTCCTCCGCCGTCGAGTCCCGGCGTCGTAGGGGTCTGCCCCCTTACGTTCGCCCCCGGTTTGAATACACCAGCTATTCACCGGCCACTTTGGGGCGCTGCCCCGGGGACTTTGCACCGCCGTCGATTGAAGGTTTTCCCTTCTCCTCCACCGTCGAGTCCCGGCATCGTAGGGGCCTGCCCCCCGTACGTTCGCCCCCGGTTTGAATACACCCGCTATTCACCGGCCACTTTGGGGCCCTGCCCCGGGGACTTTGCACCGTCGTCGATTGAAAGTTCGCCCTTCTCCTCCGTCGTCAAGTCCCGGCATCGTAAGGGCCTACCCCCCTTACATTCGCCCACGGTTTGAATACACCCGCTATTCACCGGCCAAATTTATTATATAAAAGTCGCGAGCTTAGACTCGCGCAAACTAATTTTTTTATGTAAAAGTCGCGAGCTCAGACTCGCGCAAACTAATTATTTATTATATAAAAGCCGCGAGCTCAGACTCGCGCAAACTAATTTCTTATTATGAAAAAGCCGCGAGCTCAGACTCGCGCAAACTATTTTTTTATTATGAAAAAGCCGCGAGCTCAGACCCGCGCAAATTCATCTGTAATTTTGGAAATACCATCAAGCTACGCAGGTGTCAACAACCAGAACAACAAGATCAAACAAAGAAATAAATGCAATGTACACAATAAGAGAATACAACCACATCAAACGCAACGCTGCACACAAACCAACAACAATACTGAAAACAGAAAAATGAAAGATAACCAACATCAGTCCTCGGCTACATCCGAGTAATCATCCCCTGAAAGGTCCCCAACTCCGAGGCCAGCGGTGTCGCACCCAAAATTCTTCCCCATCATACGGAGAGTCTTCTGAATGCCTCTCTGAAAGGCAACTTCGCGCTCGTCCGCTATCAAGGGCTCAACCTCCTTCGTCATAACCTCGGCGCGAATCTCCTCCGCCATCTGGAACCGCTCTTCTACAAATGTAAGAGAATCTTTGTACTCGGTCACTCCAGCCGCTTTGGCCTCCCCGAGGCTGCGCTCGATCGACGACAACCGGTCCACCTCGCTCCTCAGAAAGCCCAACTCCCCCTCCAGGCGGAACATCTCCCCCTGAGCTTCCTACAGCTGATTAAGGGCATCCCGGGCAAGCACCTTGTCACCACCATACTCCGCCCGCAGCTTCTCGACCTCGGATCGGGAAGAAGAGATGTCGGCCTCCAACTACTTGATGTGAGACAAGTCGCGATCCCTCTTCTTCTGCAAAACTGACATATCGCTCCTCACCACGCGCAGCTCCTCCTGAAGAGCAAAGTAGCTATCCTTGAGGCCCACATAACAATCGTTCCATGTGAGAGCAACACTGGTTAGAACATCGGCCTGCGAACAAAAGATAAACAATCAGCATACCAAAGCAACGATGGGAAAAAGGTATCCGATGCTAGAAAAAGAGAACTTTACTTACCGCCGAAGTCATCGCCTGAAGAGAAGAAGAAACTCGCCTCGTCGGCGGCAAGGGGGGAGGCGGCGGCAAGTCTCCCTGTGGGACCCGGTCGGCAACGGGAGACGCCAAAATCTCAACCTCCGCATCGGACGGAATCGGCTCCCCCCTGCGGCGGCTCGGGCCGGCCTCGTGATCATGGCTCCTGGGCGCCGGTGGGATAGAGCACGAGCTAGAACCTCCGTTCTTAATAACAATCCTCCTCCTCTTCCCACGGTCTAGGGGAACAGCGGCCGCCCGCTCGGCGTTCCAGGAAAGCCCCACCGAGAGAAGTCGACTTTCCTCCACGCAACTGGAAATACAGAATAGGGCCTTCGACTGCCCTTCTCGGCCAGGGAAACCAGGGATAGGAAGGAACTCATCCTCCCGTCCAGTCTGCAGGCGGCAACGTCCAGGAAGTGCTCTCCATAGCTCCGACAGCTCCCATCGATTCCGAACGTACCCATAAAGAGTATTCCCGTGGCGGTAATCAGTCTTCTCCCCAAAGTGAAACCAGCTTTCGTTGCTTCGGACTTCAATACGGCCACCTGAGTCGGTAGAAACCTCGCACCAATCCTTGAAAATCTCGAGCGAAAAATGCCCGCTATGTTCCCGAAAAAACACCACCGTCCCCATGATGTTTGCCATCGCGGCAGGGGCAAACTAGGTAATCGGGACACCGCAAAATCGGAGTATCTCAACAACCTCCTCAGAGGGAGGAAGGAGAAACCCGGATTTCAGACAACTCTCAGAAAGGGTCATAAAAACGGTCGGCGGATTTTGAGCGCGCTCCTCCACCCGTGGAATCTTCACCGCGACATCAGAAGGCAACCCAAACCGCTTTCACCATATGTCAATCCGCGCAACGTCAAGAGTGGAGCGCAGACGCATCGGCCTTGACTGGCCACCCCGTTTCGAAGCCTGAAAGCAACAAAAATAAAATATAAAAAATGAGAGAGGCACATATCAAGCAAGTTCAGTCCGACAGCACGCAACCATGCCAACAACACCTCAACCACAAACAGGCAACGAGACGCGCGCACACCGCAAGTTGCGCACAACTAATCGCGCGCGCGCGCGCGGCAGCCCGCTCACGTAGCAAGCCGCACGCGCACGGTAGCCCGCACGCTCGGATAACCGCTGCGCGCGAGGGTCGCGCACAGCAAACTGCAGCACGCGCCTGGGGGCACGCGCACGCCCCCACGACCCCCGCCGGCCGGGCGCGCAACCGCCGAGCGCAAGGGTCTCCCGGCACGGACCGCGCAGCCCCCTCCCCTGGCGGCCTACTCCCGCGGACTGTAGCACCCGCGCGCGGACACAGCACGCCCGCCGGCGACCTGCTCCCGCAGCCGGCAGCACCCGCGTGCGGACAGCACACGCCCGCCGGGGCTTGCTCCCGCGGCGGGCACCACCCATGCGCGAGCATGCATGCGGCCTCCGTCCGCTTGCTCCCTCGGTCGGAACCACCCCCGCGGGCACACTCCTCCGCTCTCTATCTTTGTTCCTACAAAATGAAAAAAGAACTCACCTCCGCCATGATCCAACGCACCACGCAACAAATCAGAATTGCCGCGAACAAGAACGAAACCTTCGCACTCCTCCGCACGAAAACTTGGACTCCGAAGGTTTGTGGGTCTTATGATGCGCACTCATACAAGACTCTCATTCATTTATATGCATAAGAAGAGATGGTTACTCCCCAAAGCCACTAGCATGATGATGGGAGAGTGGGGAAGTGGGCAAGCCCACTTCCTCCGTAACCAACCGCTCTCGCCGGACCGCAACGCCCACAACCGTGCAGTAACACTACCGCGCGGCGCTAGCACACGGTAGCGCGCAGGTGTGTGTGTGTGTGGGGGGGGGGGGGGGGGGGGGGCGGGGCCTAACCGCACCCCTGATGGGGTGCGGTCGAGCCGCACCCCCTTGTGGGGTGCGGCCGAGCCGCACCCCCAGGTGAGTGCGGCCGAGCCGCACCTCCTCGTGGGGTGCGGCCAAGACGCACCCCCTTGTGAGGTGCGCCCTTGTGGGTGTGGTCGAGTCGCCTCCCTGTGGAGGGGTTCGGGCGTGTCCCCCCTCTCCAAGCTCGTTGTGCGTCCTTTGGGCTCCGGATTCCGCTTGGGGCGCTTCCCTGCGCGCCCAGAACGCTTCCACATTCGTTACGCGCTCAGAACACTTCTGAGCGCGCTCAGAACACTTTCACATTTCGGACACACTCACTTTTTGTCTTTCTAATTTCTCAGATTGCAGGAATGGCTTGTCGCTTTTTTCGCCTTTAACAAAGCTGCCCGAAATGCCCGAACTGCCCGAACTGCCCGAGGGCGAGACAGTCATTTACGAAAAATGGCGATCTGTGTGCTCCGAACCGAAAAACGTGATTCGTCCGCCAGGTGGCTACGGTGGTTACAACGGCGAAATTACCGGGCTACCCCGGCCAAAGCTATAAAAGGAGCCCAGAGCCTTCATTTGAGGGGGCCTTGCCTTCTGCACCCGGGAGAGCTCCTTTGAAGATTTCCACGGAATTCTCCTTCGGCGCTTGAAGATCTCCTTCGTGGACTTGAAGATTTCCTCTCTCCTGAAAGGCGACTGAGCATTCTCACTTTTGTTCTCCCGAAAGGCGACTCACCGTTCTCACTTTTGTTCTCCAACATTCTCAGAAGGAAAAAGACTCAGTTTTCTGAGAGGTGGCCTGTCACCTTCAGAACTCTCTCTCTCTCTCTATTATTGTAATGAGCGGCGGCCTGTCGCGCTCGACTTCTAAGTACCTAACTATAAGCTCTCAGAAGATAGTGAAGTTTGGTCGACATAGCTCCAGCCGCGTGGTTTTTTACCCTTTCCGAGTTTTCCACGTTAAAAAGTCTCAGTGTACTCAACGAATCTCAAATTGACTGTTTGCGCGCTCGGTTCGCTTCCGAGCTAAGGTGGTTCAATTTGACCGGTCTACCAAAGCACCCGAGCAACCCGCAACAACAACCATACATATTCAACCACACACACACACACATGTATACACAAATCCAGAAAAAATTAAATCCAGAAAAAACATCTAGGGCTACCATACATCCAAAAAAAGCCATTACAAGAGGAAAGGAGGAGGAGAAGAAAATGCTTACAGTGAGGAGGAGGAGAAGAAGATGCTCTCGTGCAGATCTCCCTCTCGCAGTCGGAGCTAGGGCTTCGAAATCGCAGTCGGATAGGGCTCAGGAAGGAGGATCTGGGCGGGATCGGGCTCGCCGGAGGGAGGAGAGACAGACGAAGAAGGAAGGAGCACCTCGCCGGAGGAGGAGGGAGCACCGGATGGGCGGGATCGGGATGGACGAAGACGATCTGCGCGGAATCGGGACGGGAACGGGAGGTCGGGGGCGGAATCGGGAAAGATCTATTGCGGGGAGCGATCCCTAAACCGCGGAAGTGGATCCGAGCGAGCTTCTCAATTCAGCCCTCAGGATAGCTATTTTAAAATAAGTGCTCCCCAAAGAGCACTTTAGAAGAGCTCTTCCAAACACCTAAAAACAGCTATGGCGGTTGAAAAATCACTTCTCAATCCGCCAGAGCTGTCCCAAACAGGGCCTGAATAAAGTGGAACGAACGCACCGGAAAACCTACTTGTTGCGGGTCACTCGACGCTCTTCCAAACTGAGCGAATTGAACCGTCTTAGCCCGAGAGTAGGCCGAATGCGCAAACAGTCACAGAGAGAACAAACAGGTGGCAAGAGAACGTTTTTAGCATGGAAAACCCGGAAAGGGTAAAAAACCACGTGGCCGGATCTGTGCCAGCCAAATTTCACTAAGTGTTAGAGTGTTACAAGCGAAGTTATAAGAATAGAGCGCGACAGGCTGGTTCTTGTTACAATTGCAATTGAAGAAATTTCTCCGAGGGTGACAGGCCACCTCTCAGAAAAGCTAAGTGTCTTGGTGTTGCAGGAAGTCTTCAAAGTCCGAAGAAGATCTTCAAGTGACGAAGGAGATCTTCGAACCGCGAAGGAGATCTTCGAAGCGCGAAGGAGATCTTCGAAGGAAATCATCAAGGAGCTCTCTCGGATGCCAAAAGTCAGATCCCCTCAAATGAGGATTCAGGGTACCTTTTATAGATTTGGTCGGGGGCGGCCCGGTAATTTCGTCGCCGTAACCACCGCAACCACCTGACAGTGCGATCTTGACCGTTGATCGTGAGCACATGGATCGTCACTTTTCGAATATGACGGCTTCGCCCCTCAGGCAGTTCAGGCAGTTAGCGCTCCTGATTGCAATGTGCAAATCCTGCAATCTTAAGAGAGAAAGTGAAGTTAGCAGTTGCGCGCACCGCGAACTTTGCAATGCTCAAACGTGCGTGGTATGAAAACTGGGTACGGACTTAGCGGCGCTAAGCGCGCGTTGAGCACCGAGCGGGAACGCCGCTAAAGCATGACTGGAGTCGTGCGAGGACGACGCAAAGGGGCGGCGGGCGTGCCGAGGGAGATTGCCCGGCAGGCCGCGCGCTAGCGCGCAGGGCGCGCGCTAGCGCACTAGCCCTGTGCAAAAATATCCGAAGAACCGAGAACCGGACCGAAACCGACCCGAACCGGATGGTTCGGGTCGGTTCTCACATAGGTCGGTTCGGTTCCGATTCTTGAAAAAAAAGAACCGCCTGTTCGGTTCGGTTCTCGGGTCCCATGGTTGGGTACCCGAGAACCGATCTGAACCGTAAAAAGAACCGTATATTTGGACGGTCTAGTTAAGTTTTAATGTTTTATACTTTTATAGTTTTATTATCAGATTCTCATTCTCCCGTGACCCATCCATCCCCGTTCGTCTACATGCCCTAGCGCCACTCGCCCGCTCTCGCTCCCAATCCCCGTCTCCAGCCCTAGCGCGGTAGCGCCGCTCGCCCGCTCTCGCTCCCAATCCCCATCTCCAGCCCTAGCGCCGCTCGCCCGCTCCCGCTCCCCATCCCCGTCTCTAGCCCTAGCACACCGGCGTCGATTACAACGTCCCTTCTCCTCCCGTCGGCGTCGATTACAACGTTCCTGCTCCTTCGCCGGCTGTGCACTGTAAGCCTTCTTCCCGCAGCAAAATACCACTTCTCCCTTTCAGGTTTCTCCATTTCCAAGCTAACATCAAGAGAGATCTACCATAAATTGTAGAGGCTTTCATGGTCTAAGATAGAGTTAGTTTTTGTCAAAATCAGTGCCATAAATTGTGAGAAAGAGAGCAACAGAGATCTACCAGAACCCCCATTATCATACTAAAGTCTTCCCTAGCTACTCTGTTGTTTCCTTCGTTGGTGCTGCACCCTGAGTGTTAGGCAGCTTTGGATTAGCTGGCTTATTCAAAGTCGAGTTTATCTGAACTTTGCCTACACAATGCAGTGTTTGTTCCAATATTGCTGCAATTATTTGTGTGTTAATATTGTAGTTAAATGTGTACACATGCCACAACAATTATGTCAATTTTATTGTCCTTGAGATTGCTAGACCTCATTGTGTTTGGATATTCAATATTGTATAGGTACTTACTGAATGCACACAAGCTTGAGGATTTCTTGAAATCCAGTTTCAATATTGTATACTACAATGTGTTGTTATACATCATCATGTTAAAATAATCTTGTTTTTTGACGGCAATTTGTTGTCCATGAAATAGAATTTAAAGAACCGAGAACCGAACCGGAACTGAACCGACCATTTCGGTTCGGTTCCGGTTCTACAAATTAGAACCGTGGGTCGGTTCCGGTTCCAAAATTTTGGAATCGAACCTATACGGGTAGGTTCTTGGTTCTGAGTGGAACCGAACCGAACCGAACCGAACCGAACCGAACCGAACCGAACCGAACCGAACCGATCCGAGTTGCAGGGCTAGGGCATGCGCTAGCGCGCAGGGTGCGCGCTAGCGCGCGCTAGCGTGCAGGCACGCAGGGCGCGCGCGCTAGGGCGATAGCGCGCGGGTCCGCGCGCTAGCACGCGAGCCAGTGCGCGGACGCGCGGGCCAGCGCGCGGACGCGCGGGCCAGCGCGCGGACGCGCGGGCCAGCGCGCGGACGCGCGGGCCAGCGCGCGGACGCGCGGGCCAGCGCGCGGACGCGCGGGCCAGCGCGCGGACGCGCGGGCCAGCGCGCGGACGCGCGGGCCAGCGCGCGGACGCGCGGGCCAGCGCGCGGACGCGCGGGCCAGCGAGCGCTAGCGCGGGCGCGCGCTAGCGCGCATGCCGTGCATGCTAGCGAACAGGCCGCGCGCACGCGCTAGCGCGCATGCCGTGCATGCTAGCGCACAGGCCGCGCGCACGCGCGCGGTTGCGCGGTCGCGCGCGTTCGGTCGCGCGTGCGTGTTTGGGCGTGGTTGCGGTTGCGCGAGGAGATAGTGGGTTTGATCCACTTTTTTCCCCATGACCCCCTCATCTTAGTCGAGGAGTTGGGTTTTTGGCTAATCGCAGCTCCGGTTTCTCTACATAATAGATGACAACCCATCAATTGCCCCCCAAATCCTCGGAGTTCTTTGCTATTGCTCAAGGAAGTGCGAGGATTTTGTAATCTTTTGGTGTGATCTGGGCGTTGCGGTGGAGCTGGAGGAGTCCCGTGCTGAAGTTCGTACGGAGAAGGCCCTTGTGAGGTGTTCGACTCATTTGTTGGAGGATTTGCGAGCTACAGTGACTCGTCTGGGGGCCGAGTTGGTGTCTTTGAAGACGGAGGTGGAGCGCCTTTCTTCGCCGGAGCGGGCTGCTGAGTTGAAGGTCGTTGGCGGGTTGCGTCGTTTGTACAACTGTTCTTGCTTTCAGCTCTTATAGTGGCGGTGAAGGGCAGACGCTTCGAACCGTTTGCGAGCGCGAGGGGGCAGGCCCTGGCGACGCGGTTTAGAGGACGAGACCCAGGTGGTGTCGGAACCTACTACGTGGGCGAATGGCGAGCGATTCTAGCCGGGTATTGGGAGGTTCGCTTAACCGACCTGGGGGATGTCGTTGATAGAAGCGGTGAAGGGCAGGCGCTTCGAACCGTTTGCGAGCGCGAGGGGTGCAGGCCCTGACGACGCGGTTTGGAGGAGGAGACCCAGGTGGTGTTGGAACCTACCATGCGGGCGAATGATGAGCGATTCTAGTCGGGTAGTGGGAGGTTCGCTTAACCGACCTGGGGGATGTCGTTGATAGAAGCGGTGAAGGGCAGATGCTTCAAACCGTTTGCGAGCGCGAGGGGGGCAGGCCCTGGCGACGCGGTTTAGAGGAGGAGACCCAGGTGGTGTCGGAACCTACTACGTGGGCGAATGACGAGCGATTCTAGCCGGGTAGTGGGAGGTTCGTTTAACCAACCTGGGGGATGTCGTTGATATTACAACAATTGGCGCTGCTTGCAGTTGATCTTAACTATGTTTGAATAGCAGTGCTCGAAGCAGAGAAAGCATTTCGAAATTTAACACACAATAGTTCTTGCGTAAGCGCATGCTTACTACTTGTCTAGAATAACAATTACAAACAATAGTTCTTAGAGACAATTTGACGAGTTTGGAATATAGTAAGACATTTCTGCCCAATTCCTAGCTCCTTTTGGGGCTTCAAGTTCCGGATGTGGTGGCGCACAGGGCGGCTCCTTGTCCAGGCTCCATCTGCTGTAGATAGCACGCGCGTGCTGCTTCCTGGTTTCCACGGACAACTCCAATTCCTCCTGGGGTGACAAACTTCATTGCGAGGTGTGGGATGGACGTGATAGCTCCAAATAGGACCTGCAACGGTCGACCGAAAATCGCGTTGTAAGGCGATTCTGTCTCGATTACCACGAACTGCACGTCGCGGGTAGCCCTCCTAGGGAAATCTCCTAGGGTAACAGGGAGAGTGATGGTTCCTTTTACCGGGACAGGGCTGCCGTTGAAGCCGTAGATTGGTCCAGAAGCTGGTTGGAGACTTTCTGGTAGGATCTTCATGCTGAGGAGAGCGGTCATGAACATGACGTTGACGAAGCTGTCGTTGTCTATCAGTATCCATTTGACGCGGAAGCTGGGGTTGTCGATCTCTGCGTTGACGACCAATGGATCCTGGTGCGGAATGAGCAGTCCCTTTAAATCTTCATCTTCGAAGCTGATCATCTCTACCGGCAGGGCAATGGAATTGGCGGTGGGGAACGGAACACTTGAGATGGTTTCCACCACCCCTACTACTTGTTTGTCGCCCTGCGCGCCTTGTCGAGCAGGCAGCTGTTCTCTATTTGCGGGATGATTTTGCGTCTGGTCCTGTAAGAACCTTCCGAGGATGCCTTGTCGAATGAGATGCTCTATCTCATCTTTGAGTTTGATGCATTCCTCGGTGGCGTGTCCTGCACCTCGGTGGAACTCGCAGTACTTCGACTGATTTCCCCTGCCCTGGGGAAGTTCTCTTGGCCTTTGTAGTGCCGGGTTATCCTGAATTGCGTAGAGTACGTTTGTGCGGGAGGTATTGAGCGGTGCGTACTCTTGGTAGGTTCTGGGGGGCCTGTTCCCAGGACGGTCTTGTTGACGTAAATTTCCTTGGCGCTCCTCTTGCTGCTTCGGGGCTGGCTCTTCTCTCTTCCTCTTTACCACTCCTTCGAATTGTCGGCGGTGAGCTTCAATCGCTTCGTCCGCCGCTATCTCTGCCTCCACTCGGTGCACCAGATCTGGATAGCTTGGTACTGTCTCGCTCATTAGAGCGGAGTAAAATCCGCTTGGGCGGAGTCCCCCCAGGAAAACGCCGCGCAGAAGCTCGGGATCAACCCCTGGGATTTGTCGTGCCTCAGCCGTGAAGCGACGGAAAAAGTCTTTGAGGGTCTCTCCTTCGTTCTGGCGAATCCCTGAAAGATGTGAGGGATCTCAAATGATTCTTCGGTTAGCGACGAACTGATCCGTAAACTTTTGTGCGAGCTCGGTGAAGTTGTTGACAGATCCATCCCGTAGGGAATGAAACCAAGTGCGTGTCTGCCCCCTGAGTGTTGCCGGAAACACTTGGCATAGGAGCTGATCAGCGGCGTTGTAGATCCGCATAATGGTGGTAAAATGGTTGACGTGCTCCAGGGGATCGTCCATCCCATCAAATGTCTCGATATTGGGAAGCTTGAAACCATGCGGGATCGGATGGTCCAAGATTTGTTGTACCAGCGGGGAGCCGTGACGTAGGGGGCGGCAGGCGAAGATGCCCCTGCGCCCGGCTTGCCCATACTCTTCGGCAATCACATCGCGGTTCTCCTCGCGAGTGGGCCTCCCTATGGATTGATCGACTCCTACCCCTCCTTGCTGATGGTGGAGGGGTTCTCTTCTAGCACCCCTGGCGGGGTCGACCGGATGCGCGGAGCTGGCAGCATCTGAGTATTCCTCTTCGTACATTTCTTCCTCTTGAGCAGCTTCTCCCAATGGAGCCTGGTTTGGGATCAAGGGGGGTTGGATGATCGGTGCGGCAGGTGGAACGGGAGCTTGCGGGGCTCCGAGGTTTCTGAGGAGGCCAGCATTTCAGTTTGCTGTTCTTCCATCTGGCGCATACGCGCAGGTTTCTCTACAGAGGCGCCGTGCGTGCTAGCGCGCAGGCCGCGCGCACGCGCGCGGTTGCGCGGTACCGCGCGCGGTAGTGCGCATGCGGACGCGTGCGACCTTGACGTGGTCTTGTGCGCGGTCGCGCGCGTTCGGTCGCGCACGCGTGTTTGGGCGTGGTTGCGGTTGCGCGAGGAGATAGTGGGTTTGGCCCACTTTTTTCCCCATGACCCCCTCATCTTAGTGGATGAGTTGGGTTTTTGGCTAATCGCAGCTCGGGTTTCTCTACATAATAGATGACAACCCATCACTTCTATTTCATGTTATGTTTTATAACAATATATATTTTTATTGATATGTTTAAATGTTTGAGAACAATATATATTAATATTTTCGTTTAGAAAAAAATAGCTCTCAAAAAGGTGTTCTACCAAACAGTCTTATTTGAAAAAACTCTATTTCATCAGCGCTTATACACAGACTCTCCAAACAGCTTGTAACTTTTCAAAGCAGCTTTGTCTAAAGAGCTCTGTTCAATCAACAACTTTTCAATCCGCAACAGCTCTCTCAAACAGACCTTAAATATACTTAGCGGTTGAAGAAAGTATACTTAGCGGTTGAAATGATAAGTAAAAATTTTAAAGAACAAATTTTAGGTGAGAAATCTCACCTAAGATCATGGTGAGAGGAGTCCATCTAAGCCGTTGATCACAGATCATACGGTTGTATTTTTTCCTAAATACTCATGTATTTATAAGTGATAATAATGTCAGTATTTTATATACCGTCCGATCTGAGATCATACGATTGTATTTCTCTCCCACCTAGTTCTAGGTGAGAGTTGCGCACCTAAGTTTCTCTCAATTTTAAACTACTACAATGAAACAGATTAATTGAGGTGGTTGCGCCCCCGCCGCTAGTTCAAGAAAAAAAAAAGTCGCTTTCTCGTGTAGCACGCCGACGCCGTGAGGAGGAAATTAACCTAGGTTCCGATTATTCTCCGGCCGTTCTCATCTCTGCCAGTATCATTCCGCTTCTCTTCTCCGCTCGCCGCCTCTGTGGTTGGGTCCGATTTACCTGCCGAGACGCCGGCGGAGCGGGTGAGAAGGTTTTGCAATTTATTAATCTCTTTTCTCGATCACACCTAATTTCAACGTTCTTCTTCTATTTGGAGGTATACACGTTTTCCCCCCTTCGTTTTTCTCTCATAGAGCAGATATTCAGGAGTATTGTCCTTCTAACCGCCGCCGTGATCTGGAGCGCGCACTTGACAAGGCGCAGCCAGAGCAGGTAAGAAATGTTTGCATTATAATTTAGATATTTACATTTTTTACTTTTTCTCTTGATTTTTTTTCTTTTTTGAATTAATCATCCTCCTGCACCGGCATCTGGATTCTCAAAATGGAGAAACACGTTAATGATTTATCCACCGCCTTTCTCATCACAACGACGCTTCTCATTTTCAAATATAGTATTGATCTTTATCTTAGAAAAATATACTTCATTTTTTGCATATTAATGAAATTTCCAACAAAAACTTGCTTATCATTCAAAATCATACAACATAACTTTCCAAATGCATATTGTCTCCCTCCATCAAACTGAACAAAACCATATCTTGTTGCAAATCTGCCTATTTAAACTAATTTTGAAGAACAGACCTAGTTTGGAAAGAAAAAACAAATCCATAACTAATAGGTGATATACATATAATTTTCTCAAATTATAACGTCAATAAAACAAAAGTTATAACCAACTTAGCTTAAGAAACACCTGATGAAAAGAATAGTAGCTTCTATGGTGACCAAAAAATGTAATGCTTGATAAATTGCAGGTTTAGCATGCTTGATGATTTTCTTATATGTCAAAATAAGGGCATTAACTCGTAAAATAGGACATTTAGTTGTATTTACCATAGCGGAGTGATGTTATCTTTACATCCAAATTAACTATAGAAATATGTTGAAGAAGCTCATTCAGATAAATTTTTCCAATTTGGTGGTTCAAAAAGTTTAAACTTTTGGACGAAACAACGAATACATTACCACCTATTGATATTTACGTTTTTGATATAGAAAGTCAAGAAATGATTGCCATAGGTCATGCATTGCACTAGCTTAGCTTCTTGAAATTCAAGATGTACATTTTGAAGCAAATCATGCTCGTCCAATATTTTTTTTTCAAAGATACAAGTATACAACATCAAACGCGGCCTTGAAAGCGAATATAAATCACTTTCACTTCCTTAAATGTGTTGCTCAATAGAGGAATAGTCTTCTTTGGGATATAATTAGGGGTTTAAATAAAGCATTGTAGGCCCGAGCACCAGGCTAAACCTAGCAAAAAATGAGGGTTTGCTAGGGTTCCCAAGGCTCGGGCTTACCCGGGCCCAGGCCTAATCATGCTTTGGACCAGGCAGACCCAAGCAGGCTTTTCGGGCCCTGGTTTTATTTACACCCCTAAATATGGCATATATGAAAATACGTAGAAATAATTCATAACCATTGTTAATTATAATCATTGGAATAACTCAAACTTGGAGAATTTGTAATTGAGGTAAAATTTAAAATTCGTTAATCAAAATGTTTCGTTGTTTGTGCTTAGGGATGAATGATTCAGAATCTGGTTATATAAAATTGCTAATCCTCTAAATTTCGTTGCTTTTGCAGAATAACCCATGAGGTGAAACTTGAATTTTGACGCATTATCTGGGAAGAGGATTGCAAAATCATATTTTTGATAGCACATTTGTGTGCTTCTTCTAGAATTGTGTTCTTTTTAAGATGAATGTGGTAGGTAGAGTGGGGAGTCTAATATCTCAGGGTGTATATTCTGTTGCAACGCCTTTCCACCCTTTTGGTGGTGCAGTGGATATTATTGTGGTCGAGCAAAAAGATGGAACTTACCGCAGTACACCTTGGTATGTGCGTTTTGGCAAATTCCAGGGTGTTCTCAAAGGTGCCGAAAAGATGGTTACTATTGCAGTAAATGGTGATGCGGCCAATTTCCACATGTATCTCGATTCTTCAGGAGAGGCCTATTTCATGAGAGAAGTCATGTCCACAAGTAATACAGATAATTCCTTTGACCAGATTTTGAATGAGTCTACTCGTTTAGACAACGAGTCAAAGCATCCAAACTCAAGCCATGGTGAAATTTTTGATAATTATTTGGGGGATCATCACAGTATTTCAAACAAAAATGGGGAGACGGTGCATGAAGATTTACAATTGCATGAAGATGAGCAATCTTCGATTGGGGGTACTTCCTTGCCAGATAGGTTCAACAACTACCATTATGCAAATTTAGAAGAAGTGGAAGATGTAGTTGAATCGTCCAATAATGCTAATTCTGAGATGGTTTTGATCAGTGTGGATGGACATGTTCTTACCGCTCCTATTTCTGCCAATGAAGAGAACATGGGAATTCTCAAGTTGGATAATCCCCAATTCCATCTGGGGCCAGGGGAAAGACCTAGAGAGGAATTTCGTTCTGGAGGTGATATGTGGGAAGATGGCGTGTTTGTTGACATGGAAGCATGCACTACTAAGGAGAGCCATGCTTTGGAGAATCCTATAGAGATTCCAAATGATATAAATAGTGTTTCATTCCATGGTGAACAGGCCCAAAGCATAGGTAACCTTGAGTTGAGAAAGGGTTTAGAACATATTGCTGCCATTATTGATAAGGAAGATATGTTCAGAAGCTGCCTTGATCTGACTTTGCATGTCCAGGACAGGGATTCTCAGGTCTGTGTAACAAAAGTTAACTCAAAAAATTCACCTTCTTCTTCTTCTTTCAAATACATAGTTGGCGGAGAAGCATCGTCTAGGAGTGATGTAACCATTTTATCACATTCTTTAAATGTTGAAAAGAATGTTTTGGAGAATCATAGTTGTGATGATTTTAAACAAAATGAAGATCAAATAGGCTCAGGTGTATCTCCATGTAATTTTGATTCACCGTCTGACCGGGCACTGAGATCTATGGAAAATGCGGCCGTGGCATCTGAAAAAAATTTAGCTACTGATAATGAAACACAAGAAAATTCTATTGATGATTCAGTCGGTACTTTGGGAAGTGGTCTCGAATGTGTAAATGAAAGAAACGAGATAGCAGCCACTGAAGTAGAAATAAATCAAACTGAGGATCAAGGATTTCAGAACAGTAATTCAAGTTTAGGTTTGTGAATACATTTTAATATTTACTTAGATATAGTTTTTCATGTGTCTTATGAATTCTTTTTTGTGGTTTATACTTATAATTTATAGGTTTTGAGATTTCACTATGTGGGAACCTACTATTACCTGGAATGGGGCGTATTGCTGCTGAAGAAACCTTTAACTCCCATCGTGTCTCCGAGGATGAGTTTAAGGTTTCAGGACAATCCATTGTTAATAACCAAAACCTCATAATCCGATACAAAAATATGTACTTGCCGTGGGATAAAGCTGCTAATTTGGTTCTTGGTAAGGCCGTGTTCGGTTCAAGTTTTTCGTGCAAAATAATGGATCAGATTCCTATTGATATTAAGGAAATGACAAGGACTAGTGGAGACTTGCAAGGAGTTTCACCTTCTTCCAGTTCTTCTAGTCGAAGATGGAGATTATGGCCAATACCATTTAGAAGGAGCAGAACACTACAGCACAGTAATAGCAGTTCTTCAAATGAAGACCTTTTTGTTGATACAGAACCCGGCTGGCAGAATCCAGAGCAAAACCCCGTTTCTGATAGTCACCCTTCTCCTCGCAAACAACATTTTCGTACGTACATCCCTACAACTGAGCAGATTGCTTCTTTGAAATTGAAGGATGGACAAAACATGGTGACTTTTAGTTTCTCCACTAGAGTTCTAGGGAAACAAGAGGTTGTGGTTTGTACTTAATGAAATTTTAGAATTTATATGATTGTATCATTTGGGTTATCCTTTCTTATTAAGATTCTAAAGCAGGTTGATGCGCATATTTACTTGTGGAAGTGGAATGCACGGATAGTCATATCCGATGTTGATGGCACCATTACGAAGTGAGTTATTTGCATTATGTTTCAGCTGTTACTCCATTATTATGAAAGTTTGTAGTCATAGCAAATAAAAAATTGTTAGTTTCAATTTTGCTCATCTTTTGGAACAACATTTGCGACTTTATGCTTGATCTTTAACTTCGTTCAATGTTCTCTTTTAATATGAACAAACTCTAGTTTCATTATTGTTGCATCATCTGCCGAAGCAATATTTTAATTTTTTGACCATCTTATTTTTGACAAGGGCTACTCCTACCTTTCTTTTAATATGTATGCATTTCTTATGTTATCCTTCTTTGGTTTACCGCACATCCATGTCAAGTTTTTCACCTCCATTGCACACAACTTTTTGTTCAACACATCTTTTATGGCCCATTTGTATTTATATGGGATGGAACAATCATTTATGATTTATGAAATATTCTATGTCCTTAATATTTATGAAACACTTCGCTATTTTAATCACATTACCTTTAAATTCTATTTGTTCTTTTGCACCCTCCATTATCTCCTTCTTTACAATAAGAAAACACATATTTTCATCTATTACATCTAGGTACTACTTGATATTCAATTAGCAATTACTAATAATTATCAATCTCGCCTGCACTAATATAATCTATTTATTATCCACCAAAGTTGCATATTATGATATTATTCTACTAATCTTAAATCCCTAGCTCCTAAAAGTTTCTTTTAACTTTCCACTTCAAAAGTTTTCTCAATTATCAAACTATATCATTTGCAAATAATATCAAATTACTCTACATTCAAAGTAGCATGTCCAACAACCAGTAAAAAAGGATACATACCCTTCATCCATGCAGAAGTGAAGGATACAAAGTCATCCTGCCCGCACTTCATTAAGAACAAGTGAACTTCACCTGAAGAAGACGAGAGCTACTGGGTTCAGCCGTAGATACACTGGGATAATGCTATAGAAATTTGTTGAAGAAAATATGTATAAAGGCCAAAAATAAGGCCTATCTAGAGCCCACTACCTCTTTAGGATTTAATCTCACATCTTAGAATGATTTTTACTTCTCTCTCTCTTCCTATATAAGCGTACAAATTCCTGTATGTATTTACCATGATTGAGAAATTAATAAAAATTCCTTCATCCATGCAGAAGTGAAGGATACAAAGTCATCCTGCCCGCACTTCATTAAGAACAAGTGAACTTCACCTGAAGAAGACGAGAGCTACTGGGTTTAGCCGTAGATACACTGGGATAATGCTATAGAAATTTGTTGAAGAAAATATGTATAAAGGCAAAAAATAAGACCTATCTAGAGCCCACTACCTCTTTAGGATTTAATCTCACATCTTAGAATGATTTTTACTTCTCTCTCTTCCTATATAAGCGTACAATTCCTATATGTATTTACCATGATTGAGAAATTAATAAAAATTCCTTTTATCTTTCTCTATTTTCGTGTATCTCTACATGGTATCAGAGCCAACGATCATAAAAAAAAAATTTTGGTTCTTGCTCTTGCCTGTGCTGCCAGCCTGTTTGGGCGGTTAGATTTTTTTCAGACCGCAGTTCTGCGTCTTCGGCTGCTTTCCCTTCTTTCATTCCCTCCCGTCTGCTTTTATAACATTTTCCCTCTGTCACTCTGGGCCCCACCTGCCTGCCGCCTTCGCGGTTCTCCAACAGTCTTTCTCACCTCCCCCTGCTCCTCCTTCGGCTCGTGGAGGTTGCACCGCTTCTCGGGGAAGGGGACGTAACGGAAGACCCCGTCTTAAGTGTTCTCATTACGGTCGGGATGGTTGAGGCAACATGCTATGGCAAACATGGTATGCCTCCACAACAACATGCATCCATTGCGGTCGATACTGCCTCCACCACCCGTAACGATATTGATGACTTACACACCTAGCTCCAACAACTTCAGGGAATGATCAGTCGTTCATTTGGCTCTGTTGCGTCGATCTCCAATGAAGGTATCTCCTATCCCTCCCATAACTCCACTTGGATTGTGGACTCGGGTGCCACACATCATCTTACTCCGCAGAAACCACCTCAGTACTTACAATCTGCGTATTCTAAGTTCATCACTGTGCCTCTGCTGATCTGCCCCTCACTCCAACTCTCTCTCTTCGCTCGGTCCTTCATGTTCCGGGATCGCCTTTTAACCTTCTTTCTGTTAGCCGTCTTGTTGAAACCGATTTCTTGATCTCCTGTGGAGCTCGGGGCCCTCAACGAATTGAGGGGCGACTAGCCCTTACCGGTCCCTCGGAAGAGTTAGGCAGATAACTCGGACAAAGAACAAAGACCCCGGTCTCAGCAAGGAGGTCCCTCCACTAACCCGGAAGATCGTTGAGCGCTTCCCCTCCCAAGCCAAAGCTAAGACTCGGGCACCTTGGAGAGCTAGAGAGCCCAAACCAAAGCGACCTATGGAGAGAAGAAGGCTCAAAGATTCTGAAACCGGTAATCTTCCAAGGTGCCCTTTAAGGTCTATTTATAGATTTTGGTTTTGTGGTCTGTCAATAGCCAACTCCCGCTGTCCATTCTTACTATCCGCACCCCGAATTGGTCTGCTAACAGCCAAACTCCGCTGTTTTGAGGGGCTAGCCGCAGACCACCAGGAGCTTTTAAGACCACCCCAGGTACTGGCGGACCAGAGACCCTTGACCCGTTCCAGCGAACACGGGGCTCGCCAAAATGTCTGGCCGACTCGCCTGCCTAGCGAACTCCTTCGACTGACTGGCTCGCCTGCTTCTAGGACTCGCCTGCCGAACAGCTCTTTAGCGAGTCGAGCTCACCAAAATGGCTAACTGTACCCCAAAAACGGCTATTTGTACCCCAAGGTCCCGGGCCTTCCTAGCGAACTCCCTCGACCGGCTGGCTCGCCCGCCTCTAGGGCCTCTCGCTCTTCTTGGGCTCGCCCCGCCTGGCTCGCCCATCCCTGGCTCGCTCCCCTGGGTATGCGAACCAGGGACCCTTCCAGGCGAACATCGGGGTTGTACACAATCCCCGCTCTTCGCGAGGTTGTCTTGAGCTCGCGAAGAAATGTCCAACCCCTGGTGTTCGTCGATTCGGCTGACGTGGCGGGAATCTTTCGGTGGGTCCCACGTCCAGAACTATAAATACCGTCCGCTGCGGCTAGTGAACGAGCTTTTTCTTCCCCTTCTTCCTCGCAGGAAACAACCTCTCTCGAATGTCTTCTAAGCCGAGCGCGTTGGATCGGCTGAAGGCTTCCAGGGAGATGGCGAAGGCCCAGGCCGCCGGACGCGACGCCTGGATGTTCAACCCCGCCACATCTCCTTCCCCCCAGACTAAGAAGGCCAAGACGGTTTGGAGGTCGCAGGGGGAGGACGTGTCGTCACCTCCTGCCTCGCCTCCGCTGCTGAATACCGGGCTCGCGCAACAGGTATTCTTCGTCTAGACTTTTTATTCCGACTCCCTATTCACCCTTTCCCTTCTCGCAGAATCCTCCACCTGAGGAACGCCTGGCGGGCCTCACGCTGACCTCTTCTCACGCTCCGTCCCCAGCGCAGTTGGGATCGCTAGATGCTGGGACCGGGACCTCAACCCTACAGGCGCCTCTTTCGCAACCTCGTACGTCATAAGTACCTTCCTTTATCTCCGCTTAAGTCTTTGTGCGATATCCATGCGCTTATGACCCGTGCAGATACCCCATCGCCGAGCCCCAAGAAGAGAGGTTCCACACCGGCGCACTCGCCGATTCCGCCTAAGATTAACGTGGAGACCCCGGGCTTCGATATGGTAGGCAGGCAAAGTCCAGGCGGCTCGCTTCTCGACGGCGCCCAGGTCGCGGAGAGGGTGGTGTATCCCCCTGGTCTGGGGAAACCCCACGTCCCAGGTTTCCGCGAAAACTTCCAGGGTCGGCCGGAGTCCTCTCGTAAGCCACGTCGCGAGTCCCCCTTCTCCCAAGGTTAGTATATTTGTCCGGGCTCGCCTTTTCGCTCGCCCCTTGATCCTACTAGTTCTTCCTTCGCAGACATTTCGGAAGCTACGCCTGAGTCAGAGCATGGGAGGGTGGAGATGTCACCGCCGCCCTCACCGAGCCAGATGGAAGACTTCTTGGGCGACCTAGGCGACCCCGAGCGAATGAAGAGACGGGTGTCAGAGGTGCTTCAGAAGCATGGCATGATGCTGCGCGAGCTGGAGGAGCGATATGACGCGGACCGAGCTTCCTTCAACGAGAGATTTGCCGTGATGGAGGACGCGAATGCTCGCTTGCTCGCCGAGGCGGGGCCGGTGACTCGCGCAGACGTTACCTCGCCCGGCGTGCACATCTCGCGGGGCGAGGATCAAGCACACTTATTCCTGCGCGAGTTCAAAGCACTTCGCGAATACCACTATCCGAGAGTGCCGCCGCGTGCGGGGAAGCGAGGCCGGGGTCGCTGGAAATGGCTTCCTTACCCCTGAGCCTGCCGCGGGTTTATTTTTACTATCCCCTTGCTTTTATTTCTTTCATGACGCTTTTGTTTGAACAATATCTGTGGCGTGGTAATGCTTGCGAGTCCATCGTGACTCGCCTTTTATCATTTTTTGTTCTGCCCTTTATTTTTGTGGTGCGTCTGTGGCTTATTCCGTTCGCTCGCCGTGTTTGATACGATTGCCCTCGTGGAGCGCCCGCGAGCTTCTGAACGACGTTGTGCCCAAACTTTCCTTCCCTCACGGGCCGGCCTCAGGCGGGGCTTGATTACCGTGCGGTGGCGAGCCCGGGCTCGCAAGGCTGTAGTTTAATCGAGTAGAAATCTACTTTATTTTCGCTATCCGCACCCCCGACGCTTCGATTCCCGTGCCCCTCTTAGTTTCCTATAAATAGTTCGGATTCATTTTTCCATTCGTCGCATTTATTTCTCTAATCCTCTCGCGTCTACGCTCGTTTCCGTTCTTGCAAGCTCGTGTTCGCGTTCGCCGCTTGCAGGTTGCCTCTTCCTGACTCGATGCGAACAAATCAGTCAGTGGGAGCGGATGGTGAGAGTGAGGGGCGGTCAAGATGCGCCTCCGCGTTTCAAGCCCATGAATTCTACTGCGCGAACATCACGGCAGAGGAGTACAAACATGCCGTGGATCGTTATCTTCCGGAGGGTTATTCGGCTCGCTGTCCAAGCGAGATCTCTACATTGAACGAGACCGAGGCTGACGAACTCGCGATTCCCATTGCTCACTTCGAGAATGGGTTGCGACTCCCTTTATGGCCTGAAATCCGTCAGGTACTTCGCTTAGCCTTCTCGCCGTTCCCTGTTCGCCATCGCGACTTTTTCACCGTTCTTTGCAGGTGCTACGGTATTATGGGGTGCTGCCGAGCCAGCTGACCCCGAATGCGATCGCGGACATTGTCGCGTTCGCCAGTTACATGCGGGAGGAAAGGATCGAGTTCAGCCTCCTCGTCTTCCGCAAAGTGTTTTCCTTTCGCGCCTTCCGGGATGGGACCACCTACTTCGCGAGTCAGCACGTCACCGTCTGCGAGACGGTGAACAAGAGTCACTACTGGACTCAGAAGTTCATCCTGGTGAAGGGACCCTTCGGTAACCTCCACTTCACCCCTCTTCAACGAGATGACGCCACCTACCGCCCTCCGAGCTCGCTGGGCGGTGCCGACGCCAAACTCCTCCAATACCTCTCCGGAAAAAACTTCGAAGTCGCCCATCTGCGGCGCAACGTCGACTCGCTACTCGTAGTTCCTCAAGGGGAAGGTATGGCACGCTTTCGCCCCACTCTCCTTTCCTTTTTCTTCACTGTGTAACGCTTTTACTCTTCAGGCGAGCGCGAGATCCCCGTTAATCCTCCGCACGCGCAAGGCACCGCTCTCACGGCGGACACGCTCGCGACCGCGACGGCAGAGGCTTGCCGCGATCTTCCTATCACCGGGTCCGGCAAGAAGCGGCCTCCGTCTGCGAGCCAGCCTGGTTCGCAACCCTCCTCTAAGAAGTCGAAGGGGAAAACCCTCGCCGTCAAAGACAAGAGAGCGGTCGTCGATCTGAGCGAGACCGACGGCTCGCCCCCTTCTCCTGCGAAACAACCTGACCCGTTGGCGAGCCAGGGCGCCGGGAGCTCTTCCACAACCCCCCAACCCAAGGGCCACAAGAACTTTGGTCTGGGTGAGAAGGTTTTTGATATCCTTGGCGAGCCCCTGCTCGCTTGGGATCCTGACGCCAACCGGATTTCTTGCTCCACCCTTCACCCCTCCTGGGTGGAGCTTGGTAAGGCCGGGGAGGAGGCGTTCTCTATCTCCTTCGGCTTATATGGCCGCGAGGACGCCGCCGCCTATAAAGAGATGGGGCCAAGGCAACTGGTCTATGAAGAAGTGCGAGCCCAGTTCCGCTCGACGGAGCTCGCACATATGGCGGGGCGCCGTTATCTGCAGGCGGATAGGGATATCCGCGCGTACAGGGAGGAGCTTAAGAGGGCTCGCGAGGAGATCAAGGGCCTTAAGGAGAGAGAGGAAGCGTCGGAAAGCCTCCTCGCCGGGATGCAGGGCAAGATGGTAAGCGGCCCTTGGGCCTCTTTTCTTCGCTGTTCGCGACTTCCGATCTTTGTCTTAACTCGTTTGATGCTGACTCAGGATGCCGATGTAGCAACCAAGTTTCTCGCTCGCAACGGCGAGCTGGAGTTGGAGAATACCATGTTGAAGGCTCGGGTGGACGAGCTGGTTCGCAACGTGCTGCCTCCTTCTCTTGGGCGAGCCAGGTCTCAACAGAGGGTCGCCGAAAGTGAGGAACAGAGACGGCGAGATGCACAGGAGGTCGCCAACCTCGTCTTCACGACCCTCAAGAACGCGAGTCTGCTAGCGGAAGACGCGATGGAGTTTACAGCCGAAGACGTCTGCCCGGACCTCTTCGACTTGGCGCCATGGTTGGGGGCTCGCAAGAATGGCGAGGGCCCCCCAGAATGAACCCCCTTAGCCTCTCTTCTCTCTCATTATTTTGAATGTATATTATTCTTTTTGGGCTGGCGAGATCGCCGCCGAACATAGAAAAATCTTGGGGAATGATAGTTATAATTTTTTCGTTAGTATTTATGCGCGTGCTCGCATTTTCTTTTTTCTCCCGCATTTGATCTCTTTCTTCTGAACTCTCATGACTGGTTATGCGACAGTGCTTCCGGGGGGGGGGGGGGGGGGGCTCGCGAATGCGTGTGTCTGGGCTCGCCTCGCCAGGGTTCTCCTCTTGTGGATCTCGCGAGCCCGGGCTATCGCCGCCCGCGGATACTGCCCGGCGAACCCGACCTTGGCGAGCTTGAGCCTCGGCATCCTGCGAATCAAAACTCCCCGACTTTAGCATCGCAACCTGCTACCTCAGGCCCTTCCAGCCTCAACCCTTTCGATTTTGCGAACCAAGCCCTTCTGGCTCTAACACCTCAACCTGCTATCTTAGGTCCTGATTTCTATTGCCAGCCTCTCCAGAGATCAACCTGAACCCCCCGTCTGGGTGAGAGCCCGGGGGCGGAATCGATCTGGGGCATTCCAGCACCAACATATCCAACCTTGCCAGCCTCTCCAGAGATCAACCTGAACCCCCCGTCTAGGTGAGAGTCCGAGAGCGGAATCGATCTGGGGCATTCCAGCACCAACATATCCAACCTTGCCAGCCTCTCCAGAGATCAACCTGAACCCCCCGTCTAGGTGAGAGCCCGGGAGCGGAATCGATCTGGGGCATTCCAGCACCAACATATCCAACCTTGCCAGCCTCTCCAGAGATCAACCTGAACCTCCCGTCTAGGTGAGAGCCCGGGAGCGGAATCGATCTGGGGCATTCCAGCACCACTATATCCAACCTTGCCAGCCTCTCCAGAGATCAACCTGAACCCCCCGTCTAGGTGAGAGCCCGGGAGCGGAATCGATCTGGGGCATTCCAGCACCAACATATCCAACCTTGCCAGCCTCTCCAGAGATCAACCTGAACCCCCCGTCTAGGTGAGAGCCCGGGAGCGGAATCGATCTGGGGCATTCCAGCACCAACATATCCAACCTTGCCAGCCTCTGCAGAGATCAACCTGAACCCCCCGTCTAGGTGAGAGCCCGGGAGCGGAATCGATCTGGGGCATTCCAGCACCAACATATCCAACCTTGCCAGCCTCTCCAGAGATCAACCTGAACCCCCCGTCTAGGTGAGAGCCCGGGAGCGGAATCGATCTGGGGCATTCCAGCACCAACATATCCAACCTTGCCAGCCTCTCCAGAGATCAACCTGAACCCCCCGTCTAGGTGAGAGCCCGGGAGCGGAATCGATCTGGGGCATTCCAGCACCAATATATCCAGACTGTGTCATGTCGGCACGGCAGTAGTCATAAACATTATAAAAAAGGAGTAAGACATTCAGTAAACAATATAATAAAGCTTTTAAGGGTAAAATCGTTTCAAATCATCCCCACTCCTGGCTCGGTCGAGGGGCACCCCCTCCACATCCTGGAGGTGATACCCCCCCGACTTGAGCACCCCGCTTACAATATATGGACCCTCCCAGTTAGGGTTAAGCTTACCCACCGCGGCCCCTCTGCCGGCCGCATCGACCTTCTTCAGGACCAGGTCCCCTTTCTGAAAGTGCTTTATCCGGATATCATTGTCAAAATATCGAGCCATCCGCCGCTTGACCTCTTCCTGCCTGATGGTGGCCAAGTCCCGGAGTTCTTCTACCAGGTCCAAAGATAGCCTCTGCTCTGCATTGTTATCTTCCAGCCACTCTTCATCCCCCTCGCTCGCAGCGATCACCCGGGGGGTCTTTACCTCGAACTCTATGGGGAGAACGGCCTCGGATCCGTGAGAGAGCTTGAACGGGGTCTCCCCGGTGGCGGTATTCGGGGTGGTCCTCATGGCCCAGAGGACGGAGGGTAGCTGTTCTACCCAGTTTCCTCGGAGGTTTTCTACTTTCTTTTTTAATAGATTAACGATTATTTTGTTCGCGGCCTCCACCTGCCCATTGCTCCTCGGGTGGTGGACCGACGCGAACCTGAGGTCGATGCCGAGCTGAGTGCAGAAGCCAACAAACTCTTCACTAGCAAACTGCGGCCCATTGTCCGTCACTATTGCTAGAGGTAACCCGTGCCTGCAAATTATCTCTCCCCATACAAAATTCCTTACAACCTGAGAGGTTACCTTAGCGAGTGCTTTCACTTCTACCCACTTGGAGAAGTAGTCAATCATGACCAGCAGGAACTTCCTCTGGCCGCTGGCTTGGGGAAAGGGACCGACCAGGTCCAGCCCCCATATGGCGAAGGGCCAGGGAGCCGTGATGGTTCGGAGCCTTTGAGCTGGGAGGAGTTGGAGCGGAGCATAGAGCTGGCACTTCGAACACTTTCTCGCGAACTCTGCCGCATCCTTGCTGAGAGTGGGCCAGAAGTAGCCTTGCCTCAACACCCTCCCTTCCAGGGTCCGACTCCCGGAGTGGCTGCCGCACTCCCCGGAGTTGATTTCTTCCAGGATTCTCGGAACCTCCTCCTCGGAAACACAACGGGCCAGGAGTCCCGAGAGAGTTTTCCTATATAGCCCTCCTGCATGCAAGGAGTAATAAGCGGACTTATACCTGAAGCGCCTCTTGTCCACATCCTCTCCAGGGAACTGCCCGGAGGATAGGAAGGTGATGAACGGATCCATCCACGAGGCCCGTTGATCCACCTCCATCAACTCTCCTTCCTCGAAGGAGGGCCGGAAGAGCTCCGAAGTCGTCCCTCCCGCTCGGGGACCGAACTTGGCTAAGAGGTCCGCCTGGGTGCTCTCCTCCCTCGGTACGTGCTTGATGGAGAAGGTGCGGAACTGCCCGATGACCCCCTTAACCTTCTCCAGGTATAGTAGGAGGGTCGGGTCCTTTGCTTCAAATTCTCCCTTGATCTGGCATGCTACCACCATGGAGTCCGTGGAGACCTCCACATCCTGCACACCCAGTTCCCGGGCCAGCCGAAGGCCCGCTATCACTGCTTCGTACTCAGCCTGGTTGTTGGTAATTGGGAAATTGATGTTTAAGGCTTGCTCAATCCGAGTCCCCTGAGGACTTACCAGGACCATTCCCCCTCCATAGGAGTATTTTCCCGACGCTCTGTCCACCAACATCTTCCATGCCTCTGGGGGAGGTGGCTCGTGCTCCCCCACTTCGGCTGCATAGTCGGCCATGAAGTCTGCCACCGCCTGAGCCCTGATGGACGTCCTGGGCACGAACGTGATATTGAATTCACTTAGCTCCACGGACCACTTTGCCAACCTCCCTGAGTGCTCCACTCCTTCCATGATTTTACGGAGCGGGTGGTCCGTCACCACCTTGATTGAATGGGCTTGAAAGTAAGGCCGGAGCCTCCGGGCTGACACCACCAATGCGAAGGCCAACTTTTTCCAAGATCGGGTACCGGAGCTCTGCCTTCTTCAGCACTCGGCTGACGTAGTAGATAGGAAACTGTTTCTTCCCCTCCTCCCGGATCAACACGGAACTTACTGCTTCGGACCTTACCCCCAGGTACAGGGATAGGTCTTCTCCTGGCCTCGGTCCCTGGAGCAGAGGGGTTTGGGTGAGCTGTTCTTTCAGAGCCTGGAAGGCTTCCTCGCACTCCCGGGTCCATTCAAACTTCTTGTTGCCCCGCAGCACCTTGAAAAAAGGTGCACACTTTTCTCCCGCCTTGGAGAGGAACCTGCTGAGCCCAGCCAACTTCCCTGTAAGGCTCTGAACCTCCTTTGGATTCTTTGGTGACCCCAACTCCATTACCGCCTTAACCTTGTCCGGGTTGGGCTCCACCCCCGCGGGGGTGAGTAAGTGGCCTAGGAACTTTCCTCGGCTTGCCCCGAAGACACACTTCAAGGGATTGAGTTTCATCTTGTACCGCCGCAGGGTCCCGAACGTCTCCTCAAGGTCTTGGAGGTGAGACCCAAGGTCTCGACTCTTCACCATGAGGTCGTCAACATAGACTTCTAAATTTCTCCCTTTCTGCTCGCGGAAGACCCTATCCATCATCCTTTGGTACGTAGCCCCTGCGTTCTTGAGCCCGAAGGGCATCATCTTATAGCAATAACATCCATCCCCCGTGATGAAGGAAACATCCTTGATGTCCGGGGGGTGCATGCGGATTTGATGGTAACCTGAAAAAGCATCTAAGAAAGACATTACAGAAAAACCAACGGCTGAGTCAACCAGCGCGTCGATTCTGGGCAGGGGGTAGCAATCTTTCGGGCATGATTTATTAAGAAGCGAAAAGTCGATACACATACGCCACTTACCTCCTCCCTTTTTTACCATAACTACGTTGGAGACCCATCCTGGGTACTGGATCTCTGATACAAAATCTGCCTGCAGAAGTTTACCCACCTCCTCTCGGATGGGTCCTTCCAGCTTGTCGGCGATAGCCCTCCTCTTCTGGCGGATGGGGCGGGTGCCGGGGTCGAGGTTGAGGCGATGGCAAGCTACATCCGCGTCGATCCCGGGCATTTCCGCGGCGCTCCATGCGAAGACGTCTACATTTTTCTGCACGCAGGCCAGGATCTCGGCCTGCTCCTTCGGGTTGAGCTCTCCGCTGATTCGGACCTTTTCCACCACCCCGAGCCGAGTGGTGACTTCAAGTTCCACGATCTCATCCACGGCCTCCAGCCTGGATTGCTCTCCCCAAGCCCTCTCCTCCTCGGCACAAGTGGGAGCCTGGGTTCCCTCCTCGACCTCCTTTTCTACCACCATCTGCTCTTCCGCCCTTTCCTCCTGGGCCTTCTCTTCTTCCTCCTCTCCCTCCGCCCGGGGTCCCTCAACTACCCCTTCCTGGGCATGGACTTCATCTCCCTCCATCTTTTCCTCGGCTACCTCCATACCTCCGGCTTCGGCTGCCTCCTCCATCATCCTATCCCATTCCTCGGCTTCTCCCATCCAGGAGATGGTGTTGACAGCCGTTACGTAGCACTGTCTCGCCACCTTGGGATCCCCCCTGATCCGCACCTGAACCCCTCCGTCGCTGAACTTAAGGCATTGGTGAAAGGTGGAAGGGACACAGCGGAACGCGCTGATGAGTGGCCGTCCGAAGATGGCGCTGTAACTGCTTGGGGCGTCCACTATGACAAAACGACAGTTCCGGGACTGCCCACCCAGGGTCACATGAAGCCCTACTCCCCCTTCTACTTCCTTCCTCTCCCCCGAGAATCCGAACAGAGGGCCATCTGAGTCCAACACCCTCCTGGGCTCCACCTCCATCTTGTCGAACGCCTTCTTGAAGATGACGTTGACCGAACTTCCGTTGTCCACTAGGATCCGGGAGACGGTGAAGTTCTCGATCGCCGTCTGAATAACCAGCGCGTCGCAGAACGGGTCCTCATAGCCCGGCATGTCTTTCTGGGTGAAAACGATTTTTTCGGCCGGGGTTGGAGCGGTGGATGTCGAAGCCACGCTCCGGCGGTAGATGGTATGGAGGCTAGCCTTGCGGGTCGCCTCCACCCCTACCCCCCCATGGATCACCCCGATCCCTCCTCTACTTCCCATATCGGTTCTATCCTCACACCTTTCCTCATCCTCCTCTCGAGGTTCGACCTCCACGATCCTTACTGGCTGCTGCTGTGGTGGCGCGGGCGCTCTGCCCCTCTTTACTTCCAGGAACTCCGGACAGGTGTCCGTCGAGTGACCTTCCACATCATGGAAGATACAATATGGCAACGCCACTTCCCTTGCCTCGGCCTCTGCCACCCTATTCCTTCTCCTCCTAGCGGCTGCCGTTTCCACCTCTCCTCCCCTTCCTCTTCCTCTACCTCTTCCCCGTCCAATTGCCATGGCCTGTTGGGGAGGGGGAGGCATTTGCATCGGACCTTGCCTCCACCCTAACTGGGGGGGCCTCCATTGACCTCCGACATGGTTACCCCTTCCTGGGCCGTAACCCCTTCCCTGCCCATGCATTCCTCCACCTTGCGGCCTCCATTCCCCCTCCGGGGCCCGGGGCTCTTCCCTTCTCCTGACCTCCTGCTGCCTCACCTCCGGCTCACTGAGCTTTGCTAGCCTCTTGGTGAGCTCTGGATCGACTTCCTCACCCTCGACTTCCTCTGACACCCTCTCCATCAGCTCTTCATAGGAGACGGGGGCTTTTCTCTTCAACGCCATCTTGAAGAAACTCTCTTTCAACCCGACCGTGAAGGCGAGTTGGAGTGCAAACCCAGGCATCTCCTGAGTGAGCTGCACTTCCTCCTGGAACCGATCGGCATACTGAGCCAGCGACTCCCGGGGTCCCTGCTTCACTGCGAAGAGGGAATCAGCGTCCTTCTTCCTCTTTTTTGAGGTCGAGAACCTCAGCAAAAAACTTCGGCGCAAATCCTCGAACGAGTAGATTGACCCTGCAGGGAGATGGTGGAACCAGTCCCTGGCCTTCTCCTTGAGGGTGACGGCAAAGAGCCGACACTTGAAGGCATCTGACATCGGCCTGATGGAGACCGAGTCTTCGAAACTCTGCAGGTGCTGGACAGGGTCATCTCTTCCGTTGTAGTACACCCGGTCCCATTCTCCAAATCCCCCAGGGACGGGTGCGGAAAGCACCAGCTCGCAAAAGGGGCTTCCCCCTCCTGTCGCTTTCCCTGGCTCCACTCGCCCCCCGAGCTCACTCGCCAAACTTGAGCTCGCCGGGACTGTGCTCGCGAGGGCGGTGCTCGCCTGAACCACCCCGACCGTCGCTGCTTCCTCTTGGCGCGCACTCGCCTGCGTCGCGCTCGCTGGGACGGAGCTCGCCAACACTGAGCTCGCCGGCACGGTGCTCGCCGGACTGGCGAACAACACTCGCCCTTCCTTGCCCTGACCTAGACCAACGACAACTTCCTTTCCAGCCCTCCCCCCTGGTGCCTCCTCGCCGACTGTTGTAGGGGAAGGGGGCGCCCGAGGGGCTGGGGTTGCAAACTCGCTTCGCAGAGCTGTGACAGTGAACCCCAAGGTGTCGAGCACCTCCTTTCTGAAATCTGCGAGCATTCTGGCCATCGCCTCCTGAGGTGTCTCGCCGAACTCCTCGCTTTGCTCTTCATCGCCCGCCATGTCCCTTCTCCAGAACTTTCTTGAACCAGCCACACTCCACGCTCACCGCACCAAAATGTTGAAATCGATTTCTCGATCTCCTGTGGAGCTCGGGGCCCTCAACGAATTGAGGGGCGACTAGCCCTTACCGGTCCCTCGGAAGAGTTAGGCAGATAACTCGGACAAAGAACAAAGACCCTGGTCTCAGCAAGGAGGTCCCTCCACTAACCCGGAAGATCGTTGAGCGCTTCCCCTCCCAAGCCAAAGCTAAGACTCGGGCACCTTGGAGAGCTAGAGAGCCCAAACCAAAGCGACCTATGGAGAGAAGAAGGCTCAAAGATTCTGAAACCGGTCATCTTCCAAGGTGCCCTTTAAGGTCTATTTATAGATTTTGGTTTTGTGGTCTGTCAATAGCCAACTCCCGCTGTCCATTCTTACTATCCGCACCCCTAATTGGTCTGCTAACAGCCAAACTCCGCTGTTTTGAGGGGCTAGCCGCAGACCACCAGGAGCTTTTAAGACCACCCCAGGTACTGGCGGACCAGAGACCCTTGACCCGTTCCAGCGAACACGGGGCTCGCCAAAATGTCTGGCCGACTCGCCTGCCTAGCGAACTCCTTCGACTGACTGGCTCGCCTACTTCTAGGACTCGCCTGCCGAACCGCTCTTTAGCGAGTCGAGCTCGCCAAAATGGCTAACTGTACCCCAAAAACGGCTATTTGTACCCCAAGGTCCCGGGCCTTCCTAGCGAACTCCCTCGACCGGCTGGCTCGCCCGCCTCTAGGGCCTCTCGCTCTTCTTGGGCTCGCCCCGCCTGGCTCGCCCATCCCTGGCTCGCTCCCCTGGGTATGCGAACCAGGGACCCTTCCAGGCGAACATCGGGGTTGTACACGTCTTACTCAGGACCTTGATTGCTGTGTAACCTTCTCCCCCTCATCTTTTGTTGCGCAAGATCGACGGATGCAAAATATCATTGGTAATGGGCGAATGTCTAATGAGCTCTATATCTTGGATGTTCCACCCACGGTTCTCTCATCTGTCACTTTTGTTGATTGACATCGATATCTTGGGCATGCTCCCCTCCAGATCCTCAAGAAAGCTCTTCCAGATATCTCCCTCAATGACTTTACTTGTGAATCATGTATCTTAGGAAAACAACATCGTTCGTCTTTTCTCCCTAATTGTACTCGGAGCAATGGTCATTTTGCTTTAGTTCACTCTGATATTTGGGGACCTTATAAAACATCTAGTGTTTCTGGTTATCGTTACTTTATTACATTTATTGATGGTTACTCTCGCATTAAATGGTTGTATTTACTTCGTGATCGTGCTGACGTAACCTCTTTCATGCTTTTATTACTGAGACTCATACTCAGTTTTCCAGTTCTCTTAAGATACTCTGCACCAACAATGCGCGTGACTACACTAACCATGCTTTTACTAATCTTTGTACTGAGTTTGGAATCATCCATCAAACTTCATTTGTGTATACGCCCCAACAAAATGGTGTGGTCGAGCGCAAAAACCATCACCTTCTTGAGGTCGCACGCTCACTGATGTTTCAAATGCAGGTACCCAACCTTTACTGGAACTTCGCGGTTTCTACAACCTGCCATCTCATCAATCGCATGCCCTCCTCCATTCTCAACTTTGCGACTCCTTTTAGTCTTCTTTTTCCTTCCACGCCCCTTTTTCCGTCACACCTCGCGTTTTTGCTTGTACCTGTTATGTCCATTATCTTGGTCCTTCCACTGACAAGCTTGCTCCTCGTGCTATAAAATATATGTTCGTTGGTTACTCTCGCACTCAGAAAGGATATGTGTGCTACTCTCCCAACGATCGCAAGGTTGTCGTTTCTGCGGATGTAACTTTCATCGAAGACCAACCTTTTCACTCTCCCCATCCAGCTCCTCCCCCACTTCCACTACTACCACGTCTTACCGTTCATATTATGTCTCATCTTCCACCACTCCTTCCAACCCCGACTCCAGTACCCTCCAAACCATCTCTTCGTGTGTACACTCGTCGTCCTCCTAGATCTGATGCCCTACAGTAGTTACCCTCTACTAGTGATACCTCGCGGCCTGAAGATCCGACACCAGTCTCTACGACTCATCACTTGGCTAATTATGTATCCTTGCAGCGCCTCTCCCCAACATTTCTCAAATTCGCAACTTCTTTATCCTCCATTTCTATGGGCTAATCAGACTGGGGATCTTGTCTCTCTTTCTCCGGGACAGACTTGTGTGGGATGTAAGTGGGTCTTTGCGATCAAACATGCTCCATACTGGACAGTTGAACGCCTAAAGGCTCGTCTTGTGGCTCAGGGGTTTACTCAGCAACAAAGCCTCGATTATGATGAGACCTTTTCACCAGTCGCCAAGTTGAGTATTGTTCGTGTCCTGATCTCCTTAGTTGTTCATCGACAGTGGCCCTTACATCAATTGGATGTCAAGAATGTCTTTCTCAATGACGACCTTCTCGAGACTGTCTACATGCACCAACCTCCTGGGTTTGAGACCACGAGGGAGTCTCGTGTTTGTCACCTCAATTAATCTATTTATGGTCTCAAACAGTCTCCTCACGCATGGTTTGACAAGTTCAGTAAGGTTGTCCGTGATGTTGGATTCACTTGAAGCTCGGCTGACTTCTCTCTCTTTACTCGTCACCGACCGATAGACATAGTGATTCTCTTAGTTTACGTCGATGGTATTCTGATTACAGGTGATGACTCCAAAGGAATACAAATGATCAAACAACATTTGAACTCGGTTTTTCAAACTAAAGACCTGAGAAATGTTCGACACTTCCTTGGTCTTGAGGTAGCGAGACGTCCTGATGGCCTCGTCCTATCTCAACGGAAGTAATATCTCGACCTTCTTCATGATGCTGACTATTCTGGATGCAAGCATCCTGATACTCCTATGGATGTAAAGCACAAGCTCTGCGCTCATGACTCCGACCTACCACTTCCAAACATTTGGTATCTGCTCAGGCTCCGTGCTGGCTTCCGACCCCACGGTGGTTACCCCCAGAATCATGGCCATTGTCCCGCCTTGCTCCTCCAGCCTCTGCAAACTCGTGAGTGAGATTTCCTTGAGTGGAGACGTCCTTATGCCCTGCAAACAGTGGTCCTTGCCCTGCTGAGAAAACTCCAGCGTCATTCGATCCCAATCCGTGGTTACCCGCCATAGCTGTCGGAGCCACTGCACCCCCAAGACCATATCCGAGCCTCGAATGGGTATAAGGTAGATGTCGGTGTGGCAGATGTATCCCGGCATCCGCAGCTCGGCCCCCTTTAGGACCCCTTCGCATCGCAATCCGCTACCATGACCTGGAAAGCGGCCTCCCGATCAATCTGAAGCCCAGCCTTGAGAGCCACCTCGGGGTTAATGAAATTGTGGGCGCTCCCACTATCAACCAATATAGTCACCCGTTCCTGGCCAATCGCCCCTGCGATCCGTAAAGTAAGGGGTGCCGTGCACCCTGCCATCGCCTGAATGGATATTCCAAACTCTGCGAGATCCAGATCATCCTCAACGGAATCGCCAGTGGTGTTCTCTTTCTCGTCCTCGTCCCACAACATGAAGACTTGGACCTTCTGACACCGATGCCCCGGAACGAATTTCTCATCACATTTGAAACACAGTCCCTTGTCCTTTCTGGCCTGAAGCTCCTGCCACGTCAACCTTGTCACAGTGGGACGGCCCCCGGTCGGTGGTTCCTTCTTGGGTACATCTGTAACTGTAGGTGCCCGACCTGTCGTCCGAGTCCTCTGCCGATTGTACCGCTCCTCATGTATCCTGGCCAGGCTGATGACATGACTCAAACTGCGTGGCATGTAGGCGTGGACCTCGTCTCTCAAATGGTCCTTCAATCCGGATACGAAACAGCTCAGCATCGTCCTCTCCTCCCAATTGACCCGGTTGGCCAGCCGTTCGAACTCTGTCCGGTACTCTGTGACTGATTCCTGTTGTCGCAGCTTCTGTAACATCGCCTCTACGTCTTCGTACTCCAGAGGCCCGAAACGAGCCGAGAAGGACTCCACAAACTCCTCCCAGGGTGCGTAATTGCGTCCCCTCAGAAACCACTTTGTCCACTGGAAAGCGTCATCTTCCAGGTGAAAGGACGCCAACTGGACCCACTGCCCCTCGGGAATCTCCTGGTATTTGAAGAAAAGCTCAGCCTTCTGGCCCACTCTAAGGCGTTGCCGCCTTTGAACTTAGAGAAGTTCATACGTGTCAGTTTGGGCTGCATGTAAGGCCGTGGTTCTGCATGTGCTGGTTGGTAAGGTTGCGCTGGCGCCACTACGGGCCCGGGCCGTCCCCGGTTCATACCGCAGCCTCCTTGTTTCCCTCTACCCCATGGGTTGCCATTTCCATAGTCCGCCGGTCCTCCATATGGCGGTGGTAGCGGCAGGATGCCCGCCACACCCCCGATTGGGACCGCATTCGCTCCAGTAGGTTGAAAAGGGACTGCTCCCTGCCCTGGACCCCTCCACGAAGGACCCGGCTGCGTTCCCGGTCCGTTCCAGGCGGACTGGGCGCCGAATGGTCCATTCGGTGCCGTCGGCCCTTCCGGCGGCCTCCAACCACCTGGCCGGTGGTAGCCGGCCTCCATCGAGCCACCAGTGGCCGCCCGAGGGGCCCCGCACCCCTCCTGCGTCGATCCGCTCGTGCGGAAGGCGTAGGTGTCGATCCGCGTAGGATCGGCTTCCGCCGATCCCGACACGGGTATCCCGCCTCCCGTAGACCCGGATCCAGCCCCTGCTGCGTTCCACTTCCAATTCCCATGCCGTTCTGTGCCGGAGGATGGTAGGATGCTTCGGCTTCGGATCCCTCCGCCGCGTGGGTTTTTCCCTTCAGATTTTGCATGAGTAGGGTTTTGATCTCCTCGATGCGCGCGTCTAAGCGATCCTCCAGATTTTTTTGGGAGGATTTCACTTGTTCTTCGAGCGCCGCCATCGTGTCCGACAACCCTACGTAGTTCTCCTCGAGGGATGCGAGTCGCGCGGTTTCAGCTTCCGTGCGTGTCACCATCGTCGCAGGAATTGAGACATTGAAGTTGATTGTCATTTCATTCGGGAGAAGTTTCAATTGAAGAAGCTGGAATTAAAACATGTTCCTGCTGCTGGGCAAGTTGCGGATATTCTCACCAAAGCCTTACCACGACCGTTATACTATCAGTTCTTGTCGAAGCTTGGTGCTTACGATCTGTATGCTCCAGCTTGCGGGGGAGTGTTGAAGAAAATATGTATAAAGGCCCAAAATAAGGCCCATCTAGAGTCCACTACCTCTTTAGGATTTAGTCTCACATCTTAAAATGAGATTTCTACTCTTCTCTCTCTTCCTATATAAGTGTACAAATTCCTGTATGCATTTACCATGATTGAGAAATTAATAAAAATTCGTTTTATCTTTCTCTATTTCCGTGTATCACTACAAAGTTGAACACTTCCACCTCATAAAAGGTAAGCCAAAAAAACCATCCGAAAATTGCATGGAAGAACCACTTCTCATCCTTGAGGTGATTCAGGCCATCTTATTTTCCACCGGGGGTTAAATTACGAGTTAGAGACCTTATAATCCTTTGTGCAGCTATAACACATGTTGGATTGAGAGGAAAAGGACGCTTCCACTTGTAACTCAAAAAGTTATCTTGGTAAAGTATAACGTAGTTCCTCCTCTTGCATTAAAGGAAGAGAAGGAAAAAGTAGCGAGAAGAGAACCTTTTTATATTTAGAGCCGTTAGTTGGCACCAATATACTCATCCATGTTGACTACAAGAGCAAATGCGACAAACTACAAATGCGGCAATTTATGAATGCAACAAACTACCAATGCAACTAGTATTTGACGAATGCAACAAACTTCCAATGCGACCAGCATTCAACAACGATTATTAGCTCGTCACTGATGTCACTGATGTGAGCGTGCACTTTCTTTTATATTTTTTCTAGTATCACAATTAAACTTAAAATACAACATGAGATTTCAAATAATGAACGTGAACATAATGAAAATAGAAGCACATACATATGACTAATTGCAAGTGGGTGTTGGAGGGCGCTACAAAGGACTGCTTACACTTCCATGGCTAGAAGAAACCCATAAGTCGATTGAGTGCTTGTTGGGGAAATGATTTATCTTAACCCCTAGAATTGAGTAGAACATAAATTCTAAGTATGACAAATTGGGCTAAGTAAATATGCGTCGAATAGTATTCGACGTAACGTCGAAATATAGTCGACGTTTCTCTCAGAAAGAGTCGAAGTAACTCTTAGAAGAATTCAACGTAATTCTAGTCGACGTACCTCTGACTTCCAGTCGACGCATGTGATAAAGTCGACGCATCCTAGTCGACGCACCTTCCTTATTCTCCTCTCGACGTCCAGCCAGGATGAAATCGACGTTTACGTCGAATAGTAATCGACGCACGTCGATATCTATAAGTAATTCAAAAACACGTCAGATCTCTTTCCTTCTTTCTGTAGATCTGATTTTTATGGAATAATATTATTCTTTTATAGCCGTTCTGAATCAGCCTTTCCTTCTATTTGATTCTTGGCTTATTTGATTCAGATTATTATGGATATTATTTGAAATCAGAATGAATTTCCTTCTACAGAGATATTAATTATGGAAAATCTTACCTCTTTCTAATTCTTTGTCTGCTAATTGATTATTCTCCTTTAGCATTATATTTCAAACAGAGCTATAAATAAGAAGGAGGTCGGCAAAGAATAACAAGAAGTGATCCACTTCATCCATTTTCAAATAGAGGAAGAGCTCTCAAGTGAAAAGAGAGAATTGAGATATAGTGCTGCAGAAAAGATCAATCTTCCTTCTCCTTCTCATTCTGAAGCCATACTGCTGCAAACTCAGAAAGCTCTCACAAAAGAGAGAAAAGTTCACAATCTCCTTCTCACTATAGAAGAGAGATCCCATTCACTATACTTGTGCTTCTAATCTTCTTGCTAGGAAGAAGATTCCTTCTTACATATATTGTTTCTGGTTCTTCTACTTGTTCTACTTCTTCTTTTCTTTCTTACTTCATCTTCAAACTGTGTAAAAGAGTTTTTAGAATCTCTCTTCAAAAAATTCAGTTGTAGTGGTTCTAAGAGTCTCCTTATCAAAAGACTCAGTCTGGTTCTAAGAGTCTCCTTATCAAAAGACTCAGTGCAAGTTAGTGAATTCCTACCAAAGGGGGTAGAAGAGTGGACTATCCAAAGTTTGAGGAACAACTACATTTTCTTGTGTTGTGCTGTGATTTTCTACTTGTTATTTGTCTTCTTTACTTGCTTAATTCTTGTTGGTGTGTGAGAAGTTTAAATCTGTGATTCTTACACACATATATATATATTTGCACAAAGTATTTTTTTAATCTCTATTCACCCCCCCTCTAGAGAATTCTAGTGAGGATAACTGTGCACTTTCAATTGGTATCAGAGGGAGGTTGATCTAAAAAGGTTAACTCCTTGATCAAAAAGATCCTACCTCTTTTTATATATATATATATTTCTGAAAAATATTTCTTTTCACATGACACAAATCAAAGATTATGCTTCCACCAGACCACCAATGTGCAATCTGGAAAAGTTTGCAGTTTGGAAAACAAAAATTAGGATTTATATGAATTCCATTGATGAAGAATTATTTAATGTTATCTTGACAGGTCCTCCCAAGCCTTATAGAAGAGACTCAAGTGGTGAAGTGACTCAAACACTTGTCCCAAAGGCTGAGTGGACAGCTGAAGAGAAGAAGGCAGGAACATGTGATGCAAAGGCTGTGAACGTTCTGGTCTCAACCCTCTCAGATGAAATCTTTCAAAAGGTTGTTGAATGTGAATCAGCCAAAGAAATCTGGGAAGCTCTTACAAAGATGGTAGAAGGGAGTGCTGATGAAAGAAAAGATAGAAATGCTCTATTGATCTCCCAATATGAGAACTTTCAAAAGAAGCAGGAAGAAAGCATATCTGAGATGTATGACAGATTCAGTCTGATCATCAATCAATTAAGAAGCCTGGATAGAGAGATCTCTCTCACAGAGATCAATGACAAACTGTTAATGAGTCTCCCAAGTTCTTGGGACTCAAGAATATGGGCAATAAGAGATACAAGAGGACAAAGGGAAATCTCAACAGATGCTCTCTTAGGAAAACTCAAATCCTATGAGCAACTGCTGAAAACCAGAGAAGAGAAGGAAAGAAGAGGAAACACTTCATCCTCCTCAAAAGATAGAAACATTGCTTTGAAAGCAACAGAAGAAGAGACCCCTGTCACTGAAGAAGAATTGTTCAGCCTCCTGGCCAGAAGATTCACGAAATGGGTCAAGACAGATGGGTCTAGAAGGAGAGAATCAAAATCAAGGTATGATAAAACTCCTACTAAAGAAATCATTTGTTATTCCTGCAGGAAATCTGGACGCATAGCACCAGAATGTCCAGAAAATACCGAGAAAAAGAAAGATCTGAAAAAGAAAGATCTTAAGAAAAAGGGGAAGAAGAAAGAAGCTTCATTGCAGAAGCTTGGAGTGAAACAGATTCTGAGGACAGCACCTCATCCAAAAGTGACAATGAAGAGTCTAAGCAAGAAGACCTATGCCTAATGACTTTTGAATGCTCAAAAGAAGAACATGATGCCAAATCATGGAGTGAGACAGAATCAGAAGGAAGCATCTTTTCTGAAGATGGTAAAGAAAATAGCCTTATTCTCATAGAGGAATCTGAGGATAAGGATGAGGTAAGCATTTTTGTTGACATAGATTTTCTGTGTGATGACTTCAAAAAGGATTTTAAAGAATTATGTTTAGATCAACTAAAAGCTAAACAAGAAATTAATAATCTAAAAAAACAAATTAATGTCATCAAAAACCAGAGAAAGATAGAAGACACTTGCTCTAAAAATCATGAGTTAAAGGCTAATATCATAGAAAAGGAAATAGAAAGGGCTAAAATAGAAAACCAGCTTCTTAAGAATAAGGTGTCCCAAGCAAAAGCCTTTGAAGAATCAATAAAAATGAGAAGCCAAACACTTAAAGAAATCACAGAAAAACAAACAAAAAGACTTAAAAATCTTGGGCTAGGAGCTGATCCCTCAGCTAGTCCAATTCTATCCAACAAACCTGCTTGGATGAGCTCTGTTAAATTCACTAAACCCACTAAATCAATAAACCAAGAAAAAGACTCACAAAATAAGGAAGAAGACTCCCTCAATGAGATAAACCATTTTGATGAAACATCATACTATACAGATGAAGACTCTCAAACTACTTCTAAGAAGGCAACTAAGCCAAAAGAAACAAGTTATAAAGAAACAAAACTCCAATCAGAAAAAGGAAAAAATAAAATCTGTGAAGACACAATTGCGTCGACTTCATATCGACGCATGAATGATAGTGCGTCGAATTCTACTTGACGCAATCTCTCAGATGCCTCGACCTCAACTCGACGCTTGAATAAAAGTACGTCGACATCCAATCGACGCAACTTCTTCCATGCATCGATTCCAGATCAACGCAATCTAGAGAAAGCGCCGAATGTAATTCAACGCAACTCTCAGCATACGTCGAATGGATATCGACGTATAAATCCTCAGAGCAACTTAAATACAGGACATTGCTATTCTTCAAAAACCTTCCATCTTCTTAACCCCCATTCAGGACCCTTTTATCCTAACCAAAACTTCTATCCTAATCAAAAATCCTTTCATAATCAAAATTACTATCCTGACTATAACTTTTATCCTAACCAAAATTTTTATCCTAATCAAAATGTTTATTCTAATCAACACCACTATCCCTCTATAAACTCAAATTCTCATAATCTTAAGATAATCAAGTGTTATATATGTAACAAAACTGGCCACATTGCCAAACAGTGTTGGCACAATCAATCAAACTATCTGTAAAAATTAAGCCCAAGGCTGACTTAGAAAACTTTAGGAATAAGAAGAAATAATTTCTCAAGGAAAACCCAGAACTTGTCAAATAAAGTCACGTCGACTTATAATCGACGCACCGTCGATAACTCAGTTCAATAAATGAACTCGACACATGCGTTGACTCCACTCGACGCATACGTTGATAGGAAACCCTATCATCCCAATCCAGACTATATCGACGCTCACGTCGAATTCCACTCGACGCAACGTCGACTTCTTGAAAACGAGCGGCAATACTAAAATAGTTTCGGTCACATCCACTGTTGTACCGAATAAGCCTCGAATTGTATCTCATTTCGACGTTTCACCTGACTTAAATAGACCCTTCAGTTAGAAACCTTCACGACGTCTGCATCCTTCATCCTTCTTGCTCTTCAGTCCAAACCATTTCCTCTTCTCTTTCACTAACCTAAAAATGGCTCCCAAGACCAACTCTGGCTTCGACATTGACCTAGAATCCTTCCAAACCGCAACCGAAAATTACAAGAGCATCATAGCTCTGTTCTCTGAGGCTGGATTAGACAAGCTCATCTCCACTAGATGCAAGCTTCTGGAGACAGAACTCACAGAGCTCATAACTCATGTTCAGATATCTGAACAAGGAGAAATCCAAGGAACAGTCCATGAGACACCTGTCTCAATCTCTGCAGAACACATTAGGACCACCTTTGATCTTCCATCAGGTACATTTTATCTTTGTTTAAACTCAAATAGAGAGAAAATAAGGTTCTAAAGAAGTAGCTAAATAAGACTTCTTCATCACTCCCTTATTAGGTGATGAACCTGTGGAACTGACCCCTGAAGAAATCAAGAATCTGCTAATCACCATGAAGTTTTCAAAAGATAGACCAATCCACCTAAAGAAGATTGACTTTTCTGATGAATATAGATTACTGGCAGATATAGTAGGAAAAATCCTACTATGCAAGATCTCTGCCCATGATGCAGTACCCAAACAGCAACTGAACATCATGGGGGCCCTGGTGCTAAAGAAGAAGATAGACTGGGCCAGCCTTCTGCTCAAACTGATAGGCTACAAATACTCCCACAAAGAAAATGCCTATATGAGAATCATGAGTCAAGTACTCTTCCACTCCTTCCCTGACCTATGTAGGTCAAAAGGAATCCCTATCCCTCCAGGAAAAAGGATGTCAATAGCCCTCTTCTCAAAATGGACCAGGCAAATTCCCAAGCCTGGTTCCATTCCTGAAAGAACTCCATCCCCTCCTAATTCTCCTGTTCATCCATCTTCACCTCTTCCTCCTCATACAGACATCTCTTCTGTACCACCATTATCCACACCTTCACAAATACCAACTCAGTCACCTGCTCAACCCTCTTCTATTCCTCCACCTCCTCCATCAAATACACCTCATCAACTTGAGACAGTCCCCTCTCCACCTTCCTCACATTCACCTCGACCATTATCTCCTCCGCCACCATTATCTCCTCCTCCATCACCACATTCTGAACTATCCACTGAAAACCTCATCACCCAGTGTATCCAGTTAGCAGCCCAAAAGTTTCAGGACTTGCTGGATGGACACTGCTCTCAAATTCACTCTTCCATCATGCACATGCAAACCCAAATAGATGGGGTCAATGCCTCTGTGCAAAACTTGAAATCCTCTATCTCTTCATCTAGAGTCACCAAGTCTTTCTTCACCTCCTTGGCTAAGAAGGTCAAGAAGGGGGAGAAGTTAGATGAAGAGCAGCTCTCCAGCCACAAAACTCCCTCTCACAAAACCCCTCATCCTTCAAAATCTGACAGTTTAGCTCTACTCAAGACCATTGGGAATGAAGTAGTACCAGAGCTACATACTGAAGAGCAGATATCAAATGTACTGATTATAGCAAGAGAAGCTGCACAACAAGTGGATCTATTGCAAGGGGAGGAAAGTAGAGCAGAAGATGTAGCTGAAGAGGAAGCTAAAGCTCAGGGGGAGCCAGATGCTGGTATACCTGAAATTGGAGATGAAAGAGAGACTGAAGAAGAAGCAAAAAGCTCAAAGGAAGGTCCATCCCAGGGGGATCAAACTACTTTAACTCAGGGGGAGCAAATTGCTGAGACTCATGGGGAGCTTCAGGGGGAGCTGAGGGAATCACCTGCTGCTGAGAAGGAGCAACCCACAAAAGTATTCACTAGAAAAAGAAAAACTCCTCCTACCCCTGAACAATGATGATATACTCTATTTAAACATTTGTCTATGCTTAAATGCCGATTACCCAACTGAACATAAAAGTTGTTTATATAATTTTTTATTCTATTTTCTTCTGATTGCTGAGCATATTTCTTCTCTATATAAATGCTTTATTGAGATGATTAAATACTGACACAATTTCTCTCTACATAGGGTTAAGACAAATATGTGGAGATTGTTGGGGAAATGATTTATCTTAACCCCTAGAATTGAGTAGAACATAAATTCTAAGTATGACAAATTGGGCTAAGTAAATATGCGTCGAATAGTATTCGACGTAACGTCGAAATATAGTCGACGTTTCTCTCAGAAAGAGTCGAAGTAACTCTTAGAAGAATTCGACGTAATTCTAGTCGACGTACCTCTGACTTCCAGTCGACGCATGTGATAAAGTCGACGCATCCTAGTCGACGCACCTTCCTTATTCTCCTCTCGACGTCCAGCCATGATGAAATCGACGTTTACGTCGAATAGTAATCGACGCACGTCGATATCTATAAGTAATTCAAAAACACGCCAGATCTCTTTCCTTCTTTCTGTAGATCTGATTTTTATGGAATAATATTATTCTTTTATAGCCGTTCTGAATCAGCCTTTCCTTCTATTTGATTCTTGGCTTATTTGATTCAGATTATTATGGATATTATTTGAAATCAGAATGAATTCTTTTCCTTTTACAGAGATATTAATTATGGAAACTCTTACCTCTTTCTAATTCTTTGTCTGCTAATTGATTATTCTCCTTTAGCATTATATTTCAAACAGAGCTATAAATAAGAAGGAGGTCGGCAAAGAATAACAAGAAGTGATCCACTTCATCCATTTTCAAATAGAGGAAGAACTCCCAAGTGAAAAGAGAGAATTGAGATATAGTGCTGCAGAAAAGATGAAGCTTCCTTCTCCTTCTCATTCTGAAGCATACTGCTGCAAACTCAGAAAGCTCTCACAAAAGAGAGAAAAGTTCACAATCTCCTTCTCACTATAGAAGAGAGATCCCATTCACTATACTTGTGCTTCTAATCTTCTTGCTAGGAAGAAGATTCCTTCTTACATATATTGTTTCTTGTTCTTCTACTTGTTCTACATCTTCTTTTCTTTCTTACTTCATCTTCAAACTGTGTAAAAGAGTTTTTAGAATCTCTCTTCAAAAAATTCAGTTGTAGTGGTTCTAAGAGTCTCCTTATCAAAAGACTCAGTCTGGTTCTAAGAGTCTCCTTATCAAAAGACTCAGTGCAAGTTAGTGAATTTCTACTAAAGGGGGTAGAAGAGTGGACTACCCAAAGTTTGGGGAACCACTATATTTTCTTGTGTTGTGCTGTGATTTTCTACTTGTTATTTGTCTTCTTTACTTGCTTAATTCTTGTTGGTGTGTGAGAAGTTTAAATATGTGATTCTTACACATATATATATATATTTGCATAAAGTATTTTTTAATCTCTATTCACCCCCCTCTAGAGAATTCTAGTGAGGATAACTGTGCACTTTCAGTGCTGACTTGAGAACTCATAACTATGAAGTTCCTGTCATCAATCGCTAAGAATTTCTAAGGCAAGAAGTCCGTACCGGGGAAGAAATTTGTCATTCATGTTCTTGCCCATTAATGCCCATGGAACTACCATCTCAACATGTTGATTCATTTGCAGGAGAAGAACCTCTTTAGAAAAAGGTCAATTTGACTCCCCATGCGTGACATCTCCTGTTACCGACTTACAGGAGGGAGAACCACCATGGCGCGTATACGTACGACGACTGCGCGGATCGGGGAAGGCGACGTGCAGGCCGATGTCGTCCGACGGCAAGGAAGGCGACATCGGGGACGACAGTGGCACCAGACGGCTTGCGGATGAAGGCATGGGGCAAGCTTAGAGATATTTATTTTGGGGCAGGGCATTTTGGGTACTTGGTTGTAAGGCCTTATAGTATAAAAGGCTATGTTGAAACCTAATTATTATCTTTGGATCATTTGAGTTAATTGGGGCTGCTCCCCTTCTTCTTCCTCCCCCTCTCAATCTCTCTCTCTCGTTCTCCTCCCTCTCTTTCTCTCTTTCTCTATTTTGCTCGCTACCGTCTCCATTGCCGGCCATCCGATACCCTAGCGGTATCATTGGTCCGACCTGCCGCTCCGCCCGCCACCGTGCCGCCGGAAACTCGCGACAATGACCGTCACCACCTGCCAAAACCCCGCGCCCTCCCTCGACGCGCCGGAGGATCTCCGCGCTCGCACCGACGCTCACGCGGCGGATATCTCAGATCTGCGCGCGTCCTTCGCATCCCTCTAGGCCCTCGCCCTCGCCAATCAGTCCACCAACGCGTCCATCCTCGCCCGCCTCGAACAACTCTCGCCCCCTCCCCCCTCGCCGCCGCCTCCACGTCGACTCGGAAGGGCGGCTCGATCCTGGGACACCCTCCCGCCCCACAACAACCACCCCTAGCGGCCGATCCGCGCCTCGCGACCCCTCCTCCACCGCCCGGCCGACCGCCTCTCGCCTTGGAGTTGCCGTCCTTTTCCGGGGTTGATCCAATGGGATGGATCGCTCGCGCCGAGCAATTTTTCGACCTCCACTATACCCACGACGATGACAAGGTGGGCACTGCTGTCGCCGGCCTTTCAGGCTCCGCCTTGCATTGGGCGCGTTGGCTTCGCCAAGTGCAACACCATATTTCTTGGTCCGAACTGAAACATGAAATGGTTCAGCGCTATGACGCGCGTCACTCCGGCTCCGCCATTGAGCGCCTCTGCAGCCTTCGCCAGTCCGCCGACCTGGATAGCTATATCGATGAGTTTGTGGCATTGGTCTCCTACGTACCGGGGCTCCCACCGGACCACTATTTGGGGTTCTTCCTCCAAGGGCTGCTACCTTCCATCCGCTCTCGCCTCCACACCCATCATCCCCACACTGTCTCGGCCGCGATTGACCTGGCTCGCGCCGTCGAGGCAGATCTGGGAATTCGCCACCCGCCGCCGGCTCACCACCCGCCGCCTCGGCCGACCCCTCCTCGTGACGTGGCGCCTCGACAATTTCAACAAGGGGGACAGCGACCGGGCCGTCCAACTCACCACCGTTTCTCTGATAGCGAGTACAACGACCTCCGCCGCAAAGGCTTGTGTTTTCGATGCCGCCAACCTTACTCCCCCAATCACGTCTGCTCGGTCAAAGAATTCCATGCTCTGTTTGGAGACGACACGGCCACAAAGGCGCTGGCCGAGGGCGATGATCTGCCCATACCCGAGGCCACCGAACCGCTCCTTAACCCCACCGAGCCATTCCACTGCCTGGAGCTTCCCTACTTCTCGGTCGGCGGCATCACGGGTCCTCGCACGATGAAACTCCAAGGCCGCATTCGGGACCGTGACATTGTCATCATGATTGACAGCGGCGCGAGCCACAACTTTCTCTCGGCCCACCTGGCGCGCGATCTCGCTCTCGCCCACCTTCCATCCGCGGAGTTCACGGTTTGCTTAGGGGACGGTCGCCGACGGCCTACACAGGGCCTGTGCCAAGCGGTCACGTTAACCACTGGCTCGTTCTCCGTCACGGCCGACTTCTATATTTTCGAACTGGGTGACATTGACGCCATCTTGGGAGTGGCTTGGCTGCAAACATTGGGCGATGTCCGAGTGAACTGGGCAAAATGACGATGCACTTTCAGCAAGGGTCGACATCGTGCTGCCTTACGGGTGACTCCACCCTCCTGCGGACACCGGTATCACTCTGGGCCCTTCAACGCACCTTGACTGTAGACTTCTCGGCATGGCTATGGCTTCTTCAGGACGACCAAGAAGATCCGCAACCATTACCGAACGATCTCCGGGGCATCTTGGACGAGTTTGCCGACATTTTCGTGGCTCCGACCGGCCTACCCCCGGTCCGCCCCACGAACCACGCTATCGTCCTTCACCCGGGGACGGCAGCGGTCTCGGTTCGACCGTACCGCTATGGACACGTGCAGAAAGACGAAATTGAACGTCTCGTGCGGGAGATGCTGTTGGGTGGCATCATTCGACCCAGTGCAAGTCCCTTCTCCAGCCCGGTCCTCCTAGTGCGTAAGAAATATGGCAGTTGGCGTTTCTGCGTGGACTATCAGGAGCTCAACAAAGCCACCGTCGCCGACAAATATCCGATTCCGGTCATTCAGGAGCTCCTGGACGAGCTCCATGGCGCCACCTTCTTTACCAAGCTGGATCTCCGCTCCGGCTATCATCAGATTCGCGTGCAGCCGGCGGATGTTTCCAAGACTGCGTTTCGTACTCGCGACGGTCACTTCGAGTTCCTGGTCATGCCGTTCGGCTTGACCAACGCACCGGCAACCTTCCAGGCGACGATGAACGACATTTTTCGGCCGGTACTCCGCAAACATGTCCTTGTATTTTTTGATGATATATTGGTGTATAGCTCCAATTGGCAGGAACACCTCCAGCACGTCCGGGCCACCCTCCGCACCCTTCGCGGCCACAACCTCGTCTTGAACTGGAAGAAGTGCTCCTTCGGAGCCACTTCGGTTAGCTACCTGGGCCACACGATCTCGGCCCACGGGGTGGCCATGGAGGCCGACAAGATTGCGGCGGTGCTTCACTGGCCGACCCCCACATCCGTCCGCGAGGTGCGCGGCTTCCTGGGGTTGACCGGCTACTACCGCCGGTTCATTCAAGGCTATGGGACTTTAGCCCGCCCCCTCACCCAACTACTCAAGCTGTCGGAGGAGGGCCCGTTTCTTTGGTCGGCGGCGGCCATGGCGGCGTTTGCGGCTCTGCAGTCGGCCCTCGTGCACGGGCCGGTCTTGGCAATGCCGGACTTCCAACAGCCTTTTGTAGTTGAATGCGACGCGTCGGGCACCGGTGTCGGCGCGGTCCTCATGCAGTCCGGGAGACCAATAGCCTTTTATAGTCGGGCCTTCTCCTCCACCGTTCGCAGCCGTTCAGCATATGAGAATGAGCTCATGGCCCTGGTTTTGGCGGTACAGCACTGGCGACCGTATCTACTCGGTCGGCCGTTCGTGGTCCGGACGGATCACCACAACCTCCGCTACCTCCTCCAACAAAAAATCGCAACACCGGCACAACAGGTTTGGGTCGCCAAGCTGTTGGGCAATGATTTTTCGATCGAGTTCCGCTCCGGTAAATCCAACCGGGCTGCTGACGCGCTTTCTCGCCAACCGCACGCACCGGAGCTGACCGCCATTTCTCGGTCGGTCTGGGAAGAGGGCTCCGACATTCAGGAGGGCGTCGAGCAAGACCCTTACTTATCTGCGATCCGTACGGCCCTCATCGCCGACCCGGCGGCGCATCCTCCCTATTCACTCATTGGCGGCCGGTTGTTCTACCGCGGTCGTTTGGCGCTGTCCGCATCCTCCGCTTGCATTCCTCGGCTACTGGCCGAGTTCCACGCATCTCCAACGTGCGGCCACGCCGCCGCATTCCGGACTTACCGCCGCCTATCGGCCTCCTTGTTTTGGCCACAGATGTTTCGTCAGATCAAGGCCTACGTCGCCGAATGCCTTACCTGTCAGAAGGCGAAGTATGAATCAATGTTTCTGGGCGGTCTCCTACAACCCCTTTCGATACCGGAGCTCATATGGGAGGACATTGCCATGGATTTTATCACCCGGCTACCACGGTCCGACGGGTTCGACTGTATTTTGGTGGTGGTGGACCGCCTCTCAAAGTACGGCCATTTCATTCCCCTTCGCCATCCTTACACGGCGAAGTCGGTCGCGGATAGTTTCATTGCCGGCATCGTGCGCCTTCACGGGTTTCCACGCTCCATCGTGAGCGACCGAGACCCCCTCTTTTTGAGCAGTTTTTGGACCTCCTTATTCCGTCTGCAAGGCACTCAACTTCGCATGAGCACCGCTTACCACCCGCAGACGGACGGGCAGTCGGAGGTTCTCAATCGGTGCCTCGAAACTTACCTCCGGTGCTTCATTGGCGAAAGACCGGGGACTTGGGCCAAGTGGCTCCCGTGGGCAGAATACTCTTACAATACGGCCTATCACTATGCGGCCAACACCTCCCCATTCGAAGTGGTTTACGACCGCCCACCTCCTTCGATTGTGCGGCACCTTCCAGGCGAGTGCAGGGCGGACGGTCTCGCGGTGCACTTGCAGGATCGCGACACCATTCTGGACAGCTTAAAACATCATCTACGGCGCGCCCAGGCCAAAATGACATCTTTTGCAAATCGCAAACGCCGGGACCTCCAACTCACGATTGGGGAGAAAGTATTCATCAAGCTGCAACCTTACCGGCAACTGTCCGTGGCTCGCCGCACGTGCCCAAAATTGGCACCGCGTTTCTTCGGCCCATTCGAGGTGATCGGCCGGATTGGAGCAGTGGCCTATGTAGCACGGGGACAGAAACGGGATACGAGATACGATACGAAACGGATACGGGAAACGTGATTTTTAAAAAAATACGGATACGGGAAACGTTTTTAATTTTTTATTTAATTATTTTAATATAAGTATTAATTAATATAAAAAAATACAATTAACAAACTAAGGTACCATCCCAGTCACTACATTCAATAAAGAATAATTGGCGCACAATCATGTTGTTTAGGCACAATGGGAAAGATTAGGCTAGGAGAAGGTATTGGATATCACAGGAAGAGAAAATATGAAGAATAACTCATGCAATCTATTCCTTGAGGTATCCAAAAGCACAAACATTATTTATAGTGCCTACAAGTACATATTTTAGTTTGATTTATTTATTATCAATACAGATTACTCAAGAGTCAAGATTGGGCCTACAAGTACACATTGAGAACTAATATCATAATATGTAATGATGATCATCAAACTCTTCACATAAACAAGATCTTCTTTGGCATTAAATTAATAAAATGATTTTGTAAGGAGAAGAAATTATTTCTAAGAGTTAGCCACCATTTAATATGAGGCGTGACTGCGCGCCTGACGCCGTGAATAAAATTGCGGGAAACGCGTATCCTGCAAGGGGGATACGCGTTTCCCAATTAATTTTTTTATTTAATTTAAATATTGTGTTTCCTACGTTAGGAAACGTTTCGGAAACGCGTTTCCGCGTGTTTCCGGGCGTTTCCCGTATCTGATACGCGTTTGAGCCGATATGCGAAGCATTTTTAAGTATCCGTGCTTCGTAGGCAGTGGCCTACCGCCTTCGTTTACCGGAGGATAGCCGGATTCATCCCGTCTTCCACGTGTCGCAACTTCGACGAGTCATTGGTGACCACCCGGTCATGGATCACATTCCCAACGACTTGGACTATTCTTGCACCGCACACCCCTATACCCGGCCGCCATCATCGACCGTCGTTCCTCTTACTCCGGGGCGGCATTTCCCGAGCAAGTCCGGGTGGCGTGGCAGCACCGGCCCCAGTCGGAGAGTACGTGGCTAATTCGTGACGACTTCCGCCGTCAGTTTCCAGATTACTGCCTTGAGGACAAGACCAATTTCCCAGACGACGGCATTGTTACCGACTTGCAGGAGAGAGAACCACCATGGCCCGTATACGCACGACGACCGCACGGATCGGGGAAGGCGACGTGCAGGCCGATGTCGTCCGACGGCAAGGAAGGCGACATCGGGGACGACAGCGGCACCGGACGGCTTGCGGATGAAGGCATGGGGCAAGCTTAGAGATATTTATTTTGGGGCAGGGCATTTTGGGTACTTGGTTGTAAGGCCTTATAGTATAAAAGGCTATGTTGAAACCTAATTATTATCTTTGGATCATTTGAGTTAATTGGGGCTGCTCCCCTTCTTCTTCCTCCCCCTCTCAATCTCTCTCTCTCGTTCTCCTCCCTCTCTTTCTCTCTTTCTCTATTTCGCTCGCTACCGTCTCCATTGCCGGCCATCCGATACCCTAGCGGTATCATCTCCCCACTCTCTTAGGGACAAATTGTTTAGCTACTTCATCCTTAGAATATCCTTTATCACATACCCCCTGCCTCAAACCCAAAAGCTCCCTCATAGAGGTCGCTCTGTTGTAGAAACAGAGAGCGCTCACCTTGGGACTATTTTAAAACTTAATAGGTTTCATGTTCAGCTATCTCGATCATTAACCCAGAAGAAATTGACCATCTAGTAACCACAACCACCTAATAAATAGTCTACGGTAAAAGGTTTTAAGCGCTATAATATTTGTCAACATGGAATAATTTTTGCTTATGCGACCATGGGGTAAACACAATTTATGAGAGCTCGATAGAGAATCTTGTTGAGAATTGCTTTCTCCAAACTTATTATCCCAATTTTTGTCCATGACATAGACCTTATCGTGACATTCTAGATTTATAGCTGTCTCAAGATAAGAATCCAAGTCATCAACTATTCTTTATCGTACAATGGAATCTGAATGATGGAGTAGTTACCAACTCTATATGTTGCTCCTCCTGCACCCAACCCACCTCTATGACATCCTATTTGTTACTAAATTTCCTTAAAAATAACTTTTGCCCCGAAAAGCCTTCTTCTTTGCCCCTGTGATTCTGTTCAATTTGTGTTATGAGTCAAGTCCTGACAACCCAATTCATGAACGTCTCTCCCCACTTTATTTCATCATCTTTGTTAAGCTAATACTCAAACTTAGTGAGATATTGATGATTTTCTCGGGTTATATGTAGGGCCCATTTGGGAGAGTGGTAGTGATAGGGGAAGGAGTGGTGACAAGTAGAGAGTTGCAAACGGAGTTGTAGGAAACTGTAATGCAAATGGAGATCTGTTGGGATGATCTCTATTTGCAGAGTGATGCAAGACGGTCCTATAAGGGGGGATAAGGGGTGAACTCTACATGTAACAATATGAGATCTGACTTTGCAACTTGCAATAATAATAATATAAAAGGCAATACAAGATAGGCCACGGCAGGTAAAGTTTACCAGCAAAGAAACACATGAAATAGTCTAAATGCAAGAGAGCTAAAAATCAAATGACCAAATAAATAGGAACGTACAATGTCTCAAAATTCGGAAACAATGATTACAAATAAATATTCCTCAAGTATAGAATTAACATGCGATTCAACGCAAAAAAATGACCTCAAACTAAAAAACTCACACGACTAGGTAGTAGAGGGCTTGTTGGATCTCCGACAAGTCTCTAGTGGTCGGGAGGAGAGAATGAGACTAGATTTGAACTCCTGGACAGGATTTGGAGTGCTGGAATAGAATGTCCAACTGTTGTAAGGTAGTCTCGAGTGGTTGGACAGGGGCGGCAACGGCTGTAGAGGGGCTAATTTGGGATAGCAGGGTTGGGGGTGTATCTAGAGGAAGGGGATTTATGGTTGGATGCAGAAATAGAAGATTAGGGAGGGGTTTGAATTGCTGAAAAAAAAATTCCTACAAGAGTTTTAGTGTAAATAATATTGCTGTACAGAAATCAATTTCCCTAGTGTTGGCCGCTGATGAAGGAGATGAGAAATTGGGCTTTTAAGGCATTTTGTTTATGCAAGGGAAAGACTGGCGTTGAGGTGGAGTGTCCACCAGAGAATAATAACTGCTCCTGTGAGGAGTATTCTGTTATGGGTTGCGTACCCACCTATCTATTTGATTATGATTATCTCTATGTGTCATCATTATATATGTATTATCATTATGTAGGGGCCTCGAGCACCGGGTCTAGTAATAGGCTTTATTAGTATTGTTTGTCTTTTATTATCTTGTAAGCCTCTATAAAGGCATATGGTGTATTGTATGGATCATCAATGAATGAATTCTAGTTCTTGTCCCCTTGTTGTGAGATACTTGGTGGCTCTCTCCTCTAACGAGCAACCCGCTTAGGCAGCCATGGTCATGGCTCCATTGTATCTCCGCTATCTTCCCCGCCTCTGACCACTCCTCCGGCGACCTCCGAGTAGTCCCATAACATCTTGGTATCAGAGCTTCTCGGTCCTCTTCAGTAAACACACACCAACATCGCTCCGACACAGCTTCCACACACTCCAAACCACTGCTTCGTCAACACCAACCATCGTTTTCCTCCAACAACCAGTTACAGCTTCAGAGAAGAAGCCCACCTCTCTGTGTCAGCGCTCAACACCTTCCACGACAAACCAGCAGCTCCGCCAGCTTTCCGCCCCATCGCCGGCTTCAACGCCATCGTCGGCGCTCAGTTCCTTCCACGCTACCAGTAGCCATCGACATCCGTCGACAACCACACTTTCCCCGCAACCACGAAGCTTCTCTGCTAGCAACGACAGATTCGAAAGCCCGTCTCCGTCGATCGATCTCGTACCCTGCTTCTCCGTCCAATCGAACGCACATCCCGCAAGATCGTCTTCCTACCAGCGTCTTCCTTTCCCTGCGCATCTCCAGCCGTCGCCACCCATCTCGACGACACGGCACGCGCCTCCTCCACACCCTTCTGCCTCGAGCACCTCACGCACGCGGCTTATCCCTCTGCGGCTTGCTGACCCCTCGTGCCCCACGTCCGCCTTTTTTGATACCACAACCATGCGCCTATTTCTCACGCCATTTCCCCTCTTTTCCTTTATTATTATTATTATTATTATTATTATTATTATTATTATTATTATTATCCTTCCTCCTTCCTTTATATACGGCTGCCTATTCAGATCAAGTCTGCAACATTACTTCATGTTTCTGGAGCCCTGTGCAACACCCTATCCGACCACATAATATTAAAAATTACGGAAATTATTTTTTAATCGATTAATCAATTCATTGATTGATTAGTTATTAATAATTTCATCTCTTATTAATTCTTAATTGAATTAATAAAATAATCAACTAATTATGGGAAACATCAAGCTTAATGTCACACATGAGGCCGCCATCGGTTCAATTTGTTCCATGTTACAAAATTTTATGGCCTCCATGGACACACGCCTTCGGGACGCCGAAGCACGTCGTCAGGACGCCATGACCACACTCCTCCACAAACTTGATAATTTAATAGCTGCTCTTCCGCCGAAGATTTCACCTTCGTTGCTGCCACCTCTCCTCTTGCAGTCGCCATATTTGCCGGTCGTTGACGCACCACCGCTCTTTGCGGCGATTGTTCCTCCGACCACGTCGACGCTTCTTCTGCCAGCACTTGCTCCGCCGGCACCCGCTCCGCCAACCCCGCCGGACCCGTTCCTTCTTCTGGTCCCGCTCATGCCGACCCCTGCTTTACCGGGTCCCCTGGATCCCTTCCTTCAACTGGCCGATCCCAAGTCGGTGCCACCATTTCTGCCTGACGCTTCTCGCTCTCCGCCCGAGCTACCGTCGTTCCGCTCGTTCAACACCATCATTTCTACTTCAGTCTCCACTACAACAACACGATACCGAGAATTATTTTGGCGCGAAATTAAAGAGCCAGACGATCATGCAGTACAAGCCTCGTTTAAGCTTGAGGACAAGCTCGATTTGAAGGCCGGGAGAGATGTTATGGGCTGCGTACCCACCTATCTAGTTGATTATGATTATCTTTATGTGTCATCATTATATATGTATTATCATTATGTAGGGGCCTCGAGCACCGGGTCTAGTAATAGACATTATTAGGCTCTGTTTGGTTGGGCTGCTGCTGATGGAAAGCTGCTGATAGGAAAAGTGCTGATTCTAGAAAACGGAGTTTTGCTAAAAAACTGTTTTGATGAAAAATTGCTGATTCTGGAAAATGGAGTTTGTAAAACTGAGTTTTGAAAAAGTTGTTTGGAAACAAAACGGAGTTTTGTGTGATTTTTTTTCTCACCTAAAATCAGAAAAATAAACATATTTTCCATCATATAATACCAAACACAAAAAAATAATGTCCACATGAACCATATGTCATGATATCTCCTACGATCTAGATTCATACAACTGATCCACTATACTATCACGTAGCGCGATCATCTCCTCTACACCACCTGCAGTGTCAGGGCATGTATCTTGCCGCTCTTGTGTGGCCACTCCATCATCTCTACCCCTCTGCTCGGACTCACTGAAATCAAAATCCACACGCGAAGGATGCCGGCGAATGAAATTATGTAAAGTCATTGTGGCCATCACAATATCTGCCTGTTTGTCAAAGCGAAAGCTCGACATATCCCGCAGTATGGCCCACTTCTTCTTCCATACACCGAAAGATCGTTCTATCACACTTCTAAGCGATGAATGCGCTTGATTGAACATCTCTCGACGTCCTTCTGTGCGACGTCCACCACGGGCAAAGTCTGGCAGATGATACCTTGTATCTGGATATGATTTTAAATATCCTTTTTGCAGAGGATAGCCAGCATCAACCAAGTAATATTTTCCTGAAAAATATTATAAAATGTTTAAAAATTGATATATTTTTTAAAGTAATAATTATATGAACTGAATTTTTACTATTTACCTTGAGGTGGATGAGGGAACGTATAACGAGGATCAGTAATTGCATAATTGAATATGCGACTATCGTGCGCAGATCTCTCCCAACCTGCCATAACGAAAGTGAAACACATGTTGAAATCACAAGCCGCCATGACATTTTGTGTCGGTCTGCCCTTTCTCCCAATATATGGAACTTGACCTCCCACTGGTACGCACGCGTCGACATGTGTTCCATCTATTGCCCCAACGCAATCTTTAAAAAAAGGCATATAACGCCTGTCATACATAATCTCTGGCGAAGTGCAGCGGAAAGACCTATCTGATGGCTGTATCACTTCCTCGGCTAACTGCAACAAAGCGCGAACACCACGAGCAAAAAATCTGCTAGTTGTCTCCGTTGAGTGCTGAAATCGCTCGCGTGTTTTTTTCATTGATTCATTATGAGACAATATATATATTGTCAATGCTAGGACTTCTCTGGCTGCAGTTCTTCTTATTCCCTGAAAACCACACTTCTCTTCTAGAGCATGCAAGAGATCCATAAAAATTTCTTGACTCATCAAGTCATCATGAATGAGTCATGAAATCTAACTCGAGTACCACGAAGTAGCTCTCCGACCCATTTATCGCCGGTTTGCTTTGAAGTCATGGATGGAACTGGATGGTTTAACAGCGAGGTGTGTTCGGAGATATAACATATTGCTGCCACCACATTTTGATGATGGGCGATATCACAATTTCTTCTAAAGATCGCGTGCTTCTCGTGCTTCTCGTGCTCTGCTCTGGTATTCTCCGATTCATCACTAGACATTTTCTGTTAAATAAAAGTAATACCAAGAATTACAACATCAGAAATAGCAAGTTAAAATCTCATAATATTCATAATGTCCACATCAAGTAATTAAACATAATGCAATGAACTAGTGTTATCATCACAACCAGAAAAAAGATAAAAGTGTCCACATCAAAACAAAAAATATAACATTCATAGTTCAATAGTAAAAATATAACATCATGTCTCCACTACGCCCCACGAGTAAATCGGTTTTTCAGCCACTTTATGTTCATGCCTTCCGGAAGGCACATGAAAGTCTCTCTATGTTTTGTTTCCATCAAATATGTGATGGCAAAATCATAGAAGTCTTCATCGGATTGTACTTCTGAGTACGTGCCTAATTTTTCTAGTGCAAGTCCAATAGTAAAAGAAGAAGATAAAATCTTGGGTGGCTCCTGGATGCTTCGACTTATGATCTTCGAGGACTCGACCAAATCTTCTAACACCGAGCTAGTAGCTTTCTTCTTTCCTTTCTTTCTTTTTTTGCTTGTTTCTGAGGTTTTAGCTGGATGAGGAACTTCGCTAACCTCAATGTCATCATGTTCATCCTCTGACATTGCTCTTTCATCGATAGACTCCGTAGCAAGATTCCTGGAGTGAGGAGTGCAAGAATGATGTCCTGTAGCAACAACCGAACTGAACATCAAGTCCAGTTTATCCTCTAACTCTGGAGGGATTTCGGCATACCTGAATTTCTTTGCCAACGGGACAACCTAAAAAATAAAGGGTTTTAAATTAGAGATTGAAAAATTTAAACTACTAAATAAGAACTACCAATGATTTTAATTACTAAATACCTCAATCTTTCGTCCCACCACTCGTCTGAGGCGTCTATAGTCTTCCTCGATGGATTCCAACCCAAATTGGTCTCACCACATTTCAACTTTGTCCATAATTTCCACTCTTTCTTCAAATGATCCCATTTATTCTTAAGTTGGACTTTATCATATTTTTTACCGGTCTGCGCTTCAAAGTTTTTCATAACATTTGTCCACCCCTCTTTATTAAAATGTGTGGTTGGTCGATTACCACGCTCTATCTCTTTTATGCAGATATCACAAAATAGAATCACATCGTTATTGTCCCACATAGCAGACACCCCACCATCCTTTGCTTTGCCCATCCTTAAAACATTAAACAACATTAACAATAACATACACCAACACACATACACCAACAAAAAAACACATACAAACCACAAAAAATAAACATACACACACAACACATAAACATACACCAACACACCAACACACCAACACACCAACACACCAACACACCAACACACCAACACACCAACACAGCACACACAAACACATACCAACAGCCAACACACAGCACACCAACCCACCAACACAGCACACACAAACACATACCAACAGCCAACACACAACTCACCAACCCACCAACACAGCACACACAAACACATACCAACAACCAACACACAGGCACAACACACCAACACAACACCAACACATACAACAAATAAACATACACACACAACAAATAAACCAACACCAACACACCACATACACACAAACACATACCAACAACCAACACACACATACACACAAACACATACCAACACAACAAAAACACAAAAACAATACTAACAGCCAACACAACACCAACACATACACACAAATACACCAACACATACAACACCAACATATATACACCAAATAACCCAAACAAATACACCAACACACACAAAAACAATACACCAACACATACACAAACACACAATAAATAACCAAAAAAAAACAATATGATAAACAACACACACATACACCGACAAAAAAACCAAACTATATACACACAATAAACATACACACACATACACCAACACACACATACACCAACACACACATACACGAACACACACATACACCAACACACACACATACACACACACATTCACATACACACACACATTCACATACACATACAACACACACACATACACCAACTCACACATTCACATACACACACATACACCAACACACACATACACAAACACACAATAAATAACCACAAAAAACAATATGATAAACAACACACACATACACCAATAAAAAAACCAAACTATATACACACAATAAACCAACACACACATACACCAACACACACATACACCAACACACATACACCAACACACACACACATACACACATACATTCACATACACACATACATTCACATACACACACATACACCAACACACACATTCACATACACATACAACACACACACATACACCAACACACATTCACATACACACACATACACCAACACATACACAAACACATACACACATTCACATACACACATACATTCACATACACACACATATACACCAACACACATTCACCAACACATACAACACACACACACATACAACACAAAAACAAATAATACACACAACACCAACACATACACACCAATAACACACAAAAACAAATATGATAAACAACACACACACACATACATACACAAAAACACTACTATATACACACAAAAACAGCCACAAAAAACATACACCAACACACACACATACACCAACACACATACACCAACACACATACACATAAATCACCAATATATATACACAAGAATAACACACACCAACACACATACTCCAACAAACACACAAAAAGTCTACTTCGATTAGTAAAAACTGAACAAAACCCACAAAAAACTCACTATGCTATAGGATCATTTACCAGTACCTCCCCTGTAAAAGTTTGCGAAAACACAAAAAAAGAGCTTATGGATTCTAAGCAACACACATACATAGATCACACACATACAACAGCAACAGCAACACATCAAAATTACTTGCTAGTGACATGGATGAGAGAAGAGAAATATGGAATACCGAAAGTGTAGAATGGAGCACGGTGAACCTGGAGCTTCTGTATGTGTGTGAACCTGGTAGGTGAACCTGGAAGGAGGAAGAGCCATTAGAGAATACCTAGGTATCCAAGCGAGATCACACGGGAAGAAAGGGATGCCGTCGATGTCATACCTAGGCGTCGCAGATGATATGCGCGAGGGGAGATAGCGTCGCAGATGATAGGAGGACAACGCCGGAGGGAGGAATCGTTCTATCGCCGCCCCTGGGAGAAGAGCGCCGCCCAGGGAGAAGATCGCCGCTAGGGATTCGAGGAAGACGCACGGGAGCGGAAGGGGGGGGGGGGGGGGGGGAATCGCGATTTCTAGCAGACGGGGCTTTGCGCTGCGTCTGGGAGATAAGAGGAAACATCGGAATTAAACAACCGGGTTTTTTGAAATAAGCCGATCCAAACGCCGTTGAATCTCCAACCTCCGTTTTCTGGAAACTGCACAGCAGCAAATAAGCCCAACCAAACGGGTACTTAGTATTGTTCGTCTTTTATTATCTTGTAAGCCTATATAAAGGCATATGGTGTATTGTATCATTGTATGGATCATCAATGAATGAATTCTAGTTCTTGTCCCCTTGTTGTGAGATACTTGGTGGCTCTCTCCTCTAACGAGCAACCCCGCTTAGGCAGCCGCGGTCATGGCTCCATAATATCTCTGTCATCTTCCCCGCCTCCGACCACTCCTCCAGCAACCTCCGAGTAGGCCCTTAACATATTCCAATGGCTGACATCAGCCTTTCCCTTTCTGGATAGAAGCCGAAAAAGGGGAGTTGTTGGAGACTCACGGCTGCTGTGAGGTTGTGGTTGGTTGAATGGAGGGAGTTTGGACTTGGTTGTGGGGTGGGGGGGGAATGGTGGATCCACGTGACAATGTTTAGGATTAGTGGGGAAGTGGGGGAAATGGAAGATGTGGGGGAAGTTTAGGGGGTTAGGCCTCGATTTTAGGAGGGGTGGAGTTAGTGGGGTAGTGGGGAGAGTAGTTATGTGGTAGTGGACTGGAGGTGGCCGGTGGTGGTGACCGGAGGTATTTTCCGGCGATTGCCGGAAAACTGAAAACGAAGAAAACTTGGAGTGTGATGGTGGGGGTTCGCCGTAGGTGGTTGGGGAATGTTTTTTGGTGATCGCCGGAGACCGAAAATGGAGGGGATTTGGAGGGGGAGAGGGGGCTGTTTTGGTGGTGTTTGGGGAGGAGAATGTTGGGTGGCCGGACGGTGGTTGTAAGGGTAGTTTTGGGCTGTCGGAGGGTGGTGGTGGTGGGAGGGAAAGGGGGATGTCGGTTGTTGGAGGTATGGATTGGGGGCCGGTTGGAGATGAAGGGGAGGGCTCGATTTGGAGGGGAAGGAGGGGAAGATGTTGGCCGACGGCCAAGGGGTTAGGGGAGGTCCAAGCGTTGCATCGGGGGGGGGGGGGGGGGGGGGGGCTTCAGCACAGGTTGATCAAAAGTTATGCTTCTTTGCTTCAACTTTCAATGTCTTCAAAATGAACTTTCTATCCCTATTTATAGACTACAGAGCATCATAGACGGTCATGATTCTCCGATCATGATTGTCCTCAAAATACATGAAACAAAAATTCAAAATAATACAGAAAAAAAAAATCTCGGTTCGTCGATCCGCATAAAATGAACGACTCCGATTGTCGTGTAGGCCGATGTATGTTGCGATCCCCATCACATTGCTATTCAGAACAGAGAATCGTTTTAAGTTTGACAAAATAATGGTGCGGTGACTATTTTAATGCAAATAGTTGAAATATATTTATGCGGAGTATCATATTAAATAATTATAAAATGATATTGAGTACACACAAAATAATTTTTTAAAATCTCTCATTACTTCGATGTTTGAAAAACATAAATACAACATGCGCAATAATTTTACAACATGTAAACTTTGTATTGTTGTTGATCAAATGTTGGTGGCTGCAAACGCTTCGATTACGGTTGATCAAATAAACTACTCTTTGTTGAATCTCATCATTAGAACTATCCGATTTATTTGATGACATTGTAAAACTGCATAAAACATTGTTAAACATATAAGTAATAAACTTGTTTGAAGTAATTAACAAACAATAACACAGATAACACATTCATAAACCATTATGCATTAAATAGTGTTCCATAAACAGATCAACAACAACAACACTCAAGCCTTTATCCCACCATAGTGGGGTCAGCTATATGGATCCTCTGTCGCCATTGCGCCCTATCTTTAATCATAGTAACACTAATGCCGAAGTACATCATGTCTTTCCTTATAGTTTCATTCCAAGTCTTTTTTGGTCTACCCCTCTCTCACAACGCCTAGCAGGTGCCTCTAATGGTCTCCTATGTACATGTCCGAACCATCTTAAACGAGCTTCTCGCATCTTCTCTACAATTGGCACCACTCCTGTCTTATCCCTGATACATTCATTCCTAATTGGATTCTTGAGTCTGCCCTCTCTGATGTCTTTGGCTTTGATTTGAGGGCATGATTCCGCAGCAAACGTGACGGTATAGGGGGCCACTATTTCAGTGGTAATCTGTGAGCAGCCACTTTGTGCATCTATTGTCAAAGGTTCGGTCTTTCTCCTCTGAGAGAAGTCACTTTGGGCATAGGGCCAAAGGTTAGGTCTGTTTCCAATCTTCCCCCGCCCATACCCCCAATGATTGGGGACTATATGGGTTCTGTTGTTGTTGTTGTTGTTGTTGTGTGACCACACATCCACCTAAGCATTCTCATCTCCGCAACTCCCATTTCTTGCTCATGTACACCATTCACTGCCCAACACTCAGAATCGTAGAGCATTGCTGATCTAATTGCAGTACGATAAAACTTGCCTAAGTTTTAGTGGTACTTTACGATCACATAAGATCCCAGACGCGCCTCTCCACTTCAACCAACCTGCTTGGATTTTATGTATCACATCTTTATCTACACCTCCATCTTTTTGAATTATCGATCCCAGGTATTTAAAGCACATTTATAAATCATTGTTCAATAAGCATTGCACCATGGTAGATAAGCGCACATTGTTTAGCAGACGTAGTTAAAAACATACAATAACAAACATCAAACAAGTAAACACATTAAACATGCATTCCCTACTGGGAATTATTACTATGTCGCGCCCCTGGCCACCTAACTTTAAGATCTACATAATGCCCATGAAAGTTTCTTCGTTCTTCTCCCCATGAAACTTTGTCGAGAAGTCATAAAGTCAAAATCATAAATAATCTCTGGATACTTTCCTAACTCTTCAATTACTTATGGGATTGTAAACATTGCGCTGCGTCTTTAGTCTTGCGCCTAGGCTGCAAGACCCCTTTGTGCCTTGGTGCGCCTTGAGCACAATATGCAACATACATAGACTCTTTTCTGACAATGTTTACAATCCCATAAGTAATTGAAGAGTTAGGAAAGTATCCAGAGATTATTGATGATTATGACTTTATGACTTCTCGACAAAATTTCTTCGGTAGAAGAGCAACGGAGAAACTTTCATGGGCATTATGCAGATCTCAAAGTTAAGTGGCTAAAGGCGCGCGCCTGACAAGGGCAAGACACAATCATATTCATTTTAAATAATTAGCATCAAACATCAGTTCATCTTCTTGATCAAATTCTTTATCTATTCTACTTTTTAATCATTCATTACTATCATTTATATCTCTTAGAAAATAGAATCAATGTGGTCACTTGCATCATATCTAAGTCCCAACATACGATTATGTTTTACAAACACTAAATCATGCAAAAATTATTGAGTTCTTACTTTATTTTGAAAAAAAAATTACAACAAAAATCTCACACAAACGGGTCTTTTATGCTCCAAAGGTACAAATAAGGCGCACGAAGGCGCAAACCTCTGAGCCTGGTGAGCATTGATCCTTAGGCACGCCTTTAACAAATAGGGTGGAGGGTCCAGTGGAGTTAACATTCACTCCCGTGCCTGCTGGGAAAGTAGATAAATCTTCCATATTAACGCGATGAGGATTTTAAGCTCCTTCAGCCAATCATCGCCAAAATAAAAAGGTCTGCAAACATTAAAGAAAGTTAGTTTTGTTGTAACTTATAATCAAATATAACTTTTAATTAGTCATTTTGACTAACTTCTAATTTTGCATTGACCTTCTATGGATTTTGATAAGTTTTGATAGAAAGAATAAAACATAAGTATGATGGGAAAATATTAATTAATATTAAATGAAATAACATTTAGTAAACATTATACTGACCTTCTAAATCCGCAGTCATCCAGATTGACTCTCAATTGTTGTATTTTGTTATTGCCCTGAAATTGACAACCGTGATATGTAAACATTCTCCCATGATTCCACTATTGGTTCATGATACTGTTACGGACCGACTCGAAGGTCGCCGGAAGAGTAGCCGGAGGTGGAGATGACGGAGGAGGAGATACTACTGAGCCTTGACCGCGGCTGCCTAGGCGGGGCGTGCTCGAGAGAGAGCTTCCAAGATCTCGTTAGGGTTTTGGGAAATAAACTTTCTTTCTTGCATACCGATACAAGACCCATTAGGTCCTTTAAATAGGACTTACAATCAACACCAAAAAGAAAATAACACTAAAGGGAATAACGACAAACTTGGACACACGACTAAAAAGGACACGACACAAAACATGCGTCATATAAGGACGTCACTCTTATCACAAAATAAAAGCATATATGGAAATAAATAATAATAATAATAATAAGACACATAACATCTCTCCCGACCTTCAAATTGAGCTTGTCCTCAAGCTCGAGGGAGATCAGTGGTGTCTGCGTCAGCCAACACCCTCCTCATCAGAGTCCTCGACTTGCAGATAGAAAAGTTTTTTGCACCTGTGGCCGCGAGTGTACTGTTCGTCGCAGTTATAACATAAGCCTTGTGCGTGTCGTTTCATCATATCGGCCTGAGATAGTCGACGAACTGGTGGGGCTGGATGATCCTCGGTGCGGTCTTGCTGAATGCTCATGTTGGCGGGTGGATATGCCTCCTGTGCCAGTTGGAGGCGGCGGTCACATAGCCTGCCAAACTCATAGCAGTCACTAAGTTTGGAGGAGCCTCAAATTCGACATCAAGTCGCAGACGATCGCGAAGTCCGGCGGTGAAGATGCCCACCTGCATCTCTCGGGAAAGCGCGACGTGTGCCAGAAGAAGTTGAAACTGGTCCAGGCAGTCGTCCACGAATCCTGTCTGGCGAAGTGTTGTGAGGGCACCAAGGGGGTTGCTGCGGATGGGAGGGTCGAAACGCATGCCGCAAAATCGTTTGAAATCGTCCCACATTAGGCCCGTCTGATCAATGAGGAGACGAGTGGCCCAAAGCAAGACAGAGTCGAGAAGGTGGAAGGAGGCCAGAGGGAGCCGTTTAACTGCCGGAGTTTGTTGATGACCAAAGAATTGTTCGCACCTGGTGAGCCAACCCAAGGGATCAGTTTTCCCATCGTATGTGGGGAATTCCAAACGGGCATAACGTGGCAGAATAGCCGCTTCAGGGCGTAAAAGGGTCTGTGTTGGTGGCTCATGGCGAATGAGCGGCGGTGGCGGAACTTGGCTGCTGCTGGCGTGATCCGTGGGTGGAGTAGTAACAACGGGAAGGGAGGCGGTCAGCTCATTAAGTCTGGCAGTGATAGTGGCCATGTCGTCTCGATGCCGGGTTTCGGTGTCCCAAAAGCGTGCTTCCATGGCGGTCATAACTGTCTGCAGCACGTCCTGGAGAGCCGCCATAAAATCTTGCGAGTCTCCCATATTGTGGATGGAGTTAGCACGGGATAAGGAGCGGGTGACGGGACGGCTAGATTGCTTGGAGGCGGCTGTTAGGGAGGTGCCGCGAGATCCTCGTCGTCTTCCAATGATGGAAATAAATACTCCCCCAGAACAATGCCTTGATGGAAATTAATTCTATGCGCAGAAAAGGAATTAAATTTACGTGCAGAAGGGAATTAAAGCCCCACACATAATCTGACGGTCGGTATGGAAGGAGCGGTGCGGGATTGATGGAGCGGCGGGCTGGAAATTTTAATCGGCGCGCTGGATGTGACGGTAGACCGCAGACGTGCGGGAAAAAAATGTCGATCGCAGGTGTCAGGGGAGCAACGCGACCGCTGGAGCTGGATTCGTCGAGCTCTGCTGCTGCTGGATCGGAGCTGTGGACTCGTCGAGCGTTCCGCAAGGAATCGACGAGGGCTGCTGGATCGGAAACGACGCGAGGAATCGCAAGGAATCGACGCAGGGTGTCGATCGGAGCTGCTGGTTTGTCGTTATTCCTTCGGCTGTCGCCGATGAGGGCGTCGTGGTCGATGAAGGCGCAGTGTTAGGTTGCGGGGCTGTTTTGTTGACGCCGAAGTGATGTCGGGGAATGATCGAATGGCAGCAACTGTGTATTGTGTCGCCAGATACCCTTCGTGCATCAATAAATGTATGCAATGATTTCCATCTATATATTGATAATTGGAGAAACACTATATTATAGCACGTAGCCACCACAAGTCCTATATCTGACATTGACATCCACTTATTTTGTGGGGTCGGTATCTCAGTATAGTCAAGAGAAGATATTAAATCATGCAATCTTTCATTGCCAAAAATATTTGTATACAAGTTCTTTTTAAGATTGAGTTCATTTGATAAGGGGGAAGTCACCGAAGGACGGCTTCAGGAGGTCAGTCAACCACTGGGGGTTTCTCGGCTTCAGGAGGTCGGTCGGTTACAAGGATGTGTCGACGGTGAATCCTGGACGGAGTGGAAGATTCGAGTCAGGGAGGTGGCCGAAGTGGGAATCTTTGTTAGAGAGGAAGTTGGGGCGTTGGGGCGTTGTTGGCGGGCGTGAACGAGGACCACAATGCCGGTCGGAGTTGAACTGACCCATAGGGGAGGGGGGCATCGCCGGAGGAAAGGTGTCGGAGAAGGGAGAGTTGTCAGAGTTGGAGGTACGACCAGGTGTGAACAACGAAGAATGGAGTTGGGTGAAGGGAGGCGGCTGGGCGTGGGTAGCTATATGTTAGAAGGGGAGTAAATCAGGAGTCTTGGTTTGCATATAGGAATTTTGTGAAGCAAAAAAAATAAAAATAAAACTGCTCTGCATATAGCCAATACTGGTCTGCATATAACAGTAACCTTAATTAATAGTAAACGCTATCCCATGACAACTAATACTCCTCAGGCAGACAACCATCACTCTTTCTCTTACTTCTCCTTCCTACAGGTCTATGTAAGGTTTAGCTAAACCTTCGCTGGCAAATTTGGATTCAACTAGCATTCCGATTTCTATATTCCATGGACCTTCTCTGGGCACATGATCGTAAATTCCGGTTCACAGTTTAGTACACAATCCAACATGTTAAGGACACATTTTCCAATTATTTCAATTTATTCATCTAAAATTTAACTATTATTATTTATTTAATATAAAGCATATCTAAATTAAAATTGAAACTAGAAACACATCATAACTATTGAACTTTCGAAAACACCAAAACCAGCTTATACCTGAAGACTTGAACCGAAATTGATAGTCTTTGAAGGAAGACTAAGCTTTTCTAGTGCAAGACATTTAACACATGGCCATGAGATTTATTTATTTTCCAACACTATTTTCTCTGTTTTAGGTCTGATGTCCTTGGCCAGGTCATGCCTTTGGTCGGAAAAGATTGGACGCAGTCTGGAGTTGCACGACTTTTTTGTGCCATAAAGGTACATTAAAATTTGATTTTCCGGGAAGCAAAGCTACTTGTTAATCCTTGCATAGTTTAGCCCTGTTAATCCTTGTATGTTTAATCAATCTATGCTTGCAATTGTGACTGTTTTTTAAATTAAAAAAGACTAGTTAAAAACAAAATACAAATACTAGTTCATCCAGAGCATTGCCCTTTTAACATACTTAAATTTATGTATTTAGTAAGTTCAAATAACTTCTCAGATATGATATTGATGGTGATGTTGATACAATCTATTGAATGTGTAAATGAAAGTGACGCTTCCCGCAATTTCTTTATCTTTTCTCCAATTTTAACCCTTTGTTAATAATTTTGAAAATTGGGATTAAAATTCCTATTTACATCTCTTTTTTGAGCATTTCTTAGTCTTGTATTTTTAAGTGAGTAAACTATTGTTTTCAGCTGTTACAGTCTAAAAAGCAACTCTTTTGTGTTTTTACTGTGATCCGATATCTTGTACAAGCCCGTGTATAAGCTTAAGTCTTTTATATATTCGTTTTTTTTTAATTCATGAAATTGTCACCTTACAATTTTCTTAAGTACTGAGTAGCTAATTTCTTCTTATGACTTAGGAAAATGGCTATCAGCTACTCTTCCTAAGTGCTCGAGCCATTGTGCAGGCATATCTTACCAGAAGCTTTCTTCTGAATCTTAAACAGGTAGATGCATTTATAGTTTTCTCCCATAATTTTTCGGCAATAATAAGAGCTTCTTCTAGCACAGGGCTGCCCTTTTTTAATAAGAGCTTCTTCTTATGACTGAAACTGGATATTATCCATCTGTTTGGTAAATATATTCTAAAAAGTACACTTCAAAAAGTTTTTCGATTTAGTCTTTCTGCATACTTGAACGAATTTCGCTCTTTTTTTGTCCACAAAATACATTGATGGTTATCATTTGAAATCTCCTATTTATACCATCCATAATTTGGGGTTTTATTGAACTTGTGATGGATTGATGTACAGAGACAGTTTCACTGGGTACTCTGTACTTTTGCAGGATGGAAAAGCACTGCCTAGTGGCCCTGTTGTGATTTCACCTGATGGATTGTTACCTTCTCTTTTTCGGGAAGGTAATAGTATGAATCAAACTTCTTTATGGCTATGTTTGGTTTTGAGGATTTAAGCATAAAGGAAATATATTTTACCTTATTGTTTGATTTTGTGTGTAGTTCATACTCATAGGAAACTGGTTGACCAAGAAAATTGGAACATATTACAATTTTCTGTATAACTATTTTCTTAAACCTTGTGATAAACTAAAGTAAACACTGAGATGTGAAGAATATTTTTTAGAAACAATTACGAGGAATACTCGTGCCTAACCCCAGGAGGCTGGGTCCTCCTTGAAGTCCCTCTCACAAAGAGAGATATCAAACCCTAAGCAGGAAAAAGCTAACTAAAACTCCCAAGCCACCTCGTTATATAGGGAGGGAGAGGAGCTCACATACAGATTATCATAATTCCCTTACAAGTTAAAGATACAAAATACAAATAAGATGTTGCGCGCACGTGCGTAACACTATAACTAGTGAAATGTTTCTTTGTATGACCATAAACAGAAATGTTCCTCATTGAACTTCGTAAATCTTGTTTCTTATATTTTTCTGTGTTTTGCTTATGGTTTCTTTCTTTTCATATGCATTTGTGTAGTTCATTGCTCACTTTTTCAGTATTAGAGGTCGAACTTTGAAGTTACTAAATGTGAAAGTGTTAGCAATGGAGATTAATAATGGGAAGGCAAAGATTGATAAGTTTGATGGCAAGAATGTTGGGTCTTGAAAGATGTAGATAGAGGATTACATGTACCTAAAAGAGCTATATTTACATCTCTTGAACAACTCTAGAACCATGAATCAAGATGATTGTGATTTGATAGAAAAACATGCATTGAGATTTATGCACTTATCTATGGATAAGACTGTTGCCTTCAATATTTCGCACAAGATTACCATAGTTGGAGTTTTGAGGTCTTTGTCGGACATGTACAAGAAGCCCTCAATGTCTAATAAGATATTTCTATTGAAGAATTTGTTTATTCCCCGAATGGTTGAAGGTACTTTTGTACTGAAACTTATCAAGAGTTCAATTTGATGACAAGTTCAGTTGATATTCACCTCAAGGATAAGGTTTCTGCATTGAACTTGTTGCCATAACCCGAAAATTATTGTCCGACTGTGATAAAGGTCAAAGTTAATTTGTGTCTTCAATGTTGAAGCACAAGTGATGTTTATTAGATTAGAAGGCAAGAATCAATTATGGGTCCCCACCATCCGTCACCGGTTACACATTTTATTTACGTGTCTTTATGTATGTTATTTCAAGTGTTCGAGTCGAGTCACTAATTAGAGTTGTCGGGTTTTAGTATTCGCGCATCTACTTTTATTTTTGGATATTTACATCTGCGCCACTTGTAAGTCTTTGAATTGACCTCTTGGGTCATTTTATGGATATGAATGAAATTAACCAAGTTCTCTTCCTCTCTCTAGTTCTCCCTTCTTCTTAAAGTTCTAGGGTTAGGGTTGAGCACAACTCCCCTTCTTCCTCTTCCCTTCGCATTCTCCGCGGGCAGAGCTCGGCTCCTTTTGTATCTCCGCCTCCACTGTCACCTCAGACGAAGCCCCGAATTAGCCTCGTAACAGAATCACGAGGTGATTTTTCTTTTGTTGTTGTGTATATTGAGAGAAGATGAGGAATTGCATAGGATAACTATTAGGGTAGATCTAAATCTCAGAGAAGTCGAACTACATACCGAAATTTGCAAGTGGATCACATGAATATTAACTTGGCAATGGCAGTGGGGATAGTATGGACACATGGATGAACCTGGAATGCTACAACTTGTGAGTTTCATAATGCAGTTAGTTTGAGGGAGGATTGAACCCTTGACTTGATGCGGAACAGAGACATGGACCCAGGGCGGTGGATGAGTTTTGGGCCCGTTCGGGGCCAATTGGCCACCTGCCATAAATGGCACTTCCGGATCGACGATCCGACTCCGTGAATGCGTCTGGCTCGTCGTTTACTTACATTTTCATATATTATATGTTGCGTTTCAGTTTTATATGTAATCGGACCCTCAACATCCCTGACCAATCATAGTCGTTGATGCTGGGGTGCCCTAATTGTGTTTTATTATAAATAAGAGGCGTTGGTGTCGTTTTGTGGCATTGCAGAATTTGGAGATTAGAAATCCCGGATTCCAGCGATCCCTCTACTGTGCCGACTCCTTGGAGCTCTAGGTGACGACTCCTAGGTCTTATCCCGCTCCCCAAAGATATTACCTAACCCTAGCCTTCATTCTTCGCCATCTTTAGCCCTAGCCGCCCCTCCATTTCCCCCTCCCCTAAACTCCCTACCACCCCTATTCCACTGCCGCCCCTCCCGCGAACTCCCCACAAAGCCGCCAACCCAGATCCCCCTCTAAACAGCCAGATCCAGCTTCTGTCCCGTGACGTTTCAGCCAGCGGTTCCTCTCTGGATCATCCCTATTGTGCCGCACATCTCCGGATCTGCTCTCCTACGGCAACCCCCATGCTTTGTGAGTTGTTATTTGTTGTATGAATCTTGTTTTTCAATATTAAAATATGGTGATGTGATTTCATATTTGTTTGGATAAATAGCATTGTAGAATTTTGTTCTAGATATCTTGTGATTTACAGGAACCATTCGCTGCACACTCTCGTTTTGGCCCTCCACGCGGAGGAAAACCAAAGCTTGTTCGCCTAATGAAATAATTTTGCCTTACAATTTATATGCGTGGGATTTAATTATTTATTATCTGATTTTGATTTCTCCGTCAGGCTTGACATGCATTTCATATAGTGTTTAATTGTATTATATTTACTTTCCCCACACTTCACATTAGAGTTGCATATTAGTCGTACACCTAGGTAGCCTACCCTACATCATGACCAGATGCATATTTTCCTTCTTCTCCATGAGATTATGGTGTTGTATATCTTGTTATGATGATCCTTTAAGATTGTGGGAGCTATTGATGTGCAAAAAAATTTTTAAGAGACTCTGGATACTTCACAAATAAGGCAATTATATGTTTGAAGCCAATTTTTATATCTGTTGGATTGTTGGATATAGAAGGCTACATATATACCTTCCGCACTGATACTTAAAAAATGCCCATGGTGCTATGGTGATAACAGAAGGAAGAAAGATTGACATGGCATTATTTTACTTCAATATACATTTGATATGCCTTTATTCCCTAAGGTGCACCAGATCAATTATTACGGACATGGATCTTCGATGCTGCGACCCACTCAATGTGATGCGAGAGCAAGAGAGAATGTGCAACTCAAAACTACGAACATGGCACATTCATAAAAGGATACTATTATGGGCCTACTCGGAAGAGTGATCGGAGGTGGAGATGACGAAGGCAGAGATACTACGGACCCTTGACCGCGGCTGCCTAAGTGGGGCGTGCTCAAGAGAGAGAGCTTCCAAAATAGGGTTTAGGGAAAAGACTTTCTTCCTTGATTAACTTCCATACAAGACTAAGGATCAATATATAGGACCCCAATGACATGACCGTAATTATAACTATTAGAAAAAAGATAAAGATAATACTTGGTGCAATTTTATTCTCCCACAATGGGGGTAATATATAGGATTACAACAAGACGCATAACACCGATAGCCGGTGTGGGACTAAACACATGGACATTAATAAAGACTTACTTCAACACTCCCTTTCAAGCTGGAGGTGAAATCTTCAGCTTGGACACAACATAAAAAGAGAGGTAATGGTGGTTGGCAACGTGGGACAAAACAACAGCCACCGCGGCCCAACCGCATGTCACCGGGGATAATCCAAGCATAAGCCACACGTCATTGGTCCACAAGCCGACCATGATCACGTTGGATGCTCCCGATGCTGAAACCAGGTTAACCAACAAAGGTCAAACCACCCCTACCTAACATCGATGAAAAATTTGGGGAGACACAAACACCAGACGAAATATGTCTGGAGGTCGTATGTGACTAAGGCAGGAGTCAGGAAAGAGAGACATCCAAGTCGCCATCATCACGAACACTTCCACTCACATGGAACAGGTGCATGAAGGCATAAACTACGCCTGGAGGCCATGTGTGACTAAGGCAGGAGTCGGGAAAGAGAGACATCCGAGTTGCCGTCATCCGCGTTGCCGCCGCTCTACGCCGCCACCCCAGCTATTCCCGTACCCCCCGCCGTCCGTCCACATCTCGCATTAGATATTCCCTCCTTCTCGGGTGTGGATCCTCTGGGCTGGATTGCCCGAGCGGAGCAATTTTTTGACCTCAAAACCACCCCTCAGGCGGACAAAGTGGGCACCGCCGTGGTCGGTCTGGACGGCTCCGCTCTTCATTGGGCACGTTGGCTCCGCCAGGTTCATCCCCTGATTTCCTGGACCGAGTTCAAGCAAGAGATGATCAGTCGCTACGATTCCCGCTAAACCGGCTCCGCTGTTGAGCGTCTTTGCACGGCCCGGCAAACAACCTCCGTCGACAGCTACATCGGCGAGTTCGTCGCTCTCGTCACACAAGTCCCGGGCCTTCCGCCCGATCACTACTTGGGGTTCTTTCTTCAAGGCCTTCTGCCCAATATTCGGTCCCGAATCCGGACACATCACCCTCGGACAGTCTCCGATGCCTTGGAATTGGCTCGTGCGGTCGAAGCGGACCTGGGGACCCGCCCGTGGCCACCTGGCGGCCACCCTACCCCCCGTCAACCTGCACCTCGGGAAGTGCACCCTCGGCCGCCGCTGGCGGGCGGCCACCAACCTCCCCGACCAGACAACCCTCACCGCATCTCCAACAATGATTCAACGACCTACGTCGAAAGGGGCTATGTTTCCGCTGTCGCCAACCCTACTCACCCAGCATGTCTGCACGTTCAAGGAATTTCACACTATATTCGGGGATGGCGAATCCGACAGCCCCGAGACTGTTGTGGACGACTTCGACATACGGGCGGACACTACTCCAGCGGAGACTGAGGATGTGCCTCTTAACGTGTTGGATCTTCCGTTCTACTACGTCGGGGGCCTTACCGGCCCCCAGACGATGAAACTCGCTGGGGACATTCTGGGTCGGACCGTCATCGTAATGATCGATAGTGGAGTAAGCCACAACTTCATCTCGGCGACAGTGGCACGCGACCTTGGCCTCCTTATTACCCCCCTCGCCCAACTTCTCTGTGTGCTTGGGTGATGGTCGCCGCCGGTCGACTTTGGGCCATTGTCCGGATGTCCCTATCTCCGTGGGATCGGACACTTTCACGGCGGATTTTTATATGTTCGAACTCGGCGACATTGACGCGATCCTGGGCGTAGCATGGCTCCAAACATTGGGGGACGTCCGCGTTAATTGGGCCGCCCGCACGATGGTGTTTCAGCACAAGGGCCACCCCTACCGCTTAGTGGGCGACTCGGCTCTTCTTCGCTCACCGATTTCATGCCGAGCTCTCAACCGCGTCACGGACGTGGACTTCTCCGCGTGGTTGTGGGCAGTGGAGACAGCCCCACCGGACAGCCCACCCGTAGCGGCCGCATTCCAACACCTCCTGGATGAATTTGCCGACATTTGCGCACCATCACAAGGCCTTCCTCCAGCAAGATCGACCGATCATGCGATTGTACTTCAGCCGGGGGCGGCCGTGGTCTCCGTCCGACCGTATCGTTACGGGCATCGCAGAAAGACGAGATCGAACGCTTGGTTCGGGAGATGTTATTAGGCGGCCTCATTCGTCCGAAAGTCAGTCTTTTTTCCAGCCCGGTCCTCCTAGACCGCAAGAAGGACGGGAGTTGGCGGTTCTGCGTGGATTACCGGGACCTCAACAAAGTCACCGCTCCGGATAAGTATCCCATTCCAGTGATCCAGGAACTTTTAGATGAGCTTCACGACACCACCTACTTCACTAAACTGGATCTGAGGGCCGGCTATCACCAAATCCGCGTCCGACCGGAAGGCGTTCCAAAGACGGCGTTCCGGACGCACGACGGCCACTTTGAGTTTCTAGTCATGTCATTCAGCCTCACCAATGCTCCAGCCACATTTCAAGCCACCATGAATGATATCTTCCGACCGGTCCTCCGTAAGCACGTACTCGTCCTTTTTGACGATATTTTGGTGTTTAATCGGTCTTGGCAGGACCATCTACGACATCTTCGCGAGGTGCTCCTTACCCTTCAATGGCACAGTCTCGTGGTTAACCAGAAGAAGTGCTCCTTCGGCGCCACCAAAGTGAGCTACCTCGGCCATACAATATCGTCCGACGGCGTGGCCATGGAGGAGGATAAAATCCAGGCGGTCCTCCAATGGCCCACTCCCTCGTCTCTCCGGGACGTCCGCGGATTCCTTGGCTTGACCGGCTACTACCGGAGGTTCATTCAGAACTACGGGGGATTGGCCCGCCCTCTCACCCAACTGTTGAAGCTCTCGGAGGAGAGTCCGTTTTCTTGGCCACCGGCGGCCATGGCCGCGTTCGCCGCTCTCCAGGCGGCCCTCGTTCAGGGTCCAGTCCTGGCAATGCCGGATTTTCAGAAGCCGTTTGTGGTGGAATGCGACGCATCCTGCACGGGGGTTGGGGCCGTCTTGATGCAGACTGGACGCCCGATTGCCTACTACAGTCGCGCCTTCTCGGCGACGATTCGAAGCCGGTCGGCCTACGAGAATGAACCGAGGCTTTGGTCCTGGCGGTCCAGCACTGGCGGTCCAGCACTGGTGGCCTTATCTCTTGGGACGACACTTTGTGGTTCGGACGGACCATCACAGCCTTCGCTATCTACTTCAGCAAAAGATAGCGACACCGACGCAACAGCTTTGGGTGGCCAAGCTATTGGGTTATGACTTTACCATCGAATTCCGCCCCGGCAAGACAAATCGGGCGGCGGACGCCCTATCTCGCCACCTGCAAGCGCCTGAGCTCACAACCATTTCACGACCGGTGTGGAACGACACCGCCACCATTCAGCAGGATGTTGAACAGGACCCGCATCTGGCGGCCATTCGGACGGCCCTCCTCGCAAACCCAGCCGCTCACCCACCGTACTCCCTTATCGGTGGCCCTTATTTCATCGGGGTCGTCTCGTGATTTCTGCCACTTCCACCTACATACCGCGTCTATTGGCCGAGTTCCACTCCACCCCCTCCGGAGGTCATGCAGGTGCTTTTCGCACTTACCGCCGCCTGGAGGCCTCTCTATATTGGCCGCATATGCTACGACAGGTGAAAGCGTACATGGCGGCCTGTTTGCCATGTCAAAAAGCTAAATACGAGGTCATGTTTCTGAGCGGTCTACTCCAGCCCCTTCCCATTCCTGAGCGGATTTGGGAGGATATTGCTATGGATTTCATCACTCGGCTACCCCGTTCGAATGGATTTGACTGCGTGTTGGTGGTCGTGGACCGCCTCACAAAGTACGTACACTTCGTACCTCTCCGACACCCGTACACGGCCGCTACCGTCGCCGACAGTTTCATCACCGACATCGTCCGCCTGCATGGATTTCCACGCTCCATCGTTAGTGACCGCGACCCCCTCTTCCTCAGCAACTTTTGGACGTCATTATTTCGATTGCAGGGGACACGCCTTCTTATGAGTACAACTTATCACCCCCAATCCGACGGCCAATCAGAAGTGCTTAACCATGCCTCGAGACGTACTTACGTTGTTTCATCGTCGAGCGGCTGGGCACTTGGGCCAAATGGCTGTGTTGGGCAGAATACTCCTACAACACCGCTTATCATCACGCGACAAACACATCCCCGTTCGAAACAGTTTACGGCCGACCGCCCCCGTCGGTGGTCCGACACCTTCCCGGCGAGTGCCCCGTGGCGAGTTTGGCCGAACATCTACACGACCGGGATATCATCCTCGACAACTTGAAGCACCATCTCCGCCGAGCACAGGCGAAAATGTTGTCCTTTGCCAATCGGAAGCGACGGGACTTGTCGTTCCAGGTGGGAGAGAAAGTCTTCCTCAAACTTCACCCATACCGCCAACTGACCGTCGCACGTCGGCCGTGTCCGAAGTTGGCACCCCGCTTCTATGGGCCCTTCGAGATTATCAGCCGCATTGGGGCCGTGGCGTACCGGCTACGCTTACCCAGCAATAGCCGCATTCATTCGGTGTTTCACGTCTCACAGCTCCGGCGGGTCGTCGGCGACCACCCCGTCGTGGACCATATTCGGGCCGACCTCGACTGCTCCGGATCCGAGCCATTGTATCCAGAAGCTATACTCGGCCGACGACACCACCGTCCGGGCGACACCAATCAGGAGGAGATCCAGGTAACTTGGCGCAACCGACCGTCCACCGCCGCCACATGGCTTCTGCGGGACGACTTTCGTCGTCAGTTTCCCGACTACTGCCTTGAGGACAAGGCCAATTTTTCAGATGGCGGTATTGTTACCGATCTCGCGGCGGGGTATTGTTACCGATCTCGCGGCGGAGGACCCGCCATGGCAAGTATACACGCGAAGGCGGCACGACGCTCTGGAGGCGGGCGAGTCGACCGGTGCTGGAGGAACCGAACCAACGGCTTAAGCTAATTGCGGAGGCCTGTTATCAAGCTTAGTTTATTTTAATTGTTGAACGTTATTTGTCCCTCGCTATAAGAGGAGAACTCTTGTACGGTTTTGTCATCTTTGGATCAATTAAGTCTTTTGGGGGCTGCTCCCTCTTCCTCTCAACCCTAACTTCCCCTCTCTCTCTATCCCTCCTAACCCGCCTCCTCCTCCTCTCGTTCTCTATCCGACATCGACGTCGGAACCCCGATAGCACCCGTTGTCGTTCCCCTTGCTTTCCGCCGATACCGAGTAGGTATCAATATCCCACATACATAATACACTAACTAAATTAATATTAATTAATACTCATAAATTAATATTAACTCGTTAATTAATAATATAATTCCACCATGAATGTGCCATGGCGGCCTCCAAATGTGCGCACCGGTAGTTCTGATGAGGGGGCTCCGCTTGGGTGAATGTGTGAGCGTAACATCAATCTTGTGTGATTGAGTCGTATGCATTTTAAGCAAATAAAAATCAAATGAAAACATTTTCTTTACTCTATATTTATCATCAATTATCTTGCATGTTTCCTGATTAGTACTTTGAAATTGAGGTACTTCATCAAATATATGCTCTATAACTCTTTTCCATAGCTTCTATAATAACATAATTTTGAACATATATTTTGTTTTTAAATATCGATATCAAAATGATTCTTATCTAGTCATTCAACATCTTCTTAGTCTTTAAATAATTAAAAAGAAGCTCTCAAGACAAACCACTACAAGATCTTTTATAATTCCCCAAATCTCAATAGATATCTGATCGGAACCTATGTCTTACCTTTATTACCTTCGAAATCATTTTACTTCAATTTTATGAATCAATCTATAATTTACCTTATTATTTTCACTTTTACTGCATCTAACGTGATCAAAGTTCTTAGAACTCGCATCGCTTGTCTTAACTATTTTGTCTCCCCTTCCTCTTCCTTAGTATTAAGGATGCCTCTGTTAGCATTCTAGTATTGGATAAACAAGTTTTTTCGATATGATCAAAGAGATCTTGCCTGAAACGCGGTGTTCATTAACCCGTTCGTGAACGCCCGACCTCACCTAAGGAACTTCATCCATTTTTACGTTCAAAATTAGTTTTTTTTTGTGGCGGTAATTACCGTTGTCATGTCAAACACATATTTTATGATGGTGGCGTTTGTCCAAACTTACCGGAGCAAAAACGCTACGCCAAACGGGCTCTAAATAATAAACTTACAATCTTATGATTCTGATTGTTTATTTTTCTCATTTTTATGCTTTATTTTCACATTTTCAGTTATACGCCGAGCACCCCATGAGTTCAAGATTGCATGTTTGGAGGTAATTTTCTAAATTGCTTAATCATATTCAATTCTTATTTCTGTTCCCTTTCATCTCCCATTATTACTCTGTGTTGGATTATACTTTATTTTGGCCATCTTATCTATATATTATATTTAAGGGAAAAACTATTGTGGCGCTATATTGTTTTCCTCATTTTGCCCCTATATGCATCAAAATACACCACTCAAAAGTGGGATGTCGCATGGGAGGACATCGCGTTACTTCAAGAATTTGATTACAACCTCATTGAACTACAATGTGCATGATCATGTAGAGCCTTTTATTATCATAGTTTATGCATTAATTCTTTTCAAAAACATAATATTTGAACCTATGGATTCAAACCAAAACCAAATAGTTATAGATGGAGGGTCCCGAGATCTATACGAGTTTCTAAGTATGGGTTATGTATTCTCAACATTCTCCTTTCACGTTTAAGGTCTTTGGCCTCTAACACGTGATTTTTGTATAATCTTTTTTGTTTTGTTTTGGCGTCGCGAGAGTGAACCGCTTAGGCTAGCTTGCTCTGGTACATGTTGGAATCTATGCATCCAACTTAAAATTATTTGTTTGAGAGTGAAAGGGCTCAGGTTCTTATATTAAGGGCACACGACTATATGAGATTTCTGATGTGAGACTATATATTTTCAAAACATAAATAGGGCATAGCTATTAGCATGATGTCCTTCTAAACGAAGCTATCCTTCTAATGTTGTCCTTCATAAATTTTTTCAGATTTGAGGTCTTCTCGTTTGTTATTAATTTTGCAATCTTCTTCAAATTTGACAGGACATTCGAGCGCTTTTTCCATCTGATTATAACCCATTCTATGCTGGCTTTGGGAATAGAGATACCGATGAGCTCAGTTACAGAAAAATCGGAATCCCGAAGGGAAAGATATTCATTATCAATCCGAAGGTATCTGTTCTAACCCCGTTCGAGTATTTTGTTGAAGCGAGGTTTATATAATGATGCGCTATCTTTCGAATTTGTATCTCAAAATTTGGCAGGGCGAAGTTGCCATAAATCATTGCATTGATGTGAAATCCTATACTTCCTTGCATACCTTGGTCAATGACATGTTCCCTCCAACTTCCCTGGATGAGCAGGTTGGTGCTTCTGAGACTTTATGATATTATGTTTGTTTTTTGTTGAAATGATTACAGCACTATTTTTATGAGTTTTTTGAGTTGAAATGCAGCAAGTTTTTAAAATTATGTTAAAATGATGAGTTTATTTAGTATATAATACTTTTGAAAATTTTATGAATAAGAAAAAAATAGTCTGGCACATATTGAGCTTTTGAGAAGCAAAATCTTTTATGTATACATCTTAGCAAATGTTTGTAATGAACTCTTATATGTTGCACTTTATTTAGAAAGCTTATAGTATAATATCGTGATTCCATCCATAATCTGGTATATTGGCCCCTTTTTTCCGTCCAAGCTCCGGACAGAACGGAACTCACCCAAATACGGCCACGTGGCCAGCCGTCTCCACGCGCAAAAGTGTATTGCTTTTGGCCGGGTCTGCGCCGTTCTGTTCGCTCCGGAGCCCGGATGGAAAAACTCTTTGAGGCCCCAATTCCGTCCAAATGAACGGCTATTGTCCTTGTTTGCTAGATTTCTAAAAATTTAGGGACTTGGCCTCATAAGTGCTGCTGGGAATGCTGACTGGAGAGGAAGCAGCCAGCCTGGACCGATGCTTTATATGAACAAATTTGGCCTTCGGAGTTCCACATGGAACCCGAAGTGCGGCCTTTATAGGGAAGTTTAGAAATACCTCCACCCTTTTCCACTGCTTTGGTGATTTTGTGCTTCTTTTTTCAATCTTTTATGCAGGAAGACTTCAACTCATGGAATTATTGGAAAATGCCATTGCCCAGCCTCGATCCCTAGAACTATATTCCCACTTCACGATCGTACGAGTTAACCCTTCGTCTGTATCGGAAAAATCGGGTGATCGATGACCATAAGCTCTTACCACCGGTACAAATCTAAACATCAACCCCTCATAACTTTTCATGTTTCTTAACTCTTTCATTAAACTAAAGGGACTCGGTTTTTAAATGAGTGATTTAGGGATTTTGAGGTCAAACCACAAATCTTTTTGAATTCTGGTGGCAGCACGAAGGCAGTATAGTCGAGAATAAAGCTTTTTTCTTCCTGATATGATCTTCTTGCTTAACATTCTTTGTACAATCTCTATATCATTTGTTTCTAATAACTTCCGGCGAGCTTCTATAGATCTGCGGGGGCAAGAGGGACGAACAGAACCACAAACTAGATGATGTATCCAGTATTGCGCTGTTTTTATGTTAACACAACGGCTGCCCGTCCATCGTTTAAAAATGTATATGCTACAATCGCGAGATGTAAGCTAGACCTGCACAGTTTTCTCATTATGTTGATATGAGGTTGGGAGTTCACATATATATTGTATAAATTCTCGAAGATTTTGTCAATGAGTATTGCATGCACATTCCTTCGGCACAGGGTTCAACTCCCACTTGGTCTCTGTTTGGGAGAGCTGTGGTTGTGAGCATAGTAGTGGTAAACGCAGGTCTCATTTGGATAGCTGTGGCCGCGAATGCTATTCTCTAAAGCGGAATTGTCAGCGCAATTATTCAGGTGCCGTACTAATTCAGCTCGCACGGACGCCCTGACCTCCAAAATGGAGTTGGGGAAATATGCTTCCTAGTGCTGTAGGAATCTGCGCCAACTTCATGAGGCTGGTTTTAATGGTTTTGGGCTGCGTAAACTGTCAACCATTCAAAGAAAGGAAAGTTTGGTCTCCTGAGAAGCTTGGAGGGGACACTTGGCTCAGCCAATGGTTTATTTAGATATTCTATGGATGTAGATACTTTAGATAAAATGTAGTTGTAAATTACCAGTGCCTCCCCTGAGAGCTTGCATAATTACAGGTTGCACCCCTCTATCTCTTGAAATTACATTTACCTCCCCCCCTCTAAGTTTCCCAGTTTACAAAAGTACGATGTTATTTGCAGTCCTACTATGGCTATTCGCAGTCATAAAAACACTTAAAACGGCTATTCGCAGTCCTAAAAATATTTTAATTCATTGGAATGCGAATATTAATGGACTGCGTTTAGCGATTATAGGACTGCTTATAACATTGCCCTTTACAAAAATGCCCCTTCTGTTGGAAATATGGATGGAAAATGATAAAATCAGCAAGTTAATTTACAATATTCAATTTTATCCTTTGTAATGACTCTACATTGAAAGGTGTAATCTTTTCCTTTAGAAATATAGATGGAAAGTGATTAAATATGCCAAATTATTTTATGATGATTCAATTTTATCCATTGTAATAACTCTACATTGAAATGGGTGCGTTACATTTTTACCCTTTGCATTGAATCTAGAATAATTATAAAAGGATGAAATTAAAATATTATAAAATAATTTGGCTGATTTTATCAATTTCCATCCATATTTGTAACGGAATGGGCATTTTGTAAACCAGAGGAAATTTAGAGTTTTGTTAAGAAATTGTTTGGATGAAATGAAGTTTGCAAAACAGAGTTTGAAAAAATTGTGTGGGAACAAAATAACGTTTTGGGTGAATTTTTTTTTCTTCATAATATGATAACCAACAAAAAAATTTATAAAAAAGACATGTTTTTGCTTAGCCAGTTACCCTTGTGATCTCTGTCTATGTTCTAGATTCTAAAGAGATTAGAGAGACAAGAAGCAAAGAGAGGGAAGGACTCTTTGAGACAACACAAGGAATCAACCAAGATTGATAGCCTGTGATGATCCTGCATTACCACCTGTTTTTTCTCCACATAACAAATATCCTATGAAGGAAAATGTCGGGGGTACACACACAGAGAAACTAACAAATATCCTATGAAGGAAAATGTTGGGGGTACACACACACTGAGAAATTAACAAATATCCTATGAAGGAAAATGTTGGGGGGTATTTTTGTGCATGCGTGTTATGAAATACAGAGAGAGAGAGAGAGACACACACGCGCTGAGAAACTAACAAATATCCTATGAAGGAAAATGTTGGGGGTACACACACACAGAGAGAAACTAACAAATATCCTATGAAGGAAAATGTCGGGGGTACACACACACACCGAGAAACTAACAAATCTCATATGAAGGAAAAGTTGGGGGTATTTTTGTGCATGCGTGTTATGAAATACAGAGAGAGAGAGAGAGAGAGAGAGAGAGAGAGAGAGAGAGAGAGAGAGAGAGAGAGAGAGACGCTGAGAAACTAGCAAATATCCTATGAAGAAAAATGTCGGGGTATTTGTCCATGTGTGTTATGAAATATAAATTTATAATAGAGGTTTTTTTAATTTCAAAAGATTGAGAATAATCTCATCTCGGCTCAAATTTATACGCAAGGAAGAGCGAGCAGTTCCCTTGCGAAGTCGTTATATATGTATGTACGATTCACCCAAATTAGGCACGTTCGCAGAGCAGAGGCAAATCTTCCTAAAGGAAGAGCCATTAGATTGTAAAGGAACATATGGTGTCTTTTTCTTGTGACCCCTTCACACATAATACCTACCTAACATAAGTTGATTCAATTGGACATCTAAGGTTTGACGAAGGTTAAAGACTAATATAAGAAGTTACTATTTTGTTACATTCATTGAGATCATTCTAGAAGGCTTGAATATATGCTTTGAAGTCTAAAGATCAGGTTCTAGGAGCGTTAAAGAATTTTATAACCTTCGTTGAATACGAGATGGATTTTACAAAATGAAATGTGTTCCCTTTGACAATGGAGGCAACTTTATTTCCTCTTTGATGCATAATGTAGAGAGAAATAGTCAAAAATAAGAAGGTCCCACCAATGGTGCATGACCTAAGAGACATAATAAAGTAGATGAACATATCACTATTAAAAAGGGTTCATTGCATGCTTTTATAGTAAAGCGCCCTTATATCTAATGGGTGAGACCATATACATTGTGACCTACATGATAATTTTTTTTTCTTAGTGCACTGTTATAGGATGACACGCTTGAAAAGATTTGGTATAATAAGGAACCATCATACAATCACATGCGAGTATTTGGATAGAAATTCTTCATGCACGTACTGACAGAAGAAAAGTCCAAATTGGAATCGAAGAACAGGCAATGCATTTTTGTTTGGGGGGGGGGGGGGGGGGGGATTTTCTGAGTTTGAATGCAGATTTTATTAAAGACAACGTAGTTGCAAATATTTTGGAGCACAAGATGTCAATTGAGGTCAAGTATTTGCCCAAGAAGAGATACTTCATATTGAGTTTATTCCAAGTTTCATTGTTGTTGCTCCACAGTGGGAGTTCATATATGTTAATGCTCTCATATTTGTTGATCATCAATTATGTACTATAGACGATCACGTGGAATTTCAAGATTATGAACATGTTGTGGAGAAAGTTTCTAAAGTAGACAATGTTGATGATGAGCATTTTGCATCAAGCCTTCGTTACAGAGGAGCACCATAGAGCGAACAAAATCTTGTAGATGTCCAATTTAGGCGTACGTGTTACTAACTAGATGGTGGAGAACTCGAGAGATTTGAAAAGACTATGAAAATGAAAACGAAAGCATGTAGATATATCTTTAGTGATCATTTTTCTGTCATGTACTTTTTGTCACTGAAGACTACTTTTCCTATAGTTGAGCCTTGAAAGCATATGCACGGGCATTCGAAGTAATTAACAACGTGATGTTAATACTTAACTAAGATACAATGATAGACTTGTAATCCAGGGAATCAATCAATGAAATAGCTTTAAGATCTAGTGTGATTTCAAGAGGCTTGAAAAACATGCATTCACAATAAAATTAGGTGATGCCAGTACTTGTCAATGTTAAACTTGTAGTCAATTGGCTCGATTAGAGATCATAGTCTATATTAAATGCAGAAAGTTAAAGCGAGTTTTACAATATGATATTGTATTCTCAAACACATTTCCTCACGTTTAATGTCATTAGCTTTTAACAAATGAACTTTTAATGTTAATCATTCTCTATCTCATACTAGAATATAATTATCTTACTAAAAAAGTTTATAATTGGGGAACCTCGAGATCAATCTATATTAAGTGCGCATATGTCTATATAAGTTGTACAAAGTGAGATCATATTGTTAATCACAAAATGTTTGTCCTACTAAAAAAATTGCATAAAAACATTTAATTCATGCCATTAACATGCAAAGCTAAAATATCTTCTTTCTATTTTGGTTAGTAAAAACCATATTCAAAACATGATGTGTATATATATATATATACATGCATGCACAAAAATTATAAAGAAAAATTGGGGTGATGATCTTGAATAGAACCATTAAATGAATATTAGTCATTCGATTTTAATATCCCTGTTTTAAGAGATCGCGCGACTTTTATAATATTTAATGAGAGCATAAAAATGACAATGATATCGATCTATAGATACTAGAGGTCATGCACAGAGTTCCCGGGTGCGCAATGTCTGGCGGTAAATGGCTTCGGCCATTCTTCTAGTGATACTTAGGAACTGTCATCATTGTATACCATGAACGAGGGACTCCGTGCACCGTTAGCGTGTTTGTGTCTATAAAGATAACCCGAATGAACAAAATCAAGTAGCGTCTTTTGTTGAACAAATTGGCAAGACCAAATTAACAACTCATTATATTGGTATTTTCTGGATAGAAGCTTACATATGTGGGTTGCGCGTGCCCATCCCTAATTCGCACCATGCTGAATACATTGCGCTAAAATTAACATTTATTCTATCATAGTGTTTTCGAGTAGAACTCATTTACTTCCACGTCTTTGGAGGAATAGTCATAGTTTATTTTTTGTTCAACTTCGTATCTGGGGATTATTCTATCATCCAACCATACAATTATATCTGAGAAGACTAGATCGATGCTCTCAAGCGGCTCTGCCGACGTCAAGGCATGCCACATGCCAGGATACAGTTTGAAGGTCTTATCTTTGCTCAACGCGGACTCGTACAACAATTTGCTCGCACTAGGATCAGTGACGATATCATCCCCTCCGTGAACAATCAAGAAAGGCAAGGAAACCTACAATGCAAACAATGAAGAATATTTTCACAATCTTAATTATAACAAGTAAATAATACGAAGAGAACAACTTTTAGATTCATAGCCATAATAAAAATGATAAAGGAAATTTTAAAAGAAAGGTAATATTGTTTGATTAAATCCAACTGTATTATTTTAATGCAAACCTAAGATTTAATTTGATAATCATAAAAAGAATGGTTGATGTGATAATTTCTTAAATTGTTGGTCCATTAAATAAAAATATTACTTTCTCCTAGCATGTATGAATAATGCTGATAAATAGTAATTTGATTTACGCTCGGGGTGGGCTGGTGCGGTTGCAGGTGGTGTGTCTCAGATGTCAATGTGTGTCGACGGTTGAACTCTGTGCTACCTGGTAGGAAATCCGCTGGGCTATTCAAGTCTTGAGTGCTCGTCATTATGCCGCGAATGTTTCTGATGTGCTATCTTGGACTTCGAGCCTTGACGCATTTGTTGTGCGGCTGATGAGTCTGCCAGCCTTTTCATCGCCAAGAGAGAATTCTCTTGCTCGAAGGAGAATCTCCCGGATGAGATTAGGAATCTTGTGGCACTTAAAGTATTGCTCTCTTTCTACCCAAAAAATTAAGCATAAAATAAAATAAACCATTTTATTATCAACTTTGACCATTTTTGAAATATTTTAATAAATTTCAAATCATATATATATATGATAATTAGTTCATTAGGACTGTATTGTACAGCAAACAATTACTCATTAAAATAGTGCCGTCTCAGCTGTCATCAGAGGACGTTAGACCCGCCGACAATTATTAGGAAATTAATTAATTTCTTAAAGAGTTGAATAAGTTATTTATTAAATAAGTTATGACAAGCTACTCCCTACCTAAATTACGAGTTTACCCTCGAGCTTACATGGTATAATCATAAACAAAAATATCAGGTCGTATCAAATCTTTTTTTTTTTTCAATTTCTAAACCAGCTACTTGATGTATTAAATTTAGGATAATAATATAAATTTTAATAAGAGAACAATTTCTTATTATTTTAATAAGAGAATAATTTCTAATCCAGCTGCTACTTCATGATTGAACAACCAAGAAGGGCATTGAAACCTAAAACACACAACAATTTTATTTATTTTTCCGTCGTACAATAATAATAATAATAATAATTATTATTATTTTTAGAGATGGGATGCTAGCCTGATGCAACACGCTCGGCACGCACCGCCGGGCTGCAGCGCAGTTGGTGATGAAGCATGTTAGGAGAGGTTCTCATCAAGGAGGTCTGAGGATCGAGCCTAGCCTCAACGACCCGCCGCGCTAAGAACATGTGAGGAGATCGACAGGTTGGGGTGCTTGGGCTGCAGCCCGGCGGTGCGTGCCGGTTCGTGGTCCGCTGGCTGGTGTGATGCCACCGCGGAGGGGCGGCCCTGGGCGTGTAGCCCCACAAATTAATATGCTAAGAAAAACACAGCTCAATTTGGCGCGACTTTTTTGATCCGATGAGTTTGTACAAAAACTCCACTATCATAAAATGTATGTTTGGCATCGCAAAAAAAAAACATTAATTTTCAGCATAAAAGTGAATGGCCGGAGTTCATTAGGTGTGGTTGGGCGTTATCGAACAACGGTTTGTAACCACCGTGTTCACGACCGCCGCCACCACGCCAAATAAGCCCAATGTGCTTTAAAGAATGAGAGAAACTTAGGTGCGCAACTCTCACCTACAACTCGGTGAGAGAGAAATATAGCCGTATGATTTCAAATCGGACGGTATATAAAATACTGACATTATTTATTATTTATAAATACAGAATTATTTAGAAAAATACAACCGTATGATCTCTGATCAACGGCTAGATGGGCTCCTCTCATAGGTGAGAGTAACTCACCTATAAAGTAGGATTATTAATAGCATACATTTCAATCACAATTAAAATTAAAGTCAACCTTGCATCTATAAATAATATAATAATTTTAAATTTATTGCAGAAAATAATTGGAAATTAATTTGTGGTAATTAACGTACCTGGTGAAGGTTCTTCTCGATATCCAAGCTGACCGCGAGAAGCTCATTAGCGGTCTTTAGCCTCGGCTTTCCCTTGTAGCAGAGTGGATTAGAGCGAATCTGTCATGATTAATACATATATTAATCACCTAAAACATAATTAAAGCTTGTAATATTTTTTTAACCATATTATTAAAAAAATTAATGAAAAATAATAACCTCTTCTCTTTTCTCTACACTTTTGAAGGCCACATCGATGATATCTTGAGTAGGTATGATCCGCCATGTCGGTATAACGTTGCATAATTTATCTAGTATTTTGATGACGATTGGATGGGGCTTCATCTCATCTGCAATCTGAAAATAATAATTAATGAAAATTAATCAATGGATTAATTATCTTGCATAATTTGATTAATATTTGGGCAATAAACTAATATGAAATATTTAGTTACCTTGCACATTGGTGCGACCAATATTGCGCCGTTCCAATAATTCGGTGCTTTTTTGTGAAGGATAAGAGCCGTAGCTCCTCCCATCGATTCTCCCAATAAAAATCTCTGCTTTTTCTGATTCTCCGGCTTTTCTGATGAATTTCATCGTCGAATTAATTAATATTAACAGCTTAATTAGAGCTAAGTAATAATATTTTTAAAGAATTATTAGAGTGATAATTATAATTAAGCAGAAATTAATTAATACCAGAAATGGTCACGAAATGATGCAAGCAATCGTCGACAAGGCCGTCAAAGCTGGGGACATAGCCTTGCAATCCTGAAGATTTACCATGGCCTTCGTAGTCTATCCCGTATACCGCAAACCCCGCCTTCGCTAATCTCGTCGCAGTATCTGAAATAATTACATGTCAATTATTATAATATTCTTAACATTAATATATCATTAATTAGTTTTAAACCAAGAAATTGCAAATAAAACCCTACCTCTCATAGATATGCTGCACTCCATGGCGTATCCTGCACAATTTTTAATTACCGTGAGAAATAAAGCTGGAATATATATATAAGTCAATAGTTATTTGCAGACCAATTTTTTCTAGTTTACAAATTATTATCCGTAGATTAATTTTAGACTTGAGCATTCGATATCTTTGTTCTCTGAACAGGATCAGACAATGAAGGAACATCTCTGACGACCTTCTGAGCACTTCAATGTGTGCACGGATCATGATTCGTAAAATAAATGCGTGGATAGAGACCGAGTTGAGGAAGAAAGACGATTTCTTCACCGTTCGTGCGATTTCAGTTTGTTTGGGAGAGAGTAACCCTAGCTATATAAATCTTCCCAAACAAATGAAATCGAATGAACGGTGAAGAAATCGTGTTTCTTCCTCAACTCAGTCTCTACCCGTGCATTTTTTTACGAATCAACGATCCGTGCACACAATGAAGTGCTCATAAGGTCGTCAGAGATGTTCCTCCGTTGTCGGGCTCTGCTCAGGAGAACAAAGATATTGAATGCTCAAGTCTAAATTTGAACTGCGAAAAATAATTTGAAAACTAGAAAAGATTGGTCTGCGGATAACAATTCCCTAAAATAAAGAGAAAAATAATAATTTAATATATTAATTATAGGAAGGTGGTGTACCGTGGCATAAGAAGATTAGAGCCTTGGGCTCTGTATTTGCTGGTAGCCATCTGCATGTGAACAGCTCCAACCCTCTTCTACTTGTTATGAATTCCTGTTATTATTCCAAATAAAACACGCATTTTTACATATGAGTGTTTGAGAAAGGAACATTTTTTCATACGTCAAGCGTATATCAGTTATATACGTGTGTGGATTTTACAAAATTGAACATTGTTGTATTTTACGTAAAAAAAAATTAGATTCTCAATTATTAACACATTTTTATAAACAATTTAAGATCTTATTTGTCTAAAAAATATGATTTTTTTTCACAATCATCTGGCCGAACGTTGTTGTTGTTGTTAGACATCCGACCGTAATACCCTTTTTTCTTTGAATAATCAATCCGGCGGCCCAAAATCCACCCCTATATAACTAATATACCTTGTGCCTAGTGCCTACCCAAAAAAAATTCATGAGGAAGAGAGACAGAGCAATAGTTTGGTATGTCATGATACAATTTCAGTCAAATTTTAAGCTAATAATTATGTAAAAATGACTAATTCCGACTATAATTTAAGACAGGAAATTTCAGCACCTCTTCATATCTGATGCCTTCGTAACTGATGGTTCCGTTTCCTTGATACTAAAAAACAGAGTAAATGTTTAAGTATAAGTTTTTTTAGAGAGAGAGAGAGAAAGAGAGAAATCAAGAGAGAGACACAGTGTGTGAGCGCGCGCGCACGCGCTAGAGAGAGAGAGAGAGAGAGAGATTACCATGAGAGGAGGAGCTAGCTAGGAATCAGATTTTAAGGCGAAGGGAAGGGGAGTGATGAGGAAGAAGATGATGGATGAAAGAAATTTTTGAGAAATTAATACATAAAAGGTAGGATTCATGGAAATCGATGGCAGGGGAATGAACTATTTCTTCATTCGAATTTTAAGCTAATAATTATGTAAAAATGACTCTTTTTTAGTCGATTTTTTCATCTAACACGCCCCAAACATTGTGCAGCAGTAAATTTACGATGAGATTAATATCGAGAAAGCATTGAGTCGAGCTTCCCAACAATTTTTCTAGAGAGAGAGAGGGAGAGATAGAGAGACACAGAACCTCTTCATAGCTGATGCCTTCATATCTGATGGTTCCGTTTCCTTGATCCTGAAAAACAGAGTATATGTTTGAATTAAAATTTTGAGAGAAAGATAGAGATAGAAAGAGAAATTAAGAGAGAGACATAGTGTGTGAGCGAGAGAGAGAGAGAGAGAGAGAGAGAGAGAGAGAGAGAGAGAGAGAGAGAGAGAGAGAGAGATTACCATGATCGAGAGGAGGAGCTTGCTAGGTATCAGGTTTTAGGGCGAAGGCAAGGGGAGTACTAATGAGGAAGAAGATGATTCAGGGAAATCGACGGCAGGGGAGTGAACTATTTATAGTATGAGGGTGAGATCATGGTCCCCGAATTGCTGAAAATCCTCCGATACTTGCGTTCATGACTTCCTAATGAACCCGGCGAACCTATCCATATTGCTGATGTGTATCTCACGATGCGTGCCACGTGTCTGCAGTCTCAATATCTGGTCCTACGTGCAGGCGTCATACATAAATATAAGGACGTGCACTGCGCTATAGGTTATAAATTTTTTTTAATATATAGTATAAAAGAAATAATTGGGGTCAAATATATGAACTCGAAGGAACGCCTAAAGCCTTCACATTGCATTGGGGAAAAAGTCAACCCATCAAAAGAATAATCAACGCTGGTGTGCGCGCACAGCTCATAATTGTGCGCGCCTGCGCGGCCCGCTAATTACGCCATGCATCTGAGGGAAAAAATATAGGCAAAATTGTTAGAATGGTCTCTGTACTTTTTATCGTGGAAAAACTAGAAGAAAGAATAACCAAACATAAATCGAACAAGCATATGAACGAGACAGATTTACTTAATTCACCTCATAATTGTGCAGCAGCACTCGGATCTTCAATATCAAGAACATAGGTGGTTACAGAGAGAAAGAGAAGATTTCAGAGTTCAATTTTTCAATATCCAGAGCCCAAAACGACCAGGAGTATATATAACACTCAGCGCATTAGAATTTCGGAAATAGATTACACGCGGGCGCAGATGCACACGCCTTTGTGCCTTAGCCGTGTGTCCCTAAACGACGTGTCTTTACATCAACAGACGTGTACCAACCATATTGGAACCATCAGAACAGCACATGGTCAGGGCACACGCACGTGTATATATCTTGGACCGTGTGCCCCGAAAAGTCGCGTATCTCCGCCTTCTGGATGTGTCCCCTGACTTCTAGAACAGTTACAATCGCACACGCCCGTGTGCCAGAAAAATTTCGGCCAGGCCCCAGACCCCCGTGGGTCGTAATCAGTATCAGTCGCCGTCTTTGGGTTAGGATTCAAGACATATAATTAATAATTTTCTTGTCTTATCAAAGTACTCCCAAAAGTTTTTGTCGACTCATTTTGGTCCCTAAATTTACTCTACCTTTTTACTTCAGTCCCAACAGCCAAATAGTTAACATCGTTTGCATTAAGGACTAGACGTACATAACGCATATATATAATTATGCTTAAATACTCTAGAAGTGGCAAGAACTGGCCACTGCTACTGTTTGGCAATGACGGTAGTGCCTGTGAAACTAGCTACCTCACGAATAAGAGATCTCAATCGTTAGTTTACACTAGATTACTATCGGGTGTCGGCATTGTTGAGGCTCCGCTCAAGATAGTCCACTAAGGCTCATCAAAGTGTGGAATGACCTTATGTAGTATCTCCAGCATAGAGCATAACTCTAGTGACACGTAACCTGATGGGTCATTCCGAGTCGGCCCTGACACGCGCGGACATATATATTAATAAACCTAACAATCTCCTCTTATCTCCGCGGTAAACCCGACGTTGGAAAAGGGTGGGTGTGTGTAGTGTTCAACTAATTCGACTCATTACACAACCGTGTCCGAAAGCACCTGTTATAACATATTGGACTGAAGGAATTAAAAGTATGTATGCACGCATAAGAATAAAACATAAACTAAGCAGCATCACATCAAAGTCAAAAGTACAATCAGAGAAATAGGTACCAGAAGACATAATGTCTCATGACCAACAAAAGAGCAGGAAATAGTCCAAACAAAGACAGGTAAAGGAAGAGAGCTAAAACAGTGCTCTAAGCCAAAGAAAGAAAACCAAACAGATACTCTAGAAACCATCATCCAGCAAATCATCATTGTCAGGATCCCAATCTGCAAGTGCTCCTCCTGCAGCAGAAGCTCATGTAATTTCCAACAGAGAACTTCATTTAGAATGAATTCAACTATGGAAAATATACATGTATCTAGTTCTACAAATAAGAACGTAGTACTTTAATTAAGCTAAGAGGATATTAGGTAGAGTATTTCAGGTTCAACCGCAGAATCTATTAACTATTTCCAAACGAAACAATTTTAGACTTCTGGACAACGCAGCTATATCTGTGTTCCTATATGTGATGTCATGATTACTGTTCTTCTAGGGTTAATTGGAACTCATCAAATGTGAAATGGAACCAATCAACAGGAGAAGGTCCAAAACAAGTCAGATCGTGTTATCAAATGTGGAATAACACTCTCCTCCAAGTTAAGGAAGACGAATCCGGATGAGGTTGTTATCATCAAATGTGGAATGAAACAACTCACCAGATTCGTGCTCAGCAACCAAAACACCAACGGAGCACAACATGCTAGATTTGACAAAGGAATGAATCAAAACATTCGGACTAAGGCTGATCTCAAACCGCCTTGAGTCTCATTTTCCTCTTTGTTTTGATTGAACGGTCTCAGGGCATTCTTTTCGTCAATGGATCAGCTAAATTATCCTTTTATCGCACATCGACCAAAGTAATAATGCCTTGTTTTTTAAGATAATTCAAAAGGGCGTGTCTCAGTCGTACATGTCGTCTCTTAGTGTTAAAGAGGACATTCTTAACAACTTGGACAGCTGCCTGATTATCACAGTACATGCTTAAAGAATTGATTTGAAGTCTAGACAAAGGAATGTCTAAGATCAAACTCCTGATCAAATCTGCCTCTTCACTAGCTAAAGCTAATGCAAACAACTCGGCTTCTATAGACGACAGGGCTATACACGTCTGTCTTTTGGACTTCCAAGTAACGGCAGCGCCACCCAAGGTGAATATAAATCCACTTGTGGACTTGTTGTTTCCAACTTCTGAACACCAGGAGGCATCAAAGTACCCTTCCAAAGTAGGAGGGTGACTAGTGTAGCACAAAGCGTGATCTTTAGTACCTTTGAGGTACCTCATCAGTGGATCTAAGACATCCCAATGCTCTTTGCCTAGACTTCTGGTAAAGCGGCTCAACATGCCTACGGAGAAGGCAATGTCTGGTTTAGTGCAGCTTATGGCGTACATAAGACTTCCAATGATCTTTAAGTACTTGACTTGATCAACGCTTGTCCCTTCATTCAGACTCAGCTTGACGTTCGGATCAATTGGTGTTTCAGCAGGACTACAATCTTTATAACCCCAGGTATTAAGAATCTGCTCTATGTAATGAGCTTGACTTAGAGTGACACGTCTTTTGTCTACTCTTACTTTCATACCTAGTAGGGTATCTACAGGACCAAGGTCCTTCATATCAAACGCTTTTGCGAGAGCGAATTTAGTATCCCTCACGACAGCAAGGTCTGACCCTAGAATCAACATGTCATCCACATATAGGCATATGATGACTGTTTGGTTTGACATCGAGCGGTAATAAAGACACTTGTCTGAGAGACTGGACTGAAATCCAACGCTCTTTACCACTTGATCAAACTTCATGTGCCACATCTTAGGCGCTTGTTTAAGCCTATAAATGGATTTATCTAGCTTGCACACTTTATCTTTTAGATCTGTATGTACATAACCTTTAGGTTGTGCCATGTAGATCTCTTCATTTAGCTCTCCATTTAAGAAGGCTGTTTTCACGTCAATCTGATGAACTATAAAGTTCTCGATAGAGGCTAAGGATAGAAGAATCCTTATAGTGGATAGGTGACAGACAGGTGAATAGACATCAAAATAGTCAATTCCCCATTGCTGCTTATAACCCTTAGCGACTAGCTGTGCTTTGTATCTGGTTATAGACCCATCACTATGCAACTTCTTCTTTAAAACTCACTTGCATCCCAGGACTTTAGCTCCTTTCGGTAGGCCTACTAGAAATCAGGTATTATTTTGTAGTAGCGAGTTCATCTCATCGTCGATGGCTTCTGCACACATTAATGCATCTTTCGATCTCATCGCTTCCTGGTAGGAGAATGAATCATCCTCTAAGTGGTAGGTGACGAAATTCTCACCAAAATCTTTAGGGATTCTATCTCTTGTAGATACTCTAAGAGGAAAAGGTTCGACTTCTATAGGTTGGGGGGGGGGGGGCAGTGCCAGAAGGGTCAGCTTTAGGTTCTACAGTAGATTCTTAAATCATGTCAGTAGATCCAGGGACGGTTAGGTCATGATATTTGATAAATTTATGTTCAAAGAAGATAACATCTTTAGACTATTTCATTGAATTAGTGGATAGATCCAGAAACCGATCAGCTGCACTGTCTTCTGCACTACCCAGATAGACACAGGTTGTCATTCTAGGTCCCACCTTAGGTCTTTTAAGGTCTTGTATGCGCACATAGGCGATACAGCCCCAAGTCTTAAGAGTGTCATATCTACAAGGATGACCGTGTAACAGCTCATACAGAGTAGAACTGAGCTTTGAGTGAGGCACTCTATATATTCAAAATGTGATTCGATGTAAGGACTGCTTCCCCCAGAAGAAATTAGGCATGCCAGCGGTCAGGAGCATAGAATTCAACATCTCTGTCAACGTTCTATTCTTACGCTCAGCAACACCATTCGATTGAGGTGAGTAAGGAGCTGTAGTTTCAAGGATTATGCCCTCAGTGGCACAAAACTCCATAAACCTAGTTGCAGTGTATTCTCCTCCTCGATCACTTCTAAGTCTCTTAATATTTAAATTTAACTGGTTTTTTACTGGAGATTTGAAGATTTTAAAGGTCTCGAATGTCTCGTCTTTCGATTTCAATAGGTAGACATGACAAAATCTAGAGAAATCGTCGATGAAGGTAATTAGATACTTCCTTCCCCCTCTAGTGGCATGACTACGAAAGTCACAGAGGTCGGAATGAATCAATTCCAGAAGTTGTGTGCTCCTAGAAACTGTCTTGTAAAAGTTTCTAGTTATTTTGGTCTGGGCACAAACCTCGCACCTATCAAATCGAATAGAAAAATCTAACGGAATGTTGTGACTCTTAGCTTGATCACGCATCTTCTTATACTGAACGTGTCTAAGTCTATTGTGAAGTAGCTTTGTATCTATCAGAGACGAACTCACTTGATTTATGCATTCGTTTTCTAGGCTAAGTCTATACATTCTATTGATTAGATAAGCGCAACCAAAGTAGTGCGAATTAACAGTTAGAGTTATTCTACCGCTTATGGTTGTGAAAGACATTCCGGACTCATCTAGCAAACTCATAAAAATTAAAATTTTAGTTAAATTTGGAACTAATTTAACATTTTGCAAAATTAAAATTTTACCTGAAGAGAGGACTAGCTTTGCTGTCCCAGCATGAGAAATGACTGTCTCTCCTCCATTGTAGTTCTCAACTCTGTCTAGGACTGCTCTGACGTCGGAGAGAAGACCTCTGCCATTTGTAACATGACATGTAACACCGCTGTCCAGCCACCACTCAGAAGACGCACTGCGGTGACTACTCCCAATCATAGCCACGAAGGACTTGAGATCAGAGTTATCGACCACCATGTTTGCCACCTGTTGTGGAGCTTTATCCTTCTGCTTCTTCAGACCCTTGCATTCAGCAGCTCAGTGACCCCACTTACCGCAGTTGTGGCATTTACCCTTCTTCCTTTTGAAAGAAGGTTTCTTGACCGCCAACTGGGCAGGGGTGTCACCCTTAGGTGTCAGGGGCTTCCGAGAAGACCTGTTAGGTCGAGAAATGAAGTTGACAGACTATGAGTGCTGAACAACCTGCTCTGTGCTCTTTCCAGCGATGTTCTGGTCCTCAATGTGAATGAACCTTTTGAGTTCATCCATAGTGATCTTCTCCTTCCGCCTGTGCATCTCGGTCTTGAAGGTCAGCCACTCCGTGGGTAGCTTGCTCAGAATCAGATACACAAAAAGGTTGTCGTCCATCTTCGACTGATCGTCCTCCAGCTTGTGACGCAAGTTCTCCAGCTCTATGATCTGGGAGGTGATCGGCAAGTTTGCTTTGAGGCGAAAGTTGAAGAACTTCTCCCCAATGAGCGATTTGGACAATACCTCCTCCTTCTGGAAATACGTGTTGAGACAATCCTAGATCTCCTTTGCGGTCTTGTAGGCATGGTAGGTCAGTGCGAGACGAGGATTAATCGAATTCAATAGGTAATCCCTGCAGAAATCTTCATCCTTGTTCCACTGATATTCGTCTGCGCCATCGCCAGAAGACGCGAAGTCGCTCTGAACAGTGTAGAAGATGTCGCGTTTCTTCATTCCTAGCTGGACTTGTATTTTCCAACAGAGGAAATCGGAGGCGTCGAACGACTACAACTTGGCAACGTCGAGCGCACTTTTCTTTGACATCGCATCAGAATTCTAAAAATAGAAAACTGAAACAAAGTCACATGATTCGCGCGGAGCGAGTCGTGCACTTCGGATCCAATCCAGCAATATAGTTTGTATGTTTGCTCCTCTCCGACTAAACACGATTGCCGAAAGCAAGAAACCAACAAAAGCTCCACAGATAATATAGAGTTTCCAACCTTCTGGATCAGAGGACTTGAAGATCGGCACTTGCAGCCTTGCGATCTAGGCGATGCCAACGGGGAAGATCGAGAACAATCAAAGAACCAATGGCAACTTGATCTGGAATAGAGGCAACTTGTTTCCCTCTTCCCGATCTGCGACAAGACGCGAGCGGAAATGGCTGGATCTGGAGAGAACGAAATCTGAAAAATTTCTGCAGGGATATCCTCCAAGATCAGCACTGGAGCGGCGACAGGGAAGAACAACAACAGGAATGGCTTTGCTTTCCTCCTTCACACGAACAGGATCCGACAGGGAAGAACACGCGATCTTCAGTTGGTAGGTGGCTGCAAACTTTGGTTCTGCAGAGATCTAGAAGAAGCGGCGATCCACTTGGACAACAACGGCGATCACAGCGACTGCGGGAAGAGCTGACGAATTCAGATCCAGGCGGGATTTGACCTCCTCTCTTCCCGATCCAGAGAACGAGGGCACAGGAATCGCGAGCGGCAACTGGAACTTTGACGATCCGTCCAGCGATCTAGACGATGTCGACGGGAAGAGCGAGAACGATGGCTCGATCCTCGCTCGAAAACCTCCTCCAAAAATGATCGACGAAGGTGAACAACGCTGAGAACTGAGGAATTGTGATCGGGAGCGGCGCAAAACACAAAATCGCGAAAACGGGAGAGCGCACGGGCGGGAGCGGAAAAACCCTAAGAGCAATATCTTGAGAATGTTGAGGCTCCGCTCAAGATAGTACACTAAGGCTCATCAAGGTGTGGAATGGTCTTATGTAGTATCTCCAGCGTAGAGCCTAACCCTAGTGACACGTAACCCGATGGGTCGTTCCGAGTCGGTCCTGACACGCGCAGACATATATATTAATAAACCTAACATGCATCTCAACACTTTGCATGATAAATCTATGTCGACATAGTGTGTGGTATCTGTGCATGTATGGATGTGTGATGATATCAATTTATGTACTTGCATAATGTGACTCAGATGAGTCGTGTTGGTTATGGTGTTGAGATGCTCCTCTGACGAGGATATACTTCACTTATGCATAGTTGGGATTATATTATATAGTTTTGTGTGTACACAAAAATGTATTTTAGATTGTGCAAGATCTCAATCATATAAATTTGTATGAGCACCTCTATATGATTGATAACTTAAATAATTTACTCACTTATATTAGTTTATGTTCTTACGAGAGCGCGTGTGTTGTGGACATCGTTATAATAAAGTCAATGATATGTTTACTCACAACTTATTTACATCGCACTCTTTTTATGTTCTATGAATGCACTGCTTAAATTGTACTATTGTTCATATATACTATTATTTATATTCACATATATACATGTTGCACTGTTCTAACACGTAGGCTTTATTTGGGGCGGCTTAAGCGACGGAGAAGTCGTGGTGGAATAATCTGCTTATTTGCAGAGTGGTGGGAGATGCAGTGAAACTGTTTGGATGAATAACATTTTCAATGCTTTTAGAATGGGAGAATCTGCTATAACTGTTTGGTAGAAAAACAGTGGTGGGATAATCTACTTTCATACATTTTTAAAAATTACACCATATGATGATTTCAAGATAATTACAAATCTAGAAACTTAAAAAATACAGTCAAAATGAAAGTTTTATGTTTGATTCACAACTTGCAACAACCATAACATCATCCTCAAAAATAAAATACAAAAAACACAAGCACAAGAAAATACAAAATACACAAGCACGAGCCATAAACCATACAAAATACACAAACACAAGCACGAGCCATAAACCAAGGATTTTTTCTTCCTCTTCGTATTCAACTACAGTTTACTTTTAAAAGCTTGTTCAACTGGCTGCTCAAAACTTTTTATCTCGTCATTATGTGATTTTAAAGAGCCTCTCAATTCAGGCTACGATAAAAAAAAAATTCTTCAATTGCAGCCACTATATAGTTAAACTTTGAAGTTAATCTTCTCAATACTTTAGGCACAATGGTTTTTTCATCCAAAATACCTCATAAACTCCAAATTTAATTTGTTAATATAACTACTCTGTAAGAAAAAGTTGAATATCCACATAGTCTTTCACTTGTAACAAATCAAATTTCTTGCACAAAGATTGGACTTTATATGTAATTACCTTTTGTGAGCCTTTGTATTCAAGTTGCAGGATGCCCCAGATCGACTGCCTTAGCCATGGTTGCTTTAACTACCTTTGGAAGTATAGTCTCGCTAACTCCTTGTAAAATACATTGTATTTTGAAGTGGTTGCAGGTTTAGTATAGCCATACAAAACTAAATCCCACAAGTCTTGAGATAAACTAATGTTCTCATTTGAAATTTCCAATACTCATATGCTTCACCTTTAAATATAGCCACATCATTTTCAGAATATGAGAATGTATTTACGAAGTTTGAAGCACCAAATGATTCAGATAATTACACCATGATCACTGATGGCAGAAAGCTCTTACTGAATAATCTGATTAAATTTTCTCTCTAACATTTCAATTATTGTTGCAGGCTTTCAAATTGCGAGGAGGTATTTACGGTTTCGCGGTATATATGAAGCAACAAATATACACTGGATAAAGCAAGCACTCAAATGTTTTTCTTATTGTTATGATCATGTATATTACAGTAGTACATACATAGCTCTTTATATAGGGCTAGCTGGGTGTAACTTTGTTATAACAGACTTATACAATATTGTATATTATCATTTGTCGGCTCTATTCTCCAACTGTCTTTAAAGGAGTGTGCTCTTCTTCTTATCTTCCGCTTTATCCACCGCTTCTTCGTATTTTTTCTGGTTTGTCATTTTCGATCCCTTGCATATATAATTCCGCTCTGACTTAATTGATATGTCTTGATCAGTTCCCCCGCTCTGCTTCCCGTTACCCTGGTTCCGCTTTGATGACCCAATTGATCAGCACGAAGAATCTCATCGTGCTTAATTACTACGGAGTCTTCGAGATCCACAGTAAGCACAACTTTTCTTGGAAGTAAATAGATAAAGTTAGTGGGGTCAAATTCTGGAGACTTAATTGCGCGCGCTTATTATATGTTATTTTATAGAAGATATAGATGGATATACGACCGGGTTAATTAAAGAGCAGTGTTATATGTAAATTATTAATGACTATGCAAATCAAAATATTTAGATTTGGCGATTGTTATCCGCACTGCAGTTTTGGATATCCGCACTTTTTTTGTATGAGTTATTACGCGCCTTTTGAAAATACGCCTTGTACAAGTATTTTTAGGAAAAAATGTTCAACACGAAAGTTGTAGATCTCGACGAGATCTAAAACTTTTGTGTTGAACATTTTTCCTAAAAATGCATATACAAGGCGTATTTCAAAAAATTCGATATAGTTACGCACATATTTCAATCAGGGCGGCAATAGGTCTTGTGCGTGCGGGACTACGTATTTCAATCAGGGCGGCAATGAAATATCATAATACTCACTGTTGCGGGTCGTTCAACGCTCTCCTGGACCGGTCGAGCTGAACCGCCTTAGCTCGAGAGTGAGCCGAACGCGCAAACAGTCAAAAGAAAGAACCAACAGTAGACAACGAGATTTTTACGTGGAAAACCCGAAAAGGGAAAAAACCACGGGGCCTAGCCCAGTTCGGAACGGTCCACTAGCTTCCAGAATTACAGAGAGTTAGTTTTCGAGGGTGACAGGCCACCGCTCGTTACAGTGATTTTTGATAAGTCCTTCGAATTCTCGGGAGCCGAGCATGGTGGAGCGGCCTGGAGCAGAGCGATGCGGAGCAGAGCGCTGCGGAACGGCATGGAGCGGAGCGCTGCGGACCAGCTTGGGGCAGAGCGCTGCGGAACAACTTGGAGCATAGCGCTGCGGAACAGCTTGGAGCAGAGCGTCGCGGAACAACCTGGAGCAGAGTGCTGCGGAGCAGAGCGCTGCGGAACGTCCTGGAGCGGAGCGCTGCGGAACAGCTTGGAGCAGAGCGCTGCGGAACAGCTTGGAGCAAAGCGCCGCGGAACAGCCTGGAGCAGAGTGCCGCGGAACAGCCTGGAGCAGAGCGCCGCGGAACAGCCTGGAGCAAAGTGCTGCGGAACGGCCTGGAGCGGAGCGCTGCGGAACATCTTGGAGCAGAGCGCTGCGAAAAAGCTTGGAGCAGAGCACTGCGGAATAGCTTGGAGCAGAGCGCCGCGGAACAGCCTGGAGCAGAGTGCTGCGGAGCAGAGCGCTGCGGAACGGTCTGGAGCGGAGCGCTGCGGAGCAGAGCGCTGCGAAACGGCCTGGAGCGGGGCGCTGCGGAGCAGCCTGGGTCCAAGTCCTTGAAGCAAAACTGGAGTGCTGATGGAGATCTCTGAGGGGAGCTTGAAGGTCGATGAAGATCCTCCGAGAGTTCTCGCCGGAAAACTCAAGAGCTCCTTCTTCTCCGAGTGCCAAAAGTGTCTTCAAATGGAGGCCTGACCTCCTTTTATAGTTTTTGAGGAGGGCGTTCTGGTAACTGCGTCATGCTGATTCTTGGACGAGCGAATGAGGATGCTTGATTCGGGGCACGTGGATTGTCAACTTTGTATTTATGACGAGTTTGCCCTTCGGTCACGCTGGGCAGCTCGGGCGGCCCGGGCAGCCTTCCTGGTGGTGGTGGTGGCCGGCGATCGCCGCTGGCGATGGATGATATCGGCGCGCTTCACGAAACAAGCATGAGCGGAAGCGCTCTTCCGGAGCAGGAGCGAGCGGAAGCGCTCTTACGGAGCGGGAGCGAGCGGAAGCGCTCTTACGGAGCAGGAGCAAGCGGAAGCGCTCTTCCGGAGCGGAAGCGAGCGGGAGCGCTTCCCGCGGAGCAGGAGCGAGCGCAAGCGCACTTCCGGAGCAGGAGCGAGCGGAAGCGCTCTTACGGAGCAGGAGCGAGCGGAAGCACTCTTCCGGAGCAGGAGCGAGCGGAAGCGCTCTTCCGGAGCAGGAGCGAGCGGAAGCGCTCTTACGGAGCAGGAGCGAGCGGAAGCGCTCTTACGGAGCACGAGCGAGCGGAAGCGCTCTTCCGGAGCAGGAGCGAGCGGAAGCGCTCTTCCGGAGCAGGAGCGAGAGGAAGCGCTCGTACGAAGCAGGAGCGAGCGGAAGCGCTCTTCCGGAGCGGGAGCGAGCGGAAGCGCTCTTCAGGAGCGGGAGCGAGCGGAAGCGCTCTTCCGGAGCAGGAGCGAGCGGAAGCGCTCTTACGGAGCAGGAGCGAGCGGAAGCGCTCGTACGGAGCAGGAGCGAGCGGAAGCGCTCTTCCGGAGCGGAAGCGATCGGAAGCGCTCGTACGGAGCAGGAGCAAGCGGAAGCGCTCTTCCGGAGCGGAAGCGAGCGGGAGCGCTTCCTGCGGAGCAGGAGCGAGCCTAAGCGCTCTTCCGGAGCAGGAGCGAGCGGAAGCGAGCGGGAACGCTTCCTGCGGAGCAGGAGCGAGCGGAAGCGCTCGTACGGAGTAGGAGCGAGCGGAAGCGAGCGGAAGCGCTCGTACGGAGCACGAGCGAGCGGAAGCGCTCTTCCGGAACGAAAGCGAGCGGGAGCGCTTCCTGCGGAGCAGGAGCGAGCGGAAGCGCTCTTCCGGAGCAGGAGCGAGCGGAAGCGAGCGGGAGCGCTTCCTGCGGAGCAGGAGCGAGCGGGAGCGCTTCCTGCGGAGCAGGAGCGAGCGGGAGCGCTCTTCCGGAGCGGGAGCGAGCGGAAGCTCTCTTCCGGAGCGGGAGCGAGCGGAAGCTCTCTTCCGGAGCGGGAGCGAGCGGAAGTGCTCTTACGGAGTGGGAGCGAGCGGAACCGCTCTTACGGAGCTGGAACGAGCGGAAGCGCTCTTCCGGAGCGGGAGCGAGCAGAACCGCTCTTACGGAGCAGGAGCGAGCGGAAGCGCTCTTCCGGAGCAGGAGTGAGCGGAAGCGTTCTTACGGAGCAAGGAGCGAGCGGAACCGCTCTTACGGAGCAGGAGCGAGCGGAAGCGCTCGTACGGACCATTAGCTAGCGAAAGCGCTCTTACGGAACATGAGTGAGAAGAAGCGCTTTTGAGCGGTTCTTAAGGAACAAGTGGAAGTGAGAAGTTGCTTAGCTGCGGGATTAAGACCAAACACAAAATTGGGGCCGTCAAGCGCGTCCGGGTGAGGCTGTGATGAGAAACACTTGGTCCGGCTCAACCCGAACCCTTTTAGGGGGACCCCAACAATTGCCCCCCAGTTTTCGGAGGCCGAGATTTGCAATCGATAGTCCGAAAATTTCTACCGCTCATCGGGAGTCCGCGGGGGAGTGTTTCGACGTGACGGCCCTCACGCTCTATGAATTGCGTCAGGCGATTACAGAATCATGGTGGAAAAAATTCTCAGAGCCTTTGCGAAGGAGGATCCCCACTGTCTGGACGAAGTAAATTACTACGGTCGCAAGAGAGGAGGTTTTTGCTCGTGGCGAAGAAGATCACGCGGAAGCTCGCTCGCGACGTAGCATGCAAAAAGGGGTGCAGGGGAGCGCACCTGAGCACGCCGCACCTCAAAGCGACGCGCCGGGCCCGGAAAATGCGCAAAAGACGCGGGAGGCGTGCACCTGAGCTTACCATAACTCAGAAAAGCCGCGGCGCTGCCGCGCATGGGTCGTGGTGCAGACGCGCGAGGACTGCGCGACACTGCTGCGAGCGGCACTGCTGCGAGCGGCACTGCCGCGCGGGCAGTGCGCGGGCGGTTCGCGACACTGCCGCGTGGGCAGTGCGCGGGCGGTTCGCGACACTATCGCGAGGGCAGTGCGCGACACTGCCGCGCGGGCAGTGTGCGGCACTGCCGTGCGCGTACAGTGCGACCGCGCGCAGACAGTGGGCGACACTGCTGCGGGCTGCACCTGCTGCGCATTGGGTGCGGCCTTGCCGCACCCGGGCCGCGCGGCGCCGCCGCACCCGGACAGTGCGGCGCTGCTGTACCCAGGGCGCGGTATTGTCGCGCCCTAGGAACTGCTGCGCTTCTGGGAGCGCGACTCTGCGCGGCCGCTCCACTGGGCGAGGCCTGCCATGACCGGGAAGCACACGCCCGTGCTCCACCTTGAGCGCGGGACTTTTTGCGACTCGAAGTGCTGCTCCATCTTGTCGGAGGCTTTTGTCTTTTCACTTGAAGACTTGCTGAGGGAACACGGTTGCTGTCCGGTCACGAGGGGGATAGGAACCGAACGGCCGAATGGCTCGGACTCGCTCCCGATGTGTATGGTTGACGACCATTTTTTCAGAGAGTGCTGCCCTGCAATTTGGAGACTCGCTGGGCGAACACGGTGTAAGGCCCCTCCCCCTCCCAGACTGAACCGGGTTCAGGGAGGGGGGATCTTACTGCCCAAAGAGGACTACCCAGCGCTTTTCAGGTGGCGACGTCCCACCCTCTTAAGCGCTGAGCGGTCTCTTTGTCAGGCACAAGAATCATCACAACACATCAGAACGCACATCGGAAGCAATCGAAATAAGAGAAGCTAAGCATGCTGATTATATTACATATTTAAATATGGCCGGGGCCTATCGTTTTACAAAATACTGCCTCGAAGACTACATAGTCTAAAACAAAAGGGAGCCCTAGGCTAGTCCTTATACTCTCGAACTCACGTCTCTGAAGATAGGGGGCGAGGCTGGGGTAATCGAACGGGCCATCTCCAAGGCTCGTAACTCATCCTGCGGTGCGGGGGCTTCTTGTTGTCCCATCTCCTGTGATTGGTTATAAGAAATAACCGTTAGTCGCAGAGCTAAGTAGAAAATACATCCCCTCCCCGGATCCATATCCAGGGGGCGGTTAAAGAACATAAATGAAATAGCCGAAGCAAGGTAGAGGGTTAGCAGCAGGTAAACATATATATCTCTCTCTCTATATATATATATAGGGCTTCCCTCCCTAAAGCTCGTAACCGCGCCATATAGTAAGTACACAACACTATAACGCGTAGACACGCACACCCAGGTATTCAAACCTGTACGCATACAAAAGACCCTGTGTCGACACAGTTTAGACCGCTTTATTTCAAGCAGGGGAGCTAACCCCGCGGGCCTCACCGATGTGGCCGTCGGTGAAAGTGGCCAGTCTTGCCACTTCTGAATGTAGTCGTACCGTATCATTCAGGCCCTCCTGTACAACTTGGTGTACTAACTGGATGTGAGCGACATCCGACGAGCCGATTTGTTGCCGACCAGAGGAGGTAAAACTGCAGGCTCGGAGGGTGATAACCCGTTGTGCACATCTCCCTGTCGCCATGAGTCGTCAACCCACCCGCACCGGTACGAACGGTCTGCGAGCGTGACCAACCCGCCACTCCCAAACAATCTTCACCCGCTTTATATAAAACAAGCACATAAGTGTCGTGGCAATTCTACTCGACCGGTCGCACAACCTCTGCCCGGGAGGATTAGCGGTATGAGGGCTCCTTGCTTGGGACTAACCTGGGAGGAGGGACTCAACTCCGGGTTTTCCCCAACTAAGGCCTCGCAAAAGGGAGGATAAGCACCGCATGATTGCCATGACAGCTCTGCATTTAGCAAACAAATTAGGCCGAAAGCAGGGGCCATAATACTAAGCAGAAATGTAGGCCGAAGGCAGAGGCCATAATAATAAGCTGAAAAGTAGGTCAAAAGCAGAGGCCATGGTAATAAACAGAACAGTAGGCTGAAAGCAGAGGCCATGGTAATAAACAGAAAAGTAGGCCGAAAGCAGAGGTCATGGTAATAAACAGAAAAGTAGGCCGAAAGCGGAGGCCATGGTAATAAACAGAAAAGTAGGCCGAAAGCGGAGGCCATGGTAATAAACAGAAAAGTAGGCCGAAAGCAGAGGCCATAATGACAGGACCAGTGCGAGACTGGATTTAAATGAAAGTACCGAAAGTAAATGCGGGGGACCAGTGCGAGACTGCATTTAAAGGAAAGTACCGAAAGTAAATGCGGGAGACCAGTGCGAGACTGGATTTAAAGGAAAGTACCGAAAGTAAATGCGGGGGACCAGTGCGAGACTGGATTTAAAGGAAAGTACAGAAAACAGTAGCAGCATAAGGAAAGGGTTAGTAGTCCAATCGCTCTTTTATTATTGTCGCGGCGGGGTTAAATTTCGGTGTCGCGCCGCGATCTCGTACCGACTCTCGCGTCGATATTTCAAGCTCAGTCGATTCCTTGGATAGATACGCATAATTTTTAATAGGCATTTAAAAATATGCGTCGAGGGGACGCCGATTCGTTTTGATGAATTTCACTCCTTTTTGGGCGTTTATTTTTGCTTGAAAAAGTTTTGGGGACCAAAATAAGATGTCACACCTCCCAACTTTAATAGTAGTGGTAAAATACCTTTAATTAGAGTCCCTAATTTTTGGTGATTTTTGCGAACTTATTTGGACGTTTATTTTCTCAAAATAAACTCTATAAAGGGTTTTAAAAATAGTAAAACTTCTCCTAAAAATCCCAAAAAATTACAGTAGGTGCCCCTTAGGGTGGGGCACATTTTCCATTTAGAAAACTTCTTCCCAATCTGCCCCATTTTTTCTCAAAAAAATGGGGAAGGGGAAAGGGAGATTGGGGTGCGGTTAGGGAAAGGGAAGGGGGGGTGTTGGGGTGCGATTAGGGAAAGGGAGGGGGCGCAGGGGCCTTGTACCCTGCGCCTTCCCGCGGCTCCCACAGCGGATCTGCGGCAGATCCGCTGTGGGAGCACTCAAACTGAGGCGGGAGGCGGGAAACGAGGAGCGGGAGGCCGCCCGATCTCCCGCTCCCGCCATCCCCGCCAACAGGCGGCCCCAGCTGCCGGCGGGCAGCGGTCGGAGGGGCCGGCGCCGCCCCCGGTTGGTGCGCCGGGGGTCGGAGACTCCTCCGGTGATGGTCCGGCGGCCTGGTGCCGTCGGCCACCGCCGGGGGAGGGCGAAGAAGTAAGCGGGAGGCGGAGGCGCGGCCTGCATGGGCCATGCAGGCCTATTGCACCGCCGCCTCCGCTGACAGGGCGCCGGTGCCGCCCCTGGTCGGTGCGCCGGGGGTCGGCGCCCACTCCGATGGTGGTCCGGCGGCCGGGCGCCGCCGGACCCCGCCGGACCCCGCCGGAAGGAGGATCTAGAGGGGACGGGGAGGCGCGGCGCAGCCGGCCCGAACCATGTCGGCTTGCCGTGCCGCCGCCTCCACGTGCATGGCCCTCCCTGCCGCCCCTGGTCGGGGCGCCGGGGAGGGGGAAATCCTCCGGCGGTGGTCCGGCGGCCTGGAGCCGCCGGCCGCCGCCGGGGGAGGGGATTATTCCCCTCCAGGAAAACCAAGCAGAGGGGGGAGGGGGAGGCCACGGGTGCCGCCGGCTGCGTCCTCCGGCGGCCCGGCCGCCTCCCCGGTGTCGGCGCCGAGTTCCCCGAGAGGGAACCTACCTCCCCCAGCGCCACCACCGGCGCCGGGGGAGAAGGCTTCCACGGCCGCTCCCTCCCCGAGCCTTGCAAGGCTCGGGGCGGCGGCCGGCGACGCTCAGGCGACGGGGGGAGGGATGGCCTACTCCGGGAGGTAGGAAGGAGGAGGCGGGAGCTTCTACCTGGAGGTGAGGTGGGGCTCTAGAGGTGGAGGGGCGGTGGCCGGCCATGAGGAAGGATGAGGAGGTGGCGGCTTGGGTTGGCTTGCTCCGGCAAGGTGGAGGAGGAGGAGGGCTGGGCTGGTCGGCAGGGTGAGGCTGAGAGGGAGTGGGGTGGGGGGTTTGAGAGGGGCTCTCCTCCTTATCCCCCACGTGGGGATAAGGGAGGGGGAGATATTTTCTCCCCCTCCCCTCCCTTCTCTCTCTCTTACCCCCCCCCCCCCCCCCCCCTGCCCAAATAGGGGCTGCCTATTCATGGGCAGCCCTTTTTCTTGGGGGGGGGGGGGGGGGGGGGGGGGGGTTGACCGAGTCAACTTAGGGCGGGGTCCTCCTTAGTCCCCGGGGTCCAACAAGAGTTGTCGAGGCCGATGCCGGGTTCGTATGCCTTATATCTCGTGCGTTGCACTGAGGCGATCTGCATAGTCGTAAAATGGCATACTCTCCATACGACCTTGAATCGAGGCTCAACTAATTCCGTTGCGCTCGTATTGTTCGTACGAGTTTTCCAGAACTGACAGAAGTTAATTCGGGGCTCGCACGGTCACTATTCATAATAATGAGGTAGTGGCGCGCTACGACACCCGAAATGGTCCTTTTCTCCAAACGACCTCGGATCGAAGTGCAACGAATTCCGTTGCGCTCGTATTGTCCATACGAGTCTAACGGAATTGACAGAAGTCCAATCGGGGTTCGTATGGTCATTATTCATAACAATGAGGTAGTGACGCGCTACGACACCCGAAATGGTCGTTTTCTCCAAACGACCTTGGATCGAAGTGCAACGAATTCCGTTGCGCTCGTATTGTCCATACGAGTCTAACGGAACTGACGGAAGTCCAATCCGGGTTTGTTTGGTCACTATTCATAACAATGAGGTAGTGACGCGCTACGACACCTGAAATGGTCGTTTTCTCCAAACGACCTCGGATCGAAGTGCAACGAATTCCGTTGCGCTCGTATTGTCCATACGAGTCTAAAGGAACTGACGGAAGTCCAATCGGGGTTTGTTTGATCACTATTCATAACAATGAGGTAGTGACGCGCTACGACACCCGAAATAGTCGTTTTCTCCAAACGACCTCGGATCGAAGTGCAACGAATTCCGTTGCGCTCGTATTGTCCATACGAGTCTAACGGAACTGGCGGAAGTCCAATCGGGGTTTGTTTGGTCACTGTACCCCAATGATTTAGTTGCGACACGCAACGTTACTTAAGATGGTAGTTTTCTACTGCTCGGGCCTACTTTTATTGGGCTCACTAGGGTCTAGTGGCCCAATAAAAGTTGGGATGTTACAATCCAATAAAAATAAAGAGATTTTCGTCCCTGAAATTTGGCTAAAGTAGGGGTTTAAAGGATATACCTGGGGGAAAGAGTGCCGGGTATTTTTCTCGAACGAGCGTCTCTGGTTCCCAAGTAAACTCTTCGCGTCCACAGTTTGACCACAAGATCTTGACCATCGTGATGGTTTTGTTCCGCAGTTCTTTGATCTTGGAGTCCACTATCTTCACTGGTTCGAGTTGGACGGATCGGTCGGATTGTACTGATGTCGGTGACACGGGGAGATGTTGCTCGGGTTGGCGGAGTACGCGTCTCAGCGAGGAGACGTGAAACACGTCGTGGAGGTTTCCCAGATCGGCTGGCAAAGCTAACCTATAAGCCACCGGGCCAACTCTTTTGATGACTTGATATGGGCCTAAGTAGCGGGGGTCCAACTTTTTCTGCTTCTTTATTTGGGATATCCCGTGCATTGGCTTAATTTTCAAGAAAACCATATCCCACACGTTGAATTCCACCATCCGATGACGCGCATCATAATATTTGGCTTGCCGGCTCTGCGCTTCTAGCATACGTTCCCGGATTACCCTTATTGCGGCAGTGGTATCGTCTATGTAGGTGACCCCTAAGGCTTCGGGGTCCTCATCCTATGCCCAAGATAGTGGGGTCCGACAGCGTCTTCCGTAGAGGGCTTCGTAAGGTGCCATCTTGATGCTTGCCTGGAAGCTGTTGTTCTATGAAAATTCCACCAGAGTTAGTAACTGCTCCCATGGCTCGTTGTGTTCCACTATGCATAATCGGAGAAGATCTTCCATCGTCCGGTTTGTTCTTTTCGTCTGCCCATCGGTCTGGGGGTGGAAGGCGGTGCTAAATGCCAATCTGGTTCCTAGATAAGCTTGCACTCTTCTCCATTCCTTCGATGTAAAGCGCCCGTCGCGGTCCGAGATGATTGATTTGGGTATTCCATGATGTTGGAACCATAGCTTTTGATTTGAGTTAGGATCCACCTTTAGTATCTAAGTTTATATCATAACATATTGAATAACTTAGATTAAAATCTCATTAAGAAAGAAAGCTGAAAATAGACATATTATTAATAAGCAGAGAAAAGAAATAAAAATATCTTTTGTTCTCTGCGTTCGACGAATGTCGAACGGCGTTCGACAAATGTCGAACAGCGCTCGACAAATAGCCAGACAGCGCTCGACAAATATTCATCCGAACAGCGTTCGACAAATAGCGAACGGCGCTCGACGAACTCATCCAGACTCAGCAGGTCGACGAGATAAATCAAGATCGACAAAATATCTTATTTGCAGAGAACTGCTCAACACATCAAAAGGCGCTCGACAAATGCAGTTCAGTGCTCGACGAAATTCTTTCCAGAGCTCGACAAATATTATATTATTCTGCTTTCTTTCTTTATAGTATTTAACTTAGCCGTTGCAAATCAATAAATACTATAGCCGTTGCAGATCAGCTTTAATGAACAGAAACGGCAGGTTATCTTCTCGAAGAGTCAAATCATTGATGGAGACCAAAGCTTCTTCCTTCTTCCCGAGAGAAGAATTCAAATTAAGAGCAAGGGTTCTCAGATTATAAAAAAAGAAAGATACAGAAAAAAAAGGAGAGAGGATCATCAATTTTCATTTTTCTATTTTTTAACAAGGACAAGAAAGAGTACACACGACAGAAACATAGAGCAAATTTATTCCCTTTCTTTGCTAATACTTTCCTGCAGATTACATCTATCCTGAGACAACAATCACAACTATTTGCTCAGGATCACCACTGCATAGAGGAAAGAAGCCTTGTACAACCAAGAGGAGAGATCTCCAGAACTGTCATCAATCTATATCAGACAGGGGGAGCTCTTCAACATAATATTCAGATCCACTCAACACCACAACAGGATCTTCAAGAGTCTTCTTATACAGAGAAGAACAATTTAATTTCTGCTTTTATTTTATTTTCTTTACCCCATCCTGTACAGGGTTATAACTCCCTTCAAAAGTTAATCTCGGTGACAGGGCACCTTATCAAAAACCTGCAGTTTGGTTAGAGCACCTTATCAACAGCTCACCTGGTGAGAGGGCACCTTAACAACAACCTCACAGTGGATTCCTACCAGTGGGTAGAAGAGTAGATGTACCCAGTTGAGGGGAACTACTATAAGTTTCTTGTGTTCTCTGTAATTGCTTTATTTTCTTTATACTGTGCTGTGCTGAACGTGTTTTCTATATGATAACTAATTAACTAAATTATTATACATCACCTATTTTAATTCCGCTATCAAAAACCTCTCAGTAAATCACTCAAGTTTTTAAAATACTCTCTACACCCCCCCCCCCCCTTCTAGAGTAAACTAGATCTAAAACCCCTCACTTTCACATGAAATCGGACTACCTGCTCAATAAATAGTCGGGCTAAAATGTCGACACCGTCGCCCTGCCGGTTCGGGATAAATCGGGCTACCTTGGTAAGGCGGTCTACTACGACCCATATGGAGTCGTTACCTGCACGAGATCGGGGTAAGCCATGGACAAAGTCCATGGAAATATCCTCGAACTTCCATTCCGGTATGGGCAGGGGTTGTAGTAGGCCCCCTGGGCTTCGACACTCTGCCTTGACCAGTTGACAGGTCTGGCAGTGCGCAACGTAGTTGGTGACGTCCCTCTTCATTCCTGGCCAGTATAAAGTCCTTCGTAGGTCTGTATACATCTTCACTACCCCTGGGTGTATTGAATACCTTGTTTGATGTGCTTCACGAAGTATCTCCTCTCGGATCCCCTCTGCAGCGGGAATGAATATGCGGTGTCTGTATTGCAGGATGCCATCGTACAAGTTGTAGTCTTCTTGTGCACCGTGTTGCAAGGCCTGAATGATCGGTGCTGCTTCAACGTCGGTCTTCTGGGCTTCTCGTATTCTATCCCTGATGTCACACTGTATCTCCATCCAATAGAGGTGGGCCTGATACTCCATCGGGTTCCTGCGGGTAACGAGGATGACATCCAGTTTCGCCAAAGATTCGACTAATTCCTCCGGTACCATTTCTAACCAATTCCCGATCCTCGGAGGCTGCCGACTCAGGGCATCTGCAACCTTATTAGCCTTGTCGGGGTGGTACTGAAGGGCGAAGTCGTAATCGCAGAGAAATTCCAACCACCGGCGTTGTCGGAGGTTCAGCTCCTTCTGGGTGAAGACATACTTGAGGCTCTTATGATCGGAGAAAATCTCGCATCGTACCCCGTAGAGGTAGTGTCTCCAAACCTTTAATGCGAAAACTACCGCCCCCAGTTCTAGATCGTGGGTGGCGTAGTTTAGTTCGTGCGGCTTAAGTTGACGTGAGGCGTAGGAAACTACCTTGCCATGTTGCATAAGCACGGCTCCCAATCCTTTCAAAGAGGCATCAGCATAGATCTGGAAGCCCTCAGTTCCTGAGGGAAGAGTCAGGATGGGGGCCGATATCAGCCGGTTCTTCAGTTCGATGAACGCTGCTTCGCACTCGGGAGACCAATGGAATGTCACATCCTTTTTGGTGAGGGAGGTAAGCGGTAACGCAATCTTGGAGAATCCTTCGACGAACTTACGGTAGTAGCCGGCGAGGCCAAGGAAACTTCGGATGTCTGCCGCTGTCTTAAGTGGCGGCCAATCTCGTACTGCTTGTACTTTGGCTTGATCCACTGCTACCCCGTTCTTGTTAACCGTGTGTCCTAGAAAACCGACTTCTTCCATCCAGAACTCGCATTTGCTAAACAAGGCGAACAGCGAGTGCTCTCTTAGCTTAAGCAGAACCATTTGGAGGTGCCTGGAGTGATCGGTTTTGTTCCTCGAGTAGATGAGGATATCATCTATGAAGACTATTACAAAAAGATCCAGGAAGGGTTTAAATACGGTATTCATTAAAGCCATGAAGGCGGACGGGGCATTGGTTAACCCAAATGGCATTACCATGAACTCGTACAGTCCGTAGCGAGAGCTGAAGGCGGTCTTGGGGATGTCCTCTTCTCGCACTCTGAGTTGATTGTAGCCGGATATTAAATCCATCTTGGAAAAGACGGATGCGCCTTGCAGCTGATCGAACAATTCATCTATCCGGGGTAGGGGATAGGTATTCCGGACAGTGAGTTTATTCAATTCCCTGTAGTCAATGCAGAGACGCAGAGATCCATCCTTCTTCTTAACAAACAGTACTGGGGCTCCCCAGGGCGAAGTACTAGGACGTACGAATCCTGCGTCGACTAACTCTTGTAGTTGAATCTTGAGCTCGGCCAGTTCCCTCGGGGCCATCTGGTATGGTGCTCGGGATACTGGTCGGGCTCCTTGAGTAAGTTCGATTCGGAAGTCCACTTCCCGTTGCGGGGGCAACCCGGGAAGGGACTCTGGGAAGATATCTGGGAAGTCCCTGATTACAGGCACTTTAGCGAGTACTTGTGTCGTGTCTTCCATCTCAAAGTAGATTAGGTATACCTCGTCCTTCCGTCGAACTGCCTTGACGGTTTGTGCAGATGTTAAGATAATGCGGGTGACGGAGGGTATACCTGCTAGCGTGATAAATTGCCCATTCGGATTCTGGAGGCGGATTTCTCGAGTTGAGCAATTGATTTGGGCGTTGTGCTCGGCCAACCAATCCATCCCCAGAATGATGTAGAATCCAGTTATTGCCAAAACGGTTGCGTTGACTTCGAATTCTATGCCTCCTAGCATTGCCTGGAAGGAACACTTTTCGGTGGAAGTCATATCTGATCCATCCAGGAGTCGTATTCGGATTAACATCCCGGATGATCGCACCGTGTTCTCCTTGTCAGCGATGAAGTTTTGTGCAACGAAAGAATGTGTGGCGCCGGTATCGAACAGTGTTTTAGCGGGATGACCTTCTACCAAAAGTAAACCTGATAACATATATATATATATATATATATCATGGTCATAAGCTTTTCACAAATATACAGGAGTAGGGATGACATATACAAAAGTCCCAATATATAAAGTTATAACATCTCCTAGGATATCGTACTATTGGAAGTAGATACCTATCACTACGTCAGGAGCAGGACCGTGCTGAAGATCCAACGCGTATGCCTCGAGCGGTGGTGCTCTGCCCTGCCTAGCCGGCTCCCTCCTGCCTGCGGGACGTCCTCTGCGTCCACCTCGTCCTCTCTCCGCCGCTCTCTGTACTGCTCCTAGACCGGGTCTCCCGGTAGCCTGTGGGCAGAAGGCTCGTATATGCCCAGGCTGCTGGCATAAGTAGCAGTTCCCTGCGAAGGGAACATCTCGTCGTGCGGCTGGGACGACCTGAGGTGCTGGGGCTGGGGGTGCTGGTCGGGGCTGGGGTGCCTGCCTATATGGCTGGTGACGCTGACGCTGTCTCCCGTCCCGGCCCTGCCTGCGAGGACCTACCCCTCTCTCTCGGCCCTGAGTACGGGGAACACCTACGTGTCCCCTCCGCTGCTGGGCTACCATCCGCTGGTCCATCTCTAGAGCGGTGGCATGTGAGGCGATCGTGTGGAAGGATGCCTGGGAAATCATGATCAGGGCCTGACGGAGGTCGTCTCGTAATCCCCGGTAAAATCTGGCTGCCCTGTCCTTATCCGTACCTGCTAAGGTCCCGCCGAAGCGGGCCAGGTGGATAAACTCTCTCTGGTAGTCTGGAACCGTCCTATCTCCCTGCCTGATCTGCAGGAACCGCTCCTGGAGTGCCATCCGGTCTGCATCCGAAATGAAATGCTCTAAGAAGGCCTCTGAGAACTCCCCCCAGAGGATCGTGCTGAGTGGTCGTCCTCTGAAGGTAGAGCGGCTGGCGGCCCTCCACCAGTCCCGGGCATAGCCCTCTAGCATGGTCACCACCAGGGACACTACGGCTACTGCGGGGCACATCATCCCTACTAGAAGCTCCTCTACCCTCTCCACCCACTCCTCGGCCTGGATGGCTGACTCGGTACCTTGGAAGGTGGGCGGCCTTAGTCCCCGGAATGTTGTCAGCAGATCGGTGGGTGGGGTGGCCTGCTGGGGTGGCCGTAAGGTGGCTGTCTGGAAGGCTGCTAACAGGGCTACCAAGGTCTGTCCGAGCTCTGTCTCTCCAAACAAAACTGTGGCAGGAGCGGCCGGGGCTGGTGGTGGAGTAGTAGGGTGGTACTGGTCCCGAGAGGAAGACCTCCCGTTACTCGAATCGGGTATCTAGAGAAGTAACAAAACGAGTATCAGTACTTGCAAAAATAAGGGAATTTTGCAGGACTAAAAGAAAAGAAGCGGAAAGCGTGTGGGTGTACTACCGTGCAGTCTCGAATCCTTAACCTTAAACCTAAAGGGTCCACCAGGCTTCCGCTGCGTGGTTCGTCCCGAACCAAGAAACGGGACCGGGGGAAGGGAGGATCGAAAGACTGCCCCATGTGGTCGGATCGTGGTGGCTCTGATCCATTTGTAAGCCCCCCCCCCCCCCCCCTCCCCAGACTGAACCGGGTTCAGGGAGGGGGGATCTTACTGCCCAAAGAGGACTACCCAGCGCTTTTCAGGTGGCGACGTCCCACCCTCTTAAGCGTTGAGCGGTCTCTTTGTCAGGCACAAGAATCATCACAACACATCAGAACGCACAGCGGAAGCAATCGAAATAAGAGAAGCTAAGCATGCTGATTATATTACATATTTAAATATGGCCGGGGCCTATCGTTTTACAAAATACTGCCTCGAAGGCTACATAGTCTAAAATAAAAGGGAGCCCTAGGCTAGTCCTTATACTCTCGAACTCACGTCTCTGAAGATAAGGGGCGAGGCTGGGGTAATCGAACGGGCCATCTCCAAGGCTCGTAACTCATCCTGCGGTGCGGGGGCTTCTTGCTGTCCCATCTCCTGTGATTGGATATAAGAAATAACCGTTAGTCGCAGAGCTAAGTAGAAAATACATCCCCTCCCCGGATCCATATCCAGGGGGCGGTTAAAGAACAGAAATGAAATAGCCGAAGCAAGGTAGAGGGTTAGCAGCAGGTAAACATATATATCTCTCTCTCTATATATATATAGGGCTTCCCTCCATAAAGCTCGTAATCGCGCCATATAGTAAGTACACAACACTATAACGCGCAGACACGCACACCCAGGTATTCAAACCTGTACGCATACAAAAGACCATGTGTCGACACAGTTTAGACCGCTTTATTTCAAGCAGGGGAGCTAACCCCGCGGGCCTCACCGATGTGGCCGTCGGTGACAGTGGCCAGTCTTGCCACTTCTGAATGTAGTCGTACCGTATCATTCAGGCCCTCCTGTACAACTTGGTGTACTAACTGGATGTGAGCGACATCCGACGAGCCGATTTGTAGGCCGACCAGAGGAGATAAAACTGCAGGCTCGGAGGGTGATAACCCGTTGTGCACATCTCCCTATCGCCATGAGTCGTCAACCCACCCGCATCGGTACGAACGGTCTGCGAGCGTGACCAACCCTCCACTCTCAAACAATCTTCACCCGTTTTATATAAAACAAGCACATAAGTGTCGTGGCAATTCTACTCGACCGGTCGCACAACCTCTGCTCGGGAGGATTAGCGGTATGAGGGCTCCTTGCTTGGGACTAACCTGGGAGGAGGGACTCAACTCCGGGTTTTCCCCAACTAAGGCCTCGCAAAAGGGAGGATAAGCACCGCATGATTGCCATGACAGCTCTGCATTTAGCAAACAAATTCGGCCGAAAGCAGGGGTCATAATACTAAGCAGAAATGTAGGCCGAAGGTAGAGGCCATAATAATAAGCTGAAAAGTAGGCCGAAAGCAGAGGCCATGGTAATAAACAGAACAGTAGGCCGAAAGCAGAGGCCATGGTAATAAACAGAAAAGTAGGTCGAAAGCAGAGGTCATGGTAATAAACAGAAAAGTAGTCCGAAAGCGGAGGTCATGGTAATAAACAGAAAAGTAGGCCGAAAGCGGAGGCCATGGTAATAAACAGAAAAGTAGGCCGAAAGCAGAGGCCATAATGACAGGACCAGTGCGAGACTGGATTTAAATGAAAGTACCGAAAGTAAATGCGGGGGACCAGTGCGAGACTGGATTTAAAGGAAAGTACCGAAAGTAAATGCGGGGGACCAGTGCGAGACTGGATTTAAAGGAAAGTACTAAAAGTAAATGCGGGGGACCAGTGCGAGACTGGATTTAAAGGAAAGTACAGAAAACAGTAGCAGCATAAGGAAAGGGTTAGTAGTCCAATCGCTCTTTTATTATTGTCGCGGCGGGGTTAAATTTCGACGTTGCGCCGCGATTTCATTCCGACTCTCGCGTCGATATTTCAAGCTCAGTCGATTCCTTGGATAGATACGCATAATTTTTAATAGGCATTTAAAAATATGCGTTGAGGGGACGCCGATTCGTTTTGATGAATTTCGCTCCTTTTTGGGCATTTATTTTTGCTTGAAAAAGTTTTGGGGGACCAAAATAAGATGTCACACCTCCCAACTTTAATGATAGTGGTAAAATACCTTTAATTAGAGTCCCTAATTTTTGGTGATTTTTGCGAACTTATTTGGACGTTTATTTTCTCAAAATAAACTCTATAAAGGGTTTTAAAAATAGTAAAACTTCTCCTAAAAATCCCAAAAAATTACAGTAGGTGCCCCTTAGGGTGGGGCACATTTTCCATTTAGAAAACTTCTTCCCAATCTGCCCCATTTTTTCTCAAAAAAATGGGGAAGGGGAAAGGGAGATTGGGGTGCGGTTAGGGAAAGGGAAGGGGGGTGTTGGGGTGCGATTAGGGAAAGGGAGGGGGCGCAGGGGCCTTGTACCCTGCGCCTTCCCGCGGCTCCCACAGCGGATCTGCGGCGGATCCGCTGTGGGAGCACTCAAACTGAGGCGGGAGGCGGGAAACGAGGAGCGGGAGGCCGCCCGATCTCCTGGGGGAGATCGGACGGCTCCCGCCATCCCCGCCAACAGGCGGCCCCAGCTGCCGCCGGGCAGCGGTCGGAGGGGCCGGCGCCGCCCCCGGTTAGTGCGCCGGGGACCGGCGACTCCTCCGGTGATGGTCCGGCGGCCTGGTGCCGCCGGCCACCGCCGGGGGAGGGCGAAGAAGTAAGTAGGAGGCGGAGGCGCGGCCTGCATGGGCCATGCAGGCCTGCTGCGCCACCGCCTCCAATGAGAGGGCGCCGGTGCCGCCCCTGGTCGGTGCGCCGGGGGTCGACGCCCACTCCGGTGGTGGTCCGGCGGCCGGGCGCCGCCGGACCCCGCCGGAAGGAGGATCTGGAGGGGACGGGGAGGCGCGGCGCAGCCGGCCCGAACCATGTCGGCTTGCCGTGCCGCCGCCTCCACGTGCATGGCCCTCCCTGCCGCCCCTGGTCGGGGCGCCGGGGAGGGGGAAATCCTCCGGCGGTGGTCCGGCGGCCTGGAGCCGCCGGCCGCCGCCGGGGTAGGGGATTATTCCTCTCCAGGAAAACCAAGCAGAGGGGGGAGGGGGAGGCCACGGGTGCCGCCGGCTGCGCCCTCCGGCGGCCCGGCCGCCTCCCCGGTGCCGGCGCCGAGTTCCCCGAGAGGGAACCTACCTCCCCCAGCGCCACCACCGGCGCCGGGGGAGAAGGCTTCCACGGCCGCTCCCTCCCCGAGCCTTGCAAGGCTCGGGGCGGCGGCCGGCGACGCTCAGGCGACGGGGGGAGGGATGGCCTACTCCGGGAGGTAGGAAGGAGGAGGGGGGAGCTTCTACCTGGAGGTGAGGTGGGGCTCGAGAGGTGGAGGGGCGGTGGCCGGCCATGAGGAAGGAGGAGGAGGTGGCGGCTTGGGTTGGCTTGCTCCGGCAAGGTGGAGGAGGAGGAGGGCTGGGCTGGTCGGCAGGGTGAGGCTGAGAGGGAGTGGGGTGGGGGGTTTGAGAGGGGCTGCCCCTTCCTTTTATAGGAAGGGGGAGCTCTCCTCCTTATCCCCCACGTGGGGATAAGGGAGGGGGAGATATTTTCTCCCCCTCCCCTCCCTTCTCTCTCTCTTGCCCCCCCCCCCCCCCCCCTTGCCCAAATAGGGGCTGCCTATTCATGGGCAGCCCTTTTTTTGGGGGGGGGGGCTTTCTCTCTCCTCCCCCCCCCCCCCATTTCCTTTTCATTTCCCAATAAATTTCAAGCCGGGGGGGGGGGGGGGGGGGGGGGGGGGGGGGTTGACCGAGTCAACTTAGGGCGGGGTCCTCCTTGGTCCCCGGGGTCCAACAAGAGTTGCCGAGGCCGATGCCGGGTTCGTATGCCTTATATCTCGTGCGTTGCACTGAGGCGATCTGCATAGTCGTAAAATGGCATACTCTCCATACGACCTTGAATCGAGGCTTAACTAATTCCGTTGCGCTCGTATTGTTCGTACGAGTTTTCCAGAACTGACAGAAGTTAATTCGGGGCTCGCACGGCCACTATTCATAATAATGAGGTAGTGGCGCGCTACGACACCCGAAATGGTCGTTTTCTCCAAACGACCTCGGATCGAAGTGCAACGAATTCTGTTGTGCTCGTATTGTCCATACGAGTCTAACGGAACTGACGGAAGTCCAATCGGGGTTCGTATGGTCACTATTCATAACAATGAGGTAGTGACGCGCTACGACACCCGAAATGGTCGTTTTCTCCAAACGACCTTGGATCGAAGTGCAACGAATTCCGTTGCGCTCGTATTGTCCATACGAGTCTAACGGAACTGACGGAAGTCCAATCGGGGTTTGTTTGGTCACTATTCATAACAATGAGGTAGTGACGCGCTACGACACCCGAAATGGTCGTTTTCTCCAAACGACCTCGGATCGAAGTGCAACGAATTCCGTTGCGCTCGTATTGTCCATACGAGTCTAAAGGAACTAACGGAAGTCCAATCGGGGTTTGTTTGGTCACTATTCATAACAATGAGGTAGTGACGCGCTACGACACCCGAAATGGTCGTTTTCTCCAAACGACCACGGATCGAAGTGCAACGAATTCCGTTGCGCTCGTATTGTCCATACGAGTCTAACGGAACTGACGGAAGTCCAATCGGGGTTTGTTTGGTCACTGTACCCCAATGATTTAGTTGCGGCACGCAACGTTACTTAAGATGGTAGTTTTCTACTGCTCGGGCCTACTTTTATTGGGCTCACTAGGGTCTAGTGGCCCAATAAAAGTTGGGATGTTACACATGGGATGGCGTGCGAGCGGGGAGGCACGTGGATAGGCGCGTGTGCAGTCGTGGACGCGCTACAATATTTCATTTTGTGGCTTTAAATATTTCTTTTGGCTAAGCCTGAAGGCGTATGTTTGGGCCGTCATGAAGAGGGATGCTTGCTCCCTTGTCTTGGCCGTGCTAGTGGACCCGGAGTGCATTTTTATTAAATAACACAGGAGACTCGATATTCGTCCTGATTGGTATCCGTAGGAGGACTTGGGGCTCTTACTCCGGTGAAGATATTATGCAGCCCGGGAGCGAGACGCTCTGCAGCGTGGGCGCGAGGTGCCCAAGCAGCGCGGAGGCGAGGTGCCCAAGCAGCGCGGAGGCGAGGTGCCCAAGCAGCGCGGAGGCGAGTTGCCCAAGCAGCGCAGAGGCGAGGTGCCCAAGCAGCGCGGAGGAGAGGTGCCCAAGCAGCGCGGAGGCGAGGTGCTCAATCAGCGCGGAGGCGAGGTGCCCAAGCAGCGCGGAGGCGAGGTGCCCAAGCAGCGTGGAGGCGAGTTGCCCAAGCAGCGCGGAGGCGAGTTGCCCAAGCAGCGCGGAGGCGAGTTGTTTTTGCTTCATAGTTGAGCCGAATTTCCCAGAGTTTGGAAAGCTTGTTATTCAGGGTTGACGCTGGGGTTAGCGGCCTTCACCCCAAGAGCCTTGCTTTGGGAGTTCTGTTGCTGCTCCTGAGAACACCTAGCAGCTTGCGCGTGGTCATGGATGAATGACCGCCATCCAGCATAAGGTTTTGCCTTTTCATTTGGAGATTCGTTGGGGAAACGTGGTTCCCGCCCAGTCGTGAGGGGGGGGGGGGGCGGGCCCTCAGCGGCCGAATGGCGCAGGCTCTCTCTCGATGTGGAGGGCTGGCCACCATTTTATCGGAGGTCGTCGCCTTACCATTTGGAGATTCATTGGGGAAACGTGGTTCCCGCCCGGTCGTGAGGGGGGCAGGCCCTCAGCGGCTGGATGGCGCAGGCTCGCTCTCGATGTGGAGGGTTGGCCACCATCTTATCGGAGGTCGTCGCCTTACCATTTGGAGATTCGTTGAGGTTCGCTCACAGCGGTCAAGGACCTGAAATTACTTTGTTAGAAAGAAAAGCGTGGATACATTCTGAAATAGAAACGAGATAAAAAGTGATACAAGTCCCTGAGGGAGACAGTCCGGCTTAGGTGGCGATCATTCCGACGGTTGGATCTCAGTTGACCCTTCTCAAGCTGCCTGCCTTTAAGTTGTCTTGCGAAAGACCGCGAGGTGCCCCAACTGGACGAGACATTCGATTTCATCCATCAAACATAGGCACTGCCTCGTATGGTGCCCCTGACCCCTGTGAAAATCACAAAACTTGGATTGATCCCCTGCGTTTTGAGGAAGCGGCCTTGGCCACTTAACGATCCTATCGTTGTAGATCACGGATAAAATATGCTGGCGGGATGCGTTCAGTGGGGTGTAGATCCGAGTTTTCTGGTTCATCTCCCCTTGAGGACTTCTTGACTGGCTCAGGACAGGCCAACCGGCCTCTCTGGGCGGTTGCTATCCTTTTCTCTTTCGGCCTATGGTTCCAAGTTTTCGTCGATGAGTTGACGTTGTGAGATCAGCTTCTGCTACCGGTGCTGGGTCCATGCGGCTCTTATCTGGGCGAAGTTCCCTGCGATCCAGGTTTTGAGAGGGCCCGTGGTTGATCCAAGGAACCTGGTTCTTTGCAGCGCTGAGGTTGTGAACCGAGTTTTGGATGATTTTCCCTTTGCTTGCCATACGCCTTGCCATGAAGGTGTCATGTTGCAATGTATCGAGTAGGATGCTTCCAAATATCGCGTCATACGGTGAATCAGCTTCTGCGATGATGAACTGGACATTGTATTCGACTGGTTCCGGTAGTGCCCCTACGTGGACAGGGAGGGTGATGTCTCCTATAGTTGGTATCGTTGATCCGTCTGAAAGCTCTGCATGGCTAGCCCTGAGCTTGAGGTTCCCACCAAGGAGCTTGAGATGTATCACAGTTGCCATGAACAAGATGTTGAATGTGATGCGGTGGCTTATCAACGCCCTTCTTAATTCAAATGCTGGATTCCCAATGCTCGCTTGCAGGGCAAAATCCAACCCTCTACGAAGATCCTTTCAAGTGATTCCACGATGATGTCCCCTTGGGGCTTGCCATGCTCCATCTGCCCTGTAAGGGGAGTCCTGCCTAACTCGAGCTCCCTCCCTATCTGTGCCTCTTCTCTGATTCTCTGCGCACGGGCTTCGTGCCATCCCGTAAATAGTTGAGATAGCTCAGTGAAGTTTTGGATGACTCCCTCAGGCAGGGACTGATACCAGTTGAGAGCGTCGTCGCGAAGTGTCGTTGAAAAGATCTTGCAGCAGATTTGATCTGGAAGCCCAAGTGTCTCCCTTGCGGCCAAGAAGTAGTTGAAATGCTCATACGGATCCTCTGCTCCGTGGAACTTTTTACAGTGCGGGAGCTTGAGCTAGGAGGGAACTGGATATGCCAGGACTCGTCCTGATAGGGGGGATTGACTTAGCTGAGGTATGTCATCGCTTGGAACTTGCCGCGACGCCAGAGACGCTTGCTGGCCAGCTGCGCCGAGCCACTGGGGCAGGATGGGTGTCGTGACGGGCGCTCCTTTTCCTGAGTGTGCGGGGAAGGTGGAACTGCCCGCGCCCGAAATTGCCTGGTGAATGTCCATTACTGTCAGTCTCTAAGAGAGATCGCTTTTAGAGCTAAACGGGAACGCTAGTTCCCACAGACGGCGTCAAACTGTTGCGGGTCGTTCAACGCTCTCGTGGACCGGTCGAGCTGAACCGCCTTAGCTCGAGAGTGAGCCGAACGCGCAAATAGTCAAAAGAAAGAACCAACAGTAGACAACGAGATTTTTACGTGGAAAACCCGAAAAGGGAAAAAACCACGAGGCCTAGCCTAGTTCGGAACGGTCCACTAGCTTCCAGAATTACAGAGAGTTAGTTTTCGAGGGTGACAGACCACCGCACGTTACAGTGATTTTTGATAAGTCCTTCGAATCCTCGAGAGCCGAGAGTGGTGGAGCAGCCCGGAGCAGAGCGATGCGGAGCTGAGCGCTGCGAAACGGCCTGGAGCGGAGCGCTGCGGACCAGCTTGGGGAAGAGCGCTGCGGAACAGCTTGGAGCAGAGCGCTGCGGAACAGCTTGGAGCAGAGCGCCGCAGAACAGCCTGGAGCAGAGTGTTGCGGAGCAGAGCGCTGCGGAATGGCCTAGAGCGGAGCGCTGCAGAATAGCTTGGAGCAGAGCGCTGCGGAACAGCTTGGAGTAGGGCGCTGCGGAACAGCTTGGAGCAGAGTGCCGCGGAACAGCCTGGAGCAGAGCGCCGCGGAACATCCTGGAGCAGAGTGCTGCGGAACGGCCTGGAGCGGAGCACTGCGGAACAGCTTGGAGCAGAGCGCTGCGGAACAGCGTGGAGCAGAGCACTGCGGAACAGCTTGGAGCAGAGCGTCGTGGAACAGCCTGAAGCAGAGTGCTGCGGAGCAGAGCGCAGCGGAACGGCCTGGAGCGCAGCGCTGCGGAGCAGAGCGCTGCGAAACGGCCTGGAGCGGGGTGCTGCGGAGCAGCCTTGGTCCAAGTCCCTGAGATCCTCCCCAAGTCCTTGAAGCAAAACTGGAGTGCTGATGGAGATCTCTGAGGGGAGCTTGAAGGTCGATGAAGATCCTACGAGAGTTCTCGCCGGAAAACTCAAGAGCTCCTTCTTCTCTGAGTGCCAAAAGTGTCTTCAAATGGAGGCCTGACCCTCCTTTTATAGTTTTTGAGGAGGGCGTTCTGGTAACTGCGTCATGCTGATTCTTGGACGAGCGAATGAGGATGCTTGATTCGGGGCACGTGGATTGTCAACTTTGTATTTATGATGAGTTTGCCCTTCGGTCACGCTGGGCAGCTCGGGTGGCCCGGGCAGCCTTCCTGGTGGTGGTGGTGGCCGGCGATCGCCGCCGGCGATGGATGATAGCGGCGCGCTTCGCGAAACAAGCATGAGCGGAAGCACTCTTCCGGAGCAGGAGCGAGCGGAAGCGCTCTTACGGAGCAGGAGCAAGCGGAAGCGCTCTTCCGGAGCGGAAGCGAGTGGGAGCGCTTCCTGCGGAGCAAGAGCGAGCGGAAGCGCTCTTCCGGAGCAGGAGCGAGCGGAAGCGCTCTTACGGAGCAGGAGCGAGCGGAAGCGCTCTTCCGGAGCAGGAGCGAGCGGAAGCGCTCTTCCGGAGCAGGAGCGAGCAGAAGCGCTCTTACGGAGCACGAGCAAGCGGAAGCGCTCTTCGGGAGCAGGAGCGAGCGGAAGCGCTCTTCCGGAGCGGGAGCGAGCGGGAGCGCTCGTACGGAGCAGGAGCGAGCGGAAGCGCTCTTCCGGAGCGGAAGCGAGCGGGAGCACTTCCTGCGGAGCAGGAGCGAGTGGAAGCGCTCTTCCGGAGCAGGAGCGAGCGGGAGCGCTTCCTGCGGAGCAGGAGCGAGCGGAAGCGCTCGTCTGGAGCAGGAGCGAGCGGAAGCGCTCTTCAGCAGCGGGAGCGCTTCCTGCGGAGCAGGAGCGAGCGGAAGCGCTCGTCTGGAGCAGGAGCGAGCGGAAGCGCTCTTCAGCAGCGGGAGCGCTTCCTGCGGAGCGGGAGCGCTTCCTGCGGAGCGGGAGCGCTTCCTGCGGAGCGGGAGCGCTTCCTGCGGAGCGGGAGCGCTTCCTGCGGAGCGGGAGCGCTTCCTGCGGAGCGGGAGCGCTTCCTGCGGAGCGGGAGCGCTTCCTGCGGAGCGGGAGCGCTTCCTGCGGAGCGGGAGCGCTTCCTGCGGAGCGGGGAGCGCTTCCTGCGGAGCAGGAGCGAGCGGAAGCGCTCTTCCGGAGCAGGAGCGAGCGGAAGCGCTCTTCCGGAGCAGGAGCGAGCGGAAGCGAGCGGGAGCGCTTCCTGCGGAGCAGGAGCGAGCGGGAGCGCTTCCTGCGGAGCAGGAGCGAGCGGAAACGCTCTTCTGGAGCGGGAGCGAGCGGAACCGCTCTTACGGAGCTGGAGCGAGCGGAACCGCTCTTCCGGAGCGGGAGCGAGCGGAACCACTCTTACGGAGCAGGAGCGAGCGGAAGCGAGCGGAAGCGAGCGGGAGCGCTTCCTGCGGAGCAGGAGCGAGCGGGAGCGCTTCCTGCGGAGCAGGAGCGAGCGGAAACGCTCTTCTGGAGCGGGAGCGAGCGGAACCGCTCTTACGGAGCTGGAGCGAGCGGAACCGCTCTTCCGGAGCGGGAGCGAGCGGAACCACTCTTACGGAGCAGGAGCGAGCGGAAGCGAGCGGGAGCGCTTCCTGCGGAGCAGGAGCGAGCGGGAGCGCTTCCTGCGGAGCAGGAGCGAGCGGAAACGCTCTTCTGGAGCGGGAGCGAGCGGAACCGCTCTTACGGAGCTGGAGCGAGCGGAACCGCTCTTCCGGAGCGGGAGCGAGCGGAACCACTCTTACGGAGCAGGAGCGAGCGGAAGCGCTCTTCCGGAGCAGGAGCGAGCGGAAGCGTTCTTATGGAGCAGGAGCAAGCGGAACCGCTCTTACGGAGCAGGAGCGAGCGGAAGCGCTCGTACGGACCATTAGCTAGCGAAAGCGCTCTTGCGGAACATGAGTGAGAAGAAGCGCTTTTGAGCGGTTCTTAAGGAACAAGTGGAAGCTCGAAGCTGCTTAGCCGCGGGATTAAGACCAAACACAAAATTGGGGCCGTCAAGCGGGTCCGGGCGAGGCTGTGATGAGAAACACTTGGTCTGACTCAACCCGAACCCTTTTAGGGGAACCCCAACACTCACACAATTAAATAATTAATTACATTATTGCACTCATGACAAAATAATTAAGACATATTTCTTAAAATTATTTTTCTCAAATTAAAACTTCTGTATGGACAACCATTCAAATACTTTATTCATACCACTACAATATTTTTTATATTTAGCAACACTTTTGTTTGCAACATTTATAAAAGATTTTTTAAATATAGAGTAGAGAACATTTTATAAATGTGCAATCAAGTAATAGTTTTAGGTAACATTTGTGATGCAACATTCAGTAAATGTTGTCTTATCCATTATTGAGAACAGTATAAATGTTGTATTTGTCGAAGCACTCTAAGCAATAATTTCAATATGTTGCACTTTAAAATAATATTGACCGACAAATAACAGAGCATGTATAAATTCAGTTGTTACATCTAGTAATTATCTATGTTGAATGCATGAATTTATGCATCCATATATATGAATTTATGCATCCTTTTTTGGAAGAAAAAAATTAAATTAAGCATGCAATTAAATTAAGCATTTTAAATACATAAGGATTAATTCTTCTTTTTGTTGACAGTGTGGAAATGATGTTGATGTCTTGAATTATTTCTTGCAGCCCTACAGTTTCTTCAACCGCTCGTCTGCCATCGATGTTCCGCCCAGTGAGATTGAGCTGAAGGAGAATCGGATTTCGAAGCCCGTGCAGAGCAGTTTGCTCGCGAATTAAGCTCTGAAGATGGAATACATGTTGCTAGTTTAATTACCAGCTGAGAGGCTTCCAGGCACAACTTCTTTAGAAACTAGTCGCTGCTCTCTTAGAATTCTGATGGACATAAAATTTGTGGGAAATAAAGTGCCCTCTTGTGTGGCTTGATTTTGAAATGCAAGTGCTCCCATTGTTGTTTTTGGGCAATGTTATAAGCAATTTTATGATGGCTAAACGCAACCCAATGAATTTAAGTGTTTTAGGAATGTGAATAGCCATTTTGGGTATTTTTAAGACTGCGAACAACCATCGCATGACTGCTAATAACATCGCCCTTGTTTTTTTATTATAAAATCAATAGCTGAAGTCATAACATGATCACTTTTTGATGCTTTGTATATAAAACACTTCTAATATATTAATATGCACAAGCAATATGTCAGAAATCATATAGCCTTTTAGCTGTTGTTCAATATCATGGCAATATTTCATGTTCTATTAATATGCACAAACAATGTGTGTTTGTGTGTTTGTGTACAGATCTATGATTGAATGAGGTGGAACGAATGCATAGGAAAATCTACTTGTACAACCTTCATATTTTTCGAGTCGGTGTGACCCGACCCGGGTGAGGCCGAGACAGTGAAGGTGGCCGAAACGGGCAAAACGACCGCGCGGAAACGGTCGAAACCGATCGAGACAAAAAGAGGCAGCGGGAGAAGCGGGGGGAGCATCCGCTCCGGTCCCCCGACTCCCTTCGGGCGAGTGGGAGGAACCCTCCCACTCGCCCGGCACTCGCCAACCGCCTTTGGGCGACTGGGAGGGGCCCTCCCACTCGCCGGCCCTTTGTGGGGGGAGTGGGAGGAGCTCTCCCACTCACCCGGGGTAGTGGGAGGGGCCCTCCCACTCGCCGGGCGAGTGGCTCGCCGGCCCTCCGTCGGGGGCGAGTGGGAGGGGCTCTCCCACTCGCCGCCCCCTTTGGGCGAGTGAGAGGGACTCTCCCACTCGCCGCCCCCTTTGGGCGAGTGGGAGGGACCCTCCCACTCGCCCGGCATCCTTGGGGAGGAAGGTAGGACCTCCCGTGAGGAGGGGAGTGGGCGCCTCGAGCCCCACTCGCCCCCCCCCCCCCCCCCCCCCCCTGCGTTGATCATTCATGGTCATGATCGAGCTGTGGATAGAGAAATTTCGGCTATCCGCAGCCCAATTTTGGGAAATCTATAAATAGACCCCCATGGGCACCTTGGGAAGGGTTGGTCACTACCCCCCCCCCCCCCCCCCCCCTTGCGTGTGTCTTGTGAGCAAGCACCCCCCCCCCCCTCCCTTGTCATCCTTCAGCTGACAGTGAGGTGGTTCTTAGTGCCCTCCAAGGTGCCCAGGCTCAGCATTGGCTTGGGAGGGGAAGTTCCGAGTGGGCTTCCGGGTGTGCGGTGGGACCTCCACGCTGAAGCTTAAGGAGTCTGTCTCTAGACTCCGGTTGTCATCAAGGTCAAATCTCCTAGTTCCTAGTAACCGGTCAAGGGTCTAGGCTTAGGTCAAGTAAGGGTTAGTCGCAACCCCCTTTCGAACGCTGAAACCGGGTTACTGGTTTCAACACTACTATTTCATGTTATGTTTGAGAACAATATATACTTTTATTGATATGTTAAATGTCTTGTAATATTTTTATTATAATTATATTTCAGTATTTTCGTTTAGAAAAAAACAGCTCTCAAAAAGTTGTTCTACCAAACAGTCTTATTTGAAAAAACTCTGTTTAATCAGCGATTATGCACAGACCATTCAAACAGCCTGCAGCTTTTCAAAATAGCTTCTCAAAGAGCCCTGTCTAAAAAGCTTTGTTCAATCAGCAGCTTTTCAATCTGCAGCAGCTCTCCCAAACATACCCTATATCACATGGTGCTTTCTGGTGTTGTGTTGAGATCATTTACTTTTGTTATTTTTTCTTACTTGGTTTATTGTTGCGGGTGTAATTTATGATCATCCGTTAAATAAATTAATCATAGAAGATTATTCTCTTGTATTAAAAAGTACTACTTTGCAACTTTTTTAAATTGTAATGTTAAATATCAACATTTTAAAATATTGCAATAGTCAATAGATCTACCGAAGAACTGTTGTCTATTCAAAGGGTATATGCAACAATTTTTGTATACTTGTGTTACCTAAAAGTATGAAAAGTGGTTACCTTTGACATTTGGTAATGCGGGTATATTTTGACAACAATTATCTATATTTTGACAACAGTTTACAGTTTTAGACAACATTTTTCAAGTGTTGCTAAAGGTTGAATATTATAGTGTACATAGTTAATTCTCATGAATTAAAAGAAAATAAAACTTCTCTTCGGATTGACTAGCTCGTACTTACATTAGTACACAGTGCACTTTCGATTTTGTATTACAACTTTTATTGCACTTTAACAACCACATTATTTTTAAAATTATATTGTATTAATTTTTAGTGCTTTAAAATTTCTCATCCAGTTCTTCCAAACAAAAGGATTACTCTATGTGGAGATCAACGCCGATGTCTTCACAGACAAGAAAAAGGAGCTGATTGATCAGACTGCCTACGTACTCAAAATCGGATGGAAAAGACGAAGCTTGTCAAGAAATGTACGTTTCTCCGGAGCTAACATGATCAAGATCCTCATCCGCGCGCCATCTGGATTTATTGGCGGAAATTTTCTGTGCGTGAAATGCACAGGGAGGATCGTGGGGGAAATACAAATTTCTCCTATATTTTTTTATCTTTTCAAAAAATAAATCATGAAATATTGATCTATGTATTTAAAATGAAATTACAGTTGTATCTTTGTATTTAAAAAAGGTCCCGCGCAGATCTCCCGTGTGTTACACGCACAGAAAATTTTCGCGTTGGTATGGCTCTTGACGGGAGCTCAAATCACACACCGGTCTGGCATACTGCGGTCTGGTATGCACTAACATGTTTAATATTTATATATATATTGGTCTGCATGTAACAAATATGTATACGTAGCAATTTTGATTTGCATACAGTAAAATTTTGAATATAGCTAAAACTATTTTTTATATATAATAATGTCTTAATTAGTTAGTGGTGGGGGGATGCACACAATTATGAGCTGCACGTTAATGCAAAATGAAGGGATGGGCAGATCAACTTCGGCGTATATTCCATTCGGGCTCATGAATTTGACCACATTTAATTTAAAATTGACTTTCTCTCTCTATCTTAAATTCTTAACTGTAAACACGTGTTAAAAATGTATATGCCGGGATGGTGATACACGTTCGAGATTGGTGAAAGAAGCGTTGACCAAATGCTGCAACGCGTGCAGCCAGCGAATACAGGTGCACACGTGTAACGTGCGCATCAACGTATTGTCACGGACTTAACACTTTGACACTAAGTATGTGCGGCACTTGGCTAGAATTCCAACAAATTTAGGCTAACCAAGTAAGCCTTCCTCAAACAAATCAATGGAATAAAGAGAACAACTCCTATTATAACTCTCAACAAAGTTACAAGACAATTAGGAAGACAGTTGAGCGAGACATACGAAAGAGCGAGACATACAACAAACAAGGCACACAACAGTACTTAATCCCCACAAACTCTCAACTCTCACAAGAGGAGACTCAACAAGCGTAAAGCTCACAAGCGCACAAGAGACTCTCTAAACAACACCCCCAAAGAAGCTCCAAAATCCTCAATGGATGCAAATGAGGAGGTCTTTCTCTTATATAGGCCTCCTCCACTATTTCCCTCCAAAACGGAAGGTTCTAGAGTTCTCCACATAAAGAAGGAGTTGGATGACTCCATATTCTTCTGGATCCTTCCACACTATTCTACACGGTTAGCTTCTGCAATATTCCGGAACATTCTCAACTTATCTAGACAAATCTAGAGCGGTCCATCAAGTTAACCTCATGTCCGTTACAGTATGCTGGATAAGACGGGCTTGGTCAAAAAAGTGGTCGTGGTTTCTGGTCGCAGACGATTTACTGCTCACCATCTTCTTCTTCTTCTTCTCTCACCGATCATTTACTATAAATAGTTCAGTGGACGACGAATCTCTTGGTGGTATCAAATTCCTTGATCTCTTACTATCAATTATTTAGCTTCTGATTCCTGACTTCATCCTCTTCCTCGTCATTACTCTTAATTCTCTGCAACCTATATACTATATATATACCTGAAAGCTCGATCCAGAGCCTCTCATGGTAACTTTCTCTCTCTCTCTCTCGAGCTCACACACTGTGTCTCTCTCTTGATGTCTCTCTCTATCTCTATCGTTCTCTCTTGAATTATTTCTTAATTTAAACATATACTGTGTTTTTCAGGATCAAGGTAACGGAACCATCAGTTATGAAGGCGGCATCAGATAAGAAGAGGTTCTCTCTCTCTCTCTTTCATATATATATAAGGCTCTGCTCGTACAGCCAAACACGATAGTACTCCGATCGGGATAGTGTAAGGGGGCCCCGGTGCCCCCGTGATAGTACCCCGGCCACGGTATTGGTCTGGCATGATAGCGCTCCTGCCGTTGGCAAATCCCCGAGCGCTCTCGGCTCTACTACGCCTATATCGCTAATTTGTCGTGTGCACGGGGATTACTAATATTGCGAGTGGCGGAGAGAGCATATTTTTTATTATAGGTCTGAGATTTAATTGTCCATATATACGAGATCATATTATTTAAATTAAAAAAAAATTTATGCGTGCGTGTTTTATTTGGATTAATTAATTACAGGAATTCATAACAAGTAGAAGAGGGTTGGAGCTGTTCACATGCAGATGGCTACCGGCAAATACAGAGCCGAAGGCTTTGATCTTCTTATGCCACGGTACAACCCCTCCCTATAATTAATATATTTAATTATTATTTTCCTCTTTTTTTTAATATATATATATATATATATATATATACACATTCAGGCTTTATTTCTCACGTACGGTAATTAAAAATTGTGCAGGATACGCCATGGAGTGCAGCATATCTATGAGAGGTAGGGTTTTATTTGCAATTTCTTGGTTTAAAACTAATTAATGATATATTAAAGTTAAGAATATTGTAATAATTGACATGAAATTTGTTATACCACCCATAAAGGCCTCATTACCACCCATAAAGGCCTTGGGGTGCGTCTAAAGGAAACCCCGCTTAAGAAAGGTGGGGGGAATGGACAACGCATAATCGCTTGAGTTGAAAAGACCGAGCCCGCCATTCCCGCCACCATCCGCCAAAGTCAAGGCGCGCACGGAGCAAACCGCAGGTGCATGCACCACCGCGTGCACGGTAGCACGCGGGCAGCACCCCCCATCGCGGGGAAGCGGCCCGGCCGCACACCGGCTGCACCCCTCAAGGGGGCGCGGCTCCAGCCGCACCCCTTGGGGGGTGCGGCACAAGCCGCACCCCCCTTGAGGGGTGCGGCCCAGCCGCACCCCTCAAGGGGTGCGGCCCCAGCCGCACCCCTCAAGGGGTGCGGCCCCAGCCGCACCCCTTGAGAGGTACGGCCCGAGCCGCACCTCCCTTGAGGGGTGCGGCCCCAGCCACACCCCTTGGGGGGTGCGACCCAAGCCGCACCCCCCTCGAGGGGTGCGGCCCTAGCCGCACCCCTCAAGGGGTGCGGCCCTAGCCGCACCCCTCAAGGAGTGCGGCCCAAGCCGCACCCCCCTTGAGGGGTGCGGCCAAACCGCACCCACTTGGGGTGCGGCCTAGCCGCATCCCCCCGGGATGCGGCCCAATCACGCCGCCCTTAGGGTGCGGCCAGGCCTCCCCCCCCCCCCCCCCCCCCCCCCCCCCCCCCCCGCGCTTTCTCCACAGGGGGGCTCGTAAGGGACCCCGCCGTATTCACGCCCCCTCGTCGGGCGCGTCGGATCCCAATTCCCCTTTGGGGGACAACTTCCCGTTCCACCGTTTGCTCAGAATGCCTCTGCGCTCATGCGCGCTCCAAACACTGCTAAGCATGCTCAGAGCGCTTCCATGTTCGTTGCGCGCTCGGAGCACTTTAGCGCTCACGCGCGCTCAGAACGCTTCCGAACACGTTCGGGAGCGTTCTCACTTTTTGTCTTTCAGGCGTCTCACTTTTTGTCTTTCAGGCGTCTCACTTTTTGTCTTTCCGGCTTCTCACTTTTTGGGTTTCCGGCGTCTCACTTTTTGTCTTTCAGGCATCTCACTTTTTGTCTTTCAGGCGTTCTCACTTTTTGTCTTTCAGGCGTCTCACTTTTTGTCTTTCAGGCGTTCTCACTTTTTGTCTTTCAGGCGTCTCACTTTTTGTCTTTCAGGCGTCTCACTTTTTGTCTTTCAGGCGTCTCACTTTTTGTCTTTCAGGCGTCTCACTTTTTGTCTTTCCGGCTTCTCACTTTTTGGGTTTCCGGCTTCTCACTTTTTGTCTTTCAGGCTTCTCACTTTTCAGGAACAGTTAGTCGTCTTTTTCACCTCCAACGAAACTGCCCGAACTGCCCGAACTGCCCGAGCTGCACAAGCTGCCCGAGGGGCAAGATGGTCATTTACGAAAAATGGCGATCCGAGGGCCCCGAACCGGAGAATATGATTCGTCCACCGAGCATTTATGGAAACTGCCAACGACAAAATTACCGGGCCGCCCCCGGCAAAAACTATAAAAGGAGCCTCATGGCTTCATTTGAAAGGACCTTGACTTCTGGACCCGGGAGAGCTCCTTGCAGACTTTTGCGGAATTCTCCTTCGGCGCTTGAAGATCTCCTTCGTGGACTTGAAGATCTTCATCATCCCAAAAGGCGACTAGCCTTCTCACTTCCGAAAGGCGACAAGCATTCTCTGAAGGAAAAAGCGACTAGCCTTCTCACTTCCGAAAGGCGACAAGCATTCTCTGAAGGAAAAGGCGACTAGCTGTCTCACTTCCGAAAGGCGACAAGCATTCTCAGAAGGAAAAGGCGACTAGCCTTCTCACTTCCGAAAGGCGACAAGCATTCTCAGAAGGAAAAGGCGACTAGCATTCTCACTTCCGAAAGGCGACAAGCATTCTCAGAAGAAAAAGGCGACTAGCCTTCTCACTCCCGAAAGGCGACCAGCGTTCTCAGAAGAGAAAGGCGACTGGCCTTCTCACTTCCAGAAAGGCGACCAGCGTTCTCAGAAGAGAAAGGCGACTGGCCTTCTCAATTCCAGAAAGGCGACCAGCGTTCTCAGAAGAGAAAGGCGACTGACCTTCTCACTTCCAGAAAGGCGACCAGCGTTCTCAGAAGAGAAAGGCGACTGGCCTTCTCACTTCCAGAAAGGCGACCAGCGTTCTCAGAAGAGAAAGGCGACTGGCCTTCTCACTTCCAGAAAGGCGACCAGCGTTCTCAGAAGAGAAAGGCGACTGGCCTTCTCACTTCCGAAAGGCGACTAGCGTTCTCAGAAGAGAAAAAGACTTAGTTTTTCCGAGAGGTGGCCTGTCACCCTCGGAGCTCGTTCTCTCTCTCTCTCTCTCCAAGAATTGTGACGAGCAGCGGCCTGTCGCGCTCAAGTTCTAGCATCCAAGTTGTAACCCCCCCCCCCCCCAGAAGATAGTGGAATTTGGTCGGCACAGCTCCGGCCACGTGGTTTTTTACCCTTTCCGGGTTTTCCACGCTAAAAAGTCCCCGTGCAATCAACAAATCTCTAATTGACTGTTTGCGCGCTTAGTTCGCTCACGAGCTAAGGTGGTTCAAGAGAACCGGTCTACCAAGAGCCCTAAGCGTTCCGCAACAGTTTGGCGCCGTCTGTGGGAACATTCCCAACAACTCTTCAAAAGCCGACTGCCATGGCAAGGAAGAGTGCTCGCACTACTGAAGGATCGATGCCGGAAGGACGCGTCGACCCGGCTCCCTCCCACTCGCTTATCGATGCACCTCCCGCAGAGGAGGCACTACCGGCACCCGCGGCGGGTTTGGAGGTGCGCATGCGGCAGATCGAAGAACATCAAGCTGAGATGTTGGTCCTCGTGAGGAATCTTGGGGCTCCTCAAGTTCCGATCCAACCGCCAGCTTTGAACGCACCGCCGCCCCCGGCTCTGAATCATGCCCCGAGTGGGGAGGCTGTCCAAGAAGACGAAGCTTCAGAAGGATTCTCCAATGCGGCAAGTACCGCTCACCTTGGCCCACCAGCTGGAGGCCCAGAAGCTGACCACCACCACCGCGGAAGAGCTGCCCCTGAGCAAGCAGTGGAAAGAGCTACGCGAGAAGAAATACGCAACATGGTAGAGGAGGAGTATGCCCAAGCGGGGCGACGCGCAGCTCTCACCCGCCATCCCGCGCGCCACGGCTCCCCACTATCACCTCAAGTCCTGGACCATCCAATTTCAAACGGTTTCAAGCTTCCCAACCTCGAAACGTTCGACGGGACGGACGACCCGCTGGAACACGTCAATCACTTCACCACCATCATGGGGATTTACAACGCCCCCGACCAACTCCTCTGTCGGGTGTTCCCGGCAACTTTGAAAGGACAAGCGCGCACTTGGTTCCACTCCCTGCGAGATGGGGCCATCAACAACTTCGCAGAAATGGCGCAGCAGTTCGTGGACCAGTTCATCGCCAATCGTAGGATTGTCCGAGATCCTTCCCATCTCTCGGGAATCCGCCAGAACGACGGAGAAACTCTGAAGGATTTTTTCCGACGCTTCACCTCTGAGGCGCGACAGATCCCGGGAGTCGACCCCGAGCTTTTGCGAGGATTTTTCCTTGGAGGACTCCGCCCAAGCGGCTTCTACTCAGCTCTCATGAGAGAAACCGTATCAAGTTACCCCGACCTCGTTCACCGAGTTGAAGCTCAGATAGCCGCCGATGAGGCCATCGAAGCGCACCGCCGGCAGTTCGAGGGGAGTTCGAAGAGGAAGAAAGAGGAGTCGCCGCCACAAACAGTTCCCAACAAGAACAACAAGCATCATGACAACCCCAGCCGAGACCGAAGATCTCGCCAGCATCAGGACTACACTCCCTTGAACACCACCAGGACTAACGTTCTCCTCGCCATCCGCGATAGCAACGCGCTCCGTAGGCCCGAACTGCTTACGTCGAGTGGAAGAGATCAGACGCAATATTGCGACTTCCATCGTGGGCATGGACACAATACTGAAAGCTGCAAACGGTTGAAAGAGGAAATCGAGCGTCTCGTCCAACAAGGGCTCCTCGGAAGGTTTTTACTAAACCAGGCCCCGAACCAGCACGGACCTCAGGCTGGCAATCCAGTAGAGAACAACGTCATACCCCGACGCGGATAAGCAAGCGGTACTGGGCAGGGGAACTCCCCCTAGTAGAGCGCGCACAGCCCGCGTCTTATCTATCATCAATTTTTATTTTTATTTCGTCCAGTTTTTGCTTTTCCAACAATAAGCCGCAAAATTGCACTTGTGCGCATGTATTCATTGTTTGTTTAAAATTGCTATGACAGTTTTTGTTTCTATCAGCAACGTGAACTATCTAAGACAAGGTAACGAAAGTTAAGCCCACGATCTTCAATACTAACACGTAGCAGCAAATTCGCCAACATGGTGAAAGGAAAAGGCATCTCGCGAGTGGAGGATAAGTGTCAAGTACGACAATGTTAACTAGGTCTGCCCAAAAGACCACATTGCCTCGGCGCTGCTTGGGCGCATTGCCTCGGCGCTGCTTGGGCGCATTGCCTCGGCGCTGCTTGGGCGCATCGCCTCGGCGCTGCTTGGGCGCATTGCCTCGGCGCTGCTTGGGCCCATTGCCTCGGCGCTGCTTGGGCCCATTGCCTCGGCGCTGCTTGGGCGCATTGCCTCGACGCTGCTTGGGCGCTTTGCCTCGGCGCTGCTTGGGCCCATTGCCTCGGCGCTGCTTGGGCGCACTGCCTCGGCGCTGCTTGGGCACATTGCCTACGCGCTGCTTGGGAACCTCGCCTCAGCGAGCCGTGAGCACAGACTCGTGCAAACTAATCTTATGTAAAAGCCACGAGCACAGGCTCGCGCTAACCAAGGCTCTATTTAAGAAGAAGCCGCGAGCTCAGACTCGCACGAACTAACTTTCTATCATACAAAAGCCGCGGGCTCAGACCCGCGCAGACTCACCCGTTATTTTGTAGAGAAAGCCACCAAGCTACTCAGGCTTCAACGCTAAACGACAAGCTCGTCACAACCCCCGGCACAAACGCTGGGTGGCAAGATCGCAACCAGAACAAGGCGAGATAAAAGTCTCTGCCACAGCTAGGGCCAAGCGACGACTCCTGGAACATCGCACAAAGATGACAGTAATCCAGATTGCCGCGAAGGAAAATCAAAAACCTCCGAACTCCTCCGCGCCGAAACTCGGACTCCGAAGGTTTGGGGGGCTTATATTATACCACCCATAAAGGCCTTGGGGTGCGTCTAAAGGAAACCCCGCTTAAGAAAGGTGGGGGGAATGGACAACGCATAATCGCTTGAGTTGAAAAGACCGAGCCCGCCATTCCCGCCACCATCCGCCAAAGTCAAGGCGCGCACGGAGCAAACCGGAGGTGCATGCACCACCGCGTGCACGGTAGCACGCGGGCAGCACCCCCCATCGCGGGGAAGCGGCCCGGCCGCACACCGGCTGCACCCCTCAAGGGGGCGCGGCTCCAGCCGCACCCCCCTTGAGGGGTGCGGCCCAGCCGCACCCCTCAAGGGGTGCGGCCCCAGCCGCACCCCTCAAGGGGTGCGGCCCCAGCCGCACCCCTTGAGAGGTGCGGCCCGAGCCGCACCTCCCTTGAGGGGTGCGGCCCCAGCCACACCCCTTGGGGGGTGCGACCCAAGCCGCACCCCCCTCGAGGGGTGCGGCCCTAGCCGCACCCCTCCAGGGGTGCGGCCCTAGCCGCACCCCTCCAGGGGTGCGGCCCTAGCCGCACCCCTCCAGGGGTGCGGCCCTAGCCGCACCCCTCCAGGGGTGCGGCCCTAGCCGCACCCCTTGGGGAGTGCGGCCCAAGCCGCACCCCCCTTGAGGGGTGCGGCCAAACCGCACCCACTTGGGGTGCGGCCTAGCCGCATCCCCCCGGGATGCGGCCCAATCACGCCGCCCTTAGGGTGCGGCCAGGCCTCCCCCCGCGCTTTCTCCACAGGGGGGCTCGTAAGGGACCCCGCCGTATTCACGCCCCCTCGTCGGGCGCGTCGGATCCCAATTCCCCTTTGGGGGACAACTTCCCGTTCCACCGTTTGCTCAGAATGCCTCTGCGCTCATGCGCGCTCCAAACACTGCTAAGCATGCTCAGAGCGCTTCCATGTTCGTTGCGCGCTCGGAGCACTTTAGCGCTCACGCGTGCTCAGAACGCTTCCGAACACGTTCGGGAGCGTTCTCACTTTTTGTCTTTCAGGCGTCTCACTTTTTGTCTTTCAGGCGTCTCACTTTTTGTCTTTCCGGCTTCTCACTTTTTGGGTTTCCGGCGTCTCACTTTTTGTCTTTCAGGCGTCTCACTTTTTGTCTTTCAGGCGTTCTCACTTTTTGTCTTTCAGGCGTCTCACTTTTTGTCTTTCAGGCGTTCTCACTTTTTGTCTTTCAGGCGTCTCACTTTTTGTCTTTCAGGCGTCTCACTTTTTGTCTTTCAGGCGTCTCACTTTTTGTCTTTCAGGCGTCTCACTATTTGTCTTTCCGGCTTCTCACTTTTTGGGTTTCCGGCTTCTCACTTTTTGTCTTTCAGGCTTCTCACTTTTCAGGAACAGTTAGTCGTCTTTTTCACCTCCAACGAAACTGCCCGAACTGCCCGAACTGCCCGAGCTGCCCAAGCTGCCCGAGGGGCAAGATGGTCATTTACGAAAAATGGCGATCCGAGGGCCCCGAACCGGAGAATATGATTCGTCCACCGAGCATTTATGGAAACTGTCAACGACAAAATTACCGGGCCGCCCCCGGCAAAAACTATAAAAGGAGCCTCATGGCTTCATTTGAAAGGACCTTGACTTCTGGACCCGGGAGAGCTCCTTGCAGACTTTTGCGGAATTCTCCTTCGGCGCTTGAAGATCTCTTTCGTGGACTTGAAGATCTTCATCATCCCAAAAGGCGACTAGCCTTCTCACTTCCGAAAGGCGACAAGCATTCTCTGAAGGAAAAAGCGACTAGCCTTCTCACTTCCGAAAGGCGACAAGCATTCTCTGAAGGAAAAGGCGACTAGCTGTCTCACTTCCGAAAGGCGACAAGCATTCTCAGAAGGAAAAGGCGACTAGCCTTCTCACTTCCGAAAGGCGACAAGCATTCTCAGAAGGAAAAGGCGACTAGCCTTCTCACTTCCGAAAGGCGACAAGCATTCTCAGAAGAAAAAGGTGACTAGCCTTCTCACTCCCGAAAGGCGACCAGCGTTCTCAGAAGAGAAAGGCGACTGGCCTTCTCACTTCCAGAAAGGCGACCAGCGTTCTCAGAAGAGAAAGGCGACTGGCCTTCTCACTTCCAGAAAGGCGACCAGCGTTCTCAGAAGAGAAAGGCGACTGACCTTCTCACTTCCAGAAAGGCGACCAGCGTTCTCAGAAGAGAAAGGCGACTGGCCTTCTCACTTCCAGAAAGGCGACCAGCGTTCTCAGAAGAGAAAGGCGACTGGCCTTCTCACTTCCAGAAAGGCGACCAGCGTTCTCAGAAGAGAAAGGCGACTGGCCTTCTCACTTCCGAAAGGCGACTAGCGTTCTCAGAAGAGAAAAAGACTTAGTTTTTCCGAGAGGTGGCCTGTCACCCTCGGAGCTCGTTCTCTCTCTCTCTCTCCAAGAATTGTGACGAGCAGCGGCCTGTCGCGCTCAAGTTCTAGCATCCAAGTTGTACCCCCCCCCCCCCCCCCCCCCAGAAGATAGTGGAATTTGGTCGGCACAGCTCCGGCCACGTGGTTTTTTACCCTTTCCGGGTTTTCCACGCTAAAAAGTCCCCGTGCAATCAACAAATCTCTAATTGACTGTTTGCGCGCTTAGTTCGCTCACGAGCTAAGGTGGTTCAAGAGAACCGGTCTACTAAGAGCCCTAAGCGTTCCGCAACAAAATTATTTCAGATACTGCGACGAGATTAGCGAAGGCGGGGTTTGCGGTATACGGGATAGACTACGAAGGCCATGGTAAATCCTCAGGATTGCAAGGCTATGTCCCCAGCTTTGACGGCCTTGTCGACGATTGCTTGCATCATTTCGTGATCATTTCTGGTATTAATTAATATCTGCTTAATTATAATTATCACTCTGATAATTCATTAAAAATATAATTATTTAGCTCTAAGCTCTTAATATTAATTAATTCGACGATGGAATTCATCAGAAAAGCCGGAGAATCCATGGGAGGAGCTACGGCTCTTATCCTTCACAAAAAAGCACCAAATTACTGGAATGGCGCAATATTGGTCGCACCAATGTGCAAGGTAACTAAATATTGGGCGCTGCTATTAGCACCGTAGTTTTGGCTAGTCGGACCGTATTTTCTTCTAATTTTTAGTGGTTTTTGGAAATGCATCTTGTACATGCATTTTTAGGAAAATTGTCCAACAAGAAAGTTGTAGATTTCGACTAGATCTACAACTTTTGTGTTGAACACTTTTCCTAAAAAAACATGTACAAGGCGTACTTTGGAAATACTCCCAGATTTCGCGCCTTTTGAAAATACGTCTTGTACATGCATTTTTTAGGAAAAGTGATCAGCACGAAAGTTGTAGATCTCGTCGAAATCTACAACTTTCTTGTTGGACAATTTTCCTAAATATGCATGTACAAGACGTATTTCCAAAAAGCGTGAAAAATTAGGAGAAAATGCGGTGCGACTAGTCAAAACTGCGGTACTAATAGCAGCGCCCTAAATATTTCATATTTACTGCCCAAATATTTATCAAATTATGCAAGATAATTAATCCATTGATTTTTAGGCATTACTTAATTTTCCTTATATTAATTATTATTTTTAGATTGCTGAAGAGATGAAGCCCCATCCAGTCGTCATCAAAATTCTAGATAAATTATGCAACGTTATACCGACATGGCGGATCATACCTACTCAAGATATCATCGATGTCGCCTTCAAAAGTGTAACGAAAAGAGAAGAGGTTATTATTTTTCATTAATTTTTTTAATAATATGGTTAAATATTACAAGCTTTAATTATGTTTTAGGTGATTAATATATGTATTAATCATGGCAGATTCGCTCTAATCCACTCTGCTACAAGCGAAAGCCGAGGCTAAAGACCGCTAATGAGCTTCTCGCGATCAGTTTGGATATCGAGAAGAACCTTCACAAGGTACCTTAATTACCACAAATTTTGAATTTGTTATTTTTTTTATAGAAGCAAGGTTGACTTTATTTAATTTACTTTTGATTTAATTTTTTTAGTTAAAATTTTGAATTAACGTGATCTCTAATCTTTAAAGTGTGAAAAGGGGTGGAAAAATAAAGTGTTTATGTGATTGAGATTTATACAATTAATAACATTTATGATTATTTTACATAACAACAATACCGGATAAGTGTACATCATATTTAATACTATATCCTTGATTAAATCGGGGATCATTTATGATTATTTTATACCATATAAAGATGCGTATATATTTAGTATTCTTATTTTTTACTTCAAAAAAAAATACCTACCAACGTCTAGAAATTAATTTGTCCTTTTCGGTGGGGCTAACGTCTCTCCCTCGCATTAATAATCAAAGAAAAATAGCGGTAGTTTTCAGGCCCTTCACATTAATAATCAAAGAAAAAACAGCGGCAATTTTCAGGGCATTCTTTAAAGTTTAAAGCACTTGTTAGTTATTAGTCGTTATAACAATAACATTTTTAATTATTATATTGTTGTAGACTTGTAGTCCAGATGATTTAGGCTTTGTTTGTGACGGAGTAAGGCTTGGCGTGCCCTGTTTGATTTTCCGTCTTTCTGATCTCTGTTCTTACCGCCGAGCTGGTCTTTTTCGTGTGAAACCGCAAAAAACTACGGCCTCCAAACTAAGCCCCCTCCCTCCAATCGGCTAACGTCTCCGGGTTCCGTTTCCAAAAACTTTGCCCCCCAAACAGACCATTAGGTTTGTTTGGCATGGAGGCTGTGAACGCTGTTGACGCCAGGAAAATCCTGACCTCAAGATTCGGACCGATGCAGCCCGAGGTTACTGATCCTGCGGTCCAACTCCACGGCTCTGATAGCTAAAATAGGAGAGAGAAAATGACTAAGCACACCCCAGGTGCTCCAGCAGGGAGGTCCCACCACGTACCCGGAAGTTTGGGAGAAACTTCCCCTCCGCAACCAAAAGCTGGGCGAGGTACTAGACGGGCATGGATTTGGCGAGTATCCAACTTGGGGGGACCTTGACCACTTCCCAAAGTGCCATTTCTAGTACCCCCGGGGGTCTATTTATAGAGAAATCCTAGGAGGGTACAGGCGAGTATACTGCCTCTGCTCGCGAGTTACAAGGGCTACTCGCCCATACTCGCGAGATACTCACACATACTCGCGAGATACTCGCCCAAGCTCGCCTCTGCTCGCCCCTTGCTCGCCATACTCGCCCCTTGCTCGTCATACTCGCCCCTTGCTCGCCATACTCGCCCCTTGCTCGCCATACTCGCCCCTTGCTCGCCCAGCTCGCCTCTTGCTCCTGCTGGCTGAGTTGCCTTGTGTCTTGGATTGCCGGCTCCTGTGCTGACCCTTTGACCTTGACTTCAGCCTACGTGGCTTTGAATGGGCCTACCTCGGAGAATGAGGGTTGTACACAATCCCCGCTCTTTGCGAGTAACGTAGTTGCTCGGAAAGAATCATCCAACCCTTATTCGACGAGCTGTCTTTCTGGCGAGAAAAGGTCGACACCTCATAGGAGTCGAGCTCAACTGGAAGCGGATACAAGGTCGACACCTTCTAGGAGCCGAGCTCAACTAGAGGCAGATACAAGGTCGACACCTTCTAGGAGCCGAGCTCAACTAGAGGCAGATACAAGGTCGACACCTTCTAGGAGCCGAGCTCAACTAGAGGCGGAGAGAAGGTCGACACCTTCTAGGAGCCGAGCTCAACTAGAGGTGAAGAGAAGGTCGACACCTCGCAGGAGCCGAGCTCAACTGGAGGCGGATACAAGGTCGACACCTTCTAGGAGCCGAGCTCAACTAGAGGCGGAGAGAATGTCGACATCTTCTAAGAGCCGAGCTCAACTGGAGGCGGATACAAGGTCGACACCTTCTAGGAGCCGAGCTCAACTAGAGGCGGAAAGAAGGTCGACACCTTCTAGGAGCCGTGCTCAACTAGAGGTGGAGAGAAGGTCGACACCTTCTAGGAGCCGAGCTCAACTAGAGGTGGAGAGGTCCAAGGGGACAAACCATCCCGAGGCCTCCATCCTATTGCGTTTGCTGAATGCTGATCGGTCAAAACGATCATTTCTTCGTCAAGCTGGGGGGTTGGCGTCCGGACTCTCCTCTGATAACCTCTCCAGCCGGATGGGAAGTACAGTCAGGGGGTAACTCGGCCAACGTGCAAGGGGGAGCTGATCTCGACCGTCAATGCAGAGGCTTGGTCTTAGGAGGACTCTCTCCCGAGGCGCTATCCCACCACCCGACTTGGGTTTTTACGAGAGTCGAGTCGGAGACCTGTCCCCCAATCGGTCACCAGGTTGCAGAAGAGTCTTCATACTATCACTCAACAATCAGAGGGGATTAACCGCACCAACCCATATGATTGGAATAAAATACAAGAGATATTAGGCTTTGTCGCAAGAGGTCAAATGACACCTTTATACAAGGGTCCCTCAGTCAGGTAAATCGATCATCGCTTCGACGAGTTGGGAGGTCGGCGTCCAGACTTTCTCCTGATAATCTCACCAGTCGGATGAGAAATGCAGTCGGTGGGAACCGCGGCCAACGTGCAAGGGGGGAGCTGATCTCGGCCGTCATTGTAGAGGCTTGGACTTAGGGGGACGTATACCGAGGCATTGTCCCATCACCCGTTCTGGGTTTTAAGAGAATCAAGTCGGAGGCTCGTTTCCCAACCTGTCGTGGAGATCGGTTTCACCTACTTCAAAAAGCTCTTGCCAGAAGAGAAAAATAACTCTCGCGGCCCATGTTTCAGGGGGCGAGGAATTTTTAATTAAATGGAATAAACACAAGGAGGGGGAGAATAGACCTTCCCGCTCAGGGATAGAACCTTTTCAGGTCATTGCCGCTCCAGGTATTCCCAAGCGATTCCCCTTCATGATTCTACAGGCGGTCTCTGCCAGTCTCGAATGCCTCTTGAACGATGAAAGATCCCTCCTAGTTTAGTTCGAGCTTCTCGATGATAAGTGATCTCCTTGTTGAGCCTTTAGGTACTTCTGAGCAGTTCTTCATCTCATAGAACACACCATGAAGGGGACTGACAGTCGGGGAGGTTTCAAAGGAACACACCATCCCCAGGTCTCCATCCCACTTGGGTGTTGAATGCCGACCCAACCTGTTTCACCTTATGAGTAAGACCCCTCATGGATCATAGCCGACGGAAGGAGATCATCGGTGATAAGAAGCTTGCAGAATACCAAGCTTGGAGACGTCATGAGTAAGCATTCTCATGGAACATAAGTCCTTCATGAAGATCATCGCGAGTAGAAGCTCGCGGAACACCAGCTTTGAGACGTCACGAGTCAGCATCCTCGTGGAATGTAAGCCCTTGATGAAGATCATCGCGAGTAGGAACTCGCGGAATCCTAGCTTTGAAAACCACCGCGACTAGGAGCTCGCCGAGCATCAACTTGGAGACCTCGCGAGTAGCTTTATGTGCTTTCCCTTGGTGGCGAACTCGTCATGAATCATCATGTTTGTTAGTCAGACAAAAGCACTCACGGGCTTTACCAAAGCACCCGTCAGTATGATCATGTGTGGAAATCATTGACATTGAAGAAGGAGGAAACTGAGGGGAGGAGTGTCCCTTTTTACATAAGACCCCCTACGCAGAGGGTTCGGGAACTCGCCACTCTTGAACTAAGCACCAGGTTCTCACCACCTTGCGAGTAGAAAACTCAACCTCGTGAGTAGAGAACTCACTTATGGGCGAGTATAGAAGAATCTTGCTCGCCTGCCTGAAGTCGCCTCATTTGATGCTGCTCGCCTATGTGCGAGTAAGGAAGAAGCTCGCCTATGGGCGAGTATTGAAGGAGCTCGCCTATGGCCGATTATTGAAGAAGCTCGCCTGCCTGCACGAAGTCTCCTATGCCGAGTAACAAGGAAGCTCGCCTATGGCCGAGTAAGGATGGCGAGTAAGGAAGGATCTCGCCACTATCCAGGAAGCTCGCCTCTCTTCCGAGTAAAGTCGCTGGTCTGAACTTATCTCTGGATCTCGCCTGTAGGAACTCGCCTATGGCGAGTAGGGATCTCTCCATCTGGAACTCGGCTCTGGATCTCGCCATCTGGAACTCGCCTTCAGGATGTCGCCTCTGGAACTCGCCCAACTTGTCGAATGCTCGCGAGTTGCTGCCTTTGGCCTCCATCTCGCCACTTTAAGCCATGAAGCCTTCTCGCAAAAATTTCTTCCTCCGACTACGATCCACGCTCACCGCACCAAAGTGTTGACGCCAGGAAAATCCTGACCTCAAGATTCGGACCGATGCAGCCCGAGGTTACTGATCCTGCGGTCCAACTCCACGGCTCTGATAGCTAAAATAGGAGAGAGAAAATGACTAAGCACACCCCAGGTGCTCCAGCAGGGAGGTCCCACCACGTACCCGGAAGTTTGGAAGAAACTTCCCCTCCGCAACCAAAAGCTGGGCGAGGTACTAGACGGGCATGGATTTGGCGAGTATCCAACTTGGGGGGACCTCGATCACTTCCCAAAGTGTCATTTCTAGTACCCCCGGGGGTCTATTTATAGAGAAATCCTAGGGGGGTACAGGCGAGTATACTGCCTCTGCTCGCGAGTTACAAGGGCTACTCGCCCATACTCGCGAGATACTCGCCCATACTCGCGAGATACTCGCCCATACTCGCGAGATACTCGCCCATACTCGCGAGATACTCGCCCATACTCGCGAGATACTCGCCCAAGCTCGCCTCTGCTCGCCCCTTGCTCGCCATACTCGCCCCTTGCTCGCCATACTCGCCCCTTGCTCGCCATACTCGCCCCTTGCTCGCCCAGCTCGCCTCTTGCTCCTGCTGGCTGAGTTGCCTTGTGTCTTGGATTGCCGGCTCCTGTGCTGACCCTTTGACCTTGACTTCAGCCTACGTGGCTTTGAATGGGCCTACCTCGGAGAATGAGGGTTGTACAAACGCGGTGGTTATGAACCATCGTTTCTTGAACGCACGACCTCATCTCTAAAAAATGTTCTCTGTTATTAGTATTATTATTATTATATATAATTAAAATTGTTTCATTTTTAGGTTTCAATGCCCTTTTTGGTTGTCCATGGCGGCGATGATATCGTTACGGATCCAAATGTGAGCAAATTGATCTATCAATCGGCATCGAGTAAAGACAAGACTTTCAAATTGTACCCCGGTATGTGGCATGCACTTACGTCAGCATAGCTGCCTGAGAGCATCGACCTCGTCTTCTCAGACATCATTTTATGGCTGGAAGATCGGATAATCGTTGGCCACGAAATATCGGAATTCGAACGTAAAGTGAAATGAGGTCATTCCTCTAAAGACATGGAAGGAAATTAGGAGGTCCCAAGTGTTAATTTTGTACACGGGAAAAAAAATAGGGTGTAGATGTTGAGTTATTTCAGCACAAAGTTCCCTAATACGCAATTTAGGGTTGAATGCAACCTTTAAATGTTAGTTTGTTGTCTTATAGCAAAAATAATAATAGGATATTTGTATTGCTCTATAAAATTGGAGAGTTATTTAATTAATGTAATTATATTTTCAAATATGTAATAATATTCACTAACTAATTGAAGATCAAAATTGTTATACATTCATAAAGGCCCTGGGTGTGTCTAGAGAAAACTCCTCTAAAGAGAGGTGTGATCAACGGTCAACGCATGATCGCTCGAGTTGGAGAAACCGACCCGCCATTTCCGCCACCAATCGCCAGTGCGAGAGCACGCACGGAACGCGACGCGCGCCGCCATAGTCAAACCCCACTACTAGGGTGCGATTAGCCCGCACCCCACTAGTGGGGTGCGAATAGCCGCACCCCCCATAGTAGGGGGTACGGCCAAATCGCACCCCGTGTGGGGTGCGGCCAAGCTGCACCCCATGAGGAGTGCGGCCAAGCCGCACCCCATGTGGGGTGTGTTAGAATGGTGCTCGAAGCATCCGGGTGAGTGTCTAGTTTGGAACACTCTACTCGTTGCCCCTGGCAGGGTATTTATAGGCAAACCCTAATTCCCCGGCGGGTGCGTGGTGTAACATCCCGACTTTTATTGGGCCACTAGACCCTAATGAGCCCAATAAAAGTAGGCCGAGTTGGAGAAAACGACCGTTTCGGGTATCGTAGCGCGCCACTACCTCATTATTATGAATAGTGGCCGTACGAACCCCGAATTGACTTCCGTCAGTTCCGTTGAACTCGTATGGACGATACGAGCGCAACGGAATTCGTTGCACTTCGATCCGAGGTCGTTTGGGGAAAACGACCATTTCGGGTATCGTAGCGCGCCACTACCTCATTATTATGAATAGTGGCCGTACGAACCCCGAATTGACTTCCGTCAGTTCCGTTGAACTCGTATGGACGATACGAGCGCAACGGAATTCGTTGCACTTCGATCCGAGGTCGTTTGGAGAAAACGACCATTTCGGGTATCGTAACGCGCCACTACCTCATTATTATGAATAGTGGCCGTACGAACCCCGAATTGACTTCCGTCAGTTCCGTTGAACTCGTATGGACGATACGAGCGCAACGGAATTCGTTGCACTTCGATCCGAGGTCGTTTGGAGAAAACGACCATTTCGGGTATCGTAGCGCGCCACTACCTCATTATTATGAATAGTGGCCGTACGAACCCCGAATTGACTTCCGTCAGTTCCGTTGAACTCGTATGGACGATACGAGCGCAACGGAATTCGTTGCACTTCGATCCGAGGTCGTTTGGAGAAAACGACCATTTCGGGTATCGTAGCGCGCCACTACCTCATTATTATGAATAGTGACCGTACGAACCCCGAATTGACTTCCGTCAGTTCCGTTGGACTCGAATGAACAATACAAGCGCGACAGAACTCGTCGCGTCTCGATACAAGGTTGTGTGGAGAATATACCAATTAGGGCACTATGCAGACCACCCCAATGCAACATATAAGCTACAGGGTACACGAATCCGGAGTCAACCCCGAAGAACCTAGATGGACCCCAGTCAAACCAAGGGGGGCTCCCCTGTTTAGGTCAATAAGCAAGAGAGAGGAAGCAAAAAGGGGGGGGGGGAGAAAATATCTCCCCCTCCCTTCACTCACATGAGGAAAGAGGGGAGGGGGGGGGGGGAGAAATATCTCCCCCCCCCACCCACCCTCCCTTCCTACACGTGGAAGGGAGGGAGAGGGGGAGAGGGCTCCCCTCCTTCCTATAAAAGGAGGGGCAACCCCTCCATTTCCCCCCACACACCACCCCTCCCTCTCTCCCTCTCAGCTCCTCTCTGCCAGCACCCCAACCCAGCCGGCCACCCCTCGCCGGAGCCAACCCAGCCGGCCACCCCTCGCCGGAGCCGACCCAGCCGGCCACCCCCTCGCCGGAGCCAACTCAGCCGCCACCTCCTCCTCCTTTCCCATGGCCGGCCACCAACCCCCACTCCAGGTAGAACACCACCCCCCCTTCCCCTTCCCTACCTCCCGGAGGAGGCCCTCAGGCCGCCGGCAGGCACAGCCGGCGGCAGCCGCGCCTCCTCCCTCCTCCCCGAGCTTCCTGGGAGGGAGTTATTCCCTCCCACGGCGGCGGCCGGCGGCGCCAGGCCGCCGGGCCACCGCCGGAAGGCTGCCCCCTCCCCGGCGCCCCGACCAGGGGTGGCGGGAAGGGCTGCGCATAGAGCGGCGGCGGCGCACCAGGCCGGCGCGGCCTGGTGCGGCTGCGCCGCGCCTCCCGCCCCCTCTTTGCCCGTTTTTCCGGTGGGGCCCGGCGGCGCCAGGCCACCGGGCCACCACCGGAGTTGGCGCCGGCCCCCGGCGCACCGACTGGGGGCGGCGCCGACGCCCCCTCGACGGCAGGGGCGGCGGCAGCAGGCCTGCATGGCCCATGCAGGCCACGCCGCTGCCGCCCGCCCCTATCCCTCCTTCCCCCGGCGGTGGCCGGCGGCGCCAGGCCGCCGGACCACCCCCGGAGGAGTCGCCGGCCCCCGGCGCACCGGCCGGGGGCACTCCCCCACCTCACCTCATCGGAGGAGGCGGTGGCGGCGAGCATGCAGTAGGCATGCGGGCCGCCACCGCCCCCGTGCCTTTGCTGCAGGCACCCCGGCGATGGCCGGCGGCGCCAGGCCGCCGGACCACCGCCGGATTGGTCGCCTGCCCCCGGCGCACCGGCCGGGGGCGGCGCCAACCACTGCCGGCCGCTGCCGGCGGCGGCAGCGGCCGCCTCCCATCGGGAGCGACGGGAGCCGCACGATCTCCCCCGGGAGATCAGCGGCTCCCGCTTTCTTAACTCCCGCCCCCGCGTGGGATTATGCGCCCCCCCACAGCGGATCCGCTGTGGATCCGCTGTGGGGATCGAGGACCGCGCCCGGTGCGGCACCCCCTGGCCCCTCCCTGCCTCTATTCGCACCCCAAATGGTTTTCCACTTCCCCATTTTTCTGAGGAAAAATGGGGGCTTTTTCAGAAAATAATTCCTAAATGAAAAATGTGCCACACCCTTAGGGGCACCTCCTGTAAATTTTTGAGATTTTTAGGAGGAGTTTTACTATTTTTTAAACCCATTATAAAGTGTATTTTAGGTATTAAAATACCCAATTGAGCCCCCAAAATTCCCAAAAAAATTAGGGGCACTAAAAATAGGTATTTTACAAATACTATCAAAAGTAGGGAGTGTGGACTTGAGTTTTGACCCCTCATAAGCCTTTTCAAACAAAAATAGACGCCCGGAAAAGAGCGAAACTCATTAAAAATAATCCGGCGTCCCCTCGACGCGTATTTTATTTACTTACCCTAAATTATGCATAGTAAGCTAAAAGACCGACTAAGCTCGGAAAAACAACGCAAAATTCGGAACGACGTCGCGACGCGGCGCCGAGACGTAATTCCCGCCGCGACGATAATAAAAGTACGGAGTCGTCGATCAAAGCCTCCTCTTATGGAGTGATTGGACTACTAACCATTTCCTCTTATGCAATTACATTCTGTACTTTCATTTAAATCCAGTCTCGTACTGGTCCCCCGCATTTACATTCTGTACTTTCATTTAAATCCAGTCTCGTACTGGTCCCCCGCATTTACATTCTGTACTTTCATTTAAATCCAGTCTCGTACTGGTCCCCCGCATTTACATTCTGTACTTTCATTTAAATCCAGTCTCGTACTGGTCCCCCCGCATTTACATTCCGTACTTTCATTTAAATCCAGTCTCGTACTGGTCCTACTTACATGGCCTCTGCTTTCGGCCTACTTTCCTGTTTTATTACATGGCCTTTGCTTTCGGCCTACTTTTCTGTTATCACATGGCCTTTGCTTTCGGCCTACTTTTCTGTTATCACATGGCCTTTGCTTTCGGCCTACTTTTCTGTTATCACATGGCCTTTGCCTTCGGCCTACTTTTCTGTTTATACATTTGGCCCATGCTTCGGCCTAATCCATTTACTAGTGCAGCGCTGCCGTGGCAACAAACGCGGTGCTTATCCTCCCTTCGGCGAGGCCTTAGTTGGGGAAAACTCGGAGTTGAGTCTCTCCTCCCAAGTTAGCCCAAGCAAGGAGCACTCATACCGCTAAGTCTCCCGGTCCAAGGTCATGCGGCTGGTCGAGTGAGAATTGCCACGTAGCCTTAAGGCGCGTTTAAAATAAGCGGGTGAAGATTGTTTGGAAGTGGCGGGTCGGTCACGCTCGCAGACCGTTCGTACCGGTGCGGGTGAGTTGACGACTCATGGCGACAGGGAGAGGGGCACCGTGGGTTATTACCCTCTGAGTTGCAATATTTCCTCCGCTGGTCGGCCTAAAAATCGGTTCGCCGGATGTCGCTCACATCCATGCAGTACACTGAGTTGTACGAGAGGGCCTGAATGATACGGTGCGACTACATTCAGAAGTGGCAGGACTGGCCACTGTCACCGACGGCCACATCGGTGAGGCCCGCGGGATTAGCTCTCCTGCTTGAACAAAAGCGGTCAAAAAACTGTGTCGACACGGGGTTTTTGTGTGAGTACAGGTCTTGAGCACCTGGGTGTGTGTTTGCGCGCGATAGTATTATAGATTTAATATTCTGCGCAGTTGTGGTTATTAGGGCAGGAGCCCCGCTTATTATAACTATATATATATGTGTATATATATATGATATCCTGCTGCTAACCCTTTCTTTGCCTCGGCTATTTCAATTCTGTCTTTTAGCCGCCCCCTGGATAAGGATCCGGGGAGGGGGATGTGTTTTCTGCTTAGCTCTGTGACTAACGGTTATTTCTTATAACCAATCACAGGAGACGGGACAGCGTGACGCCCCTACAGCACAGGTTGACCGGGAAGCCGTGGAGATGATCCGTGCGACTTTCCCGACCCCGCCCCCTGCCTTCCGCGACGTGAGTCCTAGAGTATAGGACCGGCTTAGGCCCTTTTTGTTTAGTCGATGTAGCCTTCGTGGCACGTTTGTAAACATTAGGCTTCGGCCCTTAAATATGTAAAGTATAAGCTGTGTGCTTAGTTTCTAGCTTTCGTTGATTTCTTCCGCTATGCGTTCTGATGTGATGTGATGATTCTTGTGCCTGACAAAGAGACCGCTCAGCGCTTGAGTGGGTGGGCCGTCGCCACCCGGAGAGCGCTGGGTGGTCGTTCTTTGGGCAGTAAGATTTCCCCTCCCTGAACCCGGTTCAAGTTGGGGAGGGGGGGTCTTACAAATGGATCAGAGCTACCACGATCCGACCACATGGAGCAGTCTGTCGATCCTCGCGTCCCCGTTCCCGTTCCTTGGTTCGGGACGAACCACGCAGCGGAAGCCTGGTAGACCCTTTAGGTATAGAGTTAAGGATTCGAGACTGCACGGTAGTACACCCGCACGCTTTCCGCTTTCGTTTCGTTTCAGTCCTGCAAAATTCCCCTACTTTTGCAAGTTCTGATATACGTATTGTTACTTCTCCAGATACCGGAGTCGAGCAACGGGAGGTCCTCCTCTGAGGATCAGTACCACCCTACTACTCCACCACCAGTCTCAGCCACTCCAGCCACAGTTCCGTTTCGGGACACAGAGCTAGGAGGGACCTTGATAGCCTTGCTAGCAGCGTTCCAGACAGCCACTTCACGGCCACCCCAGCAGGCCACCGCACCCACCGACCTCCTGACGATATTTCGGGGGCTAAGGCCCCCCACCTTCCGAGGTACCGAGTCAGCCATGCAGGCTGAAGAGTGGGTGGAGAGGGTGGAGGAGCTCCTAGTCGGGATGATGTGCCCCGCCATAGCCGCCGTGTCCTTAGTGGTTACTATGCTAGAGGGTTACGCCCGAGATTGGTGGAGGGCCGCCAGCCGCATTACGTTCAGAGGGCGACCGCTCAGCACTATTCTCTGGGGGGAGTTCTCCGAGGCCTTCTTGGAGCACTTCATCTCAGATGCGGACCGGATGGCACTCCAGGAGCGATTTCTGCAGATCCGACAGGGAGATCGGACGGTTCCGGATTACCAGAGAGAGTTCATCCACCTAGCACGCTTCGCCGGGACCTTAGCAGGTACAGATAAGGATAGGGCGGCCAGGTTTTACCGAGGGTTACGAGATGATCTCCGCCAGGCCCTGATCATGATCGCTCAGGCATCCTTCCACACCATCGTCTCACATGCCACCGCGTTGGAGACGGATCAGCGGATGGTGGCCCAGCAGCGGAGGGGACACGTAGCAGCTCCCCGGACTCAGGGTCGAGAGAGAGGAGCAGGACCACGCAGACAGGATCAGGTCAGGAGACAGCGTCAGCGTCCCCACCCATTTAGGCAGGCACCCCAGCCCCGATCAGCACCCCAGCCCCGACCGGCACCCCCAGCACCAGCACCACCAGCCCCAGCACCTCAGCCTGCCCCAGCCGCTCGACGAGATGGTCCCTTCACAGGGAACTGTTACTTATGCCAGCAGCCCGGGCACATCCGAGCCTTTTGCCCCCAGGCAGTAGGCAGGCCCGGCCTAGGAGCCGTGCAGGGAGCCGTAGAGAGAGGCCGAGGACGCGGTCGACGCAGAGGACCGCCCGCAGGCAGGAGAGGCCAGGATAGGCAGGGCAGAGCAGCACCCCTCGAGGCATACGCTCTGGACCTCCAGCACGGCCCGGCACCCGATGTAGTGATAGGTATCTACCTCCAGTAGTTACGTTATCCTAGATATATGTGATAGTGATATATATATGATCTGGCCTTTTGTTGTATACCTGTAAAAATTTCATAATCATAGTATATATATATCATCAGGCTTGCTTTTGGTAGAAGGTCATCCCGCTAAAACATTGTTCGATACCGGTGCCACTCACTCCTTCGTCGCACAGAACTTCATCGCCGACAAGGAAAACACTGTACGTTCATCCGGGATGTCAATACGAATACGACTCCCGGATGGATCGGATATGACATCCACGGAAAAATGTTCCTTCCAAGCAATGCTTGGAAGCGCAGAATTCGAAGTCAACGCAACCATTCTGGCGATAACCGGGTTCGACATCATTCTAGGGATGGATTGGCTGGCCGAGCACAACGCCCAAATTGATTGTTCGACTCGAGAAATTCGTCTCCGGAACCCGAATGGGCAAATAATCACACTAGCAGGTATACCATCTGTCGCTCGCATCGTTCTAACGTCCGCACGAACAGTCAAGGCAGTTCGGCGAAGGGACGAAGTATATCTAATATACTTCGAGATGGACAGTAATACGCAGGTACTTGCACAGGTACCTGTAATTAGGGACTTCCCAGACATCTTTCCGGAATCCCTTCCCGGGTTGCCCCCGCAACGGGAAGTGGACTTCCAAATTGAGCTTACACATGGAGCCCGACCTGTGTCTCGAGCTCCATACCGAATGGCCCCGCGAGAACTAGCTGAACTTAAGATTCAACTACAAGAGCTAGTAGACGCAGGTTTCGTTCGCCCGAGTACCTCGCCCTGGGGAGCCCCAGTACTATTTGTTAAGAAGAAAGATGGATCCCTACGTCTCTGTGTGGACTACAGGGAACTGAATAAGCTCACGACCCGGAATACTTATCCCCTGCCCCGAATAGATGAATTATTCGACCAACTACAAGGCGCATCAGTCTTCTCCAAGATGGATCTAAGGTCTGGATACTATCAACTCAGAGTACGGGAAGAAGACATCCCCAAGACCGCATTCAGCTCCCGCTATGGACTCTACGAATTCATGGTAATGCCTTTCGGCTTGACCAATGCTCCGTCCGCCTTCATGGCTCTGATGAATACGGTGTTCAAACCCTTCTTAGATCACTTTGTGATAGTCTTCATAGATGACATACTCATCTACTCGAAGAGCAAAGCGGATCATTCCAAGCACCTTCAAATGGTACTGCTCAAGTTAAGGGAGCACTCACTCTTCGCGAAGTTCAGCAAATGTGAGTTCTGGATGGAAGAAGTTGGCTTCCTTGGACACACCGTTAATAAGAACGGAGTAGCAGTAGACCAAGATAAGGTACGAGCGGTACGAGATTGGCCGCCACTTAAGACGGCCGCAGACATCCGGAGTTTCCTTGGCCTCGCCGGCTACTACCGAAAATTCGTAGAAGGATTCTCTAAGATAGCACTCCCGCTTACCGCCCTGACGAAGAAGGACGTGGCGTTCAGGTGGTCGCCTGAATGCGAAGCAGCCTTCATCGAGCTCAAGAACCGGCTAATATCAGCACCGATTCTGACACTCCCCTCGGGAACGGAAGGCTTCCAGATCTACGCCGACGCGTCATTAAAGGGATTGGGAGCCGTCCTAATGCAACACGGAAAGGTAATCGCTTATGCCTCCCGACAATTGAAGCCCCACGAATTAAACTACGCTACCCACGATTTAGAGCTGGGTGCAGTAGTTTTCGCGTTAAAAGTCTGGAGGCACTACCTTTACGGTGTGCGATGCGAGATCTTCTCCGATCATAAGAGCCTCAAATACATCTTCACCCAGAAGGAGCTAAATCTTCGACAGCGCCGGTGGCTGGAGTTCTTATGCGATTACGATTTCGCTCTCCAATATCATCCTGGCAAGGCTAATAAAGTTGCAGACGCCTTGAGTAGGCAGACTTCAATGGCCGGCAGCTGGCTAGAGATGATACCAGATGAATTGATCAAGTCCTTAGCAGACTTGGATATCATCCTCGTTACCCGCAGGAACCCAATGGAATACCAGGCTCACCTCTACTGGATGGAGATACAGTGCGACATTAGGGATAGAATACGAGAAGCCCAGAAGGTCGACTTAGAAGCAGCCCCGATCATTCAATCCTTGCAACACGGTGCGCAAGAAGACTACAACTTATATGATGGCATTCTACAGTACAGGCACCGCATATTTATCCCTGCTGTAAAAGGAATCCGGGAAGAGATCCTCCGCGAAGCACATCAAACCAGGTATTCTATACATCCGGGAGTAGTAAAGATGTATACGGACCTGCGACGAACATTATATTGGCCAGGAATGAAGAAGGACGTCACCGATTACGTAGCGCACTGCCAGACCTGCCAAATGGTCAAGGCCGAATGTCGTAGCCCAGGAGGTCTACTACAACCCCTGCCAATCCCAGAATGGAAATTTGAGGATATTTCCATGGACTTCGTCCATGGCTTACCCCGATCCCGTGCAGGAAACGACTCGATATGGGTCGTAGTAGATCGATTCACCAAAGTGGCTCGTTTCATTCCAAACAGACAAGGCGATGGCGTCGACATATTGGCCCGACTATTTATCGAACAGGTAGTCCGATTCCATGGGATACCCAAATCGATCGTCTCGGACCGCGACGGGCGCTTCACATCAAAGGAATGGAGGAGAGTGCAAGCTTATCTAGGAACAAAATTGGCATTTAGCACCGCCTTCCACCCCCAAACTGACGGGCAAACAGAAAGAACGAACCGGACGATGGAAGACCTCCTCCGACTTTGCATAGTAGAATACAACGAACCCTGGGAGCAGTTGCTACCTCTTGTTGAATTTTCCTATAACAACAGCTTCCAGGCAAGCATCAAGATGGCGCCTTACGAAGCCCTCTACGGAAGACGCTGTAGAACTCCGCTATCTTGGGCACAGGACGAGGATCCCGAAGCCTTGGGAGTCACCTACATCGACGATACCACCGCCGCGATAAGGTTAATCCGGGAACGTATGTTAGAAGCACAGAGTCGGCAGGCCAAGTATTACGACGCACGTCATCGACCAGTGGAATTCCAAGTCGGAGATATGGTTTTCTCAAAGATTAAACCTATGCATGGGATATCACGAATCAAGAGGCAGAAAAAGCTGAACCCCCGCTATTTAGGCCCGTATCCAATCATCGAGAGAGTTGGCCCGGTGGCCTATAGATTAGCCCTGCCAGCTGAGCTAAGGAACCTCCACAACGTATTTCATGTCTCCTCGCTAAGACGTGTTCTACGCCAACCGGAGCAGCACCTTCCCACACCACCAACATCAGTACAATCCGACCGATCTGTCCGACTCGAACCTGTGAAGATAGTGGACTCCAAGATCAAAGAGCTTCGGAACAAAACTGTCACAATGGTCAAGATCTTATGGTCAAACGGTGGACGTAAAGAGTTCACATGGGAACCCGAGACGCTCGTACGAGAGAAATACCCAACGCTCTTCCCCCAGGTACATCCTTTAAACCCCTACTTTAGCCAATTTTCGGGGACGAAAATCTCTTTATTTTTATTGGATTGTAACATCCCGACTTTTATTGGGCCACTAGACCCTAATGAGCCCAATAAAAGTAGGCCGAGTTGGAGAAAACGACCGTTTCGGGTATCGTAGCGCGCCACTACCTCATTATTATGAATAGTGGCCGTACGAACCCCGAATTGACTTCCGTCAGTTCCGTTGAACTCGTATGGACGATACGAGCGCAACGGAATTCGTTGCACTTCGATCCGAGGTCGTTTGGGGAAAACGACCATTTCGGGTATCGTAGCGCGCCACTACCTCATTATTATGAATAGTGGCCGTACGAACCCCGAATTGACTTCCGTCAGTTCCGTTGAACTCGTATGGACGATACGAGCGCAACGGAATTCGTTGCACTTCGATCCGAGGTCGTTTGGAGGAAAACGACCATTTCGGGTATCGTAACGCGCCACTACCTCATTATTATGAATAGTGGCCGTACGAACCCCGAATTGACTTCCGTCAGTTCCGTTGAACTCGTATGGACGATACGAGCGCAACGGAATTCGTTGCACTTCGATCCGAGGTCGTTTGGAGGAAAACGACCATTTCGGGTATCGTAGCGCGCCACTACCTCATTATTATGAATAGTGGCCGTACGAACCCCGAATTGACTTCCGTCAGTTCCGTTGAACTCGTATGGACGATACGAGCGCAACGGAATTCGTTGCACTTCGATCCGAGGTCGTTTGGAGAAAACGACCATTTCGGGTATCGTAGCGCGCCACTACCTCATTATTATGAATAGTGACCGTACGAACCCCGAATTGACTTCCGTCAGTTCCGTTGGACTCGAATGAACAATACAAGCGCGACAGAACTCGTCGCGTCTCGATACAAGGTTGTGTGGAGAATATACCAATTAGGGCACTATGCAGACCACCCCAATGCAACATATAAGCTACAGGGTACACGAATCCGGAGTCAACCCCGAAGAACCTAGATGGACCCCAGTCAAACCAAGGGGGGCTCCCCTGTTTAGGTCAATAAGCAAGAGAGAGGAAGCAAAAAGGGGGGGGGGGGGAGAAAATATCTCCCCCTCCCTTCACTCACATGAGGAAAGAGGGGAGGGGGGGGGGGGGAGAAATATCTCCCCCCCCCACCCACCCTCCCTTCCTACACGTGGAAGGGAGGGAGAGGGGGAGAGGGCTCCCCTCCTTCCTATAAAAGGAGGGGCAACCCCTCCATTTCCCCCCACACACCACCCCTCCCTCTCTCCCTCTCAGCTCCTCTCTGCCAGCACCCCAACCCAGCCGGCCACCCCTCGCCGGAGCCAACCCAGCCGGCCACCCCTCGCCGGAGCCGACCCAGCCGGCCACCCCCTCGCCGGAGCCAACTCAGCCGCCACCTCCTCCTCCTTTCCCATGGCCGGCCACCAACCCCCACTCCAGGTAGAACACCACCCCCCCTTCCCCTTCCCTACCTCCCGGAGGAGGCCCTCAGGCCGCCGGCAGGCACAGCCGGCGGCAGCTGCGCCTCCTCCCTCCTCCCCGAGCTTCCTGGGAGGGAGTTATTCCCTCCCACGGCGGCGGCCGGCGGCGCCAGGCCGCCGGGCCACCGCCGGAAGGCTGCCCCCTCCCCGGCGCCCCGACCAGGGGTGGCGGGAAGGGCTGCGCATAGAGCGGCGGCGGCGCACCAGGCCGGCGCGGCCTGGTGCGGCTGCGCCGCGCCTCCCGCCCCCTCTTTGCCCGTTTTTCCGGTGGGGCCCGGCGGCGCCAGGCCACCGGGCCACCACCGGAGTTGGCGCCGGCCCCCGGCGCACCGACTGGGGGCGGCGCCGACGCCCCCTCGACGGCAGGGGCGGCGGCAGCAGGCCTGCATGGCCCATGCAGGCCACGCCGCTGCCGCCCGCCCCTATCCCTCCTTCCCCCGGCGGTGGCCGGCGGCGCCAGGCCGCCGGACCACCCCCGGAGGAGTCGCCGGCCCCCGGCGCACCGGCCGGGGGCACTCCCCCACCTCACCTCATCGGAGGAGGCGGTGGCGGCGAGCATGCAGTAGGCATGCGGGCCGCCACCGCCCCCGTGCCTTTGCTGCAGGCACCCCGGCGATGGCCGGCGGCGCCAGGCCGCCGGACCACCGCCGGATTGGTCGCCTGCCCCCGGCGCACCGGCCGGGGGCGGCGCCAACCACTGCCGGCCGCTGCCGGCGGCGGCAGCGGCCGCCTCCCATCGGGAGCGACGGGAGCCGCACGATCTCCCCCGGGAGATCAGCGGCTCCCGCTTTCTTAACTCCCGCCCCCGCGTGGGATTATGCGCCCCCCCACAGCGGATCCGCTGTGGATCCGCTGTGGGGATCGAGGACCGCGCCCGGTGCGGCACCCCCTGGCCCCTCCCTGCCTCTATTCGCACCCCAAATGGTTTTCCACTTCCCCATTTTTCTGAGGAAAAATGGGGGCTTTTTCAGAAAATAATTCCTAAATGAAAAATGTGCCACACCCTTAGGGGCACCTCCTGTAAATTTTTGAGATTTTTAGGAGGAGTTTTACTATTTTTTAAACCCATTATAAAGTGTATTTTAGGTATTAAAATACCCAATTGAGCCCCCAAAATTCCCAAAAAAATTAGGGGCACTAAAAATAGGTATTTTACAAATACTATCAAAAGTAGGGAGTGTGGACTTGAGTTTTGACCCCTCATAAGCCTTTTCAAACAAAAATAGACGCCCGGAAAAGAGCGAAACTCATTAAAAATAATCCGGCGTCCCCTCGACGCGTATTTTATTTACTTACCCTAAATTATGCATAGTAAGCTAAAAGACCGACTAAGCTCGGAAAAACAACGCAAAATTCGGAACGACGTCGCGACGCGGCGCCGAGACGTAATTCCCGCCGCGACGATAATAAAAGTACGGAGTCGTCGATCAAAGCCTCCTCTTATGGAGTGATTGGACTACTAACCATTTCCTCTTATGCAATTACATTCTGTACTTTCATTTAAATCCAGTCTCGTACTGGTCCCCCGCATTTACATTCTGTACTTTCATTTAAATCCAGTCTCGTACTGGTCCCCCGCATTTACATTCTGTACTTTCATTTAAATCCAGTCTCGTACTGGTCCCCCGCATTTACATTCTGTACTTTCATTTAAATCCAGTCTCGTACTGGTCCCCCCGCATTTACATTCCGTACTTTCATTTAAATCCAGTCTCGTACTGGTCCTACTTACATGGCCTCTGCTTTCGGCCTACTTTCCTGTTTTATTACATGGCCTTTGCTTTCGGCCTACTTTTCTGTTATCACATGGCCTTTGCTTTCGGCCTACTTTTCTGTTATCACATGGCCTTTGCTTTCGGCCTACTTTTCTGTTATCACATGGCCTTTGCCTTCGGCCTACTTTTCTGTTTATACATTTGGCCCATGCTTCGGCCTAATCCATTTACTAGTGCAGCGCTGCCGTGGCAACAAACGCGGTGCTTATCCTCCCTTCGGCGAGGCCTTAGTTGGGGAAAACTCGGAGTTGAGTCTCTCCTCCCAAGTTAGCCCAAGCAAGGAGCACTCATACCGCTAAGTCTCCCGGTCCAAGGTCATGCGGCTGGTCGAGTGAGAATTGCCACGTAGCCTTAAGGCGCGTTTAAAATAAGCGGGTGAAGATTGTTTGGAAGTGGCGGGTCGGTCACGCTCGCAGACCGTTCGTACCGGTGCGGGTGAGTTGACGACTCATGGCGACAGGGAGAGGGGCACCGTGGGTTATTACCCTCTGAGTTGCAATATTTCCTCCGCTGGTCGGCCTAAAAATCGGTTCGCCGGATGTCGCTCACATCCATGCAGTACACTGAGTTGTACGAGAGGGCCTGAATGATACGGTGCGACTACATTCAGAAGTGGCAGGACTGGCCACTGTCACCGACGGCCACATCGGTGAGGCCCGCGGGATTAGCTCTCCTGCTTGAACAAAAGCGGTCAAAAAACTGTGTCGACACGGGGTTTTTGTGTGAGTACAGGTCTTGAGCACCTGGGTGTGTGTTTGCGCGCGATAGTATTATAGATTTAATATTCTGCGCAGTTGTGGTTATTAGGGCAGGAGCCCCGCTTATTATAACTATATATATATGTGTATATATATATGATATCCTGCTGCTAACCCTTTCTTTGCCTCGGCTATTTCAATTCTGTCTTTTAGCCGCCCCCTGGATAAGGATCCGGGGAGGGGGATGTGTTTTCTGCTTAGCTCTGTGACTAACGGTTATTTCTTATAACCAATCACAGGAGACGGGACAGCGTGACGCCCCTACAGCACAGGTTGACCGGGAAGCCGTGGAGATGATCCGTGCGACTTTCCCGACCCCGCCCCCTGCCTTCCGCGACGTGAGTCCTAGAGTATAGGACCGGCTTAGGCCCTTTTTGTTTAGTCGATGTAGCCTTCGTGGCACGTTTGTAAACATTAGGCTTCGGCCCTTAAATATGTAAAGTATAAGCTGTGTGCTTAGTTTCTAGCTTTCGTTGATTTCTTCCGCTATGCGTTCTGATGTGATGTGATGATTCTTGTGCCTGACAAAGAGACCGCTCAGCGCTTGAGTGGGTGGGCCGTCGCCACCCGGAGAGCGCTGGGTGGTCGTTCTTTGGGCAGTAAGATTTCCCCTCCCTGAACCCGGTTCAAGTTGGGGAGGGGGGGTCTTACACGTGGATCCCTAACGGGTCCTAACCTACCGCTAAGTATCCGTTAACCCGATAGTTCAATATACCTCAACATTCTCCTCCTATATTGTAAATATCGGGGTCACATCACAGATTACTTTAAACAAGAGTTAATAACGACAAACATGAGTTTTCCAGAAAACATAAATATGAGTTTTAGAATACACAATATCTAAACTCAAACACAGGGCTCCAAACAAGAAACAGTAAGCAAAGCTGGAAAAAACTCAAAGAACAGATAAATGAACTGTGATCTATGCAAACAATGGATCATCATCATCTGGGTCGAAATCAACTTTCTCTCATCTAATCTCCATGTGATCTGCAAACAGACATAATAAGAATGTCATGAGACAAATCTCTATGAATTCTAACATTTGCAAATCAAGAGTAAAGTGAATAGTTTTAGCAGTAAAAGAACGTAATACTCTAACCAGGAAGAAAAGAATCACATATCAGCATCTCTATCAATTTACACAAAATTAGACAATTGATTTCAAAGAATCAAACCATGTTCCTTCGATTATTAAGATTATTACCAAACGTTTCACAATTGTATTATATCATCAAGTTTGGAATGATACAACAAGCTGTGACCAATATATCATCAAGTTTGGAATGATATAAGTAATGATCATAATATCATGATGCATATCAGCAACTTCAGTATTCGTTTTTGGAATGATACTCAAATCAGCCTTTGAATTAAAAATAATTGCGTAAGTCATCAAGTTTGGAATGACTGGCAACTATCCATCTCTGGCTTTCATCAGATAGCATCTGGAATACTTCCGTATGCTTACTCTAGATGCTCGAATGTAAGCAGACTACGGTTTTAAGATTTAAAACATAAGCAGAGTATTAAGTCATACTAAATGAACCTTAATCCCATCTCCCCCGATGTTTTATGTGTTAGAACCTTACATAAGCCCTTGGTAAGGACATCTGCTACATTATCCTTCGATCTCACGTCCAATAGGGAGATTATCCACTGACTGGTGAGATGGGTCAACCAGACCTATTTCATCCTTAGTTGCCTTCGCTTCCCATTGAACAACGTATTTGTTGCAATGGTCTTTGTGGCTTGATTGTCACAATATAGTGAAATAGAGTTCATTTTTAGACTCGTCATTGGAATGTCGATAATCAGATCTCTTATCCACTCAGCTTCTTCTCCTGCTGAAGCGAGGGCGTAGAGTTCCGATTCTATAGAGGAAAGTGCAATGCACGACTGCCTCTTTGACTTCCAAGCTACTGCTGCTCCTCCTAGGGTAAATACAAAACCGCTAGTGGATCTACTGTCAGCAATTTCTGAACACCAGGAGGCGTCAGAATACCCCTCAAGTACAAGAGGATGTCCACTGTAACATAAAGCATACTTTTCAGTGTGCTTTAAGTATCGCATGAGCCTTTCTAAGGCATTCCAGTGGTCCTGCCCAGGGTTACTCGTAAATCTACTTAACATGCCGACCGTAAAGGCTATGTCAGGTCTAGTGCAGGTTGTAGCATACATGAGACTACCTATGTGTTTGGAGTAATCCAACTGTCTAATAGATGAACCTTCATTCGGTTTCAGTCTATTGTTATAATCGTATGAAGTCTCACTACCTTTGCTATGAACGTAACCTCACTTCTCAAGTAGATTTCTAATATAGTGACTCTGACTGAGGGTAATACCCTTGTCAGTGAAGTTCACTTTCATTCCTAGGATGGTTTTCACCACGCCTAAGTCAGTCATGCTAAATTGTGTCGTCAAGGCATCTTTCACGTCTTTCACCTCAGACTGATCAGTGCCGAGAATTAGCATGTCATCAACATACAAGCATATAATTGCAACTTTATTTGAACATGTACGAACGTACAGACATTTATCTGAAAAGCTGGATTTAAAACCCAAGGCTTTAACACAAGTGTCAAATTTTTCGTGCCACAATTTAGGTGCTTGCTTCAATCCGTATAGCGACTTAATCAACTTACAGACCTTATTTTCTAGACCTTCTACCACAAACCCTTCAGGTTGGTGCATGTAGATCTCTTCGGTCAGATCTCCATTAAGAAATGCAGTCTTGACGTCCATCTGATGAACTGTAAAGTGTTCAAAAGATGCTATAGCGGGAAGTATCCTAATTGTCGCATAGTGACAAACAGGTGAGTATATATCAAAGTAGTCTATTCCACTCACTTGAGTGAAGCCTTTTGCAACTAGACGTGCTTTGTATTTGGCAATACTCCCATCAGGATTAAGCTTCTTCTTCAGAACCCATTTGTTTCCAATGGTCTTAGCTCCTTTGGGCAAGTCAACCAATGTCCACGTGTTGTTCTGCATGAGAGAGTTTAACTCTTCATCGATGGCTTCTTTCCATAATAGAGAGTCTCGAGATCGCATCGCATCCTTATAGGTGGATGGATCAGCTTCAACTTGGTAAGTCACGAAGTCTGTACCGAAGCTTTTAGGCGTTTTCTCTATACTAGATAGCCGTCTAGTATTTAAACCACCCGTATCTACAGGCTCAGTGTCAGAGTTACGTTAACTTGGCTCAGCTGGAGGCTCAAGACTAGTTGTTGGTAGACCTGGAAGCGTCAGGTTCTTATCCTTAAGGAACTTATCCTCAAAGAAGACAGCGTCTCTAGATTCGATTACAGTGTTCGTTGATAGATCTAGAAATCTATCTGCAGCACTATCCTCCGCACATCCTAGGTAGATACACGTATTTGTTCTTGGTCCAATCTTAGCTCTTCTAAGGTCAGGTATCCGAACATAAGCGATACTGCCCCAGGTCTTAAGATTATCAAATCTAGGAGGTCTCTTAAACCAAAGCTCATAGGGTGTCTTAGTCAACTTGGCATGTGGAACTTTATTAAGAATGTGATTAGACGTGAGGGCAGCTTCACCCCAGTAGGCTGCAGGCATGCCAGCAGTCAACAGCATGGAATTCAACATTTCTGTTAAAGTCCTATTTTTCCGCTCAGCAATACCGTTGGATTGGTGGGAATAAGAAGTAGTCGTTTCAGGGATGATGCCATTGCTGGCAAGGAAATCTCTGAACTCCCCGGAGACGTATTCTCCTCCTCGATCATTCCTTAGATGTTTGATTTTCATGTCAAGTTGATTCTCAACCCTAGTTTTGAATATACGAAATTTTTCAAAAACTTCATCTTTGGATTTAAGTAGATAAATGTGACTGAGTCTAGAGTAGTCGTCGATAAATGTTATCAGATACTTCCGAACTCCACGTGTGACAAAACTTTTGTAGTCACATATGTCGGAGTGTATTAACTCTAGCAAATGTGTGCTCCTAGAAACCTGACTGAAAGGTGCTCTAGTTATCTTAGTTTGAGCACAGATTTCACATTTGTCAAATCTGGTTTTTTGTGTCTAAAGGGATGTTGTGAGTCCTAGCTAAGGGCGGACCTAACAAGGGACCAGGGGGATCAATTGACCCCCCTGATTTTTTTTAATTATTCCATGTTTGTGGGCCCCACTAAAATTATTTATTTTCTTTAATTCAATTCCCCTCCACGTCTCCCCGTCTCCACGTCTCTCCGTCTCCCAGCCTGCGTAAACCCTAATCGCTGTGCGCCTGTGCTCAGCCGCGAGCCCGCGATTCCCTGTCTAACCTCGCGTCTCCTAGTCCCCGGCACTCCGGCAGGCCTCGTGGACTCGTGGTTCCCTTCCCCCCTCCCCGTTTGCTTCTCTGCTATCGGCTCCCCGTCAAAATCGGCGAACCCTCATGGTTTCCCTCCCCATCTGCTTCCCTAGCTCCCTGCCGTCGCCTGCCTGCCTGCTGCCGACTATAGAGATCTGTTCCACTTCCACTTGGTGGTGAATGGTGATGGATTTTAAGTGCCTGTTCAGTTGTTCTCCAAAACTCCATTCATAATACTCGTGAGTTTTCCGCTGCTTATTTTTCTATCTTTCAATTCATTAGTTCGACAGATTCCGATCAGTACTACTCGTGAGATTTTAATATGTTTTAGTGTTTATCCATGGCCAGGGACCGAGGGACGGAGGTCACGGAGCTAGCCAGCTACTCAGCAGTCAGCTCCTACTCCTAGAGTCCTAGGAAAGTTTGCGCCTTTTTGATTCAGTTTATCAAACTTATAATGTTTAGGGTTTTGATTCAGGGTTTATCAAATTTAATGCTACTTTTCGTTCCAATCTTAGCAAGATTAAGTTGCATAAATAATTTTTGTTCTTAATCAGCTGAAAGCTTGAAACAGAAGTTACGCTTTGTTTGACTATAAATCATGTTTCAAAGTACTTTATTTTGACTTATGATGTAATTAATGTTTATTTTAATAATATATTGTGTTATATGTTATCATTTTCTTAAATCATTTGTATGTTACTATTTTTTGACCCCCCTTGCAAAAAATTCTGGCTCCGTCCCTGGTCCTAGCTAGCAGGAGTAGTTTTCTATAATTGACGTGTCCTAGTCTTGCATGTAAAGTCTTAGGATCGATCAAATTAGAACTAATCTGATTTACTACCTCATTTGCTAGACTCAACATATACATTCCGTTTACGACATACGCACAACCAAAGTAGTGCGAGTGAACCATCAGCGTTACTCGACCACCACTAATGTTAAATGACATACTTGCATCGCATAACAAACTAATTGAAATTAAATTAGCAGCTAATGATGGTATAAATTTAACATTTTGCAAAGTAAGAGTTTTACCTGAGGAGAGCGTCAAGGTAGCATTGCCGATCTTCAGCACGTCAGCAACTCCTCCATCAGCAACAGTAACAGTTTCTCGGACTGCAGTGACATCCTCCAGAAGCGCAGAATTGTTGCAGACGTGACAAGTAGCACCTGAGTCTAGCCACCACTTTGTACTGGCCTGTCTGTTACCGACCATGGCAACAAAGTCGGTGGGCGCAGTCTGATGGACCATATTGGCCCTATTATCAGGCTTTGGTGTACTAGGATCTCCTCTCTTGGGCTGCTTGCACTCAGAGGCACAGTGACCCCACTTGTTATAATTGTAGCACTTGCCTTTGAATTTCTTCACCTTCTTGTTCGTGTCCACAACTGCGGGTGCACTGGGTAACGGTCTAGTCTTGCCGGGCTTAAACTTCCGCTTAGGATGCGTGACCATGTTGGCAGCAGAGGACTGCTTGCTAATAGTCTCTCTAGCGTGTCTAGTCTTGTTCTCATCCTCAATGCAAATGAAGCGCTTGAGGTCTTTAAGACTGACCTGCGTTTTCTTCCAATACATCTCCGTTTTAAAGGAGTACCACGCCGACGGGAGCTTGAGGATAATAGCTCCTGCAATAAAACCATCTGGCAGTTGGGTGTTCTCACTGTTCAGCTTGTCCACCAGATTCTCAAAATCGGCGACCTGTGGTAGGATTTCCCTTTCCTCAGTGAAGGTGAAAGCCATAAACTTGTCCACGAGGTGCGTCTTGGACATATTTTTCTCTTCCTTGAACTACTCCTCCAGAGCTTCCCAGATTTCTTTGGCGGACTTCATTTTGTTGTACGTCTCAGCAAGCTTGTTGGAAAGGCAGTTCAACAAGTAGTCACGGCAGAAATCTTCATCGACCACCCACTGAGTCTCTCTAGCTGTCCCAAGAACCTCAGCACGTACAGTCTGAATGGTGTAGAACACGTTCATGTACTTCATGCCAAACTGAGTTTTCCTCTTCCAGGCACAGAACTCAGAATTGGAAAATTTCTCCAATTTTATCATCGGAACAGGAGTAGAGCCCTTCGACATTTTGTCTCTCCACAAACAGTAGATTTCCACTAGCAGACAAATCACAAGCAGAAAACTAGAGAGAGATCACCTGAAACGTGTAGCGGCGAGAAATTCTTCGGATCCAATCCAGAAAATGCTGTGCTCCGCTTCTCCTACGGAACAATATCGTCGAAGACCAGGTCTGGAATTGACAGGAACAATACCCACGGAGGCAAGGAGAGGCCACGTACAAGCGGCGCTAGCACCGGCGCTAACCACTAGCGCCTGGCGGTAGTGGAGGCTACCGCTAACGCGCGCGGAAGTGATTCTCCCTCTACGAGATGCAGCGGCTTTTACTGCGGCGAGCCCTCCTTCACAGTGACGGGATCGACTGTCCAACGACAACCAGAGGCGGACTTGGCGGCGCACATGATCCGTCCTCCTTGCAGCGATCAACCGGCGGCCTTCCACTTCAATCGACGGGAACGACAGGGGTGGTTCCTTCGACGACAGCGAGAGAGAGGAAACGCACACAGGATCGGCGTTCTCCTTCTTCACGGAAACTCCAAGCAACGATAACTGCAGCGGCGCGCGGGACGACAGCGGCGGCAGCGAAAAAAAAACGAACAGATCCGACTATCCGGACAAATCCCCCCTCTTCTGACTCGCCGCCCGCTCTTCGGGTTCCAGATTTAGCCTCGAACGCCTCTCCGTTCACTCAGAACACTCACGCGCTCGTTGCGCGCTCAGAACGCCTCACAGCGCGACCAGGACGCTTCCATATTCATTACGCGCTGAGAACACTTTAGCGCTCATGCGCACTCGGAAATGCTTCTGAGCATTCTCAGAACGCCTCCCCAGTCGCTCAGATTTCTTCTTCGTTCGTTGCGCGCTCAGAACGCTTTTGAGCGCGCTCAGAGCACTTTCACATTCCGGGCACGCTCACTTTTTGTCTTTCTAATTTCTCAGATTGCAGGAACGACTTGTCGCCTTTTTCGGCTTCAACAAAGCTACCCGAACTGCCCGAACTGCCCAGGGGCGAGACGGTCATTTACGAAAAATGGCGATCCGTGTGCTCCGAACCGAAAAACGTGATTCGTCCGCCAGGTGGTTATGGTGGTTACAATGGCGAAATTACCGGGCTACCCCCCGCCAAAGCTATAAAAGGAGCCCAGAACTTTCATTTAGGGGGACCTGGCCTTTTGCACCCGGGAGAGCTCCTTGAAGATTTTCACGGAATTCTTCTTCGGCGCTTGAAGATCTCCTTCGTGGACTTGAAGATTTTTTCATCCCGAAAGGCGACTCAGCATTCTCATTTTTGTTCTCCGGAGCATTCTCACTTTTGTTCTCCACGGTTCTCGGAAGGAAAAAAGACTTAGTTTTTCGAGAGGTGGTCTGTCACATTCGGAACTCTCTCTCTCTCTCTCTCTAACATTGTGACAAGCGGCGGCCTGTCGCGCTCAATTTCTAAGTAACTAACTGTAAACTCTCAGAAGATAGTGAAGTTTGGTCGGTACAGCTCCGACCGCGTGATTTTTTACCCTTTCCGGGTTTTCCACGTTAAAAAGTCTCAGTGTACTCAACGAATCTCTTTCTTTGACAGTTCGCGCGCTCGGTTCGCTTCCGAGCTAAGGTGGTTCAATTCAACCGGTCTACCAAAGCACCCGAGCGACCGGCAACAAAAATATTTGTCATAATTTTATTTCGATGTGGTGTCACGATACACCGCCAATTATGGAGTCGGGTACTTTTAACTCTCATGCATCATTTGCGCGCCTTTGATTTAATTACTTCTAATTTCTTGAACTCTATGACAACTTTTGTGATTGCTTTAGGCTCTGTTTGGCGCGGCGTTTTGGTAGTAGGGTGCCGCAGTTTTTGAAAACGCCGCACCAAATTTGTATTTTGCGAAGGCGATTGGAGTCGCTGCCGCGCCAAAATCGCCCCAAATCGTGGTATTATAGCGATTTTGTAGTCGTGAATTTTTTTCACGACTTCTGAATCGCGAAGAGCGGGATTCACATTCTCGCCTAGAAATGTCGTTCGTGAGAGGAGCCTGATAGCCGTTAATCGTTCTCGCCCTAGGATCTCCTCTGTTCCAGTTTCGCCGGAGCAGCCCTCGACCTACCTTCTGCGCCGTTCTAGCTTTGCCGGAGGTGCCCTCGACCATCGGATCTTCGTCGTTCCAGTTCCGCCAGAGTAGCACTCAACCGCCCTTCGCCTATCATTCTCCGTTGTTCTGGCTTTGTCGGAGTAGCCCTCAACCATCGATCTCCGTTCCAGATCTCCCGCTCTACATCATGTCGGCGATCCCCTGTGTCGACTGCAGGCTGCAGCTATACCGATTATTCACTTCAAATCTGACTTCATTTCTGGATGAGGAAATGTATATTTTTTATATCAGTTTTTTGTCCAAATTGTGGAATGGCCTGGATGAGATTTTTCCAGTGCTGAAATGTGGTTGCATGGGGCTGGATGGGGGTGGCCGTGGCTGAGAGATGGCTGGATTGTTTGGAGTGGCTTAGGGGAGGTTGGCGGGGAAGTGGTAGGGCTTGGTGTGCAGGAATGGATCTCACGGTGTTAACTTTAAAAGAGGAGGGGGGTTATTGACCTATTTTTAAAAGTGAGGGGGTTATCAACAATAGGAAATAACTGGAGGGGGGTTATCCACAATTTGGTCCAGTTTTTTCCCCCAAAATGCTAGCAGCTTTTTTCCCAAATTGCTAGCAGTGGTAGTTTTTCCACATTAAATTCATGTGAATGTGCCTCACAGAACTAATCCTAGTCGAGCAGAAAACTTAAAGAGTATAAATTTATTTTATTTTTGTCCCAAAGTGCTTGCAGTAGTATAAATAAGTTTATGCTAGCAGTTTGACTTGGATGTGTATAAAATTCAAGTGTTTTGATCTCAAAATTTTCCTAAAAATGGATGTTTTAGTTAATTTGTTTGCTTTAAGTTTTTGTTCTTTATCTATAATTTAAAAAAAAAAATAGAATTCACACCGCACAACTGTTTGGCCAAACAGTTTAAACAGCTCCTTCGTTTAAAACAGTAAAGCAAATGCTCTTCTTCCAAACAGTTTTATAGATTCTGTCACCACTCTGCAAAACAGCTGATTATTCCACCACTACTTCCCACCACTGTTTCTCTAGTCGCTACAGCTGAGCCAAACAGAGCCTATATAAAACAACATTATTGTTAGAATCAATGCCGCGGAGTGAACTTGATTTTACCCCGTGTTGCACTTAGCTTTGATCTAGATGATCTTGTAGATGAGTGGTGCTTCAACGTCGATAAATTCAATTTTATCTAAATATTTCATATTAGTTCTGTTGCGGACCACTCAAGGCTCCGATGGATCGGACTAAATTGGACCGTCTTAGCCCAGGAGCGTTCGAGTGTGCAAACAGTTATAGAAAAAGGGAAATCTGACAAGGCAATTTTTTAACGTTGAAAACTCGTCAATTAGGTGAAAAATCACGTGTCCGGATCTGTGTCGGCCAAAACCTCCACTATTTGCGGGTCGTTGTACATAGCTTTTTAAGAGAAGGCGAGGGTGACAGGCCGCTCCTAGCTCGTTATAATTGTTGAGAGAGAGAAAGAGGTGTTCAAATGGTGACAGGCTACCGCTCATAGAGTTAAATCTTTTGCCTGCTGCTAAGGTGAATGTTGCGCTCTGGGGACTTTGACTGCTGCTTGAAGGTTGGATCGGGTTTTTATGTGTTTCTTTGTCTCTGCAGCTTGTCTCCTGCTGCGTGAGAGGAGTTTGGAGTACTGGTCATGTTAATTGGTGGCTGGAATGCTTGTTCTTGAGGGCGCAGAGTGCTTGTTGCTGAGTATGCAGGGGCGCGCTTGAAGCGATCTTGAGAGGGAAGCGCACGGAGGCGTGCTCGGAGTGGTATTGAGAGAGGAGCGCACGGTGGCGCGCTCGGAGCGGTATTGAGAGAGGAGCGCACGGAGGCGCGCTCGGAGCGGACTCGAGAGCTGAGCGCACGGAGGCGCGCTCGGAGCGGTCTTGATAGCGGAGCGCACGGAGGCGCGCTTGGAGCTGTCTGGAGAGCGTAGCGCACGGAGGCGCGCTTGAGAATGGAGCGCGCGGGCGCGCGCAAGGAAGAGGCACGCTAGGGAGCACCCAAGGAAGAGGTGCGCTAGGGAGCGCGTAAGGAAGAATCCCGCTGGGGAGCACTCAACGAAGAGGCGCGCTTGGGAGCGCGCAAGGAAGAGGCATGCTTGGGAGTGCGCAAGGAAGAAGCATGATTGGGAGTGTGCAAGGATCGAGGAGGAGAGAGAACATCTGTAGGAGAATTTTCCTGGGCGAGAAGGAAGATGAAAATGAAGGGGGGATGATGGTCTATCTATAGATTCCAAGAGGAGCGACTTGGTAATTTCCCCCGATAACTACCGGACAGACGAATAGGATCACTCCGTTTATAGCACGGGGATCACCGATTTTATGCAAATGGCGAGACCGCCCCCGGGCGGTTACGGGTTCAACGAAAAAGCAACCTCTCCTCCCGCGAGGGGAGGAGCGGTCGGCGAGGCCGACGACCGGGGAAGAGGGCCACCGGCCAAGAGCGGGCGACCAATTTGGTCTCCTGGCCTTGGAGAAGGGGAGGTCGTCCCTGTTAGGGGCGGCGACCGAGTATGGGCGGCAGAATGGCAGCTCGTCTGCGGCGACGGGGAGGCCGCCCCTGTTGTGGGTGGCGGCCGAAGACGGACGCCCAAATGGCATCCCGTATATGGCGATGGGGAGGCCGCCATTGACAGGGGCGGAGGTCGAGAATAGGTGGCTGAATGGCCGCCCGTCCATGGCGATGGGTAGGCCGCCGTTGTTAGGGGCGGCGGCCGAATGGCCGCACGTGTACGGCGACGGGGAGGTCAGCCCCGTTAGGGGCGCCTGCCGAGGATGGGAGGCCGCCCTTTTCCGGGGGGGCTGCGGTGACGGCGATGGCGGCTAAGAGACGGAGACGACTAAATAAGCCAAGTCCACATCACATATAAATAAACCATTAAGAGATGTCCACATACATAACTGAAACAAAAGAGATAACAAGGGCTCCTGCCCGATACATAATAGCCTCACTACAAAGATCACTCGCGGAAGCAATCAACTAAAACTAACACTCACGGATCCTGTCATCAGTGCTCCTGTGCTAGACTGCCCCGCCTCCATCTGCACCGGCCTCTGGTGCTGCCCCGTCGACGCGGTCTCCTAAAATGATAAGGTCCACTGACCGTCAGTCAAACATGACTCAGCCAATTCCCCACCCCTCCCCCAAAGGCTCCTAGGCATCGTATGGGGAGGAGGAAGCGGAGGACAATCAAGGGGTAATACAATAGCAAATGACAAGATCTACAACTACACAGGTGTATATAAATAAGCGAAGCAGTAAGTAAAAGCATGGTAAAAAGTACATAAAGAGCAGTAAGCAGTAAGTTTAACGGCAAGTAAAGTATTATAAAAGTAACCATTGATTTATAGGAATGCCCATACAAACCTATAGACCAAGGGGTTGTTTAGCAGGGCCTACCGTATAAGAAGTCCCATAACCGACTTATACGTTAGGGGTAGGTTGAAATGCAATGTTTTATGCTATGACATGCAAGGTATACTGTTATGTTATGTTCATACAAGTGCAACTCACTCACTACGACTCTATGCGCATAGACCTTTAGTTCGCCCTTTTTGGAGCGTGCAAGACTCCCAGGATACTCCCGTAGTGGCAAACGGAAGCGGTGGGTTGGGCCTCGCCCACCTCTAGGTTGGTATATGCACTACCTAACCTAGACCTATCGTACGCCTCAACGCAAACCCGCGGAGCATCTGCGTACTCTTACTGGCTGGACCGCCAGACTTTTATGGCTAAGTGTAAGTACCACACTTGCCAAGCCCGAGTGTCAACGTCGGTGCAACGATCGTCAACACTAAGGACTCACCACCTTGTGCACATGCAACATGTTCTACTATTTATCTACGAACTCTAACATAAACCACCTGGGCTTAACTTGCCCAACCAAGTACCAAACTGAGTCACAATCTCCCAGATCAACAATCCGCACTAACCCCCACCGAGCCTACACTCGGGGTACCAAACCATCCAAACTCCCGTGACCACGGAGTGTGAGTGAATGTGTTATTTGTTAGTCTTGAGCATCTTCTATACTCCTACGACTTATGGTTAATCTTGGACTCCCCGAGGGTTACCCTGTAGGGGGCTCACTACGGTGATAAGAGTTATACTGGGAAGACTCCCCAAGACTCCTTTCCCAAGACACCTAATGTTACTAGTTAATACCCACAAGAGCCCACATAGTACTTCACCTGGATTAGTCCTAAGGGCTTTAAGACACTAAAGGGAAAAGACGATCTTTCGTCAATCCCATGACGACCTTACCCTTGACCCACCAAGTACACTTTCCTCACATACACTTCCTTGGGAGGACTCACTACTAACTAAACAGCCCATGTACACCACCTGCACCCCATCTCCACCTATTATGCCACTAAATTCCTAAGTTTCACAGTTTTACTATACGCAGACCAAACCGACTACATGAAGCTTACAACTAGAGGTACTCCAAATATTCATCCAACTGACCCAAGCTATTTATTGGAGGTCTAACATGATATTGTAAGGCAAATTCCAGAGAATCATATTTTTCTCAATATTATTAATATTTAAAACAATTTTTCCAAAATGCAACTTCCTAAGGTTTGAACTACAAGTGTACTTTTCTGACTTCCAATGCCTACCACAATTTTTACATAAATCAAGGGTACCAAGTAATCAGTAAATATGAAATTTTAGGAAACTCCAGCAAGATTGACTATTATTAAAAATTCCAAAATCCCATAATTTTTAATTATTTCCAAAAGAGGTACCATCATATGAACTCCAAACCTTATGCAAATTTATACAGAGATGATTCATAATAAAATATTCAGCCGTACAAAATTTGACTATACTCCATAGAGGTTACATTTGTAATTTCCATAAGGGACATATTTGCAATTAATTCCAATTTGAACTAGAAGTACCAAAAATATCAATCCAAATATTATGAGAAAATTACTGTGGGTTCATAATGGTATGAAATGATATCCAGCAAAGTTTCATGAAGCTACAGAAAACTAACACCCTAAAGTTAATCATCCCAAAAATTGCCAACAATATGAATAATTACAATTTGGACCTCCAAAAGTTTTCCAATGGTTCTAATAGAATCTTCACGGATTAATAGCATCAAAACTAAGTTGGTGACAGAAGGTGGTTAATGAACAAGTATTAGTTCTTCCTACATCCCAAAAACCTAAATATTTACCAATCTACCCAAGGATTTATTCCCTAGGGTTGGGAACTCCAAACTCCACCAATTTCTCATAGTAGGACTCTATGGTCACCATGACCATTTGCCCAAAATTTTAGGTCAAATCATTGAGGTTTGACCCCTCTTCCTTCATTAGCCTCTAAATGCACCCCTTAGGGTTTAACCTAGGATTATGGTCCAAACTTCCCCAACTCCACCCAAACTTCTTGTGAGGGTGTTACATCACTCATGGGACTCAGAGGAGTCCATTACACTCCTCTCCAAGGGCAAACACCCATATGTCCTTCACAAAGCCCTAAAGGGCACTCTAGGGTTAACCACTAGGGTTTAAGGGCACACCAAGCCCAACTCATCCAAGATTGGCTCCTTGGGGTGTCTCATACACCCCAAGTCAGTGACCAAAGTCACTCCTTCAATCAGTGGGAGGAAGCCCCTCCACACTCCAAAATTAGCATAAGTCCAATTTTACCCTAATTTAACCCTTAAGCAAACAAAAGTCCAAGGAAAACTCCCTACCTTGTCCAAGTCCAATCTACTCAAAGTGTTGGCCAGAGGTCAGTGAATGACCACCCAAGGTCCTACCAACATTTGGTGAGGAGTGGGGTTCTTTTGGGTGCCTAATTGGGGTGCAAATAGCAATTAGCCCCTTGCAAATTACTGGGGTAAACCACCTCCAATGGCCACCAAATTTGGACCAAGGGTTGGCAAGGGTGAGGGTGATGTGCACCCCAAATATGAAGCCAACTGGCTTTGTGGAAGAGTGGGGGCACTCACCCAAAGTTTTACCCTAACCTAGGGAGCCTAGGATTGACTTTGAAAATTACCCTATCAAATCAACTCCAAAAATTATGGGATTTTAACCAAAGACCTAGTATGCTCTCTAAGACTACACATCCAAGTTTGGAGTGCTTTTGAGGTGTTTAAGACACCTAATTGAATCATACACGGATTATTAAAATTTTCCAAAAACTATAGAAAAATATTCTCCAAAAATTCTGATTTTTGGATATGTCCTTCATATACATAAGAATAGACTACCCCCCAAATTTCAAGTCATTTGGAGTTCTGGATTGGTGTGGGCATCCAAAACAAACTCTGGTTAGCCCTATGGACAGACCTAACCAAAATGAGTGTTGTGCCCTAACCAGGGCTCCAAATCGAGTGAACTCAATTTTGGATTAAACTTGACATCCGGGGCTCCAACTTTGATGTTGGACAAATTTTCCCTAGAAGCCTCTAAGTATTTTTAAAGTATTTAACAAACTGCAGGATTTTGATCACAAAAAATAGGAATTAACACTAAGGGAGGCGCACGAATCTTAAAGCAATCCGACCGCGCCTGGTCTTCGTCCCCGATAAACCAGCGGCCAGGATTTGCCGCGCCCGTTGCCGTTTGATCTTGGATTTCCCGGCCACCTGAGCGCCGCCCCGACCGACCAACGCCACCACCACCTTCGTTGAGCTGGTGGCCGGCGATGAGCGGTGTTTAATCGGCCGGAGGTGGCCGGATTCGTGTTCTGGGAGGAGAATCCCAACCCGATCGACGGGAGGCTTGGCTGGCTCGTTTCACGGCCAATTGGCCACGATTCGAGCCGCCGGCGATTGGGATCTATTCCTCAGAGGTTAGGGAAGGGAATGGACCTGCTGTGGGGCTTGCCGCCTTGTTGTCCTCGTGTAAACCATGGGAGCTCGGGGTGGTTGTGGTGCCATGCCGATTCAAGCCTACAGAGCACGATCTCCTCTGAATTCTTGGGGGTTTCTCTCCTCTCCGACTTCTGAAGGTGATAGGGGGGGTCGATTGAAGGTGGTGGTGGCTTTAATCCCTTGTGCCATTAATGGCCTCCTCATCTTCCTCCCCAAGGCCGGCCCTATACATCCCCCCTGCCTTAATTACACCTGGAAACTGCTGGAAACTCCTCTAAATCGCTAGAGGAGATGAATGGGAGTGTTAATGAGGGAGGCCAAGGGGTGAAACACCTTAATGGCCATGAATGGCCTCTTTTCTCTTCCCAAAATTGGGGAAAACCCCCCATTTTCTCTCTCCTACTCACCATGGCCGATTTTCCACTCCCCCTTGTGTTTAATGCTAGTCTACTAGGCTGGTTGACCACCCAATTGAGTTAGCCCAAAGGGATTGGGCTAGGTTTAAGAGATTTGACCTAAATTGGGCAAGTTTGACTTTTGGTCAAATTGACCAATTGGGTGACCCTAGGATGGGGCTTTTGGGTCCATTGGATTCCAAATTAGGTTTAGAAACTACTGGTGGGGTCAATTTGGTCATATGAGCCTTAGTTGACCCAATACAAGCTGATTTGACCAGAACAGGCTAAATTGACTTTGGTCAAATTGAGCCCTAGGGTTGACCCAGTCATGGGGCTTCTTGGTCCACTGGGTCCCCTATGATATGATAACACTATGGGTAAGGTCAATTTAATATGGTGGTGGTCAATTATGGTACTTGGAGAAGAATTGCCATTTTGACCTAAAAAGGGGCATTTTGGTCAATTTGCACCCCTGGGGGTCCCATGATGGGGCTTTTATCTCTTATGGTATTTTAGACCTAGATGTGTGGCCAATTTGGCATGGTGGAGGTTATTTGACCCTAATTAGGCTACTTTGATCAATTTGGGGTTTTGGTTGACTTTGGTCAAATTGGCCTCTTTGGTTGACCCCAATGGGCCCTTGGTGCCCTAAGGGGACCCCTAAAGGGTTAGGGATGCTATGGTGGGGTTAAATGGACAAGTTGAGGCTCCTAAGTCCAAGCCTAAGCTTGGTAATTGGAAATTGCTATTTGCAGTCCAAGGTGGTTTTCTCTTTCTTTCCTAAGCCCACAAGGTCTTGGGCTCTTCCTATGGTTTTGTCATGACCTAGTCGTGACAAAGCCAACTTAGGGGTCTAGCAGTTTGGGGGATGTTACAAATCCCAATACATAAAAATAAAAATTTCGTTCTCGAAATTCAGACAAGCCTGTGGGGTTTCTACTAATAGAATAAATGTAACATCCCAGGTAAAATTAAATTGTACCTGTCGTAAAAAGCTGCGGACACTTTTGCTGCATCAAGTCCAGTGGTTCCCAAGTGTGCTCGTCCTGTCCATGATTCCTCCACAGGACCTTGACTAATGGAACCTTCTTGCTCCGCAAGACTCGTAGCTCTGTGTCGTCTATCCGAACCGGTTCCAGGTGAATCGACCGATCAGTAGCTACTGGCCCCTCTGAAGCAGATACCTGCTGCTCTGGCCGAAGTAGAGCCTTCCTAAGTGAGGAGACGTGGAATACATCGTGCAGTCCCTCCAACTCCGGCGGTAGCTCCAGTCTGTAAGCCAAGGGGCCGATCCGCTCCAGGATCCTATAAGGCCCCAATACCTCGGACTGAGCTTCTTCCGCCCGCGAACCCGCGAGACTCCATGCATCAGACGTATTTTCAAGAAAACCCGATCTCCCACCTGGAACTCCACCATACGATGACGCGCATCGTAATACTTGGCCTGCCTGCTCTGGGCCTCCAGCATCCTAACTCGAATCAGCCTCACTTGGGCCTCCGTGTCCTCTACGAACTCTGAGCCAAGAGCCTTGGGGTCCTCATCCTGGATCCAAGACAATGGTGTCCTGCACCTCCGCCCGTATAATGCCTCGTAAGGCGCTCTGCTTATACTAGCCTGGTGACTGTTGTTGTACGAGAACTCGACCAACGGTAACAGTCTCTCCCAAGGCTCCCCGCGGTCCAGAATGCAAAGGCGTAAAAGATCCTCCAGGGTCCGGTTGGTGCGCTCTGTTTGCCCGTCTGTCTGGGGGTGAAATGTTGTACTAAAGGTCAATCGGGTGCCTAGGTAGGCCTGCACCGCTCTCCACTCCCTCGACGTAAAACGCCCATCTCGATCCAACACGATCGTCCTCGGCACACCATGATATCGGACAAACTGCTCCACGAACTTCCGTACCAAAACTCTGACCGAATCATCCTTCCTGATCGGAATAAACCTGGCCACCTTCGTCAGTCTATCGACGATCACCCAAATCGAGTCATTTCCCGCACGAGATCGGGGAAGACCGTGAATAAAATCCATCGCAATGTCGTCGAACTTCCATTCTGGCACCGGCAGTGGTTGCAACAATCCTGCTGGGTTTCAGCACTCTGCCTTCACGAGTTGGCAGGTCTGACAATAGGTCACAAAATAGACGATGTCTCTCTTCATACCCGGCCAGTACATGGTCTTCTTCAAATCCGCCGTCATCTTGGTAATACCCGGGTGCACAGAATATCTACTGCAATGAGCCTCTGCCATAATATCCTCCTGAATCTTATCCCCTGCCGGTATATACACTCGACCTCTAAAACTCAACAGGCCGTCCTTCAGCGAATAATCTCCGGCTGAGCCTGTCTCCAAGGCTCTGAATATCGGCTCCAGCTTGGCATCCTGCCTCTGCCCTTCCCTGATGCGGTCTCGAATGTCGTAAGTGGTACCCGTCGCCGCTAGGTACTCCTCGTACAGCTCCGGATCATCCTCAGATACTAGGGAGATTTGCATATCCTCGAACATCTGTACTAACTCCATGGCCATTAACTTAGGCTCTGCTCCTAACGTAGTAGCTCTCCTGCTCAACGCGTCTGCTACTACATTCGCCTTCCCTGGGTGGTAATGCATCGTGTACTGGTAGTCTGATAAGAACTCCACCCATCGCCTCTGCCGGATATTCAGCTCCTTCTGCGTATCTACATACTTCAGATTCTTGTGATCTGAGAATATGTCGCAGTGGACACCATAAAGGTAGTGTCGCCAGATCTTGAGGGCGAACACGACTGCTCCCATCTCTAAGTCATGCACTGGGTAATTCCGCTCGTGGTTCTTCAACTGGCGGGAGGCGTAAGCTATCACGTGCTCGTTCTGCATCAGAACGGCACACATCCCCTGATATGACGCATCCGTATACACCTGAAATCCTTCCTTTCCCGACGGAAGGGCAAGGATGGGAGCCGAAGTAAGCCGACCCTTCAGCTCCTGGAAGGCTACCTCACACAATGGCGTCCAAGTAAAAGCAGCATCCTTTTCGTCAGGGATGTGAGCGGGAGGGCTATCTGAGAAAACCCCTGAACGAACTTCCGGTAGTAGCCGGCAAGTCCCAAGAAACTCCTCACGTCGGTGGCCGTCTTCAGCGGCGGCCAATCCCGTACTGCCTGAATCTTTGATGGATCCACTGCTAAGCCAGCTCCACTGATGATATGGCCTAAGAAGGCCACCTCTTTCAACCAAAACTGGCACTTGCTGAACTTTGCATACAACCGATGCTCCCGAAGTTTCTCCAAGGTTAGAGACAAATGTCGTGCATGCTCCTCCTCCGTCCTTGAGTAGATGAGGATGTCGTCGATGAACACAATGACAAAGATGTCGAGATAAGGCTCGAACAGCCGGTTCATCAGGCTCATAAATGCTGATGGTGCATTTGTGAGCCCGAACGGCATCACAGTGAACTCGTACAATCCGTATCGGCTGCTGAAAGCCGTCTTCGGGATATCCTCCTCCTGGATCCTCAGCTGATAATACCCTGACCTCAAATCCAGCTTCGAGAAGCAGTGGGCTCCCTCTAGCTGGTCGAAGAGCTCGTCTATCCTTGGCAGAGGGTACGTGTTCCGCACCGTCAGCCTATTCAGAGCTCTGTAGTCAATGCACAATCTGAGCGTCCCATCCTTCTTTTTCACGAACAACACCGGAGCTCCCCAAGGTGAGGAACTCGGCCTAACGAACCCAGCTTCTACCAGCTCCTGCAGCTGGCTCTGAAACTCTACCAACTCCTTCGGGGCCATTCGATAAGGAGCTTTGGACATCGGCTTTACCCCGGGCACCAACTGGATCTGGAAATCCTTCTCGCGGTGCGGTGGCAGCCCGGGAAGATTCTCCGAAAATACATCCGCAAAATCCCATACGACCGGGATACTTGACACTGAGTCCTTGACTTCAGTCGCCTCGAAGAGCACCTGATATACCTCATCTCCCTGCAGGTGGGCCTTGACGGCCTGAATAGGCGATAAGAAGAGACGAGAGGTGGGTTGAGTACCTTCGAACGCTACTTTACCGTCTCTATGCTTTAGCATGATCCGCCTTGACGGGCAGTCAATCCTTGTCTGGTTCTCGTACAACCAACTCATGCCCAGGATCAGGTCGTAGTCTCTCATCTTCAGCACAGTTGTCGGGGCCTCGACCAATCTTCCTCCAATTTCCAGCCTCATGATGCACGTTGCATTTGTTAGAACCTCCGATCCGTCCGGAAATCGCACCCTCCTATAGTCGCTTTTGAAGTGTTGGACTTGGTCCAGGTTCTCGATAAACTTAGCCGAGACGAACGAGTGCGAGGCACCCGTATCGAACAAGGTGAAAGCAGGTTTGCCATAAACGGTTACTAAACCTGAGGGTTTTGTTGTTTGATTCAATACTAAGGTAAAGCTAAAACTTATAAGGCATTAACAATTTAAATGAAAACACATCGAAGTACCTGCGATGACCCTTGCTGGGTCCCGGGGCCTTGCCAAGTCTAGGGCATATGCCTGCTCCCTGTACTGTCTCCGATCATCGCCCTGAAATCCACGACCTCGGCCACGTCCTCGGCCCCCGAAATGCTGGCCCTGCGGTGCTGCCCGTAGTGCTGGTGGTGCATTACTCTGGGGGCAGTTTCTCTTGATATGGCCGGTCTGGTGGTAGTGATAGCACTCCGGAGGTGGCCCACCTCCTCCAATCCTCGGCAACTCCCGCATCTGCAGAGGCTGAGGAGACAGCACTACCGGCTCCCTTTGCACCTGCCTCTCCCCCTGGCAGGGTCGGACCTCCGTCTTTCCTTCTCCAGCGTCTCTGCCTCTCGGATGGTCCCTTCTGCCACTTCGTCCCTGCTCCTCCATCGGTCTCTTTCTCCCACGAACAGCTTGCTGGTCTCCCTCCAGCTTCTTGTCCATCTCCAGGATCTTCGTCATACTGCCGTCGGAGACGAAGAGAAGGGCCTGCCTCAGCTCACCACGAAGGCCCTTATAGAACCTCTTTGCATATCCCGCGTCATCCAGCTGATACGATACTGCGAACCGGGATAGGTGGGTAAACTCCTGGTGATACTCCAGAACTGTCCTACTCCCCTGTCGCAACTGCAAAAACCTATCCTCCAGATCATCCCTTGCAGACTGCGGCACAAAATGCTCCAGCAGTGCCGCCTTGAAATCATCCCACAAAACATCCGCAGCCTCCAGTCCCGGATAAGTTGTAGCCAGGAACCTCTTCCACCATCTCTTGGCATGGGACTCCAAGCACGAAACCACCAGTGGCACCTCCATATCTGCCGGGCATTGGATTCCTGTCAACATCTCCTCCATGATGTCTACCCATTCTTCAGTCCTTACGGCAGTCGCTGTCCCAATGTATGCAGGTGGGGAGAGACCTCGAAAGATGCTCAACCAGTTGGCTCCGGGGTTTTGCTGAGGAGCCGGTGCCTGTTGTGCCCTGAAAGTTTCCAGAATGGCAGTCAGTGTCTGTCCCAACTCTGTCTGCTGGAACGGGGTAGGAGCCGGTGGTGGTGGGACGACGTTCAGAGTCGGTGGAACTCCATGCTGCGGTGAAGGTTCCGTCACCGGCTACATAAGAAAGATTACACTTGTAAGGGACTTAGCTAAAGGAAGATCAGTTATAAGTGGACCTTTTCATATGATTTCCCTTATGTGCACACCATTGCTTCCGCTGCTAGTATGTCATCAAACTAAGCTCGCGCGGGGTGGCCCAGGGTTTGTGGACTTCTTTTCTTCGAATCGAGGTTCCCTCTGATACCACTTGTAAGACCCCTTTTTTTTGCAAAAACCACCGAGTCTTAGGCCCAGAACCGCCGTTTTGCGGTGACACCTTCGCTCGAGAAGGTCGCCACTACAAAATGCCGATCCTGCCGGCCAGTTCGATCACAAAGAAAAGTAAGGGTAAACGACTAAATAAGCCAAGTCCACATCACATATAAATAAACCATCAAGAGATGTCCACATACATAACTGAAACAAAAGAGATAACAAGGGCTCCTGCCCGATACATAATAGCCTCACTACAAAGATCACTCGCGGAAGCAATCAACTAAAACTAACACTCACGGATCCTGTCATCGGTGCTCCTGTGCTAGACTGCCCCGCCTCCATCTGCACCGGCCTCTGGTGCTGCCCCGTCGCCGCGGTCTCCTAAAATGATAAGCTCCACTGACCGTCAGTCAAACATGACTCAGCCAATTCCCCACCCCTCCCCCAAAGGCTCCTAGGCACCGTATGGGGAGGAGGAAGCGGAGGACAATCAAGGGGTAATACAATAGCAGATGACAAGATGAATTCTACAACTACACAGGTGTATATAAATAAGCGAAGCAGTAAGTAAAAGCATGGTAAAAAGTACATAAAGAGCAGTAAGCAGTAAGTATAACGGTAAGTAAAGTATTATAAAAGTAACCATTGATTTATAAGAATGCCCATACAAACCTATAGACCAGGGGGTCGTTTAGCAGGGCCTACCGTATAAGAAGTCCCATAACCGACTTATACGTTAGGGTAGGTTGAAATGCAATGTTTTATGCTATGACATGCAAGGTATGTTGTTATGTTATGTTCATACAAGTGCAACTCACTCACTACGACTCTATGCGCATAGACCTTTAGTTCCCCCTTTTTGGAGCGTGTAAGACTCCTAGGATACTCCCGTAGTGGCAAACGGAAGCGGTGGGTTGGGCCTCGCCCACCTCTAGGTTGGTATATGCACTACCTAACCTAGACCTATCGTACGCCTCAATGCAAACCCGCAGAGCATCTGCGTACTCTTACTGGCTGGACCGCCAGACTTTTATGGCTAAGTGTAAGTATCACACTTGCCAAGCCCGAGTGTCAACGTCGGTGCAACGATCGCCAACACTAAGGACCCACCACCTTGTGCACATGCAACATGTTCTACTATTTATCTACGAACTCTAACATAAACCACCTGGGCTTAACTTGCCCAACCAAGTACCAAACTGAGTCACAATCTCCCAGATCAACAATCCGTACTAACTCCCACCGAGCCTACACTCGGGGTACCAAACCATCCAAACTCCCGTGACCATGGAGTGTGAGTGAATGTGTTATTTGTTAGTCTTGAGCATCTTCTATACTCCTACGACTTATGGTTAATCTTGGACTCCCCGAGGGTTACCCTGTAAGGGGCTCACTACGGTGATACGAGTTATACTTGGAAGACTCCCCAAGACTCCTTTCCCAAGACACCTAATGTTACTAGTTACTACCCACAAGAGCCCACATAGTACTTCACCTGGATTAGTCCTAAGGGCTTTAAGACACTAAAGGGAAAAGACGATCTTTCGTCAATCCCCATGACGACCTTACCCTTGACCCACCAAGTACACTTTCCTCACATACACTTCCTTGGGATGACTCACTACTAACTAAACAGCCCATGTACACCACCTGCACCCCATCTCCACCTAGTATGCCACTAAATTCCTAAGTTTCACAGTTTTACTATACGCAGACCAAACTGACTACATGAAGCTTACAACTAGAGGTACTCCAAATATTCATCCAACTGACCCAAGCTATTTATTGGAGGTCTAACATGATATTTTAAGGCAAATTCCAGAGAATCATATTTTTCTCAATATTATTAATATTTAAAACAATTTTTCCAAAATGCAACTTCCTAAGTTTTGAACTACAAGTGTACTTTTCTGACTTCCAATGCCTACCACAATTTTTACATAAATCAAGAGTACCAAGTAATCAGTAAATATGAAATTTTAGGAAACTCCAGCAAGATTTACTATTATTAAAAATTCCAAAATCCCATATTTTTAATTATTTCCAAATGAGGTACCCTCATATGAACTCCAAACCTTATGCAAATTTATACAGAGATGATTCATAATAAAATATTCAGCCGTACAAAATTTGACTATACTCCATAGAGGTTACATTTGTAATTTCCATAAGGGACATATTTGCAATTAATTCCAATTTGAACTAGAAGTACCAAAAATATCAATCCAAAAATTATGAGAAAATTACTGTGGGTTCATAATGGTATGAAATGATATCCAGCAAAGTTTCATGAAGCTAAATAAAACTAACACCCTAAAGTTAATCATCCCAAAAATTGCCAACAATATGAATAATTATAATTTTGACCTCCAAATGTTTTCCAATGGTTCTAATAGAATCTTCAGGGATTAATAGCATCAAAACTAAGTTGGTTACAGAAGGTGGTTAATGAACAAGTATTAGTTCTTCCTACATCCCAAAAACCAAAATATTTACCAATCTACCCAAGGATTTATTCCCTAGGGTTGGAAACTCCAAATCCCACCAATTTCTTATAGTAGGACTCTATGGTCACCATGACCATCTCCCCAAAATTTTAGGTCAAACCATTGAGGTTTGACCGCTCTTCCTTCATTGGCCTCTAAATGCACCCCTTAGGGTTTAACCTAGGATTATGGTCCAAACTTCCCCAACTCCACCCAAACTTCTTGTGAGGGTGTTACACCACTCATGGGACTCAGAGGAGTCCATTACACTCCTCTCCAAGGGCAAACACCCCTATGTCCTTCACAAAGCCCTAAAGGGCACTCTAGGGTTAACCACTAGGGTTTAAGGGCACACCAAGCCCAACTCATCCAAGATTGGATCCTTGGGGTGTCCCATACACCCCAAGTCAGTGACCAAAGTCACTCCTTCAATCAGTGGGAGGAAGCCCCTCCACACTCCAAAATTAGCCTAAGTCCAATTTTACCCTAATTTAACCCTTAAGCAAACAAAAGTCCAAGGAAAACTCCCTACCTTATCCAAGTCCAATCTACTCAAAGTGTTGGCCATAGGTCAGTGAATGACCACCCAAGGTCCTACCAACATTTGGTGAGGAGTGGGGTTCTTTTGGGTGCCTAATTGGGGTGCAAATAGCAATTAGCCCCTTGCAAATTACTAGGGTAAACCACCTCCAATGGCCACCAAATTTGGACCAAGGGTTGGCAAGGGTGAGGGTGATGTGCACCCCAAATATGAAGCCAACTGGCTTTGTGGAAGAGTGGGGGCACTCACCAAAAGTTTTTCCCTAACCTAGGGAGCCTAGGATTTACTTTGAAAATTACCCTACCAAATCAACTCCAAAAATTATGGGATTTTAACCAAAGACCTACTATGCTCTCAAAGACCACACATCCAAGTTTGGAGTGGTTTTGAGGTGTTTAAGACACCTAATTGAATCATACATGGATTATTAAATTTTTCCAAACACTATAGAAAAATATTCTCCAAAAAATCTGATTTTTGGATATGTCCTTCATATACATAAGAATAGCCTACCCCCCCCCCCCCCCCAAATTTCAAGTCATTTGGAGTTATGGATTGGTGTGGGCATCCAAAACAAACACTGGTTAGCCCTATGAACAGACCTCACCAAAATGAGTGTTGTACCCTAACCAGGGCTCCAAATCGAGTGAACTCAATTTTGGATTAAACTAGACATCAGGGGCTCCAACTTTGATGTTGGACAAATTTTCCCTAGAAGCCTCTAAGTATTTTTAAAGTATTTAACAAACTGCAGCATTTTGATCACAGAAAACAGGAATTAACACTAAGGGAGGCGCGCGAATCTTAAAGCAATCCGACCGCGCCTGGTCTTCGTCCCCGATAAACCAGCGGCCAGGATTTGCCGCGCCCGTTGCCGTTTGATCTTGGATTTCTCGGCCACCTGAGCGCCGCCCCGGCCGACCAACGCCACCACCACCTCCGTTGAGGTGGTGGTCGGCGATGAGCGGTGTTTGATCGGCCGGAGGTGGCCGGATTCGTGTTCTGGGAGGAGAATCCAAACCCGATCGACGGGATGCTTGGCTGGCTCGTTTCACGGCCAATTGGCCACGATTCGAGCTGCCGACGATTAGGATCTATTCCTCAGAGGTTAGGGAAGGGAAATGGACCTGCTGTGGGGCTTGCCGCCTTGTTGTCCTCGTGTAAACCATGGGAGCTCGGGGTGGTTGTGGTGCCATGCCGATTCAAGCCTACAGAGCATGATCTCCTCTGAATTCTTGGGGGTTTCTCTCCTCTCCGACTTCTGAAGGTGATAGGGGGGTCGATTGAAGGTGGTGGTGGCTATAATCCCTTGTGCCATTAATGGACTCCTCATCTTCCTCCCCAAGGCCGGCCCTATACATCCACCCTGCCTTAATTACACCTGGAAACTGTTGGAAACTCCTCTAAATCGCCAGAGGAGATGAATGGGAGTGTTAATGAGGGAGGTCAAGGGGTGAAACACCTTAATGGCCAGGAATGACCTCTTTTCTCTTCCCAAAATTGGGGAAAACCCCCATTTTCTCTCTCCTACTCACCATGGCCGATTTTCCACTCCCCCTTGTGTTTAATGCTAGTCTACTAGGCTGGTTGACCACCCAATTGAGTTAGCCCAAAGGGATTGGGCTAGGTTTAAGAGATTTGACCTAAATTGGGCAAGTTTGACTTTTGGTCAAATTGACCAATTGGGTGACCCTAGGATGGGGATTTTGGGTCCATTGGATTCCAAATTAGGTTTAGAAACTACTGGTGGGGTCAATTTGGTCATATGAGCCTTAGTTGACCCAATACAAGCTGATTTGACCAGAACAGGCTAAATTGACTTTGGTCAAATTGAGCCCTAGGGTTGACCCAGTCATGGGGCTTCTTGGTCCACTGGGTCCCCTATGATATGATAACACTATGGGTAAGGTCAATTTAATATGGTGGTGGTCAATTAGGGTACTTGGAGAAGAATTGCCATTTTGACCGAAAAAGGGCATTTTGGTCAATTTGCACCCCTGGGGGTCCCATGATGGGGCTCTTAGGTCTACTAGGTCTCTTATGGTATTTTAGACCTAGATGTGTGGTCAATTTGGCATGGTGGAGGTTATTTGACCCTAATTAGGCTACTTTGACCAATTTGGGGTTTTGGTTGACTTTGGTCAAATTGGCCTCTTTGGTTGACCCCAATGGGCCCTTGGTGCCCTAAGGGGACCCCTAAAGGGTTAGGGATGCTATGGTGGGGTTAAATGGTCAAGTTGAGGCTCCTAAGTCCAACCCGAAGCTTGGTAATTGGAAATTGCTATTTGCAGTCCAAGGTCTTGGGCTCTTCCTATGGTTTTGTCATGACCTAGTCATGACAAAGCCAACTTAGGGGTCTAGCAGTTTGGGGGATGTTACAAGACGGTCATTTACAAAAAATGGCGATCCGTGTGCTCCGAACCGGGAAACGTGATTCGTCCGCCAGGTGATTATGGTGGTTACGACGGTGAAATTACCGGGCTACCCCCGGCTAAAGTTATAAAAGGAGTCCAGAGCCTTCATTTGAAAGGACTTTGTCTTCTGCACCCGGGAGAGCTCCTTGAAGATTTTCACGGAATTCTCCTTCGGCGCTTGAAGATCTACTTCGTGGACTTGAAGATTTCCCTCATCCTGAAAGGCGACTCAGCATTCTCACTTTCGTTCTCCAGAGCATTCTCACTTTTGTTCCCCACAGTTCTCAGAAGGAAAAAGACTTAGTATTCCGAGAGGTGGCATGTCACCTTCGGAACTCTCTCTCTCTCTCTCTCTCTCTCTCTCTCTCTCTCTCTCTCTCTCTCTCTCTCTCTCTCTCTCTCTCTATTGTTGTAACGAGCGGCGGTCTGTCGCACTCGACTTCTAAGTACCTAATTGTAAGCTCTGAGAAGATAGTGAAGTTTGGTCGGCACAGCTCCGACCACGTGGTTTTTTACTCTTTCCGGGTTTTCCACGTCAAAAATTCTCTGTGTACTCAACTAATCTTTAATTGACTGTTTGCGCGCTCGGTTCGCTTTCGAGCTAAGGTGGTTCAATTCGACCGGTCTACCAGAGCACCCGAGCGACCCGCAACATTTATCAAATTATGCAAGCTAATTAATCCATTGTTTTTTAGACATTGCTTAATTTTCTTAAATTTTTATTTTCATATTGCGGATGAGATGAAGCCTCATCCGATCATCATCAAAATTTTGAATAAATTATGCAGCACAGATTCATGGATGTCGCTTTAATTATGTTTTAGATGTTTAATATATATATTAATCATGATAGATTCGCTCTAATCCCCTCTGTTAGAAGGGAAAGCCATGGCTTAAGACCGCTAATGAGCTTCTCGCGATTAGCTTGGATATCGAGAAGAACCTTCACAAGGTACCTTAATTACCACAAATTTTCAATTTATTATTTTTTATAAAAGCAAGGTTGACTTTAATTTACTTTTGATTTACTTTTTTTGGTTAAAATTTTGAATTAGCATGCAATTAATATTCCTAATTTAATAAATCAATTTTTTAATTATTATATTGATAAATCAATTAATAAATCAATTTTTTTTTGGGTCAAAAGGGGTGGAAAATTAAAGTGTATATGTGATTGATGTATACAATTAATAATCCTAATTTAATATATATCCTAGATTAAACCGGTGGTCATTTATGATTATATAAAGATGCGTATATATTTAGTATTCTTATTTACTTAAAAAAATTATCTAAAACGGCTAGAAATTAATTTGTCCTTTTCGGTGGGGCCAACGTCTCTCTCGCGGTAGTGTTCACGGCTTTCTTTAAAGCACTTATTAGTTATTAGTCATTATAACAATAACATTTTTAATTATTATATTGTTGTAGTGCACATGATTTTTAGGCTTTGTTTGGGACGGAGTTCGGCTTGGCGTTCGCTGTTTGATTTTCGGTCTTCCCGATCTCTGTTTGCATCGCCGATCTGGTTTTTCCCGTGCGAAAAAGGCAAAAAAATGCGGTCTACGAACTAAGCCCACTCCCTCCAATCGGCCATCGTGGTGGTGTTCCGCACCTTTCTTCACCGCACCGGATGCACGCCACCGCCCCAAACAAACCCTTAGGTTTCGTTTGGAGTGGCGTCCGTGAACAGGGCGGTTATGAACCATCGTTCGTTAACGCCGACCTCACCTAACGAATTTCATCCACTTTTATGCTCAAAACTAGTTTAATTTCTTTCCTTGGTGGCGGTCATAACCGCTGTCATGTCAAACATACATTCTATGATGATAGAGTTTTTGTTCAAACTGTCACCGGAGCAAAAAAGCCGCACCAAGGCTCCGTTTGTTTTGACGGTGACATTTTGAAGGCCAAAAATGAAGTTTTGGAGCGTTGGAAATTGTTAAAGAAGTTTTACCATACAGATTTGTTCAGCGTTTACGTTTTTTTCCGACCGTCAACGAAGCAAAAACGTGAAAACAAACATAGCCTTTAGTCTTTTAATTATAAGATTATTTTGGATTTAAATGTGTTTTTCTTAGCATATTAATTTGTCCTTTCGGTGGGGCTAACTTCCATCTCTAGAAATTATTCTCCTGTTATTATTATTATTATTATTATTATTATTATTATTATTATTATTATTATTATTATTATTATTATTATATAATTAAAATTGTTTTGTGTTTTAGGTTTCAATGCCCTTCTTGGTTGTTCACGGCGGTGATGATATCGTTACGGATCCAAACGCGAGCAAATTGCTCTATCAATCGGCATCGAGTAAAGATAAGACTTTCAAATTGTACTATGGTATGTGGCATGCCCTGACGTCAGTGGAGCCGCCTGAGAGCATCGATCTTGTCCTCTTCGACGTCATTTTATGGCTGTAAGATCGGATAATCGTTGGCCACGAAATATCGGAATTCGAACCTAAGGCGAAGCGCGATCATTCCTCTTATATAGACATCGAATGGAATTAGGAGGTTCGTGCGTGGGAATATACTAATAGGTGTTTTATATACGGGAAAAAAATTACGACGTACGTAGATGTTATTTCAGTACAAGATCACTCCTTAATACACAATTTAGGGTTGAATGCAACATATACATGTTAGTTTGTTATCTAATAGCAAAAATTTAAGCAGTCATATAACGGCTAAATACAGTCCATTGATATTCGCAGTCCAATGAATTTAAGTGCTTTTAGGACTATGAATAGTTGTTTTTGGTGTTTTTAGGACTGCGAATAGCCGACGTAATAACATAGCCCAAATAATAATAGGATATTTGTATTGCTCTATAAAATTGGAGAGCGATTTAATCAATGTTTGATTATATTTTCAAATATGTAATAATTGTCCTAATTTTGTTTTGATGTGGTGTCTCAATACACCGCCAATTATGGAGTCGCATTATTGTTTACAATCAATGTTGTAGAGTGAACTTGATTTTATTCCGTGTTGCACGCAACTTTGATCTCGACGATCTTGTAAGATGAGGGGCGCTTCAACGTCAATAAATTCAATTTTCGCAAAGTGCTATACAAATTTAAATTTATTTGGCTTAGGCATCAAACATTAAGAGACAATTACATGGCGATTGTTATCCGTACTTTTTTTGTATGAGTTGTTGCGCGTCTTTTAGAAATATGTCTTGTACGTGAATTTTTAGGAAAAGTGTTCAACACAAAAGTAGTAGATCTTGTCGAGATCTACAACTTTTGTGTTGAACATTTTTCCTAAAAATGCACGTACAAGGCATATTCCCAAAAATTTGTTATAGTTACGCACATGTTTCAATCAAGGCGGCAATACGTCTTGTGAGTGCATTTTTTAGGAAAAGTGTTCAACACGAAAGTTGTAGATCTCATCTATCACATTTCCTAAAAATGCACGCACAAGACGTATTTCCAAAAGACACGTAATAATTAATACAAAAGGAGTGCGGATAGCCAAAACTGCAGTGCGGATAACAATTACCTCAATTATTTTGGCCTTTTCGTTGTTTTTAGCGGATACAAAATCACGAAGATGTCCTTGAATTCATCGTCACAAACATCGTCTAGACTAATTAATCATATAATTAATTGTCTTCTCCTTGGCCACCTCCATCATCTCCCCAATTCCTTGCTTAGATTCATCTCTCAATATTTGGATTGTTGTTGAAAATTTGTTGTCTACCAAAGTGGTTGAATAAATGGTTGGGATAGATTATGGGCAATGATATGGACAGATAAAGGATTTTTGGCTATTGGTAAATCAAGGATTTGAAAATCTAAGTATTTTTTCTCCTCATTTTCACTAAGGGCAGATCGATCATTTCTCCTGCTGGAACCGATGGAATATGCTGCTGGTGGCGAGCTTTTTGAGTTATTCTTCCGCTCAGCAGAGATTCCGACCTCCATTCCATATTCAGGCGCAGCCTTAGGGGACTCGCAGTCCATCACCACCTCGTTCCAAAAAGGAACGTACCAACTGGCGGAGGATTTGTTCCTCCGACCGCCGCTGATTTCATGTCGATACTCCGGGACCGCCGCATCACTCTTATCCTGGAGGTTTTTTATTGTCTCGATAAGTCATTCGACCGCATGTACCAAAAGATCGACACGCTCCCGCTCGCTATACCACCATCGTGCCACCAGTAACGCCAACGCCGCTGCCTCCCTCACCGCCACCAATACCGTCAACGCCATCGTCGTCGCCGCCAACTACAACGTCATCGTCGCCTCCGCCAACACCATCGCCGCCGCCGCCATCGCCAATATGGTTTGACATTAAAAGTCTCGGTCTGAAATTAACATTCTTGGTCTGCCATTAACCTTGAGCTGCGCGCCATTAGTCAAAGTAAGTTTGCACATATCACCACCCTAAATTGTTTGGGACTCTAGCTTACATTTTATCTTTTTGATCGTCGTGCTGATTATCGCCCAATGTGTGGCTTCTAATCAGCGGCGAAAATAAGATTTCTGCCCAACCCAGACACTAATTATTCATGAATTAGGGTGTGAACTCAGAACTCCTGCTACTAAACATCAACTATTGATTGATTTATAAAGGACATGAACTCCTGTTGCTAAAACGTTCACAAAACAATTTCTTCAAACTTCAAAATTAACCCAAATCTTATACATAATGAATGCTGCAATTTAAAATTTAATGCCCTTATTTCACGACGTGAAAAAAATGTTTAAAATAAAAATTTTTAATGCAAAATAAATTTAATCACAGATTGTAATCCTATAATTCTAAAATCTGAGAACATGCAGATAATGACAGGAGAAAGCAAAAATAGTGTTTTTCGTTTTTTGAAAAACACAGAAGAGAAAAAACGCTCAAATAAATGAAGCCGTGATTTAAAATTGTGAAAAGGCGTTTTTGTTTTCAAACGGTCAAAAAGTGAGTTTTTTGTTTTCTGAAAAACACTGAAAGAGAAAAAACGCTCAAATAAACGAAGCCGTGATTTAAAATTGTGAGAGTAGTTAAAAAAAACCCAGATATCACATATATCCTTTGTAACGTAGACGTTCTCGTGTTTACGTAAACCCTTTCTACTATGGTGAAAAAGCGTTTTTTGCTTTCAAACTGTCAAAAAGAGTGTTTTTGTTTTCTGAAAAACACGGCAAGAGAAAAAACCCTCAAATAAATGAAGTAGTGATTTGTCTTCACATATCTAAGAGAGTCGCCCATTTGAAGATTAACTCAGTTTTGTTGATTGTAAATGATTTTATTATAACGGGAATTGAGCTGCGCATATCAATTCAACGGGAAGTGAACTCTTTAACTTGAGCTCGGGCCTAGTCTATCTAAACGAGCTGGGCATCAAAGAGGGCCGCATAAAAAGCCCATTAGAACTTAAATGGGCCCACGAAGAAAAACGTCATATAGTCCGGGGCTAGTCAACTGCTGCTTCCTTGGGCCTGCCATTAGAAATTTATCTTTATTATTAATATATATGATTTAAAATATGGCAATTGTTAACTGCACCCCAATTTTGACTATTCGCAACCCATTTTTATGAAGTATTACGCATTTTTTTTGGAAATACGCCTTGTACAAGCATTTTTAGGAAAAGTGTTCAACACGAAAGTTGTAGATATCCTCGATATCTACAACTTTCGTGTTGAATACTTTTGCTAAAAATGCACGCACAAGACGTATTGCCGCTCGAATTGAAACATGAGCGTAACTATAACGAATTTTGGGAAATACGCATTGTGCATGCATTTTTAGGAAAATTGTTCAACACGAAAGTTGTAGATCTCGACGATATCTACAACTTTCGTGTTGAACATTTTTCCTAAAAATGCTTGTACAAGGCGTATTTCCAAAAAAATGTATAATACTTCATAAAAAATGGGTTGCGGATAGTCAAAATTGGGGTGCAGTTAACAATTGCCTAAAATATAATTATTTGCAAAACATTGTGGGACCAACTCTTTTCATATTCCTATGGTTGGCCATCAAATAAGCTGTTGCAAATGCAAAACTTATGTGAGCAATGTGGGTCCTAGCACATGTGAAATCACAGACTAAAATAAATATGAAATTATTTTAATTAGGTGCAATTTGGATCGGTTCGGTTCGGTTCTATTCAAAATCAAAAATCGACCCATATATGTTCTGTTTCAAATTTTTGGAGCCGGAAACGACCAACAGTCCTATAGTACAGAACCGGAACTGAACTGTTCGGTCTGGTTCGGTTCTCGATTTAAAGCAATAAGTATGTCACTATTAAACAAGTTGGATATAGATATTTTAATATCCAACCAAGTATGACATGGATACAATTATTTACTCGAAGATAAAATATTTAGTAATATAAGATATTAACTCTCTAATATAGTATTAGAAGTTATAAATATAGTAATAAATCAGGAAATTAAGGCTATAAAATTATAAGTATAAAATTATAATTTTAAGGCTATAAAATCATATACGTGTACCAAGTAACGGAGCACTTAGTTATAAAATTATAATTATAATTAATAAATAATCCTATTTATTCGGGCCGGGTCGGTTCTCGGGTACCCGACTGTCGGAACCGAGAACCAAACCGAATTACCAGTTCTATATTTTTAGGAACCATAACTGAACCGGTCGAAGTAGGAACCGACCCGACCTGCCCGGTTAGACTCGGTTTCGGTCCGATTTTCGGTTCTTCGGGTATTTTTGCACACCCTTAGGCGAGCATGATCATATAATATATCTATATTATATTAAAAGAGAAAATTAAACATTCAAAGTTGCAATTTTATCTTTTCCTATTACAAAATTTTCAATTTCTTTAATTTACATGTCCTTCCCTTTCTCTCAAACCTCGTGCACAGCGAAATTAAATTATCTACTCATGCCTTTGAAATATATTTCCTTCATTCTGAACGACTCATATCAACGGATCAGATTACACGATTGTTGATCTTTTAAAAAAAAATTATCATTATTATTACTGTTAAATGTTAAGGGTACGGAATTTCCTCATCTCTATCAGCCAAATCCCACAACCCAACGGCCCGTACGATACAGGCCGACCCAGCGACCACCAAAGCGGCGAAGACCGGCGGAACGACGACATCGGCCTTGGAAGGGCCGAACAGCGGGGCCGGCACGCAGACCGTCCCGTCCATCGGAACCCTAACAAACCCGCGGCGGCAGGATCGAGCGAACGGAGACGACGGCGTCAGCGCCCACGCGAAGGCCATCTCCGGCGACAAAGAAATCACGAGGACGGTCGCCGTCAAGAGGAACGTCCACGCGACGGCGTAGCGAAGCAGGGGATGGCGGTGGAGGAGCGCCGCTCGCAGCAGGATGGCGGCGGAGGAGAGCGCCATTTGATCTGGGTTGAGAGAGAGGGGATAATTAGGGTTTCGGGCTGGTGGGAGAGGGATTAATAGGCGGTCGGAGGGAATCAGCTGCAATTAAAGAAAGAGGGGAAGGAGGTTTAGCGGTTGAGTAGGTGACCGGAGCGAGAAGTAGAGATGGGAATTGGGAACTTGAGAACACGACTTCTCGTGTTCCCGTTGGGAATTGTCTGAAATGGGTCTGCCCTGCCACGTGGACCTATTAGCGGCCTCCCAATATCATATCTGGGTCCACGAGCCCTCGTTCGATACTCATTTCTCTCTCATATTAATCATTTCCACAAAGCATTTATATTATATATTTAAAAAGATCAAAAATAAACTTTATGTTTAACAAAAACAGATACAGCTTGGAAAGTAAAGATTTTTTTGTACGAGTAACGTTTAATGAGATGGTGCGGGACAGTATTTTTAGTTGAAATTACGACTATAACTGTATTCATAGTTATGCTTACAGTCGTGAAAATGTATCTAATTTACAACTGTAACTATATTCCAAAAAATTATTTTTTAACACGTGTATTTTCAGATTGTATCATATACATATGAGAAATTCAAATGATCATAAAAATAGATAAATTAATATTCTGTGATTTATTTTCTAAAAAGAACTGTATTTTGGGCTAAAAATATAATTCACTCACAGAAAAGTAGAAAAGTTACACGTACAAAAAAAATTCCCTTGGTAAAACAAATTATGAAGTCGGAAACATTAAGGCTCGGTTTCAGGGATCCGGATCCCCTAGAGTTCATGCAGGAACTCCAGGGTGGAGTTCTCTCATTAATAGCCCTTGGATTAAATCCAAGAGTTGGGAACAGTTCTCGTATGGAGGAGTTCTCGCATAGGGACAATTGCTCGCTCCTTTTATTCCTCTTGGTGTTATTAATTTGGTTCCAATTGTTATATATATTATTATATATATTATACGTAGAGAGAAAAGATATAAATATATATAGAGGAGAAAACTGCCACTTTAATTCTTTCAACTGGGAGAAAACTGCCTTGGGAGAACCGCAGGATTGCCTGTAGCCTTTTTTGAGAAGAGCCGCCTGTTTTCTTTGGTGAACCGCTGGGAGAAAATGGAACCGCCTGTCTTGGAGTGTTTGGTCAGAGAACTGTTGAAATTGTTGAAGTGGAAGTTTGGAGGGCTTTTGGACCTGGGCGGTCTGGGAGGAGGTCGGGCGGTCTGGCGTGACCGCACGACTTGGCGGTCTGTCTCTGCGGTCTGGCTTGTCTAAGCGTAGCTGCGGTCCTCTGGTATGGCCGCTGGTTTCTGGTCCAAGGCGGCTGAAGGTGAAGGTCGCGCGGTCTGTCTCTGATCGCGTGGCGGGCTGTTCGTCTTCAGGTGTGCGCGGTCTGTGCGTGACCGCGTGGCGTTCTGTCCTCTTCAAGGCTGTGGCGGTCTGGTGTGACCGCACAGCTTGATCCAGGTTTTCTCCAGAATGCGGTCTGGTGGCTGACCGGGCTTTCTGGTGGTAGTCGCGGACTAAGGGTCTTAGTCGCGCGGTCTCAGTTCGCGGTCTCAGGAGGAGGCTGGTATGCGAGCTGGTCGCTGTTCGCGGTCTCAGGTGAAGACCGGCATGCGGACAGAAGTTCGCGGTCTGATGGCGAACTGGCTGTGTTCGCGGTCTCTGGCGAACACAGGGGGTGAACAGTTTCGGGCGGTCTGGTGATCTCCTTTTGGAGTCGCGATCTGCTGTGAGAGTGGCGGTCTCTCATAGTCGATGTTGAAGCTGGCGTTGTTGAAACCGATTTCTCGGTCTCCTGTGGAGCTCGGGGCCCTCACCGAAATGAGGGGCGGCTAGTCCTTACTGATCCCTCGAGGAGGGCGGACGGAAGATTAAGAATTCGACTAGGACCTTAGTCACAGCGAGGAGGTCCCTCCACTAACCCGGAAGATCGTTGAGCGCTTCCCCTCCCAAGCCAAAGCTGAGACTTGGGCACCTTGGAGAGCTCTGGAAATGCTAACCAAAGAAAGCCTAAGGAGAGGGAAGCTGAAGTCCTCTCTCCAAAGGTGCCCTTGAGGTCCTATTTATAGATTTTCTGATCTGGCCTGCAAATAGCAGGATTCCGCCTCTAGATTTTACTATCTGCACCCCAAATGGGTCTGCTAACAGCCAAGCTCCGCTGTTTGGAGAGGCTAAGGGCAGACCACCAAGGGTAAAATGGTAAGTTGACCCTAATGATTTATGGGTACGGGGTTGCGAGAGCCCTACTATTGGAGTTCTCGCCGGCCTTCTCGCGGATCTTGCCCGCGGAAGGAGCTCTCGCGAATACTGCTCGCGGCATTTCCTTTGGAGGGTCGTTTTGCGAGAACCCTGCTGAAGGAGCTCTCGCGAGGACGAGGGTCTGCTGACGAGGTTCCCGCGAGGACCGCGTTGGCCCACTCTGGTGGTCTGCCGGGGTCTCATTGGCTGGGAGTCGATCTCGACGAGGCCCAGATCTCGTCACTCCCGTCTCGCTCGATTTCCTTGCCTGGCGAATATCGGGGTTGTACAGGCGAGTTCACCAAAATGAAGCAGGAGTACTGTTGCTGATCGCGCGGTGTGACCGGTCAGGTCGCGCGGTCTGGAGGGTGGTAATCCTATCTCATAGGGTGGTGACTGTTTCAGGTCTCACGCCTATAAATAGGACCCATCGGCAGCAATAAAGAGACACACCAAGTGTAAGCTGAACTTTCTTCTTTCCTGCGGTCTGAGATTATCTGACCGGGCGGTCTGCTGATTGAACTCTTCTTGTGCAGCTTCTGCGGATAGTGCGGGAAGCAGCGTTCACCTCTTCCTCTGAAAGTGTTCGGGCGGTCTGCGGCTTGGAGTTGTGGTGCTGGAGTTCGGGAGAATCAGGAGTTCGAAAGGAAGGGTGCGGACTGATCAGCGGTCTGGTGTTGTTCTGAGGTCGGCTGCGGTCTGCGGGTTGGCGAGTTGCTGAGGTCGCAAGGGGAGACCGCGCGGTCTCGTGTTATCTTCAACTTTGTATTTCTTCTCTTTGGTGTTTGTGCTGGCGAAATAATGTCTCGCCAAGCATGCATTGCCTTGTAATTTGAAGTTGCTTTCAATAAAGATCAGTTGTTTGCCTCCACTTGCTTCTGGTTGTTTGGCTTGTAACTCTAAGTTGACTAACTCTTGCTCACTTCATAAAGATTCGAAAAATTTCACAAGAACTGTAGCCACGCCTGGGAGAAGAAGACAGCCAGCTCTTCCTCTCTCTCTTCCGTTTCTCTCTCTCTCTCTCTCTCATGCGACGGAGAGGCCGCCAGCCTCGTGGAGTTCGCCGTTGGAGAGGGAGGTGTTGCCGGCCTTGGAAGTGAGCCTTCGGCGTTGGAGAGGGAGTCGTCGTCGGGCTTGGTGGAGTTCGTCGTAGACGTTGAAGGCGTGCACGTGTGTAGTTAGCCATGACGGCGTCTTGATCTCGGTGGTGGCGTTTGTCTCCGGTGGTGGTTGCGGTTGAACGTCGGAGATTGACGTTGAAGGTTCCGACGAACCTTGTGCGTCCGTTAGTCGGATTGCAGTCCAGATTTCTACACTCACGCGGATTGTGCGCGTCCGGCGCATCTGCGGTGTTCCACCGGACGGTATATTTCTTCACTTGTTATTTCCTTGTAATTGTTTTTATATAAATATATACTTGTGATTGTGCGCCGGCGGGTTTGCCGCGCGCAGTTTTTGCCCATATTGTATTCTTGTTTCCTGCAATTTTATAGCAGTGCACTGTGGTTTGCACCTGATTTCCCAACAAGTGGTATCAAAGTGAGGTTCGGTAGACGACCGTGATTGGACGTTCTAGGAAGGGTTTGACTGCGGTGGTTAACGACTAGGTCATCTTCCCACTCTCTCAGATCCGACCTTTGAACAAATCAGGTCTTCTGGTTTGCTGAGGGAAGCTATGGCAGGGAAGAATTTAGTGTTGACAAGGTATTCAGTGGAGAAGTTTGACGGCAGCGGGAACTTTCGCCTATGGCAGATTCAGGTCAAGGATATGTTGGTTGAGCAGGGGTTGATCCAAGTGCTGCGGGGGCGTGATTCTTTGCCCGATCTGGTGAAGGATTCTGAGTGGACTGAGATGGATGAGCGCGCAACTAGCGCTATTCGGATGTGCGTCGACGACAAGGTGTTGTTCAACATCAGTATTGAAGAGTCCGCTGTCACGTTGTGGGAGAAGCTTGAGGGACTCTACATGAGCAAGTCATTGACCGCAAGGCTGTTGCTGAAGCAGCGGCTGTACAGCCTGAAGATGCAGGAGGGTGACAACCTGCAGGAGCACTTCAATGTGTTCAATGGACTTTTGAGCCAGCTGCATGTGGTTGGTGTGAAGGTGGAGGAAGAAGACAAGGCCCTCTTGCTTCTTACCTCACTCCCGGCGTCGTTCAGGCATATGAAGACTACGCTATTGTATAAGAAGGATATAGTAGACGTGGAGCAGATTACATCTGCGTTACTGTCCAGTCAGATGTTGTCAGACCCCGCTCCTGGGGGTGAGCATGTTTTGGCAGTAGATGGACGAGGTTGGCAGTTCGAGAAGGGATCTGGGAGTGCACGTGCCAGATCATCCTCGAGGAAGGTTGTGAAGTGTTACCACTGCGGGCAGAGAGGCTATATCAGGAGGCTTTGTCCACAGCGTGCACAGGGTTCTGGGGACGCCCAGAGATTGGACATAGCAGGGGTAGCCTTTGCAGATGATAGTGATGTTCTTGTCATCACTGAGAGTCGATGCGACTCTGATAGCTGGATTTTGGATTCGGGTGCATCACAACATGTTTGCTCAGATGCAGGGATGTTTAGTTCTCTGGAGGTGACGTCTGGGTCGGTCTTTCTTGGTGACGGCTCAACATGTGAGGTCACGAGGACAGGGACGGTGGACATCAGGATGCATGGTGGAGCTGTACGTAGACTTGAGCAGGTACATCTGGTACCGAAGCTACGCAGGAATCTGTTTTCGTTGGGCAGATTGGACTCCTGTGGGTGCAGTTTTGCATCGAGAGGTGGAGTTCTGACGGTGAGGCGAGGGCGCACCGTGCTCATGCGAGCTATGCAGTGCAGTAGTTTGTACTGGCTGATGGGGACCACGATGCGAGGTGGTGTGCCCATGTTTTCTGCGGTCGATAGGGTGGATGGTCGAGGTGGTGCAGGGGATCACCCTTCTGCTAGTCTGACTAGGCGAGTCAGATTCAGCGATCCGGTTGCGTCGACATTCAGGGGTTGAGCCCGAGCAGGGATGAGTCGACTGGAGCAGGTCGGCTGACGCCTCAGGACTTTGAGGTGGTGCTTCGCGCAGTGTTGTTTCGCACAGTTGATGCTTCGTGCAGGGAGTGCTTCGTGCAGGTGGTGGCTCCGGATCCCGAACCAAGGTGGTGGATTGTTATTAATTTGGTTCGGATTGCTATATATATTGTTATATATATATTATATATATATATATAAAAGATATAAATATATATAGAGGAGAAAACTGCCACATTAATTCTTTCAACCGGGAGAAAACTGCCTTGGGAGAACCGCAGGATTGCCTGTAGCCTTTTTTGAGAAGAGCCGCCTGTTTTCTTTGGTGAACCGTTGGGAGAAAATGGAACTGCCTGTCTTGGAGTGTTCGGTCAGAGAACTGTAGCCACGCCTAGAGAATTGCAGAAAACGCCTGGGAGAAGAAGACAGCCAGCTCTTCCTCTCTCTCTTCCGTTTCTCTCTCTCTCTCTCTCGTGCGACGGAGAGGCCGCCAGCCTCGTGGAGTTCGTCGTTGTAGAGGGAGGTGTTGCCGGCCTTGGAAGTGAGCCTCCGGCGTTGGAGAGGGAGTCGTCGTCGGGCTTGGTGGAGTTCGCCGCAGACGTTGAAGGCGTGCGCGTGTGCAGTTAGCCTTGACGGCGTCTTGATCTCGGTGGTGGCGTTTGTCTCCGGTGGCGGCGTTGGTCTCCGGTGGTGGTTGCGGTTGAACGTCGGAGATTGACGTTGAAGGTTCCGACGAACCTTGTGCGTCCATTAGTCGGATTGCAGTCCAGATTTCTACACTCACGCGGATCGTGCGCGTCCGGCGCATCTGCGGTGTTCCACCGGACGGTCTATTTCTTCACTTGTTATTTCCTTGTAATTGCTTTTATATAAATATATACTTGTGATTGTGCGCCGGCGGATTTGCCGCGCGCAGTTTTTGCCTATATTGTATTCTTGTTTCCTGCAATTTTATAGCAGTGCACTGTGGTTTGCACCTGATTTCCCAACACTTGGCTCGCTCCCGCCTAGGCTATTGGAGTTCCCGCATAGGGAACTCCACCCTGGAGTTCCCGTGTACAACCCTCATATTTCCCGAGTCGGTGTGACCCGACCCGGATGAGACCAAGACAACTCAAGGTGGTCGAGACGATCAAAACGACCACGCATAGACGGTCGAAACCGATCAAGGCAAGAAGAGGCCGCGGGAGAGACGGAGGAAGCACCCGCTACCCCGGCTCCCTTGGGTGGGTAGGAGAAATCCTCCCACTCAGGCCCTTTGCGAGGGGAGTGAGAGGAGTGCTCCCACTCACCGGGCGAGTGGGAGGGGCCTCCCACTCGCCGGGCGAGTGGCCCCACTCGCCGGGCGAGTGGGAGGGGCCTCCCACTCGTCGGGCGAGTGGGAGGGGGCCTCCCACTCGCCGGCCGAGTGGGAGGGTTGCTCCCACTCGCCGGCCGAGTGGGAGGGGGCCTCCCACTCGCCGGCCGAGTGGGAGGGTTGCTCCCACTCGCCGGCCGAGTGGGAGGGGGCCTCCCACTCGTCGGCCGAGTGGGAGGGCTGCTCCCACTCGCCGGCCGAGTGGGATGGGACCTCCCACTCCCCCCCCCCCCCCCCCCCCCCCCCCCCCCCCCTTAGGGGGCGAGTGGGAGAGGCCTCCCACTCGCCCGGTATGGGTGGGGAGGTCGGTATTGTAACATCCCCCAGACAGCTAGACCCCTAAGTTAGTTTTGTCATGACTAGGTCATGACAAAACCATAGGAAGAGCCCAAGACCTTGAGAGCTTGGGAAAGAAGGAGAAAACCACCTTGGTCTGCAGATAGCAATTTTCCAGTGACCAAGCTTAGGGTTGGACTTTAGGGCCTCATCTTGACCATTTGACCCCACCTTAGTATCCCTAACCCTTTAGGGGTCCCCTTAGGGCACCAAGGACCCATTGGGGTCAACCAAAGGGGCCAAATTGACCAAAGTCAACCCTAACCCTAAATTGGTCAAAGTAGCCTATTTAGAGCCAATTAACCTTCACCATTCCAAATTGATCACTCATCTAGGTCTAGAATATCATAAGAGACCTAGTAGACCTAAAAGCCCCATCATGGGACCCCCAATGGTGCAAATTGACCAAAATGCCCCTTTAGGTCAAAAATGGCAATTCTTCACAAAGTACCCAAATTGACCATCACCATAGTAAATTGACCCTACCCTTAGGGTTATCATGTCATAGGGGACCCAGTGGTCCAAAAAGCCCCTTGACTGGGTCAACACTAGGGCTCAATTTGACCAAAGTCAACTTAGCCTATTTTGGTCAAATCAGCTTAAATTGGGTCAACTAAGACTCATGTGACCAAATTGACCCCACCAATAGTTTCTAAACCTAATTTGGAATCCAATGGACCCAAAAGCCCCATCTTAGGGTCACTCAATTGGTCAATTGGACCAAAAGTCAAATTTGCCCAAATTAGGTCAAACCTCTTGAACCTAGCCCAATCCCTTTGGGCTAAGCCCAAATTAACCACTTGACCAGCACCCTTAACTGTTAATTAACCCAGGAGAGAGAGGAAATCCGGCCATGGTGAGTAGGAGAGAGAAAAACCCATTTAGGAGGAGAGAGAAAGAGGAGGAATTAATGGGGAGGAAGAAGAAACCTTCAATCTCCCCCATTAATGGTTGGATTCATCTTCTCTAGGGGAGAGGAGGAGTTTCCAGCCATTTTCCGGCCTCCCAAGGGTGAATACCAAGGGATTGCATCATGGCCGAAATTCACCATTCATGGCCATTGATGGCATTGAAGCCATGACCCTTCCCCTCCCTCATTTGAAGCTTTTAAAAGCTTCCCTAGACCCAGAGCACGAGTTTCCCCCTGTTAGTCGAAGGAATCGGGCAGCTTGGTGTGGTGGTTGCAGAACTCGGAAATCATGGAGGACGGCCATGGCAAGTTCCCGATCGGCAAGGCATCAAGCTCCGAGCAAGGTCCAATTCTTCCTCTCTCCCTTAGTGGATAGATCCTCACTTTTCCGTTTTCAAAATCAACTGAGATTGGAGGCTATTCCAATCGGATTTCTCCTTGTTCTTGGCCGGAAAACACAACATCCGGGGGGCCAACTCCGGCCACCCCCGGCCACACCGACACCGGCCATCGAGAGCTGGATGTCGGGTGGTGCTTCTGGCGGCGGCGATTCACCGGAGGCGGCGCCGTTGCGCCGGAATCGGGCCCGCAAAACCGCCCAGGCGCGATAATCCCAGCCGTTAGGCTATCGGGGACGAAGGCCAGCAGCCGTTGGATTCAGCGCAATTTTGTTTTATTAATGTATTATTTAATATTAATACTCCTATTAATGAAGTTTTTAAAGGCTGAATCTAATTTTAAATATAGAAAATACTATATGCCCTCTACAGAAAAAGTGCCCAACATGAAAGTTGTAGGCCTTGACCCCTAGAGTCATACAAAATTGACTTCACTCAATTTGGAGCCCTGGTTTGACCTCAGCACCCATTCTAGTGCATAGTTTGACTAAACTTTGAATGGGTGCCCACACCAAACCACTGGTCCAAATGACTTCAAATTTGGACCAGGAGTGAGTCATACCTAGGGCTATAACATATCCAAAAAAGAGAATTTTTGGAGAACTTTTTCCTAAAGTTTTTGTAGAAATTTAATAATCCTTACATAAATTATTTGGAGGGTCAAAGGACCTCCAATCTCCACCAAATTTTGGTGGGGTGTCTTTAGGGTCATGTTAAGCCCCTGGTTAAAATCTCAACTCATTTGGAGTTCATTTGGTTAGGTAATCTTTAGGCCAAAGATTTGTCCATTTAGGGGAAAATTGTGCTTAGGGGACATTTAGGGCTTTTCATGATAAACCACCTCCAGAAGGAGTGGATCTTTGGCCACTGCCCTAATATCACCCAAATCTCTTCTAAGAGAGTTTTGGGGTCATGGGGAGTTGGTTAGCCCTAGGGCATGGAGTTGGAGCACCTTGGGGTGCATTTAGCCAAGCTGTGATCCATTGGCCAAATAGGCCCATTGAGACTTGAGTCTTCTTGGAAAGGTCAGTGGGATCAATTTGAGACCACATGAGGAAGATTGGTGAGCATTGGAGTTGATTTGCTCAAGGCCATAGGGTTGATCCCTATGGAGTGGAATTTGGGGTTGTGAAGGACATAGGGGAGTTTGTCCTTGGAGAGGGGTGTATTGGACTCCTCTGAGTTTTATAAATGATATAACACCCTCACAAGAAGTTTGGGTGGATTTGGGGAAGTATTGACCCTAACCCTAGGTTAAACCCTAATGGGGTGCAATTAGAGGTCAATGAAGGAGGTGGGGTCAAACATTATTGGTTTGACCTAAGATTTTGTAGGGTAGGTCCTAGTGACCAGAGGAGCCTCCCCTGTAAAAATGAAGAGGTTTGGAGCTGCAAAACCTAGATAATAAATCCTTGGGTAGATTTGTAAATATTTAGGGTTTTAGGATTTAGGAAGAAATAACACTTTATGATTAACCATCTTCTGTCACCAACTTAGTCTAAATGTTATTAATCCTTGGAAGATTCTGTTAGGACCATTAGAAAACATTTGGAGGTCCAAATTGTAATTATTCGTATTGTTGGCAATTTTTGGGATGATGGATTGTAGGGTGTTAGATTACTTTATTTGCATGAAACTTCGCTGGATGCCATTTCATACCAATATGTACCCACTGTATTTTTCTCATAATTTTTGGATTAATATTTTTGGTACCTCTAGTTCAATTTGAAATTAATTGCAACTATATCCACTGTGGAAATTACAAATGTACCCTCTGTGGAACATGGTCAAACTTTGTAGGACTGAATATTTTAGTATGAATCACCTCTGTACTAATTTGCATAAGGTTTGGAGATCATATGAGGGTACCTCCTTTGGAATTTATTGGTAATAAGTGAGTTATGGAATTTTTAAAAATAGTAAATCTTGCTGGTTTTTCCTACAAATTCATACCCACTGATTATTAGGTACCCTTGATTTATGTAAAAATTTAGGCAGGCATTGGATGTCAGGAAAGCATACTTGCAGTTCAAACCTTAGGAAGTGGTATTTTGGGAAAAATGATTTAAATATTATTATTATTTGGAAAATTATGAAACTCTGGATTTGGTCTTAAAAATGTAGTATGGACCTCCAATAAAATTGTTGAATCATAGGATTGAGTATTTAGTGTACTCCCCTTCATGAGCATCAAAGCATTGAGGATGGTCTGCGTTTAGCAAATTGGCAATTTTGGGGTTATAGGCCAAATTGGATTATATTGATTGGAGATGTGAGAGTTTAATGGTGATCATTTGACTATGGGAGAATCCCTGGAGTTATTTAGGGTTTGGTGAGGCCTAGGATGGTGGGGTGCCACCCTTGGGGTAGGTCATCTTGGGATTGACGAAAGATCGTCTCTTCCCTTTAGTGTCTTAAAGCACTTAGGTTTGAACCAGGTAAAGCATTAAGAGGGTTAGTTATGGGTAGTAACCAATAATACTAAGTGTCTTGGGAAAGGGAACTTTGGGGTGTCATCCCATTGTAGTCCCTAGTACCGTAGCGAGCCCCTTACAGGGTAACCCTCGGGAAGACCAAGATTAACCCTAAAAGTATAGGAGTAAGATGTTGTTCAAAATTAACTAATAACATACTCACCCTCAACCCGTGGTTACGAGAAGTTAGTTGGTTTGGTCTTACGAGCGGTAGGCTCGGTGGTTAAAGGTGCGGATTGCTGAGTCAGGAGAGCTTGTGACTCAGTGGTGTTTTGTGGTACGGACGGGTTGGTTCGGCGAGCCGATGGCTCGGAAGGTTATTGATGGCGGGCAGGTTAGACCGGGGAGCTTAGGGATCGGAAGTAGGAAGTGGAACATGTTGCATGTGCAATGAAGGTGGTGGGTCTTCGGTATTGGACGGTCGTTCACACCGACGTCAATACGTTGACTCGGCAAATGTGGTTTTACACTTAGCCTTGATAGTCTGGCGGTCCAGTCAGCAAGAGTACGCAAACGCTCCGCGGGTTTTGTGGAGGCGTATGAGAGGTCTAGGTTGGGTAGTGTGAATACCAACCTAGAGGTGGGCGAGGCCCAACCCACCGCTTCCGTTTGCCACTACGGGAGTATCCTGGGAGTCTAGCTCGCTCCAAAAAGGGGGAACTAAAGGTCTATGCGCATAGAGTCGAAGTGGGTGAGTTGCACTTGTATGAACATAGCATAACAGCATACTTTGCATGTCATAGCATAAACATTGCATTCAACCTACCCCTAACGTATAAGTCGGTTATGGGACTTCTTATACGGTAGGCCCTGCTAAACGACCCCTTGGTCTATAGGTTTGTATGGGCATTCCTATAAATCAATGGTTACTTTTATATTACTTTACTTGCCATTATGTATACTGCTTACTGTTCTTTACATGCACTTTACTATACTTACTTACTGCTTCATATATATATACACCTGTGTAGTTGTAGATTCGCCGCCACCTGCTTTTGTTTTTACCCCTTGAATGTCCTCCGCTTCCTCCTCCTCATACGGTGCCTAGGAGCCATTGGGGGAGGGGTGGGGAATTGGCTGAGTCATTTTGACTGACGGTCGGTGGACCTTATCATTTTAGGAGTTCGAGGAGACGCTGCAACCTCCGAGAAACAGGTACAGCAGGATCCGACATGGTGGACCCCACGGCCATGCTACCATTGTCACCAGCCGGGACACACTCGGGTCAGATGCCCCATGAGAGGTGGAACCCCTCCAGCACAGCGACCAGGAGGCCGAAGGCGAAGACGTAGACGTGGATTGCGAGGCAGCGACCGCAGGCCAAAAGAGAAGAAGCATCCAGTATTGCAGCACCAGTGGAGTGCAAAGTCTGCAGGGATGGGTCAGACTAGTCTGAGTACTCCGGTTTCAGTGTCGGTGACGATTAGCCTTAGTTTTACCTAGGAGTTAGCTTCCGCGAGTGATCTTGTAGTGAGGAAATGATGTACAGGGCAAGAACCCTTTTTATTGTAACCCTTGTTATCTCCTATTCAGTTAATATATGTGGACATTTATAATTCATGTGATTCTGTGGACTTGTCTTCTCTTTAATGTACTTTTCTTCGTGACCGAATTGGCCGGCAGGATCGGCGTTTTGTGGTGACGATCTTCCCGAGCGAAGGTGTCACCGCAAAGCGGCGGTTCTGGGCCTAAGACCCAGTGGTTTTTGCAAAAAAAAAAATGGGGTCTTACAGGTATGACCTCCCATGAGGGGGGGGGGGCACTTCGAGTCCCACTCGCCCCCCTCAGGCGTGATCGATGGCGGTCATGGTTGGACTGCGGATAGCGGGATTTTTGCTATCCGCAATCCATTTTTGGGAAAGTCTATAAATAGACCCCCATGGTCACCTTGGGAAGGGTTGGTTACTACCCCCCCCCCCCCTTTGCGTGTGTCTTGTGAGCAAGCACTCCCCCCTCCCTTGTCATCCTTCAGCTGACAGTGAGGTGGTTCGTAGTGCCCTCCAATGTGCCCAGGCTCAGCATTGGCTTGGGAGGGGAAGCGCTCTAAGATCTTCCGGGTATGTAGTGGGACCTCCGCGCTGCAGCTTAAGGGGTCCATTTGTGGATTCAAGTGTTCATCAAGTCCAAGTTTTTCAGTTCCTAGTGACCGGTCAAGGGTCTAGGCTTAGGTCAAGTAAGGGTTAGTCGCAACCCCCTTTCGAACGCTGAGACCGGGAAACTTGTTTCAACATTCTGGTGCGGTGAGCGTGGAAGCGACTAGTTCGGAAAGCTCTGAGCCATGTCTCATGGCTGGAAGCGACGAGTTGGGAGACTCGCCTCCGGCATGCGAGTATGTGAAGAAGGGCGACGTCGATGAGTTCAGCAAAGGGATCTTGGAGCTCCTGCAGGTCGCACCCTCCACTCGCGGCAAGTGCTCGACACCACCTGCAGGGAGGCAATAAGAACGCCCCCGTCCAACCAGGGGGGAGTAACTTCACCTGGAAGGGCCAAGAAGGAGTTGCGGAGACGGAGGAAGTGGTGAAGAGGACGGCCAGGGAGCATGCGGCCGAGTGAAGTGCCCGTGGAGGGCGAGGTGTAAGTGAAGTGCCCAAGAAGGGCGAGATGTAAGTGAAGTGCCCAAAAAGGGCGAGGTGTAAGTGAAGTGCCCAAGAAGGGCGAGGTGTAATGAAGTGCCCTGGAGGGGCGTAGGGTAGTGAAGTTGTAATAGACAAACTAGGAATGAAAAAAAAGGGTTCTGGGGTAATACCCCGATCTAAGATCTCTGACTAGAGGTCCTCCGCCGGGCTCGGTCATGCCGGTAGATGGGGGACTCGTCAGGTCGACTCGCGGTTCAATAACTGATTGGGAAGGCGATGAGTTCCTCTGCCTCCAGGTGAAGGTAAGCACCTAGAACGCGGATGGGTACTTCCACCTCCAATCGGTAAGGAGATTAGGAGTGCGTTGAGTTCCTCCACCCCCGGTTAAGCTAAGACTCCCAGGACATGGATGGGTACTACCACCTCCAGTTAGATTAGGAGTGCGTTGAGTTCCTCCACCCCCGGTTGAGCTAAGACTCCCAGGACATGGATGGGTACTACCACCTCCAGTTAGATTAGGAGTGCGTTGAGTTCCTCCACCCCCGGTTGAGCTAAGACTCCCAAGACATGGATGGGTACTACCACCTCCAGTTAGATTAGGAGTGCGTTGAGTCCCTCCACCCCCGGTTGAGCTAAGACTCCCAGGACGTGGATAGGTACTTCCACCTCCTGTCAGATTGGGAAGGCGTTGAGTTCCTCCATCCCCGGTTGAGCTAAGACTCCCAGGACGTGGATGGGTACTTCCACCTCCAGTCAGATTGGGAAGGCGTTGAGTTCATCGGCCTCCAGGTGAAGGTAAGCACTCGGGGTGCAGGCAGGTACTTCCACCTCCAATCGGTAAGATCCCTGACTACAGACCGTTCTCCGGGCTCAGTTATGTCGGCAGATGGGAGGCTCATCGGATCGATTAACTACCCAGTGATCGGTTCGAGTAAGGTATCAAGTCCTCAAGCAGTAAAGGAAGAAAGTAAGCTAAGAAATTCATTACAATGGTAACTGGTTCAGTGATAACATATGTTACATTAGTCATTACTTCACCCATATTGGTGCATACAGGATTAAAGGAAACAGGTATGCATGAGATACATGGCTCCTACAAGGATCCAAAGAAGAGAAGAAGTCCCTGGCCACCCTCGCGTTCATAGAGAATAGCTGTAACACCCTGCCAGTACAAAAAGTATAACAGCAGGTCCGGCCGGGACCCCACGCCATACAAACCACACTAGCTAGGAGTTAAAAGGTGATAACCAGAAAAGTAACAACTAACGAGAGTACAAAACGTAAGCGGAAGCATTAATTAAACCATTCAAATAGACATGTCCACTATCATTGGAATGAATCCAGAAATGAGAGTTACGGCCTTAGGGCCTTACATCAAATCAATGTACAAAACTCCAACAAAACATACATCGGCACGCAGGCCGGCAAAACATGAGAAAGCAGGAAAAAGGCTGGCCTTCGAGGGCCAACACAGCAAAGGGGCCAACGCCCGCTACTTCCCGCTAGGCTCACCTGCACCTGCATAAGAACATTCCACCAAGCGGTGGCAAACAAAGTAACGGTCAGCACAGCTGACCAAATTATAACGACCCCACCCCTTTCCCGGGGTGGCGGAGATTCTACCCTGCAAGTAAGCCATACTAGCACAAGTAATATACTAAAGAAAGTGCAACTACACGAGGTGAGGTTTCAAGCACAATCAATCTTCTAGGTTGAGCATCAAAAAGAAGGGAACCTAGGTATGCACATGATGTTGGTTGGGTTCACCCGAAGGTTTCCCACAACCGCCTAAGCAATCGCATGAGGAACATAACATCGAATTCACAACACTCCACCCTAAGGGTCACATCCTTAGGTGGGAAACAAGAGCTTTTGGTCGGTCTAGGTATGACACCTTCCACGACCTCTCCCATGATCACACGGCTTTCATGAGGAAGGGGCCTCTCGCCGATCTGCATGGAAACGGGTTCGGTTCAGCTTTGCCCGTGCTCTAATCGTCGCGATCTATCGCACGACGCGGGTACGGCTTCACCTCGGCCCGTAAGGGTTTAGCACTTTCAAGTGCTCCACAAAAATATACGCTACGCACCTAACCCCTTCACAAGGATCTAGGCTTCGCGAATTCTCAACAAAGGAGGTACATACGCTCCGCATCAATAACGTGGTGAAGGTTTGCCTTCATCCAAAACTCAAAGCATGGGGCTTTCGTAGGGATCTTCACAAGACGCCTACACGTAACTCCCGCAATACTATAGGTGAGTTCACGGAGTCATTCTCCGGCACGCATTCTAGGTCTAACCTAAATGCAACGTCGCAAATCAAGCATCACCGATTCGGGCTCACGGCCACGAATAGGCTTCACACAAAATGCCTAAATCCGCACGACTACCGGATTTTCTACATGCAATATGCCGGGGACGGACACAATCTACCCGGAGTCCCGAAGGACTTGAGGAAATCCTACACTTCACCCATTTGGTGAAAGAGATACCTCATGCAAGCAAAGAAAGAGAAATGAATGGACAAATACAAGTCCAAAGTTCGGGAGGAAGAATCGTTACCCTAGACGTGTTCCTCTTCGCCATGGATCCGAGATTCTACGCGGAGGGAAAGAACCGCACCGGGCTGCACTCTCCGGATCTGGAAACGGCTCGCGAAACGGAGCTCCGGAGCTCCGTCAATGGCGGGATCTTCCTTCTTCTTCCTTGCCTCCTTCTTCTTCCTCTAGCCTAGGAGAGAGAAACACCTCAAAATAATGAGGATTAATCTCCTCTCATAAGCCCTAAAAGCCTCCAGCATCTAATCCTGGCCATCGGATCAGATCTCAAAAGATTTGGACGGCCCGATCTTCTTCTCCGCTCAAAATCGCGGAACAGAATAAACAGGGCGCACGATCACAGGCGCACGGTCAGTGGTCGTGCGCGACGAGGGCAGTGGTCGTGCGCACTATCCGGGACAGAACTCTGAATTCTTGCGAATAAGCGCACGATCGCTGGCGCACGATCACTGGTCGTGCGCGAAGAGGGAAATGGTCGTGCGCACTGTCCGAGACAGAACTCGATTCTCTTCTGAATTAACGCACGATCGCTGGCACACGATCACTGGTCGTGCGCGATGAGGCCACTGATCGTGCGCTAAGAGCAGACAGGGAAAATTCTAGCCTGCTTCACGTGCCGCACTACCACTCCGCCTACTTCGCGGAACTACCAGATTTGGGGTGTTACAACTCCACCCTCCTTAAAAGAATTTCGTCCCGAAATCCAGGAAACAGTAATAGCATAAATTACAGTTATACTTTACCTGAGGGAAAAAGCTCGGGATACTCCGCAAGCATCGCTTGCTCTCTCTCCCAAGAGAGCTCCTCTCGGCCGCAGTTATCCCACCGGACTTTTACCATCCGAATGGACTTGTTCCGCAGCTGCTTTACTTCGGTATCTTCGATGCGTAAAGGCTTGACTTTCGTCGACAACCCACTATCGACCGGAACTTTGCCGACCGCAACGATATGAGTAGGCTCTTGCACAGCCTTCCTCAACACTGAAATGTGGAACACGTCGTGCAGACCGCTCAGCTCTGCAGATAGTGCAAGCCGATAAGCCGCAGCACCAACACGCTCCACGATATCGAACGGTCCTAGGTACCTCGGACTGAGCTTTTTCAAACGTCGAATCCTTGATACCCCTTTGAACGGTTTGATCTTCAAGTAAACCCGGTCACCGACGGCGAACTCTAAGTTCCTATGCTTGGCGTTGAAATACTTTGCTTGCCTATCCTGGGCAACCAATAGCCTTTCGCGTATAGCCCGGATCGTCGACGTTGCTTCTTCAACATCCTTTCGCTTCAATAGCTTAGTATCGCCCGTTTCCGCCCAAGACAACGGCGTACGACACTTCTTACCATAGAGGGCCTCGAAAGGAGCCATCTTTATGCTGGCTTGGTAGCTATTATTGTAGGCGAATTCGATCATATAGAGGTGATCCTCCCACCTCTTTCCAAAGTCTAGAGCGCACATTCGGAGCATATCCTCCATAGTCCTGTTGGTTCTCTCGGTCTGTCCATCCGTTTGCGGGTGGAAGGCCGTGCTGAACTTCAATTTTGTGCCCAACAGTTCATGGATAAGCCTCCAATCTTTCGATGTGAAACGCCCGTCACGATCACTGACGATGCTACGAGGGACACCGTGCAGTCTCACGATACTATCCACATAGAGCTTTGCTAGCTTCTCTACGGAATCATCCTTCCGGTTCGGAATGAAGTGTGATACCTTTGTCAAACGGTCCACGATCACCCATATGGCGTCGTTTCCATGTTGCGATCTCGGCAATCCGTGCACGAAATCCATCGAAATATCATCAAACTTCCATTCCGGAATCGGCAAGGACTTCAGAAACCCACCGGGACGTTGACATTCCGCTTTCACCAACGCGCAAGTATGACACTTGGCTACGTAAAGGGCAATGTCTTTCTTCATGCCCGGCCACCAGAACAGTTTCTTCATATCCATAAACATTTTAGTGCTCCCCGGGTGGATCGAGTACTTGGTATGATGAGCCTCGTACATCAATTCCGCCCGTAGAGTACCAACGTTTGGGATGCATAATCTTTCCTGCTTCCACATAAGGTCGTCTTCGAAGGAGAAATCAGCGTTTAACCCTTCAACGGTTTCCGCTTTGTATCGTTTCAAGCTCTCGTCCAACTCCAATGCTTGTCGAACTCGGTCGGCAAGGTCGTAGTGAACTTCCGTCCAGTTCAAGCATGCTGAAGTAGACGTTCTCCTATCAATGCATATGATCTCCATTTCTTCTAGCTCACGGATTAGACGCTCATCGTGCATCAAAATCCAATTTGCTTGCGCGGGAGCCCGACGACTCAACGCGTCTGCAACTACGTTTCCTTTACCGGGAGTATATTTGATATCGAAGGTGTAGTCCCCAAGGAACTCCATCCACCTCCTTTGGCGCATGTTCAACTCCCTTTGGTCTAGTAAGTACTTGAGGCTCTTATGGTCGGTAAAGATATCGATCTTCACGCCATATAGATAGTGCCTCCAAAGTTTGAGGGCAAAAACCACGGCCGCTAGCTCCAAATCATGGACCGGGTAATTCCTCTCGTGAACCTTCAGTTGCCGGGAGCCGTAGGCAATTACCTTCCCGAACTGCACTAGGACACAACCCAAACCACTTCCTGAGGCGTCGCTATATATTTCGTAGCCTTCCGTACCTTGTGGCGAGCATAGAATGGGCGCCGTGGTCAGACGGCTCTTTAGCTCTTCAAAAGCTCGTGCGCACTCGGGCGACCAAACGAACTTATTATCCTTTCTAGTCAGTTTTGTGAGAGGAAGTGCGATCCTCGAGAAGTTTTCCACAAAGCGCCTATAATAGCCGGCAAGTCCTAAGAAACTTCGGACTTCCGCTACGTTTTTCAACAAAGGCCACGCTTGGATCGCTTCTATCTTCGACGGATCAACTGCAATTCCTTCGCCACTAACAACATGACCAAGGAATGCCACTGACGGTAGCCAAAACTCGCACTTGGAGAACTTGGCATATAGCTGACTCCTCCTCAAGGTGCTCAGGACTGCGTGCAGATGCCCTACATGCTCCTCTTCCGACTGAGAGTATACCAAAATGTCGTCGATGAAGACGATCACAAATTGATCTAAATACTCTCGGAATGTCCTATTCATCAAGTCCATGAATACCGACGGTGCGTTGGATAGACCGAACGGCATTACCGTGAACTCAAAGTGCCCAAAGCGGGTACTGAACGCTGTCTTTGGAATGTCACATTCCCTTATTCGCAGTTGGTAGTAGCCGGACCTTAGGTCTAGCTTGGAGTAAACCGTCGACCCCATTAGTTGGTCGAAAAGATCATCGATTCTAGGAATCGGATATCGGTTTTTCTCGGTCAACTTGTTTAGCTCTCTATAATCAATACATAGACGCAAGCTCCCATCCTTCTTTTTCACAAAGAGGACCGGTGCACTCCAAGGCGAAGAACTTGGACGTACGTAGCCTTGCTCTAGCAGCTCTTGCAATTGGACCTTCAACTCTGCCAATTCCTTTGGCGCTATTCTGTATGGTGAGCGGGCCACAGGTTTGGCACCTGGCACCAACTCGATACAGAAATCAATCTCCCGATGAGGCGGAGCCCCAGGGAGTTCGTTAGGAAACACGTCGGCGTATTCCGCTACAACTGGGACATCACACAACCTGGGCTTTGGCTCCGAAGCCTCCAACAAGGTGAAGAACAACTCGGCGCCTTTTCTCACCGCCTTAACCACCTGGAGAGCAGACATCAGCGTCTTGCTCGCTCCTCGCATACCGGCGAATGTGGTTTCATCGTCGGTGTTCGTTCCCAGAGTGATCTCCTTTGTATTGCAATCTATGCATGCTCGCTGCTCCGAGAGCCAGTCCATGCCGAAGATCACATCGAATTCAGCTAACGGTAGTAACGACGCTTCCAAGTCGAAATCTTGACTTCCGATCCGCACCTTCACACGGCTCTTCCTATCCGCACTCATTCGAGATCCATTGGGTAGCACTACTTCCAATCTATCCTCTACAAAGGTAGACGGCACTCCGATTCGCACCACGAAGTCCTCAGACAGAAAAGAGTGCGATGCACCCGTATCGAATAGAGCTCTCGCCGGATAGTTGAAAATTAGGACGAAACCTAATTGTACACAAATAACACATAGTCGTACAACAGTGAGAATCATATACATAGCTGTAAAAGCTAACTTCTAATTCGTACCTGTGACGACATCGGTTTGTCGTATAGCTTCTTGTTGGCCAAGCGAATAGACTCTCGGCTGAGTCGGAATGTGTTGGGAGGCCGAAGACTCTGCCGCTTTGCCCTTTTCCGCAGCCCGAGCATAATCCACCGCTCGATTTGCCGCCTTTGGGGGACCACTTCGACACACCGCAGCTTTGTGTCCCACCTTCCCGCAGGTGAAACACGTAATAGGAGTCCGCGCGGTCGTGGCTCCCGAAACATTCGAAGAAGCTGGTTCCGCCTGCTTGAACTTCCGCTTGTTCCTTCTGAAGTCCGGCTTGGACTGAGAGGCCGGCGCATGAAACTCGGGTTTCTTTACAACACTCTTTGCTTGTACCCTCTTCATGTCCAACTCCAAAGATCTGGCGGTTTGCACCATCACTTGGAAGCCAAACGTCATAGGGCCTGCAAGGAGCAGCCTCAACTCGTCCCGAAGCCCTTCATAGAATTTATTCGTCTTCGTCTCCTCATCCTCCACCAATGCCCCCGCATAGCGACTCAGTCTGGTAAACTCATGTAAGTAATCGTCAACGGAGCGATCACCTTGAGTTAACCTCAGGAACTGGTTTTGTAACGCAATGCGTTGGGCAGAGGGGATAAACCGCTGGAGGAACGACTTTGAAAACTCAGCCATTGTTATTTCAGTGATGTCTCTATCGCCGAACTTGTGCAGTTCCTGCTCTTCCCACCACAGCACAGCCTCTCCGTCAAGAAGGAAGGTGGCTAAGGTGACCATCATGGCTTCGTCCGTCGCCGTCGCCCTCAGAGTTCTTCTAACTCTTGACAACCAGTCTTCTGCCTCCGTTGGGGACTCAGATCCCGAGAAGGTAGGAGGATTAAAGCTCAAGAAGTGCTTTAATTGTTGGTCACGCGCTCGCCCCGCAACTACTTGCGCAACTTGACGCTCCACCCTTGGTGCTAACGCCGGTTCCACTGCAGCTACTGGCACAGGGGCATCAACCCTTGGTGTTACCGCAGGTTCCACTGCAGGTTCAGCTACCGGGGCTGCATCAGTAGTAGGCGTAGCAGGCTGTGCAAGCCTTTGCGGTTGAGCATTGATCATCGCGAAGACTGCTTCTGCGACCATTCTGATCATCTCAGCCGAAGGAGTGGTCGCTGGCACCTCAGCCGACCCACTACTTTCAGCGGTGTTACGGGGTTGAGACCGCCCCGCAGCACTTCTAGTCACCTATAATCATGCAAGGCACAATTTAGTGACCCTAAACATATCAAACATCAATCATGGAACGCTCAGGTTCCGCAAACAAGTATGTTTTTTCATTCCTAAGTGGACATTCTTATTAGTTTTTGTCGTTTTAGGTGAATGCACAGCCCGTGCGCACCACCCCTTAAAAGGAATTCGTCCCGAATTCGCTAAACTACGGATCGACGCCTTAAGTCCGATACCAAATTGTAACACCCTGCCAGTACAAAAAGTATAACAGCAGGTCCGGCCGGGACCCCACGCCATACAAACCACACTAGCTAGGAGTTAAAAGGTGATAACCAGAAAAGTAACAACTAACGAGAGTACAAAACGTAAGCGGAAGCATTAATTAAACCATTCAAATAGACATGTCCACTATCATTGGAATGAATCCAGAAATGAGAGTTACGGCCTTAGGGCCTTACATCAAATCAATGTACAAAACTCCAACAAAACATACATCGGCACGCAGGCCGGCAAAACATGAGAAAGCAGGAAAAAGGCTGGCCTTCGAGGGCCAACACAGCAAAGGGGCCAACGCCCGCTACTTCCCGCTAGGCTCACCTGCACCTGCATAAGAACATTCCACCAAGCGGTGGCAAACAAAGTAACGGTCAGCACAGCTGACCAAATTATAACGACCCCACCCCTTTCCCGGGGTGGCGGAGATTCTACCCTGCAAGTAAGCCATACTAGCACAAGTAATATACTAAAGAAAGTGCAACTACACGAGGTGAGGTTTCAAGCACAATCAATCTTCTAGGTTGAGCATCAAAAAGAAGGGAACCTAGGTATGCACATGATGTTGGTTGGGTTCACCCGAAGGTTTCCCACAACCGCCTAAGCAATCGCATGAGGAACATAACATCGAATTCACAACACTCCACCCTAAGGGTCACATCCTTAGGTGGGAAACAAGAGCTTTTGGTCGGTCTAGGTATGACACCTTCCACGACCTCTCCCATGATCACACGGCTTTCATGAGGAAGGGGCCTCTCGCCGATCTGCATGGAAACGGGTTCGGTTCAGCTTTGCCCGTGCTCTAATCGTCGCGATCTATCGCACGACGCGGGTACGGCTTCACCTCGGCCCGTAAGGGTTTAGCACTTTCAAGTGCTCCACAAAAATATACGCTACGCACCTAACCCCTTCACAAGGATCTAGGCTTCGCGAATTCTCAACAAAGGAGGTACATACGCTCCGCATCAATAACGTGGTGAAGGTTTGCCTTCATCCAAAACTCAAAGCATGGGGCTTTCGTAGGGATCTTCACAAGACGCCTACACGTAACTCCCGCAATACTATAGGTGAGTTCACGGAGTCATTCTCCGGCACGCATTCTAGGTCTAACCTAAATGCAACGTCGCAAATCAAGCATCACCGATTCGGGCTCACGGCCACGAATAGGCTTCACACAAAATGCCTAAATCCGCACGACTACCGGATTTTCTACATGCAATATGCCGGGGACGGACACAATCTACCCGGAGTCCCGAAGGACTTGAGGAAATCCTACACTTCACCCATTTGGTGAAAGAGATACCTCATGCAAGCAAAGAAAGAGAAATGAATGGACAAATACAAGTCCAAAGTTCGGGAGGAAGAATCGTTACCCTAGACGTGTTCCTCTTCGCCATGGATCCGAGATTCTACGCGGAGGGAAAGAACCGCACCGGGCTGCACTCTCCGGATCTGGAAACGGCTCGCGAAACGGAGCTCCGGAGCTCCGTCAATGGCGGGATCTTCCTTCTTCTTCCTTGCCTCCTTCTTCTTCCTCTAGCCTAGGAGAGAGAAACACCTCAAAATAATGAGGATTAATCTCCTCTCATAAGCCCTAAAAGCCTCCAGCATCTAATCCTGGCCATCGGATCAGATCTCAAAAGATTTGGACGGCCCGATCTTCTTCTCCGCTCAAAATCGCGGAACAGAATAAACAGGGCGCACGATCACAGGCGCACGGTCAGTGGTCGTGCGCGACGAGGGCAGTGGTCGTGCGCACTATCCGGGACAGAACTCTGAATTCTTGCGAATAAGCGCACGATCGCTGGCGCACGATCACTGGTCGTGCGCGAAGAGGGAAATGGTCGTGCGCACTGTCCGAGACAGAACTCGATTCTCTTCTGAATTAACGCACGATCGCTGGCACACGATCACTGGTCGTGCGCGATGAGGCCACTGATCGTGCGCTAAGAGCAGACAGGGAAAATTCTAGCCTGCTTCACGTGCCGCACTACCACTCCGCCTACTTCGCGGAACTACCAGATTTGGGGTGTTACAATAGCCACCGCTACAAGGGGACGAGTCGGGTCACGCAGGAGAAGGGGAGAACTCATGCAGGATGTCATCGGCAGAGACTCCCCTCCAACTGTCTCGGAGAGCATCCGCCTCATGAAGGCGGCTCCTCAGGGCTTGGGTCGTTGACGTCACAATCCTCCTGCGAGTACACTCGGCTTCAGCAGGGCAAGGTGGGGCAGCCGTCGCTGCCCTCGAAGGTTCACCTCTTTCTCTCTCCTTTCTCCCTTAGCTGTCTTTGGGCTTCAGCAGGCGAGAAGAGAAACTGGCGCGCGGGCTCTTGTTGAGCTGCCTCCACTTCCAGTTGGGCTCTGCTCCCTGGAAGATGTTGAGTCCCCTCCATCTCAGGTTGAGATCGACTCGACTAGAGATGTTGAGTTCCCTCCATCTCAGGTTGAGTTCGACTCGACTAGAGATGTTGAGTTCCCTCCATCTCAGGTTGAGTTCGACTCGACTAGAGATGTTGAGTTCCCTCCATCTTAGGTTGAGTTCGACTCGACTAGAGATGTTGAGTTCCCTCCATCTCAGGTTGAGTTTGACTCGACTAGAGATGTTGAGTTCCCTCCATCTTAGGTTGAGTTCGACTCGACTAGAGATGTTGAGTTCCCTCCATCTCAGGTTGAGTTCGACTCGACTAGAGATGTTGAGTTCCCTCCATCTCAGGTTGAGTTCGACTCGACTAGAGATGTTGAGTTCCCTCCATCTCAGGTCAAGTTCGACTCGACTAGAGATGTTGAGTTCCCTCCATCTCAGGTTGAGTTCGACTCGACTAGAGATGTTGAGTTCGACTCGACTAAAGGTGCTGAGTTCTTCCTCCACCTCAGGTCGAGTTCAATTCGACCTAAGGTGTTGAGCTTTCTCCACCTCCAGTCGAGCTCGGCTCGCCGGAGGGGTGCTTAGTGGAGAAAGGTTTGCCTCCCACCTCAGGTCGAGCTCGGCTCGACCAGAAGTGCTGAGTTCTTCCTCCACCTCAGGTCGAGTTCAATTCGACCTAAGGTGTTGAGCTTTCTCCACCTCCAGTCGAGCTCGGCTCGCCGGAGGGGTGCTTAGTGGAGAAAGGTTTGCCTCCCACCTCAGGTCGAGCTCGGCTCGACCAGAAGTGCTGAGTTCTTCCTCCACCTCAGGTCGAGTTCAATTCGACCTAAGGTGTTGAGCTTTCTCCACCTCCAGTCGAGCTCGGCTCGCCGGAGGGGTGCTTAGTGGAGAAAGGTTTGCCTCCCACCTCAGGTCGAGCTCGGCTCGACCAGAGGTGCTGAGTTCTTCCTCCACCTCAGGTCGAGTTCAATTCGACCTAAGGTGTTGAGCTTTCTCCACCTCCAGTCGAGCTCGGCTCGCCGGAGGGGTGTTTAGTGGAGAAAGGTTCGTTCCCCACCTCGGGTCGAGTTCAGCTCGACTAGAGGTATCGGGTTTTCGTCCACCTTCAGTTGGGCTTAGTCCGACCTCAGGTGTTGAGCTTTCTCCACCTCCTGTCGAGCTCGGCTCGCCGGAGGGGTGTTTAGTGGGGAAGGGTTCACCCTTCCGTCTCAAGTCGGGATCAACCGAAAAGCTCGACAGGGATGTCCCGTTGGCAGATCCTTTCGTGGATTCCCCTAAGGTCCCACCTACTCGTCAAATAGGTGGGTTGGACTTTCTTTCCGAGCTTGGGACAAGCTCGCAAAGAGCGGGGATTGTGTACAACCCTCATATTTCCCGAGTCGGTGTGACCCGACCCGGATGAGACCAAGACAACTCAAGGTGGTCGAGACGATCAAAACGACCACGCATAGACGGTCGAAACCGATCAAGGCAAGAAGAGGTCGCGGGAGAGACGAAGGAAGCACCCGCTACCCCGGCTCCCTTGGGTGGGTAGGAGAAATCCTCCCACTCAGGCCCTTTGCGAGGGGAGTGGGAGGAGTGCTCCCACTCACCGGGCGAGTGGGAGGGGCCTCCCACTCGCCGGGCGAGTGGGAGGGGGCCTCCCACTCGCCGGCCGAGTGGGAGGGTTGCTCCCACTCGCCGGCCGAGTGGGAGGGGGCCTCCCACTCGCCGGCCGAGTGGGAGGGGGCCTCCCACTCGCCGGCCGAGTGGGAGGGGGCCTCCCACTCGCCGGCCGAGTGGGAGGGGGCCTCCCACTCGCCGATCGAGTGGGAGGGCTGCTCCCACTCGCCGACCGAGTGGGAGGGCTGCTCCCACTCGCCGACCGAGTGGGATGGGACCTCCCACTCGCCGCCCCCTTAGGGGCGAGTGGGAGAGGCCTCCCACTCGCCCGGTATGGGTGGGGAGGTCGGTATGACCTCCCATGAGGGGGGGGGGCACTTCGAGTCCCCCCCCCCCCCCCCCCCCCCCGTATGGGGGGGGGGCACTTCGAGTCCCCCCCCCCCCCCCCCCCTCAGGCGTGATCGATGGCGGTCATGGTTGGACTGCGGATAGCGGGATTTTTGCTATCCGCAGTCCATTTTTGGGAAAGTCTATAAATAGACTCCCATGGGCACCTTGGGAAAGGTTGGTTACTACCCCCCCCCCCCCCCCCCCCCCCCCCCCCCCCCCCTTTGCGTGTGTCTTGTGAGCAAGCACTCCCCCCTCCCTTGTCATCCTTCAGCTGACAGTGAGGTGGTTTTTAGTGCCCTCCAAGGTGCCCAGGCTCAGCATTGGCTTGGGAGGGGAAGCGCTCTAAGATCTTCCGGGTATGTGGTGGGACCTCCGCGCTGCAGCTTAAGGGGTCCATTTGTGGATTCAAGTGTTCATCAAGTCCAAGTCTTTCAGTTCCTAGTGACCGGTCAAGGGTCTAGGCTTAGGTCAAGTAAGGGTTAGTCGCAGCCCCCTTTCAAACGCTGAGACCGGGAAACTGGTTTCAACATCCCGCATGAACTCCAGGGGATCCGGATCCTTGTTCGTGAAAAAATTTAGAATTTAAAATGAAAGTACCGTGATTATTATCGTTCAAAAATCAGAACATTCGTCAGGGCTTTGCATTTACTATTAAGAAGTTTTGACGTTCAAAAAAAATGCTATTAACTTCATGGAAAGGCAGAAATGCTAGATCGTGTGGAAGGATCCATGACTTCGTTTGTTTTGCCGTTTGGCCGCTGGTGCGGGAGCAGACGCCGTCGCAAGGCGGAAAAACAAACACCCGCCAGTCCTAAATTGCGGCGTCTTCTCCAGCCAGACCTCTCCGGAACGGAGACGTCGCTCCGTTCCGAACCTCAGCTCCCTCCCTCTACCCACTACCTCCCACGGCGTCTGTGCCCGCCTAACGAAACGAAGCCTAAGATATTCAACGGAGAAGAAACTTAAAAACTTGGTGTCCCCTTAACTCAATGTACTCTACTAGTTCATTTTCATTAACTCAATATGGTAACTGTCTTTGCTCTTGAATTCTTGTCTCTGCTTTGAGACCTAAACCATCACCTATTAATAAGAAAATTACTATTGCTGATGGGTCTGCTATTACCATTGGTTGAGAAGGGGACATAAAATTTTTCACTAAAAACTCTCTAAGAATGTTTTACATGTTTCAAATTTGTGCACTAAACTATCGTTGTTTATCAACTTTTGGAATATTTGTATTATTAAATCACCTTTTCTGACCCTTTGTTTACCAAAATCAAGAAATGGGGACGACAATTCAATTTGGTAAAGAGACCGACGAAGTGTAGTACCATATGCTCGAGAAACCATGTTAACCTTATCATGCTCAACATCTTCATCGCCTAATATCATGGAAAACGGGCGTTCGAGCAGAAAACATAAATAAAGATAAAAAATGGGCTCACGGGCTAATAAAAGGTCTCACGGCGTAAAAATGCGTGTTGGGCGGAAAAATGCATGCCCGGGTGAAAAATGCATGCCCGGGCGAAAAAATGTTCACCCGGGAGAAAAATGTGCATTAGTGCGGAAAAATGCACGACCGGGCGAAAAATGCATGCTCATTTGGAAAAAGGGCGCCCGGGCGGAAATATGCGCGCACTGGCAAAGAATGTGTGTCTGGGCAAAAAATGTGCCCCCCGAATGAAAAATGCGCGCACGGAGGACAAATGCGCACCCGGGAAAAAAATGTCCGCTAATGCGAAAAATGCCTGCTCGGGCGAAATATGCCCGCTCGGGCCAAAAATGCCCGTTCGGATGAAAAATGTGTGCTCGGGTGAAATGCCCGCCCGATGAAAAATGCTTGCCCGGGCAAAAAAATGTGCTCTCATGCAAAAAAAATGCGTGCACGGAGAACAAATGCGCGCCCTGGTGAAAATGTGGCCCGTGCAAAAAATACGCGTCAGGGCAAAAACACACCCTGGAGAAAAATTGCCCAGGCGAAAATGCGCGATCGGATAAGTTCGCAGTTCTTGAATGCTCAATCTCAAAACCTACGAAAGAACATAAACATTCGACGGAGGATTTTGTATTTTTATTTCAATATCGATGACTTTGTACCCTAAAGTCAATTCCACCCTAAAACCTTTCATCAGAACTACAATATTGATTTTTGTATTCTCAAAATCAATTATTGACTATCAATGTTGTCCAAACGAAAAGACCACCCTAATTGGACATCCCAATAGTCTCTTTCAGGCAATTGAACAAATACTTAGCAAGCAAATTATTAAGAACTAAGAAGCAGAAATCCAAAGAACAATCTTCAAGTCTAAAGATCAAAAATCGGAAGATGAAAGAACAGTCTTAAAAGAATTTATGATGTCTGTATAAAAGGAAGAAGAAATGTTCAGGTGGTGATGATATTGATGTTCAAGCTTTCAAAGGTCAACACCATTCTGAAATCTGAAGAGTTAAGAACTTACCAGGAAGAAGACTAGAAGAGTGGCTCATGCGGCTTGTGCCCGGCTGTATCTAGGCGTGGGCCCGCCCCCGGTGGCGACGGCTAGGAACGGGAGGCGAACGTGGACGGAGAAGAGGACTAGAGGTAGGGGCGGCGACAAGGAACGGGACTACTTCACCGTTGTTTATGGAGGCGGCGGCTGGGAACGACGGCGGGAAAGCGGGTTAACAAACAGTAAAGCTGACGGCGGTGGCGTTTGCCGCAACCACACTAAGGTAAATCGGATTCCCAAACAAAGCTTAAGCACATACATACAAAAAAGGAATCAGAGAAATCATGTAAACCAAAGAGCAGAGGTGTTGGAGAAATGGAATCAAGAGGCATATATTCAGTCATGTATATCTAAACGTAGGTTTTCAACAACTGAAGGAAGAGCAAATAACACAGTTGATCTTTTTTAAGGAATCCCATTGATGTGTTCCGTCGGGCTATTGTCGGAGAACGAAGCCGAGCGGAGAAGACCAAGCAAAAGATACCTTTGATCGACAGCGTAAACCATGGGTACGAACGAACCTGAGCGCAGGAGACGAAGAAGCCGAGCGAAATAAGGATACCCAATCGGCAAAGGAGATATTCGATCGAAGAAACCGAGCATAGTAGATACTGGACCGAGAACATGACAGAGTGTTGGCGGAGAAAGAAGCTGACGAGATGAGATGTTCAATCAAGAGAGCCGAGAAGTCTTCGATACACCCTGCAAAGAGACCATCGAACCAGTGAGGGGATCGTCCAATCCGGCAAGGAGCGAAGCGGAGAAGTATGAGGCCAAGTTTAAAGAGTGCAAACCCTCATGATTCATTACACCCTGCAACTTGCTTATAGCTTAATAAGTTTTATACATGCTAAAAAGTACTGTGACCACTGTTAATTATCTAATGCATGTATTTGTTACCCTAAAGCATACCTTATTAACGTGATAGAGTCATAAACTCTAACTAATAAATATGAACCCTTAGATCATTTACAGGGCTGTGTTATATGGTCGAACTTAAAGTTACATAACCCTAAAACCTGATACGGAAACCACGTCCATGAGTTTTATGCTCTGTTTGCCACTTCATTTTTGCTCCGATGAGTTGGACAAAAAACGCATCGTCGTAGAATATGTCTGAGAGAACAACTGTTACGATGAAGTTCTGTAGGTGAGGTCGGATGCTCATGAACGACAATTCATAACCACCACATTCATGACCACCTCCGACGTGCCAAACGGACCTTAATCTGGTTGAATAACTATGGAAGAGGAATAGAGCTAGGATAGCATGAGCATGCAACGTTCAAGAGAAACAAAAAATAGACCCGAGGTTGTCATTTAGAATCGTTTCTGAGCATTTCTCTCTCTCTATATAACAAAATATAATATAAATAAAAACAGATCCGAGGTTGTCATTTATGAAATCTTATTAAGTTTCATGACTTTTGCATTGTAGCCCAAGCACTAATTATAGGTAATTGTTATGTGCAAATCAGTTTTGGATACGTGAAACCAATTTCTATGAGTTATTACGCACCTTTTAAAAATATGTTTTGTACATGCAGTTTTAGGAATAGTGTTCAACACGAAAATTGTAAATCTCATCGAGATCTACAACTTTCGTGTTGAACACTTTTCCTAAAAAAGCACGCACAAGACGTATTGTCGCCCTGATAGTGACAATAGCGAACTTTTTGAAAATCCGCCTTGTACATGCATTTTTAGGAAAAGTGTTCAACTCGAAAGTTGTAGATCTCGACGAGATCTACAATTTTCGTGTTGAACACTTTTCCTAAAAATGCATGTACAAGACGTATTTTCAAAAGGCGTGTAATAACGCATAGAAATTGGTTTGCACGTATCCAAAACTGGTTTGCAGATAACAATTACCTAATTATAATGCTAGTCAGTGCATTAAATCCCATACTTCCATAGCAATTTTACGGGCAAATCAAATTTGACTATATGCAAATCATTGATATTGGCACATTGCTAAATTTTATTTGCAACTCATTTTTTAAGTGCACGCCAATTTAAAATTTTTTTTTTTTAATTTGTTTTATCATTAGCATAAGGTTTAAAAATTAGTACTCAATATTATAGACATTTGATGCAAAACATTAACCAAACAAATTAAAGGCAACATAAACCCAACAAAACAAAACAAAACATACAACAACACTCAAGCATTTATCTCACTATAGTGGGGTCGGCTATATGGATCCTTTGTAGTCATTGTGCTCTATCTTTAGTCATAATCTCACTAATGCCTAAGTCAATAATGTCTTTCTTTGTAGTTTCATACCAAGTCTTTATTGGTCAACCTCTTCCCGGTTTAAAATGATCAATGACTAAACTCTCACAACACTTAACAGATGCCTCTAATGCTCTTCTTTGTACGTGTCCAAACAACCTTAGTGAAGCTTCTCGCATCTCCTCTACAATTGGTGTCACATGCAATTGGTGTCATACAAAAACATAAACCCAACCAAAAAACAAAAACTCAATGATGGCATGATACATCAAAGCCCATCTTTTTACATGAAAATTCCCAAAAAGTGAATTGGTACACATCGTTTGACATGCAAGTTAACCTGCATGAAATAAGCAAGTAGAAATACTTCATGTAAGATGACCGGCGAGAGAGGGATTGGGGTTAAACATCGCAGACGCGTGGGCCGGGGGAGAGTACCACGCGAGCGATCAAGAACTAACCGGTGTGCGCCTAACTGAATTGGGCTGGAGAAAAATAATGAGATATTAGTTTACTATTTAGCGTGCACATAGCCAAATCGAGTGTGCCTTCAACATTGGGTCTGTGGAGACTTCTAGAATGTTCATAAGGACCCGTTTCTGAAATGTGTATTCTGGCGGACGCTGATCTCATGAACGGGTTCACCGGGCATCACCTGTAAACCCTCCGCGGCCGTTTGCCGTTCATCGTCTTCCCAAATGCCGACAGCGCATCCTGAAACTTTCGAATCTTCAGAAAACCCCTCACCACGCTCATCTCCCCGTCTTCAAACATGGCCTTCTTCATGACCAGATCATACACCATGCCTAGGTCATCCTCCATGGCCAACGACGCGAGCCCGTCGGCCAGCATTGAGAAAGAGGACAACTCCGGCAGAAACCCTCTCCTCACCATCTCCGACAGAAAATCAACCGCCTCTCTAATCGGCCCTCCGCCCAAACACAAACCGCGCATCACGATCTTATACGTGACCGCATCCGGAGCTCCCGCCGTCTTCTCCATCTCCCGAAAAAGTCTAATGGCTTCACTCGTCTTCCTCTGTTTGAACAGTGTCTGGATCACCGGGTTATACGCCTGGGAACTCGGTATCATCCCCTTCATCTGTATGCTTCTGAGAATCTTGCACGCGATCTGAATTCGTCCGGCCCGGCAAAGTCCGCCGATGAGAGTCCCGTAAGTTATCATGTCAGGCTCGCGGCCATTAGAGGTCATTGTCTGAACTATGTCCGCCGCCTTCTTCACGTTGCCTTCCTTGCAGTAGTATGTCAGCAGCGAGTTGTAGGTGAGCTTATCGGGCTTCAATCCTTCCATGATCATCTGATCCATGAGCTCGGCGGCCTCATCCACCCTCTTGTTCTTGCACAGACCGTCGATCATCGAGTTATACGTGACCAGATTCCGGGCAATCCCGTGAAGTTCCATCTGATCGAATATCTCCTCGGCTTCTTCGATTCTCGAGTTCTTGCACAGCCCGTCGATCAGAGTGTTGTAGGTCACCACGCTTCGAGCGCATCCGTTCGACTCCATCTGCTTCAACAGGCCCAATGCTCTGCCCAATTCCCCTCGGAAGCACAGATGATCGATCAGAATGTTGTGGGTGAATTGATCCGGCGGGCATCCGTTCTTCTTCATCTCCTCGAAGAGTTCGAGAGCGATCTCGTGATCTCCAGATCTGCAGAAACCGCTTATGAGAGAATTGAAGGTGTACACATCGGGAAGAAGCCCTTTCAGAGTTAGGGATCCAGCGAGTTCCATGGCTTCGTCGAAACGGCTCTCGGAGCAGAGAGAGCTTATAAGAGTGTTGTAGGTGACCATGTTTGGGAGACATCCTTTCTCAACCATCTGATCAAGGATTTCCATGGCTTTTTCAACCTCCCGAGCTTTGCACAATCCGGCGATCATCGTGTTGTAAGTGACGATATCGGGATCGTACCCCTCCCGGAGCATCGCATCTAAGATCTCCAAAGCGTGGTCGATATGCCCAGCTCGACAGAGACCGTTCACCAGAGTGTTGAAAGTGATCTTATCAGGGATGAATCCATTGTTTTCGGCCTCTCCTTGGATGAAACCGAGAGCTTCTTCGATCCTTCCCTGTTTGCAGAATCCACTAATCAACACGTTGATCGTCACATTAGTGGTTGCGCAGCCCATCTCCAGCATTCTGTCCCTGACCAACAATGCGTTTTCTATGTTTCCTTCCTCCATAAAACCTCGCATTATGGTTGTGAACGTTATCTCGTTCGGCGACAATCCATAGCCGGCCATCTCCTCCATCATCGAGATCGCCGGCCTAAGCTGATGGGCTCTGCACAGAGCTTTGATCAAGATGTTGAATGTGGAGACATCGGGCTGAACTTTTCTGCCGCTCATTGAGGAGTAGACCGTCTCCACCAACTTGACATTGCCCTTTTCTACAAGAACATTGAGAAGAAAGTTGAAGCTCCAGGTGTCTGGTTCGACCCCAAACTCGTCCATCATTCTCAGGACGACGTCTGCGGCTTGGTCAAGCCGCTGGAAATTCGCGAACGATTCGATGAAGATGCGGAATATACCGCGTTCGATTTGGCAGCCAGAGAGCTGCATCTCCTTCAGGACGGAATTCATCTGATCGAAAGATCCGGCATTTCCTAGCTGCTGAAGAATTTCTTCATAGGCTGAGGCGTTCGGTTTGAAGTCGGCTTGCTTGGAGACCAAGTTGAAGAGATGGAGAGCGGAATCGGCGTTTTTCTGGCGGCAAAGGATTAGAACTAGATTGCTTGGTGTTAGATTTGTAGGGATTTGGTGAACTCGGTTCGATCTGGATGTTGGAGGAGAAAGTTCTTGGTTAGATTGTGACTTTGGGAGGAGGAGAATACGATGGTGGTGGCAGTTCATTGAGGAAAGCAGCGCCATTGAGGCATAAACTCAAACAGTTTGAATGCGCGGAAGGAAAATCATCTGTCTTCAACAGAAGGAAGAGGATAGATGGCTGAAGCGGTGTTGTAGTGAAAGGAATATGTCGTGCGGATTTGCAGGTTTGTCATCCAGAATCGAAGTACAGGGATGAAGAGGAGAAGGGGCCTGGAAGTGAAAGGGAGGTGAATTTTGCAGATGCAGCGGTATATAGAGAAGAGGATAGAGAAGATGCAAGGAAGATTTGAAGTACAAAAATGGCGGCTACTTGGCCAAGCTGGGAAGAGGGAGAAGAAAAGTAGAAAACCAAACACAGGAAGTGAAGGAGAAGAGAGGATAGGCTTCCGGTGGTAGAGGACAGTTTTGGTGGTGAAGAGGAAATTTTGGTTTTAGTCCTCTGTTATTTACTTTTTTCATATCCAACTTTATTTATTTTCAAAATGACGTTTTTTTATGAGGATTGTTATCAGCACTATAGTTTTGGCTATCCGCACTCTTTTTGTATGAGTTATTACGCTTCTTTTGAAAATACGACTTGTCCATTCATTTTTAGTGTTGAACACTTTTCCTAACTATAGTGATTTTTTGGAAATACGCCTTGTTCATGCATTTTTAGGAAAAGTGTTAAACACGAAAGTTGTAGATCTCAGACGAGATCTACAACTTTCATGTTGAAGACTTTTCCTAAAAATGTATGTACAAGACGTATTTCCAAAAGTCGCATAATAACTCATACAAAAAGAGCGCGGATAGCTAAAACTGTAGTGCGGAAAACAATCGTCTTTTTCATAAGTAAACTTTAAATGAATATTATTAAAGTATTACTAATTGTTGCGGAACGCTTAGGGCTCTTGGTAGACCGGTTCACTTGAACCACCTTAGCTCGTGAGCGAACTAAGCGCGCAAACAGTCAATTAGTGATTCGTTGATTGCACGGGAACTTTTTAGCGTGGAAAACCCGGAAAGGGTAAAAAACCACGTGGTCGGAGCTGTGCCGACCAAATTCCACTATCTTCTGGGGGGTTACAACTTGGATGCTAGAACTTGAGCGCGACAGGCCGCTGCTCGTCACAATTCTTGGAGAGAGAGAGAGAGAACGAGCTCCGAGGGTGACAGGCCACCTCTCGGAAAAACTAAGTCTTTTTCTCTTCTGAGAACGCTAGTCGCCTTTCGGAAGTGAGACGGCTAGCCGCCTTTTCCTTCTGAGAATGCTTGTCGCCTTTCGGAAGTGAGAAAGCTAGTCGCTTTTCTCTTCTGAGAACGTTGGTCGCCTTTCTCTTCTGAGAACACTGGTCGCCTTTCTGGAAGCGAGAAGGCCAGTCGCCTTTCTCTTCTGAGAACGCTGGTCGCCTTTCTGGAAGTGAGAAGGTCAGTCGCCTTTCTCTTCTGAGAACGCTGGTCGCCTTTCTGGAAGTGAGAAGGCCAGTCGCCTTTCGGAAGTGAGAAAGCTAGTCGCCTTTCTCTTCTGAGAACGTTGGTCGCCTTTCTCTTCTGAGAACGCTGGTCGCCTTTCTGGAAGCGAGAAGGCCAGTCGCCTTTCTCTTCTGAGAACGCTGGTCGCCTTTCTGGAAGTGAGAAGGTCAGTCGCCTTTCTCTTCTGAGAACGCTGGTCGCCTTTCTGGAAGTGAGAAGGCCAGTCGCCTTTCCCTTCTGAGAAATGTTGGTCGCCTTTCGGAAGTGAGAAGATCTTCAAGTCCCGAAGGAGATCTTCAAGTCCCGAAGGAGATCTTCAAGTGCCGAAGGAGAATTCCGCAAAAGTCTGCAAGGAGCTCTCCCGGGTCCCGAAGTCAAGGTCCTCTCAAATGAAGCCATGGGGCTCCTTTTATAGTTTTTGCCGGGGGCGGCCCGGTAATTTTGTCGTTGGCAGTTTCCATAAATGCTCGGTGGACGAATCACATTCTCCGGTTTGGGGCCCTCGGATCACCATTTTTCGTAAATGACCACCTTGCCCCCTCGGGTAGCTTGGGCAGCTTGGGCAGTTCGGGCAGTTCGGGCAGCTCGGGCAGTTCCTGAAAAGTGAGAAGCCTGAAAGACAAAAAGCGAGAAGCCGGAAACCCAAAAAGTGAGAAGCCGGAAACCCAAAAAGTGAGAAGCCGGAAAGACAAAAAGTGAGAAGCTGGAAACCCAAAAAGTGAGAACGCTCCCGAACGTGTTCGGAAGCGTCCTGAGCGCGAGCGCGCGCTAAAGTACTCTGAGTGTGTGATGAACACGGAAGCGCTCCGAACGTGCTTGGAGGCGTTTCGAACGAACGGTGGAACGAGAAGTTGCCCCCTAAAGGGGGATTGGGATCCGTCGCGCCCGGCGAGGGGGGGGGGGGAACACGACGAGGCCCCCTACGAGCCTCCCTCGGAGGGAAAGCGCGGGGAGGAGGCTTGACCGCGCCCTATGGGCGGCGCGGTCGAGCCGCACCCCGGGGGGATGCGGCTAGGCCGTACCCCGGGGGGGTGCGGCCAGGGCCGCACCCCGGGGGGGTGCGGCCAGGGCCGCACCCCAAGGGGGTGCGGCCAGGGCCGCACCCCCAAGGGGTGCGGCCAGGGCCGCACCCCCAAGGGGTGCGGCCAGGGCCGCACCCCAAGGGGGTGCGGCTTGGGCCGCACCCCCAAGAGGTGCGGTCAGGGCCGCACCCCTTGGGGGGTGCGGCTGGGCCGCACCCCCCAAGGGGTGCGGCTTGGCCGCACCCCTCAAGGGGGTGCGGCTAGGGGCCGCACCCCTTGAGGGGGGTGCGGCTAGGGCCGCACCCCCTAGGGGTGCGGCTGGGACCGCACCCCTTAAGGGAGGTGCGGCTCGGGGCGCACCCCTCTAAGGGTGCGGCTGGGGCCGTACCCCTGGAGGGGCGCGGCTTGGCCGTACCCCTCGAGGGGGGTGCGGTCGAGGCGCGACTGGGCCTTTTCCCCGCGATGGAGGGCGTTGCCCGCGCGCTACCGCGTGCTACCGTACACGCGGTAACGCATGCCTCTGCGGCTTGCTCCGTGTGCGTCTTGAATTCACCTCTTTCCTGCGAGGCTTTCTTTAGGTGCGTCCAAGGGCTTTTACGGGTGTACAACATAAGCCCCCCAAACCTTCGGAGTCCGAGTTCCTGAGCGAGGAGTTCGAAGGTTTTGATTTTTCTGCGGCGGCTCTATTCATGGTCCTCTGTGCGGCGCTTTCTGGGTAGGAGTTGGTGTCGGAGGGTACTGGTTTTCCGAGGTTGCTGGGGGCTTGCTGCCTGGTTCTGACATCCGTGTGGGCTGAGTAGTTTCTGCAAAATGACGGATTAGCTTGCGCGGTTCTGAGTCCGCGGCTTTTGCACAATAGAAAATTAGTTTGCGCAAGTCTGTGCTTGCGGCTTTTTCGCACGAGTCTGGCTCGCGGCTTGGCCGGTGAATAGCTTTTGTATTCAAACCGTGGGTGAACGCAAGGGGGGCAGGCCCATACGTCATCGGGACTCGACTGCGGAGGAGAAGGGCGAACCTTCAATCGACGGCGGTGCAAAGTCCCCGGGGCAGGGCCCCGAAGTGGCCGGTGAATAGCTGGTGTATTCAAACCGGGGGCGAACGTAAGGGGGGCAGGCCCCTACGACGCCGGGACTTGACGGCGGAGGAGAAGGGCGAACCTTCAATCGACGGCGGTGCAAAGCCCCGAGGCATGGCCTCATTATAAAGTTTTTCCTTTAGTAGGTGCGAGTGTAAAAATATAGTTTTACAATAAGAAATCATTTGGTGCATAGCTTTATGTAAGATAAAATTGGTGCACGAGTCTGGGCTCGCGGCTTTTTCATAATATATAATTCAAGATAGATGCACGAGTCTGAGCCCGCGGCTTGTACGAAAATTGAAGATAAGTTTGCACGAGCTTGGCTCGTGGCCTGGTACATGGTAGATATCCTCGGATTACTGGTAAAAGCGGCGCAGGTTTTGAGCGTTCCAGGTGCGTGGCAAAGTCTTTCCTTCCGCCGTCCTGAGCCTGTATGTTCCGGGTTTTACGACTGTGGTGACTACGTACGGGCCTTCCCAAGCCGGTGAGAGCTTATCTCCTTGTGGGCCTTTGCCGGCGGCCTCGATGCTGCGTAAGACGAGGTCTCCTACGTTGATTGGTCTGGGCTTTACTCTCCTGTCGTAGGTCCGGGCCACACGCATTTGGTAGAGCGCGGCACGGTGAGCAGCGTTGTCCCGGACTTCTGGGATGAGATCGAGGTTTTCTCGGAGCAGTTCATCATTCTTGCTGGGGTCGAAGGTCAGTACTCGAGCACTCGGAACGCCGATGTCGATGGGGATGATAGCCTCGGTTCCGTAACAGAGGTTATAAGGTGTCTCCCCCGTAGGGGTCCTTTCTGTTGTGCGATATGCCCATAGCACATTTGGGAGTGCGTCAACCCACTGCCCCCCGGCCTCCTCCAAGCGCGTTTTCAGTCCTTTGAGGATGGTGCGGTTTGTGACTTCTACTTGCCCGTTGGTTTGTGGATGCGCTACGGCCGTATGACGCAGGTTGATCTTCAGATCCTCGCACATCTTGGTGAAGGACTTCCCAGTGAATTGAGTGCCGTTGTCGGCAATGATCGTAGCCGGGATGCCGAAGCGGCAGACGATGTTCTTCCAGACGAATTGTTTGGCGTTTTCTTCCGTGATTTTGGCCAGGGGCTCTGCCTCCACCCATTTGGTGAAGTAGTCGATGGCTAGGATGATGAACTTCCTTTGTCCGGATGCTAGAGGTAGAGGACCGAGGAGGTCGATCCCCCACTGCGCAAATGGCCACGCACTCTGTAGCGTGGCAAGTGAGACCGGGGGTTGATGAGGCATATTGGCGTGCAACTGACAGCTTTTGCATCTCCGGACCAAGTCGGCCGCATCCTTCCTCATTGTTGGCCAGTAGAATCCTTGGCGCAGTACTTTTCGCACTAACGCTTTCCCGCCTAGGTGCTCTCCGCAGACTCCCCCGTGTACCTCTCTGAGGGCGTAGTCCGCCTCGCCTGCTGGCAGGCATTTTAGATATGGTCCAGAGAATGCTCGCTTGTAAAGCTCCCCATCTATAATAGTGAATGATGCTGCCCGCATTCGTAGTTTTCGCGCTTCTAGGCGATCTTCGGGAAGGTGCCCTTGCTCGAGGTAATCTCGCAATGGGGTCATCCAGGGTGATTCCTCTTGGTATATGGATGCGATCTCCCATGGTCCTTGAATGCTTGGGACCATGACTTCTTCGATCCGGCGCCTTCGAGACTGATAGCTGGAGGGTGAGGTGGCGAGCTTGGATAGAGCATCTGCCCTGGAATTCTGCTCTCGGGGGATGTGTAGAATCTGGTATGACGGGATCTTCTGGAGCAGTGTTTTTGCGAATGCGAGGTACTTTGCCATCTGTTCGCTCTTAGCCTCATAGTCTCCTTCAACCTGAGAGACCACGAGCTGGGAGTCTGTATAGATTGTGAGGTTCTCAGCTTTGCAGTCAATGGCGAGTCGGAGACCGGCGATCAGTGCTTCGTATTCCGCGATGTTATTGGTTGCGGGGAATTTTAGCCGAAGCCCGTAATCCAGGGTGATTTCCTCGGGGCTTATGAGGAGCAATCCTGCCCCGGCCCCTTCGGCTCCTGAGGCGCCGTCGACATAGAGAGTCCAACGGGGGCTGGTGGCGTCTTTGATGAGGGTCGTTTCTGGTGGGATGGTGTACTCCACCACGAAGTCGGCGAGTACCTGCGACTTGATGTCAGGCCGAGGCAGGAACTGGATGTCGAACTCGCCGAGTTCTACAGCCCACTTCACAAGTCTCCCTGAGACTTCCGGCTTCTGGAGGATTGCCCGTAGTGGAAGTTGCGTCAACACTTTGACCGCGTGAGCCTGGAAGTAGGGTCTGAGTTTTCTAGCTGAGAAAACAAGAGCCAAGGTTGTCTTGTCTGCTGCCGGATATCTGGTTTCGGTGTCGGTGAGGACTTTGCTGAGGTAATAGATTGGTCGTTGTACCCCTCCTTCGTCTTTCACGAGCACCGAGCTAAGAGCCGTAGGTGATACGGCTATGTATAAGAACAGAGTTTCCCCGGGGATGGGTTTTGACAGAAGCGGAGGCGAAGCCAGGTACTGTTTGAGAAGCTCGAAGGCCACCTGGCATTCGTCCGTCCACTGGAAACCCGAATGGCGCGCTCCCCGGAGGACTTTGAAGAAGGGGAGGTACTTGTCCCCCGTTCGTGATAGGAAACGGGACAAAGCAGCAATCCTCCCGTTCAGACGTTGTACTTCCTTGATCGAGCGAGGTGGCGACATATCCTCCAACGCCTTGATCTTCTCGGGGTTGGCCTCGATTCCCCGATGGGTTACCATGAAACCTAGAAACTTCCCCGCCGTCACACCAAACGCACACTTGCTGGGATTGAGCTGCATCTGGAAGCGACGGAGAAGCTGGAAGCACTTTCCCAAGTCTTCCAAGTGATCGCACCGGTGGACGCTCTTTACTAGCATATCGTCCACGTAAACCTCCATCGTTTCCCCGATGAGGTCCTTGAAGACTTTGTTCATCAGCCTTTGGTAGGTGGCTCCGGCGTTTTTGAGGCCGAAGGGCATTACCTTGTAGCAGTAGACTCCCCGGTTGGTGCGGAAGGCAGTATGCTCTTCGTCCGCGGGGTTCATCTTTATCTGGTTGTAGCTTGAGTACGCATCCATGAAGCTGAGCAGCTCATGGCCTGCCGTAGCGTCGACGAGCTGGTCAATCCTTGGCAGGGGGAAACTATCCTTTGGGCAGGCTTGATTTAGATTGCTGTAGTCGACGCACATCCGCCACTTCCCTGAGGCCTTCTTGACCATGACCACGTTGGCGAGCCACGTGGGATATTCCGCTTCGCGAATGAATCGCGCCTCTAGGAGCTTAGCCACCTCTTCCTCGATCGCCTTTAGGCGTTCAGGGGCGAAGTTCCTCTTCTTTTGTATCACGGGCCTGCAGGCGGGGTTGATGTTTAGCGAGTGATAGATGACGCTGGGATCTACCCCGGGCATGTCTTCCGGGCTCCAAGCGAAAACGTCCTCGTTCTCCTGTAGGAAGGTGGTGAACTTCTCTTGCTCTTGGGGTGTTAAGAGGGACCCGACCTGAACGGTTCGAGTCGGGTCTTGTCGGGAGAGTGGGACTTCTACCAGCCCTTCAACGGGCGCTCCTCGCTGCAGAGTTGCTTCGTCTCGTAGGTCGAAGTTATTGATGTTGAGAGCGGCTGCCTTTGCTGGTTGTGCCTGCTTCAGGTAGCAGGTCCTGGCGGCCTCTTGGTCTCCCCTTACGACTCCTATCCCCGCGGCAGTAGGGAACTTCATGGCTAGGTGTGGAATGGAAGGGATTGCCCCGAAGATGGACTGGAGCGGTCTCCCGAAGATGGCATTGTAGGCGGAGGTGGACTCTACCACCATGAACTGGATGCTGTGCGTTGACTGTCTTGGAAATTCGCCCAATGTGACCGGGAGAATGATCATGCCTTGCACCGGGACAGGTCTGTTGTCGAAGCCGTAGACGGGCCCGGCTGCTGGGCTGAGCTGGTTTTTGGTGAGCTTCATACTTTGCAAGGTGGAGAGGAATAAGACATCGACCGAGCTTCCATTGTCAACGAGTATTCTCTTTACTTTAAAGCAGGGATCCCCGATCCCTGCGCTGATTACGAGTGGATCCTGGTGTGGAAGCCGCAATCCTCGTAAGTCTTCTTCTCCGAAAGCTATCGTAATATCCTGCTTGAGTTTTTTGTCTTCGCGGTCTCTTTCGGGCTGGGCGATCGAGAGGATTTGCGATGCCAGGACTGGCGGTCCGGCGATCGTCTCGATTTCTCCCACCATCGGCCTTCCTCCACCTGCGCCTCGGGGGGCGGGAGGCTGCTCCCCTGCCTCCCTGGGCTATTGGGGCTGATTGGGAATCTGGCCTTGTAAGAATCTTCCCAGGAGTCCCTGGCGGATGAGGCGCTCGATTTCGTCTTTGAGCCTGGTGCACTCTTCAGTGGTATGTCCGGTTCCCCGATGAAACTCGCAGTATCTGGACTGGTCACCCCTCGGATTTGGCGGGGGCACCCGGGGCATGCGAAGTTCGGGGTTGTTCTGAATGGCGTAGAGCACGTTTGTTCTGGTGGTGTTCAGCGGGGTGTAGGTCCTGGGCGGCTGCGGTCCCAGCTCCCTTCGGGGGTCACGCCGACGTCCGTCGCCGTGGCGCTCTTCGCCGTGACGATCCTCTCGCTCGCGAGGGGCTTGATCTGTTCCCCTTTTCTTGCCTTGGCTTCCTTCGAACTGTCGACGGTGCGCTTCGATGGCCTCGTCTGCAGCGATCTGCGCCTCTACTCGATGAACGAGGTCGGGATAACTTGGTACAGTCTCTCTCATGAGAGCCGAGTAGAAGCCGCTCGGGCGGAGTCCTCCCAGGAAAACTCCTCGCAGGAGCTCGGGGTCGACTCCTGGGATCTGCCGAGCCTCGGTGGTGAAGCGTCGGAAGAAGTCTTTGAGTGTCTCTCCGTCGTTTTGGCGGATCCCTGAGAGATGGGAGGGGTCCCGGACTATTCGGCGGTTGGCGATGAACTGATCCACGAACTGTTGCGCCATCTCCGTGAAGTTGTTGATGGCCCCATTTCGCAGAGAGTGGAACCAAGTGCGCGCTTGTCCTTTCAAGGTTGCCGGGAACACCTGGCAGAGGAGCTGATCAGGAGCGCTGTAAATCCTCATGACGGTGGTGAAATGATTGACGTGTTCCAGTGGGTCGTCCGTTCCATCGAATGTCTCGATGCTGGGAAGCTTGAAGCTATGCGGGATTGGATGGGCCAAGACTTGAGGTGACAGCGGGGAGTCCTGGTGCGCGGGACGGCGGGCGAGAGCGGCGCGTCGTCCTGCTTGAGCATACTCTTCTTCTATCATGTTGCGTATCTCTTCCCGCGTGGCTCGTTCTATGGCTTGTTCAGGGGCGGCTCTTTCGCGGTGGTGGCGGCGGTCGACTTCTGGGCCTCCAGCTGGTGGGGCCAGGTGAGCGGTACTTGCCGCATTGGAGAATCCTTCTGAAGCTTCGTCTTCCTGGATAGCCTCCCCGTTTGGGGCATGATTCAGAGCTGGGGGTGGCGGTGCGTTCACCGCTGGCGGTTGAACCGGAGCTCGAGGAGCCCCGAGATCCCTTACGAGAGCCAACATCTCGGCTTGGTGTTCTTCGATTCGCTGCATGCGCACCTCCAGCCCAGCTGCTGGTACAGGCGGTGCCTGCTCTGCGGGTGGTGCATCGACTTGCGAGGGGGAGGGAGCTGGGTCGACGCGCCCCTCCAGCACTGATCCCTCCGCAGTGCGAGTACTCTTCCTTGCCATTGCGGTTTGCCCTCAAAAAGTTCTGGGAATGTTCCCAAAAAGTTCTGGGAATGTTCCCACAGACGGCGCCAAACTGTTGCGGAACGCTTAGGGCTCTTGGTAGACCGGTTCACTTGAACCACCTTAGCTCGTGAGCGAACTAAGCGCGCAAACAGTCAATTAGTGATTCGTTGATTGCACGGGGACTTTTTAGCGTGGAAAACCCGGAAAGGGTAAAAAACCACGTGGTCGGAGCTGTGCCGACCAAATTCCACTATCTTCTGGGGGGTTACAACTTGGATGCTAGAACTTGAGCGCGACAGGCCGCTGCTCGTCACAATTCTTGGAGAGAGAGAGAGAACGAGCTCCGAGGGTGACAGGCCACCTCTCGGAAAAACTAAGTCTTTTTCTCTTCTGAGAACGCTAGTCGCCTTTCGGAAGTGAGACGGCTAGCCGCCTTTTCCTTCTGAGAATGCTTGTCGCCTTTCGGAAGTGAGAAAGCTAGTCGCCTTTCTCTTCTGAGAACGTTGGTCGCCTTTCTCTTCTGAGAACGCTGGTCGCCTTTCTGGAAGCGAGAAGGCCAGTCGCCTTTCTCTTCTGAGAACGCTGGTCGCCTTTCTGGAAGTGAGAAGGCCAGTCGCCTTTCTCTTCTGAGAACGCTGGTCGCCTTTCTGGAAGTGAGAAGGCCAGTCGCCTTTCGGAAGTGAGAAAGCTAGTCGCCTTTCTCTTCTGAGAACGTTGGTCGCCTTTCTCTTCTGAGAACGCTGGTCGCCTTTCTGGAAGCGAGAAGGTCAGTCGCCTTTCTCTTCTGAGAACGCTGGTCGCCTTTCTGGAAGTGAGAAGGCCAGTCGCCTTTCTCTTCTGAGAACGCTGGTCGCCTTTCTGGAAGTGAGAAGGTCAGTCGTCTTTCCCTTCTGAGAAATGCTGGTCGCCTTTCGGAAGTAAGAAGATCTTCAAGTCCCGAAGGAGATCTTCAAGTCCCGAAGGAGATCTTCAAGTGCCGAAGGAGAATTCCGCAAAAGTCTGCAAGGAGCTCTCCCGGGTCCCGAAGTCAAGGTCCTCTCAAATGAAGCCATGGGGCTCCTTTTATAGTTTTTGCCGGGGGCGGCCCGGTAATTTTGTCGTTGGCAGTTTCCATAAATGCTCGGTGGACGAATCACATTCTCCGGTTTGGGGCCCTCGGATCACCATTTTTCGTAAATGACCACCTTGCCCCCTCGGGTAGCTTGGGCAGCTTGGGCAGTTCGGGCAGTTCGGGCAGCTCGGGCAGTTCCTGAAAAGTGAGAAGCCTGAAAGACAAAAAGCGAGAAGCCGGAAACCCAAAAAGTGAGAAGCCGGAAACCCAAAAAGTGAGAAGCCGGAAAGACAAAAAGTGAGAAGCTGGAAACCCAAAAAGTGAGAACGCTCCCGAACGTGTTCGGAAGCGTCCTGAGCGCGAGCGCGCGCTAAAGTACTCTGAGTGTGTGATGAACACGGAAGCGCTCCGAACGTGCTTGGAGGCGTTTCGAACGAACGGTGGAACGAGAAGTTGCCCCCTAAAGGGGGATTGGGATCCGTCGCGCCCGGCGAGGGGGGGGGGGGGGGGGGGGGGGGGAACACGACGAGGCCCCCTACGAGCCTCCCTCGGAGGGAAAGCGCGGGGAGGAGGCTTGACCGCGCCCTATGGGCGGCGCGGTCGAGCCGCACCCCGGGGGGATGCGGCTAGGCCGTACCCCGGGGGGGGGGGTGCGGCCAGGGCCGCACCCCGGGGGGGTGCGGCTAGGGCCGCACCCCAAGGGGGTGCGGCTTGGGCCGCACCCCCAAGGGGTGCGGCCAGGGCCGCACCCCCAAGAGGTGCGGCCAGGGCCGCACCCCTCAAGGGGGTGCGGCTAGGGGCCGCACCCCTTGAGGGGGGTGCGGCTAGGGCCGCACCCCCCTAGGGGTGCGGCTGGGACCGCACCCCTTAAGGGAGGTGCGGCTCGGGGCGCACCCCTCTAAGGGTGCGGTTGGGGCCGTACCCCTGGAGGGGCGCGGCTTGGCCGTACCCCTCGAGGGGGGTGCGGTCGAGGCGCGACTGGGCCTTTTCCCCGCGATGGAGGGCGTTGCCCGTGCGCTACCGCGTGCTACCGTACACGCGGTAACGCATGCCTCTGCGGCTTGCTCCGTGTGCGTCTTGAATTCACCTCTTTCCTGCGAGGCTTTCTTTAGGTGCGTCCAAGGGCTTTTACGGGTGTACAACACTAATAACAAATTATTATTTCTTCTTCCCTCTGTTCATGTACTATTTTGTTATTAGCAAATCATATAGTTAAAAGTTTGTTATGGTCCCAAAATTTGTTACCCGCTAAGTAACGTTATGTATCTTTATTTTATGTCATGACTTGTATCATTATAATTCATCGCTTCTTTTATGTTATGACATTTCACATATATTTTACTAGGTTTGAGGATGTGGACCTAATTGTAAAAGTGTCAGGTATTCTTTCTTTAATGACTCATTAGTGTTGGGTTTGAGAGCATCGCAACTCTCCGATTTGAGCATTTACAAATTAATTCAGCGAGAACACTTGCGCGATCAATTTAGCGGATATTCAAACACATAAGCAAATAAATAAATAATAGTGTACGATAAATTTTTAACGTGTAAACTTGATTGAGTGAAAACCACAGGATGATCGGAGTCCAAGCTGGAATGTCACCACGAAAACATGTATAAAACACGTAGAAAAAACATGATTTTCCTCCTCGATCCGCAAAAGATCTTCTTCATTTCGCCACGCAATAATTTACACAAATAAGTACAAGTTACCACAGTGACTTTCGAGACAAATCGATACAATCCTCTCCGATATAGTTTACGTGTAACTTGTGTTTCTCCAAAATTGCGTCTTCAGCGAAGCTGCTCCTTGACCTGAACAAAGTCGTCGTTCATAGTCTTCCTTCTCATGGCCGACAAAGGCCGACAGCACGAACTTCAGCGTCAGCGACACTTCTCCATGGATGTCGCAACCTCGACGCTCCTCCTTCACATATACCGCAACCTAGGCGAAAGTCGCACACTGCAACCTCGGCGGAAAATAAAAGTGAGATCTTCTGAGCTCTCGTGTCTTCACATGGATTTCTACTTGCTACAACTCTGTCGAGATGCTCCCACCTTTTATAAGGCGAGCAAGATGCCTCCTCTTTTCTCCTCTTTTCAAATCCATTCACGCGGGCTGCATGACCAATTTTTGACTTTGAGGTAAGATAGGCATAGGTTAGGCATTTAGATTTTTTTTTCTTTTGATGTTAGAGGCAGAAGTGAATGTGCGGCTGACAAAATTGACTCATTGGTAGCTGCGAGAGTCACGATGTGGAAAAAAAACACGCACCATACAAATTTTCTTCTACCTTTTTTGTCTTATCTAGCACGTGTCAACGAATCATTATCTCGCGCATGAGCCCGGTAGTTTTCTCCGCATCAGATGAGAACCACACTCAACAAATCTCCCCCTTCACAACGATGAAGAGGAAACCGCTATTCCGACGATCCTCATACTATGTTCAAACTTCCCCCTCTGTACTGGCTTCGTGAGAATATCCGCTTCGTTGTCATCGGTGTGTACTTTTTGCAAGTCCGGCTCCTTCTGCTCCCAAATGTCGTGTATCCAATGATACCGCGTATCAATATGTTTGGACCTCGAGTGAAAGGTGTGGTTTTTCTCCAAATGAATCGTGCGCCTAGGTGAGACTCAACTCCTTCATGAAACGCTTCATGAAAATAATCTCTTTTCCTGCCTCAATGACCGCAATAAACTATGTCTTTGTAGTCGACAGTACAACACATTATGAAGTATCGACTGCCATGAAATGACCCCCCGCAAACAGAATCAGGTACTCAGATTACCCTCATGTGACTATACGAAGGATTCTTCTTATACCATACTCTATCGGGAACATCATCATGTAATGCAAAACTGTGATAGAGATTGATAACGTGTGCAGTTTTGTATAGAATCTCACCCCAAAATATGTTAGGTAGCTATGACTCAGACATCATGCATCTCACCCTTTCCATCAAGGTCCTATTTATTTTTTCAGCTACGTCATTTAGGAGTGGCGTCTTAGGCAGAGCCTTTTCATATCTGTTCTTCTATTCTCTACAAAACTCATCAAATGGACTAATATACTCTCTCGGTTGTCGAACCTGATGCACTTCAACTTCTTCCTAGATTGTCTCTCCACCTAAACGTGGAATCTCTGAAAAGTGTCGAAAGCCTCATCTTTGATCTTAATAGCATAGACTCATAGTTTTCTCAAACAATCATCAATGAACGTCACGAAGTAAGACGCTCTTTCTCTCGTTTGGACCTTCAGTGGTTCGCAAACATCAATTTGTACGAGCTCCAACAGCTCGATTCTCTTGGTGGAAGTATGACTCTAGAATGATACTCTATTTTCCTTCTCAGCCATGCAATGGTCACACCTCTCCAACTGATCTACAGATAGATCATTGATCATCGTCTTCCCGGTGAGACATCTCAGGCCCTCCTGGCTAATGTGACTTTGTCTTCTATGTCATAGGGATATTGATACACCTTCGTTGACAGTGTTGACCATAGTAGATTCATGTCTCCCGTCCACATAGCCTGATTGCCCGGCTCGGGTCTGCCTGGGTCTGCGCCTGTTTAGGCACGGGTCAGGCCCAGGTCAGGCCTAAGGAGGCTCAAAAGACCCTCCTATTTAGCCAAAGCCCAGCCCGTGCCAGGCCCAACCACGCCCGGGCAGCAGGCTCACTTAAATATTGGGCACAACAAATATTTAAATGATGGGCATGCAATGAGCCCAACAATAATAAAAGTTGGACTCATTTACCCATCATTTATTAAATGCTGGTAATTTAATATATGTTGGGCAAAAATGCCCAACATTTATTCGGCCAGCAGCTAGCTGCCCTTTTAACAGCCAGTTGCTACTTTTGGGGGTCTGTATGGGCCCGATCAAGTGGGCTCATGCATGCCCCATTATTTTAGGGTGGCTTGGGCCCGACCTAGGTCCGATTTGAGCAGGTCACGGCCTGAGCCCGACATTAAAAAATCCCAGGCCCAAGGGCCCCGAGTCCGCAGGGCTTTTTTTGCACGCATAGACGCAACTCGTGGCCCCCCTCTTTGAAGCCCGTCGATGAAAATGATGAGCACGCACCACTCCTCTCCTCCCGTCTCTGGCGATCTCCTCTCTTCCTCCGACGAGTTCTCTCTCCAAGCTTCATTTCTTCTAGCTCCGACAAGCTCCATCTCTCCCGGCTTCTGCAAACTCCATGCCCGACCCCCATTGATAGGTGTGTGCGCGATGCGGTTTGACGCGGCTTTGGCCCAAACCGCAACCGCACCGCACCAAAATTATGCGGTGTGGTTTCGGTTTGGTGCTATTTTTTGCGGTGTAGTTGCGGTTTCGATGCGATTTTTAGCGCGCGATATACATAAACACCAAAAAGATAATGTGAGGTGAAATATGATGTAAAATTTGGGAAAAATCATTATTACATTAGTTATATTATCATGAAAAAAGTGTAATACATATATTTTTAATAATATAAATACTACAAATCTTTAGATACTACCATTCTCATGATATGCTTTAGTTGTTTTATTAATCATTTAAACGATGAAATATTATGAGAATGCTAGTGAATACTCATTTATGGCAGAGAAACTTTTATGATACTATTTGCATTTAACAAAAGTTTACAAATCGGCAAATTTATCAATAATTTGATAGAGAATAAACAAACTAAAGCAAGAAAGAACCTATATGCACTAATATAATTAGTTAATTACTATTAATAATTAATAATTTTTAAGTTATACTTCTATTTAGATGTATGTGATATGTAACATGTTCATGGAAATTGATATGTAATTAGTCGGTGCGGTGCGATTTTTGCGGTTTACAAGATCCAAAAATCGCACCGAACCACGCTCGGTTTGTAAAAGTTCAAAACCGCACCGCACCGAAACTATGTTGTGCCGTTTAAAAATCAGTGTGGTTTGTGCGATGCACGGTTTTTTATGCTTACCCGTACCCATTGCCAACCGCCACCCATCTCTCCATAGCCCCATGGCCGACACCTCCAGATCTCCCACAAACCAAGCCTCTTTCACCCCTCCAAACTCCGGTGATGCTCCAACTTCGACCACCTCAAGATCCGGAGAGCGCTTCTTCTCTCCATCCGACAAAGTCTTCACCTCCGGCGACTTCACCTTCGGCGATTTCTCCTCCAAATCGTGAAGCTCCAACTCCATTTTCGATCCACGCCAAAGCCGTAGACCGAGCTCCATTTCTGATCCGACAAACCAACAAGCTCCACGTCCAAGACCGAAAACATCGCACTCAAAGAGTTCGACATCCTCTTCGGCGACGATCGTCGAGATCCGATCCGGCGATATTTGACTAGGGATGAGAGCAACGGACTAATGTCGTATACGCGATGATTGGGCAGCATGCATGGATTTCAGTGAGTTCATTCCCCTCCCTTAGACCTTAGATTGAACTTAGGAGAAGTAAGAGCAAATTAAACTACACCAGTCCGAACTCCTCTCAAGCAGTGGTTTCCGAGCTCAGAGGTTGAACCGTGGTTTCCTGGTTCAACAGTGGTAATGCTAAGATTTATGTTTAACATTATGCGTGCATACACATTTTTCTTTTAAGGGCCTGTTTGGGAGGGTTTTTTAGCTCCTTTTCGTTTTCCGGAAAACGCCACCGCACCTACAAAACCGTTTGGATTGTCTACCGGTGAGAAAAGCTACCGCGAAAAACTCTTTTTTCTCCTCCTTTTGATAAGTCACTTGTCCCCAACTTTTCAACCTTTTCGAAAAGCACTTCCTCATCCTGATACAAGGTTAGCGCATTTTCCGCCCGAGCGCAAATTTTTCCCCGGTGCGTACATTTTTCTGCCCGGACGAGCATTTCTCCGCCCATGGGCGCATTTTAGGCTCGGACGCGAATTTTTCGCTCGGTCGAGCATTTTTTGCCCGGTCGCGCATTTTTTGCCCGGTCGCGCATTTTTCGCTCGGGCGCGCGTTTTTTCGTCCGAACACACCTTTTTGGCCCGAACGGGCATTTTTTTGCACGGGCGCAATTTTTTCGCACGGGCTCGAATTTTTCGCCCGATCACGCATTTTTTTTTCGGGCGCGCATTTTTTTTTCCGGACGCGCATTTTTTTCCAGGCGCGCATTTTTTGCCCGACTGCACATTTTTCGCCCGACCGCGCATTTTTCGTTCGGCCGCGCATTTTTCCCAGGGCCGCGCATTTTTCGCCTGGGCCCGCATTTTTCGCCCGGGAGCGCATTTTTCGCCGGGCGCGCATTTTTCGCCCGGACGCGCATTTTTTGCCCGGGCACGCATTTTTTCGCCCGTGCGCGCATTTTTCGTCCGGGCGCGCATTTTTCGCCTAGGAGCGCATTTTCGCCCGAGCACGATTTTTTTTGCCTGGGCGGGCATTTTTTGCCCGGGGGGCGCATTTTTCGCCCGGACTCGCTTTTTTCGACCGGGCAGGCGTTTTTCGTCCCGGGCGCGCATGTTTCGCCCGGGCTCGCAGTTTTCGCCCGGGCGCGCATTTTTTGCACGGGCCCGCATTTTTCGTCCGGACTCGCATTTTTTCGCTCGGGTGCACATTTTCTTCCAGGCGCGCATTTTTCGCCCGGGCGCGATTTTTCTTCCTGGGCGCACATTTTTGCCCGGGAGCGCATTTTTTGCCCGGTCGTGTATTTTTTGCGCGGGCGGCATTTTTTTTTTCGCTTGGTCGCTCTTTTTTTCTCCCGGGTGAAAAATGCGCGCCCGGGAGAAAAAAGAGCGTACTGGCGAAAAAATGCGCTCCCGGGCGAAAAATTCTCGCCCGGATGAAAAATGGGCGCCCGGGCAATTGAGCGTCCGGGCGAAAAATGCGCATCAGGTGAAAAATGTACGCCAGGACGCAAAAATGCACGTCGGGGCGAAAAAATGCGAGCCCGGGCGAAAAATGTGCGTTCGGGAGAAAATTGCGCACCCGGGCGAAAAATACTCGTTCGGGCGAAAAAATGGGCGTTCGGGCGAAAAATGCGCGTTCGGGCAAAAAATGCGCGTTTGGACGAAAAATGAGTGCCCAGACGAAAAATGTACGGACCGGCGAAAAATGCGCACCCGGTGCAAAAAAAACGCGCCCGGTGCAAAAAATGCGCCCCCGGAGAAAACTGCGCGTTCGGGCGAAATATGCGCGCTCGGTTGAAATATGCGCGCCCGGAACAAATATGCGCGCCCGAGTGAAATATGCATGTCCGGGCAAAAATTTCGCGCTCGGGCGCTCATTTTCCCCTGGGCGCGCATTTTTCTGCCCGGGGTTGCATTTTTAATACAAAAAGTAATGGCAACGGAGATTTGTTAAACAGTTTATAAAGTACTTCTCATTTTTGAAAATCTCGGAAAAAAGAGTCACCCAAACAGATCTCCTTTTGCAATAGACATTTTTCAAAAGCACATTTTCCTACCATCCTTTTGCCACCACTCCTTTTCCTTTCTGAAATGCCCTCCCAAACAGGCCCTAAGTGTAATATGTTTAACATGTGTGAGACACGGCTGTAAATGATTCACGGTTGAGTGAACATTGCACAAACCACTAATGACTGTTAGGAAATGTGTTGGATATACCACTACAAGAAAAACCATGATTAGCAAGGAGTTAAATTCTTTGCTAATTAACCAAATTCCTTGCTAATTTCAATTAGCAAGGAATTTAGAAACCAAATTTCAATTAGCAAGGAATTTAGAAACCAAAATGATTTCTAGCTAATTTTAGGAAGAAAATTATTCCTATCTATTTAGCAAAGATTTATTATCAAGGTATTTTAGCCTTTTTAATTTAGCAAGGAATTATGTTTTTGTTGCTAAATATTCAGTACTTATTTAAAAATTCTATTAAAATAAAATAAATTTACATATAATTAAAATCACTCAACTAATGAGAGCAGCTGAGTTTCGAACCCATGACTTACCACATGCAGTTCATATGATTAACCAACCAACCTAATATATTTATCTATTTGGATGGGCGCTAATTTTTATATATAGAGGCTTTTATAATTTATAACGTTGCATAATCTCTAAAATTATAATCTTTAAAATTAGAATCTCTAAAATTATTTAAGAATGTATAAATATATATATATATATATTTACATAAATATAGCTTTCTGTATAATATATATATATACTATTTCTTATATTGTTTTCATATAATATATATATAAGATTTATGCTAATATATATAAATAATTTTTTAAATTATATAAAAATTAAAATATATATACATATAATTATTTTATTCAATACTAATAATTTATGTTAATTTATATATATAACTATTTAAATAATTTATAATTAAATATATTATTAAACATTTCATTGAATATAAATAGTTTATACTAATTTTTAAATATATATAAACAAAAAATTATGTTTTACATGTGGAGGATAAAGAAACCAAATAATTATATTTTTGTAAGAAAGAGAAGTGTTGCGGAACGCTTAGGGCTCTTGGTAGACCGGTTCACTTGAACCACCTTAGCTCGTGAGCGAACTAAGCGCGCGAACAGTCAATTAGAGGTTCGTTGGATGCACTGGGACTTTTTAGCGTGGAAAACCCGGGAAGGGTAAAAAACCACGTGGTCGGAGCTATGCCGACCAAATTCCACTATCTTCAGGGGGGTTACAAAGTGAGACTTAGAACTCGAGTGCGACAGGCCGCAACTCGTTACAGTAGTAGAGAGATAGAGAGATCCGAAGGCGACAGGCCGCCTCTTGGAAAAAACTAAGTCCTTTTCTCCTTCTGAGAAAGGTGGAGAACAAAAATGAGCTGCTCCGGGGAACAAAAGTGAGCTGCTCCTGGGAACAAAAGTGAGCTGCTCCGGGGAACAAAAGTGAGCTGCTCCGGGGAACAAAAGTGAGCTGCTCCGGGGAACAAAAGTGAGCTGCTGCGTCGCCTTTCGGGATGAAGGAAATCTTCAAGTCCGGAAAGGAAATCTTCAAGCTCCGAAGGAGAATTCCGCAAAAGTCTGCAATGAGCTCTCCCAGGTCCCGAAGTCAAGGTCCTCTCAAATGAAGCCCCAGGGCCCTTTTTATAGCTTTGGCCGGGGGTAGTCCGGTAATCTTGCCGTTTGCAGTTTCCATAAATGTTCGGTGGACGAATCATATTTTCCGGTTTGGGGCACACGGATCGCCATTTTTCGTAAATGACCATCTTGCCCTTCGGGCAGCTTGGGCGGCTTGGGCAGTTCGGGCAGTTCTGTTGGAGGCGAAAAAGGCGACCGACTGTTCCTGAAAAGTGAGAAGCCTGAAAGACAAAAAGTGAGAAGCCGGAAACCCAAAAAGTGAGAAGCCGGAAAGACAAAGGTGAGAAGCCGGAAAGACAAAAAGTGAGAAAACTTTCTGATCGCGCTCAGAAACGTTCTGAGCGCGCGCTAGCGCCGAAGCGCTCCAAGTGCGCAACGAACCACGGGGATGCCTCGGGCGGACGGCGGACGGGAGTTGCCCCCCAAAGGGGGGACCGGGATCCTTTGGCGAGGAGAGGGCGCCGGACCGCACCCCGAGGAGGAGTGGGCGCAGATTCGCCGCACCCCCCAAGGGGTGCGGCTTGGCCGCACCCCCTTGGGGGGTGCGACTTGGCCGCACCCCAAGGGGGGTGCGGCTTGGTCGCACCCCCCAACGGGTGCGGCTTGGCCGTACCCCTTTGGGGGGTGCGGCTTGGCCGGCCGCACCCCTAAGGGCGGTGCGGTCGGGGGGTGCAGCCTGCGTGCTACCGCGCTCTTTAAATGTCGACCCCGCCTCTCTTTTCCGGGGCTTTCCTCAGGTGCGTCCTAAGGCCTTTACGGGTGTACAACATAAGCCCCCCAAACCTTCGGAGTCCGAGTTCCGGAGCGAGGAGTTCGAAGGTTTTGACTTTTTCTGCGGCGGCTTTACCCATTGTCCTCCGTGCGGCGCTTTTCTGGTAGGAGCTGATGTCGGAGGGTGTTGTTTTTCCGAGGTCGTTGTGGGCTTGCTGCCTGGCTCTGATATCCGTATGGGCTGAGGGGTTTCTGCAAAATGACAGATTAGCTTGCGCGGTTCTGAGCCCGCGGCTTTTACACAATAGAGAATTAGTTTGCGTAAGTCTGTGCTTGCGGCTTTTTTACACGAGTCTGCGCTCGCGGCTTTTTTGCACGAGTCTGTGTTTGCGGCTTGGCCGGTGAATATCGGGTGTATTCAAACCGTGGGTGAACGTAAGGGGGGCAGACCCCTACGTCACCGGGACTCGACGACGGAGGAGAATGGCGAACCTTCAATCGACGGCGGTGCAAAGTCCCCGGGGCAGGGCCCCGAAGTGGCCGGTGAATAGCTGGTGTATTCAAACCGGGGGCGAACGTAAGGGGGGCAGGCCCCTACGACGCTGGGACACGACGGCGGAGGAGAAGGGCGAACCTTCAATCTACGGCGGTGCAAAGCCCCCGAGGCAGGGCCTCTTTATAAAGTTTTTTCTTAAGTGAGTGTAAGTGCCCAAATATGGTTTTACAGTATGAAATCATTTGGTGCATAGCTTTATGTAAGATAAGATAGGTGCACGAGTCTGGGCTCGCGGCTTTTACATAACATGAAATATAAGATAGGTGCACGAGTCTGAGCTCGCGGCTTGTACATAAATTGAAGATAAGTTTGCGCGAGCTTGAGCTCGTGGCTTAGTACATGGTAGAGGTCCCTGGATCACTGGTAAAAGCGGCGCAGGTTTTGAGCGTTCCAGGTGCGTGGCAAAGTCTTCCCTTCCGCCGTCCTGAGCATGTATGTTCCGGGTTTCACGACTGTGGTGACTACGTACGGGCCCTCCCAGGCCGGTGAGAGCTTATCTCCTTGGGGGCCTTTACCGGCGGCCTCGATGCTGCGTAAGACGAGATCTCCTACGTTGATTGGTCTGGGCTTCACCCTCCTGTCGTAGGTCCGGGCGACACGCATTTGGTAGAGTGCAGCGCGGTGAGCAGCGCTGTCTCGAACTTCTGGGAATAGATCGAGGTTTTCTCGGAGCAGTCCATCATTCTTGCTGGGGTCGAAGGTTAGTACTCGAGCACTCGGAACGCCGATGTCGACGGGGATGATAGCTTCGGTTCCGTAACAGAGGTTATAAGGTGTCTCCCCTGTAGGAGTCCTCTCTGTTGTGCGATACGCCCACAACACATTCAGGAGCGCGTCTACCCACTGTCCCCCGGCTTCTTCCAAGCGTGTTTTCAGTCCTTTGAGGATGGTGCGGTTTGTGACTTCTACTTGTCCGTTGGTTTGCGGATGTGCCACGGCCGTGTGACGCAGTTTGATCTTCAGATCCTCGCACATCTTGGTGAAGGACTTCCCAGTGAATTGAGTGTCGTTGTCGGCAATGATCGCAGTTGGGATGCCGAAGCGGCAGACGATGTTCTTCCAGACGAATTGCTTGGTGTTTTCTTCCGTAATTTTGGCCAGGGGCTCCGCCTCCGCCCATTTGGTGAAGTAGTCTATGGCTAGGATGATGAACTTCCTCTGCCCGGATGCTAGAGGTAGGGGACCGAGGAGGTCGATCCCCCACTGCGCAAATGGCCACGCACTCTGCAGCGTGGAAAGTGAGACCGGGGGTTGATGAGGCATGTTGGCGTGCAGCTGACAGCTTTTGCACTTCTGGACAAAGTCGTCCGCGTCCTTCCTCATTGTTGGCCAATAGAAGCCTTGTCGCAGTATTTTTCGTGCTAATGCCTTCCCGCCTAGGTGTTCTCCGCAGACTCCTCCGTGAACTTCCCTGAGGGCGTAGTCCGCCTCGCCCGCTGGCAGGCATTTTAGATATGGTCCTGAGAATGCCCGTTTGTAAAGCTCCTCATCTATAATGGTGAACGATGATGCCCGCATTCGTAGCCTTCGCGCCTCTAGGCGATCTTCGGGAAGGTCCCCTTGCTCGAGGTAAGCTCGCAACGGGGTCATCCAGGATGACTCTTCCTGGTGAATGGCTGCGATTTCCCATGGCCCTTGAATGCTTGGGATCACGACTTCTTCGATTCGGCGTCTTCAAGACTGGTAGCTGGAGGGTGAGGTGGCGAGCTTGGATAGAGCATCCGCCCTGGAATTCTGCTCTCGGGGGATGTGTAGAATCTGATACGATGAGATCTTCTGGAGAAGTGATTTCGCGAATGCGAGGTACTTCGCCATATGTTCGCTCTTAGCCTCGTAATCTCCTTCAACCTGTGAGACCACGAGTTGGGAGTCTGTATAGATCGTTAGGTTCTCGGCTTTGCAGTCGATGGCGAGTCGGAGTCCGACGATTAGTGCTTCGTATTCCGCGATGTTATTTGTTGCGGGGAACTTTAGTCGGAGTCCGTAATCCAGGGTGATCTCTTCGGGGCTTATGAGGAGCAATCCTGCTCCGGCCCCTTCAGCTCCAGAGGCGTCGTCGACATAGAGGGTCCAACGGGGGTTGGTGGTGTCTTTGATGAGGGTTGTTTCTGGCGGGATGGTGTATTCCACCACGAAGTCGGCGAGCACCTGCGACTTGATGTCGGGCCGAGGCAGGAATTGGATGTCGAACTCGCCGAGTTCTACGGCCCACTTTACAAGTCTCCCCGAGACTTCCGGCTTTTGGAGGATTGCCAGCAATGGGAGTTGCGTCAATACCTTGACCGCATGAGCCTAGAAGTAGGGTCTAAGTTTTCTAGCTGAGAAAACAAGAGCCAAGGCTGTCTTGTCTGCTGCCGGATACCTGGTTTCGGTGTCGGTGAGGACTTTGCTGAGGTAGTAGATTGGTCGCTGCACCCCTCCTTCGTCTTTCACGAGCACTGAGCTAAGAGCCGTAGGCGACACGGCCAGGTACAAGAACAGAGTTTCCCCGGGGGTGGGCTTTGACAGAAGCGGTGGCGAAGCCAGGTACTGTTTGAGAAGCTCGAAGGACACTTGGCACTCGTCCGTCCACTGGAAACCTGAATGTCGTGCTCCCCGGAGGATTTTGAAGAAGGGGAGGTACTTGTCTCCCGTTCGTGATAGGAAACGGGACAAAGCAGCGATCCTCCCGTTTAGGCGTTGTACTTCCTTAATTGAGCGAGGTGGCGACATATCCTCTAACGCCTTGATCTTCTCGGGGTTGGCCTCAATTCCCCGATGGGTTACCATGAAACCTAGAAACTTCCCCGCCGTCACACCAAACACACACTTGCTGGGATTGAGCCGCATCTGGAAGCGACGGAGAAGCCTGAAGCACTTTTCTAAGTCTTCCAAGTGGTCGCGCCGGTGGACGCTCTTTACTAGCATGTCGTCCACGTAAACCTCCATCGTTTCTCCGATGAGGTCCTTGAAGACCTTGTTCATCAGCCTTTGGTAGGTGGCTCTGACGTTTTTAAGGCCGAAAGGCATCACCTTGTAGCAGTAGACTCCCCGGTCGGTGCGGAAGGCAGTATGTTCTTCGTCCACGAGGTTCATCCTTATCTGGTTGTAACCTGAATAAGCATCCATGAAGCTGAGCAGTTCATGGCCTGTCGTAGCGTCGACGAGCTGGTCAATCCATGGGAGGGGGAAGCTGTCCTTCGGGCATGCTTGGTTCAGATTGCTGTAGTCGACGCACATCCGCCACTTTCCCGAGGCCTTCTTCACCATGACTACGTTGGCGAGCCATGTGGGTATTCTGCTTCGCGTATGAATCGTGCCTCTAGGAGCTTAGCTACCTCCTCCTCGATCGCCTTTAAACGCTCGAGGGCAAAGTTCCTCTTCTTTTGAATCACAGGTCTACAGGCGGGGTTGATGTTTAGCGAATGATAGATAACGTTAGGATCTACCCCGGGCATGTCTTCCGGGCTCCAAGCGAAAATGTCCTCGTTCTTCTGCAGGAAGGTGGTGAACTCTTCTCGCTCTTTTTGGGTTAAGAGTGACCCGACCTGAACAGTTCGAGTCGGGTCTCGCCGGGAGAGTGGTATTTCTACCAGCCCTTCAACGGGCGCTCCTCGTTGCAAAGTAGCCTCGTCCCGCAGGTCGAAGTTATTGATGTTGAGAGCGGTCGCCCTTGCTGGTTGGGCCTGCTTCAGGTAGCAGGTCCTGGCTGCCTCTTGGTCTCCTCTTACGACTCATATTCCTGCGGCAGTAGGGAACTTCATAGCTAGGTGTGGAATGGAGGGGATTGCCCCGAAGATCGACTGAAGCGGTCTCCCGAAGATGGCATTGTAGGCGGAGGTGGACTCTACCACCATGAATTTGATGTTGTGCGTTGACTGTCTTGGAAATTCGCCCAATGTGACTGGGAGAATGATCATGCCTTGCACCGGGACAGGTCTGTTATCGAAGCCGTAGACGGGCCCGACTGCAGGACTAAGCTGGTCTTTTGTGAGCCTCATACTTTGCAAAGTGGAGAGAAATAAGACATCGACCGAGCTTCCATTGTCGACCAGTATTCTCTTCACCTTGAAGCAGGGATCCCCGATCCCCGCGCTGATCACGAGTGGATCCTGGTGCGGAAGCCGCAACCCCTTGCAAGTCTTCATCTCCGAAAGCTATCGTAATATCTTGCTTTAGTTTTTTTGTCTTCGTGGTCTCTTACGGGCTGGGCAATTGAGAGGATCTGTGATGCTGAGACGGGGGGTCCGGCGATCGTCTCGATTTCTCCTACCATCGGCCTCCCCCCCCCCCTTCCCCCCCCGCGCCTCGGGGGGCGGGAGGCTACTCCCCTACATTCCTAGGCTGCTGGGGCTGATTGCAGGGGAGGACCCACCTTGTGGCGAGTGTGGGCGGCCGCCCACACTCAATTTTTTTTAAAAAAAATTTAATAGTATTAGCCACGGCAAAACGCCGTGGCTAATACCTTTGTTTTCTTAAAACTTTAATACTGCACCGGCGGACCACGGGACCACACTCAAATTAATACTGCATCGGGAAATTAGGTATCCTGTGGAGTGCGGACCTGCGGTTCTCTCGCTCTCAGACGACGAAACCCTTCTCCTCTCTCAGTCGGACTGCTCGCGACGACGCCACCTCCGCCTTTCCCTCCAAGCCAACGACAGTTGCAGTCTTGCAGACTCAGCCCTTCCTCTCTTGAGGACTTGCGGTGGCATCCTCGTCGAGGTCGAGTCCGTCAACACAGTTCTTCTCCTCTCCAACATCGCTCATAAGATTTGCTTCTGCGGCTTCTGAGTCCTGCCTCCACTTCGGCACTTCCCCCATTGAATTTCTTTGGTTTCTTCTGCACCTAAGGGTTTGTTTTCTTCTGCACCTAAGGGTTTGAATTTCTTTGATTTTCTCTGATATTAGGTATTTGTCAAAGCAGAAATTTCTTTGAATTTTCCTAATATTAAGTATTTGTCAAAGCAGAATTTGTCAAAGCAGAGATTTCTTTCTGATATTAGGTATTTATCAAAGCAGAATTTGTCAAAGCAGAAATTTTCCTAATATCTTTGTATTTGAATTTCTTTTTGATATTAGGTATTTGTCAAAGCAGAATTTGTCAAAGCAGAAATTTCTCAGAAATTTACACCTAATATTAGGTTTTCTTCAGCAAACCTAATATCTTTGTATTTTCAGCCAAATACCTAATATCTTTGAATTTCTGCACCCTAATATCTTTGTATTTGTCAAACCTAATGACTTTGTTTTAATATCTTTGTATTTGTCATACTTAATATTTTCAGCTCTTGATTTTGCTCCAGTTTTAATTGAATCTGATTGAAAATTTCTGTGTATTTTCAGCCATGACTCGTTAAGGAGAGTTCGGATATTGCAAAGTGGGAGCCATTACGGTCGATTCAATTACTTGGAGGCACGCTTCAAGGGTAACAATCTCTTTCACCGGGTTGATTGTGTCCGTCCCCGGCGACAAAGCCCGACTGCTGTCTCTTCAGTCCCGATGTTGAAGAGCACCTGGTCAGCAACACACATCCTGATTGTGCTCGTGACTTTTTCATCAAGATCCTTCCATTCCTCATCTTTTACCTCCATGGGTAATTTGTCGCGCCCCCCGCAAGACTCGAATCAAACCTTGTTGAACCAACATATCCTTAACTCGAATCTGCCATAAGCAAAAATTCCCACTGCCATCGAACTTCTACACTGAAAATCTCTCCAAAATTGCGTTCTTCCCTGCCATGACTGTCCCCGACAAACTAGAAGACCTGATTTGTTCAAAGGTCGGATCTGAAAGAGTGGGAAGAGGACCTAGTCGTTCACCACCGCAGTCAAACCCTTCCTAGAATGTCCAATCACGGTCGTCTACCGAACCTCCCTCTGATACCACTTGTTAGAAAATGAGTTGGATATTTCCTCAAGACAGTCAAAATTGCAAAAAAATAACGTCAATATTTTATAAAAAAAATATCAATATAACAATCAACGCCCTTTACAGAAAACGCCACGGAGAAGCCGGACTCGCTCGATCCGCGGGAGAGAGGACAATCTTGACTGCAATCCGCTAGCACAGCGGGCGCACAAGGTTCGTTGAAACCTTCGACGTCAAGTCCGACGTCCAACCGCACCACCACCGGAGACAAACGTCGTCAAGGCCAACTGCACACATGCAAGCATTCGTCGTCTACGGCGATCTCTACCAAACCCGTCACCAACTCTCTCTCTCCAGCACCGACGGCTCACCTCCAAGATCGGCGACACCACTCTTTCTAACGCCGACGGTTATGTCCTCCAAGACCGACCACTAATTTCTCTCAACAGCTCTCGGTGAAAAACTTCACCGAATTCAAGAGAGAAGATGGAGAGAGAGAGAGAGAGAGAGAGAGAGAGAGAGAGAGAGATGAATGGCTATATGCTGCTGCTCCAAATACGCATGTAACTGGCTATTTATTTCCTTCTCCAAGGGTGAGTTTTCAACCCACAGGCTTTGCCATAAATGCAAAGAGGTGATTGACATAATTTTCTCCTCCATGTGATTTTGTCAAACCCGGCGGCTATCCACGACTATCATTCTAACCTAATAATATCCTATATATATTATTAGGCTATAGGTTTAAACCAAAACCTAAAATTAAGGTGGACGGTTTGCCTGAACCGAACCAAAAACCAACAATGACGACGTCGGGTTTGCGGCGGACATAGAAGGAGATTGTTGAATAATTAATATATGTTCGCGCATGTTGTGACCGACTCGGTAGTGTCTAATAGTTTCGTGTCATCCTAGGGCTAGACTCTGCGCTAGAGATACTATAAAAATAGTCTGAACTTCATATGAGTTTCCTCTTCTTTTCCACCTCGTCTTGCAGATAGAGCATGAGAAGTTGCACAATACTTAGCATTGCAACCTCTTATGTCTCAATTTCAACCTTTCTTGGTGCCTCTTGTAATTTAATTAATTTTGCTCCTACATGCTCGAATATGCATACTTTTGGAGCTTAGATGAGCATTTGCGATTGTATTTTTAAGCTAACAAGACATTGACAATACTTAAAAAGTTAATTTATTTTTTAAAACACTTCAGAAGTTTTTTCTTTTCTTTTATAAATTAATTTCTTTCTGAATTAAATATTTCACATAACAATTCCTGCCCCAAAAATACTCATGAAACGTGTCGCAGCCGCTTTATAGCTATCTAACCCTAAAAGCGCTCCACGAAAGCAAATCCTATCAGCTGATTGGTTAATCGGCAGAGCCACGGATTACACTAGCGGGAGAATCTCATCCGCTTATTTTTCAGCCATCGAACGGCCTCAAAAAGTTCTTCTCCCCAATTACGTACTATAAATAAACTGTGCCGCCAAGAACTTCGAAAATAAGACCACTTCCCCCCATTTTACAGCAAACTCGAGCTTTCAAATTTCAAGCCATGGAGACCACAGCAAAGATACAGAAGGGTGCCGGCGGCCGGAAGGGAGGTGGAGCAAAGAAGAAGTCCGTCACCCGCTCCGTCAAAGCTGGCCTTCAGTTCCCCGTCGGCCGAATTGGCCGATACCTGAAGAACGGCCGTTATGCCCAGCGCGTCGGAAGTGGTGCCCCAGTCTATCTTGCCGCCGTTCTCGAGTATCTCGCCGCTGAGGTTTTTTCTTCTTCCATTCTTTTCGTCTTGATATATTCTCTTTCTAGATCTGTTCTTATTGATCGGTTCTGCAATGACTAGGTTTTGGAATTGGCTGGAAATGCCGCGAGGGACAACAAGAGGAGCCGGATTGTACCGAGGCACTTGCTGCTTGCCATTAGAAACGATGAGGAGTTGGGAAAGCTTCTTTCCGGTGTCACGATCGCTCATGGCGGAGTTCTTCCCAATATAAACCCTGTTTTGCTGCCGAAGAAGACGTCGGCTGCTGAAGGCAAGGAGCCGAAGTCACCGACCAAGGCGACCAAGTCAGTCAAGGCCCCCAAGGCTGCCAAATCCCCCAAGAAAGCTTAGAAGGTTTCTACTCTGAAGAATATGTTATCGGAAAATGTTTTATGTATTTTGTACTGGTTACATAACTCCAATAGAAACCTTATTTTCTAGCATTTGTTCATGTACGTTTTTGGCAGTAATATATTACTCTAGCGACCAAGATGTTTTGGTAGTCAATGATGTCGATCTTCATTTTCTGTTTCATGTAATTTGTCAAAAGTTTTTTTTATCAGCTTGATTTTCTCCGAAATTAGTTTTAATGTATCATAATATTTTTAATGCAACGGCTTTGATCTTCTATTTAAAATCCGACCGTTAACCTCTTTTATAAAAAAGTATATGGATCTTCGGACAAGCATTTAAAAATTTAAAAATTCGGAAGACTAGTGATTTCCTCCTTCTTAAGAAGGTATGGCGCACGGTTAAAGCATCTGTAATGCTTAGTGTCAAACAATGCATCTGCAAAATTCTCCCCGAAAACCTATTAATATGGCATTTTGCGCCCACACATATTAATATATATATTTTCTATTCTCTTTAAGTCAATGTGTATGGTATTTTGGTAAGTCATAAAATGAAATTTGGTTTTACCGAGAGGACTCCCTCCTTTTACCGTCTCCTTCTCATTTTACCGCAACTTGGCACTCCGCAGGTAGATTGGCGATCTCCTCCCTGCTTGGCCGTTTCCTTCTAGATAGCTGTTTGTAAGATCCTAACCTTTCCTTTTCTAATTTTCCCCTGTTTTTGGGGTTTTTAGGTTGGTTGCAGCACAACCCAAAGATTTCGTTTCACATGTGTAATGTATATGCAATTTCATTCAAGGAATAATCTATCATGAGAATGACCTATCACTGTTTCATTTAAGTAATAGCCTGTCTTTAATTATTACATGCTTTTGTTAGAGTTTTTGGCTATCATGATTGTTTCCATTTTTTTATGACAGATTATAACTTGTATTCCAAGGTTAAGGGTCATCTACCATGGCGTTGGTTCAAAGAGCGGTTGATGTTTTGGAAATTACATTTCAATCTTCGATTTATGGTATTATATTTGCAATCTCTTTATTGTATTGGTAGCATACAATAAACTGTTAATTTAAGAATTGTATTTTTTATGTTTATTGAACAAAATTATGAACTAGTGTAGGAGGTTGCAAGCTCCGCAATCTATTTTGTTTCAATTCATGTGGTCTTCTCTTTTTTCATGCACAATTTGTCCAAGTTTTCTATTAAAAGTCTTTGGATTATAGATAGTGATTGTTCTTTATCATTTTTGGCATAGAGTAATTCCACTGCGTATAATATTGAAGCTCATTGGTTAGGGCAGGAGGAATTTGCATGCCCGTCATGGGGCATCAACCTTGTTAATTATGTGTGTAAATCAATACCTTAACTGAGTTGGTAGATGTTGGTCAAGATGGTTTTTGGAGAGGCCATGCATGGAAAGGAGAATCTAGGCTTTTTGAACCAACTAACATGCATGGAAGGAGAGGCCATGCCTGGAACATCAATGAAGCTTTTTGAACCAACTAACATTAACATGCATGTTAAGGAGAATCTAGGCTTGGGTAGTACTAAAGTGCATGGTGTACTTGCTAAGCAATTGAATGATCCATTTGTGAAAAGAGAAAATCTGGAAGTTTGCTGGTGAAGGCGAGTAATCCTATCTTATAACTTTTCCTGAGTAGTTTCAGGGGAGCGCCCATGTTATTGAGGTTTTAATGTGGATGAGAGTGTTTTTTATGATCATATTTTTCTTGCATTTGAGTTTCATATAAGTTTTTAGAAATAATGTGTTTATAGCTTGATCTGTGAACCCTCTAACTATCTTGTTGAAATCAGAGAATTGTTCTCGACGTTTGAAAGGGAGAAGCAGCTAACCCTTACTTGATCCGAGCTAGAACCCCTGACTGGTTGCTAAGAACTGAAAGACCTTGTTCTATGAAGAACACCGAAGTCCACAAATGGACTTCTTAAGCTGTAGCGCGGAGGTCCAATCACACACCCGGAAGCTCACAAGAAACATCCCCTCCCAAGCCATTGTTGATCCTGGGCACCCTGGATGGCATTAAAGTTCACCTCACCATCAACCTTCACTGACAACAGTGGGGAGGGGAGGGGGTAGTACTTGCTCACAAGACACACGCGAGGGGAGGGGTAGCCTTATTTTTCAGCCATCGAACGACCTCAAAAAGTTCCTCTACCCAATTACGTACTATAAATAAACTGTGCCGCCAAGAACTTCGAAAATAAGACCACTTCCCCCCATTGTACAGCAAACTCGAGCTTTCAAATTTCGAGCGATGGAGTCCACCGCAAAGATACAGAAGGGAGCTGGCGGCCGGAAGGGAGGCGGAGCAAAGAAGAAGTTCGTCACCCGCTCCGTAAAAGCCGGCCTTCAGTTACCCGTCGGCTGAATTCGCCGATACCTTAAGAAGGGCCGTTATGCCCAGCGCGTCGGAAGTGGTGCACCAGTCTATCTTGCCGTCGTCCTCGAGTATCTCGCCGCTGAGGTTTTTTCATCTTCCATTCTTTTCGTCTTGATATATTCTCTTCGTAGATCTGTTCTTAATGATTGGTTCTGCAATGGTTAGGTTTTGGAATTGGCTGGAAATGCTGCGAGGGACAACAAGAGGAGCCGGATTGTACCGAGGCACTTGCTGCTTGCCATTAGAAACGATGAGGAGTTGGGAAAGCTTCTTTCCGGTGTCACGATCGCGCATGGCGGTGTTCTTCCCAATATAAACCCTGTTTTGCTGCCGAAGATGACGTCGGCTGCCGAAGGCAAGGAGCCGAAGTCACCTACCAAGGCGACCAAGTCGGTCAAGGCCCCCAAGGCTGCCAAATCCCCCAAGAAAGCTTAGAAGGTTTCTACTCTGAAGAAGTATGTCATCGGAAAATGTTTTATGTATTTTGTACTGGTTACATAACTCCAATAGAAACCTTCTTTTCTAGCCTTTGCTCTTGTACTTTTTTGGCAGTAATATATTAGTCTAGCGACCAAGATTTTCTGGTACTCAATGTTGTGGATCTTCATTTTCTGTTTCATGTAATTAGTTTATTTTTTTCTCAGCATGATTATCTCCGAAATTCGTTTTAATACATCATAATATTTTTTAATGTAACGGTTTTAATCTTCGATTTAAAATCCGACCGTTAACCTCGCTTATAAAAAAAATATGGATCTTCGGACATGCATTAAAAATTTAAAAATTCAGAAGACTATTGATTTCTTCTCTCTTAAGAAGATATGGCCCGTGGTAAAAGCAGCTGTGTCCGCTCATTTTTTCGTCTCCCCCCTCTTCCGGCGCTCTCCCCGCTCCACGCTTCTATCCTAAAATTGCTGAGTCCCACTTTTTAAATCCGCTCATTACGAACTCCCGCTGCTCTTTGCCTTCCCCCCTCTCCTCGCTGGGAGTTTGAAAATTTGAAATCACGCTCTAAATAATTTTTGGCGTCTGCTGCTTCACATCCGCCAAAAATCTATACAGATAGCAAACATCAGTTCACCCCGCTCCCAAAACCCTAGCCTTCCCAAAATTTCTCCCCCCCACCGCAGATCTCAACCACCGCCTCCTTTCGCTGGTTGATAGGTTGGTGCTCCATTGTTGACGACCCCATTAATTGCAGGTTCCAGCATTTCCAAGTTCAGTGATGGATTTTCTTCCTTCTTCTGCAGGTTCCAGCTTTTCCAGGTTCAGCAATGGATATTCTTGCTTCTTTTTCGCGTTCCAGGATTTTTGGGTTTGGCCTGTCTTCTTCCCGATCCAGAGCTCCAAGCCCTTCTTCGTTTTCTCTATGTACAACAAGCGTTTTCCCTTCGGTAAGATTTATTTAGATTTTGACTCCAGTAGTTGCAGTTTCCAGCATTTCCAGGTTTGTCAATGGACTCACCGGCCGGCAATGGAGTTCGGAATGGAATCTGCTTCGCGTTCCAGTATTTTTGGGTTCATCCTGTCTTCTTCCCGATTCAGAGCATTTTCAGGTTCGGCTGCAGGTTTCTGGGCTGCTCTACTTACTGGATAATTAGTTGCTATTCACTTGCTAATTATTTATTTTCAATGGTTATCAGCCAGCATGTTGTCACCCTCCTATTTTATTTTGTAAGTTCTTGTCTTCCAACAAGATTTCTCCTGTCAACCACATGAAGCAGACTTTCGCCTTCCAACTCTCAGCTAAGTTGTCTGCTTCCCTTTTTAAATGATCACATATTTTTTGGGCGAGGTGACCTTACCTCGAGTTCTCAGCCCTCTAACAAATCCCTTTACCATTAATCTGAGTTTTGTTTGTTTTTAGTTCATTTTGGCCATGTTTTGGTTATTTTTTGTTCTGCTTCACCTAACGTTTAAGTTCACACTTCAGTTTTTAACCCGCATGTAGTTCAAAAATGCTTATTGCAATTTCTAAAGTCAAGATGATTTCTAATTGAATAAGGTGTATAGCATTTTACCTGTTCTTAAAATTGATTTTGCTGCTCCTTCACTTACTATTTTGAAGTAATTCTTATTTGACATGTTCGATGAGACTCTTTTCCATGGAGAAAAAAAAACGTGTTCAACTTGCAACGGTGTCGAGACACCATTATATGATTGTTCAATTTAACTATGAATAAAATGTGAGGAGTGAGAACTTATGAACTGAAATATTTCAATCCCAAATCAATGGCGTTCAACTCCAGATCGATCATCTAATGCCTTTTTGACCATCAACCTCATTCCATTTTTGTCATCCTTAGGGTGGATTTTATTGTATTCATAAATCTGTAGATGGTATTTAGTTTTAGTTTGGATAGACAATCTTTTTGTTATCAATCTTTAGTTAACCATGTGGCGAGAAAATTCAGTTTAACATTTACTAAACCCAACAAATCAAACCAAATTATGTTAGAATATTGGTAGACATTCATACAAGCTCCATAACGAACCTGAAGGTAAATTTTGTTCAGCAACCTTTGCATTACATTATTGTTTTTCATTGGCAAGTTCCATATATGTATTTGCTTTGAAGATGTTTTCCTATCTCCATTTTTCTGCAACATTTCTTCTAAATTTTTAGTAGTAAATGTGGGGAATAATCATATTAATTTTTTTAAGCTTTCATTTAAATGCCTTCTCTGTATGAAATTACCTTTTAATTTAAATTAGCTCAGAGGTTGCTAGAGAGAAGAAGACATGTTATAAAGAGGTGAACAACCGAGCAGCCAAGAAAATAATAGTGATTTTTGTATAGCTTTTCCTGAGAACAGTTTCATTTTTTTGCTGAGAATGGTTTTTCTTTTTATAGAATACTCATAAGTTACAACATTTTTTGTTGTTTTTAAAATATCATGATTAATTAAGATTTCATTCACTTAAAACATTGCTGAATGCCCGTGCTGAATGTTGCCGCCCGTGCTGAATGCCAAGCGGGCGAAGCCCGCAGCGACGCATCGAGAACGGGCGTAGCCCGTTCGAAGATGCTAGTTAATATATATTTTCTATTCTCTTTCAATCAATATATGTAGTGTATTTTGGTCAAGTCATAAAATGAAATTAGGTTTTACCGAGAGGACTCCCTCCTTTTACCGTCTCCTTCTCATTTTACCGCAAATTGGCACTCCGCAGGTAGATTGGTGATCTCCTCCCTGTTCGACGCAGGTAGATTTTCTCCATGCTCTCCGGTTTTCGCCAAGTTCGTCGGTTTCCTTCTAGATAGCTGTTTGTAAGCTCCAAACCTTCCCTTTTCTAATTTTTTCCCCTGTTTTTAAGGTTTTAGGTTGGTTGCAGTACAACCCAAAAATTTTGTTTCACATGTGTAATGTCTTGTGCCAAGTATTGATTCACTAAAATGCATGCAATTTCATTCAAGGAATAACCTATCATTAGAATGACCTATCACAGTTTCATTCAAGGAATAGCCTGTCTTCAATTATTACATGCTTTTGTTAGAGATTTTGCCTATCATGATTGTTTCCATTTTTTTATGACCGATTATAACTTGTATTCCGAGGTTAAGGGTCATCTACAATGGCGTGGGTTCAAAGAGTAGTTGATGTTTTGGAAATTGCATTTCAATCTCCGATTTATGGTAATATATTTGCAATCTCTTTATCGTATTGGTAGCATACAATAAACCGTTAATTTAAGAACTGTAATTTTTATGTTTATTGAACAAAACTATGAACTAGTGTAGGAGGCTGCAAGCTCCGCATGCTATTTTGTTTCAATTCATGTGGTTTTCTAATTTTTTGTACTAAATTAAATATGATTTGTGGACCTTTCTCTTTTTTCATGCACAATTTGTCCAAGTTTTCTATTAAAAGTCTTTGGATTATAGATAGTAATTGTTCTTTATCATTGCTTGTGTGGAGTAATTCCACTGTGTATAATATTGAAGCTCATTGGTCAGGGCAGGAGGAATCTGCATGCCCGTCACGGCGCATCAACCTTGTTAATTTTGTGTGTAAATCAATACCTTGTGTCCTTGTCTGAGTTGGTAGATGTTGGTCAAGATGGTTTTTGGAGAGGCCATGCATGGAAAGGAGAATCTAGGCTTCTTGAACCAACTAACATGCATGGAAAGAGAGGCCATACCTGGAATATAAAAGAAGCTATTTGAACCAACTAACATGCTTGGAAAGGAGAATCTAGGCTTGTGTAGTACTAAAGTGCATGGTGTACTTCTTGCTAAGCAATTGGATGATCCATTTGCAAAAAGAGTAAATCTGGAAGTCTGCTGGTGAAGGTGAGTTTTCCTATCTTATAACTTTTCCTGAGCAGTTTTAGGGGAGCGCCTATGTTATTGAGATTTTTATGGATGGGAGTGTTTTTTTACGATCAGATTTTTGTTGCATTTGAGTTTCATATAATCTTTTAGAAATAGTGTGTTTATAGCTTGATCTGTGAACCCTCTAAGTATCTCTTCAAGATTGAATTCTACAAGTCTTGAGTCTTTTGCCGCAACTTTACATATAGCCTCAAATAAATGCATTTGAAAAGTTCAAACTAGTGTTTTACTGTTTTTTTGCCTCTATTAAGAAAAATCGAAAGGAGACCCATACTAGATACAAAATGCCCTCATTCTAAAGAATTCAAGGTGGTTTGCTAATAAAAAAACTGCTAGGTGGTGTAAACGAATGATTATAAATGGTCTGATTATAAGTGTAGAGAAATGGTATAAACCTTGTAGTATATTCACTTGGTTAATAAATACAAGTATGAGTACAAATATATAGGAAGAGAGAGGAGGAAGAAATCATATACAAGAGATGTGAGACTAAAAGAGAGGAGAATAAATGGGCCTAATATATGGGCCTTTACATAGGTTTTCCTATATTGTCTAACACTTCCCCGCAAGCAGGAGCGTACAAGTCGTAGACCCCCAGCTTGGATAAGAACTGGTGGTATAATGGCCGAGGAAGAGCTTTAGTCATGATGTCAGCAACTTGTTTTGCAGCTGGGACATATTCCAATTCGATCTTCTTTGACTGAACCTTTTCCCGGACAAAGTGACAATCAACTTGTTTTTAATACTTATATTTGGTGGATGACCTGGCAGAAGATGAGGATTCTGTAATCTCTTTCTTCCAAGCTAATTATCTTTTTTCCCTGGCTTATCAGGTATGAAGTTAAGTTATAGCTCAAATTTTAATATCAATCTATTTTTAATTATTTTATAGGCGAGGATCATTTGGCAGTGACATGAAGAACATAGTTGAGATGGAGACGGAAGACGCATATAGGCTGGCTTTGAGGAGAACGGTTAAGTGGGTAGAGAAGAACATGAATCCCAATCGGACTAGAGCCTTCTTTGTTTACCCGGAATCCCGCGACTAGCTCTCAGCTCTCCCCAAAGACCAGTCTGCCCGGTCACAAGTTTGGTGACCGCCCAGACCTCCCCGCTCTCTCCGGCATCTCCTCAAGGAAAAGCCAGGACCAAGTACATGTCTGAGAGCCGGACCGCGCGGTCAGAGTTCTTTTCTCGCTATGTATCTTCTCACCCCTGCCCGGTTCTCCTGTATCTCGGGCAGCCCGTAATTTTAGAGCCTGCCCGATTGGGCAGGCCCTCGTATCTATAAATAGGGGTGAGCAATACCATAAGGCACGCTGGTTCGAATCCCTAAGCTTGCCTCCTGTGGAAGTGTTCTCGAATCTAGTCCCTTGTGAGCTACTCGCTTTCCGCCCGGTTAGCTTCATCTTGTAACCGCAAGCTTCAAATCTATCTTATCGCCCACCGCAAGTGGTATTCGCCGCGGCGGGTAAGTTTGGTCTTGCCGCTTGGCGGCCTTCTTTGTCTTCTCAGTCGTCCTTCTAACCGCAAGTAACCGACAACTCATCGGTCCCTCGCAGTGTCACTAAACGTGAAGTTGTGGAGGTACAATTTTTGTACCAACATTCTTCACTAGCATGTCACCCTCCCATGAGATGTAAGCAATTTATGCTTATTTGCTAAAGTTCTTTAATTTATAATGCTCTAATCAAATTAGCAAATATAAAAGATTGTTCTTAATAGAATTGACCGAAACAAGTAGATAAATACAAATTTTCCCTAAAAATTTATGGTTCTTTCTCTATAAATTTTCCTCATTTTCTTCTCCATTTCACTCCTTACTGCCCTAACGCCCACCTCGTCCTTCATGCTGTTTGATTCTCTTCTTTTTTTTCCTTCATGCGAGCTTTTCTCCCTCATGCACATTTTTTTCTTACCCTCGCAAAATGTCTAGAAGACGAGTAAATTTCCATCCGACTCTTAGGATAAATATTCTTATGATTTACCTCCGTTGTTTGCATATAAATCAACACATTTTAGGATTTATTTGTACTACCAACTGAGCAGATTTAAGCCAATCCAAGATTTAATATTAGGGCAAGAAAATCTGGTAATTTATGCATTAAATCTTGAACTATAGAGAATTAATAGAGGGAAAATCGGACATATCTCCATATGTAGAATTGTTGATATCTAGAAGAAATTGCTCCATGTTAAGATGTGCAGAATATTCCTTAGGATTTCAATCAGAACTAGAAAACTCAATTTTAGATTAGTAGAAAAATTGGCCTCCTGTTTTATTAGTTAAATACGTCTTTTGGACTTAGTTAATGACTAAAAATTAAGTCAAAGTTTGCTGCTCATTGTTAACCTAACAAATATTTGTTGCCCTAAAATCAAGAAAATTAAATTTGGTGTTTGCTAGGTGTTATTTCTATAAAATAGGCATAAAGATGAAGATTTATAGCTAATCAAGTATTCTCATTATCACTTCTTGATTTTAACAGTGAAGCTGATTTGTAACAAATGCCAAGCATTCACATGCTAGTACATGTGGTGCATATAGGAGCAACGGAGCCGTGTTGTTGAGGAAGTGAGGTGTATTTAGCGGTGAAGGCGAAGCAACGATATAAAGTAGGGCTGCTCATCCAGCACATGAGTTTGTATAGAGCAGAGCGAGAGCTACATATGCGCGTGCATAGTAGAGAGTACAGAGCCACATGTGAGTGCGCTCAACATGTGCAATAGAAAATAATGACAACATATGAGAAATCATGCATGCGATATTTGTTGGTAACAAGAATATTGCTGGTGGCTGATATTGAAGTATGATCTGTTTTATTTTAGGATAGTCAGAGGCATCATGCAAGAGTGTGTGGTGTTGTTCAAGTTGATCAAAGTGAGTCGAGGTTGCCAGAGATTGATTTTGGCATAAACGACAATGATGAGTTGATTGAGTTTCGGTTGACAGTGTAGCTATGTTGGTTGTTGAGTTAGGCTTTGTGTTTCAAGCAAAAAGGCAGATAAGAAAGATTGAAGGGATAAAAGCAAGAGGAAAATCTAGTGAAAGGAAGGAATTTTTTGGTTTTCAAAATTGTATCAAACACTTACCTATGATCAAGGGGGAAATCATCTCCTTTTATAGCCATGGACGTACTATCTTTTCATTGAGCCACATTGTCTCTTATTTATGGTAATTTTCTTGCAATTATTTCATGTTTTTCATTGTCACCATAGCTCGAGCGATGTAATTTTTCCTAATAATTGATACAAGAGTTCAGTCTTTGAGGTTCTAAAGGTGAAGTGGGAGCAATGATGACTGCTGATGGGAAGCTGAAGATTGATAATTTTGATGACACGGATTTTGAGTACTAGAAGTCAGCTAATTGAGCACTTATACCGAAAAGTAAAAAAAAAAAACTACATCTCTCTTTTTGGAACAAAACACACAACCATTAATCAATATGACTGAGATTTGATTGACATGTTCTGAGAGATACATTGATGTGAAAAAAAATTATTGTTTTCATTTTAAATGAGAAGACCACTACTAGAAGGGGAAGTAGTAATGCCATAGAGAATACAATTCTTATCTATATCAATCAATATACCCATGATAGTTCTCTTGCACTTCTTAATCCAGAAACATGAGGCTACAAATATATTTTGCGAACAAGAGTATCGAAGCACCACATAAAAAACAATAAATTAGATGTATTTATAAAAAAATGAGTGCCCCTCTGAGAATAAAGAATCTCACTGGTCACGGTAAATAGTAAAAACATCATTTACTTCAATCTCAAGCTTCCTCATTTCGGCGAATGGGAGAGATCCGTCTTCTAAGGGAGGGCAATACTTGTTCGACCAAGGTGACCTGCGAATTAAGAAAGAGAAAACTCACGGTTTCATATTAATTTCCCAAGCATCATAGAACTTAGAAGTTATAATGAGGAATCGTAAAAAAATCACCATAGTCATCAGCGGTCAGCTTCGGCCGAAAAATGGGGAATTCTAAGCGCATTCTTCAAATTATTCAATACAATTTTTTTTTTGTTGGCATTCCTACTCATCTTTTTGGACAATTTTGCAGACTCTTCGGTCAATACAGAAGCCTAATCAGAACAGACAAAATGTTAAAAAGATGTTAAGCAATAAAATAAATCAAACAAAAAAGAAAGAATATGAAATACCTTTTGAAACAACGAGTATACGAGATGATTATCGTAGGGAGACGAGCGTGCGTTGCGATTGTGATATCTTTGCCTACGAGAAGTTCTTCGCACTGGAATCTCATGTTCTCTGGCAGGTTGCGGTTGTGGGGGTGGAGAAGAATGGATAGCATGGTTTTCGGCCGTTGTAATGGATCTCGTAACTCGTCGCGTTGGCTCTTCTGATGGAAGCGACGCTAGGAGCCCGATAGAGATTTGGGAGGGATTTCTTGCCTCAAGAGGAGGACAAGCACTGTGGAGGTTGGAGGTGTCAAGTGGTTCAGCAAGAGAAACATCAAGAGAAGGAGGAGGGGAAGGAGAAGAAACAGTAGGAGGAGGAGAAGCAAGAGAAACAGCAGGAAAAGGAGGAGAAGCAAGAGAAGAAACAGCAGGAGGAGGAGGAGGAGGAGAAGAAACAGCAGGAGGAGGAGGAGAAGCAAGCGAAACAGCAGGAGGAGGAGGAATAGCTGCAGGAGGAGGAGGAATAGCCGCAGGATTAGTCGGAGTAGGAGTATTTCGTCCGCGTCCGCGGGTATTTCTTCCGCGTCCGCGGGTATTTCTTCCGCGTCCGCGGGTATTTCTTCCGCCAGCAGCAGGGGCAAACGACTCCCCCTCCCGGTGATGGCCATGAAATCCAAAAAGCGTTTCAATATGCCCTTTCATAGTGTTTACCTCTCTTGTGAGATTGGAGATTTCGGCTTCTAAATCCCTGGACATGTTGAATACCGGCAGTCGGCAGGGAGGAGGAGGAGGAAGTCGTCGAGTCTGAGGAAGTCGTCGCGTCAGTCGGCAGGGCGAGGACGCACCGGCGGAAGGGAAGGAGGAAGGCGAGGAAGGTGTCGAGGAGGAAGGTGTCGGGAGCTGGGGTTCGAGAGCGCGGATTTGATGTGCCGTAGGCGGAAGGGAAGGAGGAAGGCGAGGAAGGTGTCGAGGAGGAAGGTGTCGGGAGCTGGGGTTCGAGAGCGCGGATTTGATGTGCCGTATAAACCCTTATAATATTTCAGCTGGGTTAGGCAGAGTCGCACTCCCTCGTGTTCTCTTTCAGTGTATCATTCCAAAAATAATGCAATTTTGATCTATAAAATCATATAAACCTAAAGGCTCACATTAAAATATTTTCACTAATCTCAAAGCATTTCTCATAACATGCCAAAAGTCTAATGCTCGGCATGCTTTAAGATGCGTGAAATAATAATGTCGCACTTTATAAGAATGTTTATATGCTTTTTCAATAAATATTGTTCTCATACATCCTTAGCATGTTAATGCATCTTAAAATCCCTTTTGTAATACTAATTTTGCTTCTTTTAAATCTTATCTTCATGGCATGACCCAAGCCTATTTTTAGGTTGTACTCCAATACAAGCAAAAGTGTGAATGCCGAAATTTTTGCTTACTATCGCGTGATTACGACCCGTTTATATAGTGTGATTACGAGCGAACGCATATTACCATCCCAACGAACATTTTTGTGTGCGGTTTTGCCAAGTTGCATGGTCTTGAATTGGTTCATGAACTCCACCCAAGCCTAATTTTGGTGGGAATTTTCCGATTGGAGATTTCGCCGAGAACATCCCACCGCATCACGCCTGAGAACGCGAGGCCAAATGAAAATAAAGGCATCATTATTTTTCATCTGATATCAAGTTATATCAAATTATACTAATTATCTCATTTCTTATCAAGAAAGAAATTTTTTTTTTAAAGAAATACTTTATATAATGTTGTAGTTGTACAGATTGATAAAGTCGCCAGTAGTAAGTGAAGATGTTATAATATAAAATAAACGGTGCAAATAACAAAAAAAAACTAAAATACATTTTAAACTGATTTCAAGTCATACATATTATCTCAAATTGTTATATATATACATATAGCTCTTTTAAATGACCAATCAGACCTTTTCAATAAAAGGGCAGCCCAGTGCTCAAAGCATACCCGCGCAGTAAGGGTCCGGGGAAGGGTGAAATGTAGGCAAATCTTACCCTGCATTTTTGCAAGAAGCTGCTTCTAGGACTCGAACCCGCGACCTAAAGGTCACACGACAACACCTCAACCAGTGTGCCAAGGCTCCCCTTGAATCAAACCTTTTCAATGACGAACAAAAAATATCACACACACACACACACACACATTTGATTCTAAGGCCCTGTTTGGCATTGCGTTTTTGCTCCCGTGAGTTTAGACAAAAGCCATCGCTACTGAATGTATGTTTGGCATTGCGTTTTTGCTCCCGTGAGTTTAGACAAAAGCCATCGCTACTGAATATATGTTTGGCATGACAACGATTATGACCGCCACCAAGCAAAGAAAGCTAGTTTTGAACATAAAAGAAAATGAAGTTCCTCAGGTGAGGTCGGACGTGTGTTCACGACCGCTACCGCCGTGCCAAACAGAGCCTAATAAATTAGAAAATATCTGACCCTTCAAAATCATATTCCTCTCAAGCTACAATCATGCCCATTCAACATGAACCAATATTAATGGATCCAATCAATGATTTAAAAAAAAATTGCGCTAGTTTTCTCGATCTCAAACACAACCGACGGCTGTGATCTCACTCAAATTCGAAGGTGATAATGCCAAAATTCAATTAGGCCAACCCTAAAAATGAGGGAAAAGAGCAAAAAAAAAAAAAAAAAACTAACATGAATCCTCATTAGACCAATGAACTGTACAACAGCTACAAATACAACATGCCTGCTGTAAATATTTTTAAAAGCATTTGAAGCTTGGAAGAAAACCTGGAAGGCTACTACACAAGAAACTGAGAGGAGTATTTTCTTGGAGAAAATCTTCATTAAATCTTAAAAATTAGGTAGGGTAAGAAGAAAAATTGGAAGTAGCATAAACAAGCCTTAGAGCAACCTGGGGATCTACTTGCCGTCGTCTTCAACGCCGCCGTCGCTCGCGTGCCTGCATCAGGAAACATTTTTTTTAAGGTTAAATGGAATTTCAGATTGAAATAACTTAAAATTGAGTTATTTTATTTTTTTTAATAAAAATTGACCTCATTTGAGTAGAAGTTGGAAAATTAAAGATTTCAAATATCCATTTGAAAATTGCAGGGGTTCATGTGTCTTTTTATATGAATTCCAACCATACTTCACCTTTATATTTTTGATGAAATGGATATGTAAACAAACATGGTTCTTAATCTTTCTAAAGGATTTGAAGAAATGCGAAAAATACATAAAATTTCATATAAAACTTAAAAATGTGATTTCAGATTTCTTTAACCATGGGAACATTCAAAATAAAAAATATTTCAAGAGTTTGGATTCGGTTTCACCGCCTTGGCTCGATTTCACTGGACTTAGGCTTCGTTTGGCATGGTGGTAGCGGTCGTGAACACGGTGGTTATGAACCATTGTTCGTGAACGTACGACCAACTTCATTCCCTTTTATGTTCAAAACTAGCTTTCTTTTCTTGTTGATCGTCATAACCGTTGTCATGCCAAACATACATTCTATGGCTATGGCGTTTTTGTCCAAACTCACCGGAGCAAAAACTCTGCCAAACGAAGAGCCTTAAATTTGAAACTCGGTTAACATAGAATTCTATAATTTGTCAAAATTTTGCTAGAAATCTATTGGCCCCCATGAAATTAATGGTGTTATTATTCCAGCCCTAAATAAATTAAATATACTTTATGAAACATTAAAAAAAACAGAAACCGACATTTTAAACCTCCAAAAACTTCAAATTACCTCCACGAGGAAGACAAACTACGACACTGGCCACCGAGGATAATCTGCACATGGGCGGTCCTACACGACCCGCTGGAATCAGTTCAAACAACATACCTCTGCAACCCGTCAAACCAGTGCTCTGATACCATCAAAGAAACCCGCATTTCCATCCCAAAACTCTGAAGTTATAGGAGGAGTAAGACATGGCTTATAAGCACAGGCGGGTGATGTGTGGTAGGCAATGTGACTAATCAACAACACGGGTCACCGTGGATAACCCGCACATGGGGCGGTCCCACACGATGTGGACCCAATGGAATCAGGTCAACCAACACGCCCCCCCGGGTCAAACAAACGGTCTGATACCATCTTAGAAACCCGCCCTTCCACTCTAAAACTCCCAAGTGATAAGAGTGGGTCGGGGCTTATAAGCATAAGCAGGTGATGCACGGTGGGCAATGTGGGACTAATCAACAACAAGGTCCATCGGGGATAATCCGCACATGGAGCCGTCCCACACGACGCGGACCCGATAGAATCAGGTCAACCAACACACCCTCGCAGCGGGTCAAACCAGTGGTCTGATACCCATCTAAGAAGCCCGCACTTCCATCCAAAAACTCTGAAGTGATTGGAGGAATGGAACGGGGGCTTATAAGCATAGGCGGGTGATGCACGGTAGGCAATATGAGACTAATCAACACTATTCACCGGGAATAATTCGCACATGGGGCGGTCCCACATGACACGGACCCGCTAGAATCAGGTCAACCAACACGCCCCTACTGGGTCAAACCAGAGCTCTGACACCATCTAAGAAACCCGCACTTCCATCCCAAAACTCTTAAGTGATAGGAATGGGACGGGGCTTATAAGCACAAACGGGTGATGTGCGATAAGCAATGTGGGACCGCAAATAATCCGCACATGGGCGGTCCCACACGAGGCGGACCCGTTGGAATCAGGTCAACGGTCAACCAGCAATCTCCAACCTATTTCTCGAACTTGCAAATCATCGTAGTACTCTATTTCACTCCTCAAATTTGTTTTCAATTCCTCATGTGGAACTCCACACCAAGTATTCAAAATGACATGAAAACAGTAAAGAAGAGCAGTTTGTAAAATAGTGGGTCATTCGGTCAAGGATAGGAGACAACATCCATGACTACAACATGTTTCAAGAAGAACACCCCGCAAAATAGATTCAAATAAATTCAAATAATTCCATCCTGTGATAAAAGAGAAATTGTTTTCCTTCTACAATCAAACAAGATGTATCTTTCAGTGTGCTAATAGATAATGAAGGTTTGTTGACCCTCCAATGAAGAAAATTGAATCATTTTTCTAGTTCTAAGCCACTGCAGGGGTAAAATTGGAAACATTAATGTTCCCCAAATAGTGTTTTTCCCTTGTATATATAGTATAGATGTATTGGAGTGCTCAACGATTTTTTAGTTATTTTCTCTCATACGTAATTTGCTATATAGTCTCAGAGAAGTATGACGTTTCTCTGCCCTGGCAAAATCCGTAAGATTTGTGTGATAGCTTTGTAGGAATCCTTTACAACTTTGTGTGATAATTTCCATTGTCTCATTCACTCAGCCCAACATCGAGGAGATCCACAACTTCGACTTCTTCTTCCAGTACAAGATTGTTGCTCATTCAACTACTTCTTTGACTATCCGTTCAACAAACACGATTTATCAAAGACAACTTATTCGACTCTTATTGTTGTATTCTATTGCTGGCTCACCATCTCCTTTGTCTTAGATAGTTGGAGCTCTCAGTCGCCCGCTAGTTCAATAAACCTCGAGCACTATCATCAGCTTCAAGCATCATAGCCATATGTTAGCCCCGTCGCCAAATACCAACACCATTGCGGGTCCCGTAACATCACAACTGACATTCAATTATGTGGTTGAAGCTAAATAAATAATATCGGAAGGGAATTTTTTAGCGTTCCTGTTGCGAACAAAAAAATTGATGAGTGATCCACTCAATGCGATGCGCGCGCGAGAGGGAGATTGTGCGACTCAAAATCACGAACATTGCATTACATTGATAAAAGATACATACGCGAGAGGTAGAGAGGAGAGTCCCAAGAGGAGAGAGAGGGAGGAAGAGAGAGAGAAAGACCATACACTTATGATCCACCCGGATTCCAAAACCTCAAACCTCTCCCCCTTATATATATGGAGGGCATACATAATACAATTAGTTAATATTAATTAATACTCATTAATTAATATTAACTAATTAATTACAACTTATTATATGAGTTTATCAAGGCGTCTTCCATATGTGCGCTCCATGAATTCCGACGAGAGGGGTCCGCTTGAGTGAATGTGTGTGCGTAACACTATACCGCCATTGAAAATCGATCTTGTCCTCAAGATCGAGTTTTATTCTTTTGTCAGGGACTTTGAGGATTTTGACGAGGAAAAAGTTGTGGATGACCATTGACGGTTGCATGTGTCATGAGGAGAGCGAATGAAGAGGTGCTGAAAAAGGAAGAAAAAAGATGGGTGAAATTTTCAATGGAATAATGGTTGGGCTGTGGAAAAGGAATTGGTGGATCAGCCTCTGGAGGGAGAGGGTGAAATTGGGTGTAAAAATATGAAGGTGAGAGTATGTGGTAGAGGAATGTATAAGGTAAGCTATGAGGCAGCAAAAGCGGGGCTCAAGGGAAATAAAAGCTATTTGATGTAAGATGGGATGGGGCTGAGGTGGGAGGTCAAGCAGGGGGTTTTGAGGCATGGGTGTACCGGTGGGGGCACATGAAATGAAAAAAGCTATAGGAGGAAGGGGGTAAAGTTGCAGGTCAACAACTTTAAGGCCTGGAGTACTGTGCCCGATAGCTGTAAGTCCTGATAAGGGAAATTAAAAAAAGGAGGTCATGCGGCTGCTGTAGCTCGGCAGAAATGGGCAGAGAGGGAGAGGACTCTGTTGCTGGAGCCTGGGAACAAGCCCAGCGGGTTGCAGCAATGGGGCGGCATCGTGGCGAGGGGAGACAGACGACAACGGGTGGAGCGGAGGGGGCGTCGGTGCCTGCGACAATGGCGTTGGAGGGGGAGGATAGGGACCGAGGCAGGATATCTTGGGGTAGAGGTTGACCGTTATCCCCGTCAGTATCAACGGCGGTCGTAACTATAACGGTCCTAAGGTAGCAAAACTCCTTGTCAGGTAAATTCCGAGTCTTCCGACCCGCATGAAAGGTGTGGATAAATAACCTTATAACTTGTGTTACTATTGGATCACATTGGATCATTGATTTTGGTGTCTCCAAGCGCATTACTCTTCAGATAACCTGCTTGACTATAGAACATCTACTCTATCCATTCTGTGATGAGAGTAAGTGGAAAGATATGATGCAACACTAGTGTCGGCGCTGATCTATTTTGCCTCATGCTTATTTACATAAAGTTTTTCATATTCCTTGTGGTTGGTTAATTGGATTATTAATGATTTAAACCGTGTTGTAACATTATTTGATGATCATTATAGTTTACAAGATTGTGTGACGAGGTAGACAAATGGGAGGGGCAGCATGATTAATGATTTGTATGTGTTGGATAATGCTCTTATTGCATGCTATGACATATACACATGAGAATTAGACATACATCCCTTTCTGTTTTGAAACAACTTTAACCTAGTTTTTCTTTTGTTTCTGATTTGGTGTCGGATATTTATTTGCAAAACATCATCAAAAAACGTACCACAAAAACCAAGTTCTGCTCATTTGAGTCAGTTTGTTTCCTTGTCATGTAAACTCAATATTAAGTTTCAAATACTTGTAAACTTTGTAATGATTTTTCCAGTGTTACTTGTTTGTTTTTAATAAAATATTGGTCTAAATGTTTTCCGTCTTGTAATAATTTTCTGCGGAAGTTAGAGCTCCATTTTTCTATTACTAATTGGTAGTGATAATATCAAAAAGTATTTCTCGAATTTTTGCATTGCTTTAACGTCTACAAAAGAGATTATTCATCTTCTTGTCCTCGTACACACCAATAGAATGGGGTGGTGTAATGCAAAAATCCATCTCTTAGAGATTGTTCATTTTTTTATTTCACGAGTATGTGCCGAAATATTGTTGGGAAGAGGCTGTTCAAATTGCTTGCTATTTGATTAAGAATCTTCCCTCCTTTGTTCTGAAAGGGGGATTCCTTATCACATCTTATTTTCTGATAGAATGATTTACTATGTCCCTCATTGCGTCTTTGGTTGAGTTTGCCATGTGAGAAACACACATGCATGTGTCCAAACAAAATCTGCACACTTTCCATTGCACAATTGTGGGTTATTCTCGCGCTTAAAAAATATATTAATGCTACTCTCCTAACTTGGACTTGAAATAACCAGTTTTAACGGCACTTTCGTTAAGACTGCATATATATCCGTGAGTGAAATTGTGGTGCATACCCTGAGGATGAAGCTCTGGCATATATGATCACATATCATGTTAACATAACTAGTGCTTATATGACCCCTTCAACTATGTTGGACCAATCACCACAAAAATTTAATTATTACATACAAGGATAATGACCTACTATAGGTGTTAGTTATGTGCCCAACACTGCTTGGATCTTGCTCCTACTAAAATGTCTTGCTATAGGGTCCTTGGCCGCCCTAACAAGGTCTTCAAATTGCTACATGAACATGTATTGATCTTAATAAGTCATATAAATACATATAGAATACTTTTTCGTGTTTGACAACTTCTTTGGATGCTTTACCCATTCCTATAGGGTAGTTGAGTCCCTGATCGATCCTGGTTAGCATGCTGTCATGGAGGAGGCGCTGACTCATCATCAGATGGGAACTCGCCACTTGACTATTGGGAAGAAGGCAATTGAATGTATGTGGAGACCTCCTCTCTTATAGGCAAATAGAATTTGTTTGTATGATACTCGCATTAGCTGTCATGCATGATTGGTCCTTATATAATGTAGATGTGAAGAATGTTTTTCGACATGATGATCTAATTGAGGAGATTTATATGGAGCAGCAATCCGGGTTTGTTGCTCAAGAGAAGCATTCTGGGGGACTGTACAGATCTAGGAAATTGTTGTATGGAGTATGGACAAGCAATTTCATGTAGCATGGTTTGATCATTTTACTAGAGTGATACAAATCTTTGGCATGAAGTGTAAACATGGCGATCTTCGATTTTCTGAGACATACTTGGGTTCTATTATATTGGTCGATTAAATGATAAAGGAAGAGATTATATACATATTGGTGCTTCGAAAAAATAAAACAGAAAAATAATTTGACAGTAAGAACTTCAGTCCCCTTAAGTATTTCCGGGAAACTTAGATGGCTTGAAGCAAGAAAGATAATAAGTTATCCTAGAGCAAATATTCCTCCGTCTTGCTGGTATAGATGCGAAGATGAATTGCAAGCTTCTTGCCAATCTAACAGCAATGCTCTGCAACTTATATGATGAATAATGAGAATTTTTGAAAGACCAACAATTGATTGACAAGCTAATCTATCTTACACAACCGGATATAACCCTATATTACCAACAATTGTGACAAGCTAATCTATCCTACACAACCGGATCTGACCTATTTGTGAGTACTTAGTCAATTTATTGTTTCCCCGAGACTCCCTCGCTAGAGAGCTGATGCATGCATTCTTAAATATATAAAGAGAATTCTTAGAGAAGGTCTATTTTATCAATGAAGGGTTGTACATGACCTTGAAGGATATTCAAACGGTTAATATAATACTCTACATTTCACTTCAAGCTATTTGGTATTTGTGGGTGGTAACCTTGTGCATGTAAGAGTAAAAAGCAGAAAGTGGTCTCATAATCCTCTACTGAATCGAAATATAAAGCAATGGTTGAGGAGATTTTATTTTGTATGCTCAGCACATATATTTATGTATGCACATATGAAATCTTGGCTCTTTATTTTGATCTTGCTCTGCATGTGGCATAATGCAATACATTTTTGAGTATTTACAGAGCAATTTTAGGGTGCGTAGCATTTTATTATTAACATAGTGCACATAAGTACATGCGTTCAGCATACAATACTTTTTCATGGTTGAGGATCCATGCGAGGTCATCTCCCTCAGAAACTTCATGGTTGATTTGGGCTTCCTATGACTCATCCTACACGATAGTGGTGTGACAAGTATCAAGTATGTTATTTACATTGGGACAAATTCAACTTTTCATAAACATATTCAGGTGCATTTTCATATAATCCATGATAAAGTAGAAGAAAAGGTCATCTTCACCCACTTCATGACGAGCAAAAATCAACTTGCAGATATTCACACAAAATTTTCAGATAGGAAGTAATTCGAGATACTTATACAAGTTGGGTATTATTAAAATCTATGTCCAGATTGAGGAGTGAGCAGTTTAGCATATATGCTAGTACATAAATTGGGCTTGACCTATTTGCTTGTAATTGTTGAAGATATTAGTTTTATATTATTATTTAAGTCTTCTAGTCTATAGGTATTAGTCACACATTTTCTGTTTGTCTTTGTGGTCCATGTATTTACTCTATAATGCCCCGTATGAGGATGAATAAAATACACCGTCTATTATCTTTTCTGCTTTCCAACATGGTATCAGAGCAGGAATTGACTCCTCCCTGAAATTTGGTTGTCGTAATGATCGGCGTACATTTCACGGTGGGTTCCTCTCTCGATTCCTCCTGATTTCTCCTCTCATGTCCGCGAGCTTCTATGCGATGACATTCCCGCCTGTTGTTTCTCCGCTCAATCCAACCTAGACTCTGCTATTGACGAGGCTTCCGCTGGCGCTTCCATCGACCTCAACGTTGTTGCTGCTTCTTCTATCGCCAGTTTTGTCGTCGATTCCCGTGGCTTCGTTTCCTGACAACACTCCCATCTGGCGTACTATTGCATCTCCTCAGTCGACCTCGACGCTCTTGCTGCTTCTTCCATCGACGATGCTTCTTCCTGTCGATCTCGCTGGAGATTCCGTCACCTCTCCTATTTTTGCCGACTGTTGCTGTTCAAATTGCTTGCTATTTGATTAAGAATCTTCCCTCCTTTGTTCTGAAAGGGGAGATTCCTTATCGCATCTTATTTCCTGATAGAATGATTTACTTTATCCCTCATTGGGTCTTTGGTTGAGTTTGCCATGTGAGAAACACACATGCATGTGTCCAAACAAAATCTGCACACTTCCATTAGACAATTCTGGGTTATTCTCGCACTTAAAAAATATATTAATGCTACTCTCCTAACTTGGACTTGTGATAACTAGTTTTAATGGCACTTTCGTTAAGACTGCATATATTTCCGTGAGTGAAATTGTGGTGCATACCCTGAGGATGAAGCTCTGGCATATATGATCACATATCATGTTAACATAACTAATATTTATATGACCCCTTCAACTATTTTGGACCAATCACCACAGAAATTTAATTATAACATACAAGGATAATGATCTACTATAGGTGTTAGTTATGTGTCCAACACTGCTTGGATCTTGCTCCTACTTAAAATGTCTTGCTATAGGGTCCTTGGCCGCCCTAACAAGGTCTTCAAATTGCTACATGAGCATGTATTGATCTTCATAAGTCATATAAATACATATATAATACTTTTTCGTGTTTGACAACTTCTTTGGATGCTTTAACCATTCCTATAGGCTAGTTGAGTCCCTGATCGATCCTGGTTAGCATGTTGTCATGGAGGAGACGCTGACCATCAACAGATGGGAACTCGCCACTTGACTATTGGGAAGAAGGCAATTGATTGTATGTCGAGGCCTCCTCTCTTATAGGCAAATAGAATTTGTTTGTATGATACTCGCATTAGCTGTCATGCATGATTGGTCCTTATATAAAGTACATGTGAAGAATGTTTTTCGTCATGATGATCTAATTGAGGAGATTTATATGGAGCAGCAATCCGGGTTTGTTGCTCAAGAGAAGCATTCTGGGGGACTGTACAGATCTAGGAAATTGTTGTATGGAGTATGGACAAGCAATTTCATGTAGCATGGTTTGATCATTTTACTAGAGTGATACAAATCTTTGGCATGAAGTGTAAACATGGTGATCTTCGATTTTGTGAGACAAACTGGGTTCTATTATATTGGTCGATTACATGATAAAGGAAGAGATTATATACATATTTGTGCTTTGAAAACATAAAACAGAAAAATAGTTTGACAATAAGAACTTCAGTCCCCTTAAGTATTTCCGGGAAACTTAGATGGCTTGAAGCAAGAAAGATAATAAGTTATCCTAGAGCAAATATTCCTCCGTCTTGCTGGTATAGATGCGAAGATGAATTGCAAGCTTCTTGCCAATCTAACAGCAATGCTCTGCAACTTATATGATGAATAATGAGAATTTTTGAAAGACCAACAATTGATTGACAAGCTAATCTATCTTACACAACCGGATATAACCCTATATTACCAACAATTGTGACAAGCTAATCTATCCTACACAACCGGATCTGACCTATTTGTGAGTACTTAGTCAATTTATTGTTTCCCCGAGACTCCCTCGCTAGAGAGCTGATGCATGCATTCTTAAATATATAAAGAGAATTCTTAGAGAAGGTCTATTTTATCAATGAAGGGTTGTACATGACCTTGAAGGATATTCAAACGGTTAATATAATACTCTACATTTCACTTCAAGCTATTTGGTATTTGTGGGTGGTAACCTTGTGCATGTAAGAGTAAAAAGCAGAAAGTGGTCTCATAATCCTCTACTGAATCGAAATATAAAGCAATGGTTGAGGAGATTTTATTTTGTATGCTCAACACATATATTTATGTATGCACATATGAAATCTTGGCTCTTTATTTTGATCTTGCTCTGCATGTGGCATAATGCAATACATTTTTGAGTATTTACAGAGCAATTTTAGGGTGCGTAGCATTTTATTATTAACATAGTGCACATAAGTACATGCGTTCAGCATACAATACTTTTTCATGGTTGAGGATCCATGCGAGGTCATCTCCCTCAGAAACTTCATGGTTGATTTGGGCTTCCTATGACTCATCCTACACGATAGTGGTGTGACAAGTATCAAGTATGTTATTTACATTGGGACAAATTCAACTTTTCATAAACATATTCAGGTGCATTTTCATATAATCCATGATAAAGTAGAAGAAAAGGTCATCTTCACCCACTTCATGACGAGCAAAAATCAACTTGCAGATATTCACACAAAATTTTCAGATAGGAAGTAATTCGAGATACTTATACAAGTTGGGTATTATTAAAATCTATGTCCAGATTGAGGAGTGAGCAGTTTAGCACATATGCTAGTACATAAATTGGGCTTGACCTATTTGCTTGTAATTGTTGAAGATATTAGTTTTATATTATTATTTAAGTCTTCTAGTCTATAGGTATTAGTCACACATTTTCTGTTTGTCTTTGTGGTCCATGTATTTACTCTATAATGCCACGTATGAGGATGAATAAAATATACCGTCTATTATCTTTTCTACTTTCCAACATGGTATCAGAGCAGGAATTGACTCCTCCCTGAAATTTGGTTGTCGTAATGATCGGCGTACATTTCACGGTGGGTTCCTCTCTCGATTCCTCCTGATTTCTCCTCTCATGTCCGCGAGCTTCTATGCGATGACATTCCCGCCTGTTGTTTCTCCGCTCAATCCAACCTAGACTCTGCTATTGACGAGGCTTCCGCTGGCGCTTCCATCGACCTCAACGTTGTTGCTGCTTCTTCTATCGCCAGTTTTGTCGTCGATTCCCGTGGCTTCGTTTCCTAACAACACTCCCATCTGGCGTACTATTGCATCTCCTCAGTCGACCTCGACGCTCTTGCTGCTTCTTCCATCGACGATGCTTCTTCCTGTCGATCTCGCTGGAGATTCCGTCACCTCTCCTATTTCTGCCGACTGTTGCTGTTCAAATTGCTTGCTATTTGATTAAGAATCTTCCCTCCTTTGTTCTGAAAGGGGAGATTCCTTATCGCATCTTATTTCCTGATATAATGATTTACTTTATCCCTCATTGGGTCTTTGGTTGAGTTTGCCATGTGAGAAACACACATGCATGTGTCCAAACAAAATCTGCACACTTTCCATTGCACAATTCTGGGTTATTCTCGCACTTAAAAAATATATTAATGCTACTCTCCTAACTTGGACTTGTGATAACTAGTTTTAATGGCACTTTCGTTAAGACTGCATATATTTCCGTGAGTGAAATTGTGGTGCATACCCTGAGGATGAAGCTCTGGCATATATGATCACATATCATGTTAACATAACTAATGTTTATATGACCCCTTCAACTATTTTGGACCAATCACCACAGAAATTTAATTATAACATACAAGGATAATGATCTACTATAGGTGTTAGTTATGTGCCCAACACTGCTTGGATCTTGCTCCTACTTAAAATGTCTTGCTATAGGGTCCTTGGCCGCCCTAACAAGGTCTTCAAATTGCTACATGAGCATGTATTGATCTTCATAAGTCATATAAATACATATAGAATACTTTTTCGTGTTTGACAACTTCTTTGGATGCTTTAACCATTCCTATAGGCTAGTTGAGTCCCTGATCGATCCTGGTTAGCATGTTGTCATGGAGGAGACGCTGACCATCAACAGATGGGAACTCGCCACTTGACTATTGGGAAGAAGGCAATTGATTGTATGTCGAGGCCTCCTCTCTTATAGGCAAATAGAATTTGTTTGTATGATACTCGCATTAGCTGTCATGCATGATTGGTCCTTATATAAAGTACATGTGAAGAATGTTTTTCGTCATGATGATCTAATTGAGGAGATTTATATGGAGCAGCAATCCGGGTTTGTTGCTCAAGAGAAGCATTCTGGGGGACTGTACAGATCTAGGAAATTGTTGTATGGAGTATGGACAAGCAATTTCATGTAGCATGGTTTGATCATTTTACTAGAGTGATACAAATCTTTGGCATGAAGTGTAAACATGGTGATCTTCGATTTTGTGAGACATACTGGGTTCTATTATATTGGTCGATTACATGATAAAGGAAGAGATTATATACATATTTGTGCTTTGAAAACATAAAACAGAAAAATAGTTTGACAATAAGAACTTCAGTCCCCTTAAGTATTTCCGGGAAACTTAGATGGCTTGAAGCAAGAAAGATAATAAGTTATCCTAGAGCAAATATTCCTCCGTCTTGCTGGTATAGATGCGAAGATGAATTGCAAGCTTCTTGCCAATCTAACAGCAATGCTCTGCAACTTATATGATGAATAATGAGAATTTTTGAAAGACAAAACAATTGATTGACAAGCTAATCTATCTTACACAACCGGATATAAACCTATATTACCAACAATTGATTGACAAGCTAATTTATCCTACACAACCGGATCTGACCTATTTGTGAGTACTTAGTCAATTTATCGTTTCCCCGAGACTCCCTCGCTAGAGAGCTGATGCATGCATTCTTAAATATATAAAGAGAATTCTTAGAGAAGGTCTATTTTATCAATGAAGGGTTGTACATGACCTTGAGGGATATTCAAACGGTCAATATAATACTCTACATTTCACTTCAAGCTATTTGGTATTTGTGGGTGGTAACGTTGTGCATGTAAGAGTAAAAAGCAGAAAGTGGTCTCATAATCCTCCACTGAATCGAAATATAAAGCAATGGTTGAGGAGATCTTATTGTGTATGCTCAACACATATATTTATGTATGCACATATGAAATCTTGGCTCTTTATTTTGATCTTGCTCTGCATGCGGCATAATGTAATACATTTTTGAGTATTTACAGAGCAATTTTAGGCTGCGTAGCATTTTATTATTAACATAGTGCACATAAGTACATGCGCTCAGCATACAAAACTTTTTCATGGTTGAGGATACATGCGAGGTCATCTCCCTCAGAAACTTCATGGTTGATTTGGGCTTCCTATGACTCATCCTACACGATAGTGGTGTGACAAGTATGTTATTTACATTGGGACAAATTCAACTTTTCATAAACATATTCAGGTGCATTTTCATATAATCCATGATAAAGTAGAAGAAAAGGTCATCTTCACCCACTTCATGACGAGCAAAAATCAACTTGCAGATATTCACACAAAATTTTCAGATAGGAAGTAATTCGAGATACTTATACAAGTTGGGTATTATTAAAATCTATGTCCAGATTGAGGAGTGAGCAGTTTAGCACATATGCTAGTACATAAATTGGGCTTGACCTATTTGCTTGTAATTGTTGAAGATATTAGTTTTATATTATTATTTAAGTCTTTTAGTCTATGAGGTATTAGTCACACATTTTCTGTCTGTCTTTGTGAGTCCATGTATTTACTCTATAATGCCCCCTATGAGGAAGAATAAAATACACCGTCTATTATCTTTCTACTTTCCAATATGGTATCAGAGCAGGAATTGACTCCTCCCTGAAATTTGGTTGTCGTAATGATCGGCGTACATTTCACGGTGGGTTCCTCTCTCGATTCCTCCTGATTTCTCCTATCATGTCCGCGAGGCTTCTATGCGATGACGTTCCCGCCTGTTGTTTCCCCGCTCAATCCAACCTAGACTCTGCTATTGGCGAGGCTTCCGCTCGCGCTTCCATCGACCTCGACATTGTTGCTGCTTCTTCTATCGCAAGTTCTGTCGTCGATTCCCGTGGCTCCGTTTCCTGACAACACTCCCGTATGGCGTACTATTGCGTCTCCTCTGTCGACCTCAACGCTCTTGTTGCTTCTTCCATCGACGATGCTTCTTCCTGTCGATCCCGCTGGAGATTCCGTCACCTCTCCTATTTCTGCCGACTGTTGCTGCTTCGTTATTCCCGTCGTCGGCCTCCTCCAACTGAAGATGTTCCCGCCGACAATCCCGTTGCATCTCCGGTTGACGTCTCCTACACACCAACCGCTTGCCGCTGCTTTCCAACGAATCCAGCTGCCTCTAGTCGTTGTCCACCCTTTTTAGTGTGGTAATATCCCGTCGATGATGATGATTGTTGTGTGTTTTCAGTCATTTGTCTGTGTTTTTATTATTGTATTTGCTTCTTGTTGTTGTTATCACGTAAGAGGGAGCGTTTGGGACGAAGGTGACTCAGATGATCTTTCCCGACCTTTCGCCTTCGTTCCACACGGCCTCCAGGCTTATGTCGTATGTGGTTTGCATCTCCCCAATTGTTCTTTCGATTGGTACAATTGTTGTGGCACACTTGTTGCTGGTTATTCTAATCTTAGCTGGTTATGTCGTGTGGGACCGTGTCGTGTGGGACTGTGTCGTGTACGCCCTCTGTACGGATTATCCCCGACAGATTATCCTCGACGGATTATCCCCGGTTGCCCGTTTGATGATTAACTCCACATCGTTTGTTCCCTTTCGCATGTTGTGTGTGTAGGTGATGTTGGTTGACCTGATTCCAGCGAGTCTACGTCGTGTGTGGGTCATGCGTCGTGTGTGGTTATGTCACCGATTTGGAATTTCCCCCGGTGGCTCATCTGATGTTTTGTCCCACATAGCCTACCTCCATTGCCTTTATTTGATGTTTCCAAGCTAGAGGTTTCCTCTCCAGCTTGAGGGGGAGTGTAGAAGATATTAGTTTTATATTATTATTTAAGTCTTTTAATCTATGTGGTATTCGTCCCACATTGTCTGTCGGTCTTTGTGAGTCCATGTATTTCCTATATAATACCCCTATGAGGATGAATAAAATGCACCGCCTATTATCTTTTCTACTTTTCAACAGTAATAAGAGAGTTTAAGTTTATATGTGTGTGTGTATTATGAATTTATATATATATATATATCTATATATATATACCAAAATCCAATGAAGTGCTTAAAGGTTTAATTTTAATTCTTTTCAACTGCAGCTGTATCTTTGGTAAAAAACTATTTACTAACAATAAAATGTTTATGGGTAACAAGAATGAATTTATTTAGTTAGTGCAATAAGTACCAAATAAATTTTTTTGGGAGAAATATTAGCATATCGTAACTTCAACAAAGTTAATATTTTCATTTAAAGTTAAAACATTTTTGAGAGACGCAGACAGAATAAAGGGGGGTGGGGGGGGGGGGGGGGGGGGGGGAAGATAAGACACAAAACCTATAGAGGAACCGGCCATATGATCTGTCGCTCCATAATAAATGATCCAGTGAGTAGAAGGACAAGTGGACATAGCATGAGCACCTGGTAGTCTCTGATGGGCGTAGGAGGACGATGAAGTAGACGGCTTAGTAGACTGTCCTTGTATCAAGCGACGTGACGCCTGAATTTCATCCACAGATAGAGCCACAGGAAGGCTCGCAGTGGCAGGGCCAACACCGAGCAAGGACTCCTCTGAGGCATCAGAAAGATGGGTAGACCGAGACTGAGATGATCGACCCTGAGAGCGACCATAGTTGCGACCATCTCTCAGTGCAGAACCGCCTCGCGGTGGAGGAAAACCATGAAGCCGGAAACACGTGTCTCGTGAGTGACAAGACTTCCCGCAATAGCCACAAATCAGATAATCTTTGTCGGTGGGCTTCTATCTGGAGTCACGAGGAGTCTGGCTACTAGAACCAGACTGAGCAAACAAGGCAGATCCCTCGTAAATGGAGTCAAGTAGACAAGTTTGTTGCCGATCAAACTCATGTTGGACGAGGTTGTGCACTTCTAGGAGAGATGGAGTAGGTGAGCGCCCAAGGATCTGAACACTGATCTGATCAAAGTCCCGATACAGTCCATGTAGAAATTCAAAGACCTTGTTGCATTCTTCCCGGGCTCGAACAAGAGCTTCATCCTCCAGAGACACGAGTGAGCAAGTCAAAGTGATTTCCTGATACAGCTGAGTGAACTCCAAGTAGTAGACTGAAGGAGGACGATCACTCTGTCTCAGGAGAAAGATCTTTCGTCGCAGTTGGTAAATATGGGTTGCATTCCCTCGGCACAAGTAAGTGGCATCAGCTCTCTTCCAAATATTTGTAGCAGTATCCAAGAACATATAATTTCGAGCAATAGATTCCACCATGGAGTTCGTAAGTCAGGACATGACCAAATAGTTCTCAGACTCCCATTGCAACTAATCCGGTGTAGTAACCCGAACATAACCAAGCAGACATTTGCTCTTCAGGGCAATAGTAACCTCAGCCCCAGCAGAATGTCGCCGTCCCCGCCGAATATCGCCGCACTCGCAGAATGTCACAGCCCTGTGTGTGTGTGTGTATGTGCCCTGTGTGCCTGTGCACTGTGTGTGTGTGTGTGCTCTCTGTGTGTGTGCCCCCCTGTGTGTGTGTGCCTGTGTGTGCCCTGTGTGTGTGGGGGGGGGGGGGGGGGGGGGAGTAGTGAGGAGAAAATACATAAAGAGGTAAATACAAAACTAATACATGCTAACACATCCAAAGTATAAAAAAATCACCATAGACTGAATTCTTTATATCCCTCATAGAAATTACATATAAAAATCAAATAGAACCCAGTTAAACCTCCCAAGAATGAGCCACCTAAAGAAAGGGTCACAAGAACTTTCAAAGAATCGTACCACAAGGCACATACTCTTACTACAGTTCATCTTCTCTTGCTAATTCCAAAGCAGAAGATGGAAGAAATGCTAAATAAGCGCACTAGGGAAACAACAATACCTACAAGCACGGAATCCTTTTAAAGACAATTCCACTTCGCTTGTTATAGCACAAACCTGAAGACTCAAATATATGAACAGTAAGAGGAGTCGGAGCAATAGAAACATGGAAGCATCTGGATAAACAAGGTTACAACAGCATGGATAGAACACAGCAGAGAAGTTGCAAAGGAAGCACAACCATCATGATGTGCAACATGGATCACATGCATGCATGAGAGTGATAGAGAGATGCAGTTCATGAGTCACTGTTGGAACTTATGGAAACTTCGAGGCATTTAACTCCAATTCTTAAACGCCTACTATTCCCATCCTTAAGTAATAGTTCAGTTAGTTATAGGGGAAAGATATGTAAAATACAACTTTCTTCAAACACAGTGGCGTAACAATTGTGGGAGATGGATTTCCGGCGAGTACAAGGATTAGAGAAGATTTTAAAAGTACTGAGTGATGCTTACTTCACCTTCAAGGATATTGAACCATCTATTACATACTTTGATGCTTATTGTAGAAACTTGTATTTCTTTCTTGTATTGTATACAAAAGGAGAGTACATAATTATAGGAGCGAGATGAGAGAGAGAAATCCTATACACAATGTGGGACTAAAGAGAAACAGAAGAGGAGAAAAATGGGCCACCAAATGGGCCAAATACATGGGCTATTTCAACACTCCCCCGCAAGCTGGAGCGTACAAATCGTATGCACCAAGCTTGGATAAGCATTGATAGAAGAGGGTACTGGACAGTGCCTTTGTGAGGACATCCGCAACTTGTTCAGTACCAGGGACATGTTTTAGCTCGATTTTCTTCATTTGTACTTTCTCCCGGATAAAGTGGCAGTCGACCTCGATATGCTTGGTTCTTTCGTGGAAGACCGGGTTCTTGGCAATATGTATAGCAGCCTGACTGTCGCAGAGTAGAAGAGCAGGAGCAGGAAGTTTTACCCCAAGATCCGTGAGAAGACTTTCAAGCCATGTAAGTTCAGAGACCACAGATGTCATTGCCTTGTATTCTGCTTCTGCTGAGGAGCGCGCAACCACTGCTTGTTTCTTGCTACGTCAGGTAATCAAATGTCCTCTGAAGTACGTACAGAAGCCACTGGTTGACCGACGATCATCCAGAGAGCCGGCATAGTCAGCATCAGAGTATGCCACCAGTGTTGGAGTTGAGGATGAGGTCTTGTATACCAAGCCTTGACCAGGAGCAGCTTTTAGATATCGGAGAATCCGTTCCACAGCCTGAAGATGAGAGGAACGAGGGGCGTGCATGTAACAGCTGACAATACCGACAGCGAAGGAGATATCTGGTCTTGTAACAGTCAGATAGATCAATTTTCCTACCAGACGACGATAGTACTCCGGGTTCTGGAGCAAGAGATCAGAGTCAGAGGACTGAGCACAAATCTTGTGATTTGCGTCCATTGGAGTGTTGATGGGTTTGCAGTCGGAGTAGCCTGCATCATGAAGAAGATCGAGGCAATACTTTCTCTGAGATAGAACAAGGCCATCTGGTCGCCTGGCTACCTCCAGTCCCAGGAAGTAATGAAGATTCCCCAGATCTTTTGTTTGGAACACGGAGCTGAGTTGTTGCTTGATCGCCTGAATTCCTTTTGAGTCGTTGCCTGTAATAATGATATCATCAACATAGACTAGAAGGAGAACAGTGCCTGTTGCATGGTGGCGAGTAAACAGGGAGAAGTCAGCCGAGCTCCGAGTAAATCCTGCTTCACGAAGGACCTTGCTGAGCTTGTCGAACCATGCTCGAGGAGACTGTTTGAGACCATAGAGAGACCGCAAAAGATGACAGACTTTCGGGGTCCGAGACTCCCCCGTGGTCTCAAACCCGGGCGGCTGCTGCATGTATACCGTTTCAGTGAGATCACCGTTTAAGAAGGCGTTCTTAATATCCAGTTGATGTAAGGGTCATTGGCGGTGCACAATAACGGAGAGAAGAACCCGTACTGTGTTCAGTTTGGCGACGGGAGAGAAGGTTTCGTCGTAGTCCAAACCTTGTTGTTGGGTGTAGCCGCGAGCCACTAGACGAGCTTTTAAGCGGTCAATAGTTCCATCCGCAGCATGCTTGATGACGAAGACCCATTTGCAACCAATAGTTTTCTGGCCAGGGGGAAGATCCACCAGCTGCCAGGTCTGGTTTGCCCACAACGCGGCCATTTCTTCTTCCATGGCGGCACGCCAGCCAGGATGTTGAAGGGCCTCCTGCACAGAGTTAGGAACTGCAACCGACGATAAAGAAGTGGCCAGAGTATGAAGGTGGGGTGAGAGGCGATGTAAGGACATATAATTCGCCAAAGGATGGGCAGTCGATTCTGGTACCTGATCAGCAGAACACGGAGCACCTGAGGTCGAGTCGGACTGCGGAGTCGGATCGGAACGAGGATGTTGACGAGTGTAGACACGGATAATCGGTGGTTTAGAGATAATGGAGGTTGGAGTGGGAGCAATATGAGGGGCTGGAGATGGAGGAACTGAAACTGAAGTGTCGTTGACCGGGATGACAGGTCGCGGAGCGGGTGGTGGTGCAGGGGGGGAAGCAGTAGGGAGACGGTTGATAAGGAAGCAGGCAGTGGAGACCGCGAAATTCCAATATGTTTTGGGAACGTTCATGTGAAGCATAAGTGAGCGGGCAACCTCGAGAAGGTGACGGTTCTTTCGCTCGGCCACACCGTTTTGTTGAGGGGTGTACGCGCAGGATGTTTGATGGATGATTCCGAAGTCTGAGCATAGAGTGGCGATATCGTGGCTTGTGTATTCGCGAGCATTGTCGGAGCGTAAGGTTTTGATGGTAGTGGAGAATTGCGTACGGGTCTCGAGGACAAACGCTCTAAAGACACGAGGGAGCTCTGAGCGATCATGAAGCAGGTATAGCCACATTAACCGAGAGTAATCATCAACAAAGGTGAGGAAATACCGATATCCAGAAATACTAGTAGTTTTATATGGCCCCCAAATATCGGAGTGTACTAAATCAAAAGGAGTCGGGCTCCGAGTACAATGTGCGGGAAAAGAAGAACGCGGTTGTTTGCCGAAAATACAAGTTTCACATTTAAACTGAGAAAGAGGTACATCAGGGAGAGCCTTCTGGAGTACGGGTAGAGGAGGGTGCCCGAGGCGTCGGTGCCAGTCTATGGAGGAGACAGAGGAGAGGATGGTGGGAGAATCGTCAAGGAGGTAGAGTCCGTTCCGCAATCGTCCTTTACCAATGGTAGTCCGCGTCCGTCGATCCTGTATCAAAAAAGACGAGGGGTTAAAGGTGACAGAACAATCCAAGTCATTAGTAAGACGACCAATGGAAAGTAAATTGAAGGAGGAGCCCGAAACATGAAGAACCGAGCGAAGAGAAAGAGAGGAGGTGAGCGAGATGTCAGCAGAACCGGAGACGGGAACAGTATCCCCATTGGCCACAGTGATGCACTTTGGATGAGGAGTATCCAAATATTGAGTTGGTTGCCGCGAGGTAATATGATAGGTAGCGCCCGAGTCCATTATCCAACCTGGGCTAGTGGAGAGACAAGTCATACCTTCATTGGAGACGGAGGCGACAGATGCAAAAGTAGGGCTGAGAAGTCCATGAAGTTGCTGGAGTTGGAGGCGGACTGCTTCAAGGTCCACCGGATTGCTTGAGGTGGATGAACTTTCCGTGGCAAGGGATGCTGTAGGACGAGGAGGATGTCCGTGTTTACGGAAGCATGAGGCCTCATAATGACCATCACGACCGCAGAATGAGCACTTAGGTCTCCCCCGGCCACCCCGACCTCTTCCCCGAGCGCCAGACCGGCCTCCCCGGGTAGGTGGAGGAGGAAGAGAAGGAGAGGCAGAAGCGTGCTGGAGGAGGGCCGGTGAGGTAGGAGCCGTGTTATCAAGAGGTGGTGTGACTCGGAGGAGCATGGAGCACACACTTGACAGAGACGGAGTGGTAGCGGAGGCCAAGATCTGAGCCCGAAGGCCCAGAAGATGAGGTGGGACCCGGGCCATGAGCATAGCAATGCAGACTGCCTCCTTCTGAGCCCGCTGAGTAGCATGATCAGTTGTTGATGGCTGATGTTGGATCCATGCTTCAGCCAGAGATCTGACACGGGCAACGACAGAGGTCATGTTAGGCCCGGTGGTGTCCAGAGCCTGTAGGTCGGTGATGATATCGAACAGACGTTGGAGGCTATCTTTTTCGGAATACAGGGACTGGAGCCCGTCCCACATAGCTTTGGCCGTCTCAAGGTACATGGCCATTTCATAAGGTTCTCCATCCAGCGAGTTCAGGATCCATGTCTGAACACGGCCATCATCCCGCTGCCATTGCTCAGTGACTGGAGTGGGGGGGGGGGGGGGGTCCTGGGTGAGATGAGAAGCAAGGCCCTTGGCTTGAAGGACGCGGCGGACAGAGTGCATCCAGGGCATGAAATTTTTCTTCCCAGAGAGGGAGATGGTAGTAATCCGCAGCTCATCACGGAGCTCACTAGGAGAGTGCTGGCGGGCGGTCTCAGGAGGCAACGTCGAGGAGTTCTCAGACGAGCCCATTAGCGCAGAGGAGGCAGCGGACTGGTGGACAGAGGAGCAGGCCGTGCGAGAAACAGACCTTAGCTGGCGGTCTGAGGAGAGCAGGCCGCACGATTTGCCGAGACCGCGGCGGTTTGAGAAGAGCTCGCTGATGGAGAGGAGAAGATCGCTGGCACTGGCGCGATGAGCTCGCAGAAAAAGTGCTGGCGGTCTGCTGGTGCTGGCGGTCTGTGGCTAGAGCGAGAGCTGGCGCTGGCGGTCTGCGAGTAGGAAATTGCGTGAGATGAGGTCGGCAGATCACAAAACAGGCCGTGGATGCGGCGGTCTGCTGCTGAGGAGGGGATCGCGCGAGCGGCGAGACTGGAGAAGCAGCGAACTGAGAGCTGCGATCTGGCGGCCTGCGGGATGAGACCGGCGACCGGAGAACTGCGGCTTGGAGGTCGCTGTGGAGAGGACGCAGCGGCTTGGAGGTCGCAGATGCGGCTGCTGAGAGATGAGACCGCAGAGGCGTGATCGGCAGAGACGAGACGAGATCGGCGGAGGAGCAATTTTCGTGCACGAGGCCGCTGCGATATTGCGGAAGACTCGGGCGGTCTGAGAGAGACCGCGGGAGAGGCGAGCGGTCTGGCGAGCTCGCTGGACTGGAGAGGATGATGCGGGACCCACGCGGCAGATGGAGACGCTATAAAAGGCCAGCAGAGGGGAGGCGTGGGAGGCGGGGAAGCAGCGGCAATAAGAGCGGTCTCAGGAAATGAGACCGCCAGAGGGTGAGACCGGGAGGGTGGGCGGCCAAAAAAACGGGAGACCGGAAAAATTGGGAACCTCGCTCTGATACCATGTAGAAACTTGTATTTCTTTCTTGTATTGTATACAAAAGGAGAGTACATATTTATAGGAGCGAGATGAGAGAGAGAAATCCTATACACAATGTTTATGATCGCCACCATGAAAAAAAACTAGTTTTGAGCATAAAAATGGATGAAGTTCCTTAGGTTAGGTCGTGCAGTCACAAACGATGGTTCATAACCACCGCATTCATGACCGCACGACCTCACCTAAGGAGAGGAACACGGCTCCCTTCCTTGCTCTCTCCCTCCCTTCCTTTTTTTCTTCCTTTCCCTCTTCTCTCTTACTCCCTCTCTCCCCCTTTCCTTCTCATCCCCCCTTCTTTCCCCCTCATACCAGAGAGGAACCCGGCGCCCCCACCCCCCACCAAGCTTCATTCTCTCGAAGCTTGATACTCACCAAGAGTGATACTCGTCAAGCACGTGCCTTCCTCGTACTTTGCTCGGCCTTTTTGGCTGTGGAGGGAAATTCTCGCATTTCTGGGTACGTAGTGGGACCTCCCTGCTGAAGCACTTGGGTCCGGTTCGTAGACATTTCTCTCTCTTCTCAGCTCTAGCTAAATGATTTGTTGAGTTGGATCGCGGGATCAGTAACCTCATGCTGCATTGTGGCCCGAACATTTGGAACTATGATTTTCCAGACTTCAACACAAATTTTCATAGAAGCAAAGCAGAAATGACTTCTCACAAATCAATTTTTCTGTTTGGCACGAATGCCTGACCTCACCTATGTTCATTCACTTTTATGTTCAAAATTAGCTTTCTTTTCTTGGTGGCAGTCATAACCCTTGTCATGTCAAACATATATTCTATGACGGTGGTGTTTTGCCCAAACTTACCGGAGCAAAAACGCGGTGACAATCGAAGCCTTAAGCTTTGTTTGGCAGAGTGATGGAAGTGCGGTGCCAATCGAAGCCTTAAGCTTTGTTTGGCAGAGTGATGGAAGTGCGGTGGCGGTCGTGAGGGCAATTATCAAAAACCCAACTTTTGTATTTTTCAAAAGAGAAAAACTTAGGTGCATTTCTCTCACCTAGAACTAGGTGGGAGAGAAATATAGCCGTATGATCTCAGATCGGACAGTATATAAAATACTGACATTATTATTATTTATAAATACAGGAGTTTTTAGAAAAAATACAACCGTATGATCTGTGATCAACGGCATAGATGAGCTCCTCTCACCATGATCTTAGGTGAGAGTAACTCACCTACAAATTTTTCTTTTCAAAAATGATATTTTAGGTCAAAACATTGCAAAAATCATTCACGTGCGGTTAAATTTTATTGGGCGTGAATGCCCAAACATCCTAAATTTCAACTTTGGTGGTCAAAAATAGAGATGAAAATTTCTGGTGTTATCACTGTTTCACGCTACGATTGCTCAAAAGTCATATTTTTCACAAATAGAGCGTTAAACATCTACAATGTTTCTAGAAAATATTTTTTACGGAAATGCCCTTAATTTTTGGTCCGCTGATAACAAAATAAACATTTCTTTAATAAAATTCTAACAATTATAGTAATTAAAACCAAATAAATAATGTTAGAGTAATTACAGTCAGAATTAAGCAATCGTTAGCATGAATACCTGCAATAGTGTATTAATAATTGATACAATTCTCAATCAGGCTCTAATTATTCCATCGCAGGATTCATTTAAATAATTTCGCTTGTAATTCTTAGTCCAAAATCAAATTATAATACATGATATATTTATTTTTAAAAAAATTATGAATTATAACTATGAGCTGATTGTAATGTATGTTACTACTGGGTGCAGCAAAATAGTATGGCTGGGAGATTTGAATTATCGGCTGGAAGCAGCTCATGGGATGAGACGCTGGAGCTGCTTCAGGAGAAGGATTGGAAGGCGCTGTTGGAGAGAGATCAGGTGTGTTAATTATTCTCTAAACCAGTTATAATTTGATGCTACTTATGAGCATATATAATTAACTGCCAGATTAGCATTATAAGATTAAGGTAAAGAAAAATGCAAATGAATGGATTAATGCAGCTCAAGGGGGAGCAGAGAGGCGGACGGGTGCTGGCCGGCTGGAAAGAAGGAAACATAAACTTCCCACCGACGTACAAATACCTGGCCAACTCCGACTCCTGCGCCATTCGACTGGCAAAAACTGGAGGCAAACGTCATGCGCCTGCTCGGTGAGTCTCTCTCTTGTTCTACTCCTTTAAAATTTGTACGGATGAGTTTAGGCGTGCATAATTGAAAGTAGATTATAAAATTGAGGGTATGTAAGTAAGGGGTTGAGAAATTAGTGTTTGGATTAGAGCTGTCAGAAAGCAGTGGTAGGAAAACAGTAGGACGAGAAAGGAGATGTTGACCTATGGGAAGAAAGCATGAAAATGCAGAGAACTCCTTTTAGCTTTTCTGGAAATAGAAGGGTTCACTTCTTTCCAAAAAAGTCTGAATACACTTTTTTGACATAAGTACTTTGCCCACCAATGGGCAACTGAACGCCTCAAAACAATGGTGACAGTGGGAATAAAACTTTCACAACGTCGTCCCCGTCCCAAATAGACCATAAATGAGAATGTTACAGAACTTAAAACAGATGTGCGATTATAGTGACATCTATTAAGAATATCATAACAAAAAATTGATTTAGATGGTTTAGACATAGAACAAAAGTTCTAAACTGTATCGATTAGCCTACAATAAAGTTAATTTTAAAAGATTGAGAAAATTTTACGAGAATGTAATCATGTGAACTCGCCTAACAAGTAACTCCCACAGAGAGTGAGTACACTCTTGTTGAGATCTTAGGGTTGCGTAAACCCGCTGAATACATTTTTGGCGCACATAGTCTTGAGATCCCGAGTCTTGGACTGCAAATTTGAAATTTGTGTGTTGTTCTTTTCACCTATTATTTATGGCCATTTTGTTATTTTGTGATTAAAGTAAAAACAAAAATTACCTCAAAATGAAGAGGGAAACCCGGTGCACAAAACATCCCTGCGCAGCGAAGGTCCGGGGAAGGGTAGCACCACAAGGGTGAAATGTAGGCAAACATTTTAGAAGGCTTTAGGATATTGTGGAAGAGTTCAGAATATGATGAAGAATTCTAGAACCAATCAGAGACCACGAAAGTATTCTAAAAAAAATCTAAATCGCTATGATGTAGAATACTCTAGCAGTTTAGATTGTAAAATGTTCGAGTTCTTTGTATTAAGTGTAGAAAAAAATGACGAAATATATAGTTTAATCTAATATATGAAGGCTAGATTCAGTTGAATTCCAAGTCCGTCGCTATTATGTGTATTTCACCCATAAGGGTATTTGTGTCTTTTGTAATTGTTTCCCTACTCTATATATATGAGTAGTGGGTGTTATTATTCAATACAATATCATCATTTGATTTCAACTTGGTATCAGAGCAAATCGCACGCCCTAATCGCCCACTCTCGCTCCCGCTCATATTTCGTGTACGCCGCTTCCGCTCGCCCCTCGTATACGCCACTCGCCGCTCACCCGAATCGCCCGCTCGCCTCTCCTCACTGGGAGTTTGAGAGTCGTCTGCGCCTCTCCTCCCCTCTAATGCCTCCCTAGGCACCGGCTATGGTTGCTAGGGACGGTACCTCTCGCTTCCGTCTCAATGTCTGCGGCTCTTCTTTTTTCCGTTGAGCTGCCACTGATCTGACGCTGTTTGCCGCTGCCGATGCCGCTGATTTGACGTTGTTGGCAAAATCTGGCGCTGTCTGCCACTTCCGCCGATCCGACGCTGATCTGCCGCTGATCTGCAGCTGCCGTTGATTTGCCACTGCCGCTTCTTCCGTTGATTTGCTTCTTCCTTGCTGACGCTGAACTGCTCCATCTTGCCGAGGTCCTCTGCTGCTGCTCCATCTTGCCGAGGTCCCCTGCTGCCGCTGAACTGCTCCTTCTTCCTTCATTGCTGTCTTGAGATGCTTGGACAGCCATTACTGTGCTACACCTAGTCCTCTTCTTCTGTTGGTCAGCCTCTCTATTCCATGGGGGATTCTACTGGGTCTTCGATACCGACGAGTGAAGTCATGCCACAGATGGGTGACCCTCAGCGGGCCCATGGACACTCCGGCTCTTTGAAGATTACCACCGTTCCCCTGGATGGGACAAACTATTTAGAATGGTCCCGTGCTGCCCAACATGTGATTCGCAGTCATCAGATGTTCGGCTACATCGATGGGACGGTTAAGCAACCCCCAAAGGAGGACCCTACTTGGAAACGCTGGGACTCCGAGAATTCTCTGGTGGTATCATGGCTTCTTCACTCCATGTCCCCCAAGGTTTATCGCAGTTATATGCTCTTGGATTCTGCGTATGAGATCTGGACCCGAGCTAAAGACACCTACTCACAGATTGGTAGTTCCACCCAGATCTCCGAGCTAACCCGTCGCATTTTGGAACTTCGCCAGGGATCTATGACCGTTTCTGTTTACTTCTCGGAGTTTGAAAGGCTCTATCAGGAGTTGGACTTCTTCGAGCAGTTCACTGCCTCCTGCACGGCCGACGCCGTGAAACTGCAGGAGAAGGAAAACCGATACCGTTTGCATGTTTTCCTGATGGGGCTGAACATGGAGTCTGATACTGTCTGAACTCACATTTTACATCGATCACCCCTTCCGTCCCTGAGGGAAGCCTTCAGCATGGTTCTTGGAGATGATGACCGACGTCGATCCCTCAGCACGACTGCTCCTACTGTGGATCGGTCTGCCTTTGCGAGTGTTGGCAGTATGGGTCGTGGGGGTTCCAGCAATACCAGCACAATTTCTACGTGTGATCACTGTGGTCGCCGGGGGCATTCTCGGGAGGTGTGCTTCAAGCTTCATCCGCACCTTATCCCTCCGGGATCTGGACGTGGACGTGGACCTGGACCTGGTGGATACCGTCATAGTGGCACTCGATTTCAGGATGCGGCCTACTCCACAGAGGTTCAGGAGGACCATCCCGGTCAGCTTCCCAGTCATTTTACCACATCTGAATTGGATGCTCTTCGACGTCTGTTGCACTCCCAGCCTGATTCTTCAACGAGTGGGACTTCTACTTCATTTGCTACTGCCTCTATGCCAGCTGCCCACACTGCCGCGACTCCTTCGTCTGAGTGGATCATTGACTCCGGTGCTACTGATCACATGACCGGGTCCCCCACAGGTTTTTCTTCCTATATTCCCTTGTCTGGTAAGGATAAAGTTGTTTCGGCTAATGGCACTTTATCCCCTATTGCTGGAAAGGGGAACATCTCTTGTTCCTCTTCCCTTTCGCTTACTTCTGTTTTGCATGTCCCTTCGTTCCCTCGCAGTCTCATTTCTATTAGCAACCTTACCAAATCTCTTAACTGTTCGGTAACTTTTTTCCCTGATTCTTGTGTCTTTCAGGAACTGGATACGAGGCGGTGCATTGGCAGTGGTAGGAACTGTGGTGGTCTATACTATCTGGATACTACTCACTCTGCTCTCTCTTCTTCCGCTGCCGCTACTGTGACCGATGCTCAACGCTGGCACTTGCGTCTGGGTCATCCGTCTCCTGTTAATCTTAAAAAACTCTTTCCTGCTTTATCTCCTTTTGTTCAGAATTTAAAATGTGATGTATGTGTTATGTCGAAACATGTTCGACACTCGTTTTCTCAGTTATCTTCACCTAGTAGTACGCCATTTGCTATTATACATTCGGATGTTTGGGGACCATCCCCTGTTATCTCATTATCTGGTTATAGATGGTTTGTTACCTTTATTGACTGTTTTTTCCAGGACTACCTGGGTTTATCTGTTAAAAAAAAGGGTGAAGTTTCTTCTGTCTTTCAGAGTTTTCATAAGATGGTACAGACTCAATTTGGTGGTACCATTCACGTTCTTCGTAGTGACAATGGGGGGGAATATGATGACCGTGGGGCGTTCGGGATCTACCTTTCGAGTCAAGGTATTATCCATCAAACCACGTGTGTCTACACGTCCACCCAAAATGGTGTGGCAGAACGAAAAAACCGGCATCTTCTTGATGTTGCTCGTTGTCTCCTCACCACCATGCATCTCCCAAAATCTTATTGGGGTGATGCTATTCTCACGGCCACCCATCTTATCAACCGTCTTTCCTCCCGTGTTCTCGACTACCTGACTCCTTTGGTGCGCCTCTCCACTACGTCTGTTATCCATACTTCCTCTCTCCCACCCCGCATATTTGGGTGTGTTTGTTTTGTGCATGTTCACAAGCCCCTTCGGGATAAGCTAGACCCTCGTGCTCTCCGATGTGTCTTCCTTGGTTACTCCACCACCACTAAAGGGTATCGGTGTTATCACCCGCCTACCAGACGTTTTTTCTGCACCAGGGATGTCACGTTTCGCGAAGAGGAACCTTATTATGTGGCCTCGAATCCTCTTCGTAGTCAGGGGGAGAATGATGTCATTAGTGTTCCTGTTCCTCTTCCTCTTGCTCCTGTTCCTCTTCCTCTTGCACCAGTTACTATTACTCCTATATCTTCTCCACCTTCTCCATCTACCACGTCATCCACTCCTCATACACCTACATCTACACCTTTTCCTACATACCATCATCCATCCCTCATCACTCCCCTGCCTCATGTCTATCATCGCCGAAAACCAGATACTCTGTCCACTGCTGCTCCGCCATTGCCAATGCCGTCGTCGGACTCAGATTCTGACGCTGACTTACATGTTCCCATTGCTCTGCTAAGAGGTAAGGCTGTATGTACGGAACATCCTATTTCTAATCATGTTGGTTATGATCATCTCTCTAAGCTCCATCAGACATTTATATCTTCCTTGTCCGAAATCTCTATTCCTAAGACGTGGAAGGAAGCGGGTATTCCTGAATGGGCACAAGCAATGAAGGAAGAAATGTCCGCCTTGGAGAAGAATCATACATGGGATGTTACAGCTCTCCATCCAGGCAAGAAACCCATTGGTTCTAAATGGGTCTGCTCAGTCAAGCAGAATCAGGATGGGAAAGTTGAGCGATATAAAGCTAGGTTGGTTGCTCGTGGTTACACTCAGACTTGGGGAGTTGATTACCAGGAGACCTTTGCTCCGGTGGCAAAGATGAACTCTATTCGTGTGATCATATCATGCGATGTGATCTTAGATTGGGAACTCCACCAACTGGACATCAAGAATGCGTTCCTTCATGGTGATCTTAAGGAAGAAGTGTACATGGCCTTTCCCCCAGGATTTGTGAAAAAGGGACAAGAAGGTCTCGTTTGTCGCCTATGGAGGTCGTTGTATGGGCTGAAGCAGTCTCCAAGGGAATGGTTCGGGAGATTTCACAAGGCTATGATCAAGTTTGGTTATAAGCAGGGACACTCAGATCATACATTGTTTACCTGGAGGAATGAAGGGAAAATCGTTGTGCTCATCGTCTATGTTGATGATATTGTGGTCACTGGAAATGACCCGGAGGAAATTACTAAGCTGAAGGCTCTTCTGTCAGCTGAGTTCGAAGTAAAGGACCTGGGAAGGCTTCGTTACTTCCTAGGAATTGAAGTTACCCGTTCGGATAAGGGTGTCTTTATCTCACAACGCAAATATGTGTTAGACCTGCTAAAGGAGACCGGTATGCTTGGTTGTGCTCCTGCTAACACACCTATGGAGGAGAACCATGGGATTGATGAAGATAGTAATGGTGATCGGATTGATGCTTCCAGTTATCAGAGATTGGTGGGAAAACTTCTATACCTCTCACATACGCGTCCTGACATTACATATGTCGTTGGAATTTTGAGTAGGTATATGCATGCCCCAAGAGCCAGACACCGGGATGCCGCCTTTCGTGTCCTCCGGTACTTGAAGAAGGCTCCCGGCCTGGGGCTAATGTTCTCAAAGAATGATCATTTAAAGATTGATGTCTTCACCGATGCGGACTGGGCTGGTAGTCGTGAGGATCGGAAATCTACGACAGGTTACTGCACATTCGTCGGAGGAAACTTGGTCACGTGGCGGAGCAAGAAACAAAATGTGGTGGCAAGATCTAGCGCAGAGGCGGAGTACCGGGCAATGTCCCAAGGTCTGTGCGAAGGTCTGTGGTTGCGTATCTTATTGCAGGATCTTGGGCTTCAGAAGGACATACCCATCTCACTGTACTGTGATAACAAAGCCGCTATCAGCATAGCTCATAATCAAGTGCAGCATGACAGGACCAAGCATGTTGAGGTTGATCGCCACTTTATCAAAGATCATCTTGAAAAAGGAAGCTTAGTTACTCCCTTCGTCCACTCTAGAGACCAGTTAGCTGACGTCTTCACTAAGAGTTTGGGATCCGATGCCTTCACTGATGATATCCTTAAGCTTGGAATGGAAAATATCTATCGTCCGACTTGAGGGGGAGAGTTGAATTCCAAGTCCGTCGCTATTATGTGTATTTCACCCATAAGGGTATTTGTGTCTTTTGTAATTGTTTCCCTACCTATATATATGAGTAGTGGGTGTTATTATTCAATACAATATCATCATTTGATTTCAACTGATTCTTCTATGGTTTGGTGGGAGACTCAACAGGAAAAGAGAAATCCTCTCTAATTTGACATCATCAACTTTGGGACAGGTCCTGGATCCGTTTTTTCTCACTTTGTAGTCCTGATTTGTAACTTTCTTTAATAGTGTATAAAGTTGGGCGAAAATCCTTGAGTGCTCTTCCTCCTCATAATCTTTTTATGTCATCTGTTGCATTCTCCCCTCAACAATGGCTGTCACAGTTAGCTCCGCGTACTAATCTATGATGTCGTACTAATCTATGATGTCGACGAACTTCAAGGTACAGAAGTTTGATGTGCGTAGTTTTAGTTTATGGAGGAATAAGATGATCACTCTCATGAACCATCATAGCACGTATAAATAGTGTCAAGCTAAAGAAATTATCGAAGAAGATGACGACACATGCCAATGCCACAGAAGTGTTGGAGATGAAAGCCCACATCACTATTCAGCATTCTCTCGCCTATGAGGTACTACGTGAAATCACCATACGGAAAGCTCAAGATGCTTTATCCAAAGTAGCTTACTCATGAATGAGTTGTACTTGAAGCATTGACTATGCATCTTCAAGAGGAAGGAATGCATTTTCATCAAGGATAATTTAGAAGAACTAAACAGGATAGTGATGAATTTGAACTTTGAAGAACATTGATGTGAATATCGAAGATGAGGGCTAGGTGAACATCTAGTTTTTACTCGGTGTCCATCATTTGGACAATTCTTGAAGATGTGGTTTGTAGTCGACACAGTAATTCCTTTGAAGATTGTGAATGCAGTCTTTTTGTAGGAATAGCTGACTGAAACCACATTAAAATGTGTCCTCAAATCTATTGGATGGACATAATGATGGACCATTCTTAAGGGCATGACCACAAAAGTGGGAGTGGAATGGTGCTAGAAGAATTCAGGTCAAATTCAAGGAACCCTAATAGAGATTAGTATCACTTTTATAAGAATGATCATTTAAAGAATGATTGAACGAATCTCAAATAGAAGAAGAAACCATCAGATTTTGTGAGTGTCACTCAAGAGAATAGATAATCACAACTCAGTGTTCTCAATACGTGCCCTTGCTAATATTCAAGTTTCTTAAATTCTTAACTCTGGTTGTTCCTATATCATATGACTCAGTCAAAATTACTTTGTGTATTCATGAGAAATGATATTGTGCAAAACTATTGAGATTATAACAGTCCAAATTGTGATGCATGATGAATTCAAAAAGAACTTATAAAGACCCATCATATTTTGAATCTACAGAAAAATCACGTCTCTATGGGAGCTAATGGCGCGATGAAACTTCTTTGAACTACGACCGTGATGTAATCCAAAATGTTAGAAACGTGTACATGATGTAAGGACACACTATTATTGGTACCTATACCCATATTATGGTAGACATGCAAAATAGTAGAGCTCAAGTCTAGCTTGACAAAATTCACAAGCTCGAGCTAACCATTTCAGCTCGAGCTCGGCGAGTTTATTTTGCTTGGCTTGAGTTCGAGCTCGAGACCAATATACTGAGTCCAAGATCAAGTCGAGCTTGAGCTCCTCAATCAAAGAAAAATTCCGCGAGCCGGGCAAGAGCATGTGAGCTCAATCTCGACTCGCGATCAAATGTGAGAAAGTATTTTTCAAGCCGGCTCATCGAGCTCACGAGCCGGCTCAACTCAACTTGCACTTCTAATGACGACATTAGAATTCTAAAACAAATGTGAGAAGGTCAAGAGATCAGACCATGGCTTGACGGAACCAATAAAAGTACTTACCAATCTCCAATGAGCTCTCGCCCAGGTTTTGTGTACTTGGGCAGATAGCTTTGTAGCCTGCTCGCCAGGTAGGGCTCTGAGTAATATAAATAAAGTTGAATAGTAGATTAGTGAGACAAGTCTGATTATCGTGAGATTCTGAATCTTGATGTGAAAAGTACTCACCAGGCCTAGTTCTGTGGAGGGTTCTTTTTATATTGATACAAAGAATGATACAAAGAATCTTGAAGTTCTTTAGGTTCCTAGTTCAGTGGAAGGTTCTTTGTATATTTATATCTCATTTTCCCCAATATATAAAAGCCACAACTTTTTTGGTTGTGCGAGATCTTCTCTCATTAGTCCGAATCTCGCGGTCTAGTTGTCACTTTTCCTCAAAATTTGCGAAACGAATAACCTCCGTTGAGTAGTCCAATTCCTAAAAAGCACGACTCGTGGAAGTTGATTGATTTTGCACCAACAATAGTTATGTCTATGTTTATATCTTCTGATTAGATTTAAATTTATCACGACTATGGCACTTTGAGAGTTCAAAGTTTGTGAAGTGTGCTTTAGGAAATAGTACAAGGTAAAGTTCATGATTAGAGTATGACATAGAAGACATCCTGAACTACATTCTCACTAACTTCTCATGGCCAACATCAGTTTCTTCTAAAGAAAGGGCAAGATACTTTGTTCAATTATTGATGACTTCTATATAAATATTTGCGTTTATTTCTTGAATAATAAATTCGACATTTGAGAAGTTCTAGTTTACAGAGCTGAAAGGACCATTCATCACTAAACTATACTGGAGATTTGTAGTCAAATATGAAGTTGTAGAGCAGATGAAAGTAGACGCTAATTGAGAAGACACAGCACTTGTACTTTGATGTCTGACATGCACATGAGAAGAATAACAATATTGACCAAATGGAAAAGAGGTGTATTTTTCTTGAGTCTGCTGAAAGAATCAAGAGTTGCAAGTAAAGATGTCCTAGAATAAAAAAAGATCATAATTAAAGACATGACATTTGATAAATCTACAATTCTGTAGAAACATATTCAAATTGAAGAAAAAAGACCAATGTGGAGGATCTAGATAAACATGAGATGAGCTACCGATAGAAAACTTTGACGCAAGAGGATAATGTACGTTGGTGACTCCTTAAATCGCGGCCAATTTGTCTCTATGATTTGCCTCTTGCACCGCATCATTCCTGAGAGCGCCAAGTCCATGGAAACATTTGATTCTCTCACTGTCTTTCGAGCAAAGGTATCTAACACCAAAGTGCCAACTTCTTTGTTCAAAGTATTTCTAAGACGAAGGCATTTAGGACTTAGAAGATAAGCTACTATTGATATCTATTTATTTTTCAGGATTATAATGCTACAATTGAGTTCTACTGGGCTCCTTTCCCGTTGAATCCAATCCGACAATGTTGTTATACACAGAATTTCAGACAGAATAGTTCGAGACAGATCTATTAACAAGCACGCGCGGCACTGGAAAGGAGCTGATATTATTGTTTTTAATACTTATATTTGGTGGATGACCTGCCAGAGATTGATTTTGGCATAAACGACAATGATGAGTTGATTGAGTTTCGGTTGACAGTGTAGCTATGTTGGTTGTTGAGTTAGGCTTTGTGTTTCAAGCAAAAAGGCAGATAAGAAAGATTGAAGGGATAAAAGCAAGAGGAAAATCTAGTGAAAGGAAGGAATTTTTTGGTTTTCAAAATTGTATCAAACACTTACCTATGATCAAGGGGGAAATCATCTCCTTTTATAGCCATGGACGTACTATCTTTTCATTGAGCCACATTGTCTCTTATTTATGGTAATTTTCTTGCAATTATTTCATGTTTTTCATTGTCACCATAGCTCGAGCGATGTAATTTTTCCTAATAATTGATACAAGAGTTCAGTCTTTGAGGTTCTAAAGGTGAAGTGGGAGCAATGATGACTGCTAATGGGAAGCTGAAGATTGATAATTTTGATGACACGGATTTTGAGTACTAGAAGTCAGCTAATTGAGCACTTATACCGAAAAGTAAAAAAAAACTACATCTCTCTTTTTGGAACAAAACACACAACCATTAATCAATATGACTGAGATTTGATTGACATGTTCTGAGAGATACATTGATGTGAAAAAAAATTATTGTTTTCATTTTAAATGAGAAGACCACTACTAGAAGGGGAAGTGGTAATGCCATAGAGAATGCAATTCTTATCTATATCAATCAATATACCCATGATAGTTCTCTTGCACTTCTTAATCCAGAAACATGAGGCTACAAATATATTTTGCGAACAAGAGTATCGAAGCACCACATAAAAAACAATAAATTAGATGTATTTATAAAAAAATGAGTGCCCCTCTGAGAATAAAGAATCTCACTGGTCACGGTAAATAGTAAAAACATCATTTACTTCAATCTCAAGCTTCCTCATTTCGGCGAATGGGAGAGATCCGTCTTCTAAGGGAGGGCAATACTTGTTCGACCAAGGTGACCTGCGAATTAAGAAAGAGAAAACTCACGGTTTCATATTAATTTCCCAAGCATCATAGAACTTAGAAGTTATAATGAGGAATCGTAAAAAAATCACCATAGTCATCAGCGGTCAGCTTCGGCCGAAAAATGGGGAATTCTAAGCGCATTCTTCAAATTATTCAATACAATTTTTTTTTTGTTGGCATTCCTACTCATCTTTTTGGACAATTTTGCAGACTCTTCGGTCAATACAGAAGCCTAATCAGAACAGACAAAATGTTAAAAAGATGTTAAGCAATAAAATAAATCAAACAAAAAAGAAAGAATATGAAATACCTTTTGAAACAACGAGTATACGAGATGATTATCGTAGGGAGACGAGCGTGCGTTGCGATTGTGATATCTTTGCCTACGAGAAGTTCTTCGCACTGGAATCTCATGTTCTCTGGCAGGTTGCGGTTGTGGGGGTGGAGAAGAATGGATAGCATGGTTTTCGGCCGTTGTAATGGATCTCGTAACTCGTCGTGTTGGCTCTTCTGATGGAAGCGACGCTAGGAGCCCGATAGAGATTTGGGAGGGATTTCTTGCCTCAAGAGGAGGACAAGCACTGTGGAGGTTGGAGGTGTCAAGTGGTTCAGCAAGAGAAACATCAAGAGAAGGAGGAGGGGAAGGAGAAGAAACAGTAGGAGGAGGAGAAGCAAGAGAAACAGCAGGAAAAGGAGGAGAAGCAAGAGAAGAAACAGCAGGAGGAGGAGGAGGAGGAGAAGAAACAGCAGGAGGAGGAGGAGAAGCAAGCGAAACAGCAGGAGGAGGAGGAATAGCTGCAGGAGGAGGAGGAATAGCCGCAGGATTAGTCGGAGTAGGAGTATTTCGTCCGCGTCCGCGGGTATTTCTTCCGCGTCCGCGGGTATTTCTTCCGCGTCCGCGGGTATTTCTTCCGCCAGCAGCAGGGGCAAACGACTCCCCCTCCCGGTGATGGCCATGAAATCCAAAAAGCGTTTCAATATGCCCTTTCATAGTGTTTACCTCTCTTGTGAGATTGGAGATTTCGGCTTCTAAATCCCTGGACATGTTGAATACCGGCAGTCGGCAGGGAGGAGGAGGAGGAAGTCGTCGAGTCTGAGGAAGTCGTCGCGTCAGTCGGCAGGGCGAGGACGCACCGGCGGAAGGGAAGGAGGAAGGCGAGGAAGGTGTCGAGGAGGAAGGTGTCGGGAGCTGGGGTTCGAGAGCGCGGATTTGATGTGCCGTAGGCGGAAGGGAAGGAGGAAGGCGAGGAAGGTGTCGAGGAGGAAGGTGTCGGGAGCTGGGGTTCGAGAGCGCGGATTTGATGTGCCGTATAAACCCTTATAATATTTCAGCTGGGTTAGGCAGAGTCGCACTCCCTCGTGTTCTCTTTCAGTGTATCATTCCAAAAATAATGCAATTTTGATCTATAAAATCATATAAACCTAAAGGCTCACATTAAAATATTTTCACTAATCTCAAAGCATTTCTCATAACATGCCAAAAGTCTAATGCTCGGCATGCTTTAAGATGCGTGAAATAATAATGTCGCACTTTATAAGAATGTTTATATGCTTTTTCAATAAATATTGTTCTCATACATCCTTAGCATGTTAATGCATCTTAAAATCCCTTTTGTAATACTAATTTTGCTTCTTTTAAATCTTATCTTCATGGCATGACCCAAGCCTATTTTTAGGTTGTACTCCAATACAAGCAAAAGTGTGAATGCCGAAATTTTTGCTTACTATCGCGTGATTACGACCCGTTTATATAGTGTGATTACGAGCGAACGCATATTACCATCCCAACGAACATTTTTGTGTGCGGTTTTGCCAAGTTGCATGGTCTTGAATTGGTTCATGAACTCCACCCAAGCCTAATTTTGGTGGGAATTTTCCGATTGGAGATTTCGCCGAGAACATCCCACCGCATCACGCCTGAGAACGCGAGGCCAAATGAAAATAAAGGCATCATTATTTTTCATCTGATATCAAGTTATATCAAATTATACTAATTATCTCATTTCTTATCAAGAAAGAATTTTTTTTTTTAAAGAAATACTTTATATAATGTTGTAGTTGTACAGATTGATAAAGTCGCCAGTAGTAAGTGAAGATGTTATAATATAAAATAAACGGTGCAAATAACAAAAAAAAACTAAAATACATTTTAAACTGATTTCAAGTCATACATATTATCTCAAATTGTTATATATATACATATAGCTCTTTTAAATGACCAATCAGACCTTTTCAATAAAAGGGCAGCCCAGTGCTCAAAGCATACCCGCGCAGTAAGGGTCCGGGGAAGGGTGAAATGTAGGCAAATCTTACCCTGCATTTTTGCAAGAAGCTGCTTCTAGGACTCGAACCCGCGACCTAAAGGTCACACGACAACACCTCAACCAGTGTGCCAAGGCTCCCCTTGAATCAAACCTTTTCAATGACGAACAAAAAATATCACACACACACACACACACACACATTTGATTCTAAGGCCCTGTTTGGCATTGCGTTTTTGCTCCCGTGAGTTTAGACAAAAGCCATCGCTACTGAATGTATGTTTGGCATTGCGTTTTTGCTCCCGTGAGTTTAGACAAAAGCCATCGCTACTGAATATATGTTTGGCATGACAACGATTATGACCGCCACCAAGCAAAGAAAGCTAGTTTTGAACATAAAAGAAAATGAAGTTCCTCAGGTGAGGTCGGACGTGTGTTCACGACCGCTACCGCCGTGCCAAACAGAGCCTAATAAATTAGAAAATATCTGACCCTTCAAAATCATATTCCTCTCAAGCTACAATCATGCCCATTCAACATGAACCAATATTAATGGATCCAATCAATGATTTAAAAAAAAATTGCGCTAGTTTTCTCGATCTCAAACACAACCGACGGCTGTGATCTCACTCAAATTCGAAGGTGATAATGCCAAAATTCAATTAGGCCAACCCTAAAAATGAGGGAAAAGAGCAAAAAAAAAAAAAAAACTAACATGAATCCTCATTAGACCAATGAACTGTACAACAGCTACAAATACAACATGCCTGCTGTAAATATTTTTAAAAGCATTTGAAGCTTGGAAGAAAACCTGGAAGGCTACTACACAAGAAACTGAGAGGAGTATTTTCTTGGAGAAAATCTTCATTAAATCTTAAAAATTAGGTAGGGTAAGAAGAAAAATTGGAAGTAGCATAAACAAGCCTTAGAGCAACCTGGGGATCTACTTGCCGTCGTCTTCAACGCCGCCGTCGCTCGCGTGCCTGCATCAGGAAACATTTTTTTTAAGGTTAAATGGAATTTCAGATTGAAATAACTTAAAATTGAGTTATTTTATTTTTTTTAATAAAAATTGACCTCATTTGAGTAGAAGTTGGAAAATTAAAGATTTCAAATATCCATTTGAAAATTGCAGGGGTTCATGTGTCTTTTTATATGAATTCCAACCATACTTCACCTTTATATTTTTGATGAAATGGATATGTAAACAAACATGGTTCTTAATCTTTCTAAAGGATTTGAAGAAATGCGAAAAATACATAAAATTTCATATAAAACTTAAAAATGTGATTTCAGATTTCTTTAACCATGGGAACATTCAAAATAAAAAATATTTCAAGAGTTTGGATTCGGTTTCACCGCCTTGGCTCGATTTCACTGGACTTAGGCTTCGTTTGGCATGGTGGTAGCGGTCGTGAACACGGTGGTTATGAACCATTGTTCGTGAACGTACGACCAACTTCATTCCCTTTTATGTTCAAAACTAGCTTTCTTTTCTTGTTGATCGTCATAACCGTTGTCATGCCAAACATACATTCTATGGCTATGGCGTTTTTGTCCAAACTCACCGGAGCAAAAACTCTGCCAAACGAAGAGCCTTAAATTTGAAACTCGGTTAACATAGAATTCTATAATTTGTCAAAATTTTGCTAGAAATCTATTGGCCCCCATGAAATTAATGGTGTTATTATTCCAGCCCTAAATAAATTAAATATACTTTATGAAACATTAAAAAAAACAGAAACCGACATTTTAAACCTCCAAAAACTTCAAATTACCTCCACGAGGAAGACAAACTACGACACTGGCCACCGAGGATAATCTGCACATGGGCGGTCCTACACGACCCGCTGGAATCAGTTCAAACAACATACCTCTGCAACCCGTCAAACCAGTGCTCTGATACCATCAAAGAAACCCGCATTTCCATCCCAAAACTCTGAAGTTATAGGAGGAGTAAGACATGGCTTATAAGCACAGGCGGGTGATGTGTGGTAGGCAATGTGACTAATCAACAACACGGGTCACCGTGGATAACCCGCACATGGGGCGGTCCCACACGATGTGGACCCAATGGAATCAGGTCAACCAACACGCCCCCCCGGGTCAAACAAACGGTCTGATACCATCTTAGAAACCCGCCCTTCCACTCTAAAACTCCCAAGTGATAAGAGTGGGTCGGGGCTTATAAGCATAAGCAGGTGATGCACGGTGGGCAATGTGGGACTAATCAACAACAAGGTCCATCGGGGATAATCCGCACATGGAGCCGTCCCACACGACGCGGACCCGATAGAATCAGGTCAACCAACACACCCTCGCAGCGGGTCAAACCAGTGGTCTGATACCCATCTAAGAAGCCCGCACTTCCATCCAAAAACTCTGAAGTGATTGGAGGAATGGAACGGGGGCTTATAAGCATAGGCGGGTGATGCACGGTAGGCAATATGAGACTAATCAACACTATTCACCGGGAATAATTCGCACATGGGGCGGTCCCACATGACACGGACCCGCTAGAATCAGGTCAACCAACACGCCCCTACTGGGTCAAACCAGAGCTCTGACACCATCTAAGAAACCCGCACTTCCATCCCAAAACTCTTAAGTGATAGGAATGGGACGGGGCTTATAAGCACAAACGGGTGATGTGCGATAAGCAATGTGGGACCGCAAATAATCCGCACATGGGCGGTCCCACACGAGGCGGACCCGTTGGAATCAGGTCAACGGTCAACCAGCAATCTCCAACCTATTTCTCGAACTTGCAAATCATCGTAGTACTCTATTTCACTCCTCAAATTTGTTTTCAATTCCTCATGTGGAACTCCACACCAAGTATTCAAAATGACATGAAAACAGTAAAGAAGAGCAGTTTGTAAAATAGTGGGTCATTCGGTCAAGGATAGGAGACAACATCCATGACTACAACATGTTTCAAGAAGAACACCCCGCAAAATAGATTCAAATAAATTCAAATAATTCCATCCTGTGATAAAAGAGAAATTGTTTTCCTTCTACAATCAAACAAGATGTATCTTTCAGTGTGCTAATAGATAATGAAGGTTTGTTGACCCTCCAATGAAGAAAATTGAATCATTTTTCTAGTTCTAAGCCACTGCAGGGGTAAAATTGGAAACATTAATGTTCCCCAAATAGTGTTTTTCCCTTGTATATATAGTATAGATGTATTGGAGTGCTCAACGATTTTTTAGTTATTTTCTCTCATACGTAATTTGCTATATAGTCTCAGAGAAGTATGACGTTTCTCTGCCCTGGCAAAATCCGTAAGATTTGTGTGATAGCTTTGTAGGAATCCTTTACAACTTTGTGTGATAATTTCCATTGTCTCATTCACTCAGCCCAACATCGAGGAGATCCACAACTTCGACTTCTTCTTCCAGTACAAGATTGTTGCTCATTCAACTACTTCTTTGACTATCCGTTCAACAAACACGATTTATCAAAGACAACTTATTCGACTCTTATTGTTGTATTCTATTGCTGGCTCACCATCTCCTTTGTCTTAGATAGTTGGAGCTCTCAGTCGCCCGCTAGTTCAATAAACCTCGAGCACTATCATCAGCTTCAAGCATCATAGCCATATGTTAGCCCCGTCGCCAAATACCAACACCATTGCGGGTCCCGTAACATCACAACTGACATTCAATTATGTGGTTGAAGCTAAATAAATAATATCGGAAGGGAATTTTTTAGCGTTCCTGTTGCGAACAAAAAAATTGATGAGTGATCCACTCAATGCGATGCGCGCGCGAGAGGGAGATTGTGCGACTCAAAATCACGAACATTGCATTACATTGATAAAAGATACATACGCGAGAGGTAGAGAGGAGAGTCCCAAGAGGAGAGAGAGGGAGGAAGAGAGAGAGAAAGACCATACACTTATGATCCACCCGGATTCCAAAACCTCAAACCTCTCCCCCTTATATATATGGAGGGCATACATAATACAATTAGTTAATATTAATTAATACTCATTAATTAATATTAACTAATTAATTACAACTTATTATATGAGTTTATCAAGGCGTCTTCCATATGTGCGCTCCATGAATTCCGACGAGAGGGGTCCGCTTGAGTGAATGTGTGTGCGTAACACTATACCGCCATTGAAAATCGATCTTGTCCTCAAGATCGAGTTTTATTCTTTTGTCAGGGACTTTGAGGATTTTGACGAGGAAAAAGTTGTGGATGACCATTGACGGTTGCATGTGTCATGAGGAGAGCGAATGAAGAGGTGCTGAAAAAGGAAGAAAAAAGATGGGTGAAATTTTCAATGGAATAATGGTTGGGCTGTGGAAAAGGAATTGGTGGATCAGCCTCTGGAGGGAGAGGGTGAAATTGGGTGTAAAAATATGAAGGTGAGAGTATGTGGTAGAGGAATGTATAAGGTAAGCTATGAGGCAGCAAAAGCGGGGCTCAAGGGAAATAAAAGCTATTTGATGTAAGATGGGATGGGGCTGAGGTGGGAGGTCAAGCAGGGGGTTTTGAGGCATGGGTGTACCGGTGGGGGCACATGAAATGAAAAAAGCTATAGGAGGAAGGGGGTAAAGTTGCAGGTCAACAACTTTAAGGCCTGGAGTACTGTGCCCGATAGCTGTAAGTCCTGATAAGGGAAATTAAAAAAAGGAGGTCATGCGGCTGCTGTAGCTCGGCAGAAATGGGCAGAGAGGGAGAGGACTCTGTTGCTGGAGCCTGGGAACAAGCCCAGCGGGTTGCAGCAATGGGGCGGCATCGTGGCGAGGGGAGACAGACGACAACGGGTGGAGCGGAGGGGGCGTCGGTGCCTGCGACAATGGCGTTGGAGGGGGAGGATAGGGACCGAGGCAGGATATCTTGGGGTAGAGGTTGACCGTTATCCCCGTCAGTATCAACGGCGGTCGTAACTATAACGGTCCTAAGGTAGCAAAACTCCTTGTCAGGTAAATTCCGAGTCTTCCGACCCGCATGAAAGGTGTGGATAAATAACCTTATAACTTGTGTTACTATTGGATCACATTGGATCATTGATTTTGGTGTCTCCAAGCGCATTACTCTTCAGATAACCTGCTTGACTATAGAACATCTACTCTATCCATTCTGTGATGAGAGTAAGTGGAAAGATATGATGCAACACTAGTGTCGGCGCTGATCTATTTTGCCTCATGCTTATTTACATAAAGTTTTTCATATTCCTTGTGGTTGGTTAATTGGATTATTAATGATTTAAACCGTGTTGTAACATTATTTGATGATCATTATAGTTTACAAGATTGTGTGACGAGGTAGACAAATGGGAGGGGCAGCATGATTAATGATTTGTATGTGTTGGATAATGCTCTTATTGCATGCTATGACATATACACATGAGAATTAGACATACATCCCTTTCTGTTTTGAAACAACTTTAACCTAGTTTTTCTTTTGTTTCTGATTTGGTGTCGGATATTTATTTGCAAAACATCATCAAAAAACGTACCACAAAAACCAAGTTCTGCTCATTTGAGTCAGTTTGTTTCCTTGTCATGTAAACTCAATATTAAGTTTCAAATACTTGTAAACTTTGTAATGATTTTTCCAGTGTTACTTGTTTGTTTTTAATAAAATATTGGTCTAAATGTTTTCCGTCTTGTAATAATTTTCTGCGGAAGTTAGAGCTCCATTTTTCTATTACTAATTGGTAGTGATAATATCAAAAAGTATTTCTCGAATTTTTGCATTGCTTTAACGTCTACAAAAGAGATTATTCATCTTCTTGTCCTCGTACACACCAATAGAATGGGGTGGTGTAATGCAAAAATCCATCTCTTAGAGATTGTTCATTTTTTTATTTCACGAGTATGTGCCGAAATATTGTTGGGAAGAGGCTGTTCAAATTGCTTGCTATTTGATTAAGAATCTTCCCTCCTTTGTTCTGAAAGGGGGATTCCTTATCACATCTTATTTTCTGATAGAATGATTTACTATGTCCCTCATTGCGTCTTTGGTTGAGTTTGCCATGTGAGAAACACACATGCATGTGTCCAAACAAAATCTGCACACTTTCCATTGCACAATTGTGGGTTATTCTCGCGCTTAAAAAATATATTAATGCTACTCTCCTAACTTGGACTTGAAATAACCAGTTTTAACGGCACTTTCGTTAAGACTGCATATATATCCGTGAGTGAAATTGTGGTGCATACCCTGAGGATGAAGCTCTGGCATATATGATCACATATCATGTTAACATAACTAGTGCTTATATGACCCCTTCAACTATGTTGGACCAATCACCACAAAAATTTAATTATTACATACAAGGATAATGACCTACTATAGGTGTTAGTTATGTGCCCAACACTGCTTGGATCTTGCTCCTACTAAAATGTCTTGCTATAGGGTCCTTGGCCGCCCTAACAAGGTCTTCAAATTGCTACATGAACATGTATTGATCTTAATAAGTCATATAAATACATATAGAATACTTTTTCGTGTTTGACAACTTCTTTGGATGCTTTACCCATTCCTATAGGGTAGTTGAGTCCCTGATCGATCCTGGTTAGCATGCTGTCATGGAGGAGGCGCTGACTCATCATCAGATGGGAACTCGCCACTTGACTATTGGGAAGAAGGCAATTGAATGTATGTGGAGACCTCCTCTCTTATAGGCAAATAGAATTTGTTTGTATGATACTCGCATTAGCTGTCATGCATGATTGGTCCTTATATAATGTAGATGTGAAGAATGTTTTTCGACATGATGATCTAATTGAGGAGATTTATATGGAGCAGCAATCCGGGTTTGTTGCTCAAGAGAAGCATTCTGGGGGACTGTACAGATCTAGGAAATTGTTGTATGGAGTATGGACAAGCAATTTCATGTAGCATGGTTTGATCATTTTACTAGAGTGATACAAATCTTTGGCATGAAGTGTAAACATGGCGATCTTCGATTTTCTGAGACATACTTGGGTTCTATTATATTGGTCGATTAAATGATAAAGGAAGAGATTATATACATATTGGTGCTTCGAAAAAATAAAACAGAAAAATAATTTGACAGTAAGAACTTCAGTCCCCTTAAGTATTTCCGGGAAACTTAGATGGCTTGAAGCAAGAAAGATAATAAGTTATCCTAGAGCAAATATTCCTCCGTCTTGCTGGTATAGATGCGAAGATGAATTGCAAGCTTCTTGCCAATCTAACAGCAATGCTCTGCAACTTATATGATGAATAATGAGAATTTTTGAAAGACCAACAATTGATTGACAAGCTAATCTATCTTACACAACCGGATATAACCCTATATTACCAACAATTGTGACAAGCTAATCTATCCTACACAACCGGATCTGACCTATTTGTGAGTACTTAGTCAATTTATTGTTTCCCCGAGACTCCCTCGCTAGAGAGCTGATGCATGCATTCTTAAATATATAAAGAGAATTCTTAGAGAAGGTCTATTTTATCAATGAAGGGTTGTACATGACCTTGAAGGATATTCAAACGGTTAATATAATACTCTACATTTCACTTCAAGCTATTTGGTATTTGTGGGTGGTAACCTTGTGCATGTAAGAGTAAAAAGCAGAAAGTGGTCTCATAATCCTCTACTGAATCGAAATATAAAGCAATGGTTGAGGAGATTTTATTTTGTATGCTCAGCACATATATTTATGTATGCACATATGAAATCTTGGCTCTTTATTTTGATCTTGCTCTGCATGTGGCATAATGCAATACATTTTTGAGTATTTACAGAGCAATTTTAGGGTGCGTAGCATTTTATTATTAACATAGTGCACATAAGTACATGCGTTCAGCATACAATACTTTTTCATGGTTGAGGATCCATGCGAGGTCATCTCCCTCAGAAACTTCATGGTTGATTTGGGCTTCCTATGACTCATCCTACACGATAGTGGTGTGACAAGTATCAAGTATGTTATTTACATTGGGACAAATTCAACTTTTCATAAACATATTCAGGTGCATTTTCATATAATCCATGATAAAGTAGAAGAAAAGGTCATCTTCACCCACTTCATGACGAGCAAAAATCAACTTGCAGATATTCACACAAAATTTTCAGATAGGAAGTAATTCGAGATACTTATACAAGTTGGGTATTATTAAAATCTATGTCCAGATTGAGGAGTGAGCAGTTTAGCATATATGCTAGTACATAAATTGGGCTTGACCTATTTGCTTGTAATTGTTGAAGATATTAGTTTTATATTATTATTTAAGTCTTCTAGTCTATAGGTATTAGTCACACATTTTCTGTTTGTCTTTGTGGTCCATGTATTTACTCTATAATGCCCCGTATGAGGATGAATAAAATACACCGTCTATTATCTTTTCTGCTTTCCAACATGGTATCAGAGCAGGAATTGACTCCTCCCTGAAATTTGGTTGTCGTAATGATCGGCGTACATTTCACGGTGGGTTCCTCTCTCGATTCCTCCTGATTTCTCCTCTCATGTCCGCGAGCTTCTATGCGATGACATTCCCGCCTGTTGTTTCTCCGCTCAATCCAACCTAGACTCTGCTATTGACGAGGCTTCCGCTGGCGCTTCCATCGACCTCAACGTTGTTGCTGCTTCTTCTATCGCCAGTTTTGTCGTCGATTCCCGTGGCTTCGTTTCCTGACAACACTCCCATCTGGCGTACTATTGCATCTCCTCAGTCGACCTCGACGCTCTTGCTGCTTCTTCCATCGACGATGCTTCTTCCTGTCGATCTCGCTGGAGATTCCGTCACCTCTCCTATTTTTGCCGACTGTTGCTGTTCAAATTGCTTGCTATTTGATTAAGAATCTTCCCTCCTTTGTTCTGAAAGGGGAGATTCCTTATCGCATCTTATTTCCTGATAGAATGATTTACTTTATCCCTCATTGGGTCTTTGGTTGAGTTTGCCATGTGAGAAACACACATGCATGTGTCCAAACAAAATCTGCACACTTCCATTAGACAATTCTGGGTTATTCTCGCACTTAAAAAATATATTAATGCTACTCTCCTAACTTGGACTTGTGATAACTAGTTTTAATGGCACTTTCGTTAAGACTGCATATATTTCCGTGAGTGAAATTGTGGTGCATACCCTGAGGATGAAGCTCTGGCATATATGATCACATATCATGTTAACATAACTAATATTTATATGACCCCTTCAACTATTTTGGACCAATCACCACAGAAATTTAATTATAACATACAAGGATAATGATCTACTATAGGTGTTAGTTATGTGTCCAACACTGCTTGGATCTTGCTCCTACTTAAAATGTCTTGCTATAGGGTCCTTGGCCGCCCTAACAAGGTCTTCAAATTGCTACATGAGCATGTATTGATCTTCATAAGTCATATAAATACATATATAATACTTTTTCGTGTTTGACAACTTCTTTGGATGCTTTAACCATTCCTATAGGCTAGTTGAGTCCCTGATCGATCCTGGTTAGCATGTTGTCATGGAGGAGACGCTGACCATCAACAGATGGGAACTCGCCACTTGACTATTGGGAAGAAGGCAATTGATTGTATGTCGAGGCCTCCTCTCTTATAGGCAAATAGAATTTGTTTGTATGATACTCGCATTAGCTGTCATGCATGATTGGTCCTTATATAAAGTACATGTGAAGAATGTTTTTCGTCATGATGATCTAATTGAGGAGATTTATATGGAGCAGCAATCCGGGTTTGTTGCTCAAGAGAAGCATTCTGGGGGACTGTACAGATCTAGGAAATTGTTGTATGGAGTATGGACAAGCAATTTCATGTAGCATGGTTTGATCATTTTACTAGAGTGATACAAATCTTTGGCATGAAGTGTAAACATGGTGATCTTCGATTTTGTGAGACAAACTGGGTTCTATTATATTGGTCGATTACATGATAAAGGAAGAGATTATATACATATTTGTGCTTTGAAAACATAAAACAGAAAAATAGTTTGACAATAAGAACTTCAGTCCCCTTAAGTATTTCCGGGAAACTTAGATGGCTTGAAGCAAGAAAGATAATAAGTTATCCTAGAGCAAATATTCCTCCGTCTTGCTGGTATAGATGCGAAGATGAATTGCAAGCTTCTTGCCAATCTAACAGCAATGCTCTGCAACTTATATGATGAATAATGAGAATTTTTGAAAGACCAACAATTGATTGACAAGCTAATCTATCTTACACAACCGGATATAACCCTATATTACCAACAATTGTGACAAGCTAATCTATCCTACACAACCGGATCTGACCTATTTGTGAGTACTTAGTCAATTTATTGTTTCCCCGAGACTCCCTCGCTAGAGAGCTGATGCATGCATTCTTAAATATATAAAGAGAATTCTTAGAGAAGGTCTATTTTATCAATGAAGGGTTGTACATGACCTTGAAGGATATTCAAACGGTTAATATAATACTCTACATTTCACTTCAAGCTATTTGGTATTTGTGGGTGGTAACCTTGTGCATGTAAGAGTAAAAAGCAGAAAGTGGTCTCATAATCCTCTACTGAATCGAAATATAAAGCAATGGTTGAGGAGATTTTATTTTGTATGCTCAACACATATATTTATGTATGCACATATGAAATCTTGGCTCTTTATTTTGATCTTGCTCTGCATGTGGCATAATGCAATACATTTTTGAGTATTTACAGAGCAATTTTAGGGTGCGTAGCATTTTATTATTAACATAGTGCACATAAGTACATGCGTTCAGCATACAATACTTTTTCATGGTTGAGGATCCATGCGAGGTCATCTCCCTCAGAAACTTCATGGTTGATTTGGGCTTCCTATGACTCATCCTACACGATAGTGGTGTGACAAGTATCAAGTATGTTATTTACATTGGGACAAATTCAACTTTTCATAAACATATTCAGGTGCATTTTCATATAATCCATGATAAAGTAGAAGAAAAGGTCATCTTCACCCACTTCATGACGAGCAAAAATCAACTTGCAGATATTCACACAAAATTTTCAGATAGGAAGTAATTCGAGATACTTATACAAGTTGGGTATTATTAAAATCTATGTCCAGATTGAGGAGTGAGCAGTTTAGCACATATGCTAGTACATAAATTGGGCTTGACCTATTTGCTTGTAATTGTTGAAGATATTAGTTTTATATTATTATTTAAGTCTTCTAGTCTATAGGTATTAGTCACACATTTTCTGTTTGTCTTTGTGGTCCATGTATTTACTCTATAATGCCACGTATGAGGATGAATAAAATATACCGTCTATTATCTTTTCTACTTTCCAACATGGTATCAGAGCAGGAATTGACTCCTCCCTGAAATTTGGTTGTCGTAATGATCGGCGTACATTTCACGGTGGGTTCCTCTCTCGATTCCTCCTGATTTCTCCTCTCATGTCCGCGAGCTTCTATGCGATGACATTCCCGCCTGTTGTTTCTCCGCTCAATCCAACCTAGACTCTGCTATTGACGAGGCTTCCGCTGGCGCTTCCATCGACCTCAACGTTGTTGCTGCTTCTTCTATCGCCAGTTTTGTCGTCGATTCCCGTGGCTTCGTTTCCTAACAACACTCCCATCTGGCGTACTATTGCATCTCCTCAGTCGACCTCGACGCTCTTGCTGCTTCTTCCATCGACGATGCTTCTTCCTGTCGATCTCGCTGGAGATTCCGTCACCTCTCCTATTTCTGCCGACTGTTGCTGTTCAAATTGCTTGCTATTTGATTAAGAATCTTCCCTCCTTTGTTCTGAAAGGGGAGATTCCTTATCGCATCTTATTTCCTGATATAATGATTTACTTTATCCCTCATTGGGTCTTTGGTTGAGTTTGCCATGTGAGAAACACACATGCATGTGTCCAAACAAAATCTGCACACTTTCCATTGCACAATTCTGGGTTATTCTCGCACTTAAAAAATATATTAATGCTACTCTCCTAACTTGGACTTGTGATAACTAGTTTTAATGGCACTTTCGTTAAGACTGCATATATTTCCGTGAGTGAAATTGTGGTGCATACCCTGAGGATGAAGCTCTGGCATATATGATCACATATCATGTTAACATAACTAATGTTTATATGACCCCTTCAACTATTTTGGACCAATCACCACAGAAATTTAATTATAACATACAAGGATAATGATCTACTATAGGTGTTAGTTATGTGCCCAACACTGCTTGGATCTTGCTCCTACTTAAAATGTCTTGCTATAGGGTCCTTGGCCGCCCTAACAAGGTCTTCAAATTGCTACATGAGCATGTATTGATCTTCATAAGTCATATAAATACATATAGAATACTTTTTCGTGTTTGACAACTTCTTTGGATGCTTTAACCATTCCTATAGGCTAGTTGAGTCCCTGATCGATCCTGGTTAGCATGTTGTCATGGAGGAGACGCTGACCATCAACAGATGGGAACTCGCCACTTGACTATTGGGAAGAAGGCAATTGATTGTATGTCGAGGCCTCCTCTCTTATAGGCAAATAGAATTTGTTTGTATGATACTCGCATTAGCTGTCATGCATGATTGGTCCTTATATAAAGTACATGTGAAGAATGTTTTTCGTCATGATGATCTAATTGAGGAGATTTATATGGAGCAGCAATCCGGGTTTGTTGCTCAAGAGAAGCATTCTGGGGGACTGTACAGATCTAGGAAATTGTTGTATGGAGTATGGACAAGCAATTTCATGTAGCATGGTTTGATCATTTTACTAGAGTGATACAAATCTTTGGCATGAAGTGTAAACATGGTGATCTTCGATTTTGTGAGACATACTGGGTTCTATTATATTGGTCGATTACATGATAAAGGAAGAGATTATATACATATTTGTGCTTTGAAAACATAAAACAGAAAAATAGTTTGACAATAAGAACTTCAGTCCCCTTAAGTATTTCCGGGAAACTTAGATGGCTTGAAGCAAGAAAGATAATAAGTTATCCTAGAGCAAATATTCCTCCGTCTTGCTGGTATAGATGCGAAGATGAATTGCAAGCTTCTTGCCAATCTAACAGCAATGCTCTGCAACTTATATGATGAATAATGAGAATTTTTGAAAGACAAAACAATTGATTGACAAGCTAATCTATCTTACACAACCGGATATAAACCTATATTACCAACAATTGATTGACAAGCTAATTTATCCTACACAACCGGATCTGACCTATTTGTGAGTACTTAGTCAATTTATCGTTTCCCCGAGACTCCCTCGCTAGAGAGCTGATGCATGCATTCTTAAATATATAAAGAGAATTCTTAGAGAAGGTCTATTTTATCAATGAAGGGTTGTACATGACCTTGAGGGATATTCAAACGGTCAATATAATACTCTACATTTCACTTCAAGCTATTTGGTATTTGTGGGTGGTAACGTTGTGCATGTAAGAGTAAAAAGCAGAAAGTGGTCTCATAATCCTCCACTGAATCGAAATATAAAGCAATGGTTGAGGAGATCTTATTGTGTATGCTCAACACATATATTTATGTATGCACATATGAAATCTTGGCTCTTTATTTTGATCTTGCTCTGCATGCGGCATAATGTAATACATTTTTGAGTATTTACAGAGCAATTTTAGGCTGCGTAGCATTTTATTATTAACATAGTGCACATAAGTACATGCGCTCAGCATACAAAACTTTTTCATGGTTGAGGATACATGCGAGGTCATCTCCCTCAGAAACTTCATGGTTGATTTGGGCTTCCTATGACTCATCCTACACGATAGTGGTGTGACAAGTATGTTATTTACATTGGGACAAATTCAACTTTTCATAAACATATTCAGGTGCATTTTCATATAATCCATGATAAAGTAGAAGAAAAGGTCATCTTCACCCACTTCATGACGAGCAAAAATCAACTTGCAGATATTCACACAAAATTTTCAGATAGGAAGTAATTCGAGATACTTATACAAGTTGGGTATTATTAAAATCTATGTCCAGATTGAGGAGTGAGCAGTTTAGCACATATGCTAGTACATAAATTGGGCTTGACCTATTTGCTTGTAATTGTTGAAGATATTAGTTTTATATTATTATTTAAGTCTTTTAGTCTATGAGGTATTAGTCACACATTTTCTGTCTGTCTTTGTGAGTCCATGTATTTACTCTATAATGCCCCCTATGAGGAAGAATAAAATACACCGTCTATTATCTTTCTACTTTCCAATATGGTATCAGAGCAGGAATTGACTCCTCCCTGAAATTTGGTTGTCGTAATGATCGGCGTACATTTCACGGTGGGTTCCTCTCTCGATTCCTCCTGATTTCTCCTATCATGTCCGCGAGGCTTCTATGCGATGACGTTCCCGCCTGTTGTTTCCCCGCTCAATCCAACCTAGACTCTGCTATTGGCGAGGCTTCCGCTCGCGCTTCCATCGACCTCGACATTGTTGCTGCTTCTTCTATCGCAAGTTCTGTCGTCGATTCCCGTGGCTCCGTTTCCTGACAACACTCCCGTATGGCGTACTATTGCGTCTCCTCTGTCGACCTCAACGCTCTTGTTGCTTCTTCCATCGACGATGCTTCTTCCTGTCGATCCCGCTGGAGATTCCGTCACCTCTCCTATTTCTGCCGACTGTTGCTGCTTCGTTATTCCCGTCGTCGGCCTCCTCCAACTGAAGATGTTCCCGCCGACAATCCCGTTGCATCTCCGGTTGACGTCTCCTACACACCAACCGCTTGCCGCTGCTTTCCAACGAATCCAGCTGCCTCTAGTCGTTGTCCACCCTTTTTAGTGTGGTAATATCCCGTCGATGATGATGATTGTTGTGTGTTTTCAGTCATTTGTCTGTGTTTTTATTATTGTATTTGCTTCTTGTTGTTGTTATCACGTAAGAGGGAGCGTTTGGACGAAGGTGACTCAGATGATCTTTCCCGACCTTTCGCCTTCGTTCCACACGGCCTCCAGGCTTATGTCGTATGTGGTTTGCATCTCCCCAATTGTTCTTTCGATTGGTACAATTGTTGTGGCACACTTGTTGCTGGTTATTCTAATCTTAGCTGGTTATGTCGTGTGGGACCGTGTCGTGTGGGACTGTGTCGTGTACGCCCTCTGTACGGATTATCCCCGACAGATTATCCTCGACGGATTATCCCCGGTTGCCCGTTTGATGATTAACTCCACATCGTTTGTTCCCTTTCGCATGTTGTGTGTGTAGGTGATGTTGGTTGACCTGATTCCAGCGAGTCTACGTCGTGTGTGGGTCATGCGTCGTGTGTGGTTATGTCACCGATTTGGAATTTCCCCCGGTGGCTCATCTGATGTTTTGTCCCACATAGCCTACCTCCATTGCCTTTATTTGATGTTTCCAAGCTAGAGGTTTCCTCTCCAGCTTGAGGGGGAGTGTAGAAGATATTAGTTTTATATTATTATTTAAGTCTTTTAATCTATGTGGTATTCGTCCCACATTGTCTGTCGGTCTTTGTGAGTCCATGTATTTCCTATATAATACCCCTATGAGGATGAATAAAATGCACCGCCTATTATCTTTTCTACTTTTCAACAGTAATAAGAGAGTTTAAGTTTATATGTGTGTGTGTATTATGAATTTATATATATATATATATCTATATATATATACCAAAATCCAATGAAGTGCTTAAAGGTTTAATTTTAATTCTTTTCAACTGCAGCTGTATCTTTGGTAAAAAACTATTTACTAACAATAAAATGTTTATGGGTAACAAGAATGAATTTATTTAGTTAGTGCAATAAGTACCAAATAAATTTTTTTGGGAGAAATATTAGCATATCGTAACTTCAACAAAGTTAATATTTTCATTTAAAGTTAAAACATTTTTGAGAGACGCAGACAGAATAAAGGGGGGTGGGGGGGGGGGGGGGGGGAAGATAAGACACAAAACCTATAGAGGAACCGGCCATATGATCTGTCGCTCCATAATAAATGATCCAGTGAGTAGAAGGACAAGTGGACATAGCATGAGCACCTGGTAGTCTCTGATGGGCGTAGGAGGACGATGAAGTAGACGGCTTAGTAGACTGTCCTTGTATCAAGCGACGTGACGCCTGAATTTCATCCACAGATAGAGCCACAGGAAGGCTCGCAGTGGCAGGGCCAACACCGAGCAAGGACTCCTCTGAGGCATCAGAAAGATGGGTAGACCGAGACTGAGATGATCGACCCTGAGAGCGACCATAGTTGCGACCATCTCTCAGTGCAGAACCGCCTCGCGGTGGAGGAAAACCATGAAGCCGGAAACACGTGTCTCGTGAGTGACAAGACTTCCCGCAATAGCCACAAATCAGATAATCTTTGTCGGTGGGCTTCTATCTGGAGTCACGAGGAGTCTGGCTACTAGAACCAGACTGAGCAAACAAGGCAGATCCCTCGTAAATGGAGTCAAGTAGACAAGTTTGTTGCCGATCAAACTCATGTTGGACGAGGTTGTGCACTTCTAGGAGAGATGGAGTAGGTGAGCGCCCAAGGATCTGAACACTGATCTGATCAAAGTCCCGATACAGTCCATGTAGAAATTCAAAGACCTTGTTGCATTCTTCCCGGGCTCGAACAAGAGCTTCATCCTCCAGAGACACGAGTGAGCAAGTCAAAGTGATTTCCTGATACAGCTGAGTGAACTCCAAGTAGTAGACTGAAGGAGGACGATCACTCTGTCTCAGGAGAAAGATCTTTCGTCGCAGTTGGTAAATATGGGTTGCATTCCCTCGGCACAAGTAAGTGGCATCAGCTCTCTTCCAAATATTTGTAGCAGTATCCAAGAACATATAATTTCGAGCAATAGATTCCACCATGGAGTTCGTAAGTCAGGACATGACCAAATAGTTCTCAGACTCCCATTGCAACTAATCCGGTGTAGTAACCCGAACATAACCAAGCAGACATTTGCTCTTCAGGGCAATAGTAACCTCAGCCCCAGCAGAATGTCGCCGTCCCCGCCGAATATCGCCGCACTCGCAGAATGTCACAGCCCTGTGTGTGTGTGTGTATGTGCCCTGTGTGCCTGTGCACTGTGTGTGTGTGTGTGCTCTCTGTGTGTGTGCCCCCCTGTGTGTGTGTGCCTGTGTGTGCCCTGTGTGTGTGGGGGGGGGGGGGGGGGGGGGGGGGGAGTAGTGAGGAGAAAATACATAAAGAGGTAAATACAAAACTAATACATGCTAACACATCCAAAGTATAAAAAAATCACCATAGACTGAATTCTTTATATCCCTCATAGAAATTACATATAAAAATCAAATAGAACCCAGTTAAACCTCCCAAGAATGAGCCACCTAAAGAAAGGGTCACAAGAACTTTCAAAGAATCGTACCACAAGGCACATACTCTTACTACAGTTCATCTTCTCTTGCTAATTCCAAAGCAAAAGATGGAAGAAATGCTAAATAAGCGCACTAGGGAAACAACAATACCTACAAGCACGGAATCCTTTTAAAGACAATTCCACTTCGCTTGTTATAGCACAAACCTGAAGACTCAAATATATGAACAGTAAGAGGAGTCGGAGCAATAGAAACATGGAAGCATCTGGATAAACAAGGTTACAACAGCATGGATAGAACACAGCAGAGAAGTTGCAAAGGAAGCACAACCATCATGATGTGCAACATGGATCACATGCATGCATGAGAGTGATAGAGAGATGCAGTTCATGAGTCACTGTTGGAACTTATGGAAACTTCGAGGCATTTAACTCCAATTCTTAAACGCCTACTATTCCCATCCTTAAGTAATAGTTCAGTTAGTTATAGGGGAAAGATATGTAAAATACAACTTTCTTCAAACACAGTGGCGTAACAATTGTGGGAGATGGATTTCCGGCGAGTACAAGGATTAGAGAAGATTTTAAAAGTACTGAGTGATGCTTACTTCACCTTCAAGGATATTGAACCATCTATTACATACTTTGATGCTTATTGTAGAAACTTGTATTTCTTTCTTGTATTGTATACAAAAGGAGAGTACATAATTATAGGAGCGAGATGAGAGAGAGAAATCCTATACACAATGTGGGACTAAAGAGAAACAGAAGAGGAGAAAAATGGGCCACCAAATGGGCCAAATACATGGGCTATTTCAACACTCCCCCGCAAGCTGGAGCGTACAAATCGTATGCACCAAGCTTGGATAAGCATTGATAGAAGAGGGTACTGGACAGTGCCTTTGTGAGGACATCCGCAACTTGTTCAGTACCAGGGACATGTTTTAGCTCGATTTTCTTCATTTGTACTTTCTCCCGGATAAAGTGGCAGTCGACCTCGATATGCTTGGTTCTTTCGTGGAAGACCGGGTTCTTGGCAATATGTATAGCAGCCTGACTGTCGCAGAGTAGAAGAGCAGGAGCAGGAAGTTTTACCCCAAGATCCGTGAGAAGACTTTCAAGCCATGTAAGTTCAGAGACCACAGATGTCATTGCCTTGTATTCTGCTTCTGCTGAGGAGCGCGCAACCACTGCTTGTTTCTTGCTACGTCAGGTAATCAAATGTCCTCTGAAGTACGTACAGAAGCCACTGGTTGACCGACGATCATCCAGAGAGCCGGCATAGTCAGCATCAGAGTATGCCACCAGTGTTGGAGTTGAGGATGAGGTCTTGTATACCAAGCCTTGACCAGGAGCAGCTTTTAGATATCGGAGAATCCGTTCCACAGCCTGAAGATGAGAGGAACGAGGGGCGTGCATGTAACAGCTGACAATACCGACAGCGAAGGAGATATCTGGTCTTGTAACAGTCAGATAGATCAATTTTCCTACCAGACGACGATAGTACTCCGGGTTCTGGAGCAAGAGATCAGAGTCAGAGGACTGAGCACAAATCTTGTGATTTGCGTCCATTGGAGTGTTGATGGGTTTGCAGTCGGAGTAGCCTGCATCATGAAGAAGATCGAGGCAATACTTTCTCTGAGATAGAACAAGGCCATCTGGTCGCCTGGCTACCTCCAGTCCCAGGAAGTAATGAAGATTCCCCAGATCTTTTGTTTGGAACACGGAGCTGAGTTGTTGCTTGATCGCCTGAATTCCTTTTGAGTCGTTGCCTGTAATAATGATATCATCAACATAGACTAGAAGGAGAACAGTGCCTGTTGCATGGTGGCGAGTAAACAGGGAGAAGTCAGCCGAGCTCCGAGTAAATCCTGCTTCACGAAGGACCTTGCTGAGCTTGTCGAACCATGCTCGAGGAGACTGTTTGAGACCATAGAGAGACCGCAAAAGATGACAGACTTTCGGGGTCCGAGACTCCCCCGTGGTCTCAAACCCGGGCGGCTGCTGCATGTATACCGTTTCAGTGAGATCACCGTTTAAGAAGGCGTTCTTAATATCCAGTTGATGTAAGGGTCATTGGCGGTGCACAATAACGGAGAGAAGAACCCGTACTGTGTTCAGTTTGGCGACGGGAGAGAAGGTTTCGTCGTAGTCCAAACCTTGTTGTTGGGTGTAGCCGCGAGCCACTAGACGAGCTTTTAAGCGGTCAATAGTTCCATCCGCAGCATGCTTGATGACGAAGACCCATTTGCAACCAATAGTTTTCTGGCCAGGGGGAAGATCCACCAGCTGCCAGGTCTGGTTTGCCCACAACGCGGCCATTTCTTCTTCCATGGCGGCACGCCAGCCAGGATGTTGAAGGGCCTCCTGCACAGAGTTAGGAACTGCAACCGACGATAAAGAAGTGGCCAGAGTATGAAGGTGGGGTGAGAGGCGATGTAAGGACATATAATTCGCCAAAGGATGGGCAGTCGATTCTGGTACCTGATCAGCAGAACACGGAGCACCTGAGGTCGAGTCGGACTGCGGAGTCGGATCGGAACGAGGATGTTGACGAGTGTAGACACGGATAATCGGTGGTTTAGAGATAATGGAGGTTGGAGTGGGAGCAATATGAGGGGCTGGAGATGGAGGAACTGAAACTGAAGTGTCGTTGACCGGGATGACAGGTCGCGGAGCGGGTGGTGGTGCAGGGGGGGAAGCAGTAGGGAGACGGTTGATAAGGAAGCAGGCAGTGGAGACCGCGAAATTCCAATATGTTTTGGGAACGTTCATGTGAAGCATAAGTGAGCGGGCAACCTCGAGAAGGTGACGGTTCTTTCGCTCGGCCACACCGTTTTGTTGAGGGGTGTACGCGCAGGATGTTTGATGGATGATTCCGAAGTCTGAGCATAGAGTGGCGATATCGTGGCTTGTGTATTCGCGAGCATTGTCGGAGCGTAAGGTTTTGATGGTAGTGGAGAATTGCGTACGGGTCTCGAGGACAAACGCTCTAAAGACACGAGGGAGCTCTGAGCGATCATGAAGCAGGTATAGCCACATTAACCGAGAGTAATCATCAACAAAGGTGAGGAAATACCGATATCCAGAAATACTAGTAGTTTTATATGGCCCCCAAATATCGGAGTGTACTAAATCAAAAGGAGTCGGGCTCCGAGTACAATGTGCGGGAAAAGAAGAACGCGGTTGTTTGCCGAAAATACAAGTTTCACATTTAAACTGAGAAAGAGGTACATCAGGGAGAGCCTTCTGGAGTACGGGTAGAGGAGGGTGCCCGAGGCGTCGGTGCCAGTCTATGGAGGAGACAGAGGAGAGGATGGTGGGAGAATCGTCAAGGAGGTAGAGTCCGTTCCGCAATCGTCCTTTACCAATGGTAGTCCGCGTCCGTCGATCCTGTATCAAAAAAGACGAGGGGTTAAAGGTGACAGAACAATCCAAGTCATTAGTAAGACGACCAATGGAAAGTAAATTGAAGGAGGAGCCCGAAACATGAAGAACCGAGCGAAGAGAAAGAGAGGAGGTGAGCGAGATGTCAGCAGAACCGGAGACGGGAACAGTATCCCCATTGGCCACAGTGATGCACTTTGGATGAGGAGTATCCAAATATTGAGTTGGTTGCCGCGAGGTAATATGATAGGTAGCGCCCGAGTCCATTATCCAACCTGGGCTAGTGGAGAGACAAGTCATACCTTCATTGGAGACGGAGGCGACAGATGCAAAAGTAGGGCTGAGAAGTCCATGAAGTTGCTGGAGTTGGAGGCGGACTGCTTCAAGGTCCACCGGATTGCTTGAGGTGGATGAACTTTCCGTGGCAAGGGATGCTGTAGGACGAGGAGGATGTCCGTGTTTACGGAAGCATGAGGCCTCATAATGACCATCACGACCGCAGAATGAGCACTTAGGTCTCCCCCGGCCACCCCGACCTCTTCCCCGAGCGCCAGACCGGCCTCCCCGGGTAGGTGGAGGAGGAAGAGAAGGAGAGGCAGAAGCGTGCTGGAGGAGGGCCGGTGAGGTAGGAGCCGTGTTATCAAGAGGTGGTGTGACTCGGAGGAGCATGGAGCACACACTTGACAGAGACGGAGTGGTAGCGGAGGCCAAGATCTGAGCCCGAAGGCCCAGAAGATGAGGTGGGACCCGGGCCATGAGCATAGCAATGCAGACTGCCTCCTTCTGAGCCCGCTGAGTAGCATGATCAGTTGTTGATGGCTGATGTTGGATCCATGCTTCAGCCAGAGATCTGACACGGGCAACGACAGAGGTCATGTTAGGCCCGGTGGTGTCCAGAGCCTGTAGGTCGGTGATGATATCGAACAGACGTTGGAGGCTATCTTTTTCGGAATACAGGGACTGGAGCCCGTCCCACATAGCTTTGGCCGTCTCAAGGTACATGGCCATTTCATAAGGTTCTCCATCCAGCGAGTTCAGGATCCATGTCTGAACACGGCCATCATCCCGCTGCCATTGCTCAGTGACTGGAGTGGGGGGGGGGGGGGGGGGGGGGTCCTGGGTGAGATGAGAAGCAAGGCCCTTGGCTTGAAGGACGCGGCGGACAGAGTGCATCCAGGGCATGAAATTTTTCTTCCCAGAGAGGGAGATGGTAGTAATCCGCAGCTCATCACGGAGCTCACTAGGAGAGTGCTGGCGGGCGGTCTCAGGAGGCAACGTCGAGGAGTTCTCAGACGAGCCCATTAGCGCAGAGGAGGCAGCGGACTGGTGGACAGAGGAGCAGGCCGTGCGAGAAACAGACCTTAGCTGGCGGTCTGAGGAGAGCAGGCCGCACGATTTGCCGAGACCGCGGCGGTTTGAGAAGAGCTCGCTGATGGAGAGGAGAAGATCGCTGGCACTGGCGCGATGAGCTCGCAGAAAAAGTGCTGGCGGTCTGCTGGTGCTGGCGGTCTGTGGCTAGAGCGAGAGCTGGCGCTGGCGGTCTGCGAGTAGGAAATTGCGTGAGATGAGGTCGGCAGATCACAAAACAGGCCGTGGATGCGGCGGTCTGCTGCTGAGGAGGGGATCGCGCGAGCGGCGAGACTGGAGAAGCAGCGAACTGAGAGCTGCGATCTGGCGGCCTGCGGGATGAGACCGGCGACCGGAGAACTGCGGCTTGGAGGTCGCTGTGGAGAGGACGCAGCGGCTTGGAGGTCGCAGATGCGGCTGCTGAGAGATGAGACCGCAGAGGCGTGATCGGCAGAGACGAGACGAGATCGGCGGAGGAGCAATTTTCGTGCACGAGGCCGCTGCGATATTGCGGAAGACTCGGGCGGTCTGAGAGAGACCGCGGGAGAGGCGAGCGGTCTGGCGAGCTCGCTGGACTGGAGAGGATGATGCGGGACCCACGCGGCAGATGGAGACGCTATAAAAGGCCAGCAGAGGGGAGGCGTGGGAGGCGGGGAAGCAGCGGCAATAAGAGCGGTCTCAGGAAATGAGACCGCCAGAGGGTGAGACCGGGAGGGTGGGCGGCCAAAAAACGGGAGACCGGAAAAATTGGGAACCTCGCTCTGATACCATGTAGAAACTTGTATTTCTTTCTTGTATTGTATACAAAAGGAGAGTACATATTTATAGGAGCGAGATGAGAGAGAGAAATCCTATACACAATGTTTATGATCGCCACCATGAAAAAAAACTAGTTTTGAGCATAAAAATGGATGAAGTTCCTTAGGTTAGGTCGTGCAGTCACAAACGATGGTTCATAACCACCGCATTCATGACCGCACGACCTCACCTAAGGAGAGGAACACGGCTCCCTTCCTTGCTCTCTCCCTCCCTTCCTTTTTTTCTTCCTTTCCCTCTTCTCTCTTACTCCCTCTCTCCCCCTTTCCTTCTCATCCCCCCTTCTTTCCCCCTCATACCAGAGAGGAACCCGGCGCCCCCACCCCCCACCAAGCTTCATTCTCTCGAAGCTTGATACTCACCAAGAGTGATACTCGTCAAGCACGTGCCTTCCTCGTACTTTGCTCGGCCTTTTTGGCTGTGGAGGGAAATTCTCGCATTTCTGGGTACGTAGTGGGACCTCCCTGCTGAAGCACTTGGGTCCGGTTCGTAGACATTTCTCTCTCTTCTCAGCTCTAGCTAAATGATTTGTTGAGTTGGATCGCGGGATCAGTAACCTCATGCTGCATTGTGGCCCGAACATTTGGAACTATGATTTTCCAGACTTCAACACAAATTTTCATAGAAGCAAAGCAGAAATGACTTCTCACAAATCAATTTTTCTGTTTGGCACGAATGCCTGACCTCACCTATGTTCATTCACTTTTATGTTCAAAATTAGCTTTCTTTTCTTGGTGGCAGTCATAACCCTTGTCATGTCAAACATATATTCTATGACGGTGGTGTTTTGCCCAAACTTACCGGAGCAAAAACGCGGTGACAATCGAAGCCTTAAGCTTTGTTTGGCAGAGTGATGGAAGTGCGGTGCCAATCGAAGCCTTAAGCTTTGTTTGGCAGAGTGATGGAAGTGCGGTGGCGGTCGTGAGGGCAATTATCAAAAACCCAACTTTTGTATTTTTCAAAAGAGAAAAACTTAGGTGCATTTCTCTCACCTAGAACTAGGTGGGAGAGAAATATAGCCGTATGATCTCAGATCGGACAGTATATAAAATACTGACATTATTATTATTTATAAATACAGGAGTTTTTAGAAAAAATACAACCGTATGATCTGTGATCAACGGCATAGATGAGCTCCTCTCACCATGATCTTAGGTGAGAGTAACTCACCTACAAATTTTTCTTTTCAAAAATGATATTTTAGGTCAAAACATTGCAAAAATCATTCACGTGCGGTTAAATTTTATTGGGCGTGAATGCCCAAACATCCTAAATTTCAACTTTGGTGGTCAAAAATAGAGATGAAAATTTCTGGTGTTATCACTGTTTCACGCTACGATTGCTCAAAAGTCATATTTTTCACAAATAGAGCGTTAAACATCTACAATGTTTCTAGAAAATATTTTTTACGGAAATGCCCTTAATTTTTGGTCCGCTGATAACAAAATAAACATTTCTTTAATAAAATTCTAACAATTATAGTAATTAAAACCAAATAAATAATGTTAGAGTAATTACAGTCAGAATTAAGCAATCGTTAGCATGAATACCTGCAATAGTGTATTAATAATTGATACAATTCTCAATCAGGCTCTAATTATTCCATCGCAGGATTCATTTAAATAATTTCGCTTGTAATTCTTAGTCCAAAATCAAATTATAATACATGATATATTTATTTTTAAAAAAATTATGAATTATAACTATGAGCTGATTGTAATGTATGTTACTACTGGGTGCAGCAAAATAGTATGGCTGGGAGATTTGAATTATCGGCTGGAAGCAGCTCATGGGATGAGACGCTGGAGCTGCTTCAGGAGAAGGATTGGAAGGCGCTGTTGGAGAGAGATCAGGTGTGTTAATTATTCTCTAAACCAGTTATAATTTGATGCTACTTATGAGCATATATAATTAACTGCCAGATTAGCATTATAAGATTAAGGTAAAGAAAAATGCAAATGAATGGATTAATGCAGCTCAAGGGGGAGCAGAGAGGCGGACGGGTGCTGGCCGGCTGGAAAGAAGGAAACATAAACTTCCCACCGACGTACAAATACCTGGCCAACTCCGACTCCTGCGCCATTCGACTGGCAAAAACTGGAGGCAAACGTCATGCGCCTGCTCGGTGAGTCTCTCTCTTGTTCTACTCCTTTAAAATTTGTACGGATGAGTTTAGGCGTGCATAATTGAAAGTAGATTATAAAATTGAGGGTATGTAAGTAAGGGGTTGAGAAATTAGTGTTTGGATTAGAGCTGTCAGAAAGCAGTGGTAGGAAAACAGTAGGACGAGAAAGGAGATGTTGACCTATGGGAAGAAAGCATGAAAATGCAGAGAACTCCTTTTAGCTTTTCTGGAAATAGAAGGGTTCACTTCTTTCCAAAAAAGTCTGAATACACTTTTTTGACATAAGTACTTTGCCCACCAATGGGCAACTGAACGCCTCAAAACAATGGTGACAGTGGGAATAAAACTTTCACAACGTCGTCCCCGTCCCAAATAGACCATAAATGAGAATGTTACAGAACTTAAAACAGATGTGCGATTATAGTGACATCTATTAAGAATATCATAACAAAAAATTGATTTAGATGGTTTAGACATAGAACAAAAGTTCTAAACTGTATCGATTAGCCTACAATAAAGTTAATTTTAAAAGATTGAGAAAATTTTACGAGAATGTAATCATGTGAACTCGCCTAACAAGTAACTCCCACAGAGAGTGAGTACACTCTTGTTGAGATCTTAGGGTTGCGTAAACCCGCTGAATACATTTTTGGCGCACATAGTCTTGAGATCCCGAGTCTTGGACTGCAAATTTGAAATTTGTGTGTTGTTCTTTTCACCTATTATTTATGGCCATTTTGTTATTTTGTGATTAAAGTAAAAACAAAAATTACCTCAAAATGAAGAGGGAAACCCGGTGCACAAAACATCCCTGCGCAGCGAAGGTCCGGGGAAGGGTAGCACCACAAGGGTGAAATGTAGGCAAACATTTTAGAAGGCTTTAGGATATTGTGGAAGAGTTCAGAATATGATGAAGAATTCTAGAACCAATCAGAGACCACGAAAGTATTCTAAAAAAAATCTAAATCGCTATGATGTAGAATACTCTAGCAGTTTAGATTGTAAAATGTTCGAGTTCTTTGTATTAAGTGTAGAAAAAAATGACGAAATATATAGTTTAATCTAATATATGAAGGCTAGATTCAGTTGAATTCCAAGTCCGTCGCTATTATGTGTATTTCACCCATAAGGGTATTTGTGTCTTTTGTAATTGTTTCCCTACTCTATATATATGAGTAGTGGGTGTTATTATTCAATACAATATCATCATTTGATTTCAACTTGGTATCAGAGCAAATCGCACGCCCTAATCGCCCACTCTCGCTCCCGCTCATATTTCGTGTACGCCGCTTCCGCTCGCCCCTCGTATACGCCACTCGCCGCTCACCCGAATCGCCCGCTCGCCTCTCCTCACTGGGAGTTTGAGAGTCGTCTGCGCCTCTCCTCCCCTCTAATGCCTCCCTAGGCACCGGCTATGGTTGCTAGGGACGGTACCTCTCGCTTCCGTCTCAATGTCTGCGGCTCTTCTTTTTTCCGTTGAGCTGCCACTGATCTGACGCTGTTTGCCGCTGCCGATGCCGCTGATTTGACGTTGTTGGCAAAATCTGGCGCTGTCTGCCACTTCCGCCGATCCGACGCTGATCTGCCGCTGATCTGCAGCTGCCGTTGATTTGCCACTGCCGCTTCTTCCGTTGATTTGCTTCTTCCTTGCTGACGCTGAACTGCTCCATCTTGCCGAGGTCCTCTGCTGCTGCTCCATCTTGCCGAGGTCCCCTGCTGCCGCTGAACTGCTCCTTCTTCCTTCATTGCTGTCTTGAGATGCTTGGACAGCCATTACTGTGCTACACCTAGTCCTCTTCTTCTGTTGGTCAGCCTCTCTATTCCATGGGGGATTCTACTGGGTCTTCGATACCGACGAGTGAAGTCATGCCACAGATGGGTGACCCTCAGCGGGCCCATGGACACTCCGGCTCTTTGAAGATTACCACCGTTCCCCTGGATGGGACAAACTATTTAGAATGGTCCCGTGCTGCCCAACATGTGATTCGCAGTCATCAGATGTTCGGCTACATCGATGGGACGGTTAAGCAACCCCCAAAGGAGGACCCTACTTGGAAACGCTGGGACTCCGAGAATTCTCTGGTGGTATCATGGCTTCTTCACTCCATGTCCCCCAAGGTTTATCGCAGTTATATGCTCTTGGATTCTGCGTATGAGATCTGGACCCGAGCTAAAGACACCTACTCACAGATTGGTAGTTCCACCCAGATCTCCGAGCTAACCCGTCGCATTTTGGAACTTCGCCAGGGATCTATGACCGTTTCTGTTTACTTCTCGGAGTTTGAAAGGCTCTATCAGGAGTTGGACTTCTTCGAGCAGTTCACTGCCTCCTGCACGGCCGACGCCGTGAAACTGCAGGAGAAGGAAAACCGATACCGTTTGCATGTTTTCCTGATGGGGCTGAACATGGAGTCTGATACTGTCTGAACTCACATTTTACATCGATCACCCCTTCCGTCCCTGAGGGAAGCCTTCAGCATGGTTCTTGGAGATGATGACCGACGTCGATCCCTCAGCACGACTGCTCCTACTGTGGATCGGTCTGCCTTTGCGAGTGTTGGCAGTATGGGTCGTGGGGGTTCCAGCAATACCAGCACAATTTCTACGTGTGATCACTGTGGTCGCCGGGGGCATTCTCGGGAGGTGTGCTTCAAGCTTCATCCGCACCTTATCCCTCCGGGATCTGGACGTGGACGTGGACCTGGACCTGGTGGATACCGTCATAGTGGCACTCGATTTCAGGATGCGGCCTACTCCACAGAGGTTCAGGAGGACCATCCCGGTCAGCTTCCCAGTCATTTTACCACATCTGAATTGGATGCTCTTCGACGTCTGTTGCACTCCCAGCCTGATTCTTCAACGAGTGGGACTTCTACTTCATTTGCTACTGCCTCTATGCCAGCTGCCCACACTGCCGCGACTCCTTCGTCTGAGTGGATCATTGACTCCGGTGCTACTGATCACATGACCGGGTCCCCCACAGGTTTTTCTTCCTATATTCCCTTGTCTGGTAAGGATAAAGTTGTTTCGGCTAATGGCACTTTATCCCCTATTGCTGGAAAGGGGAACATCTCTTGTTCCTCTTCCCTTTCGCTTACTTCTGTTTTGCATGTCCCTTCGTTCCCTCGCAGTCTCATTTCTATTAGCAACCTTACCAAATCTCTTAACTGTTCGGTAACTTTTTTCCCTGATTCTTGTGTCTTTCAGGAACTGGATACGAGGCGGTGCATTGGCAGTGGTAGGAACTGTGGTGGTCTATACTATCTGGATACTACTCACTCTGCTCTCTCTTCTTCCGCTGCCGCTACTGTGACCGATGCTCAACGCTGGCACTTGCGTCTGGGTCATCCGTCTCCTGTTAATCTTAAAAAACTCTTTCCTGCTTTATCTCCTTTTGTTCAGAATTTAAAATGTGATGTATGTGTTATGTCGAAACATGTTCGACACTCGTTTTCTCAGTTATCTTCACCTAGTAGTACGCCATTTGCTATTATACATTCGGATGTTTGGGGACCATCCCCTGTTATCTCATTATCTGGTTATAGATGGTTTGTTACCTTTATTGACTGTTTTTTCCAGGACTACCTGGGTTTATCTGTTAAAAAAAAGGGTGAAGTTTCTTCTGTCTTTCAGAGTTTTCATAAGATGGTACAGACTCAATTTGGTGGTACCATTCACGTTCTTCGTAGTGACAATGGGGGGGAATATGATGACCGTGGGGCGTTCGGGATCTACCTTTCGAGTCAAGGTATTATCCATCAAACCACGTGTGTCTACACGTCCACCCAAAATGGTGTGGCAGAACGAAAAAACCGGCATCTTCTTGATGTTGCTCGTTGTCTCCTCACCACCATGCATCTCCCAAAATCTTATTGGGGTGATGCTATTCTCACGGCCACCCATCTTATCAACCGTCTTTCCTCCCGTGTTCTCGACTACCTGACTCCTTTGGTGCGCCTCTCCACTACGTCTGTTATCCATACTTCCTCTCTCCCACCCCGCATATTTGGGTGTGTTTGTTTTGTGCATGTTCACAAGCCCCTTCGGGATAAGCTAGACCCTCGTGCTCTCCGATGTGTCTTCCTTGGTTACTCCACCACCACTAAAGGGTATCGGTGTTATCACCCGCCTACCAGACGTTTTTTCTGCACCAGGGATGTCACGTTTCGCGAAGAGGAACCTTATTATGTGGCCTCGAATCCTCTTCGTAGTCAGGGGGAGAATGATGTCATTAGTGTTCCTGTTCCTCTTCCTCTTGCTCCTGTTCCTCTTCCTCTTGCACCAGTTACTATTACTCCTATATCTTCTCCACCTTCTCCATCTACCACGTCATCCACTCCTCATACACCTACATCTACACCTTTTCCTACATACCATCATCCATCCCTCATCACTCCCCTGCCTCATGTCTATCATCGCCGAAAACCAGATACTCTGTCCACTGCTGCTCCGCCATTGCCAATGCCGTCGTCGGACTCAGATTCTGACGCTGACTTACATGTTCCCATTGCTCTGCTAAGAGGTAAGGCTGTATGTACGGAACATCCTATTTCTAATCATGTTGGTTATGATCATCTCTCTAAGCTCCATCAGACATTTATATCTTCCTTGTCCGAAATCTCTATTCCTAAGACGTGGAAGGAAGCGGGTATTCCTGAATGGGCACAAGCAATGAAGGAAGAAATGTCCGCCTTGGAGAAGAATCATACATGGGATGTTACAGCTCTCCATCCAGGCAAGAAACCCATTGGTTCTAAATGGGTCTGCTCAGTCAAGCAGAATCAGGATGGGAAAGTTGAGCGATATAAAGCTAGGTTGGTTGCTCGTGGTTACACTCAGACTTGGGGAGTTGATTACCAGGAGACCTTTGCTCCGGTGGCAAAGATGAACTCTATTCGTGTGATCATATCATGCGATGTGATCTTAGATTGGGAACTCCACCAACTGGACATCAAGAATGCGTTCCTTCATGGTGATCTTAAGGAAGAAGTGTACATGGCCTTTCCCCCAGGATTTGTGAAAAAGGGACAAGAAGGTCTCGTTTGTCGCCTATGGAGGTCGTTGTATGGGCTGAAGCAGTCTCCAAGGGAATGGTTCGGGAGATTTCACAAGGCTATGATCAAGTTTGGTTATAAGCAGGGACACTCAGATCATACATTGTTTACCTGGAGGAATGAAGGGAAAATCGTTGTGCTCATCGTCTATGTTGATGATATTGTGGTCACTGGAAATGACCCGGAGGAAATTACTAAGCTGAAGGCTCTTCTGTCAGCTGAGTTCGAAGTAAAGGACCTGGGAAGGCTTCGTTACTTCCTAGGAATTGAAGTTACCCGTTCGGATAAGGGTGTCTTTATCTCACAACGCAAATATGTGTTAGACCTGCTAAAGGAGACCGGTATGCTTGGTTGTGCTCCTGCTAACACACCTATGGAGGAGAACCATGGGATTGATGAAGATAGTAATGGTGATCGGATTGATGCTTCCAGTTATCAGAGATTGGTGGGAAAACTTCTATACCTCTCACATACGCGTCCTGACATTACATATGTCGTTGGAATTTTGAGTAGGTATATGCATGCCCCAAGAGCCAGACACCGGGATGCCGCCTTTCGTGTCCTCCGGTACTTGAAGAAGGCTCCCGGCCTGGGGCTAATGTTCTCAAAGAATGATCATTTAAAGATTGATGTCTTCACCGATGCGGACTGGGCTGGTAGTCGTGAGGATCGGAAATCTACGACAGGTTACTGCACATTCGTCGGAGGAAACTTGGTCACGTGGCGGAGCAAGAAACAAAATGTGGTGGCAAGATCTAGCGCAGAGGCGGAGTACCGGGCAATGTCCCAAGGTCTGTGCGAAGGTCTGTGGTTGCGTATCTTATTGCAGGATCTTGGGCTTCAGAAGGACATACCCATCTCACTGTACTGTGATAACAAAGCCGCTATCAGCATAGCTCATAATCAAGTGCAGCATGACAGGACCAAGCATGTTGAGGTTGATCGCCACTTTATCAAAGATCATCTTGAAAAAGGAAGCTTAGTTACTCCCTTCGTCCACTCTAGAGACCAGTTAGCTGACGTCTTCACTAAGAGTTTGGGATCCGATGCCTTCACTGATGATATCCTTAAGCTTGGAATGGAAAATATCTATCGTCCGACTTGAGGGGGAGAGTTGAATTCCAAGTCCGTCGCTATTATGTGTATTTCACCCATAAGGGTATTTGTGTCTTTTGTAATTGTTTCCCTACCTATATATATGAGTAGTGGGTGTTATTATTCAATACAATATCATCATTTGATTTCAACTGATTCTTCTATGGTTTGGTGGGAGACTCAACAGGAAAAGAGAAATCCTCTCTAATTTGACATCATCAACTTTGGGACAGGTCCTGGATCCGTTTTTTCTCACTTTGTAGTCCTGATTTGTAACTTTCTTTAATAGTGTATAAAGTTGGGCGAAAATCCTTGAGTGCTCTTCCTCCTCATAATCTTTTTATGTCATCTGTTGCATTCTCCCCTCAACAATGGCTGTCACAGTTAGCTCCGCGTACTAATCTATGATGTCGTACTAATCTATGATGTCGACGAACTTCAAGGTACAGAAGTTTGATGTGCGTAGTTTTAGTTTATGGAGGAATAAGATGATCACTCTCATGAACCATCATAGCACGTATAAATAGTGTCAAGCTAAAGAAATTATCGAAGAAGATGACGACACATGCCAATGCCACAGAAGTGTTGGAGATGAAAGCCCACATCACTATTCAGCATTCTCTCGCCTATGAGGTACTACGTGAAATCACCATACGGAAAGCTCAAGATGCTTTATCCAAAGTAGCTTACTCATGAATGAGTTGTACTTGAAGCATTGACTATGCATCTTCAAGAGGAAGGAATGCATTTTCATCAAGGATAATTTAGAAGAACTAAACAGGATAGTGATGAATTTGAACTTTGAAGAACATTGATGTGAATATCGAAGATGAGGGCTAGGTGAACATCTAGTTTTTACTCGGTGTCCATCATTTGGACAATTCTTGAAGATGTGGTTTGTAGTCGACACAGTAATTCCTTTGAAGATTGTGAATGCAGTCTTTTTGTAGGAATAGCTGACTGAAACCACATTAAAATGTGTCCTCAAATCTATTGGATGGACATAATGATGGACCATTCTTAAGGGCATGACCACAAAAGTGGGAGTGGAATGGTGCTAGAAGAATTCAGGTCAAATTCAAGGAACCCTAATAGAGATTAGTATCACTTTTATAAGAATGATCATTTAAAGAATGATTGAACGAATCTCAAATAGAAGAAGAAACCATCAGATTTTGTGAGTGTCACTCAAGAGAATAGATAATCACAACTCAGTGTTCTCAATACGTGCCCTTGCTAATATTCAAGTTTCTTAAATTCTTAACTCTGGTTGTTCCTATATCATATGACTCAGTCAAAATTACTTTGTGTATTCATGAGAAATGATATTGTGCAAAACTATTGAGATTATAACAGTCCAAATTGTGATGCATGATGAATTCAAAAAGAACTTATAAAGACCCATCATATTTTGAATCTACAGAAAAATCACGTCTCTATGGGAGCTAATGGCGCGATGAAACTTCTTTGAACTACGACCGTGATGTAATCCAAAATGTTAGAAACGTGTACATGATGTAAGGACACACTATTATTGGTACCTATACCCATATTATGGTAGACATGCAAAATAGTAGAGCTCAAGTCTAGCTTGACAAAATTCACAAGCTCGAGCTAACCATTTCAGCTCGAGCTCGGCGAGTTTATTTTGCTTGGCTTGAGTTCGAGCTCGAGACCAATATACTGAGTCCAAGATCAAGTCGAGCTTGAGCTCCTCAATCAAAGAAAAATTCCGCGAGCCGGGCAAGAGCATGTGAGCTCAATCTCGACTCGCGATCAAATGTGAGAAAGTATTTTTCAAGCCGGCTCATCGAGCTCACGAGCCGGCTCAACTCAACTTGCACTTCTAATGACGACATTAGAATTCTAAAACAAATGTGAGAAGGTCAAGAGATCAGACCATGGCTTGACGGAACCAATAAAAGTACTTACCAATCTCCAATGAGCTCTCGCCCAGGTTTTGTGTACTTGGGCAGATAGCTTTGTAGCCTGCTCGCCAGGTAGGGCTCTGAGTAATATAAATAAAGTTGAATAGTAGATTAGTGAGACAAGTCTGATTATCGTGAGATTCTGAATCTTGATGTGAAAAGTACTCACCAGGCCTAGTTCTGTGGAGGGTTCTTTTTATATTGATACAAAGAATGATACAAAGAATCTTGAAGTTCTTTAGGTTCCTAGTTCAGTGGAAGGTTCTTTGTATATTTATATCTCATTTTCCCCAATATATAAAAGCCACAACTTTTTTGGTTGTGCGAGATCTTCTCTCATTAGTCCGAATCTCGCGGTCTAGTTGTCACTTTTCCTCAAAATTTGCGAAACGAATAACCTCCGTTGAGTAGTCCAATTCCTAAAAAGCACGACTCGTGGAAGTTGATTGATTTTGCACCAACAATAGTTATGTCTATGTTTATATCTTCTGATTAGATTTAAATTTATCACGACTATGGCACTTTGAGAGTTCAAAGTTTGTGAAGTGTGCTTTAGGAAATAGTACAAGGTAAAGTTCATGATTAGAGTATGACATAGAAGACATCCTGAACTACATTCTCACTAACTTCTCATGGCCAACATCAGTTTCTTCTAAAGAAAGGGCAAGATACTTTGTTCAATTATTGATGACTTCTATATAAATATTTGCGTTTATTTCTTGAATAATAAATTCGACATTTGAGAAGTTCTAGTTTACAGAGCTGAAAGGACCATTCATCACTAAACTATACTGGAGATTTGTAGTCAAATATGAAGTTGTAGAGCAGATGAAAGTAGACGCTAATTGAGAAGACACAGCACTTGTACTTTGATGTCTGACATGCACATGAGAAGAATAACAATATTGACCAAATGGAAAAGAGGTGTATTTTTCTTGAGTCTGCTGAAAGAATCAAGAGTTGCAAGTAAAGATGTCCTAGAATAAAAAAAGATCATAATTAAAGACATGACATTTGATAAATCTACAATTCTGTAGAAACATATTCAAATTGAAGAAAAAAGACCAATGTGGAGGATCTAGATAAACATGAGATGAGCTACCGATAGAAAACTTTGACGCAAGAGGATAATGTACGTTGGTGACTCCTTAAATCGCGGCCAATTTGTCTCTATGATTTGCCTCTTGCACCGCATCATTCCTGAGAGCGCCAAGTCCATGGAAACATTTGATTCTCTCACTGTCTTTCGAGCAAAGGTATCTAACACCAAAGTGCCAACTTCTTTGTTCAAAGTATTTCTAAGACGAAGGCATTTAGGACTTAGAAGATAAGCTACTATTGATATCTATTTATTTTTCAGGATTATAATGCTACAATTGAGTTCTACTGGGCTCCTTTCCCGTTGAATCCAATCCGACAATGTTGTTATACACAGAATTTCAGACAGAATAGTTCGAGACAGATCTATTAACAAGCACGCGCGGCACTGGAAAGGAGCTGATATTATTGTTTTTAATACTTATATTTGGTGGATGACCTGCCAGAGATTGATTTTGGCATAAACGACAATGATGAGTTGATTGAGTTTCGGTTGACAGTGTAGCTATGTTGGTTGTTGAGTTAGGCTTTGTGTTTCAAGCAAAAAGGCAGATAAGAAAGATTGAAGGGATAAAAGCAAGAGGAAAATCTAGTGAAAGGAAGGAATTTTTTGGTTTTCAAAATTGTATCAAACACTTACCTATGATCAAGGGGGAAATCATCTCCTTTTATAGCCATGGACGTACTATCTTTTCATTGAGCCACATTGTCTCTTATTTATGGTAATTTTCTTGCAATTATTTCATGTTTTTCATTGTCACCATAGCTCGAGCGATGTAATTTTTCCTAATAATTGATACAAGAGTTCAGTCTTTGAGGTTCTAAAGGTGAAGTGGGAGCAATGATGACTGCTAATGGGAAGCTGAAGATTGATAATTTTGATGACACGGATTTTGAGTACTAGAAGTCAGCTAATTGAGCACTTATACCGAAAAGTAAAAAAAAACTACATCTCTCTTTTTGGAACAAAAACACACAACCATTAATCAATATGACTGAGATTTGATTGACATGTTCTGAGAGATACATTGATGTGAAAAAAAATTATTGTTTTCATTTTAAATGAGAAGACCACTACTAGAAGGGGAAGTGGTAATGCCATAGAGAATGCAATTCTTATCTATATCAATCAATATACCCATGATAGTTCTCTTGCACTTCTTAATCCAGAAACATGAGGCTACAAATATATTTTGCGAACAAGAGTATCGAAGCACCACATAAAAAACAATAAATTAGATGTATTTATAAAAAAATGAGTGCCCCTCTGAGAATAAAGAATCTCACTGGTCACGGTAAATAGTAAAAACATCATTTACTTCAATCTCAAGCTTCCTCATTTCGGCGAATGGGAGAGATCCGTCTTCTAAGGGAGGGCAATACTTGTTCGACCAAGGTGACCTGCGAATTAAGAAAGAGAAAACTCACGGTTTCATATTAATTTCCCAAGCATCATAGAACTTAGAAGTTATAATGAGGAATCGTAAAAAAATCACCATAGTCATCAGCGGTCAGCTTCGGCCGAAAAATGGGGAATTCTAAGCGCATTCTTCAAATTATTCAATACAATTTTTTTTTTGTTGGCATTCCTACTCATCTTTTTGGACAATTTTGCAGACTCTTCGGTCAATACAGAAGCCTAATCAGAACAGACAAAATGTTAAAAAGATGTTAAGCAATAAAATAAATCAAACAAAAAAGAAAGAATATGAAATACCTTTTGAAACAACGAGTATACGAGATGATTATCGTAGGGAGACGAGCGTGCGTTGCGATTGTGATATCTTTGCCTACGAGAAGTTCTTCGCACTGGAATCTCATGTTCTCTGGCAGGTTGCGGTTGTGGGGGTGGAGAAGAATGGATAGCATGGTTTTCGGCCGTTGTAATGGATCTCGTAACTCGTCGTGTTGGCTCTTCTGATGGAAGCGACGCTAGGAGCCCGATAGAGATTTGGGAGGGATTTCTTGCCTCAAGAGGAGGACAAGCACTGTGGAGGTTGGAGGTGTCAAGTGGTTCAGCAAGAGAAACATCAAGAGAAGGAGGAGGGGAAGGAGAAGAAACAGTAGGAGGAGGAGAAGCAAGAGAAACAGCAGGAAAAGGAGGAGAAGCAAGAGAAGAAACAGCAGGAGGAGGAGGAGGAGGAGAAGAAACAGCAGGAGGAGGAGGAGAAGCAAGCGAAACAGCAGGAGGAGGAGGAATAGCTGCAGGAGGAGGAGGAATAGCCGCAGGATTAGTCGGAGTAGGAGTATTTCGTCCGCGTCCGCGGGTATTTCTTCCGCGTCCGCGGGTATTTCTTCCGCGTCCGCGGGTATTTCTTCCGCCAGCAGCAGGGGCAAACGACTCCCCCTCCCGGTGATGGCCATGAAATCCAAAAAGCGTTTCAATATGCCCTTTCATAGTGTTTACCTCTCTTGTGAGATTGGAGATTTCGGCTTCTAAATCCCTGGACATGTTGAATACCGGCAGTCGGCAGGGAGGAGGAGGAGGAAGTCGTCGAGTCTGAGGAAGTCGTCGCGTCAGTCGGCAGGGCGAGGACGCACCGGCGGAAGGGAAGGAGGAAGGCGAGGAAGGTGTCGAGGAGGAAGGTGTCGGGAGCTGGGGTTCGAGAGCGCGGATTTGATGTGCCGTAGGCGGAAGGGAAGGAGGAAGGCGAGGAAGGTGTCGAGGAGGAAGGTGTCGGGAGCTGGGGTTCGAGAGCGCGGATTTGATGTGCCGTATAAACCCTTATAATATTTCAGCTGGGTTAGGCAGAGTCGCACTCCCTCGTGTTCTCTTTCAGTGTATCATTCCAAAAATAATGCAATTTTGATCTATAAAATCATATAAACCTAAAGGCTCACATTAAAATATTTTCACTAATCTCAAAGCATTTCTCATAACATGCCAAAAGTCTAATGCTCGGCATGCTTTAAGATGCGTGAAATAATAATGTCGCACTTTATAAGAATGTTTATATGCTTTTTCAATAAATATTGTTCTCATACATCCTTAGCATGTTAATGCATCTTAAAATCCCTTTTGTAATACTAATTTTGCTTCTTTTAAATCTTATCTTCATGGCATGACCCAAGCCTATTTTTAGGTTGTACTCCAATACAAGCAAAAGTGTGAATGCCGAAATTTTTGCTTACTATCGCGTGATTACGACCCGTTTATATAGTGTGATTACGAGCGAACGCATATTACCATCCCAACGAACATTTTTGTGTGCGGTTTTGCCAAGTTGCATGGTCTTGAATTGGTTCATGAACTCCACCCAAGCCTAATTTTGGTGGGAATTTTCCGATTGGAGATTTCGCCGAGAACATCCCACCGCATCACGCCTGAGAACGCGAGGCCAAATGAAAATAAAGGCATCATTATTTTTCATCTGATATCAAGTTATATCAAATTATACTAATTATCTCATTTCTTATCAAGAAAGAATTTTTTTTTTTAAAGAAATACTTTATATAATGTTGTAGTTGTACAGATTGATAAAGTCGCCAGTAGTAAGTGAAGATGTTATAATATAAAATAAACGGTGCAAATAACAAAAAAAAACTAAAATACATTTTAAACTGATTTCAAGTCATACATATTATCTCAAATTGTTATATATATACATATAGCTCTTTTAAATGACCAATCAGACCTTTTCAATAAAAGGGCAGCCCAGTGCTCAAAGCATACCCGCGCAGTAAGGGTCCGGGGAAGGGTGAAATGTAGGCAAATCTTACCCTGCATTTTTGCAAGAAGCTGCTTCTAGGACTCGAACCCGCGACCTAAAGGTCACACGACAACACCTCAACCAGTGTGCCAAGGCTCCCCTTGAATCAAACCTTTTCAATGACGAACAAAAAATATCACACACACACACACACACACATTTGATTCTAAGGCCCTGTTTGGCATTGCGTTTTTGCTCCCGTGAGTTTAGACAAAAGCCATCGCTACTGAATGTATGTTTGGCATTGCGTTTTTGCTCCCGTGAGTTTAGACAAAAGCCATCGCTACTGAATATATGTTTGGCATGACAACGATTATGACCGCCACCAAGCAAAGAAAGCTAGTTTTGAACATAAAAGAAAATGAAGTTCCTCAGGTGAGGTCGGACGTGTGTTCACGACCGCTACCGCCGTGCCAAACAGAGCCTAATAAATTAGAAAATATCTGACCCTTCAAAATCATATTCCTCTCAAGCTACAATCATGCCCATTCAACATGAACCAATATTAATGGATCCAATCAATGATTTAAAAAAAAAATTGCGCTAGTTTTCTCGATCTCAAACACAACCGACGGCTGTGATCTCACTCAAATTCGAAGGTGATAATGCCAAAATTCAATTAGGCCAACCCTAAAAATGAGGGAAAAGAGCAAAAAAAAAAAAAAAAAACTAACATGAATCCTCATTAGACCAATGAACTGTACAACAACTACAAATACAACATGCCTGCTGTAAATATTTTTAAAAGCATTTGAAGCTTGGAAGAAAACCTGGAAGGCTACTACACAAGAAACTGAGAGGAGTATTTTCTTGGAGAAAATCTTCATTAAATCTTAAAAATTAGGTAGGGTAAGAAGAAAAATTGGAAGTAGCATAAACAAGCCTTAGAGCAACCTGGGGATCTACTTGCCGTCGTCTTCAACGCCGCCGTCGCTCGCGTGCCTGCATCAGGAAACATTTTTTTTAAGGTTAAATGGAATTTCAGATTGAAATAACTTAAAATTGAGTTATTTTATTTTTTTTAATAAAAATTGACCTCATTTGAGTAGAAGTTGGAAAATTAAAGATTTCAAATATCCATTTGAAAATTGCAGGGGTTCATGTGTCTTTTTATATGAATTCCAACCATACTTCACCTTTATATTTTTGATGAAATGGATATGTAAACAAACATGGTTCTTAATCTTTCTAAAGGATTTGAAGAAATGCGAAAAATACATAAAATTTCATATAAAACTTAAAAATGTGATTTCAGATTTCTTTAACCATGGGAACATTCAAAATAAAAAATATTTCAAGAGTTTGGATTCGGTTTCACCGCCTTGGCTCGATTTCACTGGACTTAGGCTTCGTTTGGCATGGTGGTAGCGGTCGTGAACACGGTGGTTATGAACCATTGTTCGTGAACGTACGACCAACTTCATTCCCTTTTATGTTCAAAACTAGCTTTCTTTTCTTGTTGATCGTCATAACCGTTGTCATGCCAAACATACATTCTATGGCTATGGCGTTTTTGTCCAAACTCACCGGAGCAAAAACTCTGCCAAACGAAGAGCCTTAAATTTGAAACTCGGTTAACATAGAATTCTATAATTTGTCAAAATTTTGCTAGAAATCTATTGGCCCCCATGAAATTAATGGTGTTATTATTCCAGCCCTAAATAAATTAAATATACTTTATGAAACATTAAAAAAAACAGAAACCGACATTTTAAACCTCCAAAAACTTCAAATTACCTCCACGAGGAAGACAAACTACGACACTGGCCACCGAGGATAATCTGCACATGGGCGGTCCTACACGACCCGCTGGAATCAGTTCAAACAACATACCTCTGCAACCCGTCAAACCAGTGCTCTGATACCATCAAAGAAACCCGCATTTCCATCCCAAAACTCTGAAGTTATAGGAGGAGTAAGACATGGCTTATAAGCACAGGCGGGTGATGTGTGGTAGGCAATGTGACTAATCAACAACACGGGTCACCGTGGATAACCCGCACATGGGGCGGTCCCACACGATGTGGACCCAATGGAATCAGGTCAACCAACACGCCCCCCCGGGTCAAACAAACGGTCTGATACCATCTTAGAAACCCGCCCTTCCACTCTAAAACTCCCAAGTGATAAGAGTGGGTCGGGGCTTATAAGCATAAGCAGGTGATGCACGGTGGGCAATGTGGGACTAATCAACAACAAGGTCCATCGGGGATAATCCGCACATGGAGCCGTCCCACACGACGCGGACCCGATAGAATCAGGTCAACCAACACACCCTCGCAGCGGGTCAAACCAGTGGTCTGATACCCATCTAAGAAGCCCGCACTTCCATCCAAAAACTCTGAAGTGATTGGAGGAATGGAACGGGGGCTTATAAGCATAGGCGGGTGATGCACGGTAGGCAATATGAGACTAATCAACACTATTCACCGGGAATAATTCGCACATGGGGCGGTCCCACATGACACGGACCCGCTAGAATCAGGTCAACCAACACGCCCCTACTGGGTCAAACCAGAGCTCTGACACCATCTAAGAAACCCGCACTTCCATCCCAAAACTCTTAAGTGATAGGAATGGGACGGGGCTTATAAGCACAAACGGGTGATGTGCGATAAGCAATGTGGGACCGCAAATAATCCGCACATGGGCGGTCCCACACGAGGCGGACCCGTTGGAATCAGGTCAACGGTCAACCAGCAATCTCCAACCTATTTCTCGAACTTGCAAATCATCGTAGTACTCTATTTCACTCCTCAAATTTGTTTTCAATTCCTCATGTGGAACTCCACACCAAGTATTCAAAATGACATGAAAACAGTAAAGAAGAGCAGTTTGTAAAATAGTGGGTCATTCGGTCAAGGATAGGAGACAACATCCATGACTACAACATGTTTCAAGAAGAACACCCCGCAAAATAGATTCAAATAAATTCAAATAATTCCATCCTGTGATAAAAGAGAAATTGTTTTCCTTCTACAATCAAACAAGATGTATCTTTCAGTGTGCTAATAGATAATGAAGGTTTGTTGACCCTCCAATGAAGAAAATTGAATCATTTTTCTAGTTCTAAGCCACTGCAGGGGTAAAATTGGAAACATTAATGTTCCCCAAATAGTGTTTTTCCCTTGTATATATAGTATAGATGTATTGGAGTGCTCAACGATTTTTTAGTTATTTTCTCTCATACGTAATTTGCTATATAGTCTCAGAGAAGTATGACGTTTCTCTGCCCTGGCAAAATCCTTAAGATTTGTGTGATAGCTTTGTAGGAATCCTTTACAACTTTGTGTGATAATTTCCATTGTCTCATTCACTCAGCCCAACATCGAGGAGATCCACAACTTCGACTTCTTCCAGTACAAGATTGTTGCTCATTCAACTACTTCTTTGACTATCCGTTCAACAAACACGATTTATCAAAGACAACTTATTCGACTCTTATTGTTGTATTCTATTGCTGGCTCACCATCTCCTTTGTCTTAGATAGTTGGAGCTCTCAGTCGCCCGCTAGTTCAATAAACCTCGAGCACTATCATCAGCTTCAAGCATCATAGCCATATGTTAGCCCCGTCGCCAAATACCAACACCATTGCGGGTCCCATAACATCACAACTGACATTCAATTATGTGGTTGAAGCTAAATAAATAATATCGGAAGGGAATTTTTTAGCGTTCCTGTTGCGAACAAAAAAATTGATGAAGATTCAGTTGTGATGTGCTGCTAAATTTTTTAGCTTTGCTCATTTCAATTTGATGTGCTGCTAAATTTTTCTATTTTTCTCATTTCAATTTGTTTCACTACCCACTATTGTCATCATCACTGAAAAACAATTGTACTCCTTCAGCAAGGTTTGCATCAACTTCATGTTCATCTAACTTCTTTTATGGTTTTACTTCTTTTATGCAATTTTCTGTTTGGGGTTGCAAAGGAAAATGGGAATGAACATTCAGTTGATCATACGAACGATTACATGTCTGCTTTGCTCATTTCAATTTGATGTGCTGCTAAATTTTTCTATTTTGCTCATTTAAATTTGTTTCACTACCCACTATTGCCATCATCACTGAAAACCAATTGTACTCCTTCAGCAAGGTTTGCATCAACTTCATGTTCATCTAACTTCTCTTATGGTTTTACTTCTTTTATGCAATTTTTTGTTTGTGGTTGCAAAGGAAAATGGGAATGAAGATTCAGTTGATCAAACATACTTGAATGTTTTATTCATTGCTCATATTTAATAAGTTATCAACTTTCCAAAATGTTTTCTCTGATTCTGATTTGATAGAGCTTTTTGTTATTTGAGTAAAAAATTTTGGTAAACTAAATGATCTAAATTTTTTATCATCACCATTTGTTTATGGTTTGAAAATCTTCTGCACCTCTCCCATTGCTTCTATTTAGTAAACAGTTTCTGCTTTGAATGTGCAGTACATCACATGTATTTCTTAACACCGCTTCTGTATTTTATGCATAATTTAACTTTCAAAATATCTTAGTTAGATTGCTTTTGCTAAGCATGTCATAAATAACTTTGAATAAATCATGATGGTACTTCATGGATTCAAAAAATAATTGTATAGATTTACCATACTTTTCTTTAGCAGTGTATGTGCATGATTACAAATTCGCACCATGATATGGTGCAAACCATGCACTCCTTGGAAACCAACGCATATATTTGATCATATTTGCTCTTCTCTTTATGATGACGACATTGTCCCGCCATTTGCTCGTGATGCTCGAGACCGTTCGATTGTTGGCGATACGGTCCCGCCTCTTGTACGTGATGACGTTGTTGTTGGTGCTGAAGATTTCCGCCACATAGAGTTTGACGATTGTGATGGGCGCTGCCGCCAGCTTGAGGATTGGGACGTTGCCGCGACCACCACCGTCGACGCCGTACCAAAATCTCCGCTTCATGTTATGCATGCAAATATATGATTATAAATATTAGCCCACTCTTGGGACAACATTTATAATCATGTGTTTTAATTAAGTATTTTATTTATTTCAGCATTTTTAATTTGGGACTGTTTTTTTTTTTAATTTCAGTTTTGTTGATGGGCTGCTGTTAGCCATTTAGATCTAGGCTTGATGAGGGGTGGAGATTGAGTGGTGTAGCTTTATATATATATTAGTATAATGTAATGAAAATCAGATTGGAGACAAAAAAAAAGAAAACCGCAGGTTTCCTGCTAGGGTTGCGACAGCCCCCCCCCCCCCCCCCCCCCCCCCCCCCCCTTTTGGCGTTCCGTGCGACTCGGTCGCCGCCGTCCGCTTGGCGTGAGACTCGCCGGCGCCGCCCCTCCGCTCGGCGTGTGACTCGCCACCGACCTTCCCCTTTGAGTGTCGTGCGACTCGGCCTCTTCTCCTCCCCGACTTGGTGAAGCTCCTGGAGCCTCCGCCTCCATCAGATCCTGCCGCCGCCGCCGCTACAGCTACCTCCACCTGGTGAAGTCGTCGGATCCGCCCACCCGGCCTCTGCCGCCGCGCGACTCTCCCAGCGATAGAGCCAATCCAACCCGAGGCCTCCATCTCTGCCCCGTTCGTGTTCGTTCTCCGTGTGGCTCCGCGGAAGTGACTCGCGTCTCCTCCGTTCGGTGCGGTTCCGTGGAATCCCGTGGATTGAGGTGGATCTGTGGCTGGAATTTTTATCCTAATATTTGAACTGTTTGTGCGTTAAAAAAATCTGAATGTAAAGTGTTCATATCGTCCGAACTTCTTTGATAATTTTGTAACGGGTAGGTCTCTTGACGCTTTGAGAAATCGGGTTGTTCCAACCTTTGATTTCACATTTGCTTCTCGAGATTTGGTATACCTTCGTATCGAATTTATTTTGGGGCTGATTTGGACTTCTTTGAATCGCCATCTTTAGTCCGAGTCATCTCCGTTGGGTTTGTGAATGTATGCGGTTAATAATTAAGTGATAAGCTAAATTGTCCGGATCGTGTGGGTCCGATTCGCTTGAGCGGATATTGGCAAATAGCCCTTGTCCAATCTCAAAAGGCTTCGCGACCCTTCGCTTGTGTTGTGATTAATATTGCGCAATTAGAATGGTTGTGTTAGGAGCGTGAGCGTAGTTTAAGCGCAAGAGAACTACTCGCTAGTGCCCAAGCTTCACGGTCACGTTGAGGACACGTAGGCCTGCATCAATTTGGTATCAAAGCGAGGTTTGGCAAGTTTCTCAACTCGCCGCCGATCTCTTCACTTTGCACCGCCTACGTACGCCCTTTCATTTCAAAATATTTTACAAAAAAAGTTTTCAAAAGACAATTGGTATTTTCAATTTCTGTTATTGCCTTTCCTTTTGCACTTTAGGACCGATCACGCTTACCATACCCCGCCACTCTGAGTATGGCATATGACGTCGATACCTTCCGCCAGGGGATGAGGCATCAATTGGATGACATACGGGATTTGATAGCCCAGATTGGTGGACACCGATCTACACCCCCTACACACATGACTCCTACGCCACCCTACCGACAGTTTAGACGTCACCCCGATCCTGTGGCTGATGTCGTGCCTAGACCTTCTAGGAGCATTATCCCCGTCTATGACGGATTTGGGGGTCCCCGGATCTTCCTTCGTTGGGTTGACGATATAGAACTTTATTTTGTGCGTGAACGTGTGCAGGACCACTCCAAGGTCCGTATTGCGAGCATGCAATTGTCGGGTCGAGCCCAGAGCTTCTGGCTCAATGAAGAGAGGCGTTCAGGTGGTTATGCCAGTTGGCCTATCATGAAGAGTCTCCTCACCGACCAGTACGCCCCCGCGTGGTTGTTGGCTGAAGAGGTTTCTCTTCACAGGGACGCTAGATCCCCACCTGACCACAGGAGTGACACATTCCCATCGGTTAGATCCTTTCCCCGGAATGGTAGAGCTGCCCATAGCACTCCCACACCCACTCTTGGAGTGGAGCAGAAGTTTAGGTCCCCTGTTCCGAGGTCGTTCGGTGTGTTTGACAGGAATGCCATGAGCCCACGTGGTGAGAGTAGTCCTATCAGCTTGGTTAGTCAGACGGTTGCGACATGTGAGCCTAGTGTCGTACCTGATCGTAGTACTATCAAGTGTCCCCTTCCGACTGTGCCCATAGTTACAGTAGAGACTCCCCCTGAGTCGCCGAGCCTAGCTGTTGAATCTACTGTTGAGTCTGAGGTCGTGTTTCAGGCTGTGCCCGCCACTGAGGGCAATGCTGATTCCTGTGATGTCATTAATGACGAAGAATTTAGTGACGATGAGGATGTTGGTTACCCGAGTGACATGGAAGAGGAATTCCCCTCTGAAGTGCCACACCACATGAATATCCAACCTACCATTGACCTTACACCAGATCCATCACCTATGCTAGTTGAGGAATGGTCCAACGAACCTTACTTAATGGATGTTCCGACTGATTGGAAAGAATTTCCCAGCAAGGGAGTTGTCCTTTTGGGTGACATTATTGAGGTAGACCCGAATGAGCATTCTTTGATGCTATCTCCATTGCATGAAATTCAAGATGATTGTGATTTTCATCCGGGGTTGATTTTACCGACTCTCCCTCTCGATCCTGTGATTCGACTAGTGGACCGTTTTGGATGCAGGTTTATTACGCCTAGTCTGAGTCGTTTTATCATGCCGAACTTATCAGCCCCTCTGTTGGGTATGTCTCATCGTACATGTTTTAGTGAGGTGTTAGCGGCTGTATTCGGTCTTCTCACCGCACTTGGTAGATCTGATTACGTGGCAGCCTTGACTGAAAATTTTTCTGCATGTCCATCTACGGTTTTGTCCACGATTGCGACCGATTCTGACTCCGTGGAGACTGTGCCTCTTGTCTTAGTTTTTTCACGCAGTGCTTACGCATCCGGTCCAGTTGCACATATTTTTCCTACACATGCTTACGATTTTCGCTTACACGTGTCTATGGCGTTAGCTGACCACTTGGAGTTGTACCGCATGCATTTCCGTTCACTTCCGAGAGCGCACTCCGCTAGAGTTGGTGATGTGGAGTTAGTCTGGTCAGTCCCCAAGCGGTTGTCTACGGGCTCCGTCAATGAATTCACACTTAGGGACGCCGACCCATCCATGGTTATGAAGAACTTCGGATTTGATGCTTTTCTTCTGGATTTTTACGATGCATGGGGTATTTTCCCCCTTTTCAATTTTTCGGATTTATTATTTCATGTCTATTTTCCACCTGAGTGGCCTTCTTTGTCGTTTCTCTCTTCCACTATATATTCTCTTGGGTTGGGAAGTGAGAGTTCTTCCGTGTCTAACTTCCATGTGGGTTCCGTGGTACTTACACCGGATGGTAAGAGGCTCGTTATTTTTCTTCGGACTGACACCCTTTCGAGTTTCCTCGAAAGCTTCGCTGTTGTTGTTATGCCTGACAGGTTTTCTTTGATGAGTGATGCCCGCACTACTATCACGTGGATACTCGGGCCAGATTTGTTACATGTTGGTGTTGCCCTCGACTACTTTCCCCTCCCGGCCCACTCATCGGTGATGAGTGATTTTGAGTGGGGGAGGATTGATGACGACATTGTCCCGCCATTTGCTCGTGATGCTCGAGACCGTTCGATTGTTGGCGATACGGTCCCGCCTCTTGTACGTGATGACGTTGTTGTTGGTGCTGAAGATTTCCGCCACATAGAGTTTGACGATTGTGATGGGCGCTGCCGCCAGCTTGAGGATTGGGACGTTGCCGCGACCACCACCGTCGACGCCGTACCAAAATCTCCGCTTCATGTTATGCATGCAAATATATGATTATAAATATTAGCCCACTCTTGGGACAACATTTATAATCATGTGTTTTAATTAAGTATTTTATTTATTTCAGCATTTTTAATTTGGGACTGTTTTTTTTTAATTTCAGTTTTGTTGATGGGCTGCTGTTAGCCATTTAGATCTAGGCTTGATGAGGGGTGGAGATTGAGTGGTGTAGCTTTATATATATATTAGTATAATGTAATGAAAATCAGATTGGAGACAAAAAAAAAGAAAACCGCAGGTTTACTGCTAGGGTTGCGACAGCCCCCCCCCCCTTTTGGCGTTCCGTGCGACTCGGTCGCCGCCGTCCGCTTGGCGTGAGACTCGCCGGCGCCGCCCCTCCGCCCGGCGTGTGACTCGCCACCGACCTTCCCCTTTGAGTGTCGTGCGACTCGGCCTCTTCTCCTCCCCGACTTGGTGAAGCTCCTGGAGCCTCCGCCTCCATCAGATCCTGCCGCCGCCGCCGCTACAGCTACCTCCACCTGGTGAAGTCGTCGGATCCGCCCACCCGGCCTCTGCCGCCGCGCGACTCTCCCAGCGATAGAGCCAATCCAACCCGAGGCCTCCATCTCTGCCCCGTTCGTGTTCGTTCTCCGTGTGGCTCCGCGGAAGTGACTCGCGTCTCCTCCGTTCGGTGCGGTTCCGTGGAATCCCGTGGAAGTGTGACCCTTCCACTACTCGTTTGTGTGTTCACTTCGCTGATTTCTGGGTAATCTCTTCCCCTACTATTTTTGTGCGTTTCCTCTACTTAAGTGTGAGATTGAGGTGGATCTGTGGCTGGAATTTTTATCCTAATATTTGAATTGTTTGTGCGTTAAAAAAATCTGAATGTAAAGTGTCCATATCGTCCGAACTTCTTTGATAATTTTGTAACGGGTAGGTCTCTTGACGCTTTGAGAAATCGGGTTGTTCCAACCTTTGATTTCACATTTGCTTCTCGAGATTTGGTATACCTTCGTATCGAATTTATTTTGGGGCTGATTTGGACTTCTTTGAATCGCCATCTTTAGTCCGAGTCATCTCCGTTGGGTTTGTGAATGTATGCGGTTAATAATTAAGTGATAAGCTAAATTGTCCGGATCGTGTGGGTCCGATTCGCTTGAGCGGATATTGGCAAATAGCCCTTGTCCAATCTCAAAAGGCTTCGCGACCCTTCGCTTGTGTTGTGATTAATATTGCGCAATTAGAATGGTTGTGTTAGGAGCGTGAGCGTAGTTTAAGCGCAAGAGAACTACTCGCTAGTGCCCAAGCTTCACGGTCACGTTGAGGACACGTAGGCCTGCATCACTTTATATAGAAATAATAGAAAAAATCTCTGTGGGCAGGACTGTGCCTTCCTGTATATTGTTTCTCCATATACAGTTGTTTTAGCATAGAAGAAAAATACAGCAAATTAAGCAGTATGAGAGAAGGCGCCGTGACAACAAAATTTGATGCCTCTAATTGTCCGTTCTCCAGAATAAGAACTGTATGCCGTGGTAAGATGATAACGATAATGAGATATGTTTCTCTTGCTAATAGTTGCTTCTATAAAGATTGAAACTGAATTTTTCATCACGGTACTATGATTGTTTTAAATCGAAATATTTATAGAAGAATATGCTAATGCTTGGTACTCCCTTAACAGAGAGTCATTTTACACCTCCAATCGTTTAGCTATTTAACTCTCTTAACAATTTCTGTCATAATACCTACACAGTTTTGGTCATAAGTGTGTACTTTCTCTACAGAAATCAGGTATTATGAATCAAAGCGGCGGACTTCTGCACACATTTTTTATCTTCCTGATGGCAAAGACTCCAGCATGTATTAAGAAAAGAGAAAATTCTCAATATCAAGTCGGTTCAGCATGTATAAACAACAGAGGAACTAGCAACAACAAAAGTACTATCAGGTATTGCAACTGCTGCTTTACCGCCTATTGAAGATTTATGTTTTCTTGGATCTCATTTTTCATTTGTCTTGCTCTTCTGAACTTCAAATTCATCTTCATTTAGTTGTATACATAGGTTGAAATGCCCAATATCTTTCTCCGCAGCAAGTGTCAATGAACCAATCATTGCTTACCATCACTTATTTGTGTACATCACCATGTAGAAATTTGTGTAAAGTTTTGTTGTAAACTGCTAAATATTTGTTAGGAGTGTACTTTTTTTCTTTAATTCCACCACTGTAGCTGTTGGTTTTGATTACATGTTGGATAATGATATTCTATCCGCATACATATAATGTATGTACTGCTATAGAAATAGATGTATTATATAAATAGATTTACTACAGATATCTGTTTGAAGTTTCTATGTGTACTGCTAAATATTTTTTACGGGTGCACTTTTTCTTCTTTAAATCCACCAGTACAGCTGTAGGTTTGGATTGTTTGAAATGCATCTATGCTATCCAACACATTATATTTTACATTAATATTGTTATTATACAAACACAGGAACATCTGACAATATGACAACATCCCTCCTTGAAATCTCTGTTAAAAGGTAGTCTTCCTCCCAGGAAGAGCTCAAAATATGAGAGCAGCCCTCGCAATCACAGGAAGAGCTGAAGGTGATCGATACTGTGCGGTCCTCCTTGGAATATATGAGAGTTAGCTCATAGGGTGATGGATACTGTCCGTCGCAGGTCAAGCTTCTTCGGCGGTGATACAATCTCATGCCTTGGTTCTCTTCCTCATTTCCTGCGCCTCTGCCCTACCGGATGCGCAATACCGTAGATTAAGCAAGAGAAACGCTCTGCATCCTGCCTGCTCCTCCCTGCTCCTCCCTGCTACCACAACATCATACAGTCCCGTCTCTCCTATGGATTCTTCTCACTACTCCACCGGTTAGCCGCTTCCGATTTCTCATTCCCATTTCCTTATAAATATTCTCTGTCGGCATTGCGTTCTCACCTTCGATTTCTAGGTCCCCCGACCTTCGTCGCTTCCCGGCAATCCTGTTGTTCGTTCATTTTTTTTTCATCTCCCAAGTACATACAACTACCATAAGCTTAACTTTCTACGCTCTCTCCAGTAACTGAAAATTCGACTTCATATCATGGATCATTTAGGTCTTGCCTAAGTTATAATGGGGCTCAGGTGATTACGTAGGGATGATCAACGATATCAAACGCAAATCACAAACTAAGCTTATTTTCTGCATATTCTATAAAATAAAAGATCACATCCATTACTCCAAATAGTAATTTCTAATGGAAGAGGCTTTTTTATAACTTTGGCTGATTTTATCATTTTTGAAACTTAGAGGGGGAGCTAAATGTAATTTCGAAAGATAGAAGGTGCAACCTGTAATTATGCAAACTCCCAGGGGAGTTCCCAGTAATTAACCCTATTTATTATTATCTTAACTTGGCTCTAAAATTAGTAAATATAAATGACAGTATGTTCTAATCAGGTTCATGAAGTTGAGGCTGGACAGAGTTTTAGCAGGAAACTATGAAGCAGAGTCCATTGAAGAAGCATCAGCTTCTGATGTTGTAGATTTAAAGTTTGAGAAGGCAGAGAAATGGGTGCCTCCTTATCCCAAATATCAATCTGGATGGTGGGACCCTTTTCTACCACCCTCCTTCATCAAAAATTACCCATAGCAGCCATTGCCCACAAGAATATGTATGGGCTTTGAGCTTTTAATTACCTGATGTTCTTATGATATTATTATTAATAATAATCTAATTTCTGTGTGATTTATTGACAATGAGTTTGAAAATATTTCAAGGCTATAGTGGATGGTTGATGGCATTTGAATTTGTTTTTTACTTATTTATTATTTGCCAATTTCAACTGTTTTTTTTATCTGCATGCATTGTCAAAAAAGTACATTAGTTTTGAAATTTTACAAACAATAATAATTTTGGCATGAATGATCAACACGTGGTTAGAAAATTTTGGCATAATAATAATTATGTATATGTATATACGAGCATCTTCGCACTGGCTACGCCCGTGCTTAATGCTCTTCGCTTCGACAGTACCTCAGCATCGATGGTACCTCCGCATCGGCAGTACCTTAGCAGCGACGGTACATCCGCCCAAACTCGCCCGCGACAGGATGCTCGGTCAATTGACATTTCGCATGGGCAAGGCATGCGGTTTGTAAAAAAAACAACCTTTTGGGCGGCGGCGGCTGCAGCAGGCAGCTATTAGAAAGGAAAACAAAATAAAAAATCGGCCGGCGCAGGAAGCGGGGGAGGGAGAGAGGAGATCGAGGGGGGAGAGGGAGCCATCAGCAATAATATAACATATATAATATACTATAACGAGCATCTTCGCACGGCCTACGGCCGTGCTCGATGCTCTTCGCAACGACAGTACACTTGCAGCGACGGTACCTCTACCCAAAGTCACCCCTTCTTCGGCGCTCGGTCAATCGACAGTGCGATTAGAATGCTGCGCTCGAGGGTGGCTAGCGGCGGGGCAACTGTCGTGCAATTTTTGTGAGGCCGAGCTAGAGAAGGTTACTGCATGCGGAATGACGACCGCAGTCAGTGTACTATTGTGGTCGGGGTACTGTCGTGCACGGGGGTTTGCGAGCTGCAAGATTGTCGTCGCGTTGGGACACTGCTGAGGTGGGACTACTATCGCGCTGGGTACGGGGGCTCCCGGTGCACTGTGGATTGACCGAGCGCCGGACAAGGGGTGACTTTGGGTAGAGGTATCGTCACTGCAAGTGTACTGTCGCTGCGAAGAGCATCGAGCACGGCCGTAGGCCGTGCGAAGATGCTCGTATGTAATAAAGATCTTTCGATCTGCTACAGTACCCGGACGACTCACGGTCACGCGAGATTAGGCTTGACTGAAATGCCCTTTCACCGCTTTATGCCGCGCCGCTCTTCCACTGCATAACTACTTCGTCCCGAACTTCCCTTCTGCTCCGTCGCTGCGGTCTTCTTCCTCGCCTACGAACGACTGCTTGCCCCCAACCTTTATTTCTGCTCGCTCGCTGCACCGCCTACCTGCCGCCGCCTCGCTCCCCCTGCGCCAGATTCTGGCTTACGGAAATACCCTTCCGCCGCTTATTCTTAGCGCCGCTGCCGTTGTTCCACGAGATCATAGCTTCCTCCCGCAAAGTCTATGGCATCGGCGTTGGCCTCTTCCTGCTTGCTGCTCCATCTTCGTGCTGTTACAGTGCTCAATTTATAGTATTTGTGAATTACTATAAACATGGAGTTTCCTAAAGTTCATGTCGATGGAGTTTAATAAGGAATTCAAATGTCAATCCTCCAATTATTCCTCCTCTCCATTCCTCCATTCTTGAGTAAATGCACAAATAAACTCCACTCAGATTAAACTGCAGTTAATATTATGTAATTCCTGATGCTCATTTTTCTACACAGTGAGTTATTTTGTAAACTGTGAGTTATTTTATTCATATACCGTACCGTTTTAGACTTTCACCAAAAGTTACTCCTCTTCAAGGGGTACTCCTTCCCTATTGATGAAGAATTACGTGTTATTTTTATTATCACTGGAGTTACATTCACCAAAAGAATTTCGGCTTGGATGTGGGCGCAAACTCCCATGGACATGTGCCTACTGCGGGTTCTATATATTTGTGGGAGAAGCTACATGCCTGTTATGAATAAGTTGGCGGTGTTCGGCTTTTGAAACAAATTAAGCATGATTCGTTTTGTCTAACTGCATGTTCGGTTTGAGTATGCAAATGTTTCATATTGTAATTTTTTGATCATCTAACTAGCTCAATTAATGAAATAATAGATTAGATTATTCTAATGTTATTTGTTACATGGATACAAGCTGCCTATATTTTAAACTAATTACCTTGATTATGTGCTAACAATTCAAAATCTTGCCCGGCATTAAAGTTGTAGTTAGAATAAAATAATCACAATCTTTTTGAATGGCTGGCCATAACAATATGACTTTGCTTTTGATGTAATATATGATGCTTAAAGTGTCTTTTAGTATCCTGCTAAGATATTTTGGAGCTCCCTTTAGTTTTTTTTTAAATCTTATATAAGGCTTTTTTAGTTTTTAGAGCATTTGAATCTTATAGAAGGCATTATGTGTTTTTAAAGAATTTAAATCTTAGATAAGGTTTTACGTGTTTTTAGAACATGCATGCTTTCTTCTAGCCTAGAAATTATTTGACTATAAACATATAAGTCAAATTTTTATCCCTGTTGTGCACTTCTTCTCCAATAATATTACTATTCTTCTCCATTTCCGATTCCACAACGGTTAACATCCTCTGAACATACTGATTCAATTATCCTCTGAACTTTTTTTTATAATTTCGCCATGAACTATATTACCTCCAAATGCAGGTAATGCATTCACTGTGTACCGTCACAATTTCACATCTCTTCAGCTCTCTCTCTATGTTGCCAAAAAAAAGGTACATTTGTGGAGCTTTTAGAATGTAAGTTAAGTTGTTAGTTTTTGAATCTTCAGGGTTGAGTGCTTCAAGCATTCATTATCTCATCCAAGCCACTACGAAAATATCTGACTTCTTATTGTTTTTAAGAATATGTTTGTTTTTTCTTCGAATGAATAAATTCAGACCGCTTCGAAGGTTTCCTCAGATATTTGTGGTAATTATTCCTCGAAGCCTACAATAATTACATATTATAGTTGATGTTACAAATATCAGATCTTCATGAATATATATATATATATTGAGTGTCACTATGCTTTTCGCTGTTTTTAATATACGGAACATCTTCTCTTTTAAAAATAATAGCTACAAAGTTCAATTTTTTTTATAAGTTATACTTAGCTCTACGATAATTAATATCATTATATTTTTATTCATTCTCTTCTCTACAATACGAGCATCTTCGCACGGCCTACGGCCGTGCTCGATGCTCTTCGCAACGACAGTACACTTGCATCGACGGTACCTCTGCCCAAAGTCACCACTTCTCGCAGGCTCGGTCATTCGACAGTGCGATTAGAATGCTGCGCTCGGGGGTGGCGAGCGGCAGGGAAACTGTCGTGCGATTTTTGTGAGGCCGAGAGAAGGCTACTGCATGCGGAATCACTACCGCATTCAGTGTACTATTGTGGCCGGGGTACTGTCGTGCACGGGGGTTTGCGAGCTGCAGAATTGTCGTCGCGTTGGGACACTACTGAGGCGGGGCTACTATCGCGCTGGGTATGGGGGCTCCCGGTGCACTGTGGATTGACGGAGCGCCCGAGAAGGGGTGACTTTGAGTAGAGGTACCGTCGCTGCAAGTGTACTGTCGCTGCGAAGAGCATCGAGCACGGCCGTAGGCCGTGCGAAGATGCTCGTATATATATATATATATCTAATAAAGATCTTTCGTTTTAGGTAAAAGACAAAAAGGTCATGCGCCAACTTCAGCTGCGGGGAAGACAGAGAGCGGATGAGAGAGAGGAAGGGGGGAGAGAGAGAGTGGGAAGAGAGGGAGGGGAGAGACGCGCTGGTCACCAGTACACGCGTTGCAGCGCTCTTCTTCTTCGACGACGCCGCTTCCGCCTCCTCTGTAGCAGCGACACCAACCTGCTTACCGCTCTTCTTCGCGCCAGCTGTACTCTCCATTACTTCTTCCGGGTCATCTTCCATTTCTCAATGCACTCACATCGTCGCCGTTGCTCTTCGTCCGGCTCTCCATTCACGCCTCCGCTGCTTTCCTCGCCCTCGCCTCGCCCCCCCTACGTTGCCCTGCTGCTATCCCCTCCGGCGACATCGCCCCCAATCGCTCGCTTTCCCCCCTGCGAATCGGTCATCCGGTAAGATCCTGCTCTCGCATCTTCATCCCTGGTCGCTTTGTTTTCCGTTGCCGTTCTTCATCCCCCCCCCCCCCCCCCCCCCCCCTCTTCTCCTCTTCCCTAATTTCTGTTTTTTTTTCAGGGCTGACCACAGAGCTGCCCCGTTGCTGCTCTTCATCTTCAACGCCACTGCAGCACCTCCTCACATACCCAGGTATACCCATTGTCTCCTCTTCTTCAATTTGGCTTTCTCTACTTTTCGGAGGATTTAGGGCCCAAAATAATTTCTGTCGCACAGATTATAGCTACCTTCTAGCCTACAATTTCTACTGACCTGCTACCTTCGACCAGAAAATTTTTACACATCCTTACTTTCAATCTCTCACTTTCTCTTCCCCACCCCCAAATCATTATGCAACTTTCTAATATCCTAACAATTTCCGTTACATTTCCTCAACGTTCTACTCATCAATGACTGTTACTCCATGCTCAATAGTAAGCCATGCTAAATATTATGTGCTTCAGCTGCTCATAAGCTTATCTACACATTTGTGTTCTGCTTTCTGCTGCTACTTCTTTACTGCTTCTGCTCTAATTTACTGCTCTCCATTAAATGATGTCTTGCGAAAAATACAAGTTCTCCTTCCTACAGGGGATTATATCGAACAATTTCAACTACCCCAACCTCAACTATATTTCCCTCATTACTTGACATTAAATCTTACAAGCCCGCTTCTGCTACTCTTTGTCATCATTCATCTCTTTGTAATTTCTATTTTCTTCTCATCACAGGGCATTACAACTTTGCTCCCCCATCCAACTGCCGCTATGCAGTCTCCCTTAAATTTGTAATTTAGCGTTACAGTTGATATGATCACCATCATGAAAAACAACTACTGACGACCATAACTGTAGATGAGCTTCGGGTTTCATGCTCATAAGCGACGAGTCATAACCATATCTAATTTCTAACATTGTGCAATTCATTAATCCTGTCAAGGTAGCTTGAAAACATTGCACTTCAACATATCCCTGCTTTTATTTATTTATGTACAACTTTCATATACGATAGCACATAATTAATTGTTCCTACGTGTATCCATTTCCCTTCTTACTGCTTCTAAGATGTTACTACTGAACCCATTTTCATTCTCCTACGCCGAATCTACTCCAAATTTTGGTTCCACCTTCCCTACTCAGTTTAACGTTTGTAGTTATTTAGGTTCCAAAAATGCTGCAGCAGCTCCTACTCATTTACTACAGGAATATATCGGGTTGTGTATAGTAAAATAAAACATTGACTGATTTTTTGATTTGAAAATTTCCATACCACTATACTTTTGTGTGTAGAGAAAATTTCCATATTAGCGATAGGGCGCAATGGCGGCAACGTATCCATATAGCCGACCCCACTATGCTGACATAAAGGCTTGACTGTTGTTGTTGTTCTTCTTCACCGCACAATGAAAATCAAAATATCGTTTGTTCCCAATCAATTTTATTTGATTTATAAATATAAATATTATTTTAGTTTACATAGTATACTTCCTCTTCGTAGCATGCTTTGTTAAAATTCACGTTGCCTCGAGTATTTTATTTGAACATTTAAACATTCTTTCCTCCTGTAATTAAACGTTTGAAATGTTCTTATTTTAGTTTATATAGTATACTTCTTCTTTGTAGCATGCTTTGTTAAAATTCACGTTGCCTCGAGTATTTTATTTGAACATTTAAACATTCTTTCCTCCTGTAATTAAACGTTTGAAATGTTATTTCACCTGAGCCTTACTCACTGTAAACAATGATACTCTAAGTTAGTTGAACAATTAAAGGGTAAATTATATGAGAATGTGAGAATCTACATTTCATCTCACTGCTTTTATGAATGTCAACCTGAATGCACTCCAATATGGGTTTGCCCGTACGAGAACTATGATTCCCATCAAATTGTCATATCTATATCTAATAAAGATCTTTCGTTTTAGGTAAAAGACAAAAAGGTCATGCGCCAACTTCAGCTGCGGGGAAGACAAAGAGCGAATGAGAGAGAGGAAGGGGGAGAGAGAGAGTGGGAAGAGAGGGAGGGGAGAGACGCGCTGGTCACCAGTACACGCGTTGCAGCGCTCTTCTTCTTCGACGACGCCGCTTCCGCCTCCTCTGTAGCAGCGAAACCAACCTGCTTACCGCTCTTCTTCGCGCCAGCTGTACTCTCCATTACTTCTTCCGGGTCATCTTCCATTTCTCAATGCACTCACATCGTCGCCGTTGCTCTTCGTCCGGCTCTCCATTCACGCCTCCGCTGCTTTCCTCGCCCTCGCCTCGCCCCCCTACGTTGCCCTGCTGCTATCCCCTCCGGCGACATCGCCCCCAATCGCTCGCTTTCCCCCCTGCGAATCGGTCATCCGGTAAGATCCTGCTCTCGCATCTTCATCCCTGGTCGCTTTGTTTTCCGTTGCCGTTCTTCATCCCCCCCCCCCTCTTCTCCTCTTCCCTAATTTCTGTTTTTTTTTCAGGGCTGACCACAGAGCTGCCCCGTTGCTGCTCTTCATCTTCAACGCCACTGCAGCACCTCCTCACATACCCAGGTATACCCATTGTCTCCTCTTCTTCAATTTGGCTTTCTCTACTTTTCGGAGGATTTAGGGCCCAAAATAATTTCTGTCGCACAGATTATAGCTACCTTCTAGCCTACAATTTCTACTGACTTGCTACCTTCGACCAGAAAATTTTTACACATCCTTACTTTCAATCTCTCACTTTCTCTTCCCCACCCCCAAATCATTATGCAACTTTCTAATATCCTAACAATTTCCGTTACATTTCCTCAACGTTCTACTCATCAATGACTGTTACTCCATGCTCAATAGTAAGCCATGCTAAATATTATGTGCTTCAGCTGCTCATAAGCTTATCTACACATTTGTGTTCTGCTTTCTGCTGCTACTTCTTTACTGCTTCTGCTCTAATTTACTGCTCTCCATTAAATGATGTCTTGCGAAAAATACAAGTTCTCCTTCCTACAGGGGATTATATCGAACAATTTCAACTACCCCAACCTCAACTATATTTCCCTCATTACTTGACATTAAATCTTACAAGCCCGCTTCTGCTACTCTTTGTCATCATTCATCTCTTTGTAATTTCTATTTTCTTCTCATCACAGGGCATTACAACTTTGCTCCCCCATCCAACTGCCGCTATGCAGTCTCCCTTAAATTTGTAATTTAGCGTTACAGTTGATATGATCACCATCATGAAAAACAACTACTGACGACCATAACTGTAGATGAGCTTCGGGTTTCATGCTCATAAGCGACGAGTCATAACCATATCTAATTTCTAACATTGTGCAATTCATTAATCCTGTCAAGGTAGCTTGAAAACATTGCACTTCAACATATCCCTGCTTTTATTTATTTATGTACAACTTTCATATACGATAGCACATAATTAATTGTTCCTACGTGTATCCATTTCCCTTCTTACTGCTTCTAAGATGTTACTACTGAACCCATTTTCATTCTCCTACGCCGAATCTACTCCAAATTTTGGTTCCACCTTCCCTACTCAGTTTAACGTTTGTAGTTATTTAGGTTCCAAAAATGCTGCAGCAGCTCCTACTCATTTACTACAGGAATATATCGGGTTGTGTATAGTAAAATAAAACATTGACTGATTTTTTGATTTGAAAATTTCCATACCACTATACTTTTGTGTGTAGAGAAAATTTCCATATTAGCGATAGGGCGCAATGGCGGCAACGTATCCATATAGCCGACCCCACTATGCTGACATAAAGGCTTGACTGTTGTTGTTGTTCTTCTTCACCGCACAATGAAAATCAAAATATCGTTTGTTCCCAATCAATTTTATTTGATTTATAAATATAAATATTATTTTAGTTTACATAGTATACTTCCTCTTCGTAGCATGCTTTGTTAAAATTCACGTTGCCTCGAGTATTTTATTTGAACATTTAAACATTCTTTCCTCCTGTAATTAAACGTTTGAAATGTTCTTATTTTAGTTTATATAGTATACTTCTTCTTTGTAGCATGCTTTGTTAAAATTCACGTTGCCTCGAGTATTTTATTTGAACATTTAAACATTCTTTCCTCCTGTAATTAAACGTTTGAAATGTTATTTCACCTGAGCCTTACTCACTGTAAACAATGATACTCTAAGTTAGTTGAACAATTAAAGGGTAAATTATATGAGAATGTGAGAATCTACATTTCATCTCACTGCTTTTATGAATGTCAACCTGAATGCACTCCAATATGGGTTTGCCCGTACGAGAACTATGATTCCCATCAAATTGTCATATCTATATCTAATAAAGATCTTTCGTTTTAGGTAAAAGACAAAAAGGTCATGCGCCAACTTCAGCTGCGGGGAAGACAAAGAGCGAATGAGAGAGAGGAAGGGGGAGAGAGAGAGTGGGAAGAGAGGGAGGGGAGAGACGCGCTGGTCACCAGTACACGCGTTGCAGCGCTCTTCTTCTTCGACGACGCCGCTTCCGCCTCCTCTGTAGCAGCGAAACCAACCTGCTTACCGCTCTTCTTCGCGCCAGCTGTACTCTCCATTACTTCTTCCGGGTCATCTTCCATTTCTCAATGCACTCACATCGTCGCCGTTGCTCTTCGTCCGGCTCTCCATTCACGCCTCCGCTGCTTTCCTCGCCCTCGCCTCGCCCCCCTACGTTGCCCTGCTGCTATCCCCTCCGGCGACATCGCCCCCAATCGCTCGCTTTCCCCCCTGCGAATCGGTCATCCGGTAAGATCCTGCTCTCGCATCTTCATCCCTGGTCGCTTTGTTTTCCGTTGCCGTTCTTCATCCCCCCCCCCCCCTCTTCTCCTCTTCCCTAATTTCTGTTTTTTTTTCAGGGCTGACCACAGAGCTGCCCCGTTGCTGCTCTTCATCTTCAACGCCACTGCAGCACCTCCTCACATACCCAGGTATACCCATTGTCTCCTCTTCTTCAATTTGGCTTTCTCTACTTTTCGGAGGATTTAGGGCCCAAAATAATTTCTGTCGCACAGATTATAGCTACCTTCTAGCCTACAATTTCTACTGACCTGCTACCTTCGACCAGAAATTTTTTACACATCCTTACTTTCAATCTCTCACTTTCTCTTCCCCACCCCCAAATCATTATGCAACTTTCTAATATCCTAACAATTTTCGTTACATTTCCTCAACGTTCTACTCATCAATGACTGTTACTCCATGCTCAATAGTAAGCCATGCTATATATTATGTGCTTCAGCTGCTCATAAGCTTATCTACACATTTGTGTTCTGCTTTCTGCTGCTACTTCTTTACTGCTTCTGCTCTAATTTACTGCTCTCCATTAAATGATGTCTTGCGAAAAATACAAGTTCTCCTTCCTACAGGGGATTATATCAAACAATTTCAACTACCCCAACCTCAACTATATTTCCCTCATTACTTGACATTAAATCTTACAAGCCCGCTTCTGCTACTCTTTGTCATCATTCATCTCTTTGTAATTTCTATTTTCTTCTCATCACAGGGCATTACAACTTTGCTCCCCCATCCAACTGCCGCTATGCAGTCTCCCTTAAATTTGTAATTTAGTGTTACAGTTGATATGATCACCATCATGAAAAACAACTACTGACGACCATAACTGTAGATGAGCTTCGGGTTTCATGCTCATAAGCGGCGAGTCATAACCATATCTAATTTCTAACATTGTGCAATTCATTAATACTGTCAAGGTAGCTTGAAAACATTGCACTTCAACATATCCCTGCTTTTATTTATTTATGTACAACTTTCATATATGATAGCACATAATTAATTGTTCCTACGTGTATCCATTTCCCTTCTTACTGCTTCTAAGATGTTACTACTGAACCCATTTTCATTCTCCTACGCCGAATCTACTCCAAATTTTGGTTCCACCTTCCCTACTCAGTTTAACGTTTGTAATTATTTAGGTTCCAAAAATGCTGCAGCAGCTCCTACTCATTTACTACAGGAATATATCGGGTTGTGTATAGTAAAATAAAACATTGACTGATTTTTTGATTTGAAAATTTCCATACCACTATACTTTTGTGTGTAGAGAAAATTTCCATATTAGCGATAGGGCGCAATGGCGGCAACGTATCCATATAGCCGACCCCACTATGCTGACATAAAGGCTTGACTGTTGTTGTTGTTCTTCTTCACCGCACAATGAAAATCAAAATATCGTTTGTTCCCAATCAATTTTATTTGATTTATAAATATAAATATTATTTTAGTTTACATAGTATACTTCCTCTTCGTAGCATGCTTTGTTAAAATTCACGTTGCCTCGAGTATTTTATTTGAACATTTAAACATTCTTTCCTCCTGTAATTAAACGTTTGAAATGTTCTTATTTTAGTTTATATAGTATACTTCTTCTTTGTAGCATGCTTTGTTAAAATTCACGTTGCCTCGAGTATTTTATTTGAACATTTAAACATTCTTTCCTCCTGTAATTAAACGTTTGAAATGTTATTTCACCTGAGCCTTACTCACTGTAAACAATGATACTCTAAGTTAGTTGAACAATTAAAGGGTAAATTATATGAGAATGTGAGAATCTACATTTCATCTCACTGCTTTTATGAATGTCAACCTGAATGCACTCCAATATGGGTTTGCCCGTACGAGAACTATGATTCCCATCAAATTGTCATACCAACAGTAGATTTACTCTTTACTAATCAACTATAGTGTATTACCAACAAAAATGTTTTTATATATATGAACCCGGCTCCAGGGACAAAATTTTAAAACATTACGAGAAACAAATTCAATGTGCTATTTTTTGAGTTATTTAGGATTTTTGATGAAGCGGGGCTTATACATTTTCATTTAATTATTTCCACGTTGCTTTTACTTTCAAACATTTATTGAGATCAATGTTGAAACCAGCAACTGGTCTCTTGAGTTCGGACCCACTGGGGGGTGTAGCCGATGCTTACTTCTCCCTCACTAGACCCTCTTGACGGTGGATGTTAGAATAGGAATAGACCCAAGGCTGAAGCGAGGAGGTCCCGCCACACACCCGGAAGATCTTAGAGAGCTTCCCCTCTCAAACCAAAACTCAACCGGGCACCTTGGAGGGCACGAGCTGCCAACCAAAACTAGCCTAGAGGAGAGGATTCTCTCTCAAAAATCAGTCCTCCTCCAAGGTGCCCTTAAGGGTCCATTTATAGATTTTTCTAGACTGGTCTGCAAGTAACATGAATCCGCCTTTTAGTTTTACTAGCCGCACCCCAAATTGGTCTGTTAATAGCCTAACTCCGCTGTTTTGAAGGGCTATTTGCAGCCCACCAGGGGTATTATGGTCTTTTCCTCCTTGAATCATCCCGGGCGAGTGGTCCATGAGGGCACCACTCGCTGGGCACCCGCTTAGCTGGGCGAGTGCCCATACCTCTGGGCGAATGACCCGTGAGGGCACCACTCGCCGAATTCCTTCTCGCCTGCTCCTCACCCCTACTGATTTGGGGGTCCTTCTACCTATCCTAACCTGGGCGAATGATCTGGGTGCCCCAGGTCTCGCCAGTTGGCTTGAGGGGCCCACTCGGCGAATACGGGTTGTACACAATCCCCGCTCTTTGCGAGCGGTTCCTGCGCTCGGAAAGAACAGTCCAACCCTGTATTCGGTGAGTGCTTGCTGACTGGACCTCATAAGATTCTGTGGGTCCCACCGTCGTTCTATATATATACATCCCCATTGTCAGGTTTTTCTGGACCACTTTCACATCTAGGCTCAGAGTTTCGCCGCTTCTGATGTCTTTCCACAAACCTTCTGCGAAACCTCTTTCTCGGGAGATGATCGACCGCCTGGCTGCGGCCCAAGCTGCAACTGGCCCTAAGGCAGCCAAATTTGCTCCCTGGCTGATGTCTAGGCGGGATCCGAATGCCCCCTATGTCTCGCGCCGCGCTAAGGCGATTCGGCTGAATCGTCAAAGAGGCGAGGCCGGATCGGAGTCCCCGGCGAGTACTCCTCAGGCGAATACCCCTCCGGCGAAAACTCCTCCGGACCTCGGGATGCAGGTATGAGGGCTCTTTCTGTTTCTGCTTAGTGTCTGCCACTTAATCCTTCCATTGTTCTGACCATTCGCAGGGGGTTTTGGTCCCTGAGGATGGCCACGGGGTCGCCCCGAACAGCGCCTTGGTGCCACCTCCCGATCTGGATCTCGCGCCTCCGCCTCCTCCTGGGGAGACTGTACTCCAATCCTGTGAGTTGTGAACTTTCTCGCTTTTTACCTTTATGTGGGCGGCTGCTAACCATTACCCTTCCGCAGCCCTCAACCCTGACGTCTCGCTGCGGGACTCCATTCCTCCAGATCCCTCGGCTCAAGTGGACCCCTCTGTCATCGCAAATGAGCGAAGGGTCTCTCCTGAGCGAGAGCTGGATCAACATCTTCGCGCGGATGACCGTGCGGGTGCTCCGGCTCCTTCCTCCCAGCCTTACCGTCCCGGAAAAGGAAAGGTCTTACCTACCGCCGGGCTGTTCGGGACGCACCCCCACTCGTCTCGTCCCTCAGGTCACCTGGACCCCTCCCTAGGTCAGTTCACTCACTCGCCTCTGTCGTACTCGCCTTCTTTATCACCATTAACTTAGTTGTGATTTCGCAGGCTATCGGGAAGCCTCCCCCTTGATTCCTACTATGAGGGGGGAGAGGGGATGCTCTCGCCTCTCCCCTCTCCCGAAGACCTCGCTGACTTTCTGGGCGACCCCTCGGATCACGCGACTCTGAAGGATCGGATCTCGGAGGTCATGGGGAAGCTCATTCACATCCAGCGAAATGTTGCTGGCCAGGTGGACGACGTGCGGCTGAGAGTCGCGCGCGAGTTGAAGGACCTTCAGCGAGACTACTCGCGCCTTTGCGCGGCGGTGGAGCGCCTGGGATGCGAAGGAGGGGAGGTGTCTCCTGAAAGGCACGTCGCGCGAGCCCGGGACCAACTTCAACTGGCTAACCGCGAGATCACCAGCCTGCTTGCGTGCGCCCGTCCGCGAATGCCCCAGGGAGCCGGGTCGCAAAAACGAGGTCGGTGGATCTGGGAGGAGATCTAATCTACCCCTCGTCCGCCCCTCTCATCATCCCTCTTTCTTACTTTTCGCTGCGAATGCTGAACATTATTTCCGTCTGTAATAATTTCTATGTTTGGTGAATGTAACTTTATTCGTTTTCTTTTTCACATTTCATAACTTTGCTTGGGTATTGTCGAGTGATGAATTGTGGCCGGATGCTCTTCCCACCCCGTTGCGTCGCCGCGGAATGAATAAGCATAGGTCGTTGACCATTAACAGGCGAGAGGGGCCGGCTCGGGCTTCGAGGCGTCGGGAAGGCGCGATGGCTATCCGCACACCCGCGGCCTCGAAAGTCCAAACGCCGTTTAGTCCCTCTATAAATAGGTCTTTCAACCACCGTATTAAATACCTAACCATCCGCTCTCTTCCCTCGCGCTAGCACTCGCGCTTCTCCCTTATCTATTGCTCCCCCTTCCTTCTTCATTCGCGAGAATGGGTGGCGATGCGGAAGGCAGGGCCAGATGCGCCAGTGCATTCGCCAACCATATCTTTGGCTCCTGCGATCTCTCCGAGGAGGCCTACCTGTCCGCCGTCGCCGACTACGTCCCGCCCGGTTTCGAGGCGCGAAAGCCCAGATCGGATGAGCGCCTGAATTCCATCTCGCCTTGTGCTCTGGCGATCCCGCTAGAGCATTTCGAGGTGGGATTTCGCCTCCCGATCTGGCCGGAACTCCGCCAGACCTTCAGGTACTACGGGGTCGTGCCTGGCCAGCTCAACCCCAACTCTATCGCTATGTTGGTCGGGTACGCGAGCTACCTGCGGGAGGAGGGAATCGAGTTCTCGCTGCCCGTCTTCCGCAAGCTCTACACCTTCCGCTGTACCCACGGCATCTCGTTCTTCTCGGGACAGAGCCCCCTGAAGCACTATGGGCTCCCGAACAAGAATCATGACTGGGTTCGCCGCTTTATATTCGTGAGCGGGAACCTGGGAAATACTCTTCTCGCGCCGGTGCAGGAGGAGGAGTCAACCTTCCGCCCCCCGACCCTAGGGGGGCACGAAGCCAAACTCTACCAATACATCCTGGAGCATGGGATGGATCTCGTCCATCTCCGGCGAAACGTCAACTCACTTCCACCCATTCCGCAGGGCGAGGGTAAGTGTCCGAGACTCCATTCGCTTTCGCTTTGTGATTTTTTCTTCATTCGCTATAACCATTCGTTATATTATGCAGGTGTGCGCCACTTCCCCCTTCATCCGCCGCGTCCCTCTGGATCTACCCTTTCCCTCGCGCAGGCCGCTGCGGATGCCTGTCGTGTGGAGCCTTCTTCCTCCAAGCTTGGCGGGAAGAAGCGCAAGCCGGCGGCGCTGACCTCCTCCTCCTCCAAGAAGTCCAAAAACACTCCCTCCGCCAAGGGGAAAGGGGTCCTGGACGAGACCCCCGGGGCGGATGCTCAGATCCAAACCTTGGGAACGAGTGCGCCGGGAGAGACCACCCCCCGCGCGGGATCGTCGTTGCCACCGCCCCCACTTCCCAGGGACCATCGGGACTTCCCCAGCGGCGAGAAGTACCTGGACCCCTCGGGGGCTCCTTTGGTCAAGTGGGACCGGAACGCCAACCGGGTCTCGCTCTCTACCCTTCATCCGTCGTGGATAGAGAGCGATCTCGCCAGTGGTGAGGCTTACGCCATCGCGTATGCCCTCTATGGCCGAGAGGACGCCGAAGTTTATGATGCCGAGACGACCCAGATTCTCGCGCATGAGAGTGCCAGGGCCATGCTGCGGGCGCTCGAGCTCGCGCATATGTCTTCGCGCCGGAGCGTCAAATTGGCGCGGGACTTGGCGGCGGTTGAGGAATCCCGGTCCGTTGTTTCTGCTGAGGCGATGGAGCTTAGGACAAAGCTGACGGCTGCGGAGACCCTTCTCGCCAACCGTCCTGTCGCAGAGGTATGTATATTTTCCTCTTTTCCGCGAGTGATTCGTTGCCGATCGACAAACATTATTCTTATTACTTTTGTTATTATTTTCAGGATACCACGGTTGCCGAGATGCTTCGCGCTCGGGTGGCCGGCCTTAAGGATGAAATCCGTCTGGCCAAAGCCGAGGTCCAGCGATTGCGAGAGGCTGGTGCGTCAGCACTCGACCCGGGGAGCGGGGGTCATTTTTACCCCCATCACGAGTTGGAGCAGCTGATGCAAGAGAACGCGCAGAACGTCGTCAAGCATGCGCTGCAGGTGCTGCGGCGAGCGGGATACCTGAAGGCGGAAGCCGCACGCCTTTCCGCTCGCCAAGTCGTCCCCGAGCTGTACATCCCAATTCCTTTTCCTGAGGACGACCATGTAGAGCCGCGAGAAGACGCACTCATCCCAGACTCAGGCGGGAGCGGCGGATCCTCAAGCGAGAAGCCTGCCGATCCTTGAAAAAGGCCTTTTGTATTTTCTTTTCTTTTGCGTTTATCTTTTTTCTTTGGATTGTAATCGTGAATGGGCGAATGCTTTTAAAAGATGTATGCATTGATTACAACTTGTATTATTCTCAACTTTTCTCTCATTCGCCGCTGTATCTCGCTAGGCTCGCTAGGACGTTAACTGCGGCTATTTTGACGACACAGCGAATGCCCAAAAATGACTGACCTGCTGCCCTTTTTGACTTCTCGCTTCTCGTTTTATTCGAGACCCCTTACCATTCGCTCGGGCCGTGGACTCGCCTGGATAGTTAGGAAAAATGATGGGGCACCTTTTGCCGGCGCGTGGTCCCAGCGAGTGTTCTCGAGATCCACCCTTGAGAGCTTGGAATCTGCCACCGAGTGAGCCTTCGCATCTGCCAGCTAGGTGAGAGTCTGGACAGCGGGTCTGCTCGGGGCCAACCTTTGGAACATGGAACCTGCCACCGAGTGAGCCTTCGGACCTGCCAGCTAGATGAGAGCCTGGACAGCGGGTCTGCTCGGGGCCAATCTTTGGAACACGGAACCTGCCACCGAGTGAGCCTTCGGACCTGCCAGCTAGATGAGAGCCTGGACAGCGGGTCTGCTCGGGGCCAATCTTTGGAACATGGAACCTGCCACCGAGTGAGCCTTCGGACCTGCCAGCTGGATGAGAGCCTGGACAGCGGGTCTGCTCGGGGCCAACCTCTGGAACACGGAACCTGCCACCGAGTGAGCCTTCAGACCTGCCAGCTAGATGAGAGCCTGGACAGCGGGTCTGCTCGGGGCCAATCTTTGGAACATGGAACCTGCCATCGAGTAAGCCTTCGGACCTGTCAGCTAGATGAGAGCCTGGACAGCGGGTCTGCTCGGGGCCAACCTCTGGAACACGGAACCTGCCACCGAGTGAGCCTTCGGACCTGCCAGCTAGATGAGAGCCTGGACAGCGGGTCTGCTCGGGGCCAATCTTTGGAACATGGAACCTGCCACCGAGTGAGCCTTCGGACCTGTCAGCTAGATGAGAGCCTGGACAGCGGGTCTGCTCGGGGCCAATCTTTGGAACATGGAACCTGCCACCGAGTGAGCCTTCGGACCTGCCAGCTAGATGAGAGCCTGGACAGCGGGTCTGCTCGGGGCCAATCTTTGGAACTTTTAAGACCTCTCCTGCGAGCTGTAGCATCATTTTTATATGCACAGTTTAAATAAAATATTTTCATATAAGAACCTTTGTTACAACATGGTGCTAAGGATAAAAACGTTTAAGGTCGTCGCCACTCCATGTGTGGCTGAGGGGTTGGCCCTCCACATTCTGAAGGCGATACCCCCCAGATTTCAGTGCTTCTTCCACAACATAGGGGCCTTCCCAGTTGGGATTAAGCTTTCCCACCGCGGCGGACCTCCCGGCTGCGTCGACCTTCTTGAGTACCAAATCTCCCTTCTCGAACTGCTTGATCCTGACGTGCCTGTCGAAATATTTGGCCATCCGCCGTTTGACCTCTTCTTGATGGACGGCCGCTCGATCTCGAGCTTCTTCGATGAGGTCGAGGGAGAGCCGCAACTCCTCCTCGTTCTCGGCTCTCCATTCTTCCTCTCCATTTGCGGCGACTTTTACCCGTGGCGTCATAACTTCGAACTCTATGGGGATGACGGCCTCGCAGCCATGAGAGAGCTTGAAAGGGGTCTCTCCCGTGGCGGTGTTGGGGGTGGTTCTTAAAGCCCATAGGACCGAGGGGAGTTGCTCCACCCAATTGCCTTTGAGATTTTCCACCTTCTTCTTGAGCAAGTTCACAATGACCTTGTTCGCCGCCTCCACCTGCCCGTTGCTCCTGGGATGGTGAACGGACGCAAACCTAAGGTCTATCCCCAACTGGCCACAGAAGCTGATGAATTCCTCGCTTGCGAACTGCGGTCCATTATCCGTGACTATGGCCTGCGGAAGCCCATGTCGACAAATGATCTCCCCCCATACGAAGTTGCGGATTACTTGGGAGGTGACCTTAGCCAATGCCTTGACCTCCAACCACTTTGAGAAGTAGTCGATCATGACTAGGAGAAATCTCCTCTGCCCGCTAGCCTGGGGAAAGGGTCCTACCAGATCCATTCCCCATATGACGAATGGCCAGGGCGCCGTGATACTCTTTAGCCTCTGAGCTGGCATGAGCTGAAGCGGGGCAAACGTCTGGCACTTCGGGCATCTCTTGGCGAAGGCTGCTGCGTCTTTACTTAGGGTTGGCCAGAAGTAACCCTGCCTTATTATCCTTGCCTCCAACATCCTGCTCCCTGAGTGACTGCCACACTCGCCGGAGTGAACTTCCTCTAAGATCCTTGGGGCCTCTTCTTCTGAGATGCATCGGGCCAGGAGGCCTGAGAGGGTCTTCCGATACAGGTCACCTTCCTGGAGCACATAGTAGGCGGACTTATACCGAAAGCGCCTCTGGTCCGGGACTTCTTCCGGAAATTTTCCTGTTGCAAGGAAGGTGACGAAGGGATCCTTCCAGGAGGGTCGCTGTTCAACTTCCATGAGCTCTCCTTCTTCAATCGAGGGACGGAATAGGTCCGTTAGGGTCCCCCCGGCTCGAGGACCAGACTTCGCCAAACGATCTGCCGAGGTGTTCTCCTCCCGAGGGACGTGTTGGATGGAGAAAGTTTTGAACGTCCCTACGAGACTTTTGACTTTTGTTAAGTACCTCATAAGCACTGGTTCTCTTGTTTCGAACTCTCCCCTTATCTGAGAGGCTATTACCATGGAGTCGGTGAGGACCTCCACGTCATGGACCCCGAGCTCCCGGGCCAACCGAAGACCGGCGATCACAGCCTCATACTCCGCCTGGTTGTTGGTGATTGGGAAGTGTATCACTAGTGTCTGTTCTATTTTGACTCCGTGGGGACTCTCCAACACCACCCCTCCTCCGAGAGAATTCTTGCCCGAAGCCCCGTCCACCAACAGCTTCCACGGAACATGACGAGGGGCTCCGTCTTCTTTCATCTCGGTCACGAAATCTGTCATGAAATCAGCCACCACCTGCGCCTTCATAGATAATCGAGGGACAAAGGTAATGTTGAATTCACTTAGCTCTATCGACCACTTTGCGAGCCTTCCCGAATGCTCCACTCCTTCGAAGATTTGGCGGAGTGGGTGGTCCGTCACTACTTGGATCGAATGAGCCTGGAAGTAGCCTGAGCTTCCTTGCTGCGATGACCAGCGCAAAGGCCAACTTCTCTAAAATCGGGTACCTGAGCTCTGCTTCCCTCAGGACCCTGCTTACGTAGTAGACGGGCAACTGCTTTTTGCCTTCTTCCCGAACCAAGACGGAGCTTACGGCTCCCGTCCCGACCCCAAGATATAGATATAGATCTTCCCCCTCTTTGGGACCCTGGAGCAGCGGAGCCTCGGTGAGCTGGCTCTTTAAGGCCTGGAAGGCCTCCTCGCACTCTTTTGTCCATTCAAACTTCTGGTTACCTCGCAATGTTTTAAAAAAGGGGGAGCACTTCTCCCCGGCTCGGGAGAGAAACCTGCTCAGCCCTGCGAGTCTTCCGGTCAAGCGTTGAACTTCCTTGGTGTTCCGTGGCGACCCCAGCTCCATTACGGCCTTCACCTTGTCCGGGTTAGGTTCTACCCCCCAGGGGGTGAGAAGGTGCCCCAGGAACTTCCCTTTGCTGACCCCGAACACGCACTTCAGGGGGTTCAGGCGCATCTTGTACTCGCGTAGGGTGGCGAAGGTCTCCTCGAGGTCTCGGATGTGGGAGCTCACACATTTGCTCTTTATCATAAGGTCATCCACGTAGACCTCCAGGTTCCTTCCCCTTTGCTTCTTAAATACCCGATCCATCATCTTCTGGTAGGTTGCTCCTGCATTTTTTAGCCCGAAGGGCATCATCTTATAGCAGTAGCACCCCTCCCGGGTGATGAACGAGACATCTTTGACGTCCGGGGGGTGCATTCTTATTTGGTGATAACCTGAAAAAGCATCCAAAAAACTCATCACAGAAAAACCGACGGCTGAGTCAACCAGCGCGTCGATCCGAGGCAAGGGATAACAATCCTTAGGGCAGGCTTTGTTTAATAGAGAAAAATCAATACACATGCGCCAGCGGCCATCACCTTTTCCTACCATGACGACATTGGAGACCCAGCCTGGATACTGGATCTCCGATACAAAACCTGCTTCGAGGAGCTTGGCCACCTCCTTGCGGATTGGTTCTTCAAGTTTGTCGGCGATGGCCCTCCTCTTCTGCCTGATGGGGCGAGCTCCCAACTCGAGGTTGAGACGATGGCAAGCCACGTCCGCATCGATGCCAGGCATGTCTGCTGCGCTCCATGCGAAGACGTCCACGTTCTTCTGGATGCACTCCTGCATCCTTCTCTGGTCCTCCGGGCCGAGGCCCCCGCTGATACGCACCTTCTCCACCCTTCCAGCCCGGGTGGTGACCTCCATCTCAACTACCTCTTCCGCCGCCCTTAGCCGGGTCGGCTCTTCCTCCGATGGTTCGACCTGCTCTCCCTGAACCATCTCTATCAGCTCGACCTCCTGCTCCTCACGAGCGACCTCCATCAGCTCGACCTTCTGCTCCTCACGAGCGACCTCCATCAGCTCGACCTTCTGCTCCTCACGAGCGACCTCCATCAGCTCGACCTTCTGGGCACCGCCCTCTCCCCCTACTTCTCTCTGCTCCACTTCTTTTCCGGGCTCCTCCGACCTTGCCATCTCCCCCTCCATCTTCTCAGCATCTGCCATCCAAGAGATGGTGTTGACGGCAGTCACATAGCACTGCCTCGCCACCTTCACATCTCCCCGGATTCGGATCTGGACTCCTCCGCTATGAAACTTTAGGCATTGATGGTATGACGAGGGCACACATCGGAAAGCACTGATGAGAGGGCGTCCGAATATGACATTGTAACTGCTCGGAGAGTCAACGATGACAAACCGGCAATTCCGAGGGACCCCTCCCAACGTCACCTGGAGGCCCACACCTCCCTCAACCTCTTTCCTTTCCCCGGAGAACCCGAACAGCGGTCCATCCGAGGCCTGCACTCTCTTCTTCTCCACCTCCATGGCATCGAAGACCTTCTTAAAGATGACATTCACCGAGCTCCCGTTGTCCACCAAAATCCGGGAGACCGTGAAGTTTTATATGGCCGTCTGGATCACCAGAGCGTCGCAAAACGGATCCTCATAATCGGGCATGTCCTCCGAGGAGAAAGTGAGCTTCTCTGTGGGGGGTGGGGTCTGGGAGGTTGACGCGACGTCCTTCCGGAACATCGCTTGGAAACTCTTCTTTCGGGAGGCCTCTATCCCGACCCCCCCATGAATCACCCCGATTCCTCCTCGAGCTCCGACATCCACCCGGTCTTCACACCTATCTTCCTCCACCTCTGGGAGTACTTCCTCGATCCTGGCTTGCTGCCGCCGTGGCTGACCTCTCTCCCTCATCTCCAAGAACTCCGGGCAGGTGGCGATCGCGTGACCTTCTTCCTGATGAAAGTCACAGTAAGGCAACGCCACCCTGTCCTCCCTTCCCGCTCTTCCTCTTCCTCCTCTCGCTCCCCTACCTCTTCTCCCTCGGCCTACCGCCATGGCTTGCTCCCTTGGGGGGTGAGGGGGTCTGGGACCCTGCCTCCACCCCTGATTCACTCCTCCTGCCTCCCTTCCTTGATACCTTTCATCCTGACCCCGTGCCGGTCCTTCCTGGTTCCTCCAGCCCAACCTGTTGTTGGGCTCCTGATATCCCCAATTCCGAGGCGGTCTCTCGAACCCATGACCCCTGGGTTCCTCTCTCCTTCTCCCCTCCTGCTGCTTCACTTCGGGCTCGCTCATCTTCGCCAACCTTTTGTAGAATTCGGGGTTGGCCGCCTCCCCTTCTATCTCCTCGGCGGCTCGTTCCATCAACTCCTCGAAGGACCCCGGAGGTCTTCTCTTTAGGTCCATCTTGAAGAACCCATCTCGTAACCCCACTATGAACGCCATCTGGAGGGCGAACCCCGGCACCTCCTGCACAAGATGTACCTCCTCCTGGAACCTATCCACATACTTGCCCAGGGATTCTCCCTCCCTCTGCCTGATCTTGAAGAGAGCCTCTGCATCCTTCTTCCTCTTCTTCGACGTCGAGAAGCGCAGTCGGAAGCTTCGGCGCAGATCCTCGAACGCGTAGATAGAACCTGTGGGGAGCTGGTGGAACCAGTCCCTCGCCTTCTCCTTCAGAGTGGTTGCGAAGAGTCGGCATTGAAAAGCATCCGACATGGGAAGGATTGACGTCATGTCTTCAAACCACTGCAGGTGCACGACTGGATCCTCCTTGCCGGTGTAGTAAGACATCTCCGGCCCTCGAAACCCCTCTGGAACTGGGGCCGAGAGGATCATCTCGCAAAAGGGGCTCCCTTCCCCTGCTCGGCGAATGGTCCTCTCGCGCGGAGCCAGCTCGCACACCTCAGCACTCGCCGGGCAGCTGAACAATTGCCGCCCGGGGAGATCTTGCGCACTTCCTTCTGCTGGCACCTCCTTCCCCGGCCGCTGCCCCGATGCGTTCTCGCCGATCTGTAGGGGCGGAACCACGGGGACAACCGGGGTCTCGCACTCGTTCCGACTGGCGATAACGGTCTGCAGGACTTCTCGCTTGAACTTTTCAAACATCTCCAGCCACTCTCCTGCCGCTGGTGGCTGCGAGTGACCTGAGTCAGAACCATTTCCTCCATCTCCTGTCATTGAAACTAACTTGGGATTTTCCTTCACCGGCTACGGTCCACGCTCACCGCACCAAAAATGTTGAAACCAGCAACTGGTCTCTTGAGTTCGGACCCACTGGGGGGTGTAGCCGATGCTTACTTCTCCCTCACTAGACCCTCTTGACGGTGGATGTTAGAATAGGAATAGACCCAAGGCTGAAGCGAGGAGGTCCCGCCACACACCCGGAAGATCTTAGAGAGCTTCCCCTCCCAAACCAAAACTCAACCGGGCACCTTGGAGGGCACGAGCTGCCAACCAAAACTAGCCTAGAGGAGAGGATTCTCTCTCAAAAATCAGTCCTCCTCCAAGGTGCCCTTAAGGGTCCATTTATAGATTTTTCTAGACTGGTCTGCAAGTAACATGAATCCGCCTTTTAGTTTTACTATCCGCACCCCAAATTGGTCTGTTAATAGCCTAACTCCGCTGTTTTGAAGGGCTATTTGCAGCCCACCAGGGGTATTATGGTCTTTTCCTCCTTGAATCATCCCGGGCGAGTGGTCCATGAGGGCACCACTCGCTGGGCACCCGCTTAGCTGGGCGAGTGCCCATACCTCTGGGCGAATGGCCCGTGAGGGCACCACTCGCCGAATTCCTTCTCGCCTGCTCCTCACCCCTACTGATCTGGGGGTCCTTCTACCTATCCTAACCTGGGCGAATGATCTGGGTGCCCCAGGTCTCGCCAGTTGGCTTGAGGGGCCCACTCGGCGAATACGGGTTGTACAATCAACAAGATGTATAAACTCTAAATTCCAATCCGATTTACGTGATTGGTTTAACAATTTTCCACAGTTCTAACTTATACTTACTCATTAGCTTCACATGCAAGCTAGGTAGAGTACACGACAAAGATTTGAGGGAACAATCCACCAAAATAACAACACCAACTTTTCTCCCACTTCATGTTATGCTTATAGGGAGTAACCCAATCCGCTAATTGATGTCAACATAGATTAACTACCTCACACCTACCTTATCTGCCTACTCTTCGTATGAGTAATTTTGCCATTAATGGCCTCATTTTCATTACCTGATCATTTCCTTGGCACATTACCTCATTACCTGTCGCCCTTGAATATCACGTGACATTTGTGGTATTTCAGCTTTCATGACGCCAACTGTTAGATTTCTAATTTCTGATCTCCTACTTGCCATCTTCTTCCTCCACAACGTCACTCCTCTGCCCTTCGACGTCACACTTCGGCTCACAGTTTCTGCCTCACTTCTCCCTCCACATTTCTGATTTCTTCATATAGCGGAGGCCAACCCGCTGTATTCTTTCAGTTTTCCATTTTTCGCAAAGATTGCCTCTTCTCCGTTGAAGTATCTGAATGTGTTTGTTTGTTGATTTATTTTGTTTACGCATACTGACATCGTCCTCTGTACTGCGCTCTTCAAGTTCTTCCCTACTGCTGCGTAGCATTTCTTCCTGCGTTCTTCCTACTATCTTGGCTCTCCCGAGAACTTCGGTGGCCTGAGTTGCCTTCAACAAACGATCCAGTACAATCTATGCATTGTTTGTTCTCCTGTACCTCCTCTGCTTCCTTTCCGTTACCCTGCATATTCCATGTAACCCCTGTACTTCAATGATTGCTCCACTCCTACATCTGTGTTAAATGTTTTAAAACATTCTCCAATCCACCAAAATAACAACACCAACTTTTCTCCCACTTCATGTTATGCTTATATGGAGTAACCCAATCCGCTAATTGATGTCAACATAGATTAACTACCTCACACCTACCTTATCTGCCTACTCTTCGTATGAGTAATTTTGCCATTAATGGCCTCATTTTCATTACCTGATCATTTCCTTGGCACATTACCTCATTACCTGTCGCCCTTGAATATCACGTGACATTTGTGGTATTTCAGCTTTCATGACGCCAACTGTTAGATTTCTAATTTCTGATCTCCTACTTGCCATCTTCTTCCTCCACAGCGTCACTCCTCTGCCCTTCGACGTCACACTTCGACTCACAGTTTCTGCCTCACTTCTCCCTCCACATTTCTGATTTCTTCATATAGCGGAGGCCAACCCGCTGTATTCTTTCAGTTTTCCATTTTTCGCAAAGATTGCCTCTTCTCCGTTGAAGTATCTGAATGTGTTTGTTTGTTGATTTATTTTGTTTACGCATACTGACGTCGTCCTCTGTACTGCGCTCTTCAAGTTCTTCCCTACTGCTGCGTAGCATTTCTTCCTGCGTTCTTCCTACTATCTTGGCTCTCCCGAGAACTTCGGTGGCCTGAGTTGCCTTCAACAAACGATCCAGTACAATCTATGCATTGTTTGTTCTCCTGTACCTCCTCTGCTTCCTTTCCGTTACCCTGCATATTCCATGTAACCCCTGTACTTCAATGATTGCTCCACTCCTACATCTGTGTTAAATGTTTTAAAACATTCTCCATGTCCCTTCCTAACTTCCACTTTTACTCACATCCTCTTGCTTTCTTTACATCAGCTTTGTTACAATGGACTCGAACCCCTGTAGAGACCAGCTGAATAATACCTTCCAACCTAATGTTCATACTCGACAACAAAGACACCGCTCATCTACAACAGATGATCAACAGGCAGCACAACGTACAAATAATGATTCGTCCACATCAACAACTGTACGTACTCCAGAAACATCCCGTGCTGCTCAACGAGCTCATAACCGAGTGCGTGCACGAGATAGGAGGGCACAAATGACAAACGAACAACTTGAAGAACAACGAGTGCACAACCGGTCCCGTCAAAGACTCAGGCAATCTCATATGACAGTAGCGCAGCAAGATCGTCAGAGAGAAATGTGGCGTGCTGCTTCTCAGAGACGTCGTGACCGTTTGCTACAGCAACATGCGCAAATAATACATTCTACCACCACTGCTGTTACGGCCCCACCCCACTCTGCTATGCCTGCAGAAACATCAGCCAACGAACTTCCAACCTCAAATTTGACTTGGGGTGCGTGCATCATTTATATGTTTTCTCTTCATCTTCTTTTTACAAATACTGTTACATATTATGATACTACTGCTTCACTCCATGTATAAAGTAACATAAGGACAGGATGGTACTCGGCATACATATTCATTGACAATGATACCACCACCAATATGCTCCCAACCTTTGCGTGCACCTGAAATTGGACAATCATCCGCATGTCCTTCAATTGCTACACCGCCGCCTTACTTCTCCTCCGCAACAACACTTTCAGAGTCATGCATCCCTTCTATAACAACCACTGCAGCAGCACGACAAATCATAGAAACACCAACAGATTCTGTCCAATCAGAAGAAAGCACGGAAGGTGAAAGCTCCGATGTCGCTGTTCCTAGAAGATTTTCTCGCCCCACAAACCACAACATTGCTCGCGTATCTAATAGACCTCTCCAAATTGTTTACTTACAACTGCAACCACCTCATATCTGTTACCACTGTCGTGCTAAACTATTTGATGGTGAAATATCAATTATGTGCTGCAACAACGGAAGTGTTGACATCCCAACTATACCTGCTCCAACTGAACTTCATAATTTATTTACCAGCGACAGTGCAGAGAGCCGTAATTTCAGAAGATATATTCGTTCTTACAATCATGTTTTCTCTTTCACGTCTATGGGCGTTACAGTGGATGAATCATTATCAGCAGGTCAACATGCAGTTTACACATTTCGAGCCCACGGAGCTATATATCACCGAATTGGATCGCTTTTGCCTGCTCCAAACAGAAGACCTAGGTACCTGCAACTCTACATATATGATACAGAACATGAGGTAGATCATCGCTTGCAAGAAAACATAGAACTTGATCGTGCGTTACTCGAAAAGTTAACGAGACTTCTACACATCTGTAACCCGTTCGTGTCAATGTTCCGACAAATTGCTCAACGAGCAGATATTAACATATGCAGATTAGTTATCAAGGAGCGTCCTGCTTCTGAACAACAGTACACATTACCAACTGCTTCACAAGTTGCGGCTATAATTGTTGGTGCTGACGAGTATCTAGAATCGAATGAGCGAAATGTAATTATTGAGACAACTGATGGTCCTTTACTCACTATTCAAGAGTACAATGACTTCTATGATCCACTTCAATATCCACTACTGCTCCCATACGACACATATGGTTGGTTAGCTGAATATACAGGACTAAATAACCGTCGCGTTAGTTGTTGCAACTACTACTCATACTTACTTCAGGTTCTTAAACAACATTATGAACACTGTGCACTTTCGCTTCTTCCACTCGCCCTACATTTAACCTCCCTCTCATCTTACTGCAGGATCGTGGCCCTCTTCTATCACTACCGTTACACGGTTGTCGTTTACTGCAGCAATACGTTGTCGACAATTACATTAAAATAGAAACTCAAAAACTACGTTGGATAAAAAACAACCAAAAAACTATTCGTGCTGAACTGTACAGCGGGTTAGAAGATTGTCTTACCGCTGGCGAAAATGTTGGAGGTCTGTGCATTTCTCAGTCCATATCATATATTTTGTGCTGCGAGTTCACCTTCTACTACAACCTTCTCTAACATACATATTTATCTTCCAGCAAATATTGGTCATCGTGTAATTTTGCCTTCTTCTTTTATTGGTGGCCCTCGCGATATGTACCAACGTTACCAGGATGCAATGTCTGTTGTGCAGCATTATGGTAGGCCATACCTATTCTTGACAATGACATGCAACTCCTCTTGGCTTGAAGTCACAGATTCACTGTATCCAGGACAAACGGCGCAGGATCGTCCTGATATAGTTACTAGAGTATTTCATGCTAAATACAACCAGTTGAAAAAGGATATTTTCCATAAACATGTTCTGGGGAAAGTAATTAGTCATGTACACGTAATTGAATTCCAAAAAAGAGGCTTGCCCCACGTTCACATGTTAATTATTTTTGACGCACGTGATAAGATGACTACTCCAGACGAATATGACAAGGTTGTCAGAGCTGAACTTCCTCATATTGAACATGAACCAGAATTATACAATGTTGTTCTGCGTCATATGATTCATGGCCCATGTGCACACGTTAACCCTCATGCCCCGTGCATGAAGCATGGTAACTGCAAAAAGGGTTACCCAAAAAACTTCGAGGAGCACACCTTGCAAGGAGCAGACTCCTACCCAATATATCAACGCCGCAACGATGGGAGATCGTTCACTCTACACCGTGCTCAAGATTTCGTTGTTGACAATCGATGGGTTGTTCCGTACAACCCATGGCTTCTGTTAAAATATGACTGTCACATTAACGTCGAAATTTGTAGCAGTATTAAAAGTATTAAATATTTGTATAAATACATTCACAAGGGCCCTGATATGATTGGATTTGAAGTTCGTTCTCTGCAAGATCATAATGAAATCTCGCAATACGTAAATGGGCGTTGGATTTGTCCCCATGAAGCCTTTTGGAAAATCCTCAAATTCAATATGTACCAAACATATCCTTCAATAATTCGTCTGCAGATTCACCTTCCTAATAAACATCAGGTTCAGTTTCGCGCAACTGATTTACTCAGCGATGTACTTGCAAGCGAACGTAACTCCAGGACAATGCTCACAGAATTCTTCAGAGTTTATGATAGTCAGCAAGAAACACACAGATACCTATACAGTGATTTCCCTAAATATTACACATGGAATTCGACGTCAAGAACTTGGACTCGACGAAGACGACACCAAAAAGTTATTGGTCGCATTTACTCTGTTCATCCTTCTGAGGGTGAGAGATTTTACCTGCGCATACTTCTTAATCATATTCACGGTCCAACGTCTTTTGAAGATTTAATGACAGTTGGTACTACTACCCACTCAACTTTTAAGCAATATGCTGAACATCATGGTTTGCTTGAGCAAGACAACAACTTACATCATTGTATGCGCGAGGCCAGAGAATTTCAGATGCCCTCAGCGCTTCGAACGTTATTTACCAACATTCTGCTCTACTGTAACCCCACAGAAGTTAGACAATTGTGGGACGACAACTACACTGCGATAACTGAAGATTATGTTTCATCGACACCCATCAGTGCATTATATGTCGTCAATAAACTTCTTCGTGAGATAGATTATATTCTTAAGCAACATAACAAAAGTATCACAGATTTTGATCTTCCTGAAATGTCTGCATTATTCAGAAATATTGGCAACTGCTGTAGATTAATTGAGGATGAGCTCTCGATACCTATCTCAGATACAGATATAAACTCCCTCTTATATTTAAATCCCTCGCAAAGTTATGCCTTCCACACTATTACTGAAGCTGTTCGCCGTCGAGAAAATGTTGTCTTCTTTATAGATGGTCCAGGTGGAACCGGAAAAACATTTCTGTACAAAGCAATACTTGCACATTTGCGCCATGAGGGTCATATTGTCCTTGCAACGACATCATCAGGAATAGCTGCAACTCTTCTTCCAGGTGGAACTACAACACATTTAAAATTCAAAATTCCAATTCCTTTAGAGGCCGGATCATTCTGCAAATTTGGGAAGCAATCTGATATACAAAAACTTTTACAACAATGTTCTGCTATTCTATGGGATGAGGCACCAATGTCACACAGACATGTTTTCGAGGCCGTTGATCGTTCACTGCGAGATGTTCTCGAAACAAACAAACCATTCGGCGGCAAAGTCGTAATCATGGGTGGAGATTTTCGACAGGTTCCACCTGTCGTGCTTAACGGCTCAAGATCACAAATTATCGCTGCCAGTATTGTTGACTCACCTTTATGGTCAACTATCAAACTACTGTCATTGACTGAAAATATGCGCGCTTCAGCCGATCAACCTTTCTCTGAGTTTTTGCTTCAAGTTGGGAATGGTGATGAGCCAACATTTCAGGATGATCTGATTCGTTTGCCTGATTCAATGGTTATTCAATGGGATGATGAACGTTCAATAAATTTTCTAATCAACACCATTTTCTCAGACATTACAAACCACATGCACATCCCTGATTACTGGGCAAACAGAGCATTGCTCACACCATTAAACGATGATGTTACGCGCTTAAATGAGCACTGTCTTGCATTCTTCCCAGGCGATGAGGTCACATACTACTCCTTTGATTCTGTTCACGACGATACAAATAATCTGTACCCAGAAGAGTTTCTGAATATCATATCACCGGGCAATCTGCCACCACACAAGTTATCCTTGAAAAAAGGTGCCCCCGTCATGCTTCTCCGAAATTTAAACCCTCGGATTGGTCTTTGCAACGGATCACGGCTCCTCTGTCGCCATTTCTCACATAATGTTATCGAAACAGAAATACTTACGGGACAACATAAAGGGAAATCAGTTTTCCTTCCCCATATGCCCCTGAAGAATGCTGAAGATATAAAAATGCCTTTCGAGTTAACTCGCAAGCAATTTCCAATCCGTTTGAGCTTTGCTTTAACCATTAACAAATCTCAGGGCCAGACAATCAATGAGGTTGGTATCTACTTACCTTCCCCTGTTTTTACTCATGACCAACTTTATGTGGCTTTATCGCGGGGCGTTGCTGCATCAAACACAAAACCTTTAGTGAGGAATGGTGCCCTCGGTGGATATCATGGCACTTACACTACGAATGTTGTATTTAAGGAGCTGCTCTCCAAAGTTGTACTACATGTGCACTCGCTTTGCCCTCTTTCTACTGCTCTGTTCTTCTACATGTGTATTAGTACTACTCTACTTTGTTCACATGCTTCTTACCTTCACAGTCTCAACACACTTAATCAAAATCATCTGCGCTCAATTAGCCGCTACGCTGTAATGTTTTGCGTAAACTCAAAATGCCACTCATTGCCTCTGTGATAACTCCTCAGGTATGATACTTTTCGTCATTACAACTTTGCCTCATAGTGCGTATGACTACATGATTACATGTTTTACAGTTTGTTTTACCAACGCCTGCTTCTGTGCCGTTATGTGATCTTCCCTTTAATATTTCTCATACAACAGCTGTCTGATGTTAAAAAATTGTATGACCCCCTCCGGCGACATGCATCTTCTACAAAATTTCTTATTGTATTATACATTCACTTACATACTGGTAGGTCCATCAACTTTCTCGCCGACCCGCCACTGCATTTACATTTCTCTCAATGTCTTTATGCTCATCAACAGTTTTGTTTGCTACTCAGTACATTGCTTCTATTATTACTATTACCTTATGTCATCTATATAAAAACATGTTCTTTGTTAAATTATTAATTCTGTCTCTTATTTTGTAGTCGATCGTTCTCAGCTCCCTGTACATAAACAACATTGTCTGTCCGTTCTCTCCTTTCCCTTACGCCAACATTCATCTGTGCGCCTGCCGTTTGCATCGCCCTCCACTTTGCTGTCTTTGTACTTTCTGAACAATCTCGATGTCAACTGCTTCGTCTTTGTCAGAGATGACGCTCGCAGAACGCGATGAGGTTGCGTGCAAACACGATGTCCCACCAGAAATGTGTGAGTACTACTACTTCTCTGTACTGCTCAGTGGACTTAGCGTTGCTACCACCACGGCTGCTTTGAACTCCACGTTCGGCTCTCTTCCAGGCTTCCTTCACGCCGCTGTAAGCCCCATCACTCATCCTCACTACATACAATGTTTACACCGCCTCGCTATCTGACTCATTGTTATCCTCAATTGTTTCATACAGATCGACGTCACCGCAGCTGGGGCTCCACTTGGTTCTGGAGAGGTGATGTTCGCAGATCGGTTAACAATGATGGCCGCCGCTGAGCTAATGGACAGCTATACCATTGACGGGAATAAGCTAACTGCCCGTCATCTTGCGTTGTTTGATGTTCAGCCATAGTACAACGTCATTTTGTTTTTACCTCCTTCTACTGTACTGTTCTTTTGTTGTCGTACGTTTCTCTGCAAACAACGTCTCTGCACATAAGATGTCACCCTTAGTAATATGATATACTCTGTTTTATGTTCAAATGCGCATCACTGAGATTTCCTCTGTACGCCTCCTTAATATATGCACTGCATTTTTACTTCGCATAACTCGCATACATAAATTTACAGGCATTAAGCACTGTAGAGCCGCATAAATGTACAGCTGTTACATATATTATATATGCACTTAATATATTACATACTGCATATAGCTTATTGCCTATCATGAAAATAGCCGCGTACTAACTGTATTAACTGAATATCCACATTGGCTTTCGTGTTTTTAATAAAGACATCGAATTCTCTGAAATGAGCTATATATACAGTACACTATTACTATACATAAATACTTTTATTTATAAATAGGTATATATATAAATACTTTTATTTATAAATAGGTATATATATATACATACATATGTGTATATATTTATATAAGTGTATATATATACACTATTTCCTCCCAAACTCGGCCGCTGTACGAGGCTCAGACAATTGACAGTGCATAAGTACTCCCGTGCCCCACGCGATAGTACCCTCGCCTCTCCATTGTCCCGACGCGACGACGCTCCCCCCGCTCGCGGCCCCCCAATTTTGTGCCCCATCTCGGGCTCAGTCCTGAACAACTGCTACCCATAGAAGAAGCCTCTCAACCTTGCTGGAAATAATTCTCTGTTTCACTCAAAGTTTACGCGCTCGCCACTGCCGCCTGTACCTGTTTAACCCTCTGCAGCAGCCGCGTCCCCCATTCGAAGTGGCCTGTTTATCTCTCTTGAATGACTCCTCCCCCATTCGAAGTAGGCTATGGATTGCCTACTTGGGACAATGGTGTGGCAGGTCGTTCTTTCAGTGGTGATTTCATTGTTGTCTCCCAACACACAAGTAAGTATATCAATTTTAATATTTGTTGGAGTCCGATTCATTTTATCTCATTAGTGTACTCTTAATTCATCAATCCACTTTGTTTTTCCCTTAGTTTTCTTATTATTTATTCGTATTATTCAATTTTAGAGATTTATTACAATTGCAATCCATGGCAGACATTTTTTGGTGAAACAACTGCAATACATTTGCAATACAATTGCAATACAGTAGCATTCCTATAGAAACAACTCTTAAAAAAAAATCTAAAGTTTACTTCCCTATGCATGTTTTGCACTAAAATTTGTGTTGTGTGTGACTGAACTCTTTGTTTCATTTACAAATTCGATGCAATAGATGTGATTGTAGTGGTGGCAGTGGTCACACTGGTTTGTTTGTTTAGCATGCAACATTATGGCGCCTACAAGGTTGGCTGCTCCTATGGCTCCTATTAACAGAGCATTCAATCCTATTTATATAATCAGATACTTCAAAGGTGCTCATAGAAATTGGACTGCTCCGGCAGGAATCATGCTTAGCATCACAGGTTCACCCTTTACAAATCTAAAAGTATTCTATTTCTTTATCATCATATCATTGCTAGACATCATGCTTATTTGTTCATTTATTTGTTTTCTACGCACTGAACCATTTCAGGTCATTTGTATATCAATTGTTAGGTAAAATTGGTCTGCTTTTTTGTGAGTTTGCTGGACTTTCAGATCTCCTGCAGCAAATTATGATTGATGATTCCTGTTTTATCTTTTCTGCCTGATAGTAGATGAGCAAAGCGCGCAGTGAATAAAAATTGCTATTTTGTTGTACATATTGAGTTTTGGATTTTGTTGGAGTCGAATATTGTTTCTTCCTCTTCAGCACTTCTTCTTCTCCTATGTTTAATTGGTTAGCATTGCATCGTTGAGAACACCATGTTTTGATCTTCATGTTGCTTCTGTCATATTTGATGGAAAGAAAAATTAAATGTTGAAAACTTTCATGTGATTGAATGTGTTTTGGTTATATAAATAATATTTCTAGGGGCGAGCTACATGATGATTCAGCTGTTTGAAGAATTCAATAGGCTAGGATCAATGTTGCAACTAATACCATAGCTAGCACTATGAATTTGACTTCCACATCAAAGCTCCCTCAATAATTAGATTGATATGTGGCTCGAATTAAATTCAGCTCATATTCAACAAGCAAACTAATGAGTGAGGCACTGTGGATTGACCGAGCGCTCGAGAAGGGGTAACTTTGGGCAGAAGTACCGTCGCTGCAAATGTACTGTCGCTGCGAAGAGCATCGAGCACGGCCGTAGGCCGTGCGAAGATGCTCGTATATTAAATAAGAAAGTATCGCATTGCTGCGTGACCGAGCCGCGCCAAGGAAATCCCGGAACTGTCCTCATCTTCCGTCTTCAGTCGCCGTTCGTCGGTCACGCTGTGCTTTCCCGAATACGCCCTTCCGCCGCTTCTTCGTACCGCTTCGCCTCCGTCACGCCTCGGCGCGCTGGCAGCGAGAGGGGGCGACAGCGTCTGCGTCGGCCTTTACGTCTGCCGCGTGTCTTTCCACCGCCGTTCTCGCCGCTGCACGCTTAGTAATGGAGCCACTGCCTCGCTTCTCCTCCTTATTGCCGCTAGACCCGCCCCAGCTTATTCGTAGCGCCGCTTATCACGGGATTATATCTTCGCCCCCAACGTTTCTTTCTCCTCGCTCGCTGCACCGCCTACCTCCGCTGCACTCCGTATTACAACGCCGGCGTCTCTCCTCTCTGCGTCCGCCTACTCCGCCACAGCCGGATTTCGCGCGGTAAGCTCCATGTTCGTTATGAATCCTACCTTCCATCTCTAGGTCGTTTAGGGTCTGTTTTCTCCTTTTTAGTTCGTCTTTTATTTACTTTTTCACCTCTACCTTTCATCTCTAGCTCACCTCTGCAATCCACATCGGTGGCCACTGCTGCTTCCACTTCTCACGGTCCTTCTTCGATCACGGGCGTTCTGTGATCACGTTATTTCACGGTATAGTTTCTGCTCAATGTTATTTCATGGAAGTTTATGCTCTATCTTACTTTCTGTTGTATGTTACTCAGGTATGCTAAATTTAGACAAAGATCTCTCAACCTCTCTACCACTCTTTCTTTACGAGGAAGTTTCTGCTCGATGTTAACTTCTGCTCTATGTTAATTTCATGGTATACTTACCTGTATTTGTCCACCTCTCTTTCTTTATATTAGTTCTGCTCTATCTTACTCAGGTATCTTAAATTTAGACAAAGATCTCTCCACCTCTCTACCACTCTTTCTTTATGAGGAAGTTTCTGCTCGATGTTAATTTCTGCTCTATGTTAATTTCATAGTATAGTTACCTCTATTTGTCCACCTCTCTTTCTTGGTATTAGGAATTATAGCCATTTTGTGGTAAGGACTCCTCTGCCTCCCTCTATATTGTTTGTCCATGTACAGTTGTTGGTAGCAAGCTACTTTATGTCATTTTGCGTACAGAAAATTATTATTTTTGCGTACAGACAATCCTGTTGATTGCAAAAAATTGATTGCTTACAGAAAATCCTTTTGATTGCTTACAAAAAAATCTTTTGATTGCTTACAGATAATCCTTTTGATTGCTTACAGAATATCCATTTGATTGCCACATAGATTGATTACACAAACTTATTTGTTATTTCTTCAGCTCTGTTCTGCAACCTCTGTTACTAAAAAACCTGTGTTTAATTGTATAGCATCATTTACGTAGGTTTAATTGTATGACATCATTTATTTAGTTCATAAATTTATAAACTAAATTTACAACCTCTGGATGTCCTTCAATGCATTCTCCACCAGTGTTATTTACTATAGTTTTCTTCATAAATGTCAAATTAAAACATTGTCCTCAATGCAAGCAGTCGTGCACTGTTCCCCAATGATATTCCTGCTGATTGTCACCATGCACCTGATTTACATGTGTTCTGGAATTGTTTGCAACAAATTGCTGGTAGAGAATGCATAACTTAATTTATTTTCGCCACCACTTTCACTGGGGAACATTGGTGGAGAATGCTGCTGGGAACCAAAAATATTTTATAAATCAATGAACCGTTTCATTGGGGAACAATATAATTTAGTTTAATTGTTGGTAGGAACAATGAACTTTGTATTTAATTGCACAGAAACTCAGCAGTAAAAACAGCACGACAAGCAGCGTCTGCCCCAAACTTCATTATCATGTCGATGGAGTTCAATAAGGAATTCAACTGTCAATCGTCTAATTATTCCTCCTCTGCATTACTCCATTGCTGAGTAAATGCACAAATAAACTCCATTCATATTAAACTGCAGTTAATATTATGTAATTCCTATCAAATACTCCATTCCTATTAAACTGCATCTAAATGTTCATATTCTGTGTGCAAATACATGGAATGGAGTATTTGCAAATATTATCAACATTCCATACACCTGCAGCTGTACCTAAATGGAATGAAGTAGTTTTTGAGTTAAACTCCACTCCTACTACACTGCAGTTACTATTATGAGTTTATTTGCGCATAATGAGTTTACTTGCACTCTACATAAGGAATTATGATGTCATTCCTCCTCTCTGTTATATTTTTGGTTCAGGATCCAGATGCATTAGATTATATATATACATATTATATATATAGAAATATATATCTATATATATAGAAAGAAATAAGGTTTAGGTTTTATAAACCTCACCACCGTGAGATATAAAATAGGAAGAGCCGCATGCTTTGTATAATTCAAGCCGCCTGGGAGAATTAATCCACCGCCAACCTGTCTCTCTCTCTCTCGTGCCCCCTCTCTCTCTCTCATGCGATTGGGGAGGCCGCTGGCGTCAAGGAGGATCGCCGGTCTTGGAGGGGTCGTCGCCGGGCTTGGAGGATAGCCGCCGGCGTTGGACGAGGGTGTTGTCGCCGGTCTTGGAGGTGAGCCGCCGGCGTTGGAGAGGGAGTTGTCGTCGGGCTTAGTGGAGATCGCCGTTGACGTTGAAGGCTTGCGTGTGTGCAGTTAGCCTTGACGACGTTTGATCTTGGTGGCGGCGTTTGTCTCCGGTGGCGGCGTTGGTCTCCGGTGGTGGTTGCGGTTGAACGTCGGAGTTCGACGTTGAAGGTTCGGTGAACCTTGTGCGTCCGCTAGGTGGATTGCAGTCCAGATCTTCTACTCGCCCGCGGAACGTGCGCGTCCGACGCATCTGCGGCGTTTCACCGGACGGTCATTTCTTCACTTGTTATTTCTTGTAACCTCATTTATATATTGTTTGATTTAATATATATTTGTAGTTGTGCGCCGGCGGATTCGTGAACGTTCCGGTTTAGGTTTGGGTCAACGGTAGGTGACGACATCGGTCCGCTCCCTATCTTCCCAGATCTGATCCGTGAATTAATCAGATTACCTAGAGGTATTGCAGGCAGCTATGACAGCGAAGAATACTGTTTTGGCCAGGTATTCGGTGGAGAAATTTGACGGTAGCGGAAACTTTCGCCTATGGCAGATTCGGGTCAAGGATATGCTGGTTGAGCAGGGGTTGATCCAAGTGCTGCGGGGGCGTGATTCTTTGCCCGCTCCGGTGAAGGATTCTGAGTGGACTGAGATGGATGAGCGTGCAACTAGCGCTATTCGGATGTGCGTCGACGACAAGGTGTTGTTCAACATCGGTATTGAAGAGTCTGCAGTCAAGCTGTGGGAGAAGCTCGAGGGACTGTATATGAGCAAGTCGTTGACCACGAGGCTGTTGCTGAAGCAGGGATTGTACGGCCTGAAGATGCAGGAAGGTGGCAACCTGCAGGAACACTTCAACGTGTTCAATGGACTTCTTAGCCAACTGCATGTGGTTGGTGTGAAGGTGGAGGAAGAAGACAAGGCCTTATTGCTTCTTACCTCGCTCCCGGCGTCGTATAAGCACATGCAGACCACTCTGCTGTATGGGAAGGATACAGTAAATGTGGAGCAGATCACATCTGCGTTACTGTCCAGTCAGATGCTGTCGAACCCCGTTCCTGAGGGTGAGCATGCTTTGGCAGTAGGAGGACGACGAGGGAGGCAGTTCGAGAAGGGGTCTGGGAGTGCACGGTCCAGATCCGCATCGAGGAAGGCAGTGACGTGCTACCATTGCAGGCAGAGTGGCCATATCAGGAGACATTGTCCGCAGCGTGCGCAGATTTCTGGGGACGTCCAGGATGCGGGCAAGGCGGCGGTAGCTACGGCAGATGATAGTGATGTTTCTCTCCTCATCACTGAGAGTCCATGCGACTCGGATAGCTGGATATTGGATTCTGGTGCTTCGCAGCACATTTGCTCAGATGCAGGGATGTTCAGTTCACTGGAGGTGACGACTGGGTCAGTCTTTCTGGGTGACGGCTCAGCATGTGAGGTCACGGGGGCAGGGATGGTGGACATCAGGATGCATGACGGAGCAGTGCGTAGGCTTGAGCGGGTACACCTGGTACCCAAGCTGCGCAGGAATTTGATATTGCTGGGCAGATTGGACTCCAGAGGATGCAGTTTTGCGGCGAGAGGTGGAGTTCTGACGGTGACGCGAGGGCGCACAGTGCTCATGCGAGATATGCAGTACGGTAGTCTATACCGGCTGATGGGGACCACGATGCGAGGTGGTGTGCCCATGATTTCTGCGGCCGACAGGGTGGATGGTCGAGGTGGTGCAGATGATCGCTCTTCTGGTAGTCTGACTAGGAGAGTCAGATTCAGCGATCCAGTTGCGTCGACATTCAGGGGTTGAGCCCGAGCAGGGATGAGTCGACTGGAGTAGGTCGGCTGACGCCTCAGGTCTTTGAGGCGGTGCTTAGTACAGTTGGTGTTTCGTGCAGGTGGTGGCTCCGGATCCGAACCAAGGTGGTGGATTGTTATATTTTTGGTTCAGGATCCGGATGCATTAGATTATATATATACATATTGGACGAGGGTGTTGTCGCCGGTCTTGGAGGTGAGCCGCCGGCGTTGGAGAGGGAGTTGTCGTCGGGCTTAGTGGAGATCGCCGTTGACGTTGAAGGCTTGCGTGTGTGCAGTTAGCCTTGACGACGTTTGATCTTGGTGGCGGCGTTTGTCTCCGGTGGCGGCGTTGGTCTCCGGTGGTGGCTGCGGTTGAACGTCGGAGTTCGACGTTGAAGGTTCGGTGAACCTTGTGCGTCCGCTAGGCGGATTGCAGTCCAGATCTTCTACTCGCCCGCGGAACGTGCGCGTCCGGCGCATCTGCGGCGTTTCACCGGACGGTCATTTCTTCACTTGTTATTTCTTGTAATCTCATTTATATATTGTTTGATTTAATATATATTTGTAGTTGTGCGCCAGCGGATTTTGCCGGACGCAGTTTTGGTCTAATTTTGTGTTCTTGTTTACCTGCATTATTTTATAGTTGTGCCTGCGTTTGTACCGGATTTTACAACACTCTCCATTCCTCTACATTCATTAATGCCTTTCTCATTGAAGTACATAGCTGTATCAAATTATATCAAACCTTTATATCACTTTCATATTCAACACTCCCTTTTTGACTCATGCATCCATGTGTTTACTATATATATATGTACATTGTATATGTAGAATCAGTGAAAGATGACTGTGCATACATGTAAGGCTTCCAAATTTACATATGCATAGTACCAATTTCTCTGTTTCCATAAGTGTGCGAAGCTACAGTAGGAGGTAGATAGATAAATGTGTAAACTTAGGTGAACATATTGCAGCCCACTCATGTCATATTGATGTTATAATGTTGGCTCGGTATATGTTTCGTGAATAACAATGATGGTTGACTGCTGATTTAGCCCACGGAAATCATCCAGTTTTACAGCAACGGCACATTGTAGGTGCGTGGAAATGGCTGTTGCCTGTAGACTGTAAATAAATATATAAATGTCGCGTTTCCAATAACTAATAGTTTAAACGTATTTCTTATCGTACTGTTCTACTTATGATTCAATTTAGATCAACTTATATACAATGTAATTTGAGCCTCCCGTTGAAGAATTGCACGAGACTGTTCGTTCTCAAGGACAAACAATTAAGCAAGTTGGCATCTACTTGCCTTCTCCTGTGTTTACTTACATCGTTGCTCTCAATTTTGTTTACACACCTCCTTCCGTTTCTCGATCGCCACGGTTAACTCCATCTGCTCCTCCATCTGTTTCTCCACCTGCTCTCACACGCAAGCTCAGTCTCCTCCGCCGGTTAGCTTCAACTTCTCGATTTTTTCGCTGTTCTTCATTTCCTCTTCTCCATTTTCTTCATGTTCTTCATTCCCTCTACGTTCTCTTCCTCTATGCCCTTTCTCATTTCGTATGTTTCTCTTTAATTTGCTTCTTCTTTTGCTAGGTCGCTCCAGCTTTATTTTACGCCGTCCACTCCGGCGTCCAGATCGCTTTGCGCTTCTGATTCGGCTGCTGCCCAACGTTCTTCGATCCCGGTATACTTCCTCTTTACCTCTTTACTTCCTTCTGTTGCACTATGCACCTCTGCTATTCACGGCGCATCGCCTCTGCTCTTATGGAGAAATTAGCCTGCTATATGTATTTTGCGAACTTTTATGTTAGGGGTAAGGCCTAACCCGTACCGGTGGGCAATACCAGCTGCTCAAATACCGCACCACGCGAAGCGGTCCACGGCAATGATCCATAGTGGCCCCCAATCCGGAGCCCCTAACAGGGCCGCGGCCCCCACACCCCAACCCGTCTCCAGGATCAGTTTAATCACTGGCGGGTTGTTGAGGTCGGGGCTTGAACCCCCGACCTCCTTGATGAGAACCTTTCAACACAGGCCTCATCACCAACTCGGCTGGTTTACTTAGATGTTCTGCAGCAAAATAGTAATTGTATGTATCAATCCAACATTGACATCATAAATTCAATGAGTTCACCAACCATGACAGCTGCTGGACTTCTCCAACGCCGCCGTTTCTGCTATTGCCATATATTTCCTTCTTCTCCTATTTGTTTTGTCGATTGGACGTGTTTCCTTTAGGCTCACACATCGCTTTTTGTTCTCTACAGTGTGCTCTCATGCTGTATGTTTCTTTTGAGGTTCTATACTCTATTTTCTTCACCTCACAATGAACAGGTTACACATTTTTCCTACATTTACGCATATCAAATGATGGAGATCGCTTTGCCATTACCTTGCCCATTTCCTCACCTACCAAATGTGCTTTGATCAATCACGTTGTTCACACTATTTATTAGGTTGTTCTCTTTACAGTTGATTGATTTTATTTCACTACAAATGTCAACAACACCCATGAATACAATTGAATCTGCAAGGGTGCAGCTCTTCTTCCCGTTCGTCGACTCGCACTGCTCCTTCGTGCAGCCGCTCAAAAGCCATGTCTCACATCCCTACAAAACTTTCCCCGACCTCTTATTTTCTGCCTTGCGTCGCAGCTTCATTGCCGTTCATTGCCATTTGCATGCTCCTGAACACCAACTACACGTATTCCTTCCTCTACTTTTCCCACCAACAGATTTTGGGATCTATTTACTCTAAAAGCTTGAAGCCACTCCTGCAAAAGTTCATCAAACTGTACACATTGACACTGCATCTGTGTAGCTCCCAAGACACACCGACAAAAGAAAGACTTTCATCATCCATATTACTCCATCTTTCTTCACTGCTTTTACATTTATAAAGCTGTTCTATTCACTAGCAAACAAAATTTTAGCCAAAAATATAATCTGTGCATACCTGCATTTATAAATTGCCCTTGACACTTCACTAAATAAATTTACTGCGAATCCCGGCTGACTGTCTACTCGGCCAAAATTACTAAAAATTACGAGGTAAATTTAGATTTACTCCACTCCGTGTCATACTTTAGGCCCAAAATATACTCATGCCAAGTACGGCCAGTAGTGCCCCCCAACAACTCAACGTTCCATGAGCACGGCCTCCCCCTTCACCAATCTCCCTCCCCCAACCAATGACATTGCCTCGCACGTGCTTCCGTATACCCTACAGACGTTTTGCTTCATCCAGACAACTCCATGCGGTCATATGATTCGGACAACATTTATTGTGCTGCCCTATTATCTTCGTGAACCGTCTTTCATTGTTCCAATCACCTGTCTTACATTCTCTCAATTCGTCCTTGCAATTGTGCGTTTACTGCATTCCTTACAGTGACATTGTGGATTTCCAGGTATTCAACCGCCACTGAATTTTTGATGGACCCCGATCATACCGTCGGCCACATGAACGCTGATGCTCAGTCTACTATTCGTCCTCGAAGACGGCCACGTGTACAGTCTACAACGGAACCACTTGAACATGCGCACACCTACTCTTCTGCCTTAAGAAGAAATGCTCACATGACAGAAGCTGAAAGCGAGGCTCAACGAGCTTCTAATCGGGCGCGTTCACAACGACGAAGAGCCCTGATGACTGATGAAGAACGTGCTGCGCAGCGAGCATATAATCGATCTTACCAAAGAGCAAGACTTCTGCGTATGACAGAACAGCAACGCGCAGAGCGTAGAAAGCACAGGCGTGCTGCAAGTCAGAGACGCCGGCAACAACACCACACGCAGTATCATGGCTCCGACAATCACTCCATTCCTGCAGAACAACCACAACCACGTACAGTCCCGCCAACGTCTCCCACACATGCCCAAGGTACAAACATTATATGCATTATGATACGTGTACGTGTACTATGTTTTTATATGTCATCATAAATTCATGCAACCTACAAGATAACACACCGCCCGTACATATACGCATTGCACAGTGACAGATTCAAATACTGTTGTTGTGCATAGATACTCTTTGACAAGTATACCATATTTATCGCACTTTCGTGCTGAACAACTGATTGAAATTGGCGAATCATCAACGTGCCAACCGCGTCCTTCAGTGAAGTCTGAGTTCACCACCCCAACAGTATCTTCTACCTCAACTACTCATGCAGCCACAGCCACATATGACTTTATTACCACTATAACTCCTGCTCCAACATTGTCACATCCACAGGTCGCGTCTACATTACGTCCAGACGTTGGGCAGTACACACCTCATGTGCCACATGAACATATGTTAGCGTCTATTAATTCAGATGGTAAGTTCTTCATATTCATCAAGTTTGTGTGCTGCTACATATATCATACAACTCATATTTCTCCTACAGAAAATGTTATCACCTCAACTCAACAACGTGCCCACGTAGATTATAACAATGTTGCGCGCATTCGTGCCCCGCGTCGTGCTGTATATCATAACAGTGCACGCATCTGTGAAGACACCCAACATATTATATACTTACAACTACAGCGACCACATTTCTGATGTTACTGTAACGCTAAACTGTTTGATGGTGAGACAGAAACGCTCTGTTGCGCCAATGGACGAGTTCAAATTCCACCCATACCTGCTCCGTCTGACCTTTACAATTTGTTCACGGCTGATTCTGCTGAGGGCCATCATTTCAGAAGATACATTCGCTCATACAATCATGTTTTCTCTTTTACTTCTATGGGTGTGAACTTAGATGAAACGTTAGCAGGCCAGCAGCATGCCATATACACATTTCGGGCTCACAGATCAATATATCACAGAATTGGTTCTCTGTTACCTCCTGCAAACAACCGCCCTAGATACCTACAACTATACATCTACGACACTGAACACGCGCTAGATCATCGTTTGCAAGAAAACACAGAGCTTGATTGTGCAGTGCTTGAGAAAATACAAAATATTTTGTACTCAGTTAATCCGTTTGTATCAATGTTCCAACAATTAGCTCAACATGAAAATATTATGAACTGCAGCTTGGTTATCAAATCCATTTCTCTGCAAGTTTAAAACAAAATCTAAAACATATATCAAATACGAACTGAAAAACCGAATTGAAGAAGCAAATGAAATTAAGCATGATTCGTTTTGTCTAAATGCATGCTTTGTTTGAGTAATACATGTTTGATTGATTCATTTTATTCATTTTTATTTATTTACTGTTTGAATTTGGAATGTCATTCTCAAAAATTTTATTGCTCTAGAAACAGATTAAATTATATAATTTTTGTGCTGATCTTATATTTTCACCTATACTTCATTTGAAGCATGACAGATGCGCACATAAACTGTTTGTAATTGTTTAGTTAGTGATAGAAAGATAGAGGCCTTGATTTATCGTTCTTGAAGATACCGCTCATTTTTGTACATGGAAGATGGGTTGATGTTTTGATCTATCATTCTATGGCTCTTATTTTGAACATCAAAATATTGAAGTTTTTCACACTTTTTTTTTAACTTTGCTCTCCTCACATTTATGATTATGTGTACAATTTTTCATTTCCAAGTATTGTTGTCAATGAGCTGCAGAATTCGTTTTCTCTTTAAATGAGAGACTTTAGAATTTTATGCATTTTTCATGTCATGTGAATCTGACAAGTTGTCTTCTTGCATCTTCTCTCTTTAAATGAGAGGCTTCAGAATTTTATGCATCTTTCATGCCACGTGAATCTCGAATGGAGTTTTTTTTTCAAAATGTTGACCTCTTTACGAGGGCAGAAGACTGGGGGCTTGAGTGGACCCAATACACTAGCAGATCCTAGAATTGAAAAATGCCATTGTTAAAATATTAGCATCACACTTCTTTCCAATCGACAAGCTGTGCTTTCTATTTATTTAGTTACTTTCCTGCAATTCATTCTTTTGAATTATTGTTTTTGGTTTCCAATCGAATCATTTCCAATCCATCTTTGCCATCTACTATGAATAAATCCTTGGAATTCTTTCAATGCATGTTGTTTTACTCAATATGCTGCATCAATGCTCTGGATTAAAAACATGTATGCATAAATACCTACGATTCTTTGCAGGTAGGTGGGCTTCATGGATAGATTTCACTGTGCATTAATGATGAGTTTGGATTTGCGCTCTTTTAGAAATTGTCGATTTCATTTGCTGCAGAAGCGGATGTATGTGTAAAAAATGTATCTTTTAATATTTCTTTAGTATTCATTGCAAAATCTTTATCCTTCATATATTAGTTAGGCACAATAAAATATTCTCAATTTCTAATGTGATTTTGTAAGATATATGCAAATATATGTTTGTAATGAATTTATATAAATGATTTACATGAGGCCGTGATATTGGTTTTCTGTTAGGTATGGAACTGCAATATGTCGTGTGCTTCAATTTCACAGCCATGGACCGAGAACTGCAATAGAATTTGATTTACACACTTCCTTGCTTCTTCTCGCTTCTGAATTAATTCCATCTCTTATTGTTTACGTAAAAGTAGCCCACCAATTGAGAGGATATTGTTAAATAATCAACTCCTCTCATTGCCATGATTATTTTAATGCTTTGTTGTTGGGGAACTATGTGAAAATAGAATGTACTTAGTAATTATTTATTGTTGTTTACTCAGATATTATAGAAGTAGATGAAAAGTAAGTATGCATCTGGATGCGGCCGAAGGCCGCCCGAGAGCATCGAGCACGGGCGAAGCGGCGGGCGAAGCGGCGGGCGAAGCCCGCCTGGATGCGGCCGAAGGCCGCCCGAGAGCATCGAGCACGGGCGAAGCCCGTGCGTAGATGCTCGTATATATATATATATTTATATATTATATTATATATATATATATATACGTTCATATATTTATATTAGAAGATAGCCGCCGGTCCTCCACCATGCTCCGGCCACCACCACCTCAAAGCAGCTCCCGAGCCTCCTGTATGCAGCCTCTCCGCCGGCCACCTCCAGCTCTCCCATGCACTTCCGGCCATCTCCGCAGTAGCTCCGCCACCCATGCATGGAACTTCCGGCGACCTCCATCTCCACGCAGCAGCTCGGCCACCTCCATGCAACTCCATCAAAACCACCTAGCTGGAGCAGCACCTGCCGCCATCTCCATGCATGCAGCAATCAATTCCTCTTCCTCCACGTCAACGATCCAACTCCACCACGCTGCCATTGAAGGCTCTGCCGTTTCACCTCCAGGAATCCTGCCGCTGCTGCTGTTTAGCCAGAAATAACGCCCGTCAGCTGCATGAGCAGTAAAACCGAAATTTATTTCCAGCCCCCTCCAACAGTAACACCATTTCTGCCGCCTCCAACTCCGCCTCCAATTATTGCCGCCATCCTACACCTCCGCCCAAGCCTTTTCAAGTGGAGAGCAGCCTATAAAATACTTATCTCGGGAAGGAGGAAGGGGGATACAGATTTTTGCTGGGAAGTATAAAGCAAGTTTTGCGCCTTAGTTTTATTTTATTAAGAGTTTTATTTCATCAAGTATTTTGGATTATTACTAGATATTTCTTCTCTTAAAGTTGTTTTTCTTGGCGCTCTAATTTAATTGGATCCTCCTCTTTCAATTTAGAATTTTCGTGTAACTCCGCATTTTTTACTTCTTGTAACCCCTTTTGTCTACTAGCAATAAAATTTCATCTCTCTAGCTTAAGGTTTTCTTCTTTTCTTTTCAAATGACGTTGTACTTTTATGTGAATAATTTCTCCATCTCCATGAGCGGCTAATTTCTTATAGTGCCCGATCGCGATGATCCGAGGACGAGTTAATATTGTTATAACTTGCGTAATTGCTTTTCTCTAATTGTTGAACGCTAACGATTTACCTTTGATATAACAAATTATTATGAGGCTATATCATTAATATATAGTCTTCATATTGTTTCCGTTCTTTTGTTAGCCGAGAGGCTCGTAAGACGAATTGATCGCTCATTGGTAAAAGGAGTAGAACGCAACCCTCGAGAGAGGACGACGTAACTCTTCCGGATTGGAGTAAAATCCAATAGTGAGGTTCACAACCTAAGGCAAGTCTTAGGCGATGCGATTTGAGAACGAAAGTTCGGTAGATACACCTAAGCTTAGTTGAACCTAAGCCTCGAAAGAGGGGTGTTCATGTTTTGGGAACCTCCACGGTCAAAGCCTCCTCAACAAGAGAATTGCATTCCATTCTCATTTTAATATTCTCTATTTCCGAGGTGATTCAAGATCGGGTGCTAGCTTTTAAATCATCAGATTAATTTATTCAGTATTTCTAGTTTTTACTATTCGCAAACCAACCCAAAGTATTGTTGATAAAATAATAGAGATTTTCTTGAAGTAAGAGTACTCAACCGCCCCGAGTCTAATACGACCTTGATTTTCTTCGAACCTATACTACATTCGATGCGGTACACTTGTCGTTGTCGTTTGCGGATATAGTTTTGCGCATCACAACTACCAATATTGGCAAAAGAGCTCAAAAAAATTGATAGGCATCTTCCTTGCAGCGAAAATCACAGTTTAACAGCAGGAGAACATAATGAAGTCACAAAGACCAGGTCATAGAATCTCATTAAAAGGCACATCGTAATTTTTATGCTTGAAGTTGAGGAGAAAAGAAATTATTAACACTGAGAGAACTGCTTTCAGATCTATAGACTGGCTGAAGGATCAAAATAACAAAGCCGTTCTCACCATTGATTGTACTATATACCTTTGCAATCAATACATATTTTTTTTTAAACTAGATCCAAGACGGGGGGGGGGAGAAAATAATTCCGATCTAAAGCACCTGAGACACCAACCTCTGCTTCATCTTTGCCAATAGCTCCTCTTGACCCAATCCCTGGATTCCCAGATCAATAGCTTCTTCCGTGTGATGTCCATGTCCGTGACACACAATCGTGACGAAAGACGCCAACTCCTCTATTTGTCTGTCACACCAATTTGTTTATTAATAACTCTCAAAGGAGAGACAATTAAGGAATATGTTGAATTTTTTTTGTTTTCTGCTACTTCAGCAAAGGAAAAGATGTCCTTTTCGTTATTACACTTGAAGTTTGTTTGAATATTAGGATTATTATCTGAAGTAGATCTACTAATCTTGTCAAACTCAATGTGAGCCTCACTCTTCTCATATGCCTTCTGGTTTAGCATTCTTCTACTTTCTTCTCGACCAAACATAAATACATTTTTCTCATTATCATGCTCCCCAAGGTTCTCTGCAGCATTATGTTTATAATCTGAACAGGTTGATGATATTGGTACTTTTGCACTGTTTAAAGCATCATCCAAGATTCTTACTATTTTATTTGGAGTTCTTTTCCTTGTCATGGAATGAGTTGCAGGTCTCCTAACAGTTGGAAGAATCTGTGAATGCTCTTACCATACAAGAAGGCTCGTCGGAATCAATCAAAGATTCTTTATTAAGCAGTATCGGGAAGATCATCAGTGAGGTGTGTTTTCCCATGCTACACTTAAAGTTGAATCTAGTCTTCACTTTTTTTAAAATTCGCACTTCATGAATCAATATTTACCCTCTTAAAAACAAGCTTATCCAATGTCAAATTATTTTAGTCAACATTTACTGAAAGTGAAACATTTTTGTTTTCTGTAAGGCAAACAAAGAAAATGTGGCTTTCAACTCTAAAGTTGAGGCGCATAATCAATCAATGTGTGATGATCACTCAGTTAATAAACTGAATGATGCATTTGGTGAAGCTTACGAGCGCACAAACATGGCAATAGCTGGAGTGTTTGGAAACATAGACTCGAGCTGTGTTGATCGTTGTGGCGGTGGAGTTTTATCAGCAAAAGACATAATTTCATGGAAGAAAATTTTGGATATATGATGGTTTACTTCAAACAATTACCGCAGCTGTATGTTACCAACTTTTTTTGTTTATGTTTTCTCCTATAGACACAGTTATAAAATACACCTTTGCTAATCAGTATTAGCTTGAATGGCTCTACAGTTTTACTTGGTGGAGTGTGCTGGCATTCAGAATCCTGATCTATGCACCAAAGTAGGAATACAGCTGAAGCATCTTTATCTTTCCCTTGAACACCTACTCAAATTTTCAGAAGCGGTCTTGTTTGAGTTCTTAGATGCACATAAAACAGTAAGCTATATATCTTCTAGATTTTATGGTGCTCTATGGTTCTGTTATTCTGAAAATCTCCTAATTATTTGTTTCATTTTCTTATGCAGATTGTTGAAATGACAAATGCTCTTGCTCAGATATTTATCTTGCTATTATCTAAATGGAATACGGGCTTCCCACTCATAAAAATTTGTCAAGTTGCACAGGTCCGAGGAATTTTCATCTAAAGATGATAATCAAAAGTCGGTAATGAAACCATCAGCAAACAAATCTGCAGATAGGTAATCAAAAGATAGGATGTTTGAAGTCCATGTTCTTCAGCAACAAGGCATTTTTGGTATGTTTATGAATGTTGAAATAAATTTTATAAGTGAAATTACCCAAATGCTAACCTATGCTGAAATAACCTTGTAAGGAAATCAACAGGGGATGTCTCATTGGAAATATTATATGAGGAAAGAAATGAATCAACTGAAGATGGTAGAGGTTGGCAGAAATACATTTTAGAGCTGCTCCCAATCGAGACCAACAACTCCCGTCTTATTGTTATAATTTATAGTTAGAACATGCTTCAAACATGTAACTCGAAGAAGCTGATGGAAACTCAACATTTTGAGTCGCTGGTTCGGTGATATTGATTAAAAAAGTGTGTTATTGTAGTCCATTGCAGCTAACAATAAGAATATTTCCTATAGATCGTGTAAAAGAACTTTGGAGTAGGTTGTAAATTATCTAACGCTTCACAATTGAAAAAGAACATTATCATTTGCAGAGGAAGTTAATTTATAGCAACATAGAAATTTCTAACACGTATTTACCAAAAAAGATATTTCTACTCCGTATTTATCATTTGAAGAGTAGGTAAGAGTAATTTCTAGCAACATAGCAAGTTAATTTCTACCAAGAAAGAACATTACAGAGCAACAGTCCATGCTCATGCCAAGTAATTTCTAGCAAGTAATTTCTAGCAACAGAGCAAGTTAATTTCTACCATATAATTTCTAGCAACAGAGCCAGGAATCTGTCATTTTTCCTGCTATTTAATTTTTATATGCAAATGCTCAGTCTCGACCAATTGATAAAAAACAATTATGTTTTTTAAATCATGTAGATTCGGCCAATTGATAAAAAGCTAGATTAGCGAAAAAAGACCCTTCCAACTCCGTGATTAAAGCGAAGTACAAAAACGACGGCGATGAAAAACAAACTCTGAGCTAATGAGGCATTGTGTTTTAATTTTTCAGGATCAGTTATCTCGAAATTTTTAAAGCCGTCGAGCTAACCTGCGACGCCGATCGGAGCGAGCTGGTGGAGCATCCTTCCCTCGAGGAGATCATCCATTATGATCTGTGGGCAAGGGATTATGCTGCAGGCTTAAAATTCTCATCCGGATTGACCCTGGCTCTTGCTTGACCTTCTTTCGAGAGCTGTTCGGCCCGTGCTCTTGTCGCCGAAATTTTCCAGAATGCCGAAGCTTCCATTGTTTTCTGAATTATTTCATAAATAATGGTGTAATACAAAATGTCTTTGAAAGATTATATACATAATAATTTCATGCCATCGAAAATCAGAGAAATAGAGGAGATGAAATGAAGGAGAGTACCTTTTTAGGTGGCCGGGGAGAATGCGGAACAGCTCGGCGTCGAAGTGAGGGAGTTGAAGCAACGACCTCAGGCGATGCAATACCTGTTTCTGGGGTCGAAGCAAAAGCGAAAGAAGTATCTGTTAGAAGAAGAGAGTACTCACTGAAGGCCTGAAATCAGAGATGTACATTTTTAGGTGATCGGGCGTCGAATTTAGGGAGTTGGAGCTGCAACTTCAGGCGACAGAAAGCCGTCGAAAGGTTTGGGCGGAGATTGAGAGGAGTCGGGGATTGAGATTTCTACAGAGTAGCGAGATGACTGCGGGATTATAAAGTAGGCGTAGGAGGCTTTGGCAGCGACATTCAAAATGAGACAGCTCGGGGTTCTTCCGGCCATCTTCATCGAGGGAGGGAACAAATTGGTGGTTGAGATCGAGGAGGTCGGGAGCGTTGGCTGAGAAAGCAAGATTCGAAGTGCGAATATTAGCAGCCTTAATAAAACCCTTATGTTTTATTACGCCTTTTTATTCCGAATTTCAGTCGGATTCAGTTTACGGGAGTGAGGCCCGACCGGGTTGGGGGGGGGGGGGGGGATTCTTGTATGTGTATATAATAGTGTTCTAGAGGTAAAATGACAGTATTTTTTGTTATCAATTAACGAAAACGAAACATCTTAAAAAGTCGTTTTAAAAAATACATAAAAAATGAGGATATTATTGTTATGCAATTTCTAATGAAAGCATGACATTTTCACAATAGCAATTTCTAATGAAAGCATTAACATTTAACTTTAAAATGTATTAAGAATTTCAAATTTCATGCAATGATATTTTAGTGCTAAATAAAATCTAATTAAAATATATTTTTATTCCTGATAAATATTACAAAACAATGTTAAATATATAAATGGCAGATACAAATAAAGCTTAGATACAATTTATATGAATATGAATACCAAAATCAATTTCCTATAAAGTGTACAAAAAACAAACAAATATTTAAAATTACTTGAATAAATGGTTCCGGGCTCCGTTTCCGATCTGTGTCTGGGAGTCTCGCTATGCTGACACGTGCGGAAAAAAAGAAAGACTTATCTGCATGTGAAATCACATGTGATCTCCACAAATATCAAGAACGATCTCCACGGAGATCACGCGCAATCTCCACAATCTCTGTGGAGATCACTCTTGATCTCCATGGAGATCATGCGTGCTCTCCACAGAGATCACTATTAATTTTGCATGCAGTTAAACCTCTCGCATTATCATTTTCCCGCCACATGTCATCATCATGAAAATCCCGAGCGCAGATTTAAAAAGGCGATTGTTAACCTCAACCCGTATTTAGCTTGTCACACCTCAATGTTAACCGCAACCTGAAATGTTATCCGCAATCCAATTTTTGGCTTGCAGCAACCTGAGATTTGTGCTCGTCGTGCTTCGTTCGTATCGGATCTGGAATCCCTCATGGCTTCCATAGACTTGCAGCGCCACACCGCAATGGTGATCCGCCTCCTCGCCAAGCACAACCACTGCCCGTGAAAACGTTGGCTGCGCCAACAGAGATAGCATGGGACGGGCAGATCTTAGAAGCGTATCTAGACCAACAAACGAGCTACTTATGTAGTGGTTCTCTGTGAAACTGAGCTTCACGACATGACAATGGATTTCTGCGCCGAGAAGAAGTCCGACGAGGCTCGCGGCGGCGTGGACGATGGTGGAGAAGGAGGCCTCGTCGGGTTCTATGGAAAGAGTTCTCATGGAGAGGAAAAATCCCAACGTTTCTTCAAAATGTTCTTCGTCATGTTTTGTCAAACAGCTTGCATGCGTCGTCAACCCGGCCGCACTAGCTAAGATGTTGATGAGCGAGTTTTTAACGTAGGCGAGGGAGTCCAACAGGGTCTTTACGGCGAGGCTGTGAATGACTTTGCCGGAGCTGAGCTCGCCGGAGTAGGCACACATGCTTAGAGCGCTGGAGAAGCTGACTTGATCGGGTCTAGCGAGAAAGATAAGCTGCTCGCGTTAGGATAGGATTGCGTTGTGAAAGAGACGGTTGTGGAGGTAGCTAACAGGAGGCGGAGACGAGAGTTCGGCGAGGCATTTCCTCGAACTCTCCTCGAACTCCTGGAAGGAGGCGGGCGGCTTCAGCAAGAGGAAGGAGGCATCGGGGTTGCGGTTAACCACCAAAAAAAGAAGAAGTGTTTTTTTAATTTTGGGGTGCGTTTATCAAAAACGGGCCACGTTGCTTTTAAAAACGGAGTCCTGAACTAAAAAATTTACGCCGTAATCAGTTACAACATTTCCCTAAGGCAGCTCGAAATAAACCCAGTTGTACCGGCGTGGCGGTGGACGTTTCTCTCGGGCTTTGTTTGGCGCGGCGTTTTAGGAGTGGGGGACCGCCACTTCCTAAGAAGCATGCCACCGTGAAAATCCACGGCTCACCGTGATTTTTGAGTCGCGGAATGTTTCCGCGACTCAAAAATCACAGCAGCGCTGCAGCAACCTTTTGCTACAGCGCTGCAGTACTTTTTGTAAGAAAAATAAAATTTTTAACTTATATCTTATATTATTATATTATATATTAAGTTATAAACTTTATAATATAATATTATATATTATATATTACGTTATAAACTTTATAATATTATAATATTAAGTTATATATATTATAATTATATATTAAGTTATAATATTATGTTATATTAAGTTATATATATTATTAATATTATTATTAAAATTATTAATATTATTATTAAAATTATTAATATATATTATTATTAATAAATAAAATTTTATTTATATAATATTTATAAAATAAAATTGCGAAACAACACTGCAAATGTTGTTCTTCCAAACAGATAACAAATTCTGACACCACTCTGCAAAACAGCTGATTATTCACCACTGCTTCCCACCACTGCTTCTTCAGTCGCTGCAGCCAAACAGAGCCTCGGTCGAAGACCTCCTTGGAGATCTCATATTCGACGGAAAGCACCTCATACGCGTCGTCGGCGGCCTCCGGTGATCGTCCGGTGAAGGTTTTGCCTCTGGAACATCCATCGCCGTCGTCGTCTCGGGCGCCGTCGACGCCGTTTCTCGGCCTATGGTTTTCGAGAGTTCGAGGGATGTCAGGCATCGAGTGGATGGAGCTCTTCCTTCCCTGCATTCGGTGGATTCGGACTTATAAATGGAGGGAATATCTCCAGGCCGATCTCATGGCCGGAGTCACCGTCGGCATCATGCTCGTCCCACAGGTCCGCCCTTCTCTTTTTTTTTTCCTTGAACTCTTTACAAACGTTAAAATTAATGCGCTCACTTGGATTCTATATATATGCTAAATTCCTTTCTTTAATTCACTGAGTTGAAATTGTTCAAAAGAGTTTTACCTTACCGAGAATTAGCATATAACCAAGATGAGGCGCCATATTTAGGAGGATGATGATGGATTCAACAAGATAAAGTCATGGAATCTAAGACATATGTCAAACTTGAGAGAACCCATCTTTAGCTCAAATGCCAAGTTCTAAAAAGTTTGAGCATAAAAGTGTTAAACCACCGCACCCATTTTCCATTCCAAAACTCGGGTCAAGGATTGGAGAGGCGGGGCCTATTATATGCACAAATGGACCGTCTGGGTAGGCGACTCGCGACTAATCTTGGCATGCCTTTTTTTGGTTCATGCTGGACCATCCAACAAAAAGCCTGTCAAGAGAGGTTAGATTCTCATTACATTAAACATGAATAGCACCTTCACTTAAAAGGAGGGACATACTACAAGATGGATACAGCTGATTGGAGACTAATACATAAAATACTAATTTATTTCAATACTCCCCATCCAGCTGGAGTAGGTTAGGGGATAACATATTTGAACTGCCCATCTTGTTCCTGATGATGCAAATCTGATTCCATGATAGAGCCGAAGATAATCAACCAATGGATTCTTTGTCACGACAAAAATAACGCCATTCAAGAGCTTCTCATGAACATAGACAATTCATTGTGTTTGATAATGCTAATGAAAAATTTGGTTGAATGTGAAGTACATAGCCGTCTTTGTCATCACAATATAATTGCATTGGTTTCTGAACATCATCCCCTAATTATTTGAACATCCATCTCACGAAAACTAGTTCTCTAATAGTCCGAGCCATGACTTTGTGTTTGAACTCTGCAGCAGGGTACGCAACAATGCGTCACTTCTTGCTTTTCCACAATGCCATGTTTCCTCCAGCAAAAATACAAAACCTGGCAGTAGAACTCTTATCAAATGTAGAGCTTGCTTAATCAACATTTGAAACTCCCTCAACTCCAAAATGTCCTATCTTCTTGTATAATAAGCAAACACCAGGGGTTCCTTTCAAGTATCTGAGGATCCGTACCACTGGATTCATAAATGCTGTTCTAGGATAGCTTACAAAGATACCACGCTGATAGGAATAAGAATATTTGGGTGTGTGATAGTTGAGTTACTCAATTTTCCAACAAATCTTTTATATCGAATTGCATCAAGATATAGAAGACCTGTTTCTTAACCTTTCATCAATTTTAAATTAAGTCCGTAGGATTTCCTACTGGTATACACCCCAACATACTTGCTTCACTTAGTTAGTCCAAGGTATATTTTCTTTCCAGAAGACAACACCTTTGAACTCCTTGCAACCTCCGTTCTAAGAAAATATTTTAACTTTCCCAAGTTATTTGTCCGAAAATGAGTGTTCAAGATCTATATTTCCTTGTTATTATTCACTGTAATTGCAATGTCACCTACCCAAACAACCAATAAAATGCTACTTGATGCTGCGTGCTTATAGAATATTGGATAGTCTACTTGACATCGCGACATATCAAACTATGAGAAAGTAAAAAAGAATTTACTAAACCATGCTCGAGATGATTGCTTCGGCCCATGGAAAGACTTCTTTAATTTACACAGTAACTCTCCCATGAGCAACGAACCCTAGAGATCCTTGTAAGAACCCATTGAAAATGTCTAATTGGAAGACAATAACTCTTTGTTTGTATCCATGGATAGAAGCAATCTAATAATTATCATTTTTGCAATAGGGGAAAATGTATTCTCATAATCATCTCCATATGTTAGGCTATATCCCTTAGCTGCAAGTCGAGCTTTACACCGAGTAATTGACCTATCCAATTTTCTTTGTTAATGACATATACCTATCCACAACCAACTATAGTCTTGTTTGGAGGTAATGAGACCAACTCTCAGTCCCAGTTGCCATTTCTTTCCAATGCATCCATCCCTTCATAGTTCACGCATAACTGCTTTCCATTAAAGCTTAAGGCCATAGATAGTTTGGTAGAAATGTGTGGGATGATAATGTGGAGACAAATGCATGAAACACGGATGATATAGACTCTTAAGAAATATAAATAACAATATAATATCGAAGATTAGGGCAATGACGGTGTTTATTTTTTTGGAGGGCTATTGGAAGGTCAAGATCATCAGTGTTGCGGAAATTCGAGTAGAATGAAAAACGACACAGAAAATAAACAAACACAGAAGACACAAATTTACATGGTTCACCCCAAGATGGGCTACGTCCACGGCCAGCATCAGACGAATTTTCACTATCAAGAACAAAGACGGTTACAGCTAAATGGGAGGATTTCCGAATTTAGAAGAAATCGCAAGCCCCTAGAACTGTTTCAGAACTGCTTCCAAAATTGCCCCCCCCCCCCAAGAAGACAGAACGACCATGAGTTTATATACCACTCCGCACAAGAAACAAAAGATTGACAAGCCCTTGGCACACGCTCGCGTGCCTTGGGCGTGTGCCCCAATCAACGCGTCTTTTCATTGACAACCGTCTAGCAACCGCCATGGAATCGTCAGAACAACACACGTCCTCGGCACACGGCCGTGCGATTCGGGCGTGTGAATTGAAACGTCGTGTCTCCTCCTTCTGGATGCGTCCACTGACTTCTGGAACGGTCCCAATTGCTACACACCCTCGTCACACGCCCTCGTGCCCTGAAAATTTTCGTCCAGGATCGCAGCCCCGGACCCCGCTGGTCTTGTTCAGCATCAATCATCGCCTTGAGTTAGGATTCGAGGCAAACAATTAACAATCAGATTGGAGCAACTTCTTGGAGAGGACTAAATCGTTTGGATAACTCGCTAAAGCCGAATTAGGAACTGGCACACGACATTGAAAAGTGTTGATAATATGAGGACTCTCACGAGTAGTAATGACATGCTTCTACACAATCATCTTGGTATGGACAACGAGGGGTTTATATGGAAGTTCATTGAGGTCAGTTTCTGGTTGAGATAAAGAAGAAAATAGCGTGAATTCTAAGAAAGTAACATTCCGACAACTGAGAACTATAACATGTTACGCCCGACGTCATTACCAGGTTATCCGATTACTGTGCGCGTCGACCAAAGGAGAAGGCGGAGGAAGACCGGGCTGAACCATCCGGTTCAGCCAGCCAGTATTAATATAAGGAGCACCGGGGCTGAACCGCACCGGTTCAGCCCCTATGGGGGCCGGCCGGCCCTAGGGGTTGGGTGGGCATAAATACCCAACCCCTCCTCCTTGGTTCAGCATGAAAGACTATTAGCAAGGTATTCTCCTCTCTTCTCCCTCAAACCCTAACCCTAATCTCTAGTTTCCTATAGTTTCCTCTAGTTCTTTCCCTTTCTCTAGATAGTTCATAACATTTGGTATCAGAGGATCTTCCCTCCAACCATGGTGACACACACCGAAGCCGAGAATGCGCGCTTGACCACCATCGAAGAAAACTACGTCGCCTTGGTAGATTCGGTGGACGGGATCGAAGAACGACTCAAAACCTCCACGAAAAATCTGGAAGAACGCATGGAGGGACGCATGGAGGAGATCAAGGCGTTGTTGATGCAGTCCTTGAAGGGGAAGGCGGTTCCGGGCAGCGATTCTGAAGTGGAGGCATCACACCAGGCACCGCCGACAACCCACGGAGGGATGGGGGGCTCAGGCGTGATCTGCCCTGGCGGGATCGGGACCGATCCGGGCCGCACGGAGTCAGCAGGCGCGGGATCGGCCCCTGCCTGGATCGGGGCTCCGCACAGCCAGGCGGGCTGGGCGTCGGGCCCGGAGGAGACCGGCCACGGCCGGCCTGGGGGCGGCTATCCCTTCCGCCAGCCGCCGGCCTGGGCCGCCCATCAGCAGCCGCACCCTGCTGTTCAGCCAGGGAGCGGACCAGGCTTTCCTTCCGCCACCCAAGAGAGGGCCGGGGCTGCCCCGTGGAGGGGCCGGGAGGTCCCAGCAGCCCCCTATCGACCACCGGGGCTGTCGACGCCATTTTCGGAGGAGGAATGGGCCTCCTACCTACGCCACAACACGCGGGAGGGCCGATGAGGTTCGGAAATGACGAAACATGGCACGAGCAACCTCCGAGGCAGGGATTTCAAGGAGGACAGCAATGGGGCGGCGGCCAAGGGGGAGCGAATCTCCATGACCCTTACGGCTGACCACATCACAGACCGGAGGCCAACGGGAGACATGAGAATATGCAACAACCACCGTACATGCCTCCGAAGAGAACTCGCATGAATTTCCTTAAGTTCCGCGGCGGGGATGCTTTCGAATGGGTGCAGAAAGCGGAGTTGTTTTTCACTTACCAGGAGATTCCAGATGACCAGTGGGTACAGTTGGCGTCCTTCCATGTGGAAGACGACGCTTACCAGTGGACGAAGTGGTTCCTTAAGGGGCGCACCTATGCACCCTGGGAGGAATTTGTGGAGGCCTTCTCGGCTCGCTTTGGACCACTGGAGTACGAGGATGTAGAGGCCATGTTGCAGAAGCTGCGACAACTAGGGACAATCACGGAATACAGGACAGAGTTTGAACGATTGGCCAATCGGGTCAGTTGGGAGGAAAAGACCCTCCTCAGTTGCTTCATATCAGGGCCGCGGGATGAATTGCGGGATGAGGTCCACGCCTATATACCACGAAGTCTGAGCCATGCAATCAGTGTGGCAAGGATACAGGAGGAGAGATTCAACCGGCAGAGGACCCGTACAACGGTGAGAGCTCCTGCAGCTGTACACCCTCCTCGGGGGGGGGGGGGGGCTTCCCCGGCCGAGGGCCGGCCAACAGTGACAAGACTGACGTGGCAGGAACTTCAGACCAGGAAAGAGAAGGGGTTATGCTTCAACTGCGATGAGAAGTACACCCGAGGGCACGCTTGCCAGAAGGTCCAGGTATTCATGCTGCAGGAGGACGCGGAAGATGTTCCTCGCACTGAAGAGGAGGGAGAGTTGGCTTTTGACGACTTTGGAGTATCCATCCAGGCCCTGGAGGGGGGTACCCCATCTCCGACCTTACACCTAGCTAGGAGGGTCGGCAAGGAGACGGTGATGGTCTTGATGGACAGCGGGAGCACTCACAACTTCATCCAACCCGGTGTGGCCCAGAAGACGGGGTGTTTCATAGATCGCAACGCAGCTTTCCCCATCAGGGTAGCGGATGGACGCACACTGCAGTGCGAGGGAGTGATGAAAGGGGTGGAGCTCCAGATACAGGGGTACACGGGGCATATTGATGTTTACTTATTGCCAATCCGGGGTTCTGACATGGTGTTGGGCGTATCGTGGCAGCAGCAACTTCGGCGGGTGACCTTCGATTGGGACCAGATGGCTATGGAGTTCAGCCAGCAAGGGAAGGGGTACTGCTTGGAAGGCCTCAAGTTGTCTCAGGTAAGGGAGATCTCACCCCTCAGTGTGGAACGACTAGGGGCACCGGATAGTACGATGACCATCGTTACGACGAGTAGAGCGGAGCCTACGGCTCCAACAGAGGTCTCGTCTCAGATGCAAGCCAGAGCCGACTTATTCCAGGAGCCGCACGCTCTCCGCCCCCAGCTTGAGGACAAGCTGGTCCTTGATGGGGGATGGAATGTTACGTCTGGCGTCATTACCAGGTTATCTGATTACTGTGCACGTCGACCAAAGGAGAAGGCGGAGGAAGACCGGGCTGAACCATCCGGTTCAGCCCGCCAGTATTAATATAAGGAGCACCGGTGCTGAACCGCACCAGTTCAGTCCCTATGGGGGCCGGCCGACCCTAGGGGTTGGGTGGGCATAAATACCCAACCCCTCTTCCTTGGTTCAGCATGAAAGACTATTAGCAAGGTATTCTCCTCTCTTCTCCCTCAAACCCTAACCCTAATCTCTAGTTTCCTCTAGTTCTTTCACTTTCTCTAGATAGTTCATAACATAACACTTGTAACTTTTTCGGGTCCCAGAGTATCTTAGGAATATACATTTAATGGCTCCAAGATCTAGCTTACTCTCTCCCATACCCAATTTGTGAACAAAGCATATGCTTCCAAAGTTTTTTTGGAGTAATAGGGAATGTTGTTTTCTTAGGAAACAAAATTTGATGGGGTGTTTATGTCCCAAGATGATGGACGACATTCAGTTAATCATTAGAAGACAAAATTTGGTGGGGTGCTTCCAAAGTTTTTTTGGGTGTATATGTTCTCTCGTCTCTTTTTTGTTGTTGTCTTGAAGTTTTTATTCTTCTCTTGTTTCCCCTGCCATTACTGACTCCAAACCAAAGCTGATCCATGGCTGACACCATAAAACAAATCTGATGGCATATATATCGTATTTGTCTTTGGTAATCATAATTGAACCAAATTTGTCTGCTCAAATGGAGTTCTTTTTTGGTGCATTAAGTCAATTTATGGTAGATTTAGGAGTTTCATTTTCTTTCAGTATTTATTCAGTTCATGAATAATGTTTTATTTATTTTTTATATATTATGAGAAATGCAGAATGTCGTATGCCAAGTTAGCAGGACTTCATCCAATTTATGGACTTTGTGAGTAGTCTTCTTGATAGTGCTCTCAGTAGAAGTGAGTTTCTTCGTATGAACTTTGTTATGTTTATTCATACTGATGAATGTTATTGCCAAGCAGATTCTAGCTTTGTTCCAATCTTTGTGTACTCTATATTTGGTTCATCACGTCAACTTGCGATTGGTCCGGTGGCTTTAGTATCACTATTGGTCTCCAATGTCTTGGGCAAAATTGTAGATTCTTCTAATGAGCTATACACTGAACTTGCATTACTATTGGCCTTCATGGTTGGCGTATTGGAAACTCTTATGGGATTATTTAGGTATTCAATATTTTCTACCAAATCTTTCATTTTAGGTGTCACAGCATTTTTATTTTCGAGCCGAGGATTATGCCTTATTATGAACCCGTGCATGTACGCTATGCAGGTTTATCCCAATAGTAAACATACAGATTTCATGATGAGAACTCAGACATAAAATTAAATAATGTCAGTTTTCATGATAACGCTACTTATACATGTGATGTGACTTCTTCTTTTCTTTGTTGATGTTAAAGCCTGTTGAAAGTCGAAGAGCTTAAAGCCCACTAAGAGGCCCATTGTAAATTCTTCTCTTATTGTATTTAGTCCCATATCACCAAATGTAATTTTTTATTCCTCCTCTACTCTATATAAAGAGGGGTGCTCTCATGTAATAACCTAGATAATTTGGAATAATAAAATCTCTTTATTTCAAGTTCTCACATGATATCAGAGTGAAAACCAAATCCTCTCGTAATTTCATTCGCGTGAATATTCCTGGCCTTACACAAAATCATTTCCGATTTTGCGTGATAGTCCCGGCCTCACAAGAAAGATCTCCTCTCGTGTGAATTCTCCCGGCTCGCATGAACTCTCTGAGTTCTAGTAATCGTCCTGGCCTCACGCGACCTCGATTCTTTTTGGAGTACTCGCACATCCTCCCTTCCGACTTCAGGGTACTCCCACATCCTCCGTTCTCTTGGCCTCCACACCCCACCTGCAAATTTGCCGCTTCCCGCGTATTCCCCTTCTCTGGACGCCAAGGGCTCGCACAACCCAATGTGTCGAGCAGATCATATTGCTCCCATTGCTCTGCGGAAAGGCGTCAGGGAGTGTACACACCATCCTCTTACTAATGTTATCTCATATGCCCATCCCAGTCCCTCCTGCAACAAGTTCACTTGGGCACTATCTACCATCCCTGCTTCCTATCAATAAGCTCTTCGGATACCGTGTTGGAAAGCGACCATGGATGAGGAAATATCTTCCTTACCATCACGACGAACATGGACTCTTGTTCCTACTCCTTCTATGGGCGATGTTGTTGGATGTCGGTGGGTATTTGTCATCAAGTTTCTCCCTGAAGGCATCGTGGAACGCTACAAAGCTCGTCTGGTTGCCAAGGGCTTCACCCAGACATATGACGTTGATTTCCTTGACACTTTCTCTCCGGTTGCCCGTATCAGTACTATCAGGGTGCTCTTCTCTGTCGTTGTCAACCGATGTTGGCAAATATCTCAGCTTGATGTCAAGAATGTCTTTCTCTATGACGACTTACATGAAGAAATTTATATGTATCAACCTCTTGGTTATGTTGCTATGGGGGAGTCTCAAGTATGAAAGCTTCGAAAGGCCATTTATGATCTTAAACAGAGCCCTCACGCATGATTTGACAAGTTCAGTCAGGTCGTCTCAACTATTGGCTTCTCCATTAGTAATGCTGATCACTCATTCTTTATACGGAAAACCGACAAAGGACCGGTGGTTCTTGCTTTCTGTGTCGATAACATACTTTTTACTGTAGATGACTCTTATGGAATAGAGATAACAAAAAAATATCTTCAAGAACACTTTGCTACAAAAGATATGAGTTCTCCCAAATACTTCTTGGGAATCGATATTGCAAGACGCAATGAGAGCATAGTTCCCTCTCAAAGAAAATATGCCATAGATCTACTCAATGAAGCAGGTCTTCTTGGAACAAAATCTACTCATAATCCTATGCCTAAGGACGCTGACAAACTTTGGGATGAGACATCGCCTCTTCTACAGAACGTTACTCAATACAAACGTCTAGTTGGTAAACTCATTTATCTTATCGTAAATAGACCTGACATCTCATATTCTGTTGGAAGAGTCAGTCAATTCATGCAGACTCCTAGATAGAATGTTATTTGGAAGCTGCTTTAAAAATATTAGAATACATCAAAGGCTCTCTGGGAAAAGGACTATTGTTTCAAAATAACAATCACTTACACATTAAATCATATTCTGATGCGAGCTATGCAAATGAAAAAGGAGATCGAATATCCACTTATGGATTCTGCACATATGTCGGTGGGAATCTGGTTACGTGGAAAATCAAGAAACAAGCAATAGTATCCAGGTCAAGTGCTGAAGCTGAATACAGAAGTATGACTCAAATTGCTTTCGTGTTGAAGTGACTGAGAACACTTCTAAAAGACTTGCGAGAAATCTACAATTATCCTCTACCAATGTTCTGTGACAATAAGACTGCTATTTACATCTCTAAAAAAACCATTGTTCCATGAAAGAACAAAACACATCGAAGTTGATTGTCACTTCATCAGAGAGGAGATTGTCAAGAAACAAATTTGCACTTCATCAGGGAGTGTTAAAGCCTGTTGAAAGTCCAAGAGCTTAAAGCCCGTCTAAGAGACCCATTGTAAATTCTCCTCTTATTGTAATTAGTCCTACATCACCAAATGTAATTTTTTATTCCCCCTTTACTCTATATAAAGAGGGGTGCTCTCATGACCTAGATAATTTGAAATAATTAAATCTCTTTATTTCAAGTTCTCATAGTTAAAACAAGCTTACTATCCAGCCCTTTCTATCATGATACTTTGAGTATGTTGCACATTTTACTTACATTTCTTCTTAGGGCCAGTTTACTTCACTCTTAGTTCCTGGAAGTGATACATTCTCATTTATGGGATGTGCATTCAAACATTTGATTTGTTGAAACAGGTTGAAATTAGAAGTGAGTGTCAATTTTGAGAGCTAGGAGACTACCTTCAAATTTGTATATTGCCGTTTAATAATAGTAAAAAGCTATATTAAACTTGTGGAATAATGGGTTGTAAAATTAATTTACTCAAAATAATAATAAATTGAGGCTGAGCAAAGGCGAAATTCACTGCATCCCAAATAAGTGCAAAAATTGAGTTCACAAAAAAAAAAAAGAATTCCAGTAAAACAAAGAAGAATCATTATAAATCTTTGATGTAGGGTAGGCTACGTGGCTGCGCGACTAACATGCAACCCTAGGTGAAATGTCGGGAAACAACTTGACAACCCTAAACTACTATATGTAAGATGCAAGATCCGACGGTGAGATCAAATTAAGCAATAAATAATTAAATCACACTTAGATAATTGAAGCAATGCAAAATTATTTCATTAAGCGAACAAGCTTAGACTTTCCTTTGCGTGGAGGGCCAAAGCGAGAGCGCACGACGAATAAACCCTGCAAATCACAAAATAATCTAAAGCAAACAACTACTATTCCAGAGATCCAAGCAAACATGAAATCATAACACCATATATTAATATTGAGAAATAAAGTTCCATACAACAAATAAATACACACAAAATATGGGGGCTGCGGTGGAGGAGTAGATCCGGCTAGGACGACGGTGCTGTGGCGAGATGTGAGGTTACGAGGATAGATCTGAGTGGAGGTTGCTGTTTTGGAAGGTGGGGGTTGGTTTTAGGTAAATCTGTGTGGAGGGACAGATTTCAGATGAGGAGAGGGTACATCTGGAAGGGAGGTTGTTGGGGGCATGAAGGAGGGGCGGTGGATGGTTGGGGTGGCTGAAAAGGGGGCGGCGGCAGGTTGTGAGGGGCTGGAAGGGGCGGCGGCCAGCAGGGAGGTGGCTGGAGAGGGTGGCGGACAGCAGGGAGATGGCTAGAAGGGGGCGGCGACAGGGAGGTGGCTGGAAGGGGGCGGCGGCAGCAGGGAGGTGTTTGGAAGGGGGCGGATGTTGCTGGACAGCAGCCTGGATGGGTGGCGGCTAGGGTTTGGAGGGTTTTGAAGGTGTCGGTGGAGTCTTTAGATGGTGGAGGAAGAGGGCTACGGGTAGGGGTTACCTTTGGGGAGCGGGAGAAGACCTAAGAGTCGTCACCTAGGGTTCCACGGAGTCGGCACCGTGGAGGGATCGCTGGAATCCTGGATTCACAATCTCCAAATTCTGCAATCCTTAAACAGCCCCCTACACCTCTATTTTAATAAAGAGATACTAGGGCATCCCACCATCAACGACTATGATTGGTCGGAGATGGGGTAGCCCGATTACATCAAAATAAAAGTCAAAATAACAATACAATATATAAAATCATGTGCAAACGACGGGCCAGATGCATCAGTGAAGTCGGATCATCGATCCGGATACGCCATATATGGTAAGTAGCCAATCAGCCCCGAACGGGCCCAAAACACTTCCACACTTGCAGTGAAACAAATGTCTGTAATGGCTTACAACTATCATAATTATGGGAATGTTTTTATTATAAATTTTATAACCGGCCACACAAGTGGTCTACGTTATTGTGTTGCTGTTCTAAATGATGCAGATGTTGATATCATTTTTCTTCTCAAACTCATTTTTTTTAATGTGATTCTATATTTGCATTCCTGTGTTGTGGTTATTTCTTAGCTATTATTATACATCTTCAGGCTTGGATGGCTGCTTCGTTTCATTAGCCATTCTGTAATATCAGGCTTCACTACTGCCTCGGCTATTGTAATCGCACTATCCCAGGCCAAGTACTTTTTAGGGTACAACATAGTAAGAAGCAACAAGCTTATTCCTCTTATCAGCAGCATAATTGCTGGGGCTAGTGATGTATGAATCTCAGATCCTGGTGATTATTTGATTCCATTATGTTTTCCAAATATGCAAGGAAAATTCGGGACAAGTGTTGTCCAAATTGAGAAGAGAGGTGGTCGTAACAACTCCAGTTCCACGAACTGGAGCAGGAGAGTCGTCAACCACAAACACTGGTGGTAACCGACTACGCTTCTCAAGGTGAGAGAAGGCAAGAGAATTCTCAGTCATATAATTAATTGCACCGAAGTCAATGAGCCATAATCGCAACTTGCATGCTACTAACGAAGTTACAATGGAGGCAAATTACTTGGAAGCACTAACCAGAGCTTCAATATTTGCTGAAGAGAACCATTGGCTGGATTCAAATGACATATTGGAGGTGGTCTTAGAAGAAGGCTCAGATTCAATATCACTGATATGAGCCTGAGGTCGGAGACGAGGGTGCTTCATAAAGCACCGCTCAACAAGATGATCAAAGCTTCTACAATATGAGCAAAGAGGGTGATTCCCCCTACATCCTCTAGTGTGGCCCGCACAACCACGTTATGCTCCACAACATGGGCATAATTCTCAGAGGGTGGAAGTGATGCTATTAGAGGTCATCACAGAAGGTTCGCCACAACAGAGATTCGAGTTGCAGTAGATCCCATGTGATAGTACCATGTTCTCCCAAGATCCGTTGACGTGTCATCTTGTAGGAATTAGGAAGGCGTAAAAAATAACGAACAACAAGTAGTTCCTGAAAATCTTTCTACTGAGTTGCAAGATCAACAGAGAAAAGACGATGTTAAACAAGTTCTGCTTAGAGATTCTGAACTTCCTGATATGCAATATTAGTGAGAGAGTTGGTCGAGCAAAGAGATCCGAATACATGGTATAGATGCAAGATGTTTTGACAGCTTTGGAGTAAAGAGCTGCAAGAAGGGGTGAATCTATATTAGGTCCAGTGTGGGCGGCTGCCCACATTGGGAAAAATAGCATGATCTTCACTTTTCGAACATAGAACCACACGACATGCGAGACAAGCGATTCATGAGCCATATTCTTCTTCCATCTGGGTGCACCGACACGCTAGATAAGTTTTCAATTTCGCTTGTTTTTGGAAGGTTTATGCAAGATAGGGCATCGATCTGCTGCCTGCTCTTCAATCCGCCATCTGCTACTCGATCTACCGTCTGCTCCTCGATCCATTGTCTACTTCTTGATCCGTCGTTTTCTCCTCGACCCGCTTTCTGCTCTTCGAGCTTCGATTCGCCATCTGCTCTTCGAGCTTCGATCCACCGTCTTCTCTACGAGCTTCAATACCATCCGCTCTTCATGTATTCACCATTCATTTGTTCTTCTTCACTTCCTCTGGCCTCATTGGCCCATCCACTTGTCCTTTTGGCAGCACACTGACGTGCACGGTATGGTTTCGATTTTGCTATTTTTTTGGAAGGTTTACACGAGGATCTTTGCCTCTTCTTGTTGGTGATAGATGAGTTTAATATAGTGTTTTTTGCATTCTTTTTTGCTCTCTTTATCATGTTTATAGCTCATCTTTATTATGATTTAGCTGCTTTACTCTTAGTTAAAGTTGACACAGGAGCACAACTTGATCAAAAAATAGGACTTTCACTCAATTAAGAGCCTTGGGGAAACAAATCCCATATTCTGAACATGATGCACGTTCCCTGTGCTAGCCTTAGCACAGGCGTGCACCCCGGTAATCTCCTCATATCCTCTATTAATCTCTCATGCCTAAAGTCTAATTTTTTTTGTTTCTAACTTGTTTTTGTGATCCCTGGATGCTGTATCATTTTACTCTGAATCCCGGTCGAGGAAGGGAGATTGGACATTGATCGTGGCGGCATATGCAGGGGCTCTTGATGGAGAACCCTAGAAGATAAATAAAAGAGACTATTTTCTTGCGTTACATTCCAAGGCCCTTTGGAGCCCTTTATTACAAAACACAATTTTTGCAGTCCACACCAACTAAAATAATTGTAAAACTGAGTCGACATAGACAATTTGATAATTAAAAAATCACAAAAGGATACATAGAGTACAAATGTTAATTAAAAATGTAAAATAAAATTTGACGAGCCCATCCTTAATTGTGGCCATAACAATCATCATCCCCCATTTTCTCCTTTGAGCATGAATTTAGCAAGTCACACTAAGATCATCACGTAGGTCTGATCAAACATGAAGCCAATTTAGTCCATACTTAATTGTAAATATCTAATGATTAGACTTAATGTAATTTCTTGTATTTGGAAGGGTCATTAATCATGGGGTTTACCCCCATAAGAAGTGTAGAGTCAGAAATATGAAGTCCTTGAAAGAGGATAAAATATCCAGGCAGTCTTTATCAAATACATAATAAGCCTCCTGAACAAAGTTCTTTCCTCAACTCACAAAACTGAGGGGTGAGCCTTCTAGAGCCTATTTTGTTCCATGTCTTCATCCTCATGGGTGGAAAAGTAGCGGTTGCAAGTGAGAAGTTGCAATATCTTGATGACAAGATTTAATCACTATTTTACCATTTTAAAGGAAAGATCTTATAACCATTGTTTTATACTAAAATTTTGTTTGTAAGCTGTTGGAATCGAATATGATTGAGCATCAAAGTTGAAGCGGTTATAACCATTGAAGACCATCATTTCTAGTCGAAGGTTAAAATATTCTGTCTGCCATTGTTTTTGCAAAAAAAGCTAAAGCATCCTTGGAGATGAGATTTATAATTTTTTTAAACCATTTAAGTTGCATAATGATTCCTATTTTGGTTAAATAGACTACATAGCTCTTGAGTTTATAGTGCTGATGAAGTTGATACCCCCTTCACAAGCTTATCTTTTTGTATGTTTCAGCTTTTGCACTGTTATATGAACTGTGATGCACTTTTTAAATGTTGAATCCAGGTTCACATGAATTACTATGGATTTATTGATTTTTTAGTTTGGTGATGTGCCCCGGGGACTACCTAAGTTCTCTGTCCCAAGAGAATTCGAGCATGCAAAATCTTTGATACCAACAGCAGTTCTCATTACCGGTGTGGCCATCATGGTATTAATTGTCTTGACTTCTTCATTTATTGGATCATCCCTTTGTTTTTTAGCTCCATACCATCAGCACTTATTTTCGATATTAGGAATCTGTGGGAATTGCTAAAGCACCAGCAGCAAAGCATGGCTATGAATTGGACTCGAACCAAGAGGTAATTTCTTGATCTCTTATGGATGATGGAATTCATACATTTAAATAAGACTAATAGTCATGTTTAAATTAATTTGTTACAACTGTGTTCAAACATCCATGCTTATTTGTTGCGTGCCTTCATGATCATGATCTATAAGTACCCGTGTCTCTATTTAATTATTAGTGCATTGTCTGATTTAGAATGTTTATTGAAAATAATAACTAAAAAAGAATGCATGTGAAGCCAAAGGATTTCTAAAGAAGTGTTTGCTATTAAGTGCTCTTTTTTTACTTAATAGAACAATATGTTTCACTTTGTTTTCTTCACTATTTTTCCTTTTGTTATTAGATTTATTGTCACCTTTTTGAACTTGGTAATTGGAACATTGACAAAGCTCTATGGAACTGTGCGTTATCTTAAATGAAGATGAACATATTGACTGAAATATGTCTGACAATAATGAATGCTTGACTTAAATTAGTCTCACATCAAGTATCTGAAGTGTTTTGAGTAATTTATAGATTTTGAGCCCCCTCCACCTACAACCTATTGACTTTTAACTTGGATTCTTAGATTATAACAACACATAACATCGATAGTAGCTCAAAAGTATGTGTTTGACATTATATTCAGAAATAAAATTTTCAATTGAACTTATTAAGCCCTTCTTGGTGCGGTGTTCACTTGCTAGTACGGCGCCTCAAAACAAAAGGCGGGCTTTGATGTTTTGTGCGGAACGCCGAAGTACAGTTTGGTGTTCCTGCGCGCTGTTTTGAGCTTGATGCACTACCTCTAACTGACATCGATCATTCATCATTCACGCTCCTATGCGAGCCACTCCGCCAAACTGAGCCATAGTTTATTTCATGAAATGAAGCTAGTAAATAATTTTGTATCTAGATTAAAATATTATAGTTATCAAATTATCATTACTAAATAATAATCACTACTTTATATTGTGATAGTTCAACAAGTTTGGATGTTAAGAAAGATGATATTCGCTGATTATTTTTGAGTTATTAAATATCTTGGGCCACCCTCTATAATGATGTTATTTCTGAAAGTGAGTCTTATATAAAGTTAACAAAAAATAAATTAGTTTACTATTGATTCTTAATATCTAGAAATCTAGAAAATGTATTCTAATTTCCATATTTTCCCTTCTAGATGAACGTTAATTATTTAGGTAGCAAAAAGATTTGTATGATAAGAAAGATAATATTACACTAACTAATTTTGTGGATATTAAATATTGTGGGTCAACTACTGCACTAATGTTACTTTACAACTTTAAGCATATATTAATTAATTAATTAAAGATATTGAAGTCAAAATTATTATTTCCTTTGCCTATCGACTCATCTACTATGTACCCTTCGCTTATCGGCTCACCTCGTTCGTATATCGGCTTCACCTCCTTTGGAGACTGATACAATGAAAGACTATAATTTCTCACTCTCCTCTTTGAGAGCTAATATATATTATTAAAAGAAATTTTTATATATGCATTTAAGAAGATCAACTCTTTAAGTGAACTCACATTGAAACATAAACATGTGTAGCTAAACTAAGTTCATATTCTTTATTACAATTTATAGACTTAATCATTTTTTTTGTAGTTTAGAAGTTTTTTTTTCTGATAATGTAATTGATCATATAAGGTGAACCATATTGTGAGAATAGTGAAAATAACTCATGTTTACTGGGTAGGTAACCACACCTCAACTGAGTATGATAATATGTTATTTTTTCTCAGACTAGGGTTATGACACAAGAAGATTGCAAGTTTCGCCGCCAAGAAATACTACACTTACTTTAGCGAGTCAGGTTGTACACAAAAGTGATGGGGGTTCTCTTCATCAATGACTTGCAGGTATCCTACTTGGTATCAACGCAAGACATATTCGTAGTGAAATAAGAGAACTCAAGAAACTTCTTCCTTGAAATTTATGCTCATAGATGTCGACGACTTTTACTGGATACTGTCACTGGTTGTGACGCATGAGGGATCATTTGATTAGCTACTATTGGTGATGTAGGAGGCATCGTCCCAATTAGCTATTGTTGACGACATAGTGTATCATCCATGTTGGGTTCTATTCAAAGTTCGCCATGCCCTTACCAATAAAATACTCCATACGTCTAGAGTTTTCCATCCAACTTCATCGCTTAACGATGATAGTTCTGATAGGATTTTCCCTTTGCCTTTTGCAAAGATAAGTGTTCATGTACGACCCATTTTTTGTTGCATTTTTTTTTCTTTCCATCGCTTGGCTACCCTTCATAGATTTTCTTGGTCTCTATCAGCATTTCCTCTTGTGCCCATGAGGCATTACAACATTTGAGGTGGCATTCTGCGATATTGGGGGATATGCAAGCTCTCTGGGACAATCGTACTTGGGATCTAGTGCCCTTACCTCTAGGATAGTCTCGTATCGATTGTCGTTGAGTGTTCACGGTGAAGCATAAAGCGAATGGTACTGCTAGGAGCCTTAACTCGTGACTAATGGATCGGGGATTCACTCAACATCAGTGTATTGATTATGAAGATTCTATATCTCCAGTGGTTAAATTGAACACAGTTCAAGCTTGGTATCCCTAGTTCTTCACCGCTAGTGGAAGATGCATTAATTTGATATTAAGGATGTTTTCCTAAACAATGATTTATTTGAGACTATCTACATGCAATGATCACTTGTCTATTAGACTATGAGGGTGTTTCTTGTTTGTCATCTAAGGAAATCTTTGCATGGACTTGAGCGGTCTCCTCGAGCTTGATTTAAGAAGTTTAGCCAAGTGGTTCATTGATAGCTTCCACTATCGTCAAAGTAAAATAAATAGATTAATACGAAGTGAGATACAAGATTTCGAGATAAGCTCGACCTAATCTCTCAAGGGCAAGATCTCTCTAAGAGCCTTCTTTCTAAAGAGAGGCGAAGACCAAATGACTTAAGATCCTCTAAAAGACTCAATACCACTCCCTTATATAGATGGGAGTAACATACACATAATTATGGAAAAAGCACTAAGGTACATAGGTAGATAGGAGGGCATGTGGCTAGCCTGAGAAGTCGTGTTTGTATCAACACCCTCTCCCAAAATCATCTTTGTCCTTAAGGCCGAGGCACACGTGTGGGTCATCAGTGAGCGTTAAAGAATCCAAGTCAATGAAGTTGGAATCATTGTCTTCAACGCCGATCAACAAACACAAGTCCTTGAGAGGTCATTTGTGGATGGGTGAGTACGGCTTGTGGTAGAGAAAACAGAGGTCCTTTTGGCGAAACTCGATGTACTTCTAGTGAGATAAGCGCTGAGGTGGTGGGGTTACCAGCGGAGGAAGGATCGTCGGAACTGGTGGCGGCAGCGGGCCGATCATCGGGGGTCCAAGTAGATGTGGGTGATTCAGACAATAAATAGGTGGTTGAGGTTTCAACGATTGCCTACTGGTATGGTGCGAGTAGAGGAGGACGTTTGGGCCGCATAGAGTTCCTCATCGAGGCATCGAGGTTGCTCCAAGGCGCGGGAGAGAGTAGATAGGTTGTGAACACGAAGGTGTGCCCGAATGTGAGGCTGCAGACTCATGAGAAAAAGGTGTGCCCGAATGTGAGGCTGCAGACTCATGAGAAAATACCCTTGATAATGGTCAGAAGATAGTTTGATGACATGAGTGGCGGTTTCGATGAACTCGGTGATATAAGTGACGGCGATATTGGACTGGCTAACGGAGCTGAGGGGCTCGTAGGCATTACCCACTTGGCGCATGCCATAGTGGCAGTGGAGTCCATCCTTCAAGGTGGGCCAAGAGAGATCACAGACATGTTGGCCCGTCCAACACACCCAGTGGAGTGCAAAGCCCTCCATATAGATTGTCGCTATGAGAACTTTATGGTAGGCAGAGGTGGACTGGAGGTCGAAAAATTGCTCGGCGCTGACAATCCAATCGAGGGGGGCGGTGTGCCGAACACTGAAATCTCAATCCGGCGGAGGTAGGCCGGGTGGATGTCCTCGACTGGGTGTAGGGACCCCATGCAGTCAATTTTAGACTGATTAAGGGGCGGTTGAGGTGCCGGTGGACGGTTAGAAACTGTGGTCACAAGTCCGCGGAGAAGAAGCTTGAAATCCTCTAATCGAGCTTTTAGGTGATGTAAGTTGGAATTAGTGGAAGTCGATGCAAAGGTGTCCTTGTCTGCGCGGAGGGCCATGGAATGGGTTCAGTGGATGAATTGGAGAAGCCGAAGAGAGATGGTGAATGATGACGATGTGCCGAACTACTAGCGTTTGTTGGAGAGCGTCGTGCGGTTGTAAGAGTCAGTGCCAAGGGGGAGGGTTGGCGACTGTGCGGGACCCGCCGACTGAGGGAAGAAGGAGAAAGGCCACGAATGCAGTGGGATAAGCTGGAGTTGTGTGTGTGTGTGGGGGGGGGGGGGGTAGGGGGGGAGGCGTAGACGGCGACAGAATATCGAAACATGCGCAATGGTGGTCGACGATGTCAGTCAGGCTGAAGAAGCAGACACGATGTTGGGTTGGAATAGATAGAGCGCGCTGGTACCTCGTGAGCCCGATGATGTCGCGTGTGGAAATCACTTGCATGATCGGGGTTCCAAACCGAGGATGGAGACAGAGTAGACAAGGTCATGAAAATTGGCGCTCGGGGTCGAAGGTGAGTCGATCGCACATAGTTGCACGATGTGGTTGTGGGCTGAATCTTTGGCTAGGCGGCGGACGTAGTTTGATCAGGTGTGGAGAGGGAGGTGAAGGAGAAATTAGGGTTCTAATGTAACCCAATTGACTTGCAGGTTGGACCAATTGATAGATTTCACTATCGTCAAAGGAAAATAAGTAGATTAATCCAAAGTGAGATACAAGATTTCGAGACAAACTAGGCCTAATCTCTTCAGGGAAGGATCTCTCTAAGTCCCTTCTCAAAAGAGAGCCTAAGACCAAATGACCTAAGATCCTCTAAAAGACTCATTACCACTCCCTTATATAGACTGGGGTGACATACACATGATTACGGAATAAGCCCTAAGGTATATAGGTAGATAGAAGGACATGTGGTTGCTTGGGAAGTTGTGTTCATATCATTCAGACTTTTGGTTTCAAATGCGTTTCATATATATTGATGACATTATTATCATGGCAGCAATTCCAAGGTCAAACTTCATATTGTTAAACATTTTCAGACCAAAGTTCTTGGTCTCCTCCACTACTTATTTGGGATTGAGGTAGCCACTTGTGGTGATTCCATCATTCTCTCTCAGAGGAAGTATTTGACGGATCTTCTTCATTATGTGGGTTACTTGAGCTGAAACTAGTTGCTACACCCATGGAGGCTAATGTGAAGATCTCCTGTTGCTTCTTCTTCAGACCCATTGCTACCCACTTTGGAGTATTATCAAAGATTGGTTTGGAAATTGATCTAATTGACTGTCATACAACCATCTATCTCTGAGAGTTTTACACTTATAGGCAATTGAACGCATTTTGAGGTATCTAAAGTGCCCCTGATCATTGCCTTATATATCGATCGTCAACTTTTTCTCCCGTGGCATGCTGTAAAGCTGACTTGCCAGATCTATTGATGACCGTCAATTTGCGAGTAGATTTTGTACCTCCTTTGGAGATTATCTCATCAGATAAAGAGTAAGAAGCAATTGATTGACGCTCGATCTACGACTGAGGCCGAATGTCGTTCGATGGCCTTAATTTTTTCAAGCTCCCCTGGCTTAAAAGTTTCTTCCTCGAATCCTGGCGTTTCTTCTTTTTGCACCTCTTTTTGTAATAATGAAGTTGCGATTCACATTGTTAACACATCAAAATTGTCTTGTCATTTTATCAGGGAGGAGTTCAAGCTCCCGTAATCTTTCTTCAGCATGTTCTCAAGACTTTCCAGATAGCATATATATACCTCCTCTAGGAGTTTACATAATTACAGGTTGCACCCCTCTATCTTTTGAAATTACATTTACCTCCCCTCTAAGTTTCCTTAGTTTACAAAAATTCCCCTTTCGTTGGAAATATGGATGGAAAATGTAAAATCAGCCAAATTATTTTATAATATTCAATTTTATCCTTTGTAATGACTCTACATTGAAGTGTGTAACCTTTTACTTTCGAAATATAGATGGAAAGTGATCAAATATGCCGAATTATTTTATGATATTCCAATTTTATCCTCTGTAATAACTCTACATTGAAAAAGGTGTGTTACATTTTACCCTTTGTAATGAATCTAGAATCATTATAAAAAGGATAAAATTGAAATATCATAAAATAATTTGACTGATTTTATTATTTTCCATCTATATTTCTAACGGAAGGGGCATTTTTGTAAACTGGGGAAACTTAGAGGGGAGGTAAATGTAAGACTTGGAGAGCTCGACGCACGTCGACTTGGAGAGCTCGACGCACGTCGACTTGGAGAGCTCGACGCACGTCGTCTTGCGGAACTCGACGCACGCCGACTAGCGGAACTCGACGCACACGAACTTGCGGAACTCGACGCGCGCGGACTTGCGGAACTCGACGCGCGCCGACTTGCGGAACTCGACGCGCGCCGACTTGCGGAACTCGACGCGCGCCGACTTGCGGAACTCGACGCGCGCCGACTTGCGGAACTCGACGCGCGCCGACTTGCGGAACTCGACGCGCGCCGACTTGCGAACTCGACGCGCATCGACTTGGAGAACTCGACGCACGTCGACTTGGAGAACTCGACGCACGTTGACTTGAGAAATCGACGCACGTCGACTTGAGTAATCGACACACGTTGATTTAGCCTGCTTGGGAATTGCAACCAAACGTCGACTAGAAGCCGACTTGAGAAATCGACGTACGTTGAATTGGGCCGAATTCATCAATTTGATGGGTTCTTCCTATTTTCGGTTTTGAGATGAAAAACGGTTATCCCAGTTCCATAACTTCCACTCCTCAGAGATTTTCGATATTTCTCCTCTCTTTAATATAACAATGACAGTTTGAGAAACCGCGGTGCGCAAAATTAATCGATTGACAAAAAATGTTCTGCGAAGAGAGGAATCAGAAAGAATCTCTGCAGGGAAACGAAACAAGTATTTCATTGCAAAGAAGGGTGATCATCTTCCAACCCCGAGACCGTTGAACGGATTGCGTGGTGTTTACGACGTTCACGTGGATACCAATAGAGACGTAGATTTCATTCTGTGTTTGGTTCTCAAATGCAACACAATCTTCACGAAATCTGATTTCGTCATAGGTGTAACGCCCCGGTCTACTGTGGGTGCGCTACAGGTCTGCAGACCAGTGACCCCAACCCATCTCCACAAATCTGATCGTCCGCAACCGTTAATTCCAGCAGCCGCTAATTCCCGGCCTCAACAACCCACCACTGGAATTAGTGGCTGCGACCGATCAGATCTGTGGAGATGGGTTAGAGTCATTGGTCTGCAGACCTGTAGCGCACACACAGTAGACCGGGGCGTTACAACAGGTGTCCCAACCTTTGGTTTGAGTTAAAAAAACATTCTTGATTTACTGGTTTTGCATGCTTCCTTGATAGGGTTTTTGTATTCCGCTGTGCATTAGATGTTCAACGAATCCCAACACAACTGTCCCAGACACCCGTCACACTCTTCCTTTGTTGCATCCCACCCGGTGACACGATCTGTGATACAAGTCTGTGACACATATGTGTGATGGAAAGTATAGTGGTTGGGAACTACTATTCACCATTACAAATTGAAAAAGCGCAAGCTAAATCTGTTGCACTATGCTTGTAGTGACAATTAGTCTTAATATAAAATTAAATAAGTAATATACTTTTTCCAGTAAAATAAATTCATGTTCCTAAATAAGATTTATTAACATGTTTAATTATTGGAGAGGGTATGTTGACGGCAGGATGTCATAAGTTTATAAACTTCAAACTTGATGAAGTATGGACTTGAGCATTATGCACAACACCGAAAATAACCTTCATAGCTTAAAAGCCAAATTTCGCTGCATAAAGCTTCAAGATCACTGCCTCAGATGTGGCATATAGATATAAGCTGTGAAGTTATTTCTTAAAAAACAATCATAGTATACCATAGTTAATCAGATATTGGAAGGATTATGATGACAATAGCTCAAGTAACGATTAACAAGCAGAAAATAAGAGCTTTGATGAGCATCATAATATTAGTTTTTCTTAAATGTTTTTGAATGGGGAAACTTTTCTTATATTTGTTACGTACCCTGCAGCTATTTGGTCTAGGTGTGGCAAATATTTGTGGCTCATTTTTCTCTTCATACCCTACAACAGGTATGAAAGCTCAAACAATTCTTGTTAGATTGTAAGTTATTTATTTCTTCGTTGCGGACAATTCTCACTGGTCTTTGAGCCTTTTCTATCCAAAAATGAATGCAGGCTCCTTCTCTAGATCAGCTGTAAATCATGAAAGTGGGTCCAGAACTGGATTATCTGGAATTACTATGGGAATTATTATGGGATGCGCTCTGTTAGAGAAGAGATGTAAAAAGCCCATTTAGGGGCCCATTAATGGGCCCATGTATTCTTTCCTCTTTAGTCCCACATTGTGTATAGGAATATTTCTCTCTTCCTCTCTCCTATATATATGTACTCATCCTTTGTATTTAGTGCGTAGAAAAATATACTCAAGATTTGGCTTTTCCCTACATGGTATCAGAGCTAGGTTGGTCCAAATTTTCCGGTCTTTTTTTTTCTGACCGCCCACCCTCCCTTTCCTATCGATCTGGCGGTCTCATTTTCTGAGACCGCTCCTCCTGCCACTGCTTCCCGCATTGCTCCCAGCCTCCCACGCTTCCCTCTCTTCTTGGCTTTTTATAGCTTCCTCCCTCTGACGTGTGGGTCCCGCTGTCTTTTCTCTAGTCCAGCGAGCTCGCCAGACCGCTCTCCTCTCCAGCGGTCTCTCTCAGACCGCCCGAGCTCTCCGCAAATTCCCTACTCGTGGCTTCCACCTGAGCTCCAGCGGCCCTCTTGCCCTCTGCCGGTCTCCTCTCGCGATCTCTCCTCTCGCGATCTCCTTCAGCCGGTCTTATATCTCGACCGAGCTTCTTCTGCGAGCCTCCTCCGCGAGCGCTCCCCTACTCACAACACTCGCCGACAACGAGCTCATCTTCTGCGAGCTCATCAGCTCTTCAAGCGAGCTCATCTCAGACCGCATCGATCTCGCAGTCCGCAGTCCAGTGGGTCTCTCCACCGCTCTGTTCTCCTCGGTCCGCCGCGATCTCGCAGCGATCTCTCCCTCCACCTCAGTCAGCAGCGACCTCGCATCGCTCTCCCCCGCAACAATCAAGCCCGCAACGCTCTCGCTGTCGACCTCCCTGTTCGCAGTCGACCTCTAAGATCGCACGTCTCCTTCTCGCAGCTCGCCAGCCCGCCTCCTGCGGTCTATCCATCCAGCAAGCTCCCTCTGCCGATCTCGCGAGCTCTCCGGCGACCTTCCCTCAGTCGCAGCTCGACCGACCCCTACCTTCCGGCCTCTTGATTCCTGCGGCTTCTCTTCCAGCTCGCTGCCGGCTTCTCTCCCTGCCGAGCTCGCCCGACCTCTTTCTGCCGACCTCTATCTGCCGGCCTCTATCTGCCGGCCTCACAGAGATCGCCGCTCCAGCCCCAAAACTCCAGACCGCTGCTCCAGACCGCTGCTCGTGCGATCTCCCCAGATCGCCCCCACTCTGCTCTGCTGGTTACTCCCTGGTGTTTGTTTCTCCATGGATCTGTCTCCTTCCCGCTCCCCAGGCTCGGTTGTGTCTATTTCTGGTGGTGGCCTCTCCTGCCTCCTTCATAGCTCTCCATGGATTCTGGATTCCGGGGCCATCCACCACATTACTTCGCAAGCACCTTCACAATACTTGGCCTCCGAACATCCTCCGTTCATTACTGCGGCAAATGGTGCCTCTACTCCTGTTGCTGGCTCTGCCGATCTCACTCTGTCACCCTCACTTACTCTTCGTTCGGTTCTTCATGTTCCGGGCTCCTCCTTCAATCTCTTATCTATTAGCCGTCTCACCCAAGATTTGGATTGTTGTGTCTCATTCACCTCTACTTCATGTATTGTGCAGGATCGACAGACGCGGCGCATCATCTGCAAAGGGCATCTCTCGCACAGACTCTATCTCCTCGATACCTCTCCCACCGTTCTTCTCTCCTCTATCAGCACTATTGAGTGGCACCGCCGTCTTGGTCACGCGCCTCTACAAATACTCCGCAAAGCTCTTCCCGACGTCTCTCTCCATGAGTTTACCTGTGAATCGTGTATCTATGCCAAACATCATCGTTCTACGTTCAACCCCCATCCCACTCGAAGTGCTGCTCCTCTTGATTTGGTTCACTCTGATATTTGGGGTCCCTACAAAATTGCCAGTGTTTTTGGCTATCGTTACTTTGTTACCTTCGTTGATGACTACTCCCGGGTGACATGGTTGTACCTCCTTCGTGACCGCTCCGAGTTGCCTGGTGTTCTTCGGAACTTCATCATCGAAACTCGCACCCAATTTTCTACTACTCTTAAAACTCTCCGTACCGACAATGCCCGCGAATATACTGGTCAAACAGTCACTCACCTCTGTGCTGAGTTTGGGATAATTCATCAAACCTCTTGTCCATATACCACCCAACAGAATGGCGTTGCTGAACGCAAGAATCGTCACCTGCTTGAGGTCACCCGCTCTCTCATGCTCCAAATGAACGTCCCCAAACAATATTGGAATTTCGCGGTCTCTACCGCCTGCACCCTCATCAACCACATGCCTTCTTCTCGTCTCAACTTTGCATCCCCCTTCAGTCTCATTTTTCCTTCTACGACTCCGTTCTCCATCGCTCCTCGCGTGTTTGGCTGCGTATGCTACGCTCATCGCCTTGGTCCATTCTCTGACAAACTTGCTTCACGTGCCACCAAATATATGTTTGTTGGTTACTCCCGGACTCAGAAGGGCTATCTCTGCTTCTCTCCCCAGGATCGCAAGCTTCTTACGACTGCTGATGTTACCTTCCTCGAAGATCAACCCTATTTTTCCCAACCAACGGACTGTCCTCTTCCGCTACCTCCTCTTCCGCGACCTGTTATTCCGGTTACTTCACCCCTTCCTCCGCTCTCTCCAACGCCCGTTTCCTCCCCGCCCGTCTTCTCCATACCAGTCTCTCCCATCCCTCTTCTACCTCCCTCCCAGAAACCACCTATCACTCGTGTGTACACTCGTCGTCCTCTGTCCTCTACTGCCCTACGGGAGGTGCCCTCCTCTGATGATGACTCGCGGCCTGCTGATCCGACTTCTTCCTCTACTGCACATCCAATGGCACACTCTGTCTCTCTTCACCGCCTCTCTCCGGATCTTCGTCAATTTGCTACTTCTCTTTCCTCCATTTCTATTCCTAACTCTGTGCAGGAGGCGCTTCAGCACCCAGGGTGGCGGGCGGCTATGGAAGAGGAGATGAATGCCCTCTGGGCTAATCAGACTTGGGAATTGGTCCCGCTTCCTCCTGGTCAGCATTGTGTTAGTTGCAAATGGGTCTTCACAGTCAAGCAAAATGCCGACGGTATGGTCGATCGCCTCAAGGCTCGTCTCGTGGCCCGGGGCTTCACTCAACAACAAGGGTTGGATTATAAGGAAACCTTCTCTCCAGTAGCCAAACTAAACACTGTTCGTGTTGTTATCTCCGTCGCTGTGCACCGGCGCTGGCCTCTTATTCAGCTGGATATTAAGAATGCATTTCTCAACGGTGATCTGAAGGAACTTGTCTATATGATCCAACCTCCCGGGTTTGAGACCACGGGGGAGTCTCGTACAGTTCGTGTCTGCCGTCTTCTCAGGGCTCTTTATGGTCTCAAACAATCTCCGCGAGCTTGGTTTGATAAGTTTTGCAAGGTTCTCTTGGCTCTCGGCTTTACTCGGAGCTCCACCGACTTCTCTCTATTCACCAAGCATGGCCCAACTGGCACTGTGATCCTTCTTGTGTACGTTGATGATATCCTAATCACCGGCGATGATCTCTCTGGGATACAACAACTCAAGAAACATCTGGGCTCGACTTTCCAGACCAAGGACCTTGGCAATCTTAGATACTTCCTTGGGATTGAAGTTGCTCGACGACCCGATGGGTTGGTTATGTCCCAACGGAAATACTGCATCGACTTACTTCATGAAGCAGGATACTCCGGGTGCAAACCTGCGGATACTCCTATGGATGCTAGTCAAAAGTTATGTGTTGCTGGTTCTGATTCTGATCAACTACTTGAGAATCCAGAATACTACCGACGATTGGTTGGGAAGCTGATCTACCTAACGGTTACTAGACCTGATATCTCGTTTGCTGTTGGTGTTGTAAGTCGCTTCATGCATGCTCCGCGCACTTCTCACCTTCAAGCTGTTGAGCGTATTCTCCGATATCTAAAGACCGCTCCGGGACAAGGCCTTGTCTACAAATCATCCAACTCACCATCTCTTCTTGCCTACTCGGACGCTGACTATGCCGGGTCTCCTGATGATAGGCGTTCCACAACTGGCTTTTGCACTTACTTTGGTGGACACCTCATAACCTGGCGGAGCAAGAAACAGTCTGTGGTTGCTCGCTCCTCGGCTGAGTCAGAATACAGGGCTATGGCTGCTGTTGTGTCAGAATTAACCTGGCTTGAGAGTCTTCTAGGTGACTTGGGTATCAGACTTTCTTCTCCGACAACTCTTCGGTGTGACAGTCAGGCTGCAATCCATATCGCCAATAATCCTGTTTTTCATGAGCGAACAAAGCATATTGAGGTTGACTGTCATTTCATCAGGGAAAAGGTGCAATCAAAGAAGATAGAGTTGGAGCATGTTCCTGCTGCTAGACAAACTGCTGACATCCTGACAAAAGCACTTCCTCGGCCACTGTACCTCCAGTTCTTATCCAAGCTGGGTGCCTACGATTTGTATGCTCCAGCTTGCGGGGGAGTGTTAGAGAAGAGATGTAAAAGCCCATTTAGGGGCCCATTAATGGGCCCATGTATTCTTTCCTCTTTAGTCCCACATTGTGTATAGGAATATTTCTCTCTTCCTCTCTCCTATATATATGTACTCATCCTTTGTATTTAGTGCGTGGAAAAATATACTCAAGATTTGGCTTTTCCCTACACGCTCTATTATTTATGACACCATTGTTCAGAGATATACCTCAGGTATATGGATGCCTTTTTAACCATCGATAATTTTTTTGGGGAAACCACCTTTTAGTAGCTATAGTTTGTTCTGGTTCCATTTTGAATTAAAATTCAATTATCCCAATCAAGTGTTTCTAATTTAAAATTCTTGCAATCTGATCAAAACTCAAGTTTACATTATAAAGAAAAGTTAATTTCCATTTAAAATAGCTGTCTGCTTTTAATGTGGGACTCGCCACTTTTCTTTATTAAGTTTAATCCATTATCTTCTTAAAAATTTAACTCTGCCAATTTTTCACATGTTTGACATAATTGAAATTTTTTGCAAAGAAAAGATGTGCCAGGAAAATTTATTTCTCTACTACACTCATTGGGAGATATATGTATATCATTTTGGAGATAAGTCTAATATGTCGAAAGTGATGCTTTCTATCAAACTGCTGTGTCAATATTCAGTTTTTGCTGCAAAGAAGAAATGTCGTTTGGGAAAATATTTAATAAAAATAATCTTGATTTGCATGGTTTGAAAGGAGCCACATGTAGTGTCTTCATCTTCGACCATCTTCTTTGACATTAGTTGTGCAGTCATGTTTCTTCCTTCAACGGTAGCTTTCATGATCCCCTGTTGCCAACCACGGGAAGTTCTCTCTTCAATTCATCAACCTTTGTGGTTGAACAACGATTGTTGTGGCGAGCCTTGATCTATTGCTAGTGTCTGCAATTTGTCATCATCGATCCCAACCGTTTTCTGTCACTTGCGACAATGGTATGTTCACATGACTATTTTAAATGTCCTTCATCATGTCCAACATCATCAATGAGGTAGAATCAACCCGTTGTGTGTCAAGCTTTATCGATTTTGGCATCTCTCGTTGCCATCTCTCGGCACTATGAGCTCCCCGCACTGGAAGATATTGTTAGGGCTCCAATATCATCAATGAGGACTCTTGAAGCTCCTATGACAAGAATAAGTTATTCTTAGTCTTCTTTGGTTCCTCCCTTGGTGATCCTATGATGAGATTCTTTGCAAATGCTCATAACAAAAACCCTTAGCCACAAGACGAGACTTTAAACATTCAACAGTACCATCCAAATTTTACTTCACCGTAAATGCTCAACAATAACCAATAACCTTACAATTGAATGAAAGACTAATTAGCTTCAAGTGTCATTCTGTTGAAGAGCATATATAGTAATTCAGGGTTTAATCTTAACCCAGCTTCTGAACCATCCAGCTCAGAGCTAGACCAAAAATATCTGGCCAGCAAAGATACAAATGCAAAGGTCACCCATTCAAAGCCCCGAGAACTTCATGCCGGCGAAATAAGTAAGCATCGACAAAACCAGCAAATCAATACCCGGCACAAAATATTAGTCGAAAAAGTACCGTTGAAACAAATGCGTAAAAATGAATGATAACAATTGCCCAAAAAATCTCACACTGATTTTATTTTGTCATCATCGCGGATATTATTTAATTATTTTAACTTTTATTTTAATTCAAGTTAATTTTGGGTGGGGATTTGGGTCGCTACATCTGGCACTGGAGGGGAGGGGAATCTTTAAATTTGCTCATCAAGAATTTAGTACGTAAGATGCTATGCAGGGATCTACATTGGTACCAGTGTTACGGCCAAGTGAATTCATGATTCTTCCATCAACTAGATATTTCTTTCTTTTTTCCTTATTTCGACCAACAATTTTCAATAAATTTTGCTTTGATCATTTAGAAGCCTGTTTTTTCTGGATTTCGACCAGCAGTGAGTTGTCTCACATTGTAATAGTCAATCAACTTCTTACTTTACATGATTACTTGCTTCTTCTGTGATAGTCTACTTTATTATCTTTGTGAACTTTAAAGAGTTCTCGGCTAAAGTAGAATTACTTGAATCTGTTTCAGTGTGTTCTGGCTGCAATTGTGGTATCTGCCGTGATGGGCTTGGTAAGAATACACAATTGGACCCTTTCTCACTAACATATATTCTACATGTTCATTTGTTATCATTTGAAGTTGAATTTTTTCAGTGCACTCGTTTGAATTTTGTTCTTCATTTTATGTAGTAATGCTCTCTTTCCAATAATAAACTAAATGAACTTTTTCATGTGTCATCCGATTATTCGATTTCTTTATGAAATTTATCTTAATTGTCTGTTCCATCAATCATTTCTAATCCAGCGTGGTCCAATAAAATTGAATAACAATGAAGTCACCGCAATGGTTTAATGTATTTAAATTAGCTAAATCATATGATCTGTCTCAAATTAATATTTTTCTGTCAATCTATTCTTACGCCCATTCGTCTAGATAGTGGGAAGATTAAGACTAGCATGTTAATTATTAAATAGCTTTAAGACAATGTGATGGGGGACCATCTGGCGCGACTCAGCGCAAGGAGGACCCCACCTTCCTGTATTCTCGCAGGCGGACTTGATCGAGCCGGCGATCCGCCACCGCGGATGCGTTCGACTCATCGTTCTGATATAGTTTCATATATGACATTATGTATTTTGAGTTTTATTTCATGTATTTATGGCCCCGAAACCGTCGCTCCATCATAGCCGTCGATTTCGGTTGCCCTAATCCTGTTTTCTTATAAATAGAACCTTAGGGCTGCTGTATTTTTTATTGCTGAAATTTGGAGTCTTCTTCCTCATTTCCGATGATCTCCTTCGCGGTGCCGACTCCGTGGAGCCCCTTGGTGACGACTCCTTGGGTAAGTTATCTCATCCCACTCATCACTAGCGTGCATTTTGGAATTCACTCCACAGTCTACCCTACATTAGTTGGTATCAGAGCCCAAGGTTTGGGCCACGTCTATGCTCCGTAGTGGTAGGGCTTATAGATCCCCGATGTCTGATCCGAACGTTACTGATGAACGAACAAATAGTTCGAACTCGGGCGCGTCGTGTGCTGAATTTCAACGCCTTGTCCTCGATTGCCTAGATACCATGGGCACCCAGTTTCAGGGTTTCCGACGTGACCTCACTGAGGTGAATACTCAGTTAGGACGTCTAGAAAACTCGAGTGACGCACCTTCCCAAGAAGGGGAACCATGCGAAGATGTGCCTGGAATTCCTCTTCGTCCGGATCCACGCATTCCTCCACGTCAGAGGGGTGCCCAACCATCTCCTGATCAGTACCGTCGTAACGCTCCCTGTCGCAGCCCCGCCCCTGAGTGTCGGTCAGACCTTGATGATGATAGGTATCATCAGCAGCGCGATATACCCCGAGTTTTTCCTCAGGATCATAGGGCTCGTACACCGCAGCATGGCCGTCGTGATCCAGACTGCGATGACTATCTTGACCCCGGCCGCCGAGAGCGTGGGCCCCTGCCCGCTCGACGTGAGTATGCCCAGGATGAGTATTATGAGGATTACCCGGAACCACGCAGAGGCGGGTACCAGCACGAGCATGACGTCACCAGACGCATTCGCCTCGACGCACCTTCATTCGATGGTCGCTTGGATCCGAAAGCTTTCAGTGATTGGCTCCTCGACATGGATCATTACTTTGAGTGGTATGACATGAGTGAAGAGCGTTGTGTCCGCTTCGCCAAAATGAAGCTGGTCGGGCAGGCCAAAGTGTTTGGGATTAGCGTAGAGAGAGGGATAGACAGGGATGGCTACTACCCCATCACCCGATGGGAAGACATGAAGCAAAGACTGAAAGAAAAATATCTCCTTGCCTCCTATAGGGATCAGTTACTTGATCAGCTGCAGAACTGCGGCAGGGCACACTTTCCGTCGCTGATTACATGGCTCGCTTCAATGAGCTCGTTGTTAGGAGTGATATCTCAGAAGAGCCCATTGCCACCACCGCTCGGTTTAAGGCCGGTCTTCGATCTGATATTCGGAGAGAGCTGATTCCTCACCGCCTCGAGATGATCGACCAGATATTTCAGCTTGCCCTTGAGTATGAGCAGTTCCTCCGCCCCACCAGCACGAGGCAGTTCCCCTCTCGGACTGAGGCCTCTACGTATAGGAAACCCGCTCTCACCCAGACACTGCGACCGCGCCCCCACGTGTCCCACTTGACACAAAGGGCAAAGTCGCTGCCACTGATGGCCAGCTCTCTGGGGGTATCCAGTGTTATAGATATTCAGGCAGAGGACACGTGGCGGCGCAGTGCCCTACGCGGAATTTGTTGGTTGAGGATGAGGAGCGGGGTTTAGAGGGAGGTGAAGAGGTGATTGAGGAGATTACGACCGCCGTTGAGGAGGGTTGGGAGAGCGACGCTGAGCGTTCGTGTTACGACACTCGACGCTACGGATCCATATTGGGGGCGCACCTACCGACGCGCCGACCAACCGAGACCGCATGATTCCATCTTTATTATTTTATCGCTGCATATGTTATTTCAGTTTGTGTGCTCACTTGTAGTAAGCCCAGGTGGGGGGCATGACCCCTTGGTGGTGTTTTTAATCTTCGGACTGAGCAGGCCGGTTTGGTATTGTTGGACCTATATGGTCCGGTTTGGTGTGCTGGGAAAATTAGGCAATGAATTATCTCCTCTTTACTTCCTCTCTCTAAAACTCTCTCTCTATCTCCCGTCTCTACCACGCGATCGCAGCGGAGAACCCTAGCCGCGTCCGCCGCCCCCTCTCGATCGAGTCGCGCTTCTCGCCGAGCCCCCCCCCCCCCCCCCCCCCCCCCCCTTTCCCGTCTCCTCTCCTTCCAACTATTACTTCCCTATCTTCCCTCTCCCTCTCTGCTATCCTACCCGGCATCCCCACCATAGCATCGACGGGATTCACCACGGGTTCCTCAGAACCCTGGGGGTCTTCTTCCACCTCCGGTCCCATCACGCGATCAAGATCGGGAACACATAACAGTTTGTTAGAGCTGGGAGTGGTCAGGCGCCTTCTACATACCTCATGTGCCGATGAGGACTGGCGCCGCACCACCATTTCTACACGTATTTCCCAAGTGCAGGCGGACCCTGCAATCTATCCATCGATAGTGGGAGTTTTGTGAATATCGTGGCCCAGAAGGGTCTAGACCGTATGCAGGTGAAGGCTGAGCCTCACCCACACCCCTATCGTGTCATCTGGGTAGACAAGACGGCGATCCAGGTTACTCAGCGTTGTCTTGCACCGATTAACATCGCTTCCTTTGAGGATCGGGTTTGGTGCGACGTCATACACATGGGCGCCGCCCACGTTCTGTTAGGCCGCCCTTGGCTTTTTGATCGCGACGTCACGTGTTTCGGCCGCTCAAACACGTGTGTCTTTTATGATAAGGGACGGAAGATCGCTCTATCGCCAATCCAACCCAGGGAGAGACCCAAGGGTCGGGTTGAGCCTTCAGTTAGCACGAGTGCCTCGATACCCGTGCACATCCTGAGGCGCAGTGAGTTTGTGAGAGACAACACTGATGCTGGTATTATGTATGTAGTGACAGCCAGCATGCCACCTGATTGCCCTGCACCAAAGCCTCACCCCGTCGTTCGGCCACTGTTAGATGAGTTTGCGGACATTATGCCAGAAGAGCTCCCTGATGAGTTGCCCCCTCTACGGGACATCCAACACGCTATTGATTTAGTCCCGGGGGCCTCACTCCCAAATTTGCCGCACTATCGTATGAACCCCGTTGAGCACGCCGAGCTCAAAAGACAGGTAGACGAGCTTCTCCGGTAGCAATTCATTCGGGAGAGTTTGAGTCCGTGCGCGGTTCCCGCCCTTCTTACTCCCCAGAAGGACGGCAGCTGGCGCAAGTGCATCGATAGCCGAGCTATCAATAAGATTACAGTGAAGTATCGTTTCCCGATCCCTCGATTGGATGATCTTTTAGATACGATGTCCGGAGCCCAGATCTTTTCGAAGATCGATCTTCGTAGCGGTTACCACCAGATCAGAGTTTGAGAGGGAGACGAGTGGAAGACGGCATTCAAGACCAAAGATGGTTTGTATGAGTGGCTGGTCATGCCATTTGGGCTTTCAAACGCCCCGAGCACATTCATGCGAGTCATGACTCAGATTCTGCGGCCCTACGTGGGCAAATTCCTAGTCGTATACTTTGACGACATTCTGATTTATAGCCACACCGAGTCGGATCACCTCGAGCACTTACGACTTTTGTTTGACATCCTCCGAAAGGAGAAGTTGTTTATAAATATGAAAAAGTGCTCTTTCTTGTTAATTGGTGCGCCTAATCATACGCGTCGCATGCATTGAGTCATTAGGATATTGCGAGTCTACCCAACTCATCACTAGCGTGCATTTTGGAATTCACTCCACAGCCTACCCTACATCACAATGCTTGTTACGATTGAAGATTTATATTCTTTCTTGAGGAAATTGATGGCCTGAATTCTCAATGGTATACAAAATTTTATTTCAATTACTTCTGCTCTCATTTCTTTCTATTTTAATGTTGTAAGGCTTCAGAAATGTAATTTTATAGAAACATTTGTCATTCTTGTTGGAACAAAGTAAACAGGTAGTTATTCTCATTGTTAGCTATTTTTCTGATCTTTTTCTGCCACTCATTCTTGCTACATTCAGAAGTTGATAGATGCCATATCAGACCATGTTACACTATATTAGCTTTGAAGGGAATAACCATACACTATATATATATATTATATATATATATATAAATATATATATATATAAATAAACATACATACATATATACATACATGAGACGGTAATATGTTTATATTTACATTTAACAAATTTCTTATGGAGTATGCTTCAATTTACACATGCATTATTGTAACCAAGATTAAATCACACATCCTTTCTTGGTTCGTGTTGACAGCAAAATGTTACATCCAACAAATTTTGTTACACTTTAAGCATCAAACTTAAACTAATTGGTTGTAGGTAGATGCCCGAGTATTTATGGTAAGTGCACAAGAATATATGTGTTTCTTGATGCGGAACTTTAACTCTCAACACACACTCACTTGTATGGTCTTTGACTTCTAACGCATAATTTTTTTTAATTGGGTGACATTGAAGTAGCCATTGAGTATAGTGTGCTCTGATACCATATTAGAACTTAAGAACCAAACTCAGCCAAATGGTTTTAGGTGAAGGAACTCAGGATCTATATTAAGTGCACCCGATTATTGGGATCACTCATCATGTGTGGGCCATTGTCCAATGGGGCTCGCACATTTCTATTCTCATAGAAGACATTGATCTAATCGTTGTTTTGACGATCCGAGTCCGTCGTTGCGTGCAGAGTGCTGTTTGGACATTTTAAAGTGGTTTTTTGTATTATTTATCTAGATCGAACACTTATCGTGATCACTCATCACGTGAGGCCATTGCCCAATGGGGCTCGCACATTTCCATTCTCACAAAAGACATTGATCTAATCGTTGTAAACCCTAGATCCGAGTCCGTCGTTGCTTGCAGAGTGCCGTTTGGACATTTTCAGTGATTTTTTGTATTATTTAGCTAGATCGAACACTTATCATGTACGACCAAATCTTAGTCGTTCATGATGAGTGCCCTGGGATGTTTTAATATAAATAAGCGGTGAAAGTGGGTTGGTTGGGGATATTGCAGATTTTGGAGGCTTCTTCCCCCGGAATCCGACGATCTTTCATCGTGTCGACTCCATGGAACACTTAGGCAATGACTCCTTAGGCTTTACCCTACTTTCCTTTTGTTTTCCACTGCTAGCCACCCCACACCAATACCTCACCGCCCCCTCCTTTGCTGAAACTTGCCGCAGTCATTGGGAACCCACCTACAACAGTCGGCCCTAGTAGTTCTTTTGTCGATTTAGTCCCCCCTCAGATTTTCTTCCCGAGCCGACGGCCTGCTCACCCCTACCGCCAACAACATTTCCTGCTGCCCCCCCCCGCCAAAACAGACATGATCCACTGCCACTCCTCCCCCAACCGCCAGCCTACATCCTTTGGCTCTACAACAACTTTGCCCCCCCCCCCCTCGCATTGAACATCCTAGAAGTGTTCCTCCTCCTAAGCGGCATAATAGAGACACTCCCCCATCAGGATCAAGCCCCTCCTATGAGGCGGAACCCCGAGCACACTCTTGAGCGTCTCCAGGGCCCCACTTTTATTAGGCACCCCCCTCACTATGATGGGCCTTGCTCGCCGCCGCTGGGGCAGAGAGATCGTGGTCCTCCACTTGCTCACCGTGACTATGACCAAAAGGACTATTAAGAGCAAGGTCATTGTCACGACCCGTCTCGACAAGAGTCAGAGCGCGCTTCGGGCGGGCCGTGATGCCACAGGTATGGGCGGAAGGAAAAACCATGCCTGCTAAGGCGCAAGCAGAGATACTAATAAATAGTTTAAAAATAGTTACTTTTGAGTAAAACAGATTGATTTATTGCGGAAGCTTTAAAATATACTAGTTTAAAACAGGTGCACATGCATTTTTGAAAGAAATTCTTATGATACAAGTTTTGAAACAGATTTTTATGCAGTGATCATCTCAGATGAATGAACATGCAACCATGTCAAATTCTAGTACATATAATATTTAGCCTAGCAGTTGTCCATGAAACAAGAGAAAATGGCTGATCGTAATTATTACATAAAAAGAATATCTGACTGTAAAAGAAATGAAACATAAACATAGAACCTGAAACTTGACGCAGAACGGCCTCAGAGAGCAGGCAGCGCAGGCAAGAACACTAAGGCAAATCCAAAACAAGAAGGAAAAGCTTCAGAACATTGATAACATTATTAAGGTAAATTACAAACTAGCAAGGGAAACAACAATGTATAAGTACCAGTTTTATCAAAAGCAAAGCTAGCAAGGCAGACAGTAAGCAAGACGAGTAGAAATAATTAGAATTATTAGACTACTCCGAAGCATAACATAGATTCAGTCATGAAATGTCAATAGTTGTAATCATTGAAAGGTGCAAGTGTTTTTATCTGATGCACGGGATTCTAGCAGGAGTCTAAATGCAAGGCTTATCAAAGTAATTGAGCTTGCTATGACATTATTGGTTCCCGTTACATGGTAAGCGGAAACTCGATTCAAGGCGTCACATCAATTTAACACTACCTTTCAATGGTTGCTTATCACATTAATGAACTGAAGGATTCATGATTCAAAAGGATTCAAATTCAGATTCAAGACTTGTCAGAGATTCAGGAGTAATGCATACAAAGATGATCATGTAATAACATAAGTTGTAACAAGTGAAAGTGTAGGTGTTTTTGTTTGACGCGCAGGATTCATGATTCAGACAGATTCAAGTACGGATTCAGGAGATTCAGAAATTTAATGCTCGCTATGACCGGTCCTTTGTTCCAATTAGGGATTCAAGAGGGAACCCAAGTCAAGGAGATGCGTCAGTTAAACCCTATCTTTCAATGTTTACTTGTGTTATTACTGAGATTACAAGATTCATAGATTGGTGATTCTAATTGGAACAGACTCATGCTGAAGAAGAACATCAAATCAAGAAATAGACTTTATCCAAGTCTTTCAACCAAACAGGTATAAGAAACAGGATTCGATGACTCAAAGAACTCGAAAGAGAGTTTAGAAACTTACGGGTTCAAGTATTCACGAGTAACAAGGTTACTACACATCATTTTCTAGGATACCAAGTATTCCTTTAGATTAAGCCATTCCAAAACACGAATATCGTCTAAGTAAACATGTGTACGACCCAAATATTTAATATCAAACACAATTCATCTATTTGCTAGCAAGAAATCTTAACCTTTGTCAATATACCAATTAATGTTCATGCCCAAAAGAACTACTAATCCTCAAATAAAAATAATCATTTCACATTTCACAACTCGTGTTATTTCAATCGTGTGATACCTCAATCTATTAACCAGACAATTTAGGCATTCAAGATCTAAATTTATTTGACGAAACATGTATTCAAAAATGAAGTCATAAATTCATAAGAGCAGACAAGGTAATCTACGATCAATGATTGCAAGAGAGGAGGATCTCTACTTGCCTTAAATACGCTGAAGCTGGCGGAGGCGGCCAAATAGCGCGAGTAATTATTCCAAGAGCCTGATCAAGCACAATGAAAAGCGATGCAACATAATTTACTACGCTAACACATGCATTTCTACGACACGGAAATTAAACAACGAGAGTTTTGCGGATTTTACCTCCCTCAAAAGTGAGGGGAGAAGAGCTTCCACGCGGAGACGGAGGCTACTACGAGTAAATCCGAGATTTGGCGGCGCTTTAGGCTAGGGAAACCCTAATTCGGAGAGGGATTTAGAGAGATCCCGCCAATTAGGGCGACGAATGACACCGGGGAGCACGAAAACCTAGAAATTAGATAGTTATAACGGTGGCAAAAATGTTGGATCACAAATATCTGCAACTTAGGGCACAAAAATTGCAAGGGATTCAAGAGAAATCTGAATAGAGGGGGAGGAGGAAGAAATCTTACCCAAAGGAAGTCGTATCCGGGCTCTAAATCCAAGTAGAGGGGAAAACGAGCGAACCCTAGGCATCCCTCCCACAAACTCTCGGCCAAGACGACGAGGAAGCGGGCTGCCAGCCCTAAGAGAGGAAGGAAAGCTGCAGCCGGCCACATGAGGAGGCACTGCTGCCGTCCTAAGGAAAAGAAGGAGGCTGTCAATCCCTTAGAGGAGAGGGAGGGCTGCTAGAGAGAGGAGTTGCTGGAGGCGCAGGCCCTAGAGGAGGCGGAAGAGGCCACGACAGGAGGAGATGTAGGAGCAAGCGGCGGCCACGGCTGGAGAAGGCGCTGACAGAGGAGATGCCGGCGAGAGCAGGAGGAGATGGACACGGGGGCGACGCCGACAGGAGAAGCCGCTGGAGGCGGTGCCGGCAAGAGGAGCAGGAGCGGCAGACTGCGCTGGCGCTGCGCGCGGGAGACGGAATCGGGGCTGCGGGAGCCCTAGCCGAGCCGGAGCGGGATTTAATGGGGCTGCTGCTCGGGATTTAATCAGGGAGGGGGTCGGGGTGCGGATAGATAATAATAGAAAATAAACTTTGTTTTTATTATTCTTATTATTATCATTTAAAGGTCAATATTAATTAAGGGTTGTTGCAATCTCCCCTACTTAGGAAGTTTCGTCCCGAAACTTTCTGAGAATTCTCTGAATGGGGGATCTTATGGCGAAGATTCAGATGCCATTTAATCCAAACATGATTCGCAGGTCAAGACAGGGAAGCTAACAATGAATATGCTGAAACAGAGAGGAAGGCAAGCGCGGAGACTTACCAAGATCAAGAGAAAATTTGCGGATAATTGCTTCTCATATCAGATTCTAGTTCTCAAGAGGATTATTCAGACTTTTCATGCATTTCAAAAAAAAATGATTTTTCCTTCGAAGCTTGCGTACTAAATACTCTACGATCTTAGCGAGTACGGCCAGATACGAAGGATTGGATTCAAGGATCACATGAATTGCTTCAAATAGCTAAAAATTGAGAGGCAAGTCTCGAGAATTCCGGAGCGAAAAGGATCTTTGCACGAAGGGGTAACTTGCGATGTTGACGCTTAAGAGCTAACTAGAAGGGGATACTGGAGAATCAGATGAGATCGATAGACAAGCAGAACAGGAAGCACTGATTACAAATACCGGGTGACTTGAAAGTTGAAACTAGAGATTCTAACACATTCCATACCGTCAGATATATAAATTATGTAATAATTACAGCATTTTCATTGGACAACTCTAGGTAATGATCATGCAAGTGCAACCATGAGATTGTGTGCGATGTCAAGCAAATAGTAAAACCATGCGTGTGCAATCATTATTGTTGTTCTTGGCTTCACACTTGTGCAATGATTTATGATATGAATGCAATGAATGGATACACATGCCATGTTAAGCGCCCATATCACTTAACATGTCATGCATATTAAGACTCTAATGTCATCGCACTTGAAAATATTAAACTGCACATAACCATTTAATATTCGCAAGCGGTGTATATCCTAGTGGAAATTCAATGCACAAAAATGTTAAGTTTTCCCATACTCCCTTAACATTCGTGTGCATACTACTCATGCTTATGGGTGAGTGTGTGCGTGTTTCAGCCGCGAACAACAAATAATGACAAGGTGCATGGAGAAATGGTGTATGCATAAATATTTATAAAATAAGATTTAAAATATTTGATAATTGTAAAATACTATCTTTTGATGTTAAACCTAGCACTGATACCAACTGTCACGACCCGTCTCGACAAGAGTCAGAGCGCGCTTCGGGCGGGCCGTGATGCCACAGACATGGGCGGAATGAAAAACCATGCCTGCTAAGGCGCAATCAGAGATACTAATAAATAGTTTAAAAATAGTTACTTTTGAGTAAAACAGATTGATTTATTGCGGAAGCTTTAAAATATGCTAGTTTAAAACAGGTGCACATGCATTTTTGAAAGAAAATCTTATGATACAAGTTTTGAAACAGATTTTTATGCAGAGATCATCTCAGATGAATGAACATGCAACCATGTCAAATTCTAGTACATATAATATTTAGCCTAGCAGTTGTCCATGAAACAAGAGAAAATGGCTGATCGTAATTATTACATAAAAAGAATATCTGACTGTAAAAGAAATGAAACATAAACATATAACCTGAAACTTGACGCAGAACGGCCTCAGAGAGCAGGCAGCGCAGGGAAGAACACTAAGGCAAATCCAAAACAAGAAGGAAAAGCCTCAGAACATTGATAACATTAACAAGGTAAATTACGAACTAGCAAGGGAAACAACAATGTATAAGTACCAGTTTTATCAAAAGCAAAGCTAGCAAGACAGACAGTAAGCAAGACGAGTAGAAATAATTAGAATTATTAAACTACTCCGAAGCATAACATAGATTCAGTCATGAAATGTCAATAGTTGTAATCATTGAAAGGTGCAAGTGTTTTTATCTGATGCACGAGATTCTAGCAGGAGTCTAAATACAAGGCTTATCAAAGTAATTGGGGTTGCTATGACATTATTGGTTCCCGTTACAAGGTAAGCGGAAACTCGATTCAAGGCGTCACATCAATTTAACACTACCTTTCAATGATTGCTTATCACATTAATGAACTGAAGGATTCATGATTCAAAAGGATTCAAATTCAGATTCAAGACTTGTCAGAGATTCATGAGTAAAGCATACAAAGATGATCATGTAATAACATAAGTTGTAACAAGTGAAAGTGTAGGTGTTTTTGTTTGACGCGCAGGATTCATGATTCAGACAGATTCAAGTACGAATTCAGGAGATTCAGAAATTTAATGCTCGCTATGACCGGTCCTTTGTTCCAATTAGGGATTCAAGAGGGAACCCAAGTCAAGGAGATGCGTCAGTTAAACCCCACCTTTCAATGTTTACTTGTGTTATTAATGAGATTACAAGATTCATAGATTGGTGATTCTAATTGGAACAGACTCACGCTGAAGAAGAACATCAAATCAAGAAATAGATTTTATCCAAGTCTTTCAACCAAACAGGTATAAGAAACAGGATTCGATGACTCAAAGAACTCGAAAGAGAGTTTAGAAACTTACGGGTTCAAGTATTCACGAGTAACAAGGTTACTACACATCATTTTCTAGGATACCAAGTATTCCTTTAGATTAAGCCATTCCAAAACACGAATATCGTCTAAGTAAACATGTGTACGACCCAAAAATTTCATATCAAACACAATTCATCTATTTGCTAGCAAGAAATATTAACCTTTGTCAATATACCAATTAATGTTCATGCTCAAAAGAACTACTATTCCTCAAATAAAAATAATCATTTCACATTTCACAACTCGTGTTATTTCAATCGTGTGATACCTCAATCTATTAACCAGACAATTTAGGCATTCAAGATCTAAATTTATTTGACGAAACATGTATTCAAAAATGAAGTCATAAATTCATAAGAGCAGACAAGGTAATCTACGATCAATGATTGCAAGAGAGGAGGATCTCTACTTGCCTTAAATACGCTGAAGCTGGCGGAGGCGGCCAAATAGCGCGAGCAATTATTCCAAGAACCTGATCAAGCACAATGAAAGCGATGCAGCATAATTTACTACGCTAACACATTCATTTCTACGACGCGGAAATTAAACAGCGAGAGTTTTGCGGATTTTACCTCCCTCAAAAGTGAGGGGAGAAGAGCTTCCACGCGGAGACGGAGGCTACTACGAGCAAATCAGAGATTTGGCGGCGCTTTAGGCTAGGGAAACCCTAATTCGGAGAGGGCTTTAGAGAGATCCCGCCAATTAGGGCGACGAATGGCACCGGGGAGCACGAAAACCTAGAAATTAGATAGTTATAACGGTGGAAAAAATGTTGGATCACAAATATCTGCATCTTAGGGCACAAAAATTGCAAGGGATTCAAGAGAAATCTGAATAGAGGGGGAGGAGGAAGAAATCTTACCCAAAGGAAGTCGTATCCGGGCTCTAAATCCAAGTAGAGGGGAAAACGAGCGAACCCTAGGCATCCCTCCCACAAACTCTCGGCCAAGACGACGAGGAAGCGGGCTGCCAGCCCTAAGAGAGGAAGGAAAGCTGCAGCCGGCCACATGAGGAGGCACTGCTGCCGTCCTGAGGAAAAGAAGGAGGCTGTCAATCCCTTAGAGGAGAGGGAGGGCTGCTAGAGGGAGGAGTTGCTGGAGGCGCAGGCCCTAGAGGAGGCGGAAGAGGCCATGACAGGAGGAGATGTAGGAGCAAGCGGCGGCCACGACTGGAGAAGGCGCCGACAGAGGAGATGCCGTCGAGAGCAGGAGGAGATGGACATGGGGGCGACGCTGGCAGGAGAAGCAGCTGGAGGCGGCGCCGACAAGAGGAGCAGCAGCGGCAGACGGCGCTGGCGCTGCGCGCGGGAGACGGAATCGGGGCTGCGGGAGCCCTAGCCGAGCGGGAGCGGGATTTAACGGGGCTGCTGCTCGGGATTTAATCAGGGAGGGGGTCGGGGTGCGGATAGATAATAATAGAAAATAAACTTTGTTTTTATTATTCTTATTATTATCATTTAAAGGTCAATATTAATTAAGGGTTGTTACAGTCATAGAGGGGGTTGTCCCCCCGCCTGCCCGCTCGTCACAACTACGATTGAGAGGATTACTCTGCTGATTACTAGGAGCACCGCAGAGGTGCCCCATCTCCTGAGGACGACATAACACGACGCAATCACATCGATGATCCCTCCTTCGAAGGTCTCTTGAAAGATCGGTTAATAAATATGAATCACTACTTCGAGTGTTACAATATGAGCGACGAATGTTGCGTTGGGTTCGGAATGATGAAGATGCATGGGCAAGCAAAGATCTTTTGGACGGATTTAGAAAGATTTATAGACAGGAATGACTATTATCCCATCACCCGATGGACTGACATAAAAAGGCGGTTGAAGGACAAGTACCTTCCCACCTCATACAGGGGCCAACTTCTCGAGCAGTTGTATGTTCTGCGCCAGGGTACGCCCTTGGTGGACAAGTACATGTTTTGCTTTGATGAGCTTATGGCGAGCAACATGGTTGAGGAGAACATCGCCACCACTTCCTGATTTCGAGCCACCCTACGATCAAATATTCGTAAAGAGCTGATCCCACATCGTCTAGAGACTGTTGAGCAGATCTTTCAACTTGCGCTAGAGTATGAGTAGTATCTTCGCTTGTTAGGTCTGAGATTGTTCACTCACTATACAACATGATAACTCTACATTTAGAAGGTCTACCCCAACCCCGACCACTATTGTTGTGCTTTCTCATGCCCACGTAGACACGAATGGTAAATTGGTAACCATTGGTGCTCTGAAAACGCGCGCGCGCGCGCGTGGGTGGGTGGGGGGTTCTAGTGTTATAAATGTTTGGAAAAGGCCTCGTGGCAGCGCAATGTCCCACGTGGAATCTGCTTATTGAGGATGGAGAGCCTAGTGAGGAGATTGAGGAAATGATCGAAGATTAGATTATAGCCACCATTGAGGAAGGCTGAGAGAGCGACATCGAATGATCACTTGAGATGGCTGTGATTACACGCCACCTGCACATGCCACATGCAGATGAGGATTGGCATCGCAACACTATCTTCTACACATATTTCCTTAGTACAGGTGGCCCCTGCAAGTTAGCCATAGATAGTGGGAGCCGTGTAAACATTATGGTTCAGAAGAGTCTTGAGCGAATGCAGGTGAAGGCCAAGCCACACACATACCCCTGTATAGTTATCTAAGTCGACAGGACTGCGATCCAATTCACCCAGCGATGCATTGTGCCGATTAGTCTTGCCTTCTTTGAGGATCATGTGTGGTGCAATGACATCCCAATGGATGTCGCCCGCGTGTTGCTTGGGAGACCCTGAATTTATGATCGTGGCGTCGCATGCTCCGCTCGGTCGAACACATGTGCATTTTATGATAAGGGTCGTAAGGATACATTATCCCTCACCCGACCCTAGGAGACATCCAAAGGCCGGGTTAATTCTTCGTTTAACACAAGCTCCTCGAGACTGCTGCACATTTTTAGGTGTAGTGAGTTACTGAAACACAACACCGATTCTGGCATTACTGTCACCATGGCATCTGGGGTCCCTACTCGAGACTTCTCTTCGATATCCTCCGAAAGGAGAAGTTATTTGTGATTTTGAAGAAGTGCTCATTTATGTTTGAGTCGGTTCATTTTTTGGGATTTATAGTGTCCACATCAGGAGTATCTGTCCACCCTGAGAAGGTAAAGTCCATTCATGATTGGCTCCTATCCACGACTGTTTATGAGGCCCATAACTTTCATGATCTTTAGACCTTATATTGGAGGTTCGTCAAGGGGTGTAGTATGATTATGGCCCCCTTTATAAATTGCCTCTGTGAGGGTGAGTTTCAGTGGACCAAACTAGCCACTAGGGCTTTTAAGGAGGTTAAAGAGAAGGTGATGACCTTCCCAGTATTGAGACTCCCTAATTCGGTAGGGATTTTGAGGTCCCATACGATGCATTTGACATTGACATTGGCGGAGTTCTGAGCCAGGAAAGCCACTCAATTTCTTACTTTAGTGAGAAATGAACGAGGCTAAGCAAAAGTACTCAAATTATGAAAGAGAGTTCTATGTGAGTCCAATTACTGCGCTATTGGAGGTAATATCTCCTACATCGGGAGCTCATGCCTTATTTTGATCACCAGATGTTACAATACCTCCACTACCAGAGGAAGTTGGGGCATCGACTTGCCAAGTGGGTCGAGTATCTGCAAGATTGTCACAGTTTTCTCAAACACCGCGTTGGTGTTAAGAACAAACCTACGGGTTGATTATTGATTACCTGGCTTGCCCTAATTTCGATTAGATCCACGCCACACTATCGAGTGACCACCCCAAGCCTATTGAGGGGTTCCTGTTCTTGGAGAGTTATTTATATCGGGGCTCTCGTCTTTGTATGCCGCGAACGTCTTACCGTGATTACTTGATTTGGGAGATGCACGCGAGTGGTGCAGTTGGCTACTTTGGTAGGGATAAGATGACAACCCTAGTTGAGGACCGTTTTTATTGGCTTAGCCTGAAGAAGTGCGTAACACGCGTTATCCGTCATTGTCGCACCTCTCAAATGGCCAAGCGTGCGAAACAGAACACTGGATTTTATACTCCTCTACCTGCCCCACACCATCATTGGGTCGACATTAGCATGAACTTCGTGCTCGGGCTCCCTCCCACTTTGAGGAAGCGTGATTCTGTATATGCTATTATTAACCGATTTTCGAAGATGACCCACTTCATTGCGTGCAGCAAGACCGCCGATGTGTCCCATGTTGCATCACTATTTATAAGAGACATCTTTAGGCTGCACGGTCTACCCAAGACCATAGTATCCGACCGGGAGGTGAGGTTTATGAGCTATTTTTGGATGATATTGTGGAACAAGATGGGTACGACCCTGAAGTTCTCTTCGACATACCACCCTCAGACTGATGAGCAGACAAAGGTAGTTAGGAGTCTGGGTAATTTGTTACGGTATCTAGTAGGTGAGCATGCATCTAGTTGTGATTCGGTTCTCCCTACAACAAAGTTTTCATATAATAGCTCAGTCAATAGGTCCACAGGGTTGAGTCAATTTCATATAATTTTAAGTTACGAATCCAGGAAGACTATTGACCTTATTCTTGTTCCTTTAGAGCCACCCCAGTGAGTTAGTTGAGTCTCTTATGCATCATTTGCATGAGTCGATTCAATCAAAGATTGAATCTAGTAATGAGATTTATAAAACTTATGCAGATCATCGCAAGCGAGAGCAGATTTTTCATGATGGCGAGCAGGTAATAGTAAGAATCCACGCTGAGAGGCTCCCAAGAGTGCCTACAAAGACATTAAATGTGAAGCGAATTAGTCCTTATACAGTCGCAAAAAGGATTGAAACAAACACCTATGAGCTTTACATTCCGAAAGGTATGGGTATTAATCTCGTATTTAATATTGAGGACTTGACACCTTACTACGAACCTTGCGAGTACGCCGATCCATACCTTGACCCACTCACTGAGCTACTTTCTAAGCCACTTACTGATCCCTCCCGTGAACCCCTCCCCCCACATCCCCCTGAGCCTACCCTTCTTAAGATTCTAATCCATGACCGACACCACCTGAGATCATTTTGGGTTCACCTACATGTGAGTTGAGCGATGAGAGTATTACGACGGTTGTGAAACACGAGTGCACCTCCACTCCTTAAGGCCCTTTGTGTTGCTACTTGGTGCATCGGAGGGGACACCCTTTACTGATGTTACGTGGATAGCATCCTCAGAGCTTTGACTGACTTGCCCCCGAACTTCGACGACAATATGGCCATCTCTATTCATCAGAGATGAAAGCTTCTCAATTGGGAGAGTTGATGAGGATCACTCATCATGTGGGGCGTTGCTCAATGGGTCCCGCACTGGTCTATTCTCGCATGTGATATTGATCGGATCCTCGTTTTGACGATCCAAGCCCATGGTTATGTTTGGAGCGCCTCTTGGACATTTCCAAGTTTTTTTTAATGTATTGTTTATCGAGATCGGACACTTATCGTGCACAACCAATCATAGCCGCCCACGATGTATGCCATAAGATGCTTTATTATAAATAAGAGGGGAAGGGGGCCAGTCGGGTCTATTGCGGATTTTGCATGCTTCTTCCCCCGGAACAAGGCGATCTTTCGTGGTACCGACTCCATGGAACACTAAGGTGATGATTCCTTAGGCTTTACTCTACTTTCCTTTTGCTTACCGCAACTAGTCACCCCTCACCAATACCGCCATCCATCAGAAACCTACTTCCAACAACTGAACCTAGCAGTTCTTGAGTCTATCCAGTTCTGCCGCCTTGGATCTTCATTCCCAGCCGTCGGCCTGCTCACTGATGTCGTCGGCCTGCTCACCCCTGTCTCCAACAACATTTCATACTGCCTTACCCTTGCCAAAATTTCCACGATTCACTCGCACTCTCCCCTAACCGCTGGACTGCTTCCTTTGCCTCTACAACATCCCTATCACTGTCGATCCTCCATCTTCACACCCTCTTCAAACAGCTCCAGCCACCCTCCATCTCACCGACCCCCATTCCCCTGTCCCTAATCCTCCTCCCCTCCACAAAACAGCCCCCCAACAGTCCTGACATCCCGAACCATCTTGATTCAATTCGGGACAACCATCGCCACTCTTTCAGATCACCACCACCGCTCTTATGACCAACGGATCTTCTCATCATCTTCTACCTTTTCTTCGCGAGTATTCGTTGTTTAGTGTTTTGCATCTCTTTATTTTACTGCTTGAGATTGTCATATGATTTGGAATGCTAGTTTGTTAGTGGACTTGTTTCATGACTGTTTACATCTTGCAGGGTCTTTCTGCTTTAGCATTTGAAATGAAAGTGCTTTCGCTGAAGAAAGCCATACCTGCTTGCTTTCAAAATTAGGTTGTTCTTTGCTTTGTGATAATCGGTGTGGTTTAATTCTTGATTGTTATTTACGTTCGGATATCAGATCCTCTATTTTGTTGAATACGTCATCTTAGGATGGTTAGAGTTTGATTTCACTAGCACTGCACCTAGAGTTGCATATTTTAGTGCTCACTTTCACAACCTATCTCGCGTCACATGACTATATGAGGTCCATATGTGTGACTAAATTCTCCACAAATTTCATCATCTAAAAGTGTTATTTATAGCCCTAAAGTCATAAATCTGCACATGAGTTGCATTTGTGATTCATGTTTTAGACTAGCATCTTGCTAGAGCGCCTTGTCAAGGGACTAAGGGAGGGAAAAAATTATGTCATCAATTCAAAGACAACAATTCCGTCTAACAAGAAACACCGAGTTAGCGTGTCCTTTGTAATAAATTTATAACCAATTGTCTTTTATTTATTATACAAGAGTTTTATCTTTTATCTTGTTTGAAAAGTGTTAATTTATCTTTGCTCTAATTGCATCAGGAGCTCTTGATTTAAATTCTCCCTTGTTTAAACCCAGTCTAGTCTAGATTGTTGATTTTAGAATAACTAAATTTTGAAAGGGTTACATGAGAATTTGTGTTTCGATTGGTGGTTCTAATGTTCATCATTTTTCCTTGACATTTTCTTATGTGGAGCATAAAGAAGCCTTCTTCTTGTGGCGTGTAGATAAGAGAGACTTCTTTCTATGGATAATCACTTGCATCACTACACTAATCTTTGGTATTGAGATTGGAGTCCTTATTGGAGTAAGGGCTCAAAATATATTTTCTTCTTGTAGATATTATTACTGATTCTCTTGCTCCTTTAATTGTTCCTAAATTTCATCGTGTTACTATGTCCATAGCATGCAATTTATTGTCACTTCATGGAATGAAAAAAAATAATGATAAAGAGTGTTGCAATGATATAGCCTAGAAAACATAAATCAGTTTCTTCCAAATGTTGTCTATCAGGATTTAATTCCGATTCATATTACATTGTGTTTTTAACGTTTATTTTTGTTTTGACCCTTTATGCTGAATGTGGGAACTGAAAACTCAGCGAAATTGAGTAAATATTTTATTATTTTAGGTAAAGAAAATACAAATATATGTACACATTTATAGTTTTAAGTAGTGACACCTCAACTCAAAATCGCACTGTGGGACCAAGTTATACAAGATAAACAACACTCCTAATGGGTCATAGAAGTGAGCCTTTAACATTGGACTTCTTGTACAAATACTTATCTTGTATACTCCGCCGCAAATTGGAGCATACATATCGTAGGCTCCAAGCTTGAAAACAAACTTATGATAAAATGGTCAAAGCAAGGTCTTTGTGAAGATATTAAAGGGTTGATCTGCAGCAGTAACACGTCAGAGAACAATTTTGTGGAGCTGTATTTTTTTTCTAATGAAGTGACAATCTACTTCAATGTGCTTGGTTTATTCATGGAAATTGAATTTTCTGCTATATTGATAGCAGCTTAACTAACGCAGTAGACGACGATATGGGATGTAAGAGATACACCAAGATCAGTAAGAAGATTCTAGCCAATTTAGCTTGGGAACGACATAGGTCATAAAACGATACTCTCAGTGTGGTGGTTGTAACATCCCAAAATCATGACCCGAAGCCTTCTGTACTAGTTGATGAGATCAAGCTCCTCTCTGATCTCCTCCCTTCCTCCGGCAAGATCCTTCATCTCCTCCGATGAGCTCTCCCCTCTCCACACACCCATTTTCGGTGAGCTTCCAAGCTACCCGGCGACTACCGCCCACCCCTTCCTTCTCCGACGAACCAGGCCGACGAGCAACTCCACCAACCAACGCTGGTGAGAGCTTCAAGCTCTATTTTTCGGATATCCTCTCCAACAAGCTGCAGCTACCTCAAGATCTGACAGCTTCTCCGGCCAAACTCAAGCCGCCTGCAACTCTCTCCTAGATCCGGCCGTCGAGCTCCTCCAAGGCTGTCAACCTCCATTCCCGAGAGCTCCGAGCTTCCTCTCTCTCCGGCAAGCTCCCTCCAAATCGACCCAACTCCGACTGAGATGAGGGATGTTAGCCTTGTTGATGAACTTCAGTGCAGAGAATTGCCAAAAGGAGTTTGTGAGAGATCAGTTAAGCAATGTAGTGGAAGCCAGATGGTATGGTTGTACATTTCTTGGCTTTCCTGATGTTCTGTTAATTAGTGGATGTGGTTTAACAACAACACATTCACAATCAAGAGAGGCAAGTGATAAGGCTTTGGAAGTGGAACAGAAGTTCGAAATCACGATGGGTTTAGAATGAAGCAAGTTCCATTTGCCAGATCTGCTTTAAATCATGATGTTGTAGTCCCTGTGCTAATAGACGAAGGCATCCGACGTGATCCGTTCCGATTCAACCTCCAACAAAATCTAGCACGTTCGACGGGATCTGACCATGGATGAGAGTGACGTGCAAATGCTGCTTTCGCGGCGATTCGGTAGCACGTATGGACACGTGGTGAGTTCCTTCCCCTCCCCCTAGACCTTAGATCTAGGTCTTCTTGCATTTAGAGCTTTCTGCCATTAATGACACTTAGGGTTCAGTTCACTGACGGCGAGAGCATCCTTATTTCCACAAGGCCCTGTCGACGTTGTAGATGGTCTAAGAACCCATTGTAAGTGACCCTTGAGCCTTGTCGATTAAGGTGAATTAATCATGCTAGTTGAGCCATCAGAAGAGAAATGATTAGAACAGTGTAAATACTTAACCGTCACGTCGCATATCATAAATCAACGTCGAATTGTTCTTGATCCAAAAGACTAATTAACGGTCGTGTTTAATATTGAATCGCGCGATCGAAATAACGACGACCGCGCGGTGGAAAATAATATTGAATCGCACAATCGAAATAACGATGATCGCGCTGCTTTAAATAATAATAAATCACACGATCGAAATAACAACGATCGCACTACGGTAAATAATATTGAATCGCTCGATCGAAAATAATGACGATCGCGCGGTGGAAAATAATATTGGATCGTATGATCAAATTAACGATGAATCGAGCTATGGAGATCAATGGAGGATCTCGTGCTATGAAAATCAACGAAGAATTGTGCGACGAAAATCAACGATGAATCGTGCGACAGAAATCAACTGTGGAACATGCGATATAAATCAACGATGATCATGCAATGGAAATAAATGGCGAAGCTTGCCGTGGAGACTGACGTCAAAGATGAAATCAAGTCTGTTGTTTACTCAATTCAGATTTATGGTAGAATCGTCGAACCAAGGAAGGATCACCAATTTCAATAATATTTAATGAACGACATGATGTCTTCCAAGAACATTGTCGTTTCCGCCAATAATTGATGCTTATGAGCGGATAGCCCAAATCCTTGTCTAGAATTGGGGATCTTAACCCTTGAAGTGTTTAGGCAAGTTCGATGCCCAAAACAAAAAAAACTGAACTTAGACTTTGGATGATCGTAGGTTTAGATGATTATGATGAAACCAGGATCGAGTGTGAATGAGGATTATAGTGTCGAGGTTATGAATCTATGAGACCACTTTGATGAATTTAGAATAGAGTTCGATTAATGTGATTATCAATTGAGGTTGGATTGAGGAAATTGAGTGAATTTAATTTAGAAATTTATAAAGGGTTGCATGTCTAATGGACGGTCTCTTCCTAAATCACTAAATCAATACATTAGTTTTAGTTCAAAAATTTTATCAGGCCGAATCTAGATTGAAATAATATGTATTTTACCATACTTAAATCTAGTCGTACATATGTAACAAATAACATGATTATGGATTGTGATTTGGTAGAGGTGGAGATGATTAGTTCTTTCGGTTGGGTAGAGTAGCTAGTTGAACGCATCCCCTAGTTGGTAATGAATTATTGTGCACTATGCCTGTATAAAATGATAATGCATGTGCATGCATGTGGCGGTTGACTGGCCCTACCAGTGACACTCTGGAGGGTTAGGACAGTGACTCATGGATAACGTCATGGTCGAACGACAATGTGTGCCCTAGCTTAGTTGTTGTTTGTTTAGGTGTTGCCACCTGGAGTTCGACATGAGCTATATCTCGGTTTTTTGTTTATACCGCCAGTCGGGCGAAGAATGAGTACGGGCTCGGACAGCTGTATGTAATGCCTATGGATGATTGTGCTTAAATACACTGGAAGTGACAAGGACAGGCAACTGCCATCGTTTGGCCACGACTGTGGTGCCTGTGGGACTAACTATCCCACGAATAAGAGATCTCAGTCGTTAGTTTGCACTCGATTACGACCGGGTGTCAGTGTCTCGCCACTTTGCATGATAAATCTATGTCGACATAGTGTGTGTATGTGCATACTTGTAGGGCTGATATCGAGTCGAGTTCGAGCGATTTGGGCTCGGGTCGAAATCGAAATTTTCGAGTCGAACTCATTTCGATTTCGAGTCGAGCCGACTCAACTCGAATGGCTCGATTTCGAGCCGACTCGAAATCGAATCGAGCTGGCTCGAAATCGAATTTAGCTGGCTCAAAATCGAATCGAGCTGTCTCGAAATTGAGCAATTTTTTTCTTTATTCCTAGTTAGCTCGAAATTAAATTAGAAAATATTTAAATTTAGCAAACGAAACACTTAAAGCCTTCAATATTTGTATTTATGTTTAAAATTTAGTGTTTTTTAAAATAATAATATATTAATAAATACATAACATTTTTAATCAATTCGAGCTGATTCGAATCATATTTCGAGCGATTCATACCTGACTCGAAATCGACTCGAAATCAGATTCGAGTCAAATTGAATCGACTCAAATTGAGTCGAATTAATTGTAACCGATTCCGGTTCGACTCAATATTCGAGCGACTTTCGAGTTTCGAATAATATGCTCAGCCCTACATACTTGGATGTGATGACAACGATATGAGTATCTGAATAGCGTACTCTGATGAGTCGAGTTGGTTATGGGTTGTGACACTCCTCTGACGAGGATAAACTTGTTTAGCTTTGTATTGATGGTGATGATAGATCATACTGGCGTTCATACTTGATAGTGTAGTTTACATTATGCAAGATCTCAATCATATAAACTCGTATGAGCATCTTTATATGATTGGTTAGTTAATTATACACTCTTATTTATATTACTTAATGTGCATATGAGAGTGTGTGCGTTGTGGACACTGTTATGATAGAAACAATGATGTGTTTACTTACTGTCATTATTCATTACCGCATTCCTTATTATTCTATTACTGCACTTCTTAAAATATGCAATTGTTCATACTGCTCTTATTTATATATATTGCTCTGTGTTGACACTTACTGCAAAATAGCTTACCACCTCTCTTGAGAACAGGTGGTTCAAGGGGCGAGGCGGGAACCGACTTAGCATATACGACTAGTATTTGCTAACCCTCCCCATTGGTTGACTCCCCTCTAGTTCTAGAATCTATGATGTGGACATGACGTGAACATGACGTGGACATGGCGTGGACATGGCGTGGACATGACGTGGACATGGTGTGGACATGGCGTGGACATGACGTAGACATGGCGTAGACATGACGTGGATATGACGTGAAGATAGAAGACTTATATAGTATGGTTGTTGTCCTTAACAACATCATCAGTCTTATAGCTAGTGTTAATTATGGATGTAGTCAAATCACCTAGAGGGGGGTGGGGGTGAATAGGTATTTTAAAATCTCTTGACCCTCTTTCCTTTGAGTCTATTGCTATGAATGTCCTAATATAGTGATTTAGAAATTAAGAGCACATCACAGAAACAAAGCACACAAGAACACCAGATGTATAGTGATTCCTCAAGACAGGGTGTCTTGAGTAGTCCACTGTCCCTCTGCGCCTTTCTAGCAGTGTGTTAGGGTCGGCAAACTCCGCCAAAGTTTTGGCCCGCAAGCCCTACAATCTCAGGCCCTCAAGCCCTACAGCTCAGGCCCTCAAGCCCTACAAAACTCAGGCCCTCAAGCCTTACAACTCAGGCCCTCAAGCCCTACAAAACTCAGGCCCTCAAGCCCTACAACTCAGGCCCTCCAGCCCTTAAATTCAGATCTGAAACAGATCCTACAAACTCAGGCTTGTAAAAGCCCTACAGAGAAAGATTAAGAACAACTTCTTTAGCCTGATGAAGATCGGCTTCTGGACTTGAAGAGAATGTTTTTGATATCTTCTTGAACAACACAGATTCTTCTTCAATCCTTTCTTCAATCTGGAACAATACTTATCAGTCGATGTTGCTAGACTGAGACTTGGAGAACACTTGATGTAGATCGTTTTTGTTCTCTGGTTCTTGTTCCTTCTTTCTGCAGCCGCGTTACTGTTTTATTGATTTGTGCGTATTCTCTGCGTTCCTCTCTCTGTTTTTAGGGCAGACACTTATCCCTTTTATATGACTGAGGAGCCAACTAACGGTCTCCTATGATGTCCTTTAAGTGTCAGAAGCCCATTCCTTAATGGCACGCGCTGATTGGACCACCAGACGGCGGCATTAAATACAGACAGCGCTATTTGAAATGTCTCGATCTGTCTCGACGACATTTGCAACGTCTCGACGACAGAACTTGTCGTTACGCCGATCTATCTTGGACTTGGCCAAATCTTCAAGTCTTCTTAAAGCTTCTTTAGAGAAGGATATCTCGACGATACGAGATATCACAGCTGCACTTGCACTTACAATGACATGAAGTCATCTTTAAAGATGTCGTCGTAATCTTGTTGTTGACTTGCGGTCTTCTCGACGATGTCGTTGAAACCATACTGTCTTATCGAAGGTATAGATGAAACTATACTATCTTATCGACGATATCGTCTTGATCACTCTGCCTTCTCGTCGATATCGTTTTGATCATCTTGATGATAAGTCATTCTTCTTCTATAAGCTATCTTCACGAGTTCTCCCTTAGCCTTCTCGACAACAAGGCTTCTTTACGACGATGTCGTCGACATTGCCGATTCTTGAACTTAAGTCTTTCTTAGACCTTACAGCGATGTCGTCGTGTGATTCGGTTGACACGATGATACTGGACTTGATCGATTCTTCTTGTTCTTTACAACGATATCGTCGTGTGTACTTTGATGTCACAACGATATCGTTGAATTGTCCATGTCATTTCAACGATAACTGACATAAACCTTCTGCTTATCTCTGTGAATATTTTCGACGATATAAGAGTACTTATTCGACGATATGCCCAGTCCTTCTCGACGTTTTTAGACTTAGTGAGATTTGAGAAGTACTGGACATATGATCTAATCTCTGCAAGCATCAACTCAGCATACCATCAAATACATAATGCTTTTACTTGAGTCTTATTTGTTATACTTAGTGAAATTGATATTCTGACCTGTTCATGTCACAACAAATGCACATCAAATACAAATTGTACTTATCATTGATCTGAGCACTTCTTCAAATCAGAAACATTGTTGGGCACTGTTCCCAACAGTTAGCTCAGTAGGTTTATTCATTTATAGTATTTTTGTATATTGTTGTTTATCCGGTTGGACATATTTACTTGTGAGCCCCTAGACTTTCTATAAATTATTGTACTTGGACTATGAGGTCATCGTGCCGTTGTTGTGGTTGCGTTGTCTTCTTTTATTACTCATGTTTCTGTGATCTACTATGCGGCTGTTAGTCTTCCGCTGGTACATCTTGTGCTACTGCTTATAACGTACTCATTATGTGGTGTTATAGCTATTCTCTTAGCACCATCGTCGGTTCGTAGCTTTAGGAGAGAATGATGGGAGGGCGGTAGGTTCATACATCTACTCTTCCATTATTCCCTTCTTTGTTGTGGATTAGCGGTGGTGTGCGATAAGATCTCATTGTCATGCCTAATTTCCGAGGCGGGAGGGGTCTTATAGTGGTTGTCAGTGACCCACATGGTGTTAAAGGTGGGAGTACCCGTCATCGCATGCATAGAGACCAACGTTTGACATAGGGCGTCATCATTGTTGTCAGTGGCGTTCCCCTCCAACGGGAGATTCTCTAATGGGGAAACCTTATCTTCATCCCCGTCGACCTCCATGATGTAGATTTGGCGACGATGATGGCAGTGGTGCCTAGGGCTGTAAGTTGAGTCGAGCCGACTCGTGAGCTCGATGAGCCGGCTCGAAAAAAGCTCGACTCGAGCTCGAGCCAGTTGAGCTCGAGCTCGACGAGCTCGAGCCAGTTGAGCTCGAGCTCGACGAGCTCGAGCTCGAGCTCGATTTCGAGCCGAGCTCGAGCTCGATTGCTCTTGTTCATAAGCTCGCGAGCCTTTTTTTTGGTAATTTTTTTTTTAAAATTATACATAAATATAAATATAAATAGGCTCATGAGCAAAAAACTCGCGAGCAGCTCGAGCTCGACTCGAGCTCGCGAGCTCGAAAGCTCGAGCTCGAGCTCAATATACTGGTCTCGAGCTCGAGCTCGAGCCAAGCAAGATGAGCTCGAAATATTTAGCTCGAGCTCGAGTTTGGGATTTTTGCCAAGCTCGACTCGAGCTCGACTCGTTTACACCCCTAGGTGCGACGAAAAATATTTTTCGAGGCACCAGTGGTGCCTTGAAAAATATTTTTCGTCGCACCATATGCATAGTCCTTTGACCATTTTTACAGCCATTTCCTTCGTGGAGAAGGATTTTTGCTTGCGAGGTTCTAATGTGGTGGTGGCAGGATGTTGTGGCGGCGGACCAGTGAGCAGTTGTTCATGGAATTTTGTGAGACGAATGGTATGCGGAAGATCTTGGGGGGTCGAACATGCGGGCGACCTTTTCGATGGTGTGTTGAAGTCCGGTAATGAAGTGACTAATTGCATACTCATCCAGTACTATGGTTCGGTTAATGAGTCCCTCAAAAAGTTTGACATACTGGTGGACGGAACCCTGTTGTCGGTGGCGCTTGATTTCGGCCATAGGTTCATTGTTAAGGTTCATACCAAAACGAGCGCGGAGTGCTTGCAGGTATCCCTCCTACTGAGGTGGTTGACAGGATAGGCGGCCCTTGATGTAAACTTGATGCCACTGGAGTGCCTTCCCCTCGAGATGGATGGACACCAGCCGAACCTTCTAGTTGTCCGTTGTGTCTTAAATCCAATATGAGAGATTTTTGCCATGGAACCATGAAAATTCCACACGAGGCTCTTGTTGGGTGGCATGAGTGTTGGGGATGGAGTTGTTGAGTTCTTGTTGGGTGGCAGAGGTGGGTGTGCGAGGCTCCGAGGTGTTGGCTAGAATGTTGTGGACAGCCAAGCGAATTTCCTTAATAATTGTATGTTGAATAAGAAATGGAAAAATACTTTCTTAATAATATTAATCTCCAGAGGAGCATTTAAAGGACTTACACTAGACATACTGTTACACGCACGCACCGTATCATTATTATTAGTATTTTCTCTTAAAGGTTATTAGGGTTGATGTGAGCCCCCCCTCCCTATATAAGGAGGTGGTTTTGGGGAGTTATGTTATCTTTTGATCATTGGTCTTTTGGGCTCTCATTATAGAGAAGCTCTTTGGAGGAACCAACCTCCGAGAGTTGGCCGGAGCTCGCTCCGGATTGTATCCGTGGTTCATTGATTCAAGCATTCTCTTTCAAGTTCGTATTATTTGGTCCGACCTGCCGTTCCGCCCGCTGCTACTGCCGCCGGAGAATCGAATCCCGCTGCCCTTACGCTCGCACGTTTCGCCTAGGACCGCTCGCCAGATCCGACGCAAGCTTGATCTGCCGCAAGCCTGCTCCGCCCTCTGCAGATCCGCTCGCCAGATCCGACGCCGACGTCTCGCATCCCGACCGACTCGCCCCACCACCGCAAGCCCAGATCCGACGCAAGCCCAGATCCGCTGCTGTATTAGCACGCCTGCTCCGCCCTCTACAGATCCACCGCGCCCCACCGCAGCAAGCGCCCTCGTCCGCAAGCCCAGATCCGACACACCGCGCCCAGATTCGACGCACCGCGCCCAGATCCGACGCACCGCGCCCAGATCCGACGCACCGCGCCCAGATCCGCCGCAAGCGCCCTCGTCCGCAAGCCCCGCGCGGCCCGCAGACGCCCCGATCTGCTGCTTTCATTTCTTCCGCCGCCGCCTGCTCTTCCGCAGCGATCATCCGCTGCTAGAGCCCCTTCCCAGGCTCCGACACTCTCCTGCCAACCTCCAGCTCGGCGCAGTCGTCCTCATAAGGGCCGGATGGAATCCCGCGTGGAAGCCCTCGAACACTCCCTCGCCACCATGAACGCCCGTCTCGAGGCACAGACCGAGCAGTTCTCATCGATTCTGACCATGCTCCAGAACTTACAGCCTAGCCAGCTCTCCGGGCCTCCTGCCACCTCTGCTGCGGGATCCCACAACACTACGATCCCCGATACACCCGCAGTGGTGGAATTACCTACTCCACCGTACCGTGGACCTGACATCCATTGCTCTCTCCCAATGCAAATATGCCCTAGATCTTCTCAACTAACTTGGTCTTCTTGGCATAAACCTGTTCGAAATTCTATTTCTATTGGCGCTGACAGACTCTGTGATGTGAGATCCCCTCTTCTACAAGATATTACTTGTTACATATGTCTGGTCGGTAAACTCATTTATCTTACTATAATCATACCTAACATCTCCTATGTTGTTGGAAAGGTCAGTCAATTTATGAAGGCTCCCAGAGAGTGTCATCTGGAAGCTGACTTAAAAATACTAGAATACATTAAAAGGGTCTCTGGGAAAAGCACTACTGTTTCGAAGAAACAATTATCTACGTATTGAAGCTATTCTGATGAGAGTTATGCAGATTGTAAAGGAAATCAAAAATCCATTTCTGGGTTCTGCACATATGTCGGAGAAAATTTTGTCACCTAGAAATGCAAGAAACAAGCAGTAGGGTTCAGATCAAGTGCAGAAGCTGAATACAGGAGTATGACTTAGACTGCTTGTGAGTTAAAGTGGTTGCAAACACTTCTAAATAACTTTGGTGAAACATACAATTATCATCTACCGATGTGTTATGATAATAAAACTGTCATCTATATATTTAAAAATCCAGTGTTTCATGAAAGAACAAAACATATTGAAGTTGATTGTCACTTCACCAGAGAGAAAGTTATTAAAAGCAAATATGCACTCCGTTTGTTACGTCATATACAGAGTTGGCCGACATTTTCGCAAACTGATTTCTTCATATATATATATATATGCTCCAGTTTAAGGAGGATGTTGAAGCCTATGTAAGTCCCTTTGTAAAAAGCCCATTATGAATTTACTTCTTGGTGTATTTAGTCACACATCTTCAATTGTACTTTTCTTCTCCTCTACTCTATATAAAGAGGGGGGGGGGGTGCATATGTAATTCTTTATTAATTTTGAAATAATATTTATTTATATTTCAAATTCTCACATTCAGTGAATTGAGGTTAAGTCTATACAATTGTTGGCTTGCTAGACTATAATATAACAAAATTATTGCATCTTTTCAAGTTTTCCTGTTTTGAATATGAAAATTGACTTTTACTTCATATATGTGGTGCTTATTATACCCTCCAGTTCTTATAACAAAGTGTTCGTTTTTTGTAGGTGGCATTCTCGCTGGCTTTTGTCATCCATGAATCTGCAAATCCACATGTGGGTGAGTCTAGTGATTCACATGATTCCCCTCAGCAATTATATTAGTAGCCGATAAAGTCGTGTGTATATTATATTGAATTAGTTTCAAATTAGACAGCGGGAATGTTATTCATTTGAATAATGCTACTCTCCCAGAAAATTTTGCACTTAAACTTCCTGATTCATCTTTGAAAAGATCATCTAGTCATATTCTGTACTGACCAAGTTCCTACTGCTATTCCGATCTAAAATAATTGACTTTTTTATCTCCATGCAGAGGAATGAATTAACTTTTGTTTTTCTTTTCTTAAATCCATGCCAAACAGAATGCTAAGCTTCTTTTCAACTACAGTGTCCTCCTTTTACCTCCTAAAAGCTAATCTGATTTTTCAGTTGTCTTCTTATTACAGTTAGTAACTAATTTGTGGTGTTTTTTCTTTTTTTTTCTTTTTTTGCAGCTGAGTTAGGCCGTCTTCCTGGAACGACAGTTTACAGAAACATTTTGCAATATCCTGAAGCATATACTTATAATGGTATAGTTGTAGTTCGAGTGGATGCACCCATCTATTTTGCAAACACAAGTTATATTAAGGAGAGGTGAGAGTTCACCCTTGTACTGTGTAAGTTTTTCATTGATTCTTATGTCATCATTTTGGCTATGATATGTTGCATTAATTCAATCTATCATTAGGCTCCGTGAGTATGAACTTGATATGTCAGGAACGATTAAGCGAGGACCGGATGTTGAAAGAATTCATTTTGTGATCATCGAAATGTCACGTGAGTACTCTATATCATTATTTACATTGCAAACATTTTTAAAATTAAGCTGGTGTTATTATTATTGATACTATGTGAAATATGCTTTGTATGTTTTTTATTTGCCAAGGTTTTTTCATATCAACGTCAGGACATGAGTTACTAATTAGGATAGTATACATCATCATGATCATGATTATCTTTATCCCCACTATTTAGGGGTCAACTTTTTGAGTCCTCATTTCCTCTAAGTCTCGGTCTTACCGAGGTGTATTGAACTGAATGATTCCCCTTGTATTGATGGCTCTCATGGTCTTTAATAGAATATAAGAGTAAGATGTGATGTAGGGTAGGCTATGTGGGTGCTCGACTAGCATGCAACCCTAAGTGAAGTGTGAGAAAGTAAATCTAATACCATTGAACACTATATGACATGCATGCAAAGCCCGACGGAGAAATCAAAATCAGATAATAAATAACTAAATCACACTTAGATAATTTTAGCAAAAGCAAAATAATTTCTTTAAGCGAACAAGCAATGGTTTTCCTCCGCGTGGAGGGTCAAAGCAAGAACGCGCGGCGAATAGCTCCTGCAAAGCACAAGAATATCCCAAAGCAAACAACTACTCAACGTGAGATCCAATCAAACATGAAATCACATTACCATATATTAATGTTAAATAAAATGTTCCATATAGCAAAGTAAATACTCACTAAGCAAGGGGGCAGCCGTCGAGTGGAGATCGAGTGATTTTACGTTGGTTGGTGGCTGTCCGGGGAGGAAACGACTGATGTTTGGTGGCTGGAATCCGACACTGGAAGTGGAGAGAGCTGAATCTAGGGACAGTTTTCTGGATCGGATAGGGTTCAGCAGTAGGGTAGTGTAAGGGGATTTAAGGGGGGGCTGCTGGAAATGCTTATTGGAGTTAAAAGGGGGAGAAAAATTGTTGCTGGGTAGTGATACGGGAGGGGGCTGGCTGGACTTCTGGACAGTGGAGGGGTTTGCACAGAGTTTACGGTGAGGAGAGTTCAAGAGGGCTTCTATGGAATGCTCGGTGGAGGGCTTTTGCACAGGGAATAGGGCAAGGAGTTATTCTTTTTTTTTTCTGGGAGAAAGTGAGGCGGAGGTGGGATAGCAACATGCGTACGGGATAAAGAGGCTGAAACAGGAGTACGTGAACAGAGTATTGGCGGCTGGGATCTAAAGGCGTTTGAGAGGGGCAGCTGCAGGAAAACAGTGGGAGAATGAAGGGTAATGCGTGGGGGTACCTTTGGGGATCGGGATAAGGTCTAGGAGTCGTCACCTAGGGTTCCACGGAGTCGGCACCATGGAGTGATCGCGGGATTCTGGGAATACACTTCTCCAAAATCTGCAATGCCTCACACGGCTGTCCTCCTACTTCTATTTATAATAAAAAGACACTAGGGCATCCCACCATCAACGGCTATGATTGGTCATAGATGGGGTAGCCCGATTACATCCAAAATCCACATAAAAGCCAAAATAACAATATAATATATGAAATCGTGTCGAAACGACGGGCCGGACGCATTCGTGGAGTCGGATCATCGATCCGAGTACGTCATATATGGTAAGTAGCCAATCGGCCCCGAACGGGCCCAAAACTCGTCATCCGTTGCGGGTCCGCATCAAGAGGTTTAAGGAACATGAATGTATAAACATAAGTTGATCAGCCTATTATTTCAATATTTTTACACTCCCTCTCAAGCTTGAGCACATGTGACCTCGAAGCCAAGCTTAATGATGGTGTGTAGTGTCTTTGGAGGTAATGTCTTAGTGAGAATATCAGTTAAATAAGAAGATAGTATAACATAAGCAAAGAAGATAAATTTCTTCTCCCTCTTATCTCAAACGAAGTGTCGATCAACCTTGATGTAGTTAGTGCTTTCATGGAACACCATTTTTTTCTAATATGCATGACAACTTGATGAACTCAAAAGAGTAAAATTGGAGAGGATGTATGTCATAGGATGGATGTAGTGAGTGTATGACATTGCCTTAAGGGAACTCTAATGAATTAGTGTTAGTGAGGTGTTATGAGGATATAGTAATGATGCGAATACTTAACAACAAATTCTGAAATTAATAAATAAGTTCACAGTCACTCACAATCAAAATTAGAGCACCAAAAAATTTTGCAATTTCAGGTTGAATTATAAGAGTGCTTCAATTAAATACTAAGTGAATGAGTCTTTCAAATATATCAATTCATTAGAAAATGCGTACGCCCAAGTAAATAACAAATGAAATAAAACTTCACACAACAAACTTACATAAGAAATAGGACCTCTTAAGACATGAATAGTGGCTGATTTATGACTGGACTGCAATTCTGTGTCGAGACTTCAGATTTCAGGGTGCCGGAGAGGGGAAGGGTAGTTAATGGTCTTAAGAGAGGCTGGATGGAGTTCTAGGCTGCTGTAGGAGGACTTATTGGATGGAATATTGGTGCAGCAGCTGACTGGATGGGGAAAATTGGGTGTTGGGGTTCTCAGCAAATGTTGGACATGTGGAGAATGGTTGTAATTTACAAGGAGGTAATATCTGGAGGCACCATAGGGGATGGGCTTGCATGGAAAGGCTTGGCTGGACAGAAACCTGAGTGGGATTATTACCTGCTGCTGAAAATGAGATAGGAGGGACTGGAGTGTGCGTTTTTTGCTGGAAGAGATTGGCAGGGTGCTGGGAGGAGCCTTTTGGAATTGTTGGCTGGGAGTGGGTTCAGTTATACTTGAGTGGGTGGTTTTATGAATAATTACTGCTGGAATGAGTAATTTGGGGTAGTTTAGGGCGATTACGAGTGGGATTGGGTAGTTGTGTGGTAGAGGGGGTAGTTATTAGGTGGTTATATGGATTTGGGGCAAGGGAAAGGGGTAGTTACTACAGGAAATGGGGAGCAAGCATTGGTTAACAGCGGATACAATTTTTTTTGGGTGGTTAATGAGGTGTGTGGTAGTTATGGTGAGTGGGTTGGTTAGGAAAAGCAGTTGCATTGTCTTCTACATCAAGGATCTGCGGAATCGTCACCGTGATGATTGCGAGAACCCAGAAATTTTGTCCAAATTATGTTCAAATTCAACGATGACTGAAAATCAGCCTCTAGACCCTATTTATAGACTTTGAACCTACTACGGGTGACTAAGATCGTCCGGAACATAAAGACACTAAGTTTACGTGAAATAAAAATACAAAAATGCATAAAATATGTTGTTGTCGCTTTGCACGCGACTACCGGCTCAGATCATCTATCCGATGATCCTATGTCTGTCTCATGCGTATGTAGAGTCGTGCGGGCTCCGGTAAGCATCGTCTCTACTGCGATCCGCGATCCCCGTCAATGCAGTAATGCGAAAATCTTGTTGAAGGGAATGCAATTGTAGAATCTTTGAAACAAAATGTCTAAATACTCGATTTTCTGCTTCAGCACTAGAACAAGCAACAACCGTTTACTTCTTACATTTCTAGGAAATAAGGTTGTCGGGAAAGAAGACTATGCATCCACCGGTAGAACTGTAACGTCCCGATCTACTGTGGGTGCGCAGACCAGTGACCCCAACCCATCTCCATGGTTCTGATCGGCCGCAGCCGCTAATTCCAGTGGCGGGTTGTTGAGGCTGGGATTTGAACCCCAGACCTCCTGGATAAGGGAGCTCTAAACTGCTCCTCATCACCAACTGAGCTGCAGCTCAGTTGGTGATGAGGACCAGTTTAGAGCTCCCTTATCCAGGAGGTCTGGGGTTCAAATCCCAGCCTCAACAACCCGCCACTGGAATTAGCGGCTGCGGCCGATCAGATCCATGGAGATGGGTTGGGGTCACTGGTCTGCAGACCTGTAACGCACTCACAGTAGACCGGGACGTTACATAAAAAGTGCGCAGCTCAGTTGGTGATGAGGACCAGTTTAGAGCTCCCTTATCCAGGAGGTCTGGGGTTCAAATCCCAGCCTCAACAACCCGCCACTGGAATTCGTGGTTGCGGCCGATCAGATCCATGGAGATGGGTTGGGGTCACTGGTCTGCAGACCTGTAGCGCACCCACAGTAGACCGGGACGTTACAAGAACGCCAATTATCAACAAAGCCGTCCTAATCAATAAATTATTCTTATGATGTTTGAGCAATCGATTTTGTCCAGGTTCTTACTTCAGACAACGAGAAACTAGAGAGCTTCTTCATGAGTAATGACATGGGCTTGCATGAATTGGCTGATTCAACTTACAATATATGATGTGTCTCGTCTTATAGCTAACATATACACAGGTTTTCTTAGAAGCCCACTATTATGGGCTTCGTGCCCAGTTACTATGTTGTTGTCTTTAGAGTTTTATTATGTATTATGTCGTCTTCCATTAGGTTTTATGCTATATTTTAAGTCCAACTATGCCCTTGTAAGTCCATGTAAGGCCCCCTTGGTCTAGTGGAATGGAATCCAAGAAGTAAATCTCTTTCCTTGTTTTGTTATGAGATATCGGTAGCTATCTCTCTCCAAGCACACCCCGCCTAGGCAGACATTGTTTTGTCCACGGTATCCTCTGCCTCCAACCTTCCTCCGGTGAGCCCATAACAACTTTGTTCAGAGCTTCTGGTCCTCCCCCACTTCCACAAAAAACATTGTTAAGGCATAAGCTCTCTGTAACGCTGTCCTCTTCCGCAATGTCTTCCTGAACAGCCCACTTCGCTTTCAAAATCTCAGTTCCGACCTTCATTCAGCACAACATTAATTCCAGCCTCTGTTCAGCAACACTCCGTCTCTGTTGGTTGCCACTCCCGCGACAACAGCAGTGTCTTCATCCTCAGTGAGATCTGCGGAATCAAAGCATCAGCTCTCTGGTCGCCCTGCGCAATCGCAGCGTATTGGGTTATTATTTTATGTATTATTTTATGTATTTCTGTATTTGTCCCACCTCACCTGTTTGAGGTTTGGACTTGTTGTGTTTCCTTTATATAACCCTATTGGGTTCCATAATAAACAAGGCTTTTTCTCCTTGTCGATTTCTACTTGGTATCAGAGCACGTCCGATCCCGATAACGCTGCCCTAGCCTCCTCCTCCTCCTCCGTCGGGATGTAAGGCCGATCCCGATTCCGCCCGTCGTTCTCGCTCTCGCTCCCGATTCCGCCTGCCACTGCCTCTGTCGTTACCGCATCCCGCTGCCGCTTCCGCATCTCCTCTCCCGCTGCCGTTACCGCTGCTGCTGCCGCTGCCGCTGCCGATTCCGCATCCCGCTTCCGTTACCCACTGCCGCTGTTTCCGATTCCGCATCCCGCTTTCGTTACCCACTGCCACTGCCGCTCCCGCTTCCGTTACCCACTACCGCTGCTGCTACCGCCTCCGGATCCGCATCCGCTTCCGCATCTGCGGCTGCCCTTCCTCTTCCCTTTCCCTCAATGACCTAGATTCTCTCCCTTTCTTTCTTCCTTTTTCGTGGTCTTTGGAGATGGGATTCCCCCCTTCCAATTAAAGGTTTATTCCCCTTGCTTCCGTTGGGGCTTCTTCCCACTTCTTGGGTCTTGTTCTTGATCCCTCTCCATGGATTCTTCGAATGAGGGCTTTGCTCGTCGAATCACCACCACCCTTCTCAATGAGAAGAACTTCATTGCTTGGTCCAACTCCGTGCGTGTCCATCTCGCCGGACATGACAAACTTGATTGGCTTGAACCTAATGGGGTTCCTAAGCCCGCCGAAGACATGGCCGCTCGTCAGTGGCGCACTGAAAATTTCAAGATCCTCGGGTGGCTCCAATGCTCCATGGAGCCCCTCATTTATGAACAGTTTATGCGTTTTGATTCTGTTCCGTCTCTTTGGGCTGCCTTGACTCGGACCTATGGGCACACTCGTGTGGATACGCGGATCTATTCCGTCTTCCAGGAGATCTCCACTGCTCGTCAGGGTGATCGCTCTGTGCATGAGTATTTCACTTTCCTTTCAGGACGCTTCCAGGAACTTTCTGATCTTGAGCCGCTCACTGCTTTTCCTCATGCTGAGGATATGCTGGTTGCCAAGAGGCGTCAGGAAAAGCGTGAGACCTACCAGTTCCTGATGGGATTACGACCAGAGTTTGAGCAGATCAGGGTTCAAATTGTCAGCATGAACCCTCTACCGGATATTTTGGATGCCTACTCTATGGTGGAGGAACATGAGCGCCAGGCTCGTTTGAGCATCCTCCTGTTCCGGCCTTCCCCCCCCCTCCGGACCAGATGGCCCTTGCTTCGAGCCGCACTCCCTCGGCACGGGGGGGGGGGGGGGGGGGGGGGGGGGGGGGGGCGCTCTTCTGCCCCCCGGGGTCGCGCTGGTGGCCGCGGGAGCCCGTTCGCCTCTGTTCAGTGTCAGCATTGTCTCCGGACCGGCCATGAGAAGTCAAGATGCTGGTTGCTCTTTCCTCACCTTCGCCCGCAGTCCACTGCTCCGCGTACTGCGGCCGCTGCTTCTTCTGATCTTACCAGCCAGCCTGGATTCTCTGCTCCGTCTGAGACCCCCTCTGCTGACTGGAGTCAGCTTATGGCTCAAGTCCAGGAACTTCAGTCCCAGCTTCAGCTTCAGAAACCGTCGTTCTCGTCCACTTCAGCATCTGCCTCAGGTACTTCGACGGCCCTTCAGGTCACCCACACGGGACCTACCTCACCCTGGGTGATAGATTCTGGTGTCACTGATCACATGACAGGTGAGCCCCAGTTACTCTCTTCCCTTGTACCTTCGGGTGTCCATCGCCAGGTTCGTCTTGCTGATGGCTCTGTGACACCCATTCTTCACCAGGGCACGGTTCATTTATCTTCCTCTTTTTCGTTGGACTCTGTCCTCCATGTTCCCAAATTTACTTTAAATCTTTTATCTGTTAGTCAATTGACTCGCTCCTTACACTGCTCGGTGACTTTCTTTCCTTCTGGTTGTGTGTTTCAGGACCTGAACACGAGGAAGATTTTTGGCTACGGCCGTGAGCGCGACGGGCTTTACCAGTTGGATCTTCCTCCTGCTCCTCCACCAACATCCTGTCTCTCCTCGCCGACCTGCGCCGCTGCTACTACCGATCCTGCTCTCTGGCATGCCAGACTGGGACACGCCAGTCCTAAGATTGTATCATCTCTGTTTCCGAGTGTCACTTTCGAGCACTCTTTTCAGTGTGATGTGTGTGAACTCAGCAAACACACACGCACTTCCTATCCTGTTTCTGTTTCCCGTACTTTAGCACCTTTTGATATTGTTCACTCGGATGTATGGGGCCCTGCCCCGGTTGTCTCTTATGATGGATTTCGATACTTTGTTTCCTTCATTGATGATTTTACTAGATGTTGTTGGATTTATCTTATGCGTTCTAAATCTGAAGTTTTTGATTTATATGTTCAATTTTCGGCGATGGTTACTACACAATTTTCCTCTCATATTCGAGTTCTCCGCTCCGATAACGGGGGGGGGGGGGGGGGGGGGGGAATACACTTCGTCCTCCTTTACTACTTTCCTTGCCAGCCAAGACACTCTTCACCAATTCTCCTGTCCTTATACCCCGGAACAGAATGGTCTGGCGGAACGCAAGAACCGCCATCTTCTGAATGTCACCCGGTGCCTTCTTCGTGGGTCTCATCTCCCCAAGTCTTTCTGGAGTGCTGCCCTCCTTACGGGCACCTTCCTGGTTAACCGGCTGCCATGCCAGCCTCTTCAGGGGCGTGTGCCTCTTAGTCTCCTCTCTCCCAGCCGCCCCCTATTTCCCGTTCCACTACGGGTGTTCGGGTGTGTTTGCTTTGTCCAGGATCGTAGCCCCACTCGGACTAAGCTGGATAACAAAGCGATCCGCTGCGTCTTTTTGGGCTATTCCTCCTCGTCTAAGGGGTACCGGTGCTTTGACCCCTCCTCTCGCAGGACGTTTCACACGTTGGATGTCACATTCTTTGAAGACGTTCCGTTCCACTCCCCTCCTTCCTCTCCCGTTGTGCCACCCTCTCCACCACCACAGCCCGCTCCTGTTTCCCTTACACCAGTCTCCATTGCTCCCATTCCCGAGTCCGTTCCCCTACATCAATATTCTCGTGCCCCCCGTGGTCCTTCCAATATTCACCCCATCCTTCGAGATCCACTGGTTGCACCCAGCTCACGGGACCTGGTGCCGCTTCCTCCGACAGGTGACACTCCTTCTTCTCTTGACTTACCTATTGCTCTTCGCAAAGGTAAGCGTTTACCTGTTACTGCTCACCCTTTGGCTAGTTTTGTGTCCTATCAGCGACTCTCACAGGGTTACCGAGCTTACCTCTCCGCCACCGACCATATTCGCATTCCCCGGTCGACTACTGAGGCTCTCCAGCATCCTGAGTGGGTGACAGCCATGGAGGCTGAGATGTCTGCCTTACACAAGACTGGGACCTGGCGTCTTGTTCCGCTACCTGCCGGCAAGCGGACTGTTGGTTGCCGTTGGATCTACACTGTCAAGTATAATGCTGACGGGTCTTTGGACCGCTACAAGGCGCGTCTCGTTGCGAAGGGATTCACCCAGACTCCGGATGATTACGGGGTGACCTTTTGCCCCTGTCGCCAAGCTGACAACTGTTCGCCTCCTTATTTTCCTTGCTACCTGCCATAGGTGGCCTCTTCATCAGCTGGATGTGAAGAATGCCTTCCTCAATGGCGATTTGGTTGAGGAAATTTATATGGACCCGCCGCCAGGGTACAAGCTTCAGGGGGAGTATTTGGGTCGTGTGTGCCTCTTGCAGAAGTCCCTATATGGGCTGAAGCAGTCCCCTCGGGCATGGTTTGAACGTTTCGGCTCTGTTGTGCTTCAGGCTGGGTTCACCAGATGTCATGCCGATCATACTTGCTTTGTTCGGACTGCAGCGGATGGCCGTAGAGTCATTATTCTTGTCTATGTGGATGACATCATCCTTACCGGCGACGACAACTCTGGAATAACTCAGATCAAAGAAGTCCTTCGAAAGGAGTTCGAAGTCAAAGATTTGGGACCTCTAAAGTACTTCCTCGGAATTGAAGTTGCTAGATCTCACCAGGGGATTTCTTTGTCTCAGCGCAAGTACACTCTTGACCTTTTGAGTGATACTGGCCTTCTTGCGTGCTCCCCAGTATCTACTCTCATGGACCCGAAACACCGCTTACACGCCGAATCTGGCGAACCTCTCACTGATTCGGGCAGATACCAACGACTTGTTGGAAGACTCATCTACTTGACCAATACTCGTCCTGATATTAGCTTTGCTGTGAGCATTGTCAGTCAGTTCATGCATGCTCCCCGGACCGCTCACCTTGATGCTGTATTACGGATCCTTCACTACTTGAAGGGATCACCTGGTCTCGGCCTCTTCTACCGTTCATCGCCATCCACAGATCTTTCATGTTACACCGACTCTGACTATGCGGGCTCCCTCACTGATCGTCGATCTACTTCAGGGATGTGCACGTTCTATGGTGGCAATCTTATTTCTTGGAAGAGCAAGAAGCAGAGCGTTGTATCTCGTTCCTCTGCTGAGGCTGAGTACAGAGCTATGGCCCATGGCGCCACTGAGCTCCTCTGGATTCGTACTCTCTTGACTGAGCTTGGTTTCCCTCCTACCTGTTCTTCAACATTGGCTTGTGACAATCAGTCTGCTCTCATGCTTGCCTCTGATTCTGTCCTGCACGAGCGGACAAAGCATATTGAGGTGGACATTCACTTTCTCCGGGAGCACATCCGCTCAGGGATTCTTACTGCCTCATATGTTCCCTTTGATGATCAGATTGCAGATGCCTTTACTAAGGCTGTTGGACCTTCCCGACTTCTCTCCACTTTTGGCAAGCTGGGCTTGCTTGATATCTTCGCTCCAGCTTGAGGGAGAGTAATGGGTTATTATTTTATGTATTATTTTATGTATTTCTGTATTTGTCCCACCTCACCTGTTTGAGGTTTGGACTTGTTGTGTTTCCTTTATATAACCTCTATTGGGTTCCATAATAAACAAGGCTTTTTCTCCTTGTCGATTTCTACTTGGTATCAGAGCACGTCCGATCCCGATACCGCTGCCCTAGCCTCCTCCTCCTCCTCCGTCGGGATGTAAGACCGATCCCGATTCCGCCTGTCGTTCTCGCTCTCGCTCCCGATTCCGCCTGCCACTGCCTCTGCCGTTACCGCATCCCGCTGCCGCTTCCGCATCTCCTCTCCCGCTGCCGTTACCGCTGCTGCTGCCGCTGCCGATTCCGCATCCCGCTTCCGTTACCCACTGCCGCTGTTTCCGATTTCGCATCCCGCAACACTCCGTCTCTGTTGGTTGCCACTCCCGCGACAGCAGCAATGTCTTCATCCTCAGTGGGATCTGCGGAATCAAAGCATCAGCTCTCTGGTCGTCCTGCGCAATCGCAGCGCCCATCGTCCTTCTCAACGAGCTCGTCAGTGTCTCCCTTATCACAAACACCTGCGATCTCTGGCGTCGATTCGTCGCCCTGCGCATCACGACGCCTTCACTGACATCCCTACTCCTCACTAGTGCACCCCAATCCACGAGGCTTCACCTTCCTCGATCCACACAATCCTCCCTCCACAGAGCTCTTCCGTTTCGAGCCCCACGCATCAACCATCAAATTACCTTCCCCGAGCCTCCCTTCCTCTAAGCTCCAAGCACGGCTTTGCTCCTGTTTTGAGCCCTTTGCTCTTGTTTCGATCCCCGCGCCCTCATTTTAGCCGTCTGCATCTCATCAATTACACAAACTAATAATGATTCATGAATTACTTTAATTAATTACTTACTAAATAATTGATTGTTCTTAAACTACCTCGGTCCCTTGCAACAATCATGGATGCCCACCCCAGCTTTCAAATACGGCGCACACATAATTGTGCTTTTAAAGAAGTATGGGTACCACCTTAAGGCCCCACAAAGACGAGAAGACACGATGCAACAACTGTCAATCGAGATGCCTGAGCCCTACAAAAATATCCTGTCTTCAACGCCCTCTGCTCCACCTCCATACTCTGCCGACTCCATCCAGCGCCCTCCGCTTCAGTCATTTGTTCCATCAGCCCCTCTGGCGCCATTCCTTCTGATGATTGTCCCCCAGCCGGTGTTGCTGCTTCTGATCGCCGTGACTCACATTCAGCGGTGTTCTTCGTCACCCTCAATTGTCCACCACCGCAAGGCACACTTGTCCCGCCTCCATCCATTATGCATGTCTGTTTCTCCTCAGCAAGCGTCCCCGCCGTGCCAGATCCATGCAGCCCTTCGTGACATTTGTGAGCCCGATGACGGTCGACCGCTCGATGCAGTATCTGCAACAACGACGCGCTACCGGGAACCTTTCTGGAGAGAAATTAAGGAATCAGATGATCAAGCAAAGCAAGCCTCGTTCTAGCTTGAGGGCAAGCTCGATTTGAATTACTGGGGAGATATTTGAGGCTTCTTGCCCAGTTATTTTGTTGTTGTCTTTAGGGTTTTATTATGTTGTGTTCCATTAGGTTTTAAGTCGTATTTTAAGTAAGTTCAACTATGCCCTTGTAAGTCTATTTAAGGCCCTTTTGGGCTAGTGGAATGACATCCAAGAAGTAAAATCTCTTTCATTGTCTTTGTTATGAGATATTGTTAGCTCTCTCTCTCCGAGGACACCCGCCTAGGCAGCCGCGGTTCCAGCTCCACGGTATCATCCACCTCCGTCATCCCCGTCTCCGTCATCCCCGCCTCCAGAAGTACTTGCTGCTCCAGGTGTAATAGGCACCCTCATAACAGCTACGTAGTCCTCCCTCTAAATACACCCTGCCAAATATCTCAGGTAGAACACTTTAGCTGAATACTCACTTTGTATTCACCTGTCAAGTACATTATCGTCTACGCCAATAAACCATCCGCTCATTGAATACAATATTAACAATCTTATGTAATACTTAAATACTTTGTAATATTGTGTCTATAGATAGAACATCCTCTGTTGGAGTTTGATCGGAGAAAAAGTCAAATCCTTTGGCCAATGGATTCTTAGACTATTCAAGAAAAGAAGTTGTAAATTTTTAAGCTAAAAAACTCTAACAAAGTTACTTCTTGACGAAAGTAGAAAGTCCGAAGACCTTATCTGGGATCAAAAATGGTTAAGCCATAATTTAACTTGAAGTGGAAATACTTTTATGGTATCTGCGGGGGTCTACCAACAGGGAGGGAAGAGAGAGAAATTGATGCGGAGCATAGGCGAGGATGAGCTTTGGGCCCATTCGGGGCTGATTTGGCGACTTACCATATATGGCGTGCCCGGATCGACGATCCGACTCCGTGGATGCGTTCGGATTCGTGTTGCGAGTCGATTTCATATATGGCTTTGTATTTTTCGGTTATTATTTCATGTAGTTTTGGCCCCGAAACCATCGGTCAATCATAGCCGTTGATTTCGGGTGCCCTAATCTTCATTTTTTATAAATAAGAGATGTTAGGGCTGCTGTAATTCATTGCTGAATGTGTGGAGACTATTCTTCCTTCATTCCGGTGATCTCCTCCGCGGTGCCGACTCCGTGGAGCCCCCTTGGTGACGACTCCTTGGGTAAGTTATCTCATCTTCTCCTTGTTCTCCTTCCCCTCCACCAAAACAGCCAGTCCCCTCCCTGTTTTCCTTCAGCCGCCAGCCCCCCTCCCTGTTTTCAGCCAGCCGGCAGCCATCCCTCTTCCTCCCTGCAGCCCTGCCGCCAGTCCTCCCTCCTCCTCCCTGCAGCCCTGCCGCCAGCCCTCCCTCCTCCTCCCTGCTGCCCTGCCGCCAGCCCTCCCTCTCCCTGCTGTCTGCCGCCAGCCCTCTCCTCCCTGCTGTCCAAGCCAGCCGCCGTCCTTTCCCCCCTGTTTACAGCCTGCCGCCCCTCCTCCTCCCTGCCAACAGCAGGCCGCCAACAACAGCCCACCAACAACAGCCCTCCGCTCTCCCTCCACGTCCCAGGCATCCTACCCGCAAGCCCCAACAGCCCTCCTTGGCTGTCTATACCCGGAACCAGTCCAGATCTGGACATTCCAGCCAGATCGAGCGCCTTCCCCTTCCCCGTTTTGCTGTTATCACCCCTCATTACGTGGAACAACCTCCAAAACTCATTCCCCCCATTAGATCTGCACAGATTTGGGTATTTCAGCCCGGATCCAGCCAACCTCCGCCCCGATCCAGCCCTCCCAATACCCAATCAGCCCTCCCCTTACCCGATCCGGTCCACCAACCACCGGAACCCCTCTTTGAGCCCTCCAACGTTCAGTTTTTCTTTATTTACAGCAGTCGCTAATATTTGTGTTGTGTTTTTGTATTGGTATTGGGTTGTAAAACATTGTTATCGTTTGGATTATTACATGCTTGCTTGGATGTTCATTTTATTATAGTTATTTGTGCCTGGATTAATCTCTAACTGCAGGAAGGAATTATTCGCCGCATGCTCTTGCCTTGGCCCTCCATGCGGAGGAAAGCCTAAGCTTGTTTGCCTTAGTAAATTGTTTTGTCTTGCTTTGAAATATTTGCGTGGGATTTAATTACTGATTATCTAATTTGTGATTCACCGTCGGATTTGCATAGCATGTAGGGTTAGGTCACGGTTTACCCGCCGCCTATAGATTCGTCCTGCGTCAATTGGTATCAAAGCGAGGTTACGCGCTCTTTTTGATACGCAGTCGTATAGTCTATAGGTTTTTCATTATGTCTAAGTGTCACTATTATTCCTCCCCTCACTTTGGAGGTCTCGAGTCCACTAGCACCCGCTCTCACAGAGCCGCATCAGGGAGATCTTCACGTTACTACGACGATTATTCTCGATCGCAGCACACCACTTTTAGAGATCGTGTTGACCCACCGACACGAGACCACTACACTAGAGACGATCAGTATGATGGTTGTCGTCATTCTTATCCGTACACGCGAGCGGATCGTGTCGATCCTTTGACACGACTCGGTTATCTTAGGAATGATTATTATGAGGATCGTCGTTCCGAGAGAGATCTTGAGAGTCAGTTTCGTACTGTTGCCCCTTCCTTTGACGGCTCATCGAGTCCCGAGTCTTTCAGTTATTGGCTCGTGGATATGGAGTATTATCTTGACCATTTTGAGGTATTCGGTGAGCGTCGCGTCAAGTTTGTGAAACTTAGACTTTTAGATCAGGCGAGGGCATATTGGTCTAGGGTTGAGAGGACCCGCGAGCGAGACCGTCTACATCGCATCACTAGTTGGGTGGACATGAAGCGTACATTGTGTCAGAGGTATCTGCCTTCGTCGTATCGGAGTCGCTTGCTCGACCAATTATTTTCCCTTCAGCACGGATCCACGTCTGTCGCTGAGTACAACGATTGTTTTGATGAGTTAGTTGTGAGGAGCGATATCCGAGAGGACCCAGCCATGGCCTCTTGCAGATTTCGGTCTGGACTTCGATCAGACATTCGTACTGAGGTGGTTTATCATAGCTCGAAGTCCCTCGAGCAGACGTATCAGCTTGCCCTTCGTTACGAACAGTCTTTGAGATCCGCAAGAGCTGGTCGGTTGGATCCTCACTTTGACCTCCGCAGTACGAGCTCCTCCCATACTGAGGTCACCACGACGCCTATCATTGTTCCGTCAGACATGACTGAAGTGATACATGATACAGATTGCTCTCACCCCAGTGAGTTGCTTAGCCCAGTGAGTGACCTATCCCTTGTTTCTGACCCGTCTCTCGTGACCTCGACTGTGAGTGAGCCTGAGCTCCCTCTTGAGCCTATGGTGTCGTGCCCCTCATCCACACCACCACCTCTGGCATGTCATGGGTTGATTAGCACCCCTACCCTTGACTCACATCTTGACACCGCACCAACAGACCCATTCTTGAGCGTAGATCTATGTTGCTCTCCCATTGTCGTTACCCTGAGTCACATCATGACCGAGAGACCAGAGCCTGGTGTTGATCTCGTAGTGACTATTTCATCCATTCACGGGGACACTACCCCTTACGATGGTACTCATCTGGAGGACCATGACCCTAGTGACGAGTTTTACGACGAGCCCCCAGTTGAGCCTCCGGATGATCCGCCACATCCTGATGAGCATGGGATTTAGGTGAGCCCCGCTTGTATGAGTATCGATTTATGGAAGACTCTTCCATTATCGTCCCTGACCCCGCCCCAGAGGATGGATATTGTGAGGAGCATCCAGTATTTAGGGCACCACCTGCCGACACATCGCACTCTCGTTGAGTTTTGGGATGCATCACCTGCTGATCCACCAGACGAGCCCTTTCTTTTCGGGGACACTCACTATAGAGCCACGTCTTCTAGTCGGTGCACACGCTCTTCATTCAGATGGTCGTCGCATTCGAGATACTTTTCTTACACACCTCCTGGTGAGCCCCCTGATGTGTCACGTTCCCTGAGAGACACTTGGATCTTTACGAGCGCGTATTTGAGTATAGTTGTCTCTCTCGATCGTCTAAGCACTCGTCTCACACGAGATGAGTTTTTCTACACTCCTCCGAGAGAGCCTCCTGATAGGCCACCTCCTTTGGTAGATTTTCAAGTGGTTATTAGCCTTTCCCATAGCGAGTACGTTGTATCCGTCGTGTTTCATTTACATCATTTGCATGAGTCTGTTGAGTCGTTTCGTCATCATTTGCATGAGTCTGTTGTGTTGTCTGTTCATCGTTTGCATGTGTCATGAGTCGGTCCGACGAATAATCCATATTGGTAATAAATATTGTAAATCACATGCGGATGTTCATTGGCAAGTGCAGGTACTTCATGAAGGCGAGCAGGTGATGGTGAGAATCTGCTTTGTGAGGCTCCGTGCGAGGCTTGCTAAAAGCTTGAGCGTTAGGCGAATGAGTCCCTACTTAGTCCTGAGACGCATCTGGACAAATGCTTATGAGCTGGACATCCCCGCGAGCATGGGTACCCATACTGTGTTCAATGTCGAGGACCTGACGCCATCCTTTGCACCTCACGAGTATTCGGGCCCACATCTTAGCGGCCCTCCCGAGCCTTTATCACCGTTTTTATCACCCACCACTCACTCGACCCCCGAGCCATTGCCACCACATTCATTGCCCCGTTCTCAGCCCACCCCTGACCCTTACTTACCCGGGATGTTGTCCCCAACGGCTTCACCATTGGCACCTCCGATCCCACCGGATCCTTCTCCTAGTGTCGTTTCGTCATCATTTGCTTTGTGAGTCGGTCCGCTCCCACCGGTTCCTTCTACTAGTGCCGTAAGGTGTTGGGTTAAGTCCCGCAACGAGCGTAACCCTCGTGTTTAGTTGCCACCATTTAGTTTGGAACCCTGAACAGACTGCCGGTGATATTATTGAATAGAAATAATTCATAATCATCAACCATCAGGTTAAGATCGATCTAAGCCAACCCGTTCTATTCTATCTAGAATGAGATTCTATAGACACGACATGCCAATCATCACTGAGATCATTACGCATGAGCCCGCCCCCCTCTACAGACGATCTTGTGTGCCGCTACCTGGTCTGCTGGCGCGGGCGACCCTTCACCGACACCTGGATGCTACCAGCAGAGCTTAATCGATTCTCCCCCGGACTTCGACTTCAGTACGTCCGTCTCCACTCATCGTGGATGGAAATTTTTCAGTCTGGAGGAGTTGATTGGCGATGCCACTTTTCAGCGTCGACACTTGGACGACCTCTGGCGGGCCTCTTCGATTTTTACCTGGCATACGGCGAGAGAATTCTGACCCCTATTCATCGAGAGATGAATTCTTTCAAGCCGGGGAGATTGATGCGGAGCATAGGCGAGGATGAGCTTTGGGCCCATTCGGGGCTGATTTGGCGACTTACCATATATGGCGTGCCCGGATCGACGATCCGACTCCGTGGAAGCGTTCGGATTCGTGTTGCGAGTCGATTTCATATATGGCTTTGTATTTTTCGGTTATTATTTCATGTAGTTTTGGTCCCGAAACCATCGGTCAAGCATAGTCGTTGATTCCGGGTGCCCTAATCTTCATTTCTTATAAATAAGAGATGTTAGGGCTGCTGTAATTCATTGCTGAATGTGTGGAGACTCTTCTTCCTTAATTCCGGTGATCTCCTCCGCGGTGCCGACTCCGTGGAGCCCCCTTGGTGACGACTCCTTGGGTAAGTTATCTCATCTTCTCCTTGTTCTCCTTCCCCTCCACCAAAACAGCCAGTCCCCTCCCTGTTTTCCTGCAGCCGCCAACCCCCCTCCCTGTTTTCAGCCAGCCGGCAGCCATCCCTCTTCCTCCCTGCAGCCCTGCCGCCAGTCCTCCCTCCTCCTCCCTGCAGCCCTTCCGCCAGCCCTCCCTCCTCCTCCCTGCTGCCCTGCCGCCAGCCCTCCCTCTCCCTGCTGTCCGCCGCCAGCCCTCCCCTCCCCTCCCTGCTGTCCCAGCCAGCCGCCGTTCTTTCCCCCCTGTTTGCAGCCTGCCGCCCCTCCTCCCTGCCAACAGCAGGCCGCCAACAACAGCCCACCAACAGCTGCCCGCCGCTCTTCCTCCACGTCCCAGACAACCTACCCGCAAGCCCCAACAGCCCTCCTTGGCTGTCTACACCCGGAACCAGTCCAGATCTGGACATTCCAGCCAGATCCAGCCCCTTCCCCTTCCCCGTTTTGCTGTCATCACCCCTCATTACGTGGAACCACCTCCAAAACTCATTCCCCCCATTAGATCTGCCCAGATTTGGGTATTTCAGCCCGGATCCAGCCAACCTCCGCCCCGATCCAGCCCTCCCAATACCCAATCAACCCTCCCCTTACCCGATCCGGTCCACCAACCACCGGCCCCTCTTTGAGCCCTCCAACGTTCAGTTTTTCTTTATTTACAGCAGTCTCTAATATTTGTGTTGTGTTTTTGTATTGGTATTGGGTTGTAAAACATTGTTATCGTTTGGATTATTACATGCTTGCTTGGATGTTCATTTTATTATAGTTATTTGTGTCTGGATTAATCTCTAACTGCAGGAAGGAATTATTCGCCGCGCGCTCTTGCCTTGGCCCTCCACGCGGAGGAAAGCCTAAGCTTATTTGCCTTAGTAAATTGTTTTGTCTTGCTTTGAAATATTTGCGTGAGATTTAATTACTTATTATCTAATTTGTGATTCACCGTCGGATTTGCATAGTATGTAGGGTTAGGTCACGGTTTACCCGCCGCCTATAGATTCGTCCTGCGTCAGAAATAGAGTGAGATATAGAGAAATCCAAGGGAACATTTCCTTGACTGACCTTAGGCTCCAAATAACATCTCCAAGCATCAAAGTTTCTAAGTTATGATTGAGTACTTGACCAAGCAGTTAGAGGCCATATTGTAAATAAATTCAGTGCTAAATTGTATTCGTCGCCTTCGAATCCTTCCAACCCATGTGCCACATATACACACTCCACGTGCTCTTGTCCACCTCCCTGCATAACAGTTATGGTCTTGAATCAAGATGAATTCAGTTTCACTCTTGCATGGAGATAGAATGTGGCAACTTGTGTTGCTTCAAGAATGCTAACTTGTGTTGCCTTAATAATGCTCCGTTTAGCTCTTTAACAGGGAATGACTAGAGCAAAATAACTTGGCTATAATCTAGAAGATTTTAGCAAAAGGTTAACAAAGAGGAAACCAATTCTGGTTAAGGAAAGTCACCCTTAAATTGGGGGCCTATTTACTAACACTTCTACTCCATGAAAGAAGAGTCCATAAACTTTTCTAGAGAAACACCGAGTAAGTAAACAACGCAACCAACTGTAAGAAAACCCAAGCATTGCAAGACAAATGCATTGGAGGATCCACCAGTTTTGAGTTAGATCGACCTAAAAAATATATTGATATTCTAGCGGAGAACTGAAGTCATGTAACTAGGTGGAGGTTGGTAAATAAGTATAGGTTAGGTGTGGGATTTTCAGCCTAGCCTTCAAATCGACCTAAACTGTCTATTTCCTAATAAATGTATATTTACAGATTAGAATGGAAAAGGTGTTGTGAACGAGCCTAGTGTGAAAACCATAATAAATATGATTTTGGAACTAGGAAAGGGAATACATACATATCACCTTTCTTTCTTAAAGAATCGTCCACAATTTAACCAAAAAAAAAATTCACATTAAAAAGTAGCAAATTTCTTTTAATCATAATGTCTTAGGGCCCTCTTTTCTCTCCCACCTGCCTACCTTGATCAATGTGGACAATCAGCGACCTAAAGCCCATAGATCCAATTCGAAGCCTTCAGAGATTCTAGAACTCGCAACAACCACCGCCCGCCAACTTCCACTACAACACTGTTGACGTACAAATGCACTGTTTACTAGTTATAGTTGTTGGAATATTAGAGGAATATTAAGTATATATTATTCTTCCATTAAAAGGGTATTTAAATGACTGCAAAGACTCAAAACATGAATAGCCCACGTGGTACTAAATTCATACATACCTAAAGACTCTAATAAATAGACTAAAATACAATATTAACTCAATGCGATAACTTCAACATCCACCCTCAAGTTGAAGGGTATAACACAACTTGAAAATGTCATATGGAGGTAGAGATGGGAAAGGATGGACATCGGTGGTGGCTCGTGGTGTGGTGACGCACAAAACAAACGAGCAATACATACATGATTCCATCAGTCAATACCACAAACACGGTGGTGTGACATCTTCTACACTCGAAAAACATGTTGAAGAAACATGGTAACAGATGTGGGGTCGGGTGTGTATATTTAAACACACAACGAGACATCCACATAGAAAGTCTGTACTGAAGCAAGCGTACCTATCAAAATGAGGAAATATGGGAGATTTAATGAGCTACTTCTAATAACATATATACATAAACCTGGTGGGTCGTGTGGGATTAAGGCGAGGGAGTTGAATTATAGACTATTTTTATGAATTAAATAAACCATTGTTAAGACCCACATATAAGGCTCATTTTCCTCTTTTTTGTATTTACTCTCACGCCTCTAATCTTTTCTTAGGATCTCCTCCTTTGTGCATATATAGATGGGCATTGTAATAGATATATTTTAGATTGGTCAAATAATATCTTATTTCCTCTCTCAACTTGGTATCAGAACCAAGGTTGTATTTTCGTGGCCTGTCTTCTCCCATATTTTTCGGGGTGAATTTTTTCGTGAAGCGGAAAACTTACGCTCCTGTAGACGAGTGCGTTCTTTGCGATCGTCAACCCTCCTGATCCCATCTTCGATCTTGTCGCCGCTCTTCGACTTCGATCCCGCCGCCACTTTTCGACTTCGATCCCGTCGCCGCTCTTCGATTTCAATCTCGTCGACATTTCCTCTTTTGTTCTTGCCGCTGCTCCTCGTCTTCGACGAAGAAGGTCTTCTTTCTGTGACTTTCGAGGCCGTCGGCGAGTTCGTTCTGCATTGCGCGAGCTCGTGCCTGCTTTGATCGCGTTCCGAGACCGTCTGCGAGTTCGTTCTGCCTTGCGTGAACTTGTGCCAACTCTGGGACCATCAACGAACGAACTCTCCCAGAGCCGATCGCGCGACCTTTCCCATCTCGATCCCGCGAGCTCCTTGCTGCTTCAATCACGAGAGCTTTCCCAACTACATCCCGCGAGCTCTTCCCAGCTCGACCCCGCGAGTCTTCTGTTGCTTCGCTCGCGCGAGTTTTTTCCAACTCGGTCGCGCGAGCTCTTCTCAGCTCGATACCGCGAGCTCGCCCCTGTTGTCTTCTGGGAGATCTGATCTTTCAACCTTTTTTTTATGGCGGACACCTCGACTCTGAGCAATCAGTCTGACGTTCACTTCTCGCTTGTGCCTCCTCCGCCTACTGACTACTCTCGCAACCATGACTCTTCTAGCTCCTTCAGGATTACTATTGTTCCTTTTGGCAGCTCAAACTATCTTGAGTGGTCCCGTGCCGCTCAGCATGCAATCCGTAGCCACCAACTATATGGCAACATTGATGGGACCGTGGTGCAACCTGTCGTCAATGACTCCTCATGGCAGAAGTGGGATGTTGATGACTCTCTGGTGATCTCGTGGTTTCTCCACTCCATGTCTCCTTCGGTCTATCGCAGTTGCATGCTCATGGACTTTGCCTTTGAGATTTTGACTCGGGCACGTGAGACATTCTCAAATTGGTAGCTCCACTCAGGTGTATGAGCTTACCCGACGGCTTCTCAGTATTCGGCATGGATCTATCGGTGTTGCGCCATATTTTTCTAAATTTGAATGTCTCTTTCAGGAGCTTGACTACTTCGACGATTTGACTCCCACGTACACTGCAGATGCTCAGGCATTGAAAACAAAGGAGGCCCGATACCGCCTCCATGTCTTCCTTATGGGTCTCAACATGGAGTTTTACATGGTTCGCACACATGTACTTATTAAAAAAGAAGAGTGATGAAAGGTAGGTTAGGATGCTAAGAATTAATTTAGGAGGGGTGAATGGAGTATTTAAAATTTCAGTTTTAATCAATCACTTCGCATTCACATATTATTTTGTTTGCTAATTTATATGCAGCAAAAAGGAAAAGATAAACAAAAAAACTACAAAGAACTTTGCAATCCAGACGACACATAGATTTTATAGAGGTTGCCCAAATTTGGGTACGTCCCCTCTTACACTCTTTGGTAAGCTATCTACTATAGACTGTGCTGAGTCTTTTGATAAGGAAACTCTTAGAATAATTACAGGTGAATCTTTTGATTAGGAGATTCAAAGAACCACGAGAGATTTTGGTAAGGTATCTCAAACCAACACAACTTTTTGATAAGGTAGCTAAAACCAACCAATGATCCTTTTGATAAAGTAGATCAACCACTCAGAGAGTTTTTTGATAAGGTAGATCAACCACTCAAAGAGTTTTTTGATAAGGTAGACTCAAAACCAAATAATGATCCTTTTGATAAGGTAGACTCAAAACCACAATAAGATCCTTTTGATAAGAAGGATCAAACCACCATTAAATCTTTTATAAGAGAGATTCTAAGAACTCTTTCAGAAGGTTGTAGAAGGGGATATAATCAGTTGAGTTGTTCTTCTCCAACAGGTTCCTGAGGACTTGACTCTTTTGTCAATACTGAATGGATTATTCTGTAGTAGAGAGAACTCTCTTTCGATTTCTCTTTAGAGATCAGATTCAATAGACAAAAGGTTGAATCTGTTGAGGAATTGTATTAGATGGAGCTCCTTGTAATTTATTTTTGATGAGCTGTCTTTGTATCGAGAGAAGATGATCTTTGATGACTGCAATTCTTCTACCAGATCCTGGAGAGAAGAAGCGAGGAGAAAGAAGAGCAGAAAGACGAGAGAGAGAAAAATGTTTTTCCACACGTCTATATTCTTAACAGCCTACTTCATAAATATATAATAAGAATGAATAATAACTTCTTGGCTTCTTGCCCAATCAGCTTTACCAAGAATTAAAAATCTTCCATACTCAGACCTCAACGGCTATACTTAGACCTGAGTTCTTGCCTTAATTTGTTCAAAATGTATTTGAAATTGATCTGCATAGAAGTCGTCACATAACTTCTTGAACTCTGACATTCTGTCGACGTAAGCTGAGATATAAACATATATTAAGTATATTTCGATGTATGCTTTTATATTTATGATCTGATATCTCTTTAAAATGATCTCGACACAAGGAGTATTGCTGTCAGTCTTCATGTGTTGATTATCAGTCAGAGTACAAACAAAACTTCTTTGACATAAGTAGACGTACATTGAGATAAAATTGAGAAGAGAATATCTTAATGTATATATACATATTGGAGCTTTGATTTCTGTTTTACAGACATTGACGCATTGCTGCAGACGTTAGTTTATAATCAAAGCATAAAGTAAGACTACTCAGAGTACGGTTACATGTCCCCTGCATAATATTTGTCGTACGTCGACTTCTTCCTTAATTATATCTCGACGTATGTTGACATCTTCTCTTAACATGCTAACTGTAGAGTTGTCAACGTTTAGAGTTCTTGAGTTATTTAACAATGCTTTGACTACTTCTTAATCTCAGCAATCTGTCATGTATTCATAGCTACAAAATTCGTCTTTATGCATATGATAATACAAGGCTTAAATTACCTATTATAACTTGATATACCAAATCAAGAGGTTTTTCCCAACAAGTGATGTGCTTACCTGTTTTCAACTCTTTCATAAGATTGTTGACACACAGTTTGGCTATAAAATTCGTGTCCTCCGCAGCGACAATTTGGGGCGATATGACGATCGCGGTATATTTGGTACTTATCTTGCTGACCATGGGATCCTCCATCAATCCACTTGCGTTCACACTTCTACCCAAAACGGGGTTGCTGAACGAAAAAATAAACACCTTCTAGAACTCACCCGATGCCTCCTTATTTCTATGGATCTTCCCAAATCTTATTGGGGTGAAGCGGTCCTCACTTGCGTTCACACTCCCCCTCACGTCAGAGGGGAGCAGGACACCTATGTCGACGTCATTCCACATTTTCCCCTTCCCATCCTTCCAAATATTTCAACTCGTGCGGATCCAGCTACTCCCACTGCGGATCCAGCTACTCCAACTGTGGATCCAACTACTCCTACTGTGGATCCTACTACCGTATCCACTCATGTGCAACCTATAATCCCTATTTCTTCGCGACTTATTTCTCCTCTTCCTCAGGCCTATTAGAGACGTAATGTTGGTGTTAAGGTGTTGCAAACCCCTGTCATTCCACCACGACCGATACACTCTTTTGAACCAGACTCTGATGAAGACCTCCATAAACCTCTCATACATTGGAAATGTAATTCGACCTCTTCTACTTACCAATTGCAAATTATATCTCATATCACAATCTGACAGAGACACATAGAGTCTTCATCTCCTCTCTGGCCTCTGCTCGTATCCCTAACACTTGTTAGGAAGCAATAAATATACCTGAATGGAGAAAGAAAATGTACGAAGAAATGTCTGCATTAGAGAAGAACCAGACCTGGACTCTGTCACACCTCCCGTCGGGAAAGAAACTTGTTGGCTCCAAATGGGTATTCTCTTTCAAGAGGAATTAAGGTGTCGTTGAGAGATACAAGTCACGTCTTGTTACCCAGAGATATACTCTAACCCCTTGTGTAGATTATCATGAGACGTTTGCATCAGTTGCCAAAATGGACTCTATCCGTGTTATTTTATCATGCGATGCATGCCTTGGTTGGGATATCAAGCAAATGGATGTTAAAAATGTCTTCTTATATGGCGATCTTGAAGAAGAGGTATACATGAAATTTCTGCATGGTTTCTTGAAGCAAGGGGCAGAAGGGAAAGTCTGTCAACTCTAGAAATCTCTCTACGGGTTGAAGCAATATCTCAAGGCTTGGTTTGGAAAATTCTAAAAGGCCATGACACTATTGGGATACAAACAGGATCACTCTGATCATACCCTCTTTGTTAAGAGGAATGCAGAGAAAGTGGTTGTTCTCATTGTCTATGTCGATGTTATCATCATCACGGGAAATAATTTGGAAGAAATCGCGAGGTTGAAAACACGCCTATGCAAGGAGTTCGAAGTCAAGGACCTAGGAAAGTTAAATATTTCTTAGAAATTGAAGTTGCACGGTCTGCCAGTGGAATCTTCATTTCTTAAAGAAAATATGTTGTACATTTACTAGAGGAAACAAGGATGCTTGATTGTGCTCCAGCAGATACCCTCATTGAAGCAAACTGTAAAATTGATGAAGACAGGGATGGTGAGAAGGTGAACTCCTCTAGTTATCAAAGACTGGTGGGAAGGTTAATCTACCTCACACACACTCGCCCTGATATCTCACATGATATTGAGATCCTTAGCAGATACATGCATTCTCCTAGAGTAAAACATCATGAAGTCGTTATGAGAGTGCTACGGTACCTGAAGAAATCTCCTAGTCGACGACTCCTATTTTCTCTGAATGAGCATTTGAATGTTGAAGTCTATACAGACGTTGATTGGGCTGGAAGCCAAGACGACCGAAAGTCAACCACCAGATATTGCTCTTTTGTTGGAGAAAACCTCGTAACCTGGCGAAGTAAGAAACAAAATGTAGTAGCAAGGTCCAGTGCAGAGGCAGAATATAGAGCAATGTCACAGGGGGTATACGAAGGGCTCTGACTCAAATCTCTAATGCATGATTTAAGGCTACAAGATGGGAAGCATATATGACTATATTGCGACAATAAAGTTGCTATCAACATTGCTCATAATCCTATTCAGCATGATCGAACAAAGCATGTTGAGATCAATCGACACTTTTGTAAAAACCACCTAGAGAAAGGCAACCTCTGCACTCATTTCATTCAATCTCAAGTTCAGCTGATAGACATCTTCACGAAAGGCTTGAGTTGTGACACCTTCACCGATAACATCTCCAAAATGGTAATGATCGACATATACTCCCATCTTGAGCGGGAGAGTTGTATTATAGACTATTTTTACGAGTTAAATAGCCCATTGTTTAGGCCCACATATAAGGCTCTCTTTCCTCTTTCTTGTATTTAGTCTCACACCTCTAATCTTGTCTTTGGATCTCCTCCTTTGTGCATATATAGATGAGCATTGTAATAGATATATTTTAGATTGGTGAAATAATATCTTATTTCCTCGCTCAACTGAGAGCCTGAAAATACAACCGCGGTAACAAATATCCAACATATGGGGGTCCACTCAGACGAATTCCACTATGCCTGGTCAACCGTAGTCGGGATCTGAGTCGCCTTCGTCTCTAACACTCCTCACGTGGGACACACGGGCATCTACGCATAAGTAAACACACACAAAACTAACATTTGGACGACACAAATAAGAATAATATAATGGACTGCGGAAGACAACATAAAGACGAATAAACCATCAAGAAGCCCCATCATCTGCGAGATGACAACACCCTGGAAGGGGAAGTAACTGTTGGAACCTAATTTGGACCGATGGAATCTAGACTGGAATAGGTCTCTGGAGAGTTGATCTGGATCTAGCATTCAATCAAAGAAGAAGACTGGGTATTGTTAGCTTCATGGTCCGAATTCCTCAAAAGCGGCGTGTCGCAGGAGGGAGGAAGTTGACGAGAGCTATGTCGATTGCAGCAGGTCGACGAGGTGGACATTGTTCTGAAGAAGCTTTGTGATCGACGAGGATGTCTTGGATCTGGAGCAGACGACGATGAGATCTCATGGATCTGGAGCAGCCGGCAGACCGACGGGATAAGATCTCGTGGATCTGAAGTAGCCGGCAAGACCTACGGGATGAGATCTCGTGGATCTAGAGTAGACGGCAGACCGAAGGAATGAGATCTCGTGGATCTGGAGCAGTTAACGAGGCCGACGGGATGAGATCTCGTGGTCGAAGTAGTCTCGTTCGCTCGACGTTGAGCCCATCACGAGATGCAGAATTGTCGTCACCATTGGATCGACGAGTATGGCTCATACAGGGAGTAGCAAGGGTGAGTGCATCAAAGAGTGCCAAGGTGGAACTCCGAAGAAGTGCATAGGACCAGAAGACACGAGCGTAAGATTATCAAGAAGCGGGCACCCTAGACCAAGAGAAATATCAGGGAGGAATAAATTCCTGCTCTCATAGTCTGATATCATGTTGGAATAATGAGAGGAATACTAAGCGTATCTTATTCTTCCCTTAAAGGGGTATTTAAAGGACTACAAAAACTCAAAAAGTTTGCATAGCTCATGTGGGACTAAACTCATGCACACATACCTAAAGACTCTAATACATAGACTAAAATACAATATTAACTCAATGCGATTAACTTTAACAATACTGCCTTGCTCTCAAGATCCAAATCATGATTTTTTAAGAGCAACAACTTATGAGCATGAACCTATAATTTTAGGTATACTTTCTTTTGGATAGCACTAGTAAAATTCAAATTTTGATTCATAAAATGCTAATTATCTTATATTTTATAAATTTTAAGCTTTTTTTTACTATTATGATTTTTTTCAAATGTTATCAGCGCACTATTTCTATCAGTTATATTCCTAACTAGTCGCCAATATATATTGCAGCAATAATTAAGCAAAGCCAACTTAACAACATTATTTTTCTTCCCTTAAAATCCTCCCATTTCCTGCCTGATGCGAACACTTAGCTAATACCATTTTACTTGGAACAGCCGTCACATATGTAGATTCAAGCGCGATTCAAACTCTCAAGGAGTTGCATCAAGAGTACAAATCACGTGGCATCCAGGTCAGAATGCCTCACCTCTTACATAATTTCAATACCCGCAGCATTTTCGAAGGATTCGATCGCTTTCAATTCGTTTTCTCTCAGATTATAATTGCTAACCCGAACCGAGAAGTTCATCTCTCTCTTTTCAACTCTGGCCTGCTTGACATCATTGGCAAGGAATGGTGCTTTGTGAGAGTGCATGATGCTGTACAGGTATGCCTCCAGCGTGTGCAGAAACGGCATGGAGTGGTGCCGAATATCTCAGAACGACCTGCCAGGAACAAGTTTGCTTTCTTGCACAGCTTGTGGAAGCAAGGGGAGGAGAACTCCAACTCTTACATTGAGCCGCTCTTGTCTCAGAAGGAGGTATGATTGACATTATTTCAAACTCTGTTCATTTCCAAGCTTTCGAGATTTCGTTTCAAAGCTATTCGTTTCATTCATGTCGTGCTATTGCACGATATGCGTATAGATGCCTCGTGCATATTACTGATAAATAATTACCATTTAAACATGTGTATATGGCGACAGCAAGAGATCCATTCATGGTTTGGAATTGTTTTTGAAAATATTTACAAAGTTCCATCTTACACTGTTTCTTTCATTCTTGTAATTGAATTCTATCTTTGGAAATATAGCATTTTTTAGACAATATATGAGTTTATTGTCATGTAGCTATCAGTTTGAGTAGAAATTTTGAAGGCCATACAAATAGAATTGATATGCGGCATACTGTTGGCTATTCACAGATGCCTTTAAATCAAATAATTTATAATTATTTGTGGCATAATGCAGCATAGCATAATTTAGATTAGCTTAATCATTTTTCTCCTTCTAATGAACTAGAATGTTGTTAAAGAGAGGAAGTCAGCATACTATACCTAGACCTTATATAGCTATGGCGTAAGCACAAAAATGCAAATAGGTTATTATATGAAATACAATTATTACAACATATTAAATACTTGAAATAAAGAAATAACACACTTTCAATTAGTCAACTTGCTACTTGGTCCGATTGAGTTGTTCCTGGATTGGATGGTTAAGATGACCGCATCATTCTCCCCAAGTTGGAGAGAACTTACCGTCGAGTTCGCTTCAGTTTCGCAGTCTTCATGGTGCGATAATACGCTTCGTAGCTGGCATGAATGTTAAATTCTGCTTTACCAACATAGTTTTCTGTCATTCTTATGCCCTTTTATATCACTCGACAACTCAAATGATGGGTGGTCATAGATAATCTGTTCTCAATACCATAATCATTTCAGCTTGCCTCTATAATAGTTTTATTAACTAGGGATCTTCATTCTCTCGTGCAACAGATTAAAATCTTCCCAAGATCATTGATTCATCAATGCAATCATCATTCCCGTCATCATACTCGTCATCGTACTCATCGAAAATTGACAAACATTCGTATTCATGGTCAATATAGCGTATCTCGATTTCTGTATTGAAATCTTCATCCTCTTCAGAGTCATCATGTGACCAACCTCCAAAGGAATACATGGATCAATTGTCTTTATCCTCATAGAATGTGTGCAAATTTTCCAATCTAGGCTCCGTTTGGCACGGTGGCGGCAGGCGTGAACATGATGGTTAAACTGTCATTCGTTAACGCCCATCTAAGGAACTTCATCCACTTTTATGTTCAAACAGATGAAGTTTTTTAGGTGGTCTTTAACGAATGACGGTTTAACCCATGCGTTTACGACCGCCACCGCTGTGCCAAACGAAGCCCTAGTTGTTAGGGTTCTTAACTTCATTCTTAAATATTCAACCTATCGTTGTGTTTACCGCACTTCTTGGGACGTGGCACATTTCTATCTCAACCTTCCGGATTCCTACGGCCACCCAAGATATCAACTCGTGGCATTGTATTTTGCAGTTGATTTTTCTTGTACTAGGGCCAAACTTCCTGAAGATAGATGTTTACTTTAGGTTGGTTAGGCTCAATTAAGAAGCATGTTGTATTCTACTTACAACACATGGGTTGAGCTTTGGAATGAGCATTCACTCTTGCTAGAAAAAGAAACTAGCGATGGTGCTTAACTTTTTGTCGAGTTGCACAGAGTTTCTTCGATAATTAATAAAGGAACAAGTCAGTAGGCTTTGTCGATGAAATATTTTGAAGAAGGGGGTGATGCTTTCTGGTGGAGCAGAAAATCCAGTTGAGAAAGGATTAGCTTTCTTCAATAAGGGAATCATCGGCATCGAGTCAAGTGGTAGGCAGCAAGCAAAGATTAAGGCTCTGTTTGGGGCGGCAGTGGCGGCAGAAAAGCAGTGGTGAGATTAGAGCTGCCAGAAAAGCAGTGACGGGAAAAGTAGTTGGGGAAGAATGAAGATGTACAAGAAGAGAAGCATGAAAATACAGAAAGTTCTTTTTGGCTTTTCTGAAAGTAGGAGGGGTTTAGTCCTTTTCAAAAAAAGACCTAAATACATCTTTTTGACACTGTAGAAAAACGCAATGCGTATGTGTATTTCTTATATCTTGTATACAAAAGAGAATACATATTTATAGGAGAGAGAAGAGAGAGGAAAAATCTATACACAATGTGAGACTAAATATAAGAGAATCAAAATGGGCCACTAAATGGGCCAAAGCTTATGGGCTATTTCAACACTCCCCTGCAAGCTGGAGCGTACAGATCGTATGCACCAAGCTTGGATAAGCATTGATAGAAGAGGGTACTGGACAGTGCCTTTGTGAGGACATCTGCAACTTGTTCAGTACCAGGGACGTGTTTTAGCTCGATCTTCTTCATTTGAACTTTCTCCCGGATAAAGTGACAGTCGACCTCGATATGCTTGGTTCTTTCGTGGAAAACCGGGTTCTTGGCAATATGTATAGCAGCCTGACTGTCGCAGAGAAGAAGAGCAGGAGCGGGAAGTTTTACCCCAAGATCCGTGAGAAGACTTTCAAGCCAGGTAAGTTCAGAGACCACAAATGCCATTGCCCTGTATTCTGCTTCTGCTGAGGAGCGCGCAACCACTGCTTGTTTCTTGCTACGTCAGGTGATCAAATGTCCTCCAAAGTACGTACAGAAGCCACTGGTTGACCGACGATCATCCAGAGATCCGGCATAGTCAGCATCCGAGTATGCCACCAGTGTTGGAGTTGAGGATGAGGTCTTGTATACCAAGCCTTGACCAGGAGCAGCTTTCAGATATCGGAGAATCCGTTCCACAGCCTGAAGGTGAGAGGAACGAGGGGCGTGCATGTAACGGCTGACAATACCGACAGCGAAGGAGATATCTGGTCTTGTAACAGTCAGATAGATCAATTTTCCTACCAGACGGCGATAGTACTCCGGGTTCTGGAGTAAGAGATCAGAGTTAGAGGACTGAGCACAGATCTTGTGGTTTGCGTCCATTGGAGTGTTGATGGGTTTGCAGCCGGAGTAGCCTGCATCATGAAGAAGATCGAGGCAATACTTTCTCTGAGATAGAACAATTCCATCTGGTCGTCTGGCTACCTCCAGGCCCAGGAAGTAATGAAGGTTCCCCAGATCTTTTGTTTGGAGCACGGAGCTGAGTTGTTGCTTGATTGCCTGAATTCCTTTTGAGTCGTTGCCTGTGATAATGATATCATCAACATAGACTAGAAGGAGAACAGTGCCTGTTGCCTGGTGGCGAGTAAACAGGGAGAAGTCAGCCGAGCTCCGAGTAAATCCTGCTTCACGAAGGACCTTGCTGAGCTTGTCGAACCATGCTCGAGGAGACTGTTTGAGACCATAGAGAGACCGCAAAAGATGACAGACTTTCGGGGTCCGAGACTCCCCCGTGGTCTCAAACCCGGGCGGCTGCTGCATGTACACCGTTTCAGTAAGATCGCCGTTTAAGAAGGCGTTCTTAATATCCAGTTGATGTAAGGGCCATTGGCGGTGCACAGCGACAGAGAGAAGAACCCGTACGGTGTTCAGTTTGGCGACGGGAGAGAAGGTTTCGTCGTAGTCCAAACCTTGTTGCTGGGTGTAGCCGCGAGCCACCAGGCGAGCTTTTAACCGGTCAATGGTCCCATCCGCAGCGTGCTTGATGACAAAGACCCATTTGCAACCAACAATTTTCTGACCAGGGGGAAGATCCACCAGTTGCCAGGTCTGGTTTGCCCACAAAGCGGCCATTTCTTCCTCCATGGCGGCATGCCAGCCAGGATGTTGAAGAGCCTCCTGCACAGAGTTAGGAACTGCAACCGACGATAAAGAAGTAGCCAGAGTATGAAGTGGAGGAGAGAGACGATGCAGTGATACGTAGCTCGCCATTGGATGAGCGGTGGATTCTGTTACCGGATCAGCAGAACTTGGAGCACCAGAGGATGAAGACGGCTGCGCAGGGGCAACGGGGCGGGAGTTGCGACGGGAATAGACTTGGATAAAAGGTGGCCGTCCGGTAGGCGGAGTAGGCAGTGGTTCAGGGAGAGGGGTTGGAGGAGGTGTGTTAACCGGGAGGATGGGTCGCATGACAGGTTGTGGGAGATTAGGTGATGGAGAAGGTGTTGTTGGAGAGGGAAAGAATGGCAGGTCTTCCCGGAAGGTGACGTCAGCGGATACCGAAATTTTCCGAGTGAGAGGGGAATAGCAGACGTAACCCTTCTGAGTATGGGAGTAGCCAACAAACATTTGCTTAGTTGCTCTTGGATCGAGTTTGTCCGTAGATGGTCCCAGGGAGTGAACGTAACACGTACACCCGAAGATTCGAGGTGTGAGCGGGAAGGCAGGAGTAGAGGGAAAGAGAAGACTGAACGGACTGACATTGTTGAGGACAGAGGAGGGAAGGCGGTTTATAATGAAGCAGGCGGTAGAGAGCGCAAAGTTCCAATAGATCTTCGGAACGTTCATGTGAATCATGATCGAGCGGGCCATATCAAGGAGATGTCGGTTCTTTCGTTCGGCCACTCCGTTTTGTTGAGGGGTGTAGGCACATGAGGTTTGATGAATAATCCCGAATTCAGAGCATAGGCTCGAAAACTCATTGCCGGTGTATTCGCGAGCATTGTCGGTGCGTAGCATTTTGACGGTGGTAGAGAATTGAGTGCGGGTTTCACGGATAAAGGCTTTAAACACACGAGGTAATTCCGAGCGTTTCACGAAGTAAGTATAGCCAAGTTGTGCGGGAGTAATCATCAATAAAGGTAATGAAATAACGGAATCCAGAGATACTACAAATCTTATAGGGTCCCCAGATATCTGAATGGATAAGATCAAAAGGAGCGGAGCTCCGAGTACAATTTGCAGAAAAAGATGAACGCGGCTGTTTGCCGAAAATACATGATTCACATTGAAATGCAGGAAAAGATACATCGGGTAGTGCCTTCTGGAGGATGGGGAGGGGAGCATGGCCGAGACGCTGATGCCAGTCAGCAGAAGAGACAGAAGCTAGGATGGTGGGAGAGTCGTCGAGAAGGTAGAGCCCGTTGCGCAGTTGTCCTTTACCAATGGTAGTCCCCGTCCGTCGATCCTGTATCAGAAAAGAAGAGCGTGAAAAAGTGACAGAGCAATCCAAATCAGTAGTGAGGCGGCTAACAGAGAGTAAGTTAAATGGGGAGCCCGGAACATGGAGTGCCGAGCGGAGAGAAATGGATGGGCTGAGAGATAGGTCAGATGAGCCGGTCACAGAGACAGTCGCTCCATTGGCCACAGTGATATATTTCGGATGAGGAGCCCCCGAATATCGTGGCGGTTGAAGAGAGGTGATATGATGAGTGGCACCCAAATCCACTATCCATCGGGGACTAGTGGAGAGACAAACGATACCTGGGCTGGAGATGGAGGCGACCGAGGCAGGTGGAGTCATCATCCCTTGGAGGTGCTGGAACTGTAGGCGGAGAGCCTCAAGGTCGGCACGAGAGGCCGAGGAGCTATCTTCAACGACTGCAGCAGTCGGTCGTGGAGGAGGAGGAGGGTTGCCAGTCTTCCGAAAGCAGGTGGACTCATAATGTCCATCGCGACCACAGAACGAGCATTTCGGCCGTCCTCGTCCACCACGGCCGCTTCCATGGTAGGCCGACCGACCTCCTCGGCTAGAAGGAGGAGGAAGTGAAGAAGCAGGGATATTTTGTAGAAGAGCCGGTGAGGGAGGAGCAGGGCCCTCTGGAGGTTGTGATACTCTGAGCAGCATGGAGCAGACAGCCGATAAGGAGGGAGTGGGAGTCGAGGCCAAGACTTGTGCCCGAATACTCAGAAGATGTGGAGGAACACGGGCCATGAGCAGAGCAATGCAGACGGCCTCCCTTTGCGCTCGCTGAGTGGTAAGATCAGAGGTGGGTGGCTGGTGTTGAAGCCATGCTTCGGAGAGAGACTTGACCCGAGCGACAACAGAGGTAATGTTTGGTCCACTGGTGTCCAGAGCCTGAAGATCAGAGATAATGTCGAAGAGACTCTGAAGGCTGTCCTTGCCGGAGTATAAAGAGTGGAGCTCGTCCCACATCCCTTTGCCGTGGGTAGGTACATGACCATTTCATATGGTTCGCCCTCCAAAGAGTTAAGGATCCACGTCTGGACTCGACCATCATTCTTGAGCCACTCAGGAGGAGTAGGATCTGGGGGATCATTGGTAAGGTGAGCCAGAAGACCCTTGGCCTGGAGGACCCGGCGGATTGAGTGACCCCAAGGAATGAAGTTTTTCTTCCCGGAGAGGGAGATAGTAGTAATCCGCAGTTCATCGCGGAGCTCACTCGGAGATTGTTGGTGGGCGATCTCAGGAGGCAAGGTTGAGGAGTTTTCAGACGACCCCATAGTAGCAGAGAAGGCAGCTGCGGTTTGAGATTAGCTGCGGTTTGAAGAGACCGCGGCGGATTGAGAGTAGCTCGCTGATGGAGAGGGGAAAGACTCTCGGCGGACTGCGACTAGGGCTAGCGGTCTGCGGCTAGGAGAGCGCTCCTTGTTGAGAGAGGCCGCAGGAGATCGCGGGATTGGAGCGGTCAGCAGAAGGAGCAGCGATTTGAGAGGCGGCAGATGAAGCAGCGACTTCAGAGTGCTGGCGCAGCGATTAGAAGAGCAGCGGCTCCAGAGGCGCAGAGATCGCAGCGACTAGGAAAAGCAGCGACTTGGAAGAGATCGCACGAGAGCACGATAGGAGGCAGACTGGCGGACTGGCGAGCTGCACGAAGAGGTCGATGCGGCGAGCTGCGAGCTGCGAGAGCGCGAGATCGATGCGGCGAGCTGCGAGCTGCGAGAGATCGATGCGGCGAGCTGCGAGAGATCGATGCGGGCTTGATTTCTGCGGGAGTGATCGCGGGCTGCGAGAGCGATCTGCGAGAGCGCTGCGGGAGAGATCGCGACTGACGGTCTGAGGCCGGAGTCAGCAGAGAAGAGGCCAACGGACTGCGATCTTGGCCGGCGCGGGCTGCGAGCTCAGCAGAGGAGGGTCCCACAAGCGGCGAAGTTATAAAAGGCGACGGAGAGCAGAGTAGCGGAGGGGGGGGGGGGGGGGGGGAACCACGCAGGGGAGCGGGCAGCGATCGCGAAAACTGAGACCGCACGACCTGCGGTCAAAATGAGGCGGGCGGTTTGAATAGAGGAGAAATCGCTAGCTCTGATACCATGTAGAAAAACGCAATGCGTATGTGTATTTCTTATATCTTGTATACAAAGGAGAATACATATTTATAGGAGAGAGAAGAGAGAGGAAAAATCTATACACAATGTGGGACTAAATATAAGAGAATCAAAATGGGCCACTAAATGGGCCAAAGCTTATGGGCTATTTCAACAGACAAACATTTTTCCTGGGAAACCAAACGCTTACAATACAACGGTGGTGGTGGGAATAGAACATTTTTCCACCGCCATCACCTTCCCAAAGAGAGCCTTAGTCGTCTGTTATGGGATGTCATCATTACTCCTTTATCTAGTTAATAGGAGCTATAGGCCTCGAGCCCCGGGCCTAGTCATCATTGCTAGCTAGTATTAGGTATCATTATTATTGTTGTCTTTTATGTGTTGTAAAGCCTATATAAAGGCATTTGTATGGGTGTATGAGGTAAGTAAGAAGTAATCAAATTCCTTTCTATTGTGTGAGATTATTGGTGGCTCTCTCCTCCAACGAGCAACCCCGCATAGGCAACCGCGGTCAAGGGCTCCATTGTATCCTCCACCACCGTCATCTCCGGCTCCGACCACTACTCCGGCCACCGCTCCGAGTAGGCCCATAACATCGTCAACATTAGGAGAGGAAAGAAAACATCAGAAGAACTCCAATCTCCGCGGAGCAGTGTAGGTTCGCCGAGCCGTGCATAAGTATCGTTGAGTAGTGTGGAGGCTTCTTCAAGCAAACAAAGGTTTCCTCAAGCTGAGTTGGGGCTTCGCCGACTTTGTCAGTTTTTGTCAAGCATAGAGACTCTAAGTTGACAACTACTAGTCCTGCATCGTGGTGTGACAACAACAAAACAGAAATTGGTTGCGACACACCATTGATGAGTTCTGATTTGGCACCATTCAGGTGTTGTTTGACAAGCCAATTTTGAGCCGGGACTAGTTTCTTCGTTCTCAAGTCGACTCAAAATGATTTCAAGTTTGCTCGAAATTTCTATGATAAACAAGACTCGAGTAATCGAGAGCGTGAAAATTTGGAACAAAGTGAAGAAAAGAGGCCAAGGAGGACGATGCATTGAATGACAAACTAGCATCATTAGGGGCATCACCAGCACGATAGCACATAGTAGAGGCTATGGCCAATAAGATTTATTTAAGATCAATTTAGGAATGATTTACATCTGACAACAGTCCAGCGATGCAGTCACATAAACTATTTGATATAATTTGGATTGCTTGGCATTTAGAAAATGACAATCAACTTAATATATTACCTTTAATTTCGAACGATTTCAGATAGGGTGCTGTTATTAGCAAACCTCTTTTGGCTGTTAGCAAACCATAATAAACCGGTTCAGTCATTTTCTTGTGTATTTTTCTAACCCGGAATCTAGTTGCTAGCAAACCACTCTTAAAACCCGTATTCTGCCCTAGCCGCTCACTATTTTCTCTCTCGCGATTCCGTGTTCCGCTTCAGGGTTTAGGGTTTCTCCTCGCGATCCCATCTTCTGCACTCGTCGCCGGCGATTTCCCTCCACCAAATCTCGCCGCCAGGCGCCATCGTTTCATTTGTAGTGCAGCGCTTCTTCTTCGTTGCCGATACCTGCTCGCGAGCCAGCGCCGTCCGATACCTGCTCGGGATTCACTGTTCTTCTTCCTCGCCGGCTGCCATCAGTCCAGGTTCCTTTTTATTCTCGATTCTGAAACATGTATGCGAATGCCCTGTTCCTTTTTTTGGGTGCCGTCATTTTTTATGCTCGATTCTGCTTTCTCCCTGCCTCGATGAGTTCTGTATGCTTGCCATTGGTTTGGGTTCCCACCAGAACGATCAGGCATTTCTGTTAAGATAATAATTCACAGTTTTATAGCCAGTATTATCTTCATAAAGTCATGCAATGATTGTAGGCATGACACAGGTCAATAAAATCATCAAAAACAAACCTGGTAGTTTTGTGTCCACAAAGAAAACCACCAAATTTACAGTATACCTGGCACCAAAACAAGTAAAATCAAACGGAGTAAAACCCCCTTATGCTGCATCTTGTACTCACATTAGGAAGAAAAAAAACTTTATTCCATTTGGTATTAACCTGAGTTTGTAATTTCTGCAGATTAACTGGAGGTTAGGAAGAATCTAAGAAACTGCATTTGGTGTTGAATCCTCCATGGAGGTTGCTATCTATAATCCATCAACTGAAAGGTACCCTATGCAACATTTTATAGTGTAATGTTGAGATTGCGTCGATATGGTTTTATTGACTGCGATATTTTGTTCATTTCATTGTTGAGTAGTGGTTCGGATGTGAAAGTTGATGTTGGTAGTCATTTTGAAACAAAAATTCAGTTTCCATCTCGGGAGGTGTTGATTGGGCTCGTAATATTGGCAAATCTTGTAGTTTTGCTGTCACAGTTAAATGTTCAGATAAATTAGAAGGTGGTAGAGCACGGCCACGTGTATTTCTTGGGTGTGATAGAAGTGGATTTTACCGCGAGAAACAATGTAAAAAAGGTTGGACTAAACAAAATTTAAGAAAATCTACTAGCAAGCGTTGCGGTTGCCCCTTTAATGTGATTGGGATAAAAAATGCCTTCTCAGATGAATGGACTGTGGAAGTAAAATGTGGGACACATAATCATGAAATGGTACATTTAGAAGCCCATGCCACCGTTGGAAGGTTGGATTGTGTTGAGAAGAAGATAGTTCACGACATGTATGCCTCAAATGTTAAGCCCAGATGTATATTATCAACCTTAAAAAAGAGGAATGCAGAGAATCACACAGTGATGCAGACTATTTACAATGAGAGGTATAAGTTGCAGAAAAAAGAACTGAATGGAGCCACACCTATACAATACCTATACAAATGTTTAAATGATAGTGGGTATTTGAGTTTTAATCGTGTCATGGAAGGGAACAAAAATCTGATTAGCTTATTCTTTGCTCATCCGGTATCTATTCAACTAAGTAAAATATTTTCAACCGTGTTTTTAATGGATTGTACCTACAAGACAAATAGATATCGTTTGCCATTACTTTCCATAGTCGGCGTTACATCAACTCAACTCACATTTTTCTCGGCTTTTGCTTTTCTATCTGATGAATCCGAGTCAAGTTATAGATGGGCTTTAGAGCACTTCAAGGCTATTTTGGATGAGACCTCCTTGCCTAATGTGATCGTCACAGATAGAGACTTGGCGTTGATGAATGCCATAAAAAATACTTTTCCAAATGTCAAGCATATTTTATGTCAAGTTCATGTGCATAGAAATATTTCTGATCACTTGGTTGATGTGTTCAATGTCGCCGACAACTACCGTCTTGTATTTCTGATCACTTGGTTGATGTGTTCAATGTCGCCGCGGATGGCCATTGTGGATTTCGTGTGATTAGTGAATCGCTAGGCATGGGCGAAAATTGGCAACAAGTTAGAGCCGATTTAATGAATGAGTTGGGGCGAAGAGATATTTTGTATGATGCAATTTATGGAAGCACAAAAAGAAAAGAATTAATCAACAATCTAGATTGCAAAAGCTCACCGGCACCATACGATAAGTGGATGTCCATACCGGATATGGGGTTAGTGATTTCAACTTGCTACAATATTGGCGTTGCTCATATTTCAAGAAATCAAAGTTTAACATTTTTACCATTGGATTCACCGCTTCCTATTGAGCCGAAAGTCATCTTCATCGGCTTAATTAATGGCAATCATTTCGTGGGATTATATATGAAAGAAGGGAGACCACTACCTCCACTCTACTCTCCATGGAGGCGATATCATACAAAATTGGCACTTTCATGGGAGAACATACTCAATTTAAAGGGATGAAATGTAAGATTGTTTACTAATTATTTTCAAATTTTCAATTTTATTCTTTAAAAAGCATTGCTTACTAATATCAATCTTTTTGGGTTTTTTTGTTTGTAGGATATGGTCATACAAATTTTGGGACGCTTAAAGATATATTTTGTTGCATTTAAAGACTTGTTGATAAGCTAAAGAAAGATTTGGAGGGGATCATCACATTTTGGGGCATCTAAAAATCTTTTGGAGCACTAAAGAAAGCTTTGGAACAGTTTTTGTTTACATAAATTATATGTAATGCTAACAAACAATGTTTACTATAATGTTTATTTGAAAATACTTTAGTGCCACATATAATATGATTGATTTTTTTTTAAAAATTTCGGTGGTTTGCTAATAACAAAAAGGTTTACAAATAGCCATTTTCAAAAGTGCCGGTTTGCTAGTAGTAATGGTTTGCTAGCAACCAAAGTAGGTTTGCTAATAACAGCACCCTTTCAGATAGGGCTGAGTTTCAGATCACTAGGGTTCGATCCGAGCTTCATCCAGGATAGAACTCGAGCCTATTTTCAAGCGATCTTGGGGTTCTCATTGGAAACCTTGAACTGTGTCATATGTCGCTTGGTACTCAAAACCATTGAGAATTTCAAAAAAAATAATAATGAAGTTTTTCCCTCTTTTCATCAGGTGGGTCCCCTGACCCAGTTTTTTTTATCAGGAACAAGAAAAGCAGATCAATTAATTCAAAACCTTCAAATTTAATTGATGTAATTAGTATTTCTAGATAGAGCTAAAATCTTGGATCCAAGTGCATATATTGTGTGAACTGATGATAATGACATCATAACTAATATTTTGGAGACAATTTTCTGTGCGTTGAGCGCATATCGAGCATTCTGCGGGTGGGTATTTTCTTTCAATATTACAGTTGTAACGTTAAATATAGACCGCATTTATAGCGGTTAATACAGTTGTAAAGTGGTTGAAAAAAACACCCACAAAACATGCATTTGTTTATTTTTTTCACAAAATAAATTACGGAATATTGATCCATGTATTTTAAGTACTCAAATGTATATGTTTTGTGGGTGTTTTTTTTCAGCCATTTTACAACTGTATTAACAACTACAAATGCAGTCCATTTTATGACTGTATTTAACATTACAACTGTAATATTGCAAGAAAATACACACCCGCAGAATGCTCTTTATGCGCTAAACGCACAGAAAATTTAGCCATATTTTGGAGTCATTTGAATGATCTGATCCTCTAACTAACTTAGGCCTTGTTTGGCGGCATTGGCTCGTATCAAAGGCGGAACGGAAAATGCCGCTGGAGCTCCCAGCATCCCTCCGAATGAAGGGGCGGGACAACGAAATTAGCCTTCGACGTTCAATACGGCACAAAATGGCATGAAAATTGAGGTTTAGCTTGGCGCGTTTCGCTGGAAAGCAGCGCCAAGTGCCTCTTCTTATGGTGTCACGCATTCACGTCCACCTAGGCCGCATCCCGAAAAAGCGACTTAGTTATTTAAATTTATAAAATATTTTAATTTTTTTTATTAAATTTGTTTAGTCCATTATTTGGATATAAGTAAACCTTAGGCTTCATTTGGTAAAGCTTTTAGGTCCGCCCGTTTCATCAAAACGGAACCGCCGGTCTATTTTTGCATTTGTTTTTCCGCCTCCTGTTCGAATATCGCGCGTTTAGCTCCTTAAGGAGTTCCGCCGACTGCAACCGCCAGCCCCCACCTTCAATTTGCCGCGTTTTGGGAGGAGGAAGAACCCGCGCCGCACAAGGGCCAACCCCGACCTCCAGTTAGCCGATGGCGGCCTGTCCGGAGCCTCCAATCCGCACAGGAGGAGGAAGAACCTGTCCGGAGCCTCCAGTCCGCACAACCGCCGACGGGGTCACCTCCTGCAGGGCCACCTCCGGCGGTGGCCCTGCAGGAGCCCCGCGGGACTACCCCCGGCGGCCCCTCCGACAGACTCCGGGCAGGCCCGCGGCGGCGGAGCCGCACGGAGGCAGGGTAGATAACGGGCGGAGGAGGCAGGAATAAAAATAATTAAAAATATATATATTATTATCAATAATTTATATATATATATATTAGAAAAAAATAATTTAAAATTTATATAATAAAAAATATTTTATAATAAAAAATATTTATAAAACACCACCGCGGTTCTCCGTTCTGAACAGCTCTGCAAATACAGACTACCCAAACAGATCTTCATTTACAGCAACTAGTTTTTAACAGCTCCATTTACAAATTTGTATTTACAACAGCTCTTTTTACAACCGCAACTGCTGTCACAAATGAAACCTTAATGTTGAATTTGAAGTCCATAAGACTCAGCACTCTGTGAAAAGATAATATATTGTATTTTCATAATTTTGTAAAACATGACCCCTAAGAGAAAGAAATTAGCCTTAGACGTTCATTTTCCCGGGCATGCATGCTCAGGGCGATGTGTGTACTCATAATCTAGATGAACAAAAGCTCTCTCCACTTCGGGCAAGACCTCGAGCTTTTCTTGCAGCGCCTCTCCGATGTCGTGCGCTTCTCCCAGAGGCATATCCGACGGCAGCACAATGTCAACCTCGACAAAATAGAAAGACCCAAACGCATACGCCCGCACGGTGTCGATGTGCTTGATAGCCCTGTGGTGGTTCCAGCATAGGTACGTCAGCTTCCGGAGGAACTCTGGTGTCGCTGTTCGCCCGATCAACGAGCTCACTTTTTCCAACACGGTTAACGACCAATTTTGAATAGTGTAAAGAGCCAGCTGGACCAGCAAAAAAACATCTTAGTGCCAAAACCAATTTTGAATTTTAAATGATTCAAATTGTATTATTATTTTTGATCATTTACTGACCTACCCCTCAACTTTACATAATTCCAGGGACTTCTCCTGTACTTTTTTAAAATTACCAACAGCTCCCCCTTTAAGTTTACATTGTTAACATATATGTACAAAAAATATCATCTCCACTTAAATATTTTATTATTGTACACATGTATGCTAATAGTCTATACTTCAGGGAGGCCTTAAATAGTTTTAAAAAAATAGAAAGGATCTCTTGGTAATTTTAAAATGCAGAGAGAAAATCTATGCAATTATACAAAATTGCATGATATTTTCATAATTATTCCTATTTTTAACATAAATAAACGACAACAATAATTTACATGTTTCTATGCGCAAACATATTGCAAAAAAAAAAAAAAATTTAATACTAGTCCTGAGACCAAATCTGCGCCCGAGCTACATGTGCAATAATCTCTCGTCGAATAATGATGGAGACTTCTCAGAGGAAAATATATGTTTATTAACATAATATTATACGGTAGCTACCAGCATAATTTGGCTCTGTTTGGGATAGCGGTCATAGTGGAAAAAGTTGTATTCTTACCGTCACGACGACCGAGCGGCATAATTGGCAACAATTAAGAGCCCAACTAGATTAGTGATAGACAATGGATACTCACAATGATGGCTCCGGCGGAGTCGATCCAAGCCCCTGAGTAATTGGCGAGAAGCACGGCCGCGAGGCCAATGAGGTTGGTGATGACATCGATCAAGTGGTCCTTTGCGTAAGCCTTCACGATCTCATTTGCGAAGGAGCGACAGTAGATTACCAGACACAACTTCACCAGCGTCGCCGACAGCATTATGTTGCCTTTTTTGGTCCGGATCCAAAAAGAATCAATCCTCCTTCCCCATTGGTTGATTGGGAGAGCCACGGATTGGCTCATAATGTCGTCGTTTACATATGGAATATTTTTGGAGCCATTAAAACCACATTTAAATGAGGAGTTTTTGCATGGAATTGAAACCGCCAGGATTAAAGGAGGGGTTTCAAATATTCATGACCAATGTGGGCCCCGCCTTTAATGGTTGTTTTATTTAAATAGAGAGGAGTCATCCACCTTTGGAGAAAACCGTGAAGGAGAGAAGAAAACAACCATCTTGCTCGCGTTGGAGGGAAGTCGCCGTCGCCGCCGCCGTCGTCTTGCTCTTGGTGCCGCGAGGGGTGGGAGACCCCTGTAGAGGTTCCGCCGGTGGTTGTCGTTGGTGCAACACCGTGCGAGGGCGGCGACGTGAGGAGATAACGGCGGTACGGGTGTTGCGGCGAAGGCATGCGGGAGTGCAGTGGCCTTGACGGAGTTTCTCTCCGGCGGTGCGGGTGTTGCGGCGAAGGCATGCGGGAGTGCAATGGCCTTGATGATGTTCCTCTCCGGTGGTGCGGCTTGGTGTTGATGGCGTGCGCGGGTGCAGTTGGCCTCGACGGTGCTTCTCCGGTGGTGGTGCGGTTGAACGTCGTACGCCGACGTTGAAGGTTCACGGTGAACCTTGTGCGTCCGTTGTGCTAGCGGATTGCAGTCCAGATTATTATCTCTCCCGCGGGTCGAGCGAGTCCGGCTCTCCGCGGTGTATTCTGTAACGGACGTCGGTACATTTCTTGTTATATATTTTGCAGTTATATGATTTATATATGCAGTTTTTGTTCAGATTCATGCGCTTGTATATTCTGTATTATTTGGTTGCGCCTAAGGAATAGTTTCCGCGTAATATCCCAACAAGTGGTATCAGAGCGAGGTTCGTAGGCGACTGATTGGACATTCGAGGAAAGGTTTGACTACGGTGGGTGACGACTAGGTCCGCTCCCCATCTTTTCAAATCTGACCTTTGAATTAATCAGGTCTCCTGGTCGTGCCGTAGGACAACCATGACAGGGAAGAACAGGTTTCTGGACAGTTTTTGAAGAAGTGCGACAGTGGCGGGTTTGACCTATGACAGGTGGTGCTGCATGAGATGGTCATGATAACCGCGGATTTGTTACAGGGAGGTGATTATCTGGAGGAACACAAGACGTGTTCAAATTGTTTTCTGTGCCAGTTTGAGGCAGCTGGTGCAGAGACGGAGGAGAACGTGAAGACCCGTTTTCACTTCTTACCTCGCTCACTTTTTACCCGGCCTTAGTGACGACGCTCTTATATGAGAAGGATATGGTGGAGCTGGTGGAGGTCACGATCGCGGTGCTATCCAGACAGATGTTAGTGGGCCCTACTCCTAAGGGCAGTCACATCTTGGCAGCAGCGGATGGGTAAGGTGAGGCAGTTTGGCAAGGGATTGAGTGGAGCACGATCTCGATCCGGGCTGAAGGAGGGTGTGGTATTTTACCATTGCAGACAGTGCAAACACATAGGAGAGCGAGTTCGCAGCGTGCAAAAGGGTCTCGAGACCAGGGTGCGGACTGGGTGACAGCTGAGTCAGGGTGCAGAGTGATGAGGTCCTCACCATCACTGAGAGTCTGTGCGACTTTGACAGCTAGATGTTTGACATCACTGAACGGATTGGATTCCAGTGGCTACAGTTGGGTGGTCTGAGGAGGAGTCCTGATGGTGGAGTGAGGGCGTACCATGCTCAGGAGAGCTGTGCAGTGCGGTAGTTTGTACCGGCTGATGGGGACCATGATGTGTGGTGGTGCACCCATGATTTCTGCGGCTGACATGGTGGATTGTCGTGGTGGTGCAGAGGATCGTCCTTCTGGGACTCGGATTATGCGAGTCTGTTTCTACGATCAGGTTGCGACGATATTCACGGGTTGAGCCAGAGCAGAGATGAGTCGACTGGAGCAGGTCGATTGATGCCTCGGACTGAGGTGGTGCTACGTGCAGAATTGCTTAGTGCAGTTGATTGCTTCGTGCAGGTGGTGGTTTTGGATCCCGAACCAAGGTGGTGGATTGTTGCCTTTTTTGGTCCGGATCCAAAAAGAATCAATCCTCCTTCCCCATTGGTTGATTGGGAGAGCCACGGATTGGCTCATAATGTCGTCGTTTACAGATGGAATATTTTTGGAGCCATTAAAACCACATTTAAATGAGGAGTTTTTGCATGGAATTGAAACCGCCAGGATTAAAGGAGGGGTTTCAAATATTCATGACCAATGTGGGCCCCGCCTTTAATGGTTGTTTTATTTAAATAGAGAGGAGTCATCCACCTTTGGAGAAAACCGTGAAGGAGAGAAGAAAACAACCATCTTGCTCGCGTTGGAGGGAAGTCGCCGCCGCCGCCGCCGTCGTCTTGCTCTTGGTGCCGCGAGGGGTGGGAGACCCCTGTAGAGGTTCCGCCGGTGGTTGTCGTTGGTGCAACACCGTGCGAGGGCGGCGACGTGAGGAGATAACGGCGGTACGGGTGTTGCGGCGAAGGCATGCGGGAGTGCAGTGGCCTTGACGGAGTTTCTCTCCGGCGGTGCGGGTGTTGCGGCGAAGGCATGCAGGAGTGCAATGGCCTTGATGATGTTCCTCTCCGGTGGTGCGGCTTGGTGTTGATGGCGTGCGCGGGTGCAGTTGGCCTCGACGGTGCTTCTCCGGTGGTGGTGCGGTTGAACGTCGTACGCCGACGTTGAAGGTTCACGGTGAACCTTGTGCGTCCGTTGTGCTAGCGGATTGCAGTCCAGATTATTATCTCTCCCGCGGGTCGAGCGAGTCCGGCTCTCCGCGGTGTATTCTGTAACGGACGTCGGTACATTTCTTGTTATATATTTTGCAGTTATATGATTTATATATGCAGTTTTTGTTCAGATTCATGCGCTTGTATATTCTGTATTATTTGGTTGCGCCTAGGGGATAGTTTCCGCGTAATATCCCAACACATTATGCCTATGACCCACAACTCCTGCTCCTTGGTCAGTCTGAACTCATTCTCCTGAAACAAGTTTCATCATATAGCACAATCAAAAAATATATAGAGACGACTAGGAAATGTTAAAAGGCGAGCGAGAGTATTGAGTTTAGTCCCACATCGGATATTTGAAGAATACGCGACTTGGTGTTCAGTATGAGATCTGATGGACGTGGATATGTGGTCCTCATGGTGTTAGAAATTTTGTTTTAAAACATTTTTTTTAATGTTTTATTGAAGCCTATTTTGGTATTTGGTGTTGGGCTCCTCATAATTGATGAAAAGCTCCAAAATCAAATGGAGTGAATCCAAATGTTTGGTGAGAATCCTTTCTTGAAGAAAATGATGAAACATTTAGTCTCACCATTCTTATCTCCACTCTTGTTGGTGAGTATATAATGAAATTCACTCTTTCTTATTTGTTGAAAGTAACACAAGGAGGAACTATGAACCACACGCGCGCGCGCGCACACAGGAGACTGGCCCTCCCTGCACAAATTTTAAGAGTTTGGTTATAAAATGGGTTTGATTGATGCTGTAACAAAAGTCAACTTTGATCATCCTTTGGTCCATACTCATTAACACATAATGAATGTAAACCAGACTTGTCTCAAGCATAGTCTTGTTCCTCTCATCAAATAACTCTTCACATTCGAGCCACCGAGTCTGATGAAGAACTAAAAGCTAAATACATATGGAAAAAAAGGTATGTTCAAGGAAAAATTAGTATATACGTTGAGGGCTACATCCATCTACACAGAACGCAAATTTATGTTCATGCAATACGCCAACATGTAAGCAAAAAGTGAATGTAAATTCAAGTTCTAGTTAATGGTTAACGCAAATGTGCATCCGCTGAGTGTTATATAATAATTTATCATGTTCAGAGGAGTAAATTGGCAGAAATTTACATTTGATAGGAGCATGCGTACAGACTCGAAGATTATCTAGAGCCCTAGGGTTGCCATGATTGATGCAAATACAAGAATTCCCTGAAAGCAATGAGTTTTGGTTAAATAAAAGGGAGAGAGGAAAAAGAAATGAGCAGATAAGCTCTTAAATGTGGCAAAATTTTGATCTTTCAATATATATATTTTTTCTTAGGTGGTGTATAATAGCAATCAGCAAGTTCAACGTTCAGTGCCACCCCCACAAGCCAAGAAACAGTGGTGAGACTTTTCTAACATGTTCACAAACTCATCACATATATTCCCTACTATTGGAATTTTCCTCCCTGTCCATAAAATTTTTCCCTAATTACCAAAACTTCCCATGGAAGTTATCATAATTACAGATTGCACCCCTCTTACTTTTGAAATTACAAAAACTCCTGGAGGCCCTTGCGTGAATCAGCCCGCGGGGATAGGATCGTCGTAGGGGAGATCACGTCCTCCTTTTCAGAAATGTGTATGTTTGGTGGGACCAATCATGGGGAATACTGAGGAAGAGCTCCCCACGGTGTTGGGGGACCAGGGACGCGTCGAAGCAAGAATCGACGGACGTGGACAACTCTTGGAGGTGGGCTCTACGAGGCCGGTACTGGGCGGAAGTCGCACGGTAGAGCCAAACTCCTAGCTCCTTATGTCTTCTTGCGTCTTGCATATGATCCGCCTCAGCGCAAACCCATAACGAAATGCAAAATTGATGATTTAATAAAAAGTGTGCAAAAGGAAAATTTAGCTTTAAACTTAATAAAAAGTTTGGCGCTACTTCAGCCCCGTCAAAGCAAGCAGTGATAAGGTGTATCTCTGAAATGGAGCGAAGTGGCATCTTTCATGAACATAACTTTTGTTCTTACTTTATAGACGATTATATGAGAATATTACAACTTAGATGTGCATATAGAGATTAGAAATTGTCAGGTAAGCCTCATTTGCAAGAGCAAGCGCAGACATCACAAATTTGACGATCTTATATAGTATAAGTCAGACTTAATAACAACAAAAACAGTAAAAAAATGGTCAATCACATTGTTACAAACATTTGTAACGATCTTATATAGTATAAGCCAGACTTAATAACAACAAAACAATAAAAATTGGTCAATCACATTGTTACAAACCAGTAGCTAAGCAATCTTATGTAGCATAAACCAGATTTAAAATCAACGAAAAGAACAAACGCAGTCATTTAGGTTTTTTGCAAATTAGTAGCTAAGCAATCTTACATAAACAATAAAAAGAACATAAATCAGTCAATTACATTGATAGAAATGAGTACCAAAGCAATCATATGTAGCATAAGCTAAATTAAACAACAACAAAAGAACAAAATTGGTCAATTACATTGTTAGTATCTAAGCAATTTTATGTAGCATAGGTCTACTTTAACAACAACAAAAAGAATAAAATTGGTGAATTACATTGTTATAAATCGGTATCTAAGCAATCTTATATAGCATATGCTAGAGTTAACAAGAACAAAAAAAAAAAAACAAAAAACACTCAATTTCATTGTTAGAAATCAGTATCTAGACAACCTTAGCATAAGTCAAGTTTAACAACAAAAAAGAACAAAATCTATCAACTATATTGTTACAAATCAGTAGTCAAGCAATCTTACAAATTGTTTGAAGCTCATGACAATTTCCATAACATGTATACCAACTTCTAGAATGAAAGTTATTTTGATTAAGATCCATTAGCAGAAGAAAACGTATGTATAGACATGGGCAAGTCAATCCAATAAAGCTAAATTAGGCAATACCAAATTTCAAAGTAGAACTTACAAGGGGTTCCATGCTGTCTTTTCCCAATAGGATACAGGTAAGGATTTGGAGTCCGCATTGAAAATGAAGTAAACCACAATAAGAAACCAGACAGAAGATCAAGAAGAGAATCCAATGTGGATGCTATGACCGCCAATGAACAGCTTCTAGCTGATGCATAAACTTTGGCAGCGAAGAGAACCATATTTGCTATGTTTGATATCCTGATAGCTAGATTCTCTCCCCTGGCAATCCTTTCACACTCTTCCTGTGCATAGTAAGTGCACGTGAATTCCAGAAAAACTACTCATAACTTAAAAAAGAAAATGGATTATTTACCAAGACCTTCTCTCTAAATTTGTTAATTACAGGATGCGCCCCTCTTATGATGCAGGACGTCGGGGCCCCGCCGCACCCCGTGGCTTCACACCAGCTAGCGGACCACGGCCAAGCACGCCTGCCACAAGGTCTGCAGTCCAGGCACCCCAACCCGTCTCCGCACCTGTTCTCAGCGCGGCGGGTAGTTGAGGCTGGGGCTCGATCCCCAGACCTCCTTGATAAGAACCTCTCCTAACAGGCCTTATCACCAACTGACCTGCAGGTCAGTTGGTGATAAGGCCTGTTAGGAGAGGTTCTTATCAAGGAGGTCTGGGGATCGAGCCCCAGCCTCAACAACCCGCCGCGCTGAGAACAGGTGCGGAGACGGGTTAGGGTGCCTGGACTGCAGTCCTTCTGGCAGGCATGCTTGGCCGTGGTCCGCTAGCTGGTGTGACGCCACGGGGTGCGGCGGGGCCCCGACGTCCTGCATCATCTTACTTTTGAAATTATAAAAACCTCCCCTGAAGTTGACATTTCATACATTACATTTCATACATTAACCTCCCCTGAAGTTTACATTTCATAACATCCGTGCAAAAAATGCCCCCGAGAAAATTTACTCTGAGGCGATATTTTTGTGCATGGATGTTATGAAATGTAAACTTCAGGAGAGTTTTTTGTATTTTTCAAGTAAGAGGGGTGCAATCTGTAATTATGCTAAACTTCCAAGGAAAGTTTTGGTAATTATTCGAAAGAAAATTATACACAGTTTAGAGAGTATTACAGAAAATGAATCCCCCTGACCTTCGACATTGTTGAAAGAAAACCACAGTTTGTTAGGTCATCCATTTCACGAAAATCTTCCAACATTTCACCCTGTTGGTGGTAGTAATCAGCCACATCATCTGCTTTTCCTATACCAATCAAGGAAAGCTTCACACTCTTTTCCTTTAAAAGAAAATCAAAATATAATCTCTTATAGCTAAAGCACTGCCTTTTCAAAAGATAACATGGATAAATGGAAGAGTGCTTCCATCAAGTATTGAGAAAGAAATTGTTCGAACATACGCTACAACCCAATACTAATTCGCTATAAGTAGAGTAATCCAAAATGTAAATTAAATGCTCATAAGATTGTCATCGATCCGACTTCAATGTTGGGCCCAAAATCAGCTCGAGCTCGAACGGGCGAGAGCGATTTTAAGCCTTGAAATTGTTGATAGTTGGTAAAAAAAAAATTGACTAGAATTAAAATAGCCACTAATTATAGACAAAATCGAGAAGGATCCGGCACTAACAACGAGCAAATGAGCATGTTGATAAGAATACCCGATATAATATATAAATATATAGTTTTATTTTTATTTTGCACGATTTCGAGTTGGATCGATCCAATCCGAAACCAGCACAATTTGACTGAAACTAAAGACAGACAAATTTTAACTCGTGGCTCGACTTGCCTAGATTCCATCCAAGCCAATTTTCAAGCGATCATCTACCTTCGAGCCATTGTTACCAAGCACACGAGTCTACTTGAATTCCTACTGTGGAAATGCGTCTCAACGTGCCTCCCCCGCGTGAAAGGTCATTGGCTTTTACCACGTGACTTATTATCGTTCGTAAAATCCCGACCTCCCACGGAAACGTGCCCCGCATTTGGGTTCAAAATGATGCTTTTTCTGTAGCGGCGGTCACAATCATTGTCGTGTCATACCGATGTTTGGTGTCATTAGCGTTTTTTTGCCCGAAAGCACGGGAGCAAAAACTCAGGCCAGAGGGGCCCAAAGTGTCAATCCACGCGGAGCAATTTAGTGCTCCCTAGACAAACAAAGTGTAATCATCCTTCTGTAACGATACAAATCCCTAATTAATGTCTTCATACTCGGATTGTACGATCCAGCAAAATCGGCATAGGAAAACGAAGAAGAGGGGAAGGGGGCGAAATAGAAGCGGGGAGGGCTGAATAGACCAATTAGTTAATTAATGGGCAATGTTATACGCAGTCCTATTCTCGCTATTCGCAGTCCAATTTTTATGAGTTTTACGCGCTTTTTGAAAATACGCTCTGTGCGTGCATTTTTAGGAAAATTGTTCAACACAAAAGTTGTAGATCTCGTCGAGATCTACAACTTTCGTGTTGAACACTTTTTTCTAAAAATGCACGCACAACACGTATTGCCGCCCTGATTGAAACATGAGCGTAGTTTTTGTAAATACGTCATGTACATGCATTTTTAGGAAAAGTGTTCAACACGAAAGTTGTAGATCTCGACGAGATCTACAATTTTCATGTTGAACAATTTTCCTAAAAATGCATGTACAGAACGTATTTTCAAAAATGCCAAAAAACTCATAAAATTGGATTGTGAATAGCGAGAGTAGGACTGCGTATAACATTGCCCTTAATTAATTCCTCGGGAAGAGAAGAGGCTCTATTCTGACCTAACATGGCGAAGAAATGCTTGAGCCACGGTTGGGGCTTCTCTACGGTGATCTTCGACCGCCGGAATCCTTCGAAGTTGAGCTGCCCGGAGTCCTCCAAGGGGAGATTCGACCCTTCTGTGCCGCCGACGGAACCCTCTGGAGCCGACATTCCGTTGCTTGCGGCGAGTATCCAGACTCACCGGAGAAACAAAAATTGAAATCGCCGAGTTCAGTAGTAGCACCACCACCACCACGCGAGGCCTTTTATGAATTGCCGAGTTCTGTAGTACCCACCATGGTTGCTTTGAGCGCGTCAAATTCGAAATAATTCTTTTTTGTTTTTTTATTAATTATTTATATTGTATATTCTAGTGGCAATTGGAAGGCGCATTCTATATTCACCACTATGTATTATTATATTATTAGAAACTGCTATTTACCTTCACCTTTAAGGTTTTAAGAACCGGACCGTAGATCGAATCGGTGAGTTCAAAGGTTCAAGGTCCGATCAGTTGAACCGGTCGGACAGAGGTTGAACCGTAAATTATTTATAACTATATAGGAATATTAAATTGTATACTTTTATACATATATTTATAGTTGTATACTTTTATACATATATTTATAGTTGTATACTTTTATACATATATTTATAATTGTATACTTTTATATGTGAGTATTTTTATATATTAATTTATATTAATTTATTTTTACATATATTAATTAATTTATTTTATATTTATAGTTTTATATTTATAGCTTTATATATATAATTATTAATTTAAGAAAAAATTAAATTAAAGAAATAAATCAAATAATTAAATAAATATCTTCACCTGGACTCGTGGAGTAATAAGCTTAGGTCCGGTTCTTATTGTTATTTACTAATAACAATATTAAATATCCTCACGTGGACTTAGGCGTTTAGCATCATTGCAATATATCCACGTGGAGTGAATTGAGAAATAAAATAATGTAATATTTTGACATTGTAAATAGTCCCACATCGCCTAAATGCAAACACTTAGCAATGAAATATTCTATAAGAAGGACCGCTTGCTCTTGAAAAACCCACACAACTTTAATTTAAAGAAAATTTTAAGCCTATTTGACCCAGCTCAAGACCTGCCCGGTTCGGCAAAAATCGTATCCGGTTAGCGGTTATGTGGGCGGACCGGTCGGTTCACCGGTTATTGGTCGGTTCTGAATGAGGTCGGTTTTAGAACCTAGACCGGACCGCTTGGTGCACCGGTCGGCAGTCTGACCGGTTGAACCGGCCGGTCCGGTCCGGTTTTTAAAACATTGTTCACCTTCTGTTTCACTTTAAATTGAATTTACATATTTTAGGTGATTTATATTAGCAGCACGATCAATGTTCACAGCTCAACAATAGATTAAAAAAACTTAAATCTCATTTGGCCGATCACCCAAACCGCAGTCCCGACCCCCCACCCCTAATTGCCGAACGCCTGCCAAGTACCGTCGAACACCCCTGAAAGCCGACTCCTACGCCAATGCACTATAACTCGAAAATGGCGGAAGCGAAAGCCATCACCAAAAGGGGTTAAAATCCATCTGAAGCGGGGAAGGGCACCCATTAAAGATGGAAGCGAATGTCGCGAATATTTTTGTTTAAACAACAACAACACTCAAGCCTTTATCCCACTAAGTGGGGTCGGCTATATGGATCATTTGTCGTCATTGTGCTCTATTTTTAGTCATAATCTCACCAATACCTAAGTACATCACGTCTTTCCTTATAGTCTCATTCCTAGTCTTTATTGGTCTACCCCTCCCCGGTTTAGCATGCTTAGTGACTAAACTCTCACAACGCCTAACAGGTCGCTAGAATGGTCTCTTTTGTACATGTCCAAACCATCTTAGTCAAGCTTCTCACATATTCTCTGCAATTGGTGTCACTCCTGTCTTATCCATGATACATTCATTCTTAAGTTTATCCAGTCTCGTGTGTCCACACATCCACCTAAGCATTCTCATCTCCGCAACTCTCATTTTTTGCTCATGTACACAATTCACTGCCCAACACTCAAAACCATAGAGCATCGCTGGTCTAATTGCAGTACGGTAAAACTTGCCTTTAAGTTATAATGGTACTTCACGATCACATAAGATCTCTGACGCGCCTCACCACTTCAACCAATCTGCTTGGATTCTATGTATCACATCTTTATCAACACTTTCATCTTTTTTAACTATCGATCCAAGATATTTAAAGCACTCACTGCAGGAAATATCTTGATCACCCAACTTAATAACGAAGTCATCCACCCTTCTTGGCCTGATCAGAGGCGGAGGAAGAGAATGACTAAAATGATGGCCGGGGGCTGACTTTTTGTTAAATTTTGTGTGCTACCAATCAAGTGCACCAAAGATGAACAAATACAAAGTAAACTCTTTATAACTAGGCAAATGAATACAACAACGACAAGCTGGCTACAAGGTGCATACACCTTGAATCACGTCAGCTGAAATATATGAAAACAAAAAACTTGTCGCGGACAAGGTCCGCTTCTCCACTAGGTGCCGTTGAGCTTGTCAACGCACTCTCCACCACACAACTCACTCAACCCTGCACTCTTCACCTCACAGTGCACTCTCCACCTCTCGCTGAGGTGCGGGTTGGGGTTGGACCTCTTGGGGTGTAGCACACTCCCACTCTCACTCACTTGAAGTTTCTCTCTCTCTCTCTTCTCTATCTCTTCAACATCTCTCACACTAAAGGGGGGGGGGGGGGGGGTATTTATAGGAAAACACTAATGAGGGTAGGGGGAAGGGGTGGGGGGGGGGGGGGGGGGGGGGGGGGGGGGGGGGGGGGGGGGGGGGGGGGGGGGGGGGGGGGGTGGGGGGGGTGGGGGAGGGGTGCACATACCCAACATAACACATGCACTCGGCAAGCTCCAAATGAACTCGCCCCCCCCCCCCCCCCCCCCCCCCCCCCCCACCTTGCTCGACTCGCCGACCAAGCACTTGCTGGACTCGCCCAGCCTCCACTCGCCGGCACCCCAAGCTCCACTCGCCAACATCCTCATATGCACAGCCATGCATCTCTCCTCCCTCACATGCACAACCATGCATCTCTCCTCCCTCACATGCATTTTGAAACTTCAAGTCATCCGCGCATTCAAAATGCACCATTATAGACTGTTTATTTAAGGATATTTGGGTGTTATAATTTGAAATTATTATTTAAGTTATATATTTCATGCACACCTTTTGTTTTAATTAAAATGAATTTAGATATTTCAAGTGATTTATATTAGCAGCCCACAAACTGTTGGAATATTTTCTTCTATATTCTTATATTAATATACAAAATGATATATTTTTCGGTTTTAAAACTTTTACAGAAATAGCATATATATATATAAATATATAAACAACAATATTAATAAAATTGCATGAAGGAGATGAGAAATAAAACAGAGTAAATTATAGATTAGAATCGAGCCTGGGTAAGGCGTGTGATCACTGCCCTAAAGAAGTTGCATCACCCTCCGGAGCAGGGCTTTCACCGATGCTCACTCCTCCAAGGTACAACACCCGGTTAGATCCCGAAACTCCGATGTGCGAGGACACCGAAGAAGCACAGAGCACCCGAACAACCATTTGATGAAGCAAATGTGAAGAAAATGAATCACGTAGAAGATCGTAAAACAGAGAGAGCAGAAGAGCGTATATTTTTCTTTCAGAAAGAACGTGAATATATAGACAGTAAATCACCGGAAACATAAGATCTTGAAAACAGCAATATTAAAACCATAATAAATATTAACGGTTATGATTGGAAGACACATAATATTTCCAACGTAAATAATGGCGAGAAACACGCGTAAAAGATCGGTTAAGAAAATGCGTAAAACGGCAGAAAGCGTTGAATACAATTCGACGTTGCGTCGAGATCATATCGACGCAAGTCGACGCAGGACTTGCTGTAACATCCCGACTTTTATTGGGCCACTAGACCCTAGTAAGCCCAATAAAAGTAGGCCCGAGCGATAGAAAACTACCGTTTTAAGTAGCGTTGCGCGCCGCAACTAAGTCATTGGGGTACAGTGACCAAATGTACTCCGATTTGACTTCCGCCAGATCCGTTAAACTCGTATGACCTATACGAGTGCAACGGAATTTGTTGCGCCTCGATCCGAGGTCGTTTGGAGAAAACGACTATTTTGAGTATCGTAGCGCGCCACTACCTCATTGTTATGAATAGTGGCCGTACGAACCCCGATTTGACTTCCGTCAGATCCGTTAAACTCGTATGACCTATACGAGTGCAACGGAATTCGTTGCGCCTCGATCCGAGGTCGTTTGGAGAAAACGACTATTTTGAGTATCGTATCGCGCCACTAACTCATTGTTATGAATAGTGGCCGTACGAACCCCGATTTGACTTCCGTCAGATCCGTTAAATTCGTATGACCTATACGAGTGCAACGGAATTCGTTGCACCTCGATCCGAGGCAGTTTGGAGAAAACGACTATTTTGAGTATCGTAGCGCGCCACTACCTCATTGTTATGAATAGTGTCCGTACGAACCCCGATTCGACTTCCGTCGGATCCGTTGAACTCGTATGACCTATACGAGTGCAACGGAATTCATTGCGCCTCGATTTGAGGTCGTTTGGAGAAAAAGACTATTTTGAGTGTCGTGGCGCGCCACCACCTAATTGTTATGAATAGTGGCCGTGCGAACCCCGAATTAACTTCAGACAGTTTCATTAGGCACGAGTAACCTATACGGATGCGATAGAACTTGTTTCATTTCCGCCCGAGGTTGTATGGAGAGTATGCCATTTTAGCACTATGCAGACCACCTCAGTGCAACATATAAAATACACGAACCCGAAATCGGCCCCGAAGAATCATAATGAACCTCCGAGGCAATGAACGATGTCACCAAGGCGGACTTTGGTCACCCCCCCGCCCCGGCCTGAAATTAGTTAGAAGAAAGATGAAAAGAAAGGGGGGGGGGGGGGAGAGAGAATCCCATCCCCCAAAAAGAGGGGGCTGCCCATCCCCCAAAAAGGGGGGGGGGGGGGGGGTTGAATGGGCAGCCCCCCTATTGGGGCAAAGTGGGCAGGAGAGAGAGAAGGGAGGGGAGGGGGAGAAAATATCTCCCCCCACTCACCCTCCCTTAACTCCACGTGGAGAAAGGAGGAGAGCGGGGAGGTTCTCCCCCTCCCTATATAAAGGGAGGCTCGCCCCCCCCCCCCCCCCCCCCTGATGCAGAAACCCCCTCTCAACCCCTCCTCCTCCTCCTCCCCTGCCGACAACCAGCCCCCTCGCCGGAGCCCTGACCGACACCAACCCCAAGCCGCCACCCTCTTCTCCATGGCCGGCCACCTCCCCTCCAGCTCTCGAGGCCCACCTCCACCACAGGTAGAATCGCCCCCTCCTCCTTCTTATCTCTTGGAGGCAAGCCGCCCCCTCCCCGTCGCCGGAGCGCCACCAGCGCCACCCCGAGCTTGCTCTGGTGGCGGCGCTGTCCGTGGAAGCCACCCCCCTCAGCGCCGGTGGTGGCGCTGGGGGAGAAGGTCCCCACTCGGGGACCTCGGCGCCGACGAAGGGGAGGCGGCCGGGCCGCCGGAGGATGCAGCCCCGGCGACGCCCGAGTCCTCCTCCCCCTCCTCTTTTTCCTGTAAGGAGAATCCCGCCAACCCCGACGGCGGCCGGCGGCTCCAGGCCGCCGGACCCCCGCCGGAGGTCTGCCCCCTCCCCGGCGCCCCGACCAGGGGTGGCAGGGAGGGCCCTCCCTGAGGAGGAGGCGGCGCAGCCAGCTTGCATGGCCTATGCAAGCTGTGCCGCGCCTCCCCGCCGCCTCCTGCCCTAATTTCCGGTGAGGTCCGGCGGCGCAAGGCCGCCGGACCACCACCGGAGTGGTCGCCGACCCCCGACGCACCAACCGGGGGCGGCACCAGCTCCTCTCCCCACGGGGGAGGCGGCGCGGCGGCATGCATGGTGCGTGCAGGCCACCGCCTCCCGCCCGCCCCCTTTCTATTTTATTTCCGGTGGGGTCCGGCGGTGCCAGGCCGCCGGACCACCACCGGAGTGGTCGCCGACCCCCGGCTCACCGACAGGGGGCGGCGGCACGGCGGCATGCTTGGTGCATGCAGGCCTCCGCCTCCCGCCCCCCTTTTGCTCTAATTCCGGCGGTGGCCGGCGGCGCCAGGCCGCCGGACCACCACCGGAGTGGTCGCCGGCCCCCGGCGCACCGACCGGGGGCGGCGCCAGCCCCAGCCGGCCGCTGCCCGGCGGCGGCAGCGGCCGCCTCCCGATTTTAAATCGGGAGCCGCACGATCCTCCCTCAGAGCTACCACGATCCGACCACATGGGGCAGTCTTTCGATCCTCCTGTTCCCGGTTCCGTTTCTTGGTTCGGGTCGAACCACGCAGCGGAAGCCTGGTGGACCCTTTAGGTTTAGAGTTAAGGATTCGAGACTGCACGATAGTACACCCGCACGCTTTCCGCTTTCTTTTCGTTTCAGTCCTGCAAAATTCCCTTATTTTTGCAAGTTCTGATGTTCGTGTTGTTACTTCTCCAGATACCGGAGTCGAGCAACGGAAGGTCCACCTCTGAGGATCAGTACCACCCTACCACTCCACCACCAGTCCCAGCCACTCCAGCCGCAGCTCCGTTTGGGGATACAGAGCTAGGACGGACCCTGATAGCTTTGTTAGCCGCTTTCCAAACAGCCACCCTACGGCCACCCCAGCAGGCCACCGCACCCACCGATCTCCTGACGACATTTCGGGGGCTAAGGCCCCCCACCTTCCGAGGTACCGAGTCAACCATTCAGGCTGAAGAGTGGGTGGAGAGGGTGGAGGAGCTCCTAGTCAGGATGATGTGCCCCGCCGTAGCCGCAGTGTCCTTAGTCTTGACCATGCTAGAGGGTTATGCCCGGGATCGGTGGAGGGCCGCCAGCCGCACTACATTTAGAGGGCGACCGCTCAGCACGATCCTCTGGGGGGAGTTCTCAGAGGCCTTTTTAGAGCACTTCATTTCAGATGCGGACCGGATGGCACTCCAAGAGCGGTTTTTGCAGATTCGGCAGGGAGATAGGACGGTTCCGGACTACCATAGAGAGTTTATCCACTTGGCATGCTTCGCCGGGACCTTAGCAGGTACAGATAGGGACAGGGTTGCCAGATTTTACCGAGGGTTACGAGACGATCTCCGTCAGGCCCTGATTATGATTTCTCAGGCATCCTTCCACACGATTGCCTCACATGCCACCACTTTAGAGATGGATCAGCAGATGGTGGCCCAGCAGCGGAGGGGACACGTGGGTGTTCCCCGGACTCAAGGCCGAGAGAGAGGAGCAGGCCCACGCAGACAGGACCAGGCCAGGAGACAGCATCAGCGTCATCATCCGTATAGGCAGGCACCCCAGCCCCGACCAGCACCCCAGCCCCGACCGGCACCTCCAGCCCCAGCACCACCTGCCCCAGCACCTCAGCCTGCCCCAGCCGCACGACGAGATGTTCCCTTCGCAGGGAACTGCTACCTGTGCCAGCAGCCCGGGCACATACGAGCCTTTTGCCCCCAGGAGGTAGGTAGGCCAGTCCTAGGAGCCGTGCAGGGAGCCGCAGAGAGGGGACGAGGATGAGGTAGACGCAGAGGACAGCCCGCAGGCAGGAGAGGCCAGGCCAGGCAGGGAAGAGAAGCACCCCTCGAGGCATACGCTCTAGACCTCCAGCACGGTCCTGCACCCGATGCAGTGATAGGTATCTACTTTCAGTAGTTACGATATCCTAGGAAGATGTGATGAATATATATATATATATATATATATATATATATAATGTGACCTTTTGTTTGTATAGCATGTATGGTTTTTATTCTGGTATATCTGTAAAAAACTCATGATCATAGTTTATACATATTATCAGGTTTACTTTTGGTAGAGGGTCGTCCCGCTAAAACGCTGTTCGATACCGGTGCCACGCATTCCTTCATCGCACAGAACTTCATCACTGACAAGGGAAACACTGTACGATCATCCGGGATGTCAATACGAATACGACTCCCGGATGGATCAGATATGATGTCCACCGAAAAGTGTTCCTTCCAAGCAATGCTGGGAGGCATAGAATTTGAAGTCAACGCGACCGTTTTGGCAATAACCGGATTCGACATCATCCTAGGGATGGATTGGTTAGCCGAGCACAGCGCCCAAATTGATTGTTCGACTCGAGAAATCCGCCTCCAGAACCCGAATGGGCAAATAATCACACTAGCAGGTATACCATCTGTCACTCGCATTATCTTAACATCCGCACAAACGGTCAAAGCAGTTAGGCGAAGGGACAAAGTATACCTAATATACTTCGATATGGAAAGCAATACGCAGGTACTCGCTAAGGTACCTGTAATTAGGGACTTCCCAGACATATTTCCGGAATCCCATCCCGGGTTGCCCCCGCAACGGGAGGTGGACTTCCAAATTGAACTTACGCATGGAGCCCGACCCGTATCCCGAGCTCCATACCGAATGGCCCCGCGAGAACTAGCCGAGCTCAAGATTCAACTACAAGAGCTAGTTGACGCAGGCTTCGTTCGCCCAAGTACCTCGCCCTGGGGAGCCACAGTGCTATTCGTCAAAAAGAATGATGGATCCCTGCGCCTCTGTGTGGACTACAGGGAACTGAATAAGCTCACTGTCCGGAATACTTATCCCCTGCCCCGAATAGATGAATTGTTCGATCAACTACAAGGCGCGTCCGTCTTCTCTAAGATGGATTTAAGATCCGGCTATTATCAACTCAGAGTACGAGAAGAAGACATTCCCAAGACCGCTTTCAGCTCCCGCTATGGACTTTACGAATTCATGGTAATGCCTTTTGGATTGACCAATGCTCCATCCGCCTTCATGGCTTTAATGAATACGGTATTTAAACCCTTCCTAGATCACTTCGTGATAGTCTTTATAGATGACATACTCATCTACTCGAAGAGCAAAGCTGATCATTCCAGGCATCTCCAAATGGTACTGCTCAAGCTAAGGGAGCACTCGCTCTTCGCGAAGTTCAGCAAATGTGAGTTCTGGATGGAAGAAGTCGGCTTCCTTGGACACATAGTTAACAAGAACGAGGTAGCGGTGGACCAAGCTAAGGTACGAGCGGTACGAGACTGGCCGCCACTTAAGTCAGCAGCAGACATCATGAGTTTCCTTGGCCTCGCCGGCTACTACCAAAAGTTTGTGGAAGGATTCTCTAAGATTGCACTCCCGCTTACCGCCCTGACCAAAAAGGACGTGACGTTCCAGTGGTCTCCTGAATGCGAAGCAGCGCTCATAGAGCTAAAGAGCCGACTGATATCAGCCCCGATTCTAACACTTCCCTCAGGTACAGAGGGCTTCCAGATCTACGCCGACGCATCACTGAAGGGTTTGGGAGCCGTATTAATGCAACACGGCAAAGTGATCGCCTATGCCTCTCGGCAGTTGAAGCCTCACGAACTGAACTACGCCACCCATGATCTAGAACTGGGTGCGGTAGTTTTCGCTTTAAAAATTTGGAGGCACTACCTCTACGGAGTGCGATGCGAGATTTTCTCCGATCATAAAAGCCTCAAATACATCTTCACCCAGAAGGAGCTAAATCTTCGACAGCGCCGGTGGCTGGAGTTCTTATGCGATTACGACTTCGCTCTCCAATATCATCCCGGCAAGGCCAATAAGGTTGCAGATGCCTTAAGTCGGCAAACTTCGATGGCCGGCAGTTGGCTAGAGATGATACCAGATGAATTGATCAAGTCCTTGGCAGACTTGCATATCATCCTCATTACCCGCAGGAACCCGATGGAATACCAGGCCCATCTTTACTGGATGGAGATACAGTGTGACATCCGGGACAGAATACGAGAGGCCCAGAAGATCGACGTAGAAGCAGCCCCGATCATTCAAGCCTTGCAACACGGTGCGCAAGAAGACTACAACTTGTATGATGGCATCCTGCAGTACAGACACCGCATATTCATTCCCGCTGCAGAGGGAATCCGGAAAGAGATACTCCGTGAAGCACACCAAACGAGGCATTCCATACACCCGGGGGTAGTAAAAATGTACACGGACCTGCGAAAGGACATTATATTGGCCATGAATGAAGAAGGACGTCACTGATTATGTAGCGCACTGCCAGACCTGCCAAATGGTCAAGGCAGAATGTCGTAGCCCAGGAGGTCTACTACAACCCCTGCCGATTCCAGAATGGAAATTCGAAGATATCTCCATGGATTTCGTCCATGGCTTACCCCGATCTCATGCAGGAAACGACTCAATATGGGTCGTAGTAGATCGCCTCACCAAAGTGGCTCGATTCATTCCGAACAGACATGGTGATGACGTCGACATATTAGCCCGGCTATTTATAGAGCAGGTGGTACGATTTCATGGGGTACCCAAATCAATCGTCTCTGACCGTGATGGACGCTTCACGTCAAAAGAATGGAGGCGAGTGCAGGCTTATCTGGGAACCAGATTAGCTTTTAGCACCGCATTCCATCCCCAGACCGACGGGCAAACAGAAAGGACAAACCGGACAATGGAAGACCTCCTCCGATTATGCATAGTGGAACACAACGAGCCTTGGGAGAAGTTACTGCCCTTAGTGGAATTCTCATACAATAACAGCTTCCAGGCGAGCATCAAAATGGCACCTTACGAAGCCCTTTACGAAAGACATTGTCGAACACCACTATCATGGGAACAGGACGAGGACCCCGAAGCCCTAGGAGTCACCTATATAGATGATACCACGGCAGCTATAAGGTTGATTCAAGAACGTATGCTGGAGGCACAGAGTCGTCAAGCCAAATATTTTGATGCACGTCATCGGATGGTAGAATTCAACGTGGGAGACATGGTATTCTTAAAAATTAAACCGATGCACGGGGTATCCCGAATAAGGAAACATAAAAAGCTAGATCCACGCTATCTAGGCCCATATCGAGTCACAGAAAGGATTGGCCCTGTCGCTTATAGGCTATCCCTACCAGCTGAACTGGGAAACCTCCACGACGTATTTCACGTCTCCTCGCTAAGACGTGTTCTACGCCAACCGGAGCAGCATCTCCCCACACCACCAACATCAGTGCAATCCGATCGATCTGTCCGACTCGAACCCATGAAGATAGTGGACTCCAAGATCAAAGAGCTGCGAAACAAAACCATCACGATGGTCAAGATCTTGTGGTCAAACTGTGGACGCGAAGAGTTCACTTGGGAACCCGAGACACTCGTTCGAGAAAAATACCCGACACTCTTTCCCCAGGTATGTCCGTTAAAACCCCTACTTTAGCCAATTTTCGGGGACGAAAATCCCTTTATTTTTATTGGATTGTAACATCCTGACTTTTATTGGGCCACTAGACCCTAGTAAGCCCAATAAAAGTAGGCCCGAGCGATAGAAAACTACCGTTTTAAGTAGCGTTGCACGCCATAACTAAGTCATTGGGGTACAGTGACCAAATGTACTCCGATTCGACTTCCGTCAGATCCGTTAAACTCGTATGACCTATACGAGTGCAACGGAATTCGTTGCGCCTCGATCCGAGGTCGTTTGGAGAAAACGACTATTTTGAGTATCGTAGCGCGCCACTACCTCATTGTTATGAATAGTGGCCGTACGAACCCCGATTTGACTTCCGGAGTATGACCTATACGAGTGCAACGGAATTCGTTGCGCCTCGATCCGAGGTCGTTTGGAGAAAAACGACTATTTTGAGTATCGTAGCGCGCCACTACCTCATTGTTATGAATAGTGCTCGTACGAACCCCGATTTGACTTCCGTCAGATCCGTTAAACTCGTATGACCTATACGAGTGCAACGGAATTCGTTGCGCCTCGATCCGAGGTCGTTTGGAGAAAACGACTATTTTGAGTATCGTAGCGCGCCACTACCTCATTCTTATGAATAGTGGCCGTACGAACCCCGATTCGACTTCCGTCGGATCCGTTGAACTCGTATGACCTATACGAGTGCAACAGAATTCATTGCGCCTCGATCTGAGGTTGTTTGGAGAAAAAGACTATTTTGAGTGTCGTGGCGCGCCACCACCTCATTGTTATGAATAGTGGTCGTGCGAACCCCGAATTAACTTCAGACAGTTTCATTAGGCACGAGTAACCTATACGGATGCGATAGAACTTGTTTCATCTCCACCCGAGGTTGTATGGAGAGTATGCCATTTTAGCACTATGCAGACCACCTCAGTGCAACATATAAAATACACGAACCCGAAATCGGCCCCGAAGAATCATGATGAACCTCCGAGGTAATGAACGATGTCACCAAGGCGGAATTTGGTCAACCCCCCCCCCCCCCCCCCGACCTGAAATTAGTTGGAAGAAAGACGAAAAGAAAGGGGGGGGGGGGAGAGAGAAGCCCCTCCCCCAAAAGGAGGGGGCTGCCCATGAATGGGCAGCCCCCCTATTGGGGCAAAGTGGGCAGGAGAGAGAGAAGGGAGGGGAGGGGGAGAAAATATCTCCCCCCACTCACCCTCCCTTAACTCCACGTGGAGAAAGGAGGAGAGGGGGGAGGTTCTCCCCCTCCATATATAAAGGGAGGCTCGCCCCCCCCCCCCCCCCCCCCCCCCCCCCCCCCCCCCCCCCCCCCCCCCCCGCGCAAACCCCCTCTCAACCCCTCCTCCTCCTCCCCTGCCGACAACCAGCCCCCTCGCCGGAGTCCTAACCGACACCAACCCCAAGCCGCCACCCTCTTCTCCATGGCCGGCCACCGCCCCTCCAGCTCTCGAGGCCCACCTCCACCACAGGTAGAATCGCCCCCCTCCTCCTTCTTATCTCCTGGAGGCAAGTCGCCCCCTCCCCGTCGCCGGAGTGCCACCAGCGCCACTCCGAACTTGCTCGGGAGGCGGCGCTGGCCGTGGAAGACAACCCCCCCCCAGCGCCGGTGGTGGCGCTGGGGGAGCAGGTCCCCACTCGGGGACCTCGGCACCGACGAAGGGGAGGCGGCCGGGCCGCCGGAGGACGCAGCCCCGGCGGCGCCCGAGTCCTCCTCCCCCTCCTCTTTTTCCTGTAAGGAGAATCCCGCCAACCCCGGCGGCGGCCGGCGGCGGCCGGCGGCTCCAGGCCACCGGACCCCCGCCGGAGGTCTGCCCCCTCCCCGGCGCCCCGACCAGGGGTGTCAGGGAGGGCCCTCCCCGAGGAGGCGGCGGCGCAGCCAGCTTGCATGGCCCATGCAAGCTGTGCCGCGCTTCCCCGCCGCCTCCTGCCCTAATTTCCGGTGGGGTCCGGCGGCACCAGGCCGCCGGACCACCACCGGAGTGGTCGCCGACCCCCGACGCACCAACCAGGGGCGGCACCAGCTCCTCTCCCCACGGGGGTGGCGGCGCGGCAGCATGCATGGTGCGTGCAGGCCACCGCCTCCCGCCCGCCCCCTTTCTGTTTTATTTTCGGTGGGGTCCGGCGGTGCCAGGCCGCCGGACCACCACCGGAGTGGTCGCCGACCCCCGGCGCACCGACCGGGGGCGGCACCAGCCCCTCTCCCCACGGGGGCGGTGGCGCGGCGGCATGCTTGGTGCATGCAGGCCTCCGCCTCTCGCCCCCCCTTTTGCTCTAATTCTGGCGGTGGCCGGCGGCGCCAGGCCACCGGACCACCACCGGAGTAGTCGCCGGCCCCCGGCGCACCGACCGGGGGCGGCGCCATCCCCAACCGGCCGCTGCCCGTCGGCAGCAGCGGCCGCCTCCCGATTTTAAATCGGGAGCCGCACGATCCTCCCTCAGGAAATTGTGCGGCTCCCGCCACCTTAATTCCCCCCCCCCCCCCTTACCTAAAAACTGTGTGCCCCCACATCGGATCCGCTGTGGATCCGCTATGGGGACCCAAGGAGGGCGCCCGGTGTGGCGCCCCCAGGCTTCTCCCTTCTCCTATTTACACCCCAAAAACAACCTCTCCCCTATTTTAATTTTTTTAAGGGAGATAGGGGCATTTTCAGCCAAGTCTTCCAACATGAAAAATGTGCCCCACTCTAAGGGGCACCTCCAGTAATTTTTGGGGAATTTTAGGAAAAGATTTAATATTTTTAAAACCCTTTATAAAGTTTATTTTGAGAAAATAAACGCCCAAATAAGTTCGCAAAAATCACCAAAAATTATGGGCTCTAATTAAAGGTATTTTACAAGTACTATTAAAGTTGGGAGGTGTGACCTCTTATTTTGGTCCCCCAAAAGTATTTTACAAGCGAAACAAACGCCTGAAAAGGAGCGAAATTCATCGAAATAGATCGACGTACTCTCGACGTATACTTTTCAAACGCATAATAAATATTACGCGTATCGATCTAAGGAATCGACCGAGTTAAGATTATCGACGCAAAACTCGAGACGAAATCGCGGTGCGACGTCGCAATCCAATAATGACGTGATAATTATAAAAGAACGAACAGAGTCGACATTTAAGCCTCCTCTTATGGAGTGATTGGACTACTAACCCTTGTACTTATTTACTGCTTTCTGCACTTTTATTTAAATCCAGTCTCGCACTGGTCCCCCGCAGTTTCTTCCAGTATTTTCTTTAAATCCATTCTCGCACTGGTCCCCTGCATTTACTTCTGCACTTTTATTTAAATCCAGTCTCGTACTGGTCCCCCGCATTTACTTTCAGTATTTCTTTTGAATCCAGTCTCGCACTGGTCCCGATATTATGGCCTCTGCTTTCGGCCTAATTTTCTGCATATTATGGCCTCTGCTTTCGGCCTAATTTTCTGCATATTATGGCCTCTGCTTTCGGCCTAATTTTCTGCATATTATGGCCTCTGCTTTCGGCCTAATTTTCTGCATATTATGGAATCTGCTTTCGGCCTAATTTTCTGCATATTATGGTCTTTGCTTTCGGCCTAATTTTCTGCATATTATGGCCTCTGCTTTCGGCCTAATTTTCTGCTTAATATGGCCTCGGCTTTCGGCCTAATTTCTTGCTTGATATTATGGCCTCTGCTTTCGGCCTAATTTTCTGCTTAATATGACCTCTGCTTTCGGCCTAATTTCTTGCTTGATATTATGGCCTCTGCTTTCGGCCTATTTTCCTGCTGCATATTTTGGTACTAACTGCAGCCTTACGCTGGCAAGCGGTGCTTATCCTCCCTCCTGCGAGGCCTTAGTTGGGGGGAAACCCGGAGTTGAGTTTCTCCTCCTAAGTTAGCCCCCAATAAGGAGCCCTCATACCGCCCAGCCTCCCGGTCCAAGGTTGCGTGACCGGTCGAGTAAGAATGCCGCGTCAAGTTTTAAAGCACTTTCACTAAGCTTTGAAGATTGTTTGAAAGTGGCGGGTCGGTCACGCCCACAGACCGTTCGTACCGGTGTGGGAGGGTTGACGACTCATGGCGACAGGGAGATGTGCACAGCGGGTTATCTCCACTTCAAACCCGCAGTTTTGCCTCCGCTGGTCGGCCTAAAAATCGGTTCGCCGGATGTCGCTCACATCCAATTAGTACACTAAGATGTACAGGAGGGCCTGAGTGATACTGCACGACTACATTCAGAAGTGGCAGGACTGGCCACTGTCACCGACGGCCACATCGGTGAGGCCCGCGGGGTTAGCTCCCCTGCTTGAACTAAAGCGGTCTAAACTGTGTCGACACAGGGTCTTTTGTGTGTGTACAGGTTTGAATACCTGGGTGTGTGTATGCGCGTAATAGTGTTGTATATTTACTATACGGCGCGGTTATGGTTATTAGGGCAGGAGCCCCGCTATATAAATATATATATATATATATATATATGCTTACCTGCTGCTAATCCTCTCCTTGCTTCAGCTATTTATTTTTGTCCTTTAGCCGCCCCCTGGATATGGATCCAGGGAGGGGATGTATTTTTCTATTTAGCTCTGTGACTAACGGTTATTTCTTATAACCAATCATAGGAGATGGGACAGCGTGAAGCCCCCGCACCACATGATGAGTTACCAGCCTTGGAGATGATCCGTTCCATTTCCCCAGCCCCGCCCCCTGTCTTCCGTGACGTGAGTCATAGAGTATAGGACTAGCTTAGGTCCTTTTGTTTAGTCGATGTAGCCTTCGAGGCAGTGATTGTAAACATTAGGCTTCGGCCCCGTTAAATATGTAAATATAAGCTGTGTACTTGGTTTTCTGTCTTTCGATTGCTTCCGCTATGCGTTCTGATGTGATGTTATGATTCTTGTGCCTGACAAGGAGACCGCTCAGCGCTCGAGAGGGTGGGACGCCGCCACCCGGAAAGCGCTAAGTGATCATCCTTGGGCAGTAAGATCCCCCCTCCCTGAACCCGGTTCAGGATTGGGGAGGGGGGTCTTACACTTGCGTCGAGTTCTATCGACGCAGGTCCATTCGACGCAAGTCGGGTGCGTCGAAATCTATTTGACGCAGCTCCGATTTCTAATCGACGCAACTCCGAGTAAAAGCTCTGAAACTATTTTGTACAAAAAATACAATTCAATTAATCCCCAAATCCGGATCCGGATCCGGTGCGGCGCGTGCGCGCGCGCGCGTGTGTGGTTCATAGTTTCTCCTTAAGTTCTTTTGAACAAATAATAAGGTGTGAACTAATATATATACTTACCAACAAGATAGGAGAATGGCAATGTGGGATTAAAGAGTTCATCCTTTCTTTCATGAAAGGTTCCCTCCAAAATTTGGATTCCCTCCAATTTGGTTTTGGAGCTTTTCATCTATAATGAGGAGCCAAACACCAAATACCATACAAGGCTCCAATAAACATTTATGAAATGAATGTTTTATAAATAAAATTTCTAACAATCCCCCACAAAAGCGAAAAACCAAAATGCGAACTTCATAAATATGATATTACTAATAATAAATAAAATCAAATACAAATTTGCTTCATCAAGTTGTATCAATTACAATGGGTGTAGGTGGAATGGTTACCTTGAACCTATACTTAGTCCTTATTTCCTCTACCGAAGAATATAATGTGTCAGAGGCTTTGAATTATAAACTTTTGACCGGTAAATTAGATAAGCACACAAAAGATTGGTTGTTCTTGGGTTATGGCGGTGGGCGCGTTAATGGCCATGCGCACTCCTTGATTTTTCATGAGAGTTATTTTGGGTTCAGCCCGGATCCCAAAGTTGCGGCCTCACAACAACCCCCACATAGGTGGTGCCTCAAGAGATATTTCGTAACTAATATCTCGCAAAGATATATGCCTTTGGCGACCATTAAGAACTTTTAAAGTTCATCCTAAACTGTTACGTAGAGCACAACATCATAGGAATGGGGAGAATGTTTTCTCAACCTTAAAATTTGTGCTCCCAACTACGCTACATCAACGGTTTCGTTTCTACCGCATTGAACCCAATTCATGAGATCTCCAATCACATGGGTTGGGTATCCACCGTTGGTAGCAAATCATGTGGGCTTAAGCCTCATTCCCCTCGATGACAATAAAATCTCCCTTCGGGACAATCCCTTGGTAAGATTATCTGCCAGATTCAATTCTGACTTTACATAATTGAGTGATATCACTTCTTTTCTTCTTTGCTTCACTGATTTGTACCTGATTCTCATAAACTTATTCATTTTGGAATTAGTGCTATTAGAAGCAGTTAAATCAATAACAGATTTATTATCACAATGAAAAGAAATAGCAGGTATAGGTTTTGCAAGTAAAGAAATTTCTGAAAGTTAATTTTTAATCTATTCTGCTTCGACACATGTTGTGTCTAAAGCTATAAGCTCTGATTCCATGGTGCTTCTATAAATGACTGTTTGTTTTGTAGAAGCCCGTGAAATAGCGGCTCCTCCAAGGAGGAATACATATTCAGTCGTTGACTTAACGTCTAACGAATCAATTACCCAATTGGCATCTGAATATCCTTCTAGCACTTCGGGAAATCCCGTGTACACTAAACTATAATCTATAGTTCCACGAAGGTATTTAAATATTCTATTTAATGCTATCCAATGATCATCACTAGGATTACTAGTATATCTACTAAGTCGGCCTACGACATAAGAAATATCAGGCCTAGTGCGGTTAGCTATGTATAGGAGTGATCCTATCATTTGTGCATACCTATGTTGATCAACCGATTCACCCATATTTTTACAGAGTTTTGAGCTAGCGTCAAAAGGGGTAGAAGCGGTAACGGAGTCAAATAAATTAAATTTATTTAGCATTTTCTCAATCGAATGGGAGAGGGATAATGAAACACTAGAATCAGTTTTAACTAGTTTCATTCCTATTATTATATTTGCCACTCCTAAATCTTTCATATCAAATTTAGAAGATAGATTATTTTTAGTTTCATTTATTAATTCAATTGTGTTTTCAAAAATTAATATATCATCTACATAAATGCATAATAAGTCAATTCCATTTCCGTCTTGTTTAGTATATATGCATTTGTCAAATTCATTTGATTTGAAACCAAGATGAGAGACTACGGAGTCGAATTTTTGATATCATTGCTTAGGAGCTTGCTTTAACCCATAAAGAAATTTAATTAATTTGCATACTTTAGATTCTTGACCTTTGACTACAAAACCTTCGGGTTGAGACATGTAGACTTCTTCTTCTAAGTCTCCATGTAAGAAGGCGGTCTTGACGTCCATTTGATGGATAAGCAACTTAAAGATCGATGCTAAGGCCAGGGGCGGATTTAAGGGGGGCCCGTGGAGGCCCCCCCCCCCAAGATTTTAAAAAGTATATAGGTGGATAGAAAATTTTGTGCTCTTTCCGAAAAGATATTATAAGCCCAAATCTGACGGTCGGATCAAAAGTTATGGTCGTTTAAAGTCAGGAAGTCGCGAGATCAAGAACAAAGTGTTGGCGAGCTCCAGAGAGAAAGGATTCGCAGGAACTGCATGTGAGGTCTCACAGGTAATGTTAGCGAGGTTGTGTGGGCGAGGTCGTGCGGGCGAGATCGCACGTGCGAGGTCGTGCGAGCGAGATCGCACATGCGAGTTCGTGCGGACGAGGGCGCACGACTGATGTCACATTGGTTAGGTTTTATTGGTGTGTGGTGCCGTTTTGCTTCGGCTTCACATTCAAGTTCATTTCCATCACCATCGTCAAATTGTAAGAGATAAAAGATACGACATCAGATCTTTAATTGATACTCTATGGTTTGCACATATTTTTTTCCTGTAAGTTAACAAATCAAGTGTATTTGTAAGCAAAGTAATATCTATTCAAATATATATTTCTATTCGAATGCAAAATTTTTATTAAAATTAAATATATTCTTACATGTTTTTGTGGTTTGCGGTTTTTTATGCTAACCCCTGTTAGGTATGGCAGGAGAGGTTGCACGTGCGAGGTTCACGAAATTATGAATAACGAACTTCGTCATTTTGTTTTTGTCTTTAGAGATTATAAATAACGAACTTCGCCAAATAAAGTAAAATCATACAAACAAAATCCAAAAATTTGTACAAATTCCAAATTAGCAGAATTAATCGAACATAAAAATACTAAAACAATGAAACATAAAATTTAGGTCGTGACAAATCTCTCCTCTTTATAATATTTTATGAAAGATTTACTATCTTATTGACAAATTGATTCGACTCATTTTGACTCTTTCGGTCTTAACATCCACTACAGGAAGATCATTTTTTGCTATAAACTTGTTAAAACAGGACTTCACAATAAGATGTATGTGGTTGTTTGTCTTTTTTACTTATTAAGATAAATGATATATTTTGTCCAAAATTTATATTTATTATTTTTATATTTAAAATTTTATCAATTTTATTTATTTTTATTTCATTGCTTCCTCTTATAACTGGGCCCCCTCTAGCCAAAATTCCTGGATCCGCCACTGGCTAAGGCGACTAGAATACGAAGAGAGGTTATTCTATCTACTGGAGCGTATGTATCTAAAAAGTCTATTCCTTGTTTTTGAGCATAGCCTTTAGCTACAAGGCGAGCCTTATATTTATCTATGGAGCCATCTGGTTTTAATTTCTTCTTAAAAATCCATTTACAACCTATGACTTTAGCACCAGGAGGTAAATCAGTTAAAATCCATGTTTTATTTTCCAGGATAGAATTAATTTCTATATTTATGGTTTCTTTCCAAAAAAGGATAATCGGATGAGGTCATGGCTTCCTCAAAAGTATTAGGATCTCCTTCAACCAGATAGGTGAAGTAGTCCTCCCCAAAGGTTCTTTCGGTTCTAACTCTTTTGCTTCTTCTAGGTTCATTATTTTCTAATGGTTCTAAAGAAGAAGAGGAAGGTTGATATGAGCTTGTTGAAGGATGAGATGCGATGTCAAATTTAAAAGGAAATTTATCCTCAAAGTAGACTGCATCTCTAGCTTCTATAATAGAGTTATTAGAGATTTCACTAATTTGAGAATTAGTAATTAGAAATCTATTAGCACTACTATCTGACGCATAACCTATAAAGATAGAGTCTAATGTTTTAGGTCCTATTTTCTTTCTCTTTGGTTCAGGGATTGCTACCTTAGCTAAACACCCCCACACTTGAAGAATTTGGAGGTTAGACTTCCTTTATTTAAATAGTTCGAAAGGTGTTTTTTCTTTATGCTTTGAAGGAATCCTATTAAGGACAAAGGAGGAGGTGAGCAATGCTTCTCCCCAAAGATTTTCTGGGGCACCGGACTCGGCTAACATGGCATTGACCATATTCATCAAAGTCCGATTTTTACGTTCAGCTACCCTATTAGATTGAGGTGAATATGGAGCAGTCACTTGATGAATTATCCCATGTTCTTGGCAAAATTGGGTTAGTTCATTCGAAGTGTATTCTCCACCTCAGTCGGATCTAAGAATATTGATGGAGGTTCCTAATTGATTTTCTACCTCAGCTTTAAAAATCTTAAAATACGAGAACACTTCATCTTTAGTTTTTAATAAATATACGTAACAAAATTTGGTGAAATCATCTATGAATGTTACAAAATATTTATTTCTGATAACTTCTAAAAAAAGAAGTTATTAACTCCTTTATTTTAGTGAATATTGAGAAAATATACGAAAGATAACGATGACTTGACTAATAAACATCATATCTGTAATTGTGGATAGTTTTATCGTCAAATGTGCAATATATTTGTGCAGGAATGTGAGAAATCCATGAAAGAACGGACAACTGTAGGCTGGATTTATATTGCTGGGCAGATTGTAGCAGCTTGGTCATGACCTGGTCATAACATGGCGGTTTAAATTAAATTTGCTGAACCAAACGTACAGATTTTCGAATTACGCAAAGTGGGGCCAGCAGTTTATTGGTGAAATGACTCACCTTTTCAGAAAAAGGGCTGTAGCGTGCAGAAATTAAATAGCAGATTGGACAAGTAGAGAAGGATATACGGGTTACTTTTTAGAGAGAGGAAAGGAAAGTGAAGAAGAGTTTTTTTGAGAAGAAGAAAAAGGGCAGATTGGAGCGATTGGACAAGTAGAGAAGACTTTTCATGCGCTAATTTCTAGACCTCGAACAATGTCTTGTAAGATCTTTCTAGTTTGTCTTTTCATTTCCAGGATCATGAACTAAATCTTCATATCTTGTATGTTGTGAGTACTAGGTTTTGTTGTGATGTTTAATTTATAAATTTCTTCGTATGATTTTTTGGTTGCTATCTTTATCAAGGTTATGATTTATTTCGAAAGATTTGAATAATGTTTATCCTTAATATTTCGTGGTGAGATTCGAGAGAGGAATCACGATTTATTTAAGATAAATACTTAATGTTATGCGGTGAGATTCTAGAGATGAGTCACATAGATATCTAATTTAAATCTTTTACTTCTATACTATGCCGCGAGATTCGAGAGAGGAGCGGTGTGTTTACATTATAATTTTGATATAATAAAGGAGAGAGGAAGAGATTCCATCACCTTATTAGCAATAGCGGTTTGAGCGATTTAATTTACCTTGCATTTTTCTAAGTTAGAGATAACTAGAGAAGTTTAGGTTATGGGAATTCAAGGATCGAGAGATTATGATTCCTAGTTTTTAATCGAGCAAGATAGTAAAATAAATGTAATGCATCGGTATACTTAGCAAATATCACAACAGATCTAGGAAAGCAATGTACAAGATTCTTTTCTCTCAAATTTGATAAAAGGTAACTTAAGTACTTTTAGTTTTAAAATTAGTTTTAAATTTTCGGCGATTTAGTTTCATCAAACCAATCGAATTATTTAACTTGGATTTAAGGAAAAGAGTAAGCTAATATTCATAAGCGTTAGAGTGTTCACTTCTTCGAGGGAACGATCTTATCTCACTATTATATTACTTGAGCCGGCACGTATACTTGCGTATATACACTTTGGGCGTATCAAGTTTTTGGCGCCGTTGCCGGGGAAGCGACTATCTAACGGTTTATTTCTTACGATATTAGTGAGATCTTAGTAATTAGAGACCAATTCTTTATTTTATTTTACTCTGAACTTTTGTCTAGTGTATGTCCCGATTCCGTAACATTGAAATATTACCTTTGAATCTAGAAATCGAACGTACTTGTAGACGGAATAGGCAAACTATTAGAGCAAGCACTATTATTCATCAAGAGATGGATAACAATCAGCAAGGTAATGAAAATGATCATGGGGGTCAGGTGGACCCTAATGGTCAAGTCGAACACAATGGTCATAATGTTCAAAACGCTGCACCGCGAATGACTTGTCAAGACTATAACGCACCGTTAAGAGGAGGTTTGTAATTTAGTATAGCGCGACCCACAATCGCCGCTAATAATTTCAAAATAGACTCTACCACAATGCAACTAGTACAACATTACAAGTTTGAGGGTCTAAATCATGAAAATGCAAACGCTCATTTAAGAACATTCTTAGAAATCTGTGATATGTACAAGGTAAATGGGGCTTCAGATGAAGCTATTCAATTGAGGTTATTCCCATTTTCTTTGGAGGGTAGAGCTAAAGATTGGCATGATTCTCTACCTTCTGGTTCCATCACAACGTGGGATCAATTGGAGGAGAAATTTCTGAATAAATACTTCTCACCTTCTAAAACAGCTAAGTTAGTTAGGGACATCACCACTTTTGTCCAAAATCATGGCGAAACACTTTATGAAGCGTGGGAAAGATTTAAGGAAATGCTTAGGAAGTGTCCGCATCACGGATTGGCACAACACCAACAAGTCACCACTTTTTATAACGGTTTAGAAACCACTACGATGATCCTAGTTGATGGAGCTGCGGGAGGGTCTTTATTAAAGAAATATCCAGAAGATGCTTTGGAAATTTTAGAAGATTTTACTTCTAACAATTACCAAGCATTCGAAAGGCAAGGTAATAACCATCCAGCCGGTATTCATCAAGTAGATCAATTCACTTCGTTAGCAGCCCAAATGGCCACTCAATTTAATTTAATAAATAAGAGGTTATATTCTCTATCTACCCCTTCAACAAGTGTGCCAATGACAGTGGAACAATTAAACCAAGTAACTGAAGAAGTACATTATCTTGGAGGCCAACAAAGGCAAGGACCTTCAAATTTCACAAATCATTATAATCCAAAATGGCGAAATCATCCCAATTTTTCTTGGAAAAATTCACAAAATGCAATTCAACCACCAGGTTTCAATCAAAACATTAATTCTATACCAACTCATATGCATAATCAACAAACCAATAATAGGAAATTGGCTGATGAGTATATTGTAGGTTTGTTTCAAAAGAATGACTCTAGGATGGGTGGTATTGAGTCTTCACTCCGATCTTTAGAATCCACAATTGGCCAATTGGCCAATGCTTTAAGTCAAAGAACAATAGGATCGCTACCATCTGACACCACACTTAATCCAACAAGAGAAGAACCAAATAATCATTGTAAAGCTATTGCATTAAGGAGTGGGGTAGAGATCTCAAGTGGGGATGAATTACTAGAGAAGTTAAGGGAGGAAGAGGCAAGAGAAAATACGATTAAGAGAGAAGAATCTATAGAAGTTAAGGAGCCGGAGGAAGTGGAAGTAGATCCACAAAATAATAAAAAGAAAGAAATCATTTACCCTCCTCCACCTTTTCCATCTAGATTAAATAAAACAAAACTTGACAAATAATTTCAAAAATTTATGAAAATTTTTAAGAAGCTTACAATTAATATTCCATTTGCAGAGGCATTAAAGCAAATGCCTAGTTATGTCAAGTTTATGAATGATATTTTATCAAAGAAAAGAAAATTTCTAGATAGAGAAATAGTTGCATTAACGGAAGAGTGTAGTGCGATTTTGCAAAAGAAATTGCCTCAAAAACTTAAGGACCCCGGTAGTTTTACCATACCTTGTTCCACAGGAGTAAAATTTGTCGGGAGAGCATTATGTGATTTAGGTGCAAGCATCAATTTAATTCCCTTATCTATTTATACAAAGTTAGGTCTAGGAGAGATAACTCCAACAACTCTTACTCTCCAATTAGCCGATAGGACTTTAGCATTCCCTAAGGGAATAGTTGAGGATGTATTGGTTAAGGTGGAGAAATTTATTTTTCCGGCCGATTTTGTAGTGTTGGACATGGAAGAGGATAATGATGTGCCCATAATCTTAGGGAGGCCATTTTTAGCAACCGGAAGAACTTTAATTGACGTACAAAAAGGGGAGTTAACAATGAGAGTTAATGAAGAGGAAGTAACATTCAATATCCTAAAAGCTATGACATTTCCAAATGAAAAAGAAGATTGTTACTCTATTGAAGAAGTGAAGATTAAAAATCAATTAATTAAGGGTAATGAAGATGACCTAGAACAAAGACTTCTCACAATTTTGACAAATGAAGAGTGGGATGATGATTTAGAATTGGATGAATGTGTGAAGGTCTTAGAATCCCATTATAAATTGCCTATCTTTAGGAGTTTTGAATCTATAACTAGGTCAAGTGAACCAAACATTATGAAACCCTCCATTATTGAACCTCCAACTTTAGATTTGAAACCTCTTCCGGAACATCTTAAATATGCTTTTCTTGGAGAAGAAAATACTCTTCCGGTAATAATTGATGCATCATTAAAAATTGAAGATGATGAAAAACTACTTCTTGTTTTGAAAGAATTTAAGAAGGTCATGGGATGGACTATAGCAGACATTAGTGGCATTAGCCCCTCGATTTGTATACATAAAATAATATTAGAAGATGAGGCTAAAGGGTCAATTGAACATCAACGTAGGCTTAGTCCACCCATGAAAGAAGTAGTTATGAAAGAGATAATAAAATGGTTAGATGCAGGAATTATTTACCCTATTTCGGATAGCAAGTGGGTAAGTCTGGTACAATATGTACCGAAGAAGGGAGGAATTACGGTGGTGAAAAATGATAACAACGAGTTGATACCAACTAGGACGGTTACCGGTTGGAGAATATGTATGGATTATAGGAAACTAAATAAATCAACTCGGAAGGATCACTTTCCACTACCTTTTATTGATCAAGTGCTTGACAAGTTGGCGGATAATGATTATTTTTGTTTCTTGGACGGGTATTCCGGCTATAATCAGATTATGGTTGCTCCGGAAGATCAAGAAAAGACCACATTTACATGTCCTTATGGTACATTTGCATTTCGCAAAATGCCATTTGGTTTATGTAATGCACCCGCCACTTTTCAAAGGTGCATGATATCTATTTTTACTAATTTAATGGATGAAGGAATAGAGGTGTTTATGGATGATTTTTCTGTGTTTGGAAAGTCATTTGATTGTTGTTTGGAAGTCCTTAGGAAGGTATTAACAAGATGTGTTGAGACAAATTTAGTGCTAAATTGGGAGAAGTGTCATTTCATGGTGAGAGAGGGAATTGTCTTAGGCCATAAAGTATCAAGCAAGGGTTTGGAGGTAGATCGGGCTAAAATAGAAGTTATTGAAAAGCTTCCTCCTCTTAAGAATGTCAAGGGCATTCATAGCTTTTTAGGCCATGCGGGGTTCTATATAAGGTTTATTAAAGATTTCTCTAAAGTATCAAAACCTTTATGTAACTTGTTAGAAAAAGACACTCCCTTTATATTTGATGACCACTGTTTGCACGCTTTTGAAACATTAAAAAACAAGTTAGTTTCTTCACCTATTGTCACAACACCGGATTGGTCGTCACCTTTTGTTCTTATGTGTGATGCTAGTGATTATGCCGTAGGAGTTGTTTTAGGACAAATCCGGGATATAATTTTTCATACTATATATTATGCTAGCAAAACACTTATTGATAAACAAATAAACTACACCACAACCGAGAAGGAACTCTTAGCCGTAATGTTTGCATTTGATAAGTTCCGTTCTTATTTAATAAATTCTAAAGTGATAGTTTATACGGATCACTCGGCGATCCGATATCTTTTGGAGAAGAAGGACGCCAAACCTAGACTGATTAGATGGGTGCTCTTACTTCAGGAATTTGATATTGAAATCAAGGACCGAAAAGGGGCGGAAAATCAAATAGCCGATCATTTATCGAGATTAGAACAAAGCGATGAGAGGAATCAACAAGTAGGGATAAGAGAAAATTTCCCGGACGAACAGATATTAGCTATCTCTGAGGGAAGTATACCATGGTATGCTGACTATGTGAATTACATAGTTAGCAATATATTACATCCAGATATGGACTATCAACAAAGGAAAAGGTTCCCCAGCAGGTGAAATATTACCTGTGGGATGATCCATACCTATATAAAATCTGTTCGGATCAAATTATCCGGAGATGTGTTGCTGAAGTAGAGGTTCTTAGTATCATAGAAAAGTGTCATTCATCACCTTATGGAGGACATTTTAAGGGAGACCGGACTGCGGCAAAAGTTCTGGAGTCAGGTTTTTACTGGCCCACTTTATTTAAGGATGTGCACTTATTCGTGAAGAGTTGTGATAAGTGTCAAAGAACGGGGAACCTGAGTCGTAAAGCGAGCATGCCGATGAATACCATTTTAGAGGTTGAAATTTTCGATGTTTGGGGGATTGATTTTATGGGACCATTTGTTAATTCGGATGACAACCTATATATTCTATTAGCAGTCGACTACATGTCAAAATGGGTCGAAGCTATCGCTACGCATAAGAATGATGTCAAGGTCGTATTAAAATTTTAAAAAACTAATATCTTTTCACGATTCGGTACACCTAAAGCAATTATTAGTGATGGCGGAAGCCACTTTTGTAATTCACAATTTACAACATTACTAAGGAAGTACGGAGTGACACATAAGATCGCTTTAGCATATCATCCCCAAACTAATGGTTTGGCTGAGGTTTCCAACAGGGAAATTAAATCCATTTTAGAGAAAACGGTAAGTGCCACTAGGAAAGATTGGTCGCAAAAATTGAATGATGCGTTGTGGGCTTACAGAACAGCATTTAAGATGCCCATAGGACTGACCCCGTATAAGATGATCTATGGAAAAGCCTGTCACCTTCCTGTCGAGTTAGAACATAAAGCCTATTGGGCTACGAGAAAATTAAATTTCGATTATAAGGAAGCCGATAAGAATAGGTTGTTTCATCTCAATGAACTCGATGAGATGCGATTTCATGCATATGACAATGCAAAATTATATAAGGAAAGAACAAAAAGATGGCATGACACTAGAATAGAGAAGAGGGAATTTATTCCGGATCAACTAGTATTACTTTATAATTCTCGCCTTAAACTATTTCCGGGTAAATTGAAATCTAAGTGGTCCGGTCCGTTTCGAGTTAAAGAAGTCCATCCTTTTGGGGTAGTTTCAATTTGTAATGACAAAGACAGTTCTATTTTTAAAGTAAATGGGCAAAGACTTAAAGCTTACTTCCATAACAATGAGCCGCGGGAGGTGATGGTGACGAATTTATCTGTCTAAAGAATAGCTTGGTCCAGCCGAGACGTTAAATCAAGCGCTTATTGGGAGGCAACCCAACTAAAATAAGTAAACTAAGTAGTAATTATAAATGTGAAAGGTTAAAAAAAAGCGTTAGGAAGGTCCATAAAATTACTGCGTTAAATTGTCATGACCAGGTTATAACCAAGGTCATGACATTTTAGTCTCTGTCCTTTTGACTAAGAAAACAAGCAAAAAAAATATAAAAAACAGAAACCGCCGGTCCAAGATTTCGTCGACCGGCTGGCGAGCGCAAATAGTCGACCGCTGGAACAATTCTGTCTGAACCGCTGGATCAATTTCGTCAACCCGCTTGGATTAAACTGCCGGTCCAAGATTGGTGTTTTAATCAATACCGCTTGGATTCATTATCTCCTCCCATCCCATGGTTCGACGGCTGCGGAACCCTATTTTCCTACAGTCGGAGAGCATCGCGGACTGCTGGCGGCGGCGACTGCTCGTACGAAGAGACGGCGACTGCGCTCGAGTCCTCTTCACAAGGAGGCGGCGACTGCTTCTAGCAAAGCCGCAGCATACAAGACTCGGTTACAGCCTCGATTAGGTAGCACTTCCTAATTCTTCTTCCTCCAGAAAAGGTAATAAAATCTTAAAATTTTTCTAGGGTTCATGATAGAATCAATTTTTCATGTCAGAAAATATCGTCTAAACGTAAAGCATAGAACAAACCCGTGTCAAGTTCAAGTAAAGATTTTCGGTTTATCAATGATGAGGCAAAACTACGATACAAAGGATTACAGGATAAGCCATTCATTTTTTAGCGTGGGTTTGAAATCGAAAAAAGGGCCTGGAGTACAGAGTATGTTACACGAATGAAAGATTTCGGTTGGGAGTCATTTTTCCACCCCCGAAAAGAAGCGGTTTTGCCCTGGGTATATGAATTTTATGCTAATGCTCTTACCCTTGAAGAACGAAAAGTTTATGTACGAGGACATGCAATAGATTTTTCTGGAAAAGCGATTAATAGCTACTTTGGCATAGAGATTCCAAATGAAGAAGAATTCCTGCGCATACAAGCCACAACTCCGTCGTCTGTCATTGCAGCGGAAATTTGTAATAACGTAGACACGGCCTGGGTTTCAACGGAGGGTTTAAATTTGAAAGTGAATAGTTTGAAAAGGGAAGCCAAGGTGTGGCTTTTGTTCATTAACACTAGTATAATACCAACCAAAAACACCACAAGAGTCGCTATGGATCATGCCTTATTAATCTACTGTATCTTAAAGGGAATTCGTTTTGATGTTGGGAGTATAATTTCAAGTCAGCTACAGAAGAGGCTCCTTGCTATGGATAGGTTACAATTGTGGTTCCCTACTCTTATTACTAAACTCTGCCGTATTAACGGTATGTGGGGGGACAAAGAGACCTTAATTACAAAAGTCGGACACCATATTACAAAGGTAGTCATCACCAGCAATATTAGGGACAGTTCGGACACTCTTGAGAGCACACCCCCTGCTGGTCATACCGACTCCCTTCCAAAACCTACAGCATGCATTCCTTCCTCTTCCACCGTGCCGGATAAGGTTGACTTATCAGATATCTTTGACAACTTGGTAAGTGTAACAGAGGAGCAAGAATATATGAAGTATTACCACCGATTCAGTCATCTCCTTATTAATGAAAAATGTGATGATATCCTGAGGAATCAAGCTAGACTCATGGAGGATGCTGGTTTAGATACAGTGAAGACGGTTTACAAACACAAATCAAAATTTGATCAGCAAGGTTATTTGCTCTATTCGGATGGCGCACGGATCGATCTTAGTGAAGTCACCGACATGGATGAAGATATGGTTGATGCTTAGTTCTTTTCTTTTTCTGTTTTTCCTCAGACATTGTGTAAGACCCCCCCCCTCCCCAATCCTGAACCGGGTTTAGGGAGGGGGGATCTTACTACCCAAGGATGACCACTTAGCGCTTTCCAGGTGGCGGCGTCCCACCCTCTTGAGCGCTGAGCGGTCTCCTTGTCAGGCACAAGAATCATAACATCACATCAGAACGCATAACGGAAGCAATCGAAAGACAGAAAACCAAGCACACAACTTATATTTACATATTTAACGGAGCCGAAGCCTAATGTTTACAATCACTGCCTCGAAGGCTACATCGACTAAACAAAAGGACCTAAGCTAGTCCTATACTCTAGGACTCACGTCGCGGAAGACAGGGGGCGGGGCTGGGGAAATGGAACGGATCATCTCTGATACGCCCGTGAGAGGTGTATATAAATACGCAAGTGCACGTGCCGTACAAGTAATAAAATGATGAGAAAGTGATCGTTCCCACGAGGAAGTGCTTAACTTAGTGCTCACAAATATTAATTCCGCCTTTTCTCTAAATTCAAGCAAGTAATAATGATTGGTAAAGAAACTTAAATAGTTCGAAAGCAAACAACTACAATTCTAGTTACGGTTACTTAAATACTTTTTACTTCACTTGGAAAGATAGTCTCACATGTGATTTTCCCTTGCTATGATGATAACTACTAAAAATGATAATTCATGAAGTATTAATGATTCTCTTGCAACGATTCTAAATTGGATAACTTTATCTCTCGATCTCCATTATCCGCTTATCCCAAATCCTCTAGTCGTCTCCAACTTAGATGAAATTAGAATAACATAAAGCGCTAGAATCACGGTTGCTAATTCAAGAGGAGATCTCTCTCTCTTAGAATTATATTAAGATTTATGATGCACTTAATTTCAACGCTCCTCTCTCGAATCTCGCGATGAAGTATAAATACGGAAGGTTGGTTAAAAACTACACGACTCCTCTCTCGAATATCGTCGTGCAAATAAACGTTCATCTAGCCCGACTCATCTCTCGAATTTTTGCCAAGCACTTTAAAGATGAAACTTAAACCAAAATCCCAAGAATAGATCATAAATTTAATAAAGATCAACATCAATACATTCACAAATTATAAATGAAAATCAAGTCATCATCACAACTAAGGTACTTCACACATGCAAGACCTAGAAAATTAGTTCATGGAGGAAGAGAAGAGTAGCAAATCAAAGTAGATCTTACTAGACATGATTAAGGAAATCAAAAATGCTGTAGGAATGTTGTTAGACTCAGATCCTTCTCCTTCGTGACGATCCACGCCTTCTTTTTCCAAGCCCTAGCCCAAATCTCCAAGAGGAAGAAGACCTCCAAAAGTTCTCTCATGGTTTTCCAAGTTCTCCCTCCCAATAATAATGATTTTTCTCCCTCATTTTCGTGCTCATAACTGCCCTTCCAAATCTGAAGGGATGCCTCCTTTGGAATTACACATAGGCGCCACTTTTAAAATTCAAAATCTGAATTTCGTCGCCACGTTGCAACCTGCTATTTTCTGGCGTTGCAACTTATTTTCTGCATCAACAATAAATGGTCCATTGCTTCCCCAACTTGAATCCTTTGACCAATCTTGGATAGAAAACATGGAAAATGACTGAAATCAGTCCAACATTGATTAATAAGATATTTAAACATATTTCTATAATTAGGGGTTCTTTTCCTCTTTTTAAATGAATAATAGAGTATAATAAGTAGTAAAATAACTTCCTTTTGGGAAGTTATCAATCTCCAAGGCTGGTAACTCATCCTGTGGTGCGGGGGCTTCATGCTGTCCCATCTCCTATGATTGATTGGTTATAAGAAATAACCGTTAGTCACAGAGCTAAGTAGAAAAATACATCCCCTCCGCGGATCCATATCCAGGGGGCGGCTAAAGGACAAAAATAAATAGCCGAAGCAAGGAGAGGGTTAGCAGCAGGTAAGCATATATATATATATATATATAGCGGGGCTCCTGCCTTAATAACCATAACCGCGTCGTATAGTAAATATACAACACTATTACGTGCATAGACACACCCAGATATTCAAACCTGTACACACACAAAAGACCCTGTGTCGACACAGTTTAGACCGCTTTAGTTCAAGCAGGGGAGCTAACCCCGCGGGCCTCACCGATGTGGCCGTCGGTGACAGTGGCCAGTCCTGCCACTTCTGAATGTAGTCGTACCGTATCACTCAGGCCCTCCTGTACATCTTAGTGTACTAATTGGATGTGAGCGACATCCGGCGAACCGATTTTTAGGCCCACCAGCGGAGGCAAAACTGCGGGTTTGAAGTGGAGATAACCTGCTGTGCACATCTCCCTGTCGCCATGAGTCGTCAACCCTCCCACACCGGTACGAATGGTCTGTGGGCGTGACCGACCCGCCACTTTCAAACAATCTTCAAAGCTTAGTGCAAGTGCTTTAAAACTTGACGCGGCATTCTTACTCGACCGGTCACGCAACCTTGGACCGGGAGGCTGGGCGGTATGAGGGCTCCTTATTTGGGGCTAACTTAGGAGGAGAAACTCAACTCCGGGTTTCCCCCCAACTAAGGCCTCGCAGGAGGGAGGATAAGCACCGCTTGCAAGCGTAAGGCTGTAGTTAGTACCAAAATATGCAGCAGCAAAATAGGCCGAAAGCAGAGGTCATAATATCAAGCAAGAAATTAGGCCGAAAGTAGAGGCCATATTAAGCAGAAAATTAGGCCGAAAGCAGAGGCCATAATATCAAGCAAGAAATTAGGCCGAAAGCCGAGGCCATATTAAGCAGAAAATTAGGCCGAAAGCAGAGGCCATAATATGCAGAAAATTAGGACGAAAGCAGAGGCCATAATATGCAGAAAATTAGGCCGAAAGCAGAGGCCATAATATGCAGAAAATTAGGCCGAAAGCAGAGGTCATAATATGCAGAAAATTAGGCCGAAAGCAGAGGCCATAATATGCAGAAAATTAGGCCGAAAGCAGAGACCATAATATGCAGAAAATTGGGCCGAAAGCAGAGACCATAATATCGGGACCAGTGCGAGACTGGATTCAAAGGAAATACTGAAAGTAAATGCGGGGGACCAGTACGAGACTGGATTTAAATAAAAGTGCAGAAAGTAAATGCAGGGGACCTGTGCGAGACTGGATTTAAAGAAAATACTGGAAGAAACTGCGGGGGACCAGTGCGAGACTGGATTTAAATAAAAGTGCAGAAAGCAGTAAATAAGTACAAGGGTCAGTAGTCCAATCACTCCATAAGAGGATGCTTAAATGTCGACTCCGTTCGTTCTTTTATAATTATCACGTCATTATTGGATTGCGGCGTCGCACCGCGATTTCGTCTCGAGTTTTGCGTCGATAATCTTAACTCGGTCGATTCCTTAGATCGATACGCGTAATATTTATTATGCGTTTGAAAAGTATACGTCGAGAGGACGTCGATCTTTTTCGATGAATTTCGCTCCTTTTCGGGTGTTTGTTTCTCTTGTAAATTACTTTTGGGGGACCAAAATAAGAGGTCACACCTCCCAACTTTAATAGTACTTGTAAAATACCTTTAATTAGAGCCCAAAAGTTTTGGTGATTTTTGCGAACTTATTTGGGCGTTTATTTTCTCAAAATAAACTTTATAAAGGGTTTTAAAAATATTAAATCTTTTCCTAAAATTCCCCAAAAATTACTGGAGGTGCCCCTTAGAGTGGGGCACATTTTTCATGTTGGAAGACTTGGCTGAAAATGCCCCTATTTCCCTTAAAAAAAATAGGGGGAGAGGCTGTTTTTGGGGTGCAAATAGGAGAAGGGAGAAGCCTGGGGGCGCCCTCCTTGGGTCCCCACAGCGGATCCACTGTGGGGGCACACAGTTGGAGGTAGGGGGGGGGGGGGGGGGGGGGGGGGGGGCGGAAATTAAGGTGGCGGGAGCCGCACGATTTCCTGAGGGAGGATCGTGCGGCTCCCGATTTAAAATCGGGAGGCGGCCGCTGCCGCCGCCGGGCAGCGGCCGGCTGGGGCTGGCGCCGCCCCCGGTCGGTGCGCCGGGGGCCGACGACCACTCCGGTGGTGGTCCGGTGGCCTGGCGCCGCCGGCCACCGCTGGAATTAGAGCAAAAGGGGGGCGGGATGCGTAGGCCTGCATGCACCATGCATGCCGCTGCGCCGCCTCCCCCGTGGGGAGAGGAGCTGGTGTCGCCCCCGGTCGCTGCGCCGGGGGTCGGCGACCACTCCGGTGGTGGTCCGGCGGCCTGGCGCCGCCGGACCCCATCGAAAATAAAATAGAAAGGGGGCGGGCGGGAGGCGGTGGCCTGCACGCACCATGCATACCGCCGCGCCGCCGCCCCTGTGGGGAGAGGAGCTGGTGCCGCTCTCGGTTGGTGCGCCGGGGGTCAGCGACCACTCCGGTGGTGGTCCGGCGACCTGGCGCCGCCGGACCCTACCAGAAATTAGGGCAGGAGGCGGCGGGGAGGCGCGACACAGCTTGCATGGGCCATGCAAGCTGGCTGCGCCGCCTCCTCCTCGGGGAGGGCCCTCCCTGCCACCCCTGGTCGGGGCGCCGGGGAGGGGGCAGACCTCCGGCGGGGGTCCGGCGGCCTGGAGCCGCCGGCCGCCGCCGGGGTTGGCAGGATTCTCCTTACAGGAAAAAGAGGAGGGGGGAGGAGGACTCGGGCGCCGTCGGGGCTGCGTCCTCCGGCGGCCCGGCCGCCTCCCCTTCGTCGACGCCGAGGTACCCGAGTGGGGACCTGCTCCCCCAGCGCCACCACCAGCACTGGGGGGGGGGGGGGGGGTTGGCTTCCACGGCCAGCGCCGCTACCCGAGCAAGCTCGGGGTGGCGCTGGTGGCGCTCCGGCGATAGGGAGGGGGCGGCTTGCCTCCAGGAGATAAGAAGGAGGAGGGGGCGATTCTACCTGTGGTGGAGGTGGGCCTCGAGAGCTGGAGGGGCGGTGGCCGGCCATGCAGAAGAGGGTGGAGGCTTGGGGTTGGTGTCGGGCAGGGCTCCGGCTAGGGGGCTGGTTGTCGGCAGGGGAGGAGGAGGAGGGGTTGAGAGGGGGTTTGTGCATCAGGGGGGGGGGGGGGGGCGAGCCTCCCTTTATATAGGGAGGGGGAGAACCTCCCCCCCTCTCCTCCTTTCTCCACGTGGAGTTAAGGGAGGGTGAGTGGGGGGATATTTTATCCCCCTCCCCTCCCTTCTCTCTCTCCTGCCCACTTTGCCCCAATAGGGGGGCTGCCCATTCATGGGCAGCCCCCTCCTTTTGGGGGAGGGGCTTCTCTCTCCCCCCCCTTTCTTTTCGTCTTTCTTCCAACTAATTTCAGGCCGGGGGGGGCGGGGGGGGGGGGGGGGGGGGGGGGGGGGGGGTTGACAAAAGTCCGCCTTGGTGACATCGTTCATTGCCTCGGAGGTTCATCATGATTCTTCGGGGCCGATTTCAGGTTCATGTATTTTATATGTTGCACTGAGGTGGTCTGCATAGTGCTAAAATGGCATACTCTCCATACAACCTCGGGCGAAGATGAAACAAGTTCTATCGCATCCGTATAGGTTACTCGTGCCTAATGAAACTGTCTGAAGTTAATTCGGGGTTCGCACGGCCACTATTCATAACAATGAGGCGGTGGCGCGCCACGACACTCAAAATAGTCGTTTTCTCCAAATGACCTCAGATCGAGGCGCAATGAATTCTGTTGCACTCGTATATGTCATACGAGTTCAACGGATCCGACGGAAGTCGAATCGGGGTTGGTACGACCACTATTCATAACAATGAGGTAGTGGCGCGCTACGATACTCAAAATAGTCATTTTCTCCAAACGACCTCAGATCGAGGCGCAATGAATTCCGTTGCACTCGTATAGGTCATACGAGTTTAACGGATCTGACGGAAGTCAAATCGGGGTTCGTACGGCCACTATTCATAACAATGAGGTAGTGGCGCGCTACGATACTCAAAATAGTCGTTTTCTCCAAACGACCTCGGATCGAGGCGTAATGAATTCCGTTGCACTCGTATAGGTCATACGAGTTTAACGGATCTGACGGAAGTCAAATCGGGGTTCGTACGACGCCTATTCATAACAATGAGGTAGTGGCGCGCTACGATACTCAAAATAGTCGTTTTCTCCAAACGACCTCGGATCGAGGCGCAACGAATTCCGTTGCACTCGTATAGGTCATACGAGTTTAACGGATCTGACGGAAGTCAAATCGGAGTACATTTGGTCACTGTACCCCAATGACTTAGTTGCGGCGCGCAACGCTACTTAAAATGGTAGTTTTCTATCGCTCGGGCCTACTTTTATTGGGCTTACTAGGGTCTAGTGGCCCAATAAAAGTCGGGATGTTACAATCCAATAAAAATAAAGGGATTTTCGTCCCCGAAAATTGGCTAAAGTAGGGGTTTTAACGGACATACCTGCGGAGAGAGTGCCGGGTATTTTTCTCGAACGAGCGTCTCGGGTTCCCAAGTGAACTCTTCGCGTCCACAGTTTGACCACAAGATCTTGACCATCGTGATGGTTTTGTTCCGCAGCTCTTTGATCTTGGAGTCCACTATCTTCACGTGTTCGAGTCTGACAGATCGGTCGGATTGCACTGATATTGGTGGTGTGGGGAGATGCTGCTCCGGTTGGCGTAGAACACGTCTTAGCGAGAAGACGTGAAATACGTCGTGGAGGTGTTGACGCCAGGAAATTCCTGACCTCAAAATTCGGACCTTTGCAGTCGGAGGCTACTTGCCCAGCTGTCAGACGAGATGATCAAGCTGGCGACTATGAGGAAGCTAGGAGAGCAACAACAACAGGACCCCAGATGCTGCGGCAGGGAGGTCCCACCACGTACCCGAAAGCTCAAAGGAGTCTTCCCCTCCACAACCAAGAATGGCCGAGCAGGGTACGAGGAAGGCACCGACTTGGCTAGCAAGCAGGGGTGACGGGCTCGAGAATTCGGAAATCGGGATCCAGAAGCTCAAGCACAGGTGCCAATCCAAGTACCCCTGGGGTCCTATTTATAGGCAACCAAGGGGTAGGGGTGGGGGGGGTTTATAGCCCAGCCCTAACCTGGCGACATATGGGATACTCGGCGCGTATCTCCGACCATAGTCGCCCATCTGGCGAGTATTGGTTGCTGCTCGCACAAGCCGGGCCGATACTCGCTCAGGTCTTCTGTGGTTTGTCGGACACTTGGGGCGACATATGGGATACTCGGCGCGTATCTCCGACCATAGTCGCCCCTTTGGCGAGTATTCAGTTGATACTCGCCAACCTTCTTTTGCTCCTGCTGGTTGATTTGTCTGCCTCTTTGACTTTGACCTGTGCCTACGTGGCCTTGAGTGGGTCCTACCCTAGGAGAATAAGGGTTGTACACAATCCCCGCTCTTTGCGAGTAACACAGTTGCTCGGAAAGAAACATCCAACCTTTATTCGACGAGCTTCTCTCTGGGCGAGTATTGGGAGATACTCGGAATCTTGCTGGCCGACGTCGGGGCTCTATATATAGGGGGGGGGGGGGGTCTCTGACGGAACCGTCTTTCTGCACTCGCCTACAATGTCGCTAGCTTTTGCCGAGGCTGCCAAAAAGGCCAAGGCTGATCTCGCTAACCTGATCAGCGTGCCCACTCCTCCTCCTCGCATGGACGCCGAGGTAGACGCCTTCCTCGCTAATAAGAAGAGGAAGAGGGCGGCTAAGAAGAAGAAGAGAGAGAAAAAGAAGGAGGCGACTAAGGAGAATTTCGCCGATCCCCTGAGCGAGCAGCGCCAGCAACTGCTGGACGACTTAGGACTTTCCCACGGGGGGAACTCGCCTGCTCCCGCTCCTCCTCCTCCTTCAACAGAGGTCGCCCCGGAGGCGAGTAGGGCTGGGGCCCAAACTCAAACTCAACCGGACCTCCCTCCTGCGCGAGGTGAGCCTTTTAGTCGTTGTGCTGAAGACTATGTTGCTAAAATAACTACTCCTGGCGAGCTTTCTGACGCTTTTTGCTTCTGCTTGTAGATCCGCCGAGTACTGAGGCTCAGGAGGAGCCTTTGGCTGCCCCACCACTGCGGTCTTCTCCTATGATCTCGCCCGAGGGGGGTACTTGGGGTGGTCGCGCGGTGAGGATCCTCCACAGTTCCTCCGTGGAGAAGAGGCCGATGAGCGAGCATGGGGCTCCTCTGTCGAGCATCAATCCTCCTCCGCCACCACCCAGCTTGCGTCCAGAGTCGGCGAGCAACTCACACCTACTCGGAGTCGCGCTGCCGCCTCCACCTCCTGGACTTCCGCCCTTAGTGGCTCCTACGGGCGATCAGCGCCCTTCTGCTTCAACGACTCCCTCTAGCCACCAAGGAGAATCCTCGCGCAAGGGCGGGACTGGAGGGTCTTCGGGTCTCTTCGCTCCAAGGGGTGGAGGGCGACCAGGGGATGGTCGTGGTCGAGGGAACATGTCCCTCAACCGGGATCATCCTGGCGGCCACTCTACTCGTTGGGATGGCGTTCATCGCTCTCCCTCCCCGCACCGAGGAAGGGTTTCTCCTCATCGGCGATCTCGCAGCCCTGCTCGCCGACGCTCCCGCAGTCCTCGGCCAGGTACTTGGTCGCTGCTTTTGGATAGTCGCCACCGCTCTCTTGATTCTGCTGGAGTTCTGACTTTTCGCTTTTTCTTCTGTAGGTCGCGCTCATACTCCCATGGGAGCTTTGATCGATGCCGTCGGGCTCCCTCCTCGCAAGTACCAGGAAAAGGCAACTCGCGCTATCTTAGACTTGGAGTCCAGGATTGAGCGACTATCGATCTGCGAGCCTCATCGCCGCTTGACTGAGGTGGAGTCGCGGGTTGAGCGCTTGGCGACCAGTTACCCTCACCGCCGCCTGACTGATTTGGAGGCGCGAGTATCCCGGCTGGAGGAGTTTGATACTCGCCTGTCGGGTACTGAAGCTCGCCTCCAGTCTATCAGCGACTTGGAGCGCAGGGTGGCACGGATCGAGCACCGGCAGCAGCTGCATCATGACGAGCTGGTTGGGATGCGCGCGAGCATGGGCTCGGTGGGGAGGCTGGCGAGGATTGAAGACCAGCTGCGACAAGGGGAGGACGCTATGTCTGTGGCCTCCGAGCACTTCAAACGTGCTCGCAGCTTGGGCTGGGTCGGACGACATCCTCAACCCCAGGATCCCCAGGCGAACATCCAAGCACAACCCTAGCTGCTGCCCCCTCTTCATTTTCTTAACTTTGTAGTTTGTAGCTCCTGGCGAGCATTCTCTGTATTTTGAACCCTATTTGATGATGTAATCTTATTTTGGCGAGTATTTGAATACTCGCCCTTTATTTCTTGTCTTGGTTTCTTTTTTCTGTTTTTGTTGGATTTTCTTCTATCTTCTTTTTGCCGAGTATCTGTTGAATGTCGCCTGAGTTCTGGCGAGCTTCCTTCTGTTCCTGTGATGCAGGTACTCGCTAGCTGAAGGTCGGCAGTTGGCGCGCTCTGAACCTTTGACGACTTCCTTTGATACTCGCCACCCCTAGTCGTACTCGCGGAGTCGTGTTCGACAAGCCAGGCTACCCGACTACTATAAATAGGGGGGGGTGGGTGGGTGAGCCTTAAATACGCTTTCGGCGATTCCAAGCTTCCCTGAGCGAGTATCATCCAGAACTCTTCTCCTCGCCCTTTTTCTAATACTCGCTATCTTCCCTAAGATGACTGACGAGGCGGCTATCCGGCGAGCTAACCATGCGAAGAACTTCGAGGAGAACATCTTCAAGAAGTCGATCACGCAACAGAAGGATTTGGACGAGTTCAACTCCAAGTTCGAAACCCCGGGGTATGTCGCCAGGCTTCCTCGCCAGTCTGAGCGACTAAACACCTCCTCGCCCCTGGTGATGATCTTCCCCATCCGTCACTTCGAGGTCGGCATGCGACTTCCCATATGGCCCGAGTTCCGCCAGATACTCGGCTTCTACGGGATAGTCCCTGCCCAGATCAATCCCAACGGAGTGGCGATGATCATGGGGTTCTTGTGCTACCTCCGGGACCAGAATATCGTCTTCGACCTTTCGGTCTTTAGGCAAGTATTCACCATCATGGCGACCGGCGAGGGCGTCATCTTCTTGTGCAGCCATGTCTGCACTCTGGCGGGGACTTCGAACAAGAACCATCGCTGGGTGGAGCGACTAGTCGCCATCGAGGGCGACTTCGCGGGTATCTCCAGCTCGCCCATCCAGCCGTCGGAGAATGTCTTCACGGTTCCCTTCCTGAAGGAGAGTCAGGAGAAGCTGCTCGCCTCCTTTAGGAATCGTCGCTTCGATGTGATGCTCTGGAGGAGGCGAGTAGACGAGCTCACGGAAGTTCGCCCAGGGGAAGGTACTTTTCGCGCGAGCATCAGCCATACTCGTCCTTGCGACTTTGATTTTAGGCGACTAATCTTTAGTCTTTTTCTTGCAGGCGTGCAAGCTCTTCCGCGCGACGCTCTTCCCCCTGCGGTGAAGGCGACGGCTGCCACCCAAGGGGGTGCGGGAACCTCGGCGCGCGAGGTTGGGGGCTCCTCCCCGATTGTCTTGTCGCCAGGGGGCGACAATCCCAAGGTCGCCGGTGATGAGGCCGGGACCTCCAAGAAGCGAACGGGCAAGGCTAAGGTCTCTGAGCCCAAGAGACAAAACAAGGAGGTCGCCCACAAGGATTTGGGCAAGAAGGCGGACCCCTCGGAGGCTGGCGAGCCGAGCAGCCATCCGCTTTTCAACGCGGGCATCCAGGGCGAGGATGCCTATGGTCGCCCATTGGTGACCTGGGCTGAGCGCGCCCATGAGGTGACCCTTAGCTCTAACCTCCCCGCTTGGTCGGAGGACTGGGAGGACAAGGGGGAGGGCTTCGTCGTGCTCCATGCGATCTATGGTCGCGCTGATGCCGATATGCTGCAGGATGCCTCTGCCGAGTATCTGGCGCACCAAACCTCGCGCTCTCTCTTGCGGTCCGCCGAGCTGGCTCATGCAATGACAAGGCGACTGCTTATGTATGAGGAGGCGATCAAGGTGAAGGGCCCGAAGATGATTGCCATGGCGGACAGGATCAAGGAGCTCGAGGTACTCGCCTTTGGGACTTTCCGCGCTTTTTGGAATACTCGCCACTTTGCAAGCTGTCAAGTTTTACCTTTTCTTTTATCTTTTACAGGCTGCCGAGCTGGAGTTGGCGAAGAGGCTATCCCAGGACGAGAAGGAGCTGGAGGATACTCGCTCGGCTTTGGAAGTCGCCCAGATTCGCATTGCCGAGTTGGAAACTCGGCCTGTCGAGCAGCAACCGGCAGAGGCGACCACTCCTAGGGGCAAGCGCATAAGGATGCATGGCGACGACATGCCTTATATTCGCCGGGAGATCGCGCGAGCAACGGGGGAGGTCATCCTGAACCAGCTGAAGGAAGACGATCTTCTGAAGCCGGAAGCCATGGGATTGACAGTGGGGGACCTTATTCCGGCACTGCTCGCCGAAGAGTCCTCCTCCCCCTTGCGAGTATCCACGCCGCAGCCTAGCGACGCCGAGGATGAAGATGACGAGGAAGACGATGATGACGATGATGTTGACGATGATGATGATGGTGATGCCGAAGATGCTGACGTTGATATAGAAGGCGAGAATGTCGCCTAATCGCCTGGGCTCCTTTTTTGCTCGCCCGGCGACCTTTTGTACACCTGTAGTATATACACATTTTTTGCAGAAATGATAAAGAATTTTGACAAGTCTTACTCGCCTATTCTTTCATTTTGTGTTTTTACTTTCTTGCTTGTATGTCGCTTAGGCTCCTAGGCTCGAGGCGAGGTTGAGTGCTCGCTAAATTCCTAGGATTTTGGCGATGATTGATGCTCGCTCCCGCATACTCGCCAGTGCATGCTCGCACCCATCATACTCGCACCTGTGGACTTGCTCCTGAGGCCTTGACTTGCACCTAGTGGAGAATTTGTTAGGATTTAGGCAATAATCAACGGAGTTCCTCAAGGGAAGGAGGAAGTAGGGTCTTAGCAGTCGGGGAGGCCTGGGGGAATATTATCCCAAGGATTCCCTCCTACTTGAAAACCTGATGTCAACGGAAAATGACGTCAAGTAAGGAATGGCAGCCGGGCAGGTCCCACAGGGACACACCGTCCCGTGGTTTCCTCTTACTTGGATGCTTGATGTCCCCGAAGGGTGACGTCAAGTGAGGGATGGCAGCCGGGCAGGTCCCCCAGGGACACACATTCCCAGGGCCTCCATTGACTTGGATGCTTGCTGCCTTCGAAGGATGACGTCAAGTGAGGGATGGCAGCCGGGCAGGTCCCCCAGGGACACACATTCCCAGGGCCTCCGTAGACTTGGACGTCCTCGTCTTTCGTCGGTCGAATCGGTCATCTTCCCCTTCCAAGTCGGGATGTCGGCGCTCAGACTTCCTCCTGGTAATCCCTCCAGTCGAATGAGAAGTGCAATCAATACGAACCGTGGCCAACATGCAAGGGGGGAGCTGATCTCGACCATTAATGCAGAGGCTTGGGCTTAAAGGGTTGCTGAACCGAGGCACCGTCCCATCATTCGTCCCGGGGTTTTACGAGGTTCAAGTCGGAGGCCAGTTCCTTAACTGGTGATGACGAATATCGACAGGCAGATCGTCCGGCAGGGAATGACAGTCGGGGAGTTCCGAGGGGACACACCGTCCCGAGGTCTCTTCCTACTTGGATGATGGATGCCGACCAAACCTGTCTCCTGCTGCTCAACAAGGGAAGTTTAAGCACACTTAAGCACAATAACTCACACAATCGGAGAAAAAGCTGGAAACAAGACGCTTTGAAGCGAGCGAGTTAAACTGATCACTTCCTTGCCGGATTGGAAGGTCGGCGTCCGGAATTCTTCCTTGTAATTTCTCCAGTCGAATGAGAAGTGCAATCGATACGAACCATGGCCAACATGCAAGGGGGGAGCTGATCTCGACCGTCAATGCAGAGGCTTGGTCTTAGGGGGTTGCTGAACCGAGGCATTGTCCCACCATCCGTTCTGGGGTTTTACAGGGATTAAGTTGGAGGCTCGTTTTCCAACCTTGCCTGTGGACCAATTCGACCTGCCTTTCTTTTTATTTTAGGAGCTTCCCGCTCGCAAGGGTATACAACACCTTTATTCAAGGGTTCCCTGAGCTAGTGAAATTGATCACCTCCCTGCCTTATTGGAAGGTCGGCGTCCAGACTTCTTCATGGTAATCTCTCCAGTCGAATGAGAAGTGCAATCGGTACGAACCATGACCAACATGCAAATGGGGAGCTGATCTCGACCGTCAATGCAGAGGCTTGGTCTGAGAGGGTTGCTGAACCGAGGCACTGTCCCACCATCCGTTCTGGGGTTTTACGAGGATTAAGTTGGAGGCTCGTTTCCCAACCTAGCAGGTGGACCAATTCTACCGGTTTTTCTTTTTTCTCTGGAAGATTCTTGCTGTGATAGAAAAAAGCTTCCCAGTCCCGTGTTTCAGGGAGAGGAAGGGTTTTATTTATCAATAGGGATTACAAGGGTGTGGACATATACATTCCCCCTTAGGGGTAGAACCTTTTCAGGTCGTCACCGCTCCAAGTATTCCCAAGTAGCTCTCCTTCCTGGTTCTGTAGACGGTATCCTCCGGTTAGGAGTGACTCGTGGACGATGAAGGGCCCTTCCCAGTTTGGATGGAGCTTTCCGATGGCCGCCGATCTTCCCGCCGCGTCTACCTTCTTTAGGACCAGGTCACCTTCTTGGAAGTGCTTGAGGCAGACATTTTTATCGAAATGCCTCGCCATCCGCCGCTTGATCTCCTCTTGCCTGGCCGAAGCTAAATCTCTGAGCTCTTCGATGTAGTCGAGAGATAGCTTCTGAGCCTTTTCATTCTCTAGTCGCCAATCTTCACTTCCGCCCTCGACGGCGATCACCCTTGGACTTCTGACTTCAAACTCCACTGGGATGAGAGCTTCCGACCTGTGAGAATGCTTGAACGGTGTCTCCCCGGTAGCTGAGCTAGGAGTGGTCCTCAAAGCCCATAGAACCGAGGGGAGCTGGTCTGCCCAATTACCTCTCAGGTTCTCCACCTTCTTCTTTAGTTGGTTGATGATCAGCTTGTTGGCGGCTTCCACTTGGCCATTGCTCCTTGGGTGATGCACGGAGGCAAAACGAAGATCAATTCCTAGTTGTCTGCAGAAATCATCCAGCTCCAAGCTGGCAAACTGGGGACCGTTGTCGGTGACGATGGCAAGAGGAATCCCAAACCTACAGACGATCTCCCCCCAGATGAAGTTCTTCACGACCTGAGAGGTGGTCTTGGCCAAAGCTTTGGCCTCGATCCACTTGGAGAAGTAGTCGATCATGACGAGAACGAACTTCCTCTGACCACTGGCTAGGGGGAATGGGACAATCAAATCCATCCCCCAAATGGCGAACGGCCATGGGGCGGTGATTGATCGGAGCTGCTGGGCTGGCTGCAACTGGAGGGGGGCGAAGAGTTGGCACTTCTGGCATTTCTTTGAGAAGATTTCAGCATCCTTCCGGATAGTAGGCCAGAAATACCCATGCCTCAAGACCCTCTACTCTAAAGTGCGAGTCCCAGAATGACTTCCACACTCTCCCGAGTGGATCTCTTCCAACACCCGGGGTACTTCGTCTTCAGAGATACACTTGGCTAGGGGGCCCGAGATGGTTTTACGGTACAGCTCCCCATCCTGCAAAAGATAGTACGCCGCTTTGTACCGAAACCTCCTCTGATCCCCTTCAGCTGCTGGAAGCTGGCCGGTGGCGAGAAATGCCACAAATGGATCCGTCCACGAAGGGCGCTGCTCGATTTCCATCATGTCCCCTTCTTCGATGGACGGTCGAAACAGCTCGGTGATGGTTCCGCCAGCTCTCGGCCCGTACTTGGCCAAACGGTCCGCCGCCGAGTTCTCCTCTCTCGGGACGTGCTCGACGAAGAAAGACTGGAAGCCTCCAATAAATCCCTTGACCTTCACCAAGTACTTCTGCAGGATGGTGTCGCGCACTTCGAACTCTCCTCTGATCTGCGATGCGACTACCATTGAATCCGTGAAAGCCCGAACATCACGGATCCCTAGCTCCTTGGCAAGGCGCAAGCCTGCCACTATGGCCTCGTACTCTGCCTGGTTGTTTGTGACGGGAAAGAGGATTTCGACGGCCTGCTCGATCCTCGTTCCCTGTGGGCTGACAAGAACGATGCCCACTCCCACAGAGCTCTTTCCTGAAGCCACGTCAACAAACATTTTCCATGGGATAGGGTCGAACACCTCTTCCCCTGGCTCTGCCTCCGCCGAGAAGTCCGCCAAGAAGTCTGCTACCGCCTGGGTTTTGATCGCCACCCGGGGTGAGAAGGAAATGTCGAACTCGCTGAGTTCTACCGACCATTTTGCTAATCTTCCCGAATGCTCCACCCCTTCCAAGACACTTCAGAGAGGATGATCAGTCACTACTCGGATGGAGTGAGCCTGAAAATAAGGCCGGAGCTTCCGTGCCGACACCACCAAGGCGAAGGCAAGCTTCTCCAGGATTGGATACTTCAGTTCCGCCTTCTTCAGCACCTGGCTGACATAATAGATAGGTAGCTGCTTCCTTCCCTCTTCTCGGACTAGCACAGATCTTACAGCCTCTGCTCCCACTCCCAGATAGATGAGCAGGTCTTCGCCTTCTTGCGGGCTCTGAAGGAGAGGTGTTTGCGTCAACTGCTCCTTCAGCTTCACGAACGCCTTCTCGCATCCTTCAGACCACTCAAAATTCTCCGTTTTGCAGAGCGTTCTGAAGAATGGAGAGCACTTCTCCCCGGCCTTTGACAGGAAGCGGCTGAGACCCGCCAACCTTCCAGTCAACCTCTGCACCTCTTTTATCGTCTTCGGGGAAGGCATCTCCAGGATCGCCCTAACCTTGTCGGGGTTAGGCTTTACTCCCTCCGGAGTAAGGAGATGCCCTAAGAACTTGCCTCTTCCTGCTCCAAAGATGCACTTCGCAGGATTGAGCCTCATTTTGAACCTTCTCAGCGTCGCAAAGGTCTCCACCAGATCCACAATGTGTTCTTGGACGCTCTTGCTTTTAATCAAGAGGTTGTCCACATACACCTCCAGATTTCTCCCCTTCTGCTCTTTGAAGATGTGATCCATCATCCGCTGGTAGGTGGCTCCGGCATTCTTCAACCCGAAGGGCATCATTTTGTAGCTGTAGCAGCCATCATCAGTGATGAAGGAAATATCGCGGCAGTCGGGGGGATGCATCCGGATCTGGTGATATCCTGAAAACGCATCAAGAAAGCTCATTACAGAAAAACCGACGGCTGAATCAACCAGCGCGTCGATTCGAGGCAAGGGATAACAATCCTTCGGGCAACTTTTATTCATCAAAGAAAAGTCTACACACATTCGCCAGCTGCCCCCTACTTTCTTAACCATTACAACATTTGAGACCCAACCTAGATACTGGATCTCGGACACAAAGCCTGCGTCTAGCAGCTTCTTCACCTCCTGCCGGATTGGCTCGGCCAGGATGGTGGCGCTCCTCCTCTTCCTCTGGCGGACGGGCTAGACCGCGGGATCCAAATTGAGGCGATGGCAAGCAACCTCAGGATCGATCCCCGGCATCTCTGCTGCGCTCCAAGCAAAGATGTCGACGTTCTCTTGCAGACACGCCGCCATCTTTATCTTCTCCTCAATCTTCAGGGATCCGCCGATCCTAACCAGCCCGAGTGCTCCTGCTGCGGAGAGCACCTCGATCTCCTCGACTTCCTCAGCTACCTCCAGCCTGGCTGGGCTCTCCAGCACTCTTCCGAACTCTTCTGCATCAGCCATCCAGCTGATGGTACTGACGGCGCTGAGGTAGCATTCTCTGGCGGCTCTTGGATCGCTCCTGATCCTCACCTGGACATCCCCTTGGCAGTACTTCAAGCACTGATGGTAGGAGGATGGGATGGCTTTGAAGGCGTTGAGAAGTGGCCTCCCGAAGACTGCCTTGTAACAACTCGGGGCGTCGACGATTACGCATCGACAGTTGATGGAGGTGCCGCCGAGAGTTACAAGGAGATCTGCTCCTCCTTCCACCTCCTTCTTCTCTCCGAAGAAGCCAAAGAGGGGGCCATCTGCTGCTCGAACTCTGTCGGGCCTGACTCCCAGTCCATCGAACGTCTCTTTGAAGATGACGTTCACAGAGCTACCGTTATCGACCAGGATTCGATCAACGGTGAAGTCTTCTACTGCGGCCTGGATGACGAGGGCGTCATGGAAGGGATTTTCATTCCCTAGCATGTCTTCCTCGGAGAAGGTGATCTCCTCCAATGGGGGCGGGGCCTGCGAGGTCGAAGCGACGCTCCGACGATAGATCTGGTGGAGGCTCCCCTTGCGGGAAGCTCCCAGCCCGGCTCCCCCATGGATCACTCCAACTCCTCCTCCCCCTAGGCTACCCTGGCCAAGCTCTCCACGACTTCCGTGGTCGACGCGGTCCTCGTTCCTCCTTCGAACGACGACAGCCTGCCCTGCCTGCGGCTCGGCAGGGGCCTCGATCCTCCGCTGCTCCCCTCCTGCTTCCCCTGCGGCTAGCTTCCTCCTGGCCTCCCAAAAAGCTGGGCAGGCCATCATGGCGTGCCCCTCTGCCTGGTGGAAGTCGCAGTAGAGCGGAACCTCTTCTACCTGCTCCCTCCTTGGCTGCTTCTTCTTCTTCTTCTTCTTGCCTTGATGGCGCCCAGGCCTGGCAACCATCATAGCCTCATCTCTTCCTCTTTCTTCTCGCCTGCCCTGCTGGTGGTAAGGCCTTCTCTCGGGGGACCTCCCCCTCTGGTCCTGACGCTGGTGCCGTTCAGCCGGCCTCCATGGTGGCCGGGTGTCCGGAACCTGATAGCGCCTCTCCTCTTCTCGACGCTCCGGAGCCACGACGAGTCGCCTCTCGTCGTTCCTGCTTGGCTCCTCCCTTCTCTTCTCCTGCTTCCTCCTCTCCGTCCTCGGGGGTTCTTCCCTCTTTCTCTTCTCCGGGACCTTCTCCCTCCCTTCCTCGGCTGCCTTGGTCATCTCTGCGAGCCTGGCCAAGAAGTCCCGGTTGGAAGACTCCCCCTGAACAAACTTGTTGGCCCTCACGATGAGGTTGTCGTAGGAGTAGGGAGGGTTCCTGCCGAGCTCCAGCTTGAAGAGTCCTTGCCCTATCCCGAACGTCAAGGCCAGCTGCAGGATGGTGCGATCCACCTCCTCGATGTGCAACACTTCCTCCTGGAAACGTTCGATATAGGCCCCCAACGGCTCATCCGGCCTCTGGGTCACCAGGAACAGAGCCGTTGCCTCTTTCTTCAGCTTCTGGGACGTGGCGAACCGGGTCGTCACTCCACGACACAGGTCTTCGAAGCAGTAGATCGAACCCAGAGGTAACTGGTGGAACCAGTCCCTGGCCTTCCCCATAAAAGTGATGGCGAACAGCCGGCACTTGAACGCATCCGACATGGTCCAGATAGAGATAATATCCTCAAACCACTGGATGTGACGCACAGGGTCGTCCCTCCCGGTGTAATATTTCAACATCGGGTCTCTGAATCCTTCCGGCACGGGCGCGGCAAGGATGTCTTCACAGAATGGGCTCCTCCCACTCGCTGGGCGACGATCTTAAGGCTGGCGAGTATCATGGCCATACTCGCCATAAGGCCGAGCATCTTGATATCTCACCTGCTCTTCCACCTCGCGGAAGCGAATTTCTTGCGAGGATTGGGGGAAGGGCTGCGACCTCCTCAGTCGCTCGGGCTCCTGGTCAACATGCTCCTTGCCTGCTCGCTGGATGCGATCCTCGCCCTCGGTCAGCACCGGGCGATTAGGCGAGGTCGCCGTGACCTCCGCACCTTGCTGGAACATTGCTCGCATAGTCCCCTCTATGCGCTGCGCGAATGCCTCAAAAGCTTCCATCGTCACGAACCTGCCAGTTCCTGACGAGTTGCCGACCACTTCCTCCTGGTCGCCGACTACGACCATCTTATCTTCCTACCAGATTTTCTCCCTCTGGCTGCGATCCACGCTCACCGCACCAAAGTGTTGACGCCAGGAAATTCCTAACCTCAAAATTCGGACCTTTGCAGCCGGAGGCTACTTGCCCAGCTGTCAGACGAGATGATCAAGCTGGCGACTATGAGGAAGCTAGGAGAGCAATAACAACAGGACCCCAGATGCTACGGCAGGGAGGTCCCACCACGTACCCGGAAGCACAAAGGAGTCTTCCCCTCCACAACCAAGAATGGCCGAGCAGGGTATGAGGAAGGCACCGGCTTGGCTAGCAAGCAGGGGTGACGGGCTCGAGAATTCGGAAATCGGGATCCAGAAGATCAAGCACAGGTGCCAATCCAAGTACCCATGGGGTCCTATTTATAGGCAACCAAGGGGTACGGGGGGGGGGGGGGGGGGGGTATAGCCCAGCCCTAACCTGGCGACATATGGGATACTCGGCGCGTATCTCCGACCATAGTCGCCCATCTGGCGAGTATTGGTTGCTGCTCGCACAAGCCGGGCTGATACTCGCTCAGGTCTTCTGTGGTTTGTCGGACACTTGGGGCGACATATGGGATACTCGGCGCGTATCTCCGACCATAGTCGCCCCTTTGGCGAGTATTCAGCTGATACTCACCAACCTTCTTTTGCTCCTGCTGGCTGATTTGTCTGCCTCTTTGACTTTGACCTGTGCCTACGTGGCCTTGAGTGGGTCCTACCCTAGGAGAATAAGGGTTGTACAGGAGGTTTCCCAGTTCAGCTGGTAGGGCTAGCCTATAAGCGACAGGGCCAATCCTTCCTGTGACTCGTTATGGGCCTAGATAGCGTGGATCTAGCTTTTTCTGTTTCCTTATTCGGGATACCCCGTGCATCGGTTTAATTTTTAAGAATACCATGTCTCCCACGTTGAATTCTACCATCCGATGACGTGCATCATAATATTTGGCTTGACGACTCTGTGCCTCCAGCATACGTTCTTGAATCAACCTTATAGCTGTCGTGGTATCATCTATATAGGTGACTCCTAGGGCTTCGGGGTCCTCGTCCCGTGCCCATGATAGTGGTGTTCGACAACGTCTTCCGTAAAGGGCTTCGTAAGGTGCCATTTTGATGCTCGCCTGGAAGCTGTTATTGTATGAGAATTCCACTAAGGGCAGTAACTGCTCCCAAGGCTCGTTGTGTTCCACTATGCATAATCGGAGGAGGTCTTCCATTGTCCGGTTTGTCCTTTCTGTTTGCCCGTCGGTCTGGGGATGGAAGGCGGTGCTAAAAGCTAATCTGGTTCCCAGATAAGCCTGCACTCGCCTCCATTTTTTTGACATGAAGCGTCCATCACGGTCAGAGACGATTGATTTGGGTACCCCCATGAAATCGTACCACCTGCTCTATAAATAGCCGGGCTAATATGTCGACGCCGTCGCCCTGTCTGTTCGGAATGAATCGAGCCACTTTGGTGAGGCGATCTACTACGACCCATATTGAGTCGTTTCCTGCACGAGATCGGGGTAAGCCATGGACAAAGTCCATGGAGATATCTTCGAATTTCCATTCTGGAATAGGCAGGGGTTGTAGTAGACCTCCTGGGCTACAACATTCTGCCTTGACCATTTGGCAGGTCTGGCAGTGCGCTACATAATCAGTGACGTCCTTCTTCATTCCTGGCCAATATAATGTCCTTTCGCAGGTCCGTGTACATTTTTACTACCCCCGGGTGTATGGAATACCTCGTTTGGTGTGCTTCACGGAGTATCTCTTCCCGGATTCCCTCTGCAGCAGGAATGAATATGTGGTGTCTGTACTGCAGGATGCCATCATATAAGTTGTAGTCTTCTTGTGCACCGTGTTGCAAGGCTTGAATGATCGGGGCTGCTTCTACATCGATCTTCTGGGCCTCTCGTATTCTGTCCTGGATGTCACACTGTATCTCCATCCAGTAAAGATGGGCCTGGTATTCCATCGGGTTCCTGCGGGGAATGAGGATGATATCCAAGTATGCCAAGGACTTGATCAATTCATCTGGTATCATCTCTAGCCAGCTGCCGGCCATCGAAGTTTGCCGACTTAAGGCATCTGTAACCTTATTGGCCTTGCCGGGATGATATTGGAGAGCGAAGTCGTAATCGCATAAGAACTCCAGCCACCGGCGCTGTCGAAGATTTAGCTCCTTCTGGGTGAAGATGTATTTGAGGCTTTTATGATCAGAGAAGATCTCGCATCGCACTCCGTAGAGGTAGTGCCTCCAAACTTTTAAAGCGAAAACTACCGCACCCAGTTCTAGATCATGGGTGGCGTAGTTCTGTTCGTGAGGCTTCAGCTGCCGAGAGGCGTAGGCGATCACTTTGCCGTGTTGCATTAATACGGCTCCCAAACCCTTCAGTGATGCGTCGGCGTAGATCTGGAAGCCCTCTGTACCCGAGGGAAGTGTCAGAATCAGGGCTGATATCAGTCGGCTCTTTAGCTCTATGAACGCTGCTTCGCATTCAGGAGACCACTGGAACGTCACGTCCTTTTTGGTCAAGGCGGTAAGCGGGAGTGCAATCTTAGAGAATCCTTCCACAAACTTTCGGTAGTAACCGGCGAGGCCAAGGAAACTCCTGATGTCTGCTGCTGACTTAAGTGGCGGCCAGTCTCGTACCGCTCGAACCTTAGCTTGGTCCACCGCTACCCCGTTCTTATTAACTGTGTGTCCAAGGAAGCCGACTTCTTCCATCCAGAACTCACATTTGCTGAACTTCGTGAAGAGCGAGTGCTCCCTTAGCTTGAGCAGTACCATTTGGAGATGTCTGGAATGATCAGCTCTGCTCTTCGAGTAGATGAGTATGTCATCTATAAAGACTATCACGAAGTGATCTAGGAAGGGTTTAAATACCGTATTCATTAAAGCCATGAAGGCGGATGGAGCATTGGTCAATCCAAAAGGCATTACCATGAATTCGTAAAGTCCATAGCGGGAGCTGAAAGCGGTCTTGGGAATGTCTTCTTCTCGTACTCTGAGTTGATAATAGCCGGATCTTAAATCCATCTATTCGGGGCAGGGGATAAGTATTCCGGACAGTGAGCTTATTTAGTTCCCTGTAGTCCACACAGAGGCGCAGGGATCCATCTTTCTTTTTGACGAATAGCACTGGGGCTCCCCAGGGCGAGGTACTTGGGCGAACGAAGCCTGCGTCAACTAGCTCTTGTAGTTGAATCTTGAGCTCGGCTAGTTCTCGCGGGGCCATTCGGTATGGAGCTCAGGATACGGGTCGGGCTCCATGCGTAAGTTCAATTTGGAAGTCCACCTCCCGTTGCGGGGGCAACCCGGGAAGGGATTCCGGAAAGATGTCTGGGAAGTTCCTAATTACAGGTACCTTAGCGAGTACCTGCGTATTGCTTTCCATCTCGAAGTATATTAGGTATACTTCGTCCCTTCGCCTAACTGCTTTGACCGTTTGTGCGGATGTTAAGATAATGCGAGTGACAGATGGTATACCTGCTAGTGTGATTATTTGCCCATTCAGGTTCTGGAGGCGGATTTCTCGAGTCGAACAATCAATTTGGGCGCTGTGCTCGGCTAACCAATCCATCCCTAGGATGATGTCGAATCCGGTTATTGCCAAAACGGTCGCGTTGACTTCGAATTCTATGCCTCCCAGCATTGCTTGGAAGGAACACTTTTCGGTGGACGTCATATCTGATCCATCCGGGAGTCGTATTCGTATTGACATCCTGGATGATCGTACAGTGTTTCCCTTGTCAGCGATGAAGTTCTGTGCGACGAAGGAATGCGTGGCACCGGTATCGAACAGCGTTTTAGCGGGACGACCCTCTACCAAAAGTAAATCTGATAATATGTATAAACTATGATCATGAGTTTTTTACAGATATACTAGAATAAAAACCATACATGCTATACAAACAAAAGGTCACATCATATATATATATTCATCACATCTTCCTAGGATATCGTAACTACTGAAAGTAGATACCTATCACTACATCGGGTGCAGGACCGTGCTGGAGGTCTAGAGTGTATGCCTCGAGGGGTGCTGCTCTGCCCTGCCTGGCCTGGCCTCTCCTGCCTGCGGGCTGTCCTCTGCGTCTACCTCGTCCTCGTCCCCTCTCTGCGGCTCCCTGCACGCTCCTAGGTCGGGCCTACCTACCGCCTGGGGGCAAAAGGCTCGTATGTGCCCGGGCTGCTGGCACATGTAGCAGTTCCCTGCGAAGGGAACATCTCGTCGTGCGGCTGGGGCAGGCTGAGGTGCTGGGGCTGGAGGTGCCGGTCGGGGCCGGGGTGTTGGTCGGGGCTGGGGTGCCTGCCTATACATATGATGACGCTGACGCTGTCTCCTGGCCTGGTCCTGTCTGCGTGGGCCTGCTCCTCTCTCTCGGCCCTGAGTCCGGGGAACACCCACGTGTCCCCTACGCTGCTGGGCCACCATCCGCTGATCCATCTCTAAAGCGGTGGCATGTGAGGCAATCGTGTGGAAGGATGCCTGAGAAATCATAATCAGGGCCTGACGGAGATTGTCTCGTAACCCTCGGTAAAATCTGGCAGCCCTGTCCCTATCTGTACCTGCTAAGGTCCCGGCGAAGCATGCCAAGTGGATAAACTCTCTCTGGTAGTCCGGAACCGTCCTATCTCCCTGCCGAATCTACAAAAATCGCTCCTGGAGTGCCATCTGGTCCGCACCTGAAATGAAGTGCTCTAAAAAGGCCTCTGAGAACTCCCCCCAGAGGATCGTGCTGAGCGGTCGCCCTCTAAATGTAGTGCGGCTGGCGGCCCTCCACCAATCCCGGGCATAACCCTCTAGCATGGTCACGACTAAGGACACTGCGGCTACGACGGGGCACATCATCCCGGCTAGGAGCTCCTCCACCCTCTCCACCCACTCTTCAGCCTGAATGGCTGACTCGGTACCTCGGAAGGTGGCGGGACTTAGCCCCCGAAATGTCGTCAGGAGATCGGTGGGTGCGGTGGCCTGCTGGGATGGTCGTAGGGTGGATGTCTGGAAAGCGGCTAACAAAGCTATCAGGGTCCGTCTTAGCTCTGTATCCCCAAACGGAGCTGCGGCTGGAGTGGCTGGGACTGGTGGTGGAGTGGTAGGGTGGTACTGATCCTCAGAGGAGGACCTTCCGTTGCTCTACTCCGGTATCTGGAGAAGTAACAACACGAACATCAGAACTTGCAAAAATAAGGGAATTTTGCAGGACTAAAACGAAAAGAAAGCGGAAAGCGTGTGGGTGTACTACCGTGCAGTCTCGAATCCTTAACTCTAAACCTAAAGGATCCACCAGGCTTCCGCTGCATGGTTCGTCCCGAACCAAGAAACGGAACCGGTAACGGGAGGATCGAAAGACTGCCCCATGTGGTCGGATCGTGGTAGCTCTGATCCATTTGTAAGACCCCCCTCCCCGATCCTGAACCGGGTTTAGGGAGGGGGGATCTTACTGCCCAAGGATGACCACTTAGCGCTTTCTGGGTGGCGGCGTCCCACCCTCTCGAGCGCTGAGCGGTCTCCTTGTCAGGCACAAGAATCATAACATCACATCAGAACGCATAGCGGAAACAATCGAAATACAGAAAACCAAGCACACAGCTTATATTTACATATTTAACGGGGCCGAAGCCTAATGTTTACAATCACTGCCTCGAAGGCTACATCGACTAAACAAAAGGACCTAAGCTAGTCCTATACTCTAGGACTCACGTCGCGGAAGACAGGGGGCGGGGCTGGGGAAATGGAACGGATCATCTCCAAGGCTTGTAACTCATCCTGTGGTGCGGGGGCTTCACGCTGTCCCATCTCCTGTGATTGGTTATAAGAAATAACTGTTAGTCACAGAGCTAAGTAGAAAAATACATCCCCTCCCCGGATCCATATCCAGGGGGCGGCTAAAGGACAAAAATAAATAGCCGAAGCAATGAGAGGGTTAGCAGCAGGTAAGCATATATATATGTATATATATGTATGTATATATATATATACATATATATATATACATATATATATACATATATACATATATATATACATATATATATATAGCGGGGCTCCTGCCCTAATAACCATAACCACGCCGTATAGTAAATATACAACACTATTACGCGCATACACACACCCAGGTATTCAAACCTGTACACACACAAAAGACCCCGTGTCGACACAGTTTAGACCGCTTTAGTTAAAGCAGGGGAGCTAACCCCGCGGGCCTCACCGATGTGGCCGTTGGTGACAGTGGCCAGTCCTGCCACTTCTGAATGTAGTCGTACCGTATCACTCAGGCCCTCCTGTACATCTTAGTGTACTAATTGGATGTGAGCGACATCCGACGAACCGATTTTTAGGCCGACCAGCGGAGGCAAAACTGCGGGTTTGAAGTGGAGATAACCCGCTGTGCACATCTCCCTGTCGCCATGAGTCGTCAACCCTCCCACACCGGTACGAACGGTCTGTGGGCTTGACCGACCCGCCACTTTCAAACAATCTTCAAAGCTTAGTGCAAGTGCTTTAAAACTTGACGCGACATTCTTACTTGACTGGTCACGCAACCTTGGACCGGGAGGCTGGGCGGTATGAGGGCACCTTAATTGGGGCTAACTTAGGAGGAGAAATTCAACTCTGGGTTTCCCCCCAACTAAGGCCTCGCAGGAGGGAGGATAAGCACCGCTTGCCAGCGTAAGGCTGCAGTTAGTACCAAAATATGCAGCAGCAAAATAGGCCGATAGCAGAGGCCATAATATCAAGCAAGAAATTAGGCCGAAAGCAGAGGCCATATTAAGCAGAAAATTAGGCCGAAAGCAGAGGCCATAATATCAAGCAAGAAATTAGGCCGAAAGCCGAGGCCATATTAAGCAGAAAATTAGGCCGAAAGCAGAGGCCATAATATGCAGAAAATTAGACCGAAAGCAGAGGCCATAATATGCAGAAAATTAGGCCGAAAGCAAAGGCCATAATATGCAGAAAATTAGGCCAAAAGCAGAGGCCATAATATGCAGAAAATAAGGCCGAAAGCAGAGGCCATAATATGCAGAAAATTAGGCCGAAAGCAGAGGCCATAATATGCAGAAAATTAAGCCGAAAGCAGAGGCCATAATATCGGGACCAGTGCGAGAATGGATTCAAAGGAAATACTGAAAGTAAATGCGGGGGACCAGTAAGAAACTGGATTTAAATAAAAGTGCAGAAAGTAAATGCAGGGGACCAGTGCGAGACTGAATTTAAAGAAAATACTGGAAGAAACTGCGGGGGACCAGTGCGAGACTGGATTTACATAAAAGTGCAGAAAGCAGTAAATAAGTACAAGGGTTAGTAGTCCAATCACTCCATAAGAGGAGGCTTAAATGTCGACTCCGTTCGTTCTTTTATAATTATCACGTCATTATTGGATTGCGGCGTCGCACCGCGATTTCGTCTCATGTTTTGCGTCGATAATCTTAACTCGGTCGATTCCTTAGATCGATACGCGTAATATTTATTATGCGTTTGAAAAGTATACGTCGAGAGGACGTCGATCTATTTCGATGAATTTCGCTCCTTTTCGGGCGTTTGTTTCGCTTGTAAAATACTTTTGGGGGACCAAAATAAGAGGTCACACCTCCCAATTTTAATAGTACTTGTAAAATACCTTTAATTAGAGCCCATAATTTTTGGTGATTTTTGCGAACTTATTTGGGCGTTTATTTTCTCAAAATAAACTTTACAAGGGTTTTAAAAATATTAAATCTTTTCCTAAAATTCCCCAAAAATTACTGGAGGTGCCCCTTAGAGTGGGGCACATTTTTCATGTTGGAAGACTTGGCTGAAAATGCCCCTATCTCCCTTAAAAAAATTAAAATAGGGGAGAGGCTGTGTTTGGGGTGCAAATAGGAGAAGGGAGAAGCCTGGGGGCGCCCCACCGGGCGCCCTCCTTGGGTCCCAACAACGGATCCACAGCGGATCCGCTGTGGGGGCACACAGTTGGTGGTAGGGGGGGGGGGGGGGCGGAAATTAAGGTGGCGGGAGCCGCATGATTTCCTGAGGGAGGATCGTGCGGCTCCCGATTTAAAATCGGGAAGCGGCCGCTGCCGCCGCCGGGCAGCGTCCGGCTGGGGCTGGCGCAGCCCCCGGTCTGTGCCCCGGGGGCCGGCGACCACTCCGGTGGTGGTCCGGCGGCCTGGCGCCGCCGGCCACCGCCGGAATTAGAGCAAAAGGGGGGCGGGAGGCGGAGGCCTGCATGCACCATGCATGCCGCCGCGCCGCCGCCCCCGTGGGGAGAGGGGCTGGTGCCTCCCCCGGTCGGTGCGCCGGTGGTCGGCGACCACTCCGGTGAAATAAAACAGAAAGGGGGCGTGCGGGAGGCGGTGGCCTGCACGCACCATGCATGCCGCCGCGCCGCCGCCCCCGTGGGGAGAGGAGCTGGTGCCGCCCCCGGTTGGTGCGCCGAGGGTCGGCGACCACTCCGGTGGTGCTCCGGCGGCCTGGCGCCGCCGGACCCCACCGGAAATTAGGGCAGGTGGCGGCGGGGAGGCGCGACACAGCATGCATGGGCCATGCAAGCTGGCTGCGCCGCCGCCTCCTCGGGGAGGGCCCTCCCTGCCACCCCTGGTTGGCGGGATTCTCCTTACAGGAAAAAGAGGAGGGGGGAGGAGGACTCGGGCGCCGCCGGGGCTGCGTCCTACGGCGGCCCGGCCGCCTCCCCTTCGTCGGCGCCGAGGTCCCCGAGTGGGGACCTGCTCCCCCAGCGCCACCACCGACGCTGGGGGGTGGGGGGGTGGGGTTGGCTTCCACGGCCAACGCCACCACCCGAGCAAGCTCGGGGTGGCGCTGGTGGCGCTCCGGCGACGGGGAGGGGCGGCTTGCCTCCAGGAGATAAGAAGGAGGAGGGGGCGATTCTACCTGTGGTGGAGGTGGGCCTCGAGAGCTGGAGGGGCGGTGGCCGGCCATGGAGAAGAGGCTGGCGGCTTGGGGTTGGTGTCGGGAAGGGCTCCGGCGAGGGGTCTGGTTGTCGGCAGGGGAGGAGGAGGAGGAGGGGTTGAGAGGGGGTTTGTGCATCAGGGGGGGGGGGGGGGGCGAGCCTCCCTTTTTATAGGGAAGGGGAGAACCTCCCCCCTCTCCTCCTTTCTCCACGTGGAGTTAAGGGAGGGTGAGTGGGGGGGATATTTTCTCCCCCTCCCCTCCCTTCTCTCTCTCTTGCCCACTTTGCCCCAATAGGGGGGCTGCCCATTCATGGGCAGCCCCCTCCTTTTGGGGGAGCGGCTTCTCTCTCTCTCCCCCCTTTCTTTTCGTCTTTCTCCCAACTAATTTCAGGCCGGGGGGGGGGGGGGGGGGGGTTGACCAAAGTCCGCCTTGGTGACATCGTTCATTGCCTCGGAGGTTCATCATGATTCTTCGGGGCCGATTTCGGGTTCGTGTATTTTATATGTTGCACTGAGGTGGTCTGCATAGTGATAAAATGACATACTCTCCATACAACCTCGGGCGGAGATGAAACAAGTTCTATCGCATCCGTATAGGTTACTCGTGCCTAATGAAACTGTCTGAAGTTAATTCGGGGTTCGAACGACCACTATTCAAAACAATGAGGTGGTGGCGCGCCACGACACTCAAAATAGTCGTTTTCTCCAAACGACCTCAGATCGAGGCGCAATGAATTCCGTTGCACTCGTATAGGTCATACGAGTTCAACGGATCCGACAGAAGTCGAATCGGGGTTCGTACGGCCACTATTCATAACAATGAGGTAGTGGCGCGCTACGATACTCAAAATAGTCGTTTTCTCCAAACAACCTTGGATCGAGGCGCAACGAATTCCGTTGCACTCGTATAGGTCATACGAGTTTAACGGATCTGATGGAAGTCAAATCGGGGTTCGTACGACCACTATTCGTAACAATGAGGTAGTGGCGCGCTACGATACTCAAAATAGTCGTTTTCTCCAAACGACCTCGGATCGAGGCGCAACGAATTCCATTGCACTCGTATAGGTCATACGAGTTTAACGGATCTGACGGAAGTCAAATCGGGGTTCGTACGACCCCTATTCATAACAATGAGGTAGTGGCGCGCTACGATACTCAAAATAGTCGTTTTCTCCAAACGACCTCGGATCGAGGCGCAACGAATTCCGTTGCACTCGTATAGGTCATACGAGTTTAACGGATCTGACGGAAGTCAAATCGGAGTACTTTTGGTCATTGTACCCAATGACTTAGTTGCGGTGTGCAATGCTACTTAAAACGATAGTTTTCTATCGCTCGGGCCTACTTTTATTGGGCTTACTAGGGTCTAGTGGCCCAATAAAAGTCGGGATGTTACACATTGGATGGAGTGATCTTTTGTTATTTTGACGACTTTTATGCTACTGATATGTAGCCCTAATGCTGCCACTTTATTGCCACTTTTAATGCTGCTTTTATGCTACTGTGATGTAACCTTTATATGTGGCTTTATGTGATGGCTACTCTTATGCTACTATTACTTTCCTGCTACTTTTATGTGATGATATGCTGCTATTACTTTCAAATATAACAAATTTAATAACTTGGATTTATGTGATGATATGATGTTATGATGTTATTCACCTTAGGCGGAATTTATGCTACTTTTATGATGTTAATTGTCTTCCTTAGATCCTGATTTCATGACTTATATGAAATGCCAAGTAATTAATTTGGATTGTGTTCCAATCGTAGGAATACCATACAGAAAACTGACATTATTAATAGCTTATGTCAATAATTGATTTGTCTGATTGACTGATAATTATTTTATGATTTGGCCTGTTGTTCTTATATCAATTAATAACTGACAATTGATTTGTAACTTTTTATATGTTGTATACGTATAACCCTGACAATTTTTTATCTGCATGAGTTTTATCTTCAATTTATTCCAAGTTAATTAATTTGGCCGGTACTTAACAGATTGTCATGCCCTCTAATGTTTGCATTATTACACTTCTGACTTTATTATTTTGTTGGTCAAGAATTACTATTTTCTGTGCAATGCTAAATGAGGTTATTATTGTGCTATGTATCCTTAGCTTATCTGTTGAAACCGGCAACCGGTCTCTTAAGTTTGGACCCACTGGGGGTGTAGCCGACGCTCACTTCTCCCTCACTAAACTCTCTGACTGGTGGATGAGAAAATATGAACAGACCCAAGGCTGTAGCGAGGAGGTCCCGCCACACACCCGGAAGATCTTAGAGAGCTTCCACTCCCAAACCAATGCTCAGCCGGGCACCTTGGAGGGCACTAACAGCCAACCAAGACTAGCATGGAGGAGAGGATTCTCTCAAATCGGTCCTCCTCCAAGATGCCCCTAAGGGTCCATTTATAGTTTCTTTAGGCTGGTCTGCAAATAGCATGAATCCGCCTTTTGGTTTTACTAACCGCACCCCAAATTGGTCTGTTAACAGCCTAACTCCGCTGTTCTGAAGGGCTATTGGCAGCCCATAGGGGGTATCTTGGTCATTTCCTCCTCAAAGCCTTTGGGGGCGAGTGGTCCGTGAGGGCACCACTCGCCGAACTCCTGCTCGGCTGGGCGAATGACTGCACTCCTGAGCGAGTGGTCTGTGAGGGCGCCACTCGCCGGTCTTCTCGCCTGCAGGCTCGCCCTTACTCGTTCTGGGGTCCCTCCACTTATCTTAGCCTGGGTGAATGGTCTGGCTGACCTGGGTCTCGTCTGCTGGCTTGAGGGACCCACTCCGCGAATACGGGTTGTACACAATCCCCGCTCTTTGCATGTAAGATCTCTTTTTCCAAAACCCGTTCGGGTACTTGAAAACTCGAACCTCTCCCGCATCGCACGGTTGAGGTGGATCTTTGCCCAGAATCGCTGCCTTGCGGTGTCACCGACACTCGGGTCGACTAACACCGCACAGCACCAACCCTGCCAGCTTTACGATCATAAGTAAATTATGCCAAAAAGTAAGTACATAAAAGAAGGCATGTCCACAATCACAGCATCATATATAAATATATAATGAGAACAGAAAGTCCAAAAGAGAAGTACAAGCAAAAAGGGGCTTATGCCCGATACATATAAAAAATAAAGTATTATCTCTCACTCACTACAACATGCGGAAGACTACATCAAAACTCTCAAAAATGCGGAAGACTAGCTAACTAATCATCAACCTGTGGCGTCGTGGTAGTGCGATGCATCTGCTGCTCAGGGCCTGCCATCACGTCCTGCTGCGCGCGGGACAACTCCGTCTCTCAGACTCCTGCGGTCACACCGACCGTTAGTCATAAAGACTAAGTCGTTTTGTCCTCGCCTCCCTCCACGACTCCTAGGCACCAAGCGGGAGGAAGAAGCGGAGGATAAAGAAGGGGTAAACAAGAAGGTGGTGACATGGCACTATTCTAGCAGGTATAAGTAAAGCAAAAAAATCCAGCTAGCAGTACAGTGCAGGTATAAGGCAGTAAAGTAGAGCAATGAAATAAGCAGTAAATAGGAAGAAAATGCAGTGCAGTAAGTAAATAAATCTAAGCTACCATCACAGATTCGTACCTTAACTTATATGAATGCCCATATGACATATAAGTTAAGATGTCCAGGTAACCCATCATATAAAAGAGCCCATACTAATTTATATGATGGGGGTATGGTATGTGTATGTTATGTTATGCTATGGTTATGATGTTTTAATGAATTTATGCAATGTGACACACCCACACGACTCTATGCGCACAGACCTTTATAGTTCCCATTTTGTTTGAAAGGAAGCCAGCCTTTCGGGAACCAACCGTCGTGGCTCACGATGGTAGTGGATCGGGCACTCCACATCCTAGGCGGGTATAGTCACTACCAAGCCTAGACCTCATGTACGCCTCAACGCTAAGAACACAACAGCGGAGCTCCTGCGTACTCTTCCTGGAATCCACCAGACTTTAAGGTCGGGGTGGGTTATTAGGGATTGTCTTCCAGACCGCGGTACACAAACCTACCGGCCCTCTAACCTCACCCTCACCTGAGTCAACGTACTATCATCGGTGACACGACTAGCCTAGTACCGAAGACTCGCCACTATTTGCATAAGTAACCGGTGTTAACAAGTCCACCCGAGCTTCCGGCTCAGGGTCTAACACTCTAGTTGATCCAACCCCTCTCCTTCCCGAAGGAGATCCATACTAGTTTACCAACCTAATTAGGCTACTCTTGTCTACAATTTAGTTAGTGTTATACGTAGGGTGAATCTTGGACTTCCCGCGGCGTACCCCGTAAAGGGCTCCTAACGGTACTACAGATCAATGGGCTCAACCCCACCATCCTCCTCAAGACATTTACTTTAGTTGGTGATTAACATTTGGTTCACCCTCATTATTTCATATACTTAGAGTGATTTAGCTCAACACCCGTCTGACCCAATTGGGTTGGACGTACTTCCTTTCCTTCTACATTAACCCTAGCACAACCTTGCAACCAACCCTAGGATTGACCCTCCTTGAATCATGGTGTGATATAACTCATTTACTGATTGGGTATAACTTCTAAACACTACTTAGGGATCTGAATTGTCAAAAACTCAAAATTCTGTTTTTACTAAACGCAGACCACCAAATTGAACTATCCATCAACCCCATAAGGGAACCCTTCTAAAAACTCATCACCAAGGTCTCTAATAATTATCCTAGGCTCTCACTTACCTTAGTAAGGTATGTTCCAATTTCCATAATTTTCCATATTAAATTGGTATTTAATATAATTTTAAGTAGTTAAGGCTTTAAGTCACATTACACATGAACTACCCTCAAAATGATTCTTCATGCTACATGAGAATTATCAGTAAGATAATATTCCATATCATGGTGGTTCACTGAGTATCATGATCCTAGGATGTCATTTGGCCTACTGAATCATCATAATTGTATAATTACCAAAATGCCACTATAATTAGGAAAAATAGTATTTCACTTCTGAAAATTCTACAAAAATTACCAAGTGTCCATATGGGGACCTAGAGTCCTCTGCCAAATTATTGAGTCATTACCATGTGATTTGATATTTTAAAATGATTAAACATCCAAAGGTGGCAATTATCAATTTCTACATGAGGTACAAGAAATATAAATCTACAAGCTTCCAAACTGTTGTCATGGACATGTATTAACATAAAACTACAAATAACCAAGTATCACATCATTGCCCCATGATTTGATATTTTAAAAGGATTTAATGCAGCTCAATTGGTGATGAGAAGTGAAAGAACTATATAGTTAAGCGTGCTCGGGCTGGAGCAATTCTGGGATGGGTGACCTCCTGGGAAGTCCTCGTAGGGGCGCTTAATTGGATCACTTCTCATGAAAGGGAGGTTGCGGCCTCCAACAACCCGTTGTGCCCAGTGGTGGGACATAGAGGGGTTGGGGTGCATGGTCTGCAGACCATCTGGTTAGGCTGAACCCTTCCGGTGCCAGCTAGGTCCCGTGCTGGCGGGCCTGGGCCGGGAGGGTGCCAGCGGTCCAGCTGGGTCCCGTGTTGGAGGGCCTGAACTGTTACATTGCGAGCGATTCCTACGCTGCATCCCGTGTTGGCGGGCCTGGCTGCAACCCAAGGTAAAACCGCCCCCAAGACTGCCAGGTTCGCTCCTTGGCTCACCTCCAAACGGGACCCGAGTGCCCCTTACGTCTCTCGTCGAGCCAAGGCGATTCGGCGGAATCGTCAGGAAGGCGAGACCGCCTCGAAGTCTTCGGCGAACGCTCCTCCAGACCCCGGAATGCGAGTATGAGAATCCCGCCCGTCTTTCTGTTTAGTTCCTACCCCCCTTATCATGCGACCGCTCTGATCATTCGCAGGGGGTTTCGACACCTGAGGACGGCCACGGGGCCGTCTCGAACAGTGCCTTGGTGCCGCCTCTCGCGGATGCGAGGCCTCCTCCAGATCTGGACCTTTCTCCTCCACCCCCTCTGGGTGAGACCCCACGACAATCTGGTAAGTTGTGAGTCCACGCGATTCGTCCTCCATACTGCTCGTTCCTGACTGCTGTCTTCCGCAGCCCTCAATCCCGATCTTCCGCCACGGGACTCCGTTACACCCAGTTCCCCTGCTCGACAGAACCCCTCCGTTCCCGCGAATGAGCAGAGGGTCTCCCCTGAGCGGGAACTCGGTCAGCTGTTGGACTTCCTTAGCGTTACGCGGCGACCCCAACTCCATGATGGCCTTTACTTTGTCTGGGTTAGGCTCTACCCCCGAAGGGGTGAGGAGGTGACCCAAGAATTTTCCCTTGCTGGCTCCGAAAACGCACTTCAGAGTGTTGAGCCGCATCTTGTACTTCCGCAGTGTAGCGAAGGTTTCCTCGAGGTCCTGGAGGTGAGAGCTCACGCTCTCGCTTTTTACCAAGAGGTCGTCTACATAAACCTCCAAGTTCCTTCCTCTTTGCTCCCGGAACACCCGGTCCATCATCCTCTGGTAGGTCGCTCCTGCATTCTTTAGCCCTGAAGGGCATCATTTTGTAGCAGTAGCAACCCTCCCTGGTGATGAAAGAGACATCTTTGACGTCCGGGGGGTGCATCCTGATCTGGTGTTAACCCGAAAAAGCATCCAAAAAACTCATCACTGAAAAACCGACGGCTGAATCAACCAGCGCGTCGATCCGAGGCAGGGGATAACAATCCTTAGGGCAGGCTTTGTTTAACAAAGAAAAGTCAATACACATACGCCAGCGGCCATCGCCCTTCTTTACCATGACGACATTAGAGACCCAGCCTGGATACTGGATCTCTGATACAAAACCTGCTTCGAGGAGCTTGGCCACCTCCTCGCGGATCGGCTCTTCGAGCTTGTCGGCGATGGTCCTCCTCTTCTGCCGGATGGGGCGGGCTCCTGTCTCCAGATTGATACGATGGCAAGCCACGTCCGCATCGATGCCCGACATGTCCGCCGCGTTCCACGCGAAGATGTCCACGCTCCCTTGGATGCACTCCATCATCCTCCTCCCGTCTTCCGGGCCAAGGCCCCCACTGATCCACACCTTCTCCACCCTTCCTCCCTGGGCGATCACTTCCATCTCAACCACTTCTTCCGCCGCCTCAAGCCGGGCCAGCTCTTCCCACCTGCCCCCTGTATTGTTTCCTTCAGCCGGGACCTCCTCGTCCGCTGCAGCTTCCTCCTCCACGAGCTCGCCTCGCTCCACCTGAGCTACTTCCATCCCTTCCTCCCGTACGTCACCTTCCTCTTCAACTCTCCCCTCCATCCCTCCTTCTTCCGGCCCCTCCGGCCCTCTCATCTCTTCATCCATTCTCTCAGCCTCTGCCATCCAGGAGATGGTGTTGACGGCAGTCACGTAGCACTGCCTTGCCACCTTTGCATCCCCTCGGATCCGGATCTGGACTCCTCCGCTGTGGAATTTCAAACATTGGTGGTATGATGAGGGCACACATCGAAAGGCACTGATGAGAGGGCGCCCGAATATGGCGTTGTAGCTGCTCGAAGCGTCCACAATGACGAATCGGCAGTTCCTCGGGACCCCTCCTAACGTCACCTGGAGGCCGACACCTCCCTCGACCTCCTTCCTTTCCCCTGAAAAATCGAACAGCGGTCCATCAGAGGCCTGCACTCTCTTCTTCTCCACCTCCATCGCATCAAAAGCCTTCTTGAAGATAACATTCACCGAGCTCCCGTTATCCACCAGGATCCGGGAGACCGTGAAATTTTCTATCGCCGTCTGGATCACCAAGGCGTCACAGAACGGGTCTTCGTAGTCGGGCATGTCCTCTGACGAGAAGGTGAGCTTCTCCGAGGGAGGTGGGGTCTGGGAAGCTGACGCGACGTCCCTCCTGAACATCGCTTGAAAACTCCTCTTGCGGGTTGCCTCAATCCCAACCCCACCGTGGATTACCCCGATCCCACCCCTGGCTCCTACGTCCGCCCTGTCTTCACACCTGTCCTCCTCCCCTTCCGGGAATACTTCCTCGATCCTGACCGGCTGCTGCCGTGGCTGACCTCTTTCTCTTATTTCCAAGAATTCTGGGCAGGTGGCCGTTGCATGACCTTCTTCCTGATGAAAGTCACAATAGGGCAACGCCACCCTACCCCCTCTTCCCGCTCTACCTCTTCCTCCTCTGGCTCCTCTACCTCCTCTTCCTCGGCCTACTGCCATAGCTTGCTCCCGTGGAGGGTGAGGGGGTCTGGGGACTTGCATCCACCCCGGATTGATTCCCCTCGTCTCCCTTCCCTGGTACCCCCTTTCTTGACCTCTCGCCGGTCCTTCCTGGTGCCTCCAACCCAACCTGTTATTGGGCTCCTTATATCTCCAATTCTGATGCGGTCCTTCAAACCCCTGACCCCTGGGTTCCTCTCTCCTCCTTCCTTCTTGCTGCCTCACCGCCGGCTCGCTCATATTTGCCAACCTCTTGTAGAATTCTGGGTTGGCCGCCTCCCCTTCTATCTCCTCCGCTGCTCGCTCCATCAACTCCTCAAAGGAGAGAAGAGCCCTTCTCTTCAGGTCCATCTTGAAGAACCCATCTCGCAATCCCACGATAAATGCCATCTAGAGGGTGAACCCCGACACCTCCTGCACGAGGTGGACCTCCTCCTGGAACTTGTCCACATAATGGGCCAGTGACTCCCCTTGCCCCTGCTTGACCTTGAAGAGCGCCTCCGCATCCTTCTTCCTCTTTTTCGACGTCGAGAAGCGCAGCCTGAAGATCCGGCGCAGATCGTCGAATGCGTAGATGGAATCCACGGGGAGCTGGTGGAACCAGTCCCTAGCTTTCTCCTTCAGAGTGGTCGCAAAGAGTCGGCACTGAAAGGCATCTGACATGGGAAGAATTGAAACCATCTCCTCAAACCATTACAGGTGCACGACTGGGTCATCCTTGTCGGTATAATAGGACATCTCCGGCCCTTAGAACCCCTCCGGCACTGGGGTCGAGAGGATCATCTCGCAAAAGGGGCTCCCTTCCCCTGCTCGGCGAGTGGTCCTTTCGCGCGGAGCCAGCTCGCACACCTCGGCACTCGCCGGGCAACTGAACAGCTGCCGCCCGGGAATGTCTCGCGCGCTTCCCTCCGCTGGCACCTCCTTCCCGAGTCGCTGCCCTGGGGCGTTCTCGCCGATCTGTTGAGGCGTAACAACAGGAACCACTGGCGTCTCGCATTTGCCTCTTCCTGCGAGAACCGTCTGCAAGACCTCCCGCTTGAACTTCTCGAACATTTCCAGCCACTCCCCTATCGCTGGTGGCTGCGAATGGCCCGAGTCAGAACCATTTCCCCCCATCTCCTGTCATCCAGTCCAGTTTAAGATTTTCCTTCACCGGCTACGGTCCACGCTCACCGCACCAAAAATGTTGAAACCGGCAACCGGTCTCTTGATTTCGGACCCACTGGGGGGTGTAGCCGACGCTTACTTCTCCCTCACTAAACTCTCTGACTGGTGGATGAGAAAATATGAACAGATCCAAGGCTGTAGCGAGGAGGTCCCTCCACACACCCGGAAGATCTTAGAGAGCTTCCCTTCCCAAACCAAAGCTCAGCCGGGCACCTTGGAGGGCACTAACAGCCAGCCAAGACTAGCCTGGAGGAGAGGATTCTCTCAAATCGGTCCTCCTCCAAGATGCCCCTAAGGGTCCATTTATAGTTTCTCTAGGCTGGTCTGCAAATAGCATGAATCCGCCTTTTGGTTTTACTAACCGCACCCCAAATTGGTCTGCTAACAGCCTAACTCCGCTGTTCTGAAGGGCTATTGGCAGCACTAGGGGGTATCTTGGTCATTTCCTCCTCAAAGCCTTTCCGTGAGGGCACCACTCGCCGAACTCCTGCTCGGCTGGGCGAAAGCCTGCACTCCTGGGCGAGTGGTCTGCGAGGGCGCCATCGTCGGTCTTCTCGCCTGCAGGCTCGCCCTTACTCGTTCGGGGGTCCCTCCACTTATCTTAGCCTGGTCGAATGGTCTGGCTGACCTGGGTCTCGCCTGCTGGCTTGAGGGACCCACTCCGTGAATACGGGTTGTACATTATCAACTAGTGACCCCATGTAATGGATCATCATTCCTGCCAAAAGAAAAAATAATTTTCCAGGGAGTGTTCTATTTTCAGTTATTATTTTCTTTGGATTATTATATTATTTGAAAGTTTTACTACGATCTCAATGAGGTCTCTGCTAGGGCCTAACAGAAGATTACGTGGTGGGGTGACGTCAGTTATCCTCCGTTTCGATTTACTTATAAAATTTCTATTCAGGGCACATTTCAATAAGTTCTTCATTTTTGTTACCACCAGACGGCTTACTAAAGTCATTTCATGTTACACTAATTGACAGATTAATTAATTTAGTGATTTCAAGTAATGAATTTAAAAGTTAGTAAGATGCGGTTATAGCTCTCTTATGTATTTCAATTATGCACTAGATTCTCTAAAATAATTTGCTCTCTACAAAATAAAGCTATTAATCTATTAACATAATTGTGGAAGGATGAGCTAGAACTAAGTCAATGTTATAAGCTAAAACATAGAGTGTTTGTAGTTATTAATTGATAACAATGAGTATGGTCATTTTTGGATCAGATCACACCACAAAACCTACAATTGTTTTGATTATCCATCATTCTTTGAGCTTGAACTTATCATTTTGATACTATTTGACCAAGTCCCAATAATTTCACTAGTTATTCCTTAGTTAACTTTCCAACTTTGGGGGTTTAAAAAAAATGTGTGTGAGACATAGTGATATGTGGCCTAAGTGTGTGTACACCTACTTAGAATGATCTCAACTATGATCATAAAGTAAAAGAAAACTTATAAAAAAATATAAAAAGAAGAGAAAAATGTATAATGACATAGTGATATGTGACCTAAGTGTGTGTACACCTACTTGGAATGATCCCAACTATGGTATTAAAATTGATGATGGTTAAGAAATAAACCTCAAAGTATGGAGAGTCATTACGAATTTTAACTAGGGAAATTCCGCTCTCTATCAAAATTTATTCATAAAGACTTCACCAAGCCAAAATCATTCATTTTATAAGCCCTTAAGATTTCTTATCAAATTGAACTGCTAAACTCTTGTGGAGGCTAAAGCAAAGACTCGGCATATTCTTATCCTTTTCAATTATGAGTATGTTTAATGAGTTAAGCTGTTTGAGAGTGAATAATTTTAGGGAAGAACACACACAACACTAGAAGTATTGAGAGAGCTTCACTTGCTATCTAACTCACGGAATTGTGAATGTTTGAAATTTCTTTTAAGAGATCTGCTTTTGTTAATTTGAAATCCTTAAGTAAGCCTAAGCTGGTGTACGTAAAGAAGATGATTCTTGTCTTGCCTCAATAGAAGTTTTCATATTTATTTGCCAGAATTGTTTAAATTTTTGCTAGGGACTAGCAAAGACCTAAGTGTGGGGGTGTGATAACTTCTAAAAAAAAGAAGTTATTAACTCCTTTATTTTAGTGAATATTGAGAAAATATACAAAAGATAACGATGAATTGACTAATAAACATCATATCTGTAATTGTGGATAGTTTTATCGTCAAATGTGCAATATATTTGTGCAGGAATGTGAGAAATCCATGAAAGAACGGACAACTGTAGGCTGGAATTACATTGCTGGGCAGATTGTAGCAGCTTGGTCATGACCTAGTCATAACATGGCGGTTTAAATTAAATTTGATGAACCAAACGTACAGATTTTTGAATTACGCAAAGTGGGGTCAGCGGTTTATTGGTGAAATGACGCACCTTTTCAGAAAAAGGGCTGTAGCGTGCAGAAATTAAATAGCCGATTGGACACATAGAGAAGGATGTACGGGTTACTTTTTAGAGAGAGGAAAGGAAAGTGAAGAAGAGTTTTTTTGAGAAGAAGAAAAAGGGCAGATTGGAGCGATTGGACAAGTAGAGAAGACTTTTCCTGCGCTAATTTCTAGACCTCGAACAATGTCTTGTAAGATCTTTCTAGTTTGTCTTTTCATTTCCAGGATCATGAACTAAATCTTCATATCTTGTATGTTGTGAGTACTAGGTTTTGTTGTGATGTTTAATTTATAAATTTCTCCGTATGATTTTTTGGTTGCTATCTTTATCAAGGTTATGATTTATTTCGAAAGATTTGAATAATGTTTATCTTTAATATTTCGTGGTGAGATTCGAGAGAGGAATCACGATTTATTTAAGATAAATACTTAATGTTATGCGGTGAGATTCGAGAGATGAGTCGCATAGATATCTAATTTAAATCATTTACTTCTATACTATGCCGCGAGATTCGAGAGAGGAGCGGTGTGTTTACATCATAATTTTGATATAATAAAGGAGAGAGGAAGAGATTCCATCAACTTATTAGCAATAGCGATTTGAGCGATTTAATTTACCTTGCATTTTTCTAAGTTAGAGATAACTAGAGAAGTCTAGGTTATGGGAATTCAAGGATCGAGAGATTATGATTCCTAGTTTTTAATCGAGCAAGATAGTAAAACAAATATAATGCATCGGTATACTTAGCAAATATCACAACAGATCTAGGAAAGCAATGTACAAGATTCTTTTCTCTCAAATTTGATAAAAGGTAACTTAAGTACTTTTAGTTTTAAAATTAGTTTTAAATTTTCGGCGATTTAGTTTCATCAAACCAATCGAATTATTTAACTTGGATTTAAGGAAAAAAGTAAGCTAATATTCATAAGCGTTAGAGTGTTCACTTCTCCGAGGGAACGATCTTATCTCACTATTATAGTACTTGAGCCGGCACGTATACTTGCGTATATACACTTTGGGCGTATCAATTTCCACCTCTAGTAGGTTGGCGGTTTGAACCGCATACATCCGAATGAATTAATTCTAGAGGTTTAGAAGTTCTATCTATCGATTTAAACGGCTTCCTAAAAAATTTGTCTTGCACGCAAATTTCACACTTGGCACTTGGTCCAACATTAATTTTAGGAATTAACTTCAAGGACATCATTCTTTTCATACAATCAGAATTCACATGTCCTAATCTAGCATGCCAAAAATCAGGAGAAGAACTTTGAACTAAAGAAGAAGAAATTTGATTAACTTCTAAATCAGCAATATTTAATTTAAATAACTCATCGCAAACATAGACTTTGCCGATAAATAAATCATTCATTGTTATTACAACTTTATTAGATTCTAAATCAATCTTGTAGCCTTTCTTCACTAACAGAGAGCCGCTTACAAGATTCTTCCTAACTCTCGGCACATAGAGCACATCATGCAAAGCTAGTGTCTTCCCAGATGTCAACCTAAGATCCACTCGCCCGCGTCCAAGAATTTGTGCCGAAGAGGCATCTCCTAAGATCACGCTTCCTCCACAGATGTCCTGAATGGTGGCAAAGTAAGAACGATCAAAACAAGTATGAACATTTGCTCCGGAATCAAGCCACCAATCTGATGAACAAGTGAGATGAAGGCTAGGAGAGTAATCTAACCTGAAGATAGGATGATTCGGTGCTTGAATCATATTTGCCTGTGGCTTGGAGCCATGGGATTTGCCGACCACCGGTTCAGTCTTCTTGTAGAAGCAGTTGGTTGACAAGTGGTTAGTGCGGCCGCAAATAAAGCACCATTTCCCTTTACCTAGATTTTGGTTTGAGGAACTAGGTTTGGATTGATTGGATTTTTGATGACGGGAATTTTGACGGAAAGATTTCTTATGATTCTTTCCTTTGGCTTTGAAGTGATGGTGGGAAGAATGATTTCCTTGCGATTCAGTGAGATTTACTTTAGGAGCAAGGTCTTTGGGGGTTGTAGAATTTTTGCTCTTATGTTCCTCCTCTATGCGGATTGCATTTTGGATTTGAACATAAGTAAGGTTTGATTGGTCATGCCTTAGTCTAGTGCTAAAGCCGGACCAAGAATCAGGAAGGGAATCAATCAGACATGCCACTAAATAATTTTCGGAAAGAATTGACCCATCGGCTCAGATCTTGGACAACATCTCATCTAGTTGATGAAGTTGAGGATTGATGGGCTTGGAAGCATCAATCTTGAATTTGTGGAGGTTGGAAACATTGTAGCCTTCTATACCCGCATTGTCAAGGTTATAGCGCGCTTCAAGTGCATACCACAATTCCTTAGTCGTACGATATTGAAGGAAGACATCGTAAAGGCTATCGGACAAAGCACTTAAGATTCGGTTACGACATGATATTCAATATCTACTTGATCTCTATAAGGAACACGTCTCACGTAAGTTCTAGTGGTGTTTGCAGTTGAGGATGAGGATGATGGTAGAGTCAAAGCAACTGCATTTGCAGTGCTAGGGATTTCAGTATCTGTAGGAGGGACATCGAAGATGACAGACAAAAGACCTAGGGTATTTAACCAATATTCGACTTGTGCTTGCCAACGACGAAAACCGTTACCGTTAAATTTCTCGGGTTTGATCCCGGCAGAATCCTCAGATCTAGAAGCCATTAGTGATTTCTGAAATTTAAAATAAAAACAATAAATTGTTGTACATATGAAAACGAAAGCAGACAGAAACATTTTGATTATTTTGATTTTATTTATTCTGTTGATGTGGAAATAACAACTTCTTTAGATTGTTGGAATATTTTCTTCTATATTTCTATATTAATATACAAAATGATATATTTTTTGATTTTAAAACTTTTACAGAAATAGCAGATGTATATATATATATAAATATATAAACAGCAATATTAATAAAATTGCATGAAGGGGATGAGAAATAAAACAGAGTAAATTATAGATTAGAATCGAGCCTGGGTAAGACGTGTGATCACTGCCCTAAAGAAGTTGCACCACCCTCCGGCAGGGCTTTCACCGATGCTCACTCCTCCAAGGTACAACACCCGGCTAGATCCCGAAACTCCGATGTGCGCGGACACCGAAGAAGCGCAGAGCACCCGAACAACCACTTGATGAAGTAAATGTGAAGAAAAGGAATCACGTAGAAGATCGTAAAACAGAGAGAGCAGAAGAGCGTATATTTTTCTTTCAGAAATTAAAGAACGTGAATATATAGACAGTAAATCACCGGAAACATAGGATCTTGAAAACGGCAATATTAAAACCATAATAAATATTAACGGTTATGATTGGAAGGCACATAATATTTACGTAAATAATGGCGAGAAACACGCGTAAAAGAGCGGTTAAGAAAACGCGTAAAACGGCAGAAAGCGTTGAATACAATTCGACGTTGCGTCGAGATCATATCGACGCAAGTCGACGCAGGTCCATTCGACGCAAGTCGGGTGCGTCGAAATCTATAGTACAAAAAATACAATTCAATCCGCAATACAGATCCGGTCCGGTGCGGTGCGTGCGCACGCGCGCGTGTGTGGTTCATAGTTTCTCCTTATGTTCTTTTGAACAAATAAGAAGGTGTGAACTAATATATATACTCACCAACAAGATAGGAGAATGACAATGTGGGACTAAAGAGTTCATCCTTTCTTTCATGAAAGGTTCCCTCCAAAATTTGGATTCCCTCCAATATGGTTTTGGAGCTTTTCATCTATAATGAGGAGCCAAACACCAAACACCATACAAGGCTCCAATAAACATTTATGAAATGAATGTTTTATAAATATAATTTCTAACACAAACCATACTCACTGCACAACAATAAAAAAAGAAAAGTTTAATTTAATTTGCTCGATCACCCTAACCGCAGACCCTCAGCCCTGATTCCTCTCCTCTTTCACAAAACTTGTGCTACACCAGTTGAACGCCCGCCAACCACCGCCGAACAGCCCCGAACGCCGACTCATGCGTCAATGCACTAAAACTCGAAAATGACTGAAGCGAAAGCGGCACCAAAAGAAGTTAAAAATCCATCTGTAAGTAGGGAAGAGCTAGCGAAGGAAGCGAACGTTGATTCCCACCTAACTACTTTTGTTTAACTGATGATAGATTCCCCTAGTAGCAAGAATCACCCATATGTTTTCTTATAATTTTGAGCGATGTCGTTCGATGGGGTTTTTTGGTTGAATTTTTGGACTGAAGTGAAGTCGAGCTCTATAATCCCCTCTTTTCATAACTTGGCTCCCATTTTGTCCTTCCTTTATTAAAATAATCAAGATGAGGTAGTGCAGAAAAATGTTGCAACCTCTTAAAAAATAGATTGTAACTTCTTTTGTGTTGTCCTATTAAAGGGAAACACGAAAAGTAAAAAAAACTGGCAGTTTTCCTTTAAAGCAGCGGACAGTTTTTTATTTGAAAAGGTGCTTTATCTCTCTCCATTAATAACTGCTGTCTAAAAATTAAGAAGAACTGGCATGTTGGTTTAATTAACTTCTCTTCCCCGTGGTTCGTAACCTGTGTAAACAAAAAAAAAAGGTTTTTCCTTTCCTTGTTCGTAAAAAAAGTGTGAAGGAACCTTTGCTGTCCAGTTTTTCTTTTTTGCTATTTTGGAGATAGAAGTGCTGCTATTTCTGAATTTCCAGAAAAAGTGAATATTGCCATCTTTATGAAACAAGTTTCCTGCCAATTCTGAAGTAGAAGTTGTCCACAACCAAAATTTCTTCTCTCTCTATTATTTCTGGTGTCTATCTTCTCCAAGATAAGTGTTCTGTTCTTTGTTCGCTTCATGTTTTATTTGGATTTGTATCCGGTTGTAAGCAAACTTTGTACCTTGTTTTAAATTTGATTTGCGTGGAGTTTATCCCGGTTGGGTTTATCATTGTTGGATTTCATTGCGATTGAGAACAGATTTTGTGCAAGTGGTGAAGTGTTCTTGTGCACGTAATTTTTTACATGGTATCAGAGCTACGGAAGTTTTAGCGGGGCTAAGTTCTTTCGTATTGCAAATATCTATTTTTCTCATCAATGGAAGGCAGTGGTAGTTCCCGAGGTTTGGGGATCGATATGCTCATGTATACAAATTTCAAGAAGTGGAAGTCATGCTTGGAGAGTTACTTGTTGGGAGAAGATTTATGGGACGTTGTTGGTGGAGATGCACAGACAGAGGTAGTGGCGACCACGACGAATGCTCGAGAAGTCAGGGCCTAGAAGAAGATGAACGTCAAAGCGGAGTTCGCCCTGAAAAGAGCTATCTCACCAGACTTGTTTGATCACATCATAGGGTGCAAATCGGCGTCGGAGATTTGGGCGGCCCTTGATGGTTTGTTCAACAAGAAGAATGTGGCAAGGTTGCAGTTTCTGGAAAACGAGTTGGCGAAAGCAAATCAGGGAGAGCTTTCCATCTCGGTTTATTTCCTGAAGATGAAGAATCTGTGTGCAGAGATTACCGCATTGGATCCGGAAGAGCCAATTCCTGAGGCAAAGTTGAAGAGGCACATTATCAGGGTGTTGCGGAAGGAGTATCTGTCCTTTGTCACAGCAGTGCAAGGATGAGCTACTCAACCGTCTTTGTTGGAGTTGGAGAATCTCTTGGCGTCTCAGGAGAGTTTCACTAGACAAATGGCGGGGGTGTCTATCTCTAATGAAGGGAGCGATGTTTTGTACACCGAGAAGAAGAAACACTGGGATAAGAAGAAGAAGCAGAATGACGGAGAAGGTTCTTCTACCTCGTCTAGGGAGAGTGGTGCTCGTTTCCCTCCCAGGAATGATGGAGGAAAGAAGAATGTCAGGTGCTTCAGATGCAACAAGGTTGGACACTACAAGCGTGATTGTAGAGTCAACCTCACACTGTGTCATGCAGCAGAGAAGGAAGAAGGTACAAAGGAAGACGAAGGTTGGGGGAGGTGTTTCCTTGCGGAGAAAGTCTTCAATGTGGACGCCTTGGCTTTGGTGAACTTCGAAGATGATTGGATCGTCGATTCTGGATGTGGACATCACCTTACCGGTGACGGATCCAAGTTCTCATCTCTGCGGAAGTATGATGGAAGTGATGCTATCGTGACGGCGGATAACACAGTTCATTCAGTGGAGCAAGAGGGGACTATGACAGTTGGCAGTGATAGGAGTGCACTTACATTGAAAAGTGTGTATCATGTGCCGAGTATGAAGAAGAACCTATTTTCATTGACAGTTGGCCGCAACCTTCACCGGATCTACCGCCACACCCGCTCCACTAACTACATGGCCTAAGAACGCCACGGAAGGTAGCCAGAACTCGCACTAAAAGAACTTGGCATACAGCTGGTTCCTCCTCAGAACCTCCAAAACTACTCGCAGGTGATCACCGTGCTCCTCCTCGGACTGAGAGTAGACCAGTATGTCGTCAAGGAAGACGACCACAAACCGGTCGAGGTACTCTCGGAAAGTCCGGTGCATCAAGTCCATAAACACCGAAGGCGCATTAGACAGCCCAAACGGCATCACGATGAACTCATACTGCCCGTACCTTGTACTGAAGGCAGTCTTCGGGATGTCGCACTCCCTGATCCGCACCTGATAATAGCCGGACTTCAAGTCCAGCTTCGAGTATACTGTCGACCCAACGAGCTGGTCGAACAAGTCGTCTATCCTGGGAAGAGGATACTTGTTCTTCTCGGTCAGCTTGTTCAGCTCCCGATAATCGATGCAAAGCCGCAGGCTACCGTCCTTCTTTTTGACAAAGAGGACCGGTGCACTCCAAGGTGAGGAACTCGGACGCACGTAGCCCTGCTCAAGCAGCTCCTGCAACTGCAGCTTCAACTCCGCCAACTCCTTCGGAGCCATACGATACGGCGAGCGGGCCACAGGCTTAGCGCCTGGCACCAACTCAATCGTGAAATCTATCTCCCGCTGCGGTGGAGCACCGGGGAGATCACTCGGGAACACATCGGGGAACTCTGAAACTACCGGAATATCCAATAGGCTGGGCCTCGGCGTTGAAGCCTCCACTAGAGCAAAGAATAACTCTGCTCCCTGACGCACTGCCTTGGACACCTGGAGAGCAGACATCAGCATCTTGCTCGATCCACGCATGCCCGCAAAGACCATCTCACGATCGGCACACTGCCCAAACCTCACCTCCTTGGTGGTGCAATCGATGCACGCACGCTGTTCCGACATCCAGTCCATGCCGAAGATTACATCGAACTCAACCAGGGGGAGTAACGATGCTTTCAGGTCATACCCCTTGCTTCCAACTAGGACCTTCACGCAGCAACTCCTCTCCACACGCATCGAATATCCATTCGGAAGTAGGACCTCCAGTCCATCTGCAGAAGCAATCGACGGCGCACCAATACGTTGGACGAAGTCCGACGACAAGAAGGAATGTGAAACTCCAGTATCGAAAAGCGCTCTCGCAGGAACGCCTAAAATATTTACAAAGCCTACGCCGCCAAACAAGGTTAGCATGAACACTAAAACTGGTATATAAAACAGTAAGGACTGTATCTTAAATTATACCTGTCACGACGTCCTTGGCTTTGATAGCCTCCTGCTGACCAAGACTGAAGACTCTGGGCTGCGGGGAAGCCATACGGGAGGCAGTGGACTCAGCCGCCTTCCCCTTCTCAGAATAAGATGGCCCAATCTTCTTCTCTGACTTTGGAAGCCCACTTAGGCAATCCCGAGAGAAATGGCCAGGCTTGCCACAAGTAAAACAAATAAGAGGGCCACGTCCAGACGACACGCCCGAAGCAGAGGGAGCTGGCCCAGATAATCGAGCCTTCTTCCAGCGATTCAACCTTCGCAACTTCGCCGCACTCGGCGCCTTGCCCTCCGGCACTGCCTCGACCACAGCCACCTTGCCCTTCTCTCTGAGCATGTCCTTCTCAAGCGCTCGGGCTGAACTAACGAGGGTCGTGAAACCCTGCGTCGACGGCCCTGTCAGAAGGTACCGCAACTCACTACGCAAACCTCCGTAGAACCTGTTCACCCTTCTCCCCTCGTCGTCGAAAGAAGTTCCAGCGTAACGCCCGAGGCGGGTGAACTCATACAGGTAGTCATCAACCAGTCTATCACCCTGCATCATAGCCAGGAACTGGTTCTCCATCGCGATCTGCTGCGACGGAGGCACATACCTTGCCAGGAAGATTCTCGAGAACTCTTCCATCGGCACATCAGCCAGTCGCCTTCCCGCAAACTGGCGCCTCTCTACCTCATCCCACCACCTCCTGGCTTCCTTTTCCAACAAGAATGTAGCGAAGGTCACTTTCTGCGCTTCATCCGACTGTGTCGTTGTCAGAATTCGCTCCATATGCGACAGCCAGTCCTCGGCCTCAGCTGGGGATTCAACCCCGGTAAACGGAGGAGGTCGAAATCCCAGGAAGTGCTTCAGCTGTTGCTCAGCAGCACGCCTCACGGGGACTTGCTCCACTCTTAGTGGCTCTGGGGCCACTTCCTGCACTGTCGGTTGACCTTGCCTTCCAGGCTGGCCATTCCACGCAGCTAGAACGGCTTCTGTAACTAGTCGAACCATCTCAGCAGACGAAGGTGCAGGAGCCTCAGCAAACCCGCTACTCTCAACCACGTCAGAGGGACGCTACGGTCTCGCTGCACTTCGAGTGCCCTACACGAGTGCTTCACACAGTTAGGCGACAGCACAGTCGCAACTAACAACAAAAGGAACACTTAGGTTCCAAAATCATGCAATAATTGTTGGTTTGTTGTTACATTTTATTCGCAAAGAGTCGGCACTGAAAGGCATCTGACATGGGAAGAATTGAAACCATCTCCTCAAACCATTACAGGTGCACGACTGGGTCATCCTTGTCGGTATAATAGGACATCTCCGACCCTCAGAACCCCTCCGGCACTGGGGTCGAGAGGATCATCTCGCAAAAGGGGCTCCCTTCCCCTGCTCGGCGAGTGGTCCTCTCGCGCGGAGCCAGCTCGCACACCTCGGCACTCGCCGGGCAACTGAACAGCTGCCGCCCGGGAATGTCTCGCGCGCTTCCCTCCGCTGGCACCTCCTTCCCGAGTCGCTGCCCTGGGGCGTTCTCGCCGATCTGTTGAGGCGTAACAACAGGAACCACTGGCGTCTCGCATTTGCCTCTTCCTGCGAGAACCGTCTGCAAGACCTCCCGCTTGAACTTCTCGAACATTTCCAGCCACTCCCCTATCGCTGGTGGCTGCGAATGGCCCGAGTCAGAACCATTTCCCCCCATCTCCTGTCATCCAGTCCAGTTTAAGATTTTCCTTCACCGACTACGGTCCACGCTCACCGCACCAAAAATGTTGAAACCGGCAACCGGTCTCTTGATTTCGGACCCACTGGGGGGTGTAGCCGACGCTTACTTCTCCCTCACTAAACTCTCTGACTGGTGGATGAGAAAATATGAACAGATCCAAGGCTGTAGCGAGGAGGTCCCTCCACACACCCGGAAGATCTTAGAGAGCTTCCCTTCCCAAACCAAAGCTCAGCCGGGCACCTTGGAGGGCACTAACAGCCAGCCAAGACTAGCCTGGAGGAGAGGATTCTCTCAAATCGGTCCTCCTCCAAGATGCCCCTAAGGGTCCATTTATAGTTTCTCTAGGCTGGTCTGCAAATAGCATGAATCCGCCTTTTGGTTTTACTAACCGCAACCCAAATTGGTCTGCTAACAGCCTAACTCCGCTGTTCTGAAGGGCTATTGGCAGCCCTAGGGGGTATCTTGGTCATTTCCTCCTCAAAGCCTTTCCGTGAGGGCACCACTCGCCGAACTCCTGCTCGGCTGGGCGAAAGCCTGCACTCCTGGGCGAGTGGTCTGCGAGGGCGCCATCGTCGGTCTTCTCGCCTGCAGGCTCGCCCTTACTCGTTCGGGGGTCCCTCCACTTATCTTAGCCTGGTCGAATGGTCTGGCTGACCTGGGTCTCGCCTGCTGGCTTGAGGGACCCACTCCGTGAATACGGGTTGTACATTATCAACTAGTGACCCCATGTAATGGATCATCATTCCTGCCAAAAGAAAAAATAATTTTCCAGGGAGTGTTCTATTTTCAGTTATTATTTTCTTTGGATTATTATATTATTTGAAAGTTTTACTACGATCTCAATGAGGTCTCTGCTAGGGCCTAACAGAAGATTACGTGGTGGGGTGACGTCAGTTATCCTCCGTTTCGATTTACTTATAAAATTTCTATTCAGGGCACATTTCAATAAGTTATTCATTTTTGTTACCACCAGACGGCTTACTAAAGTCATTTCATGTTACACTAATTGACAGATTAATTAATTTAGTGATTTCAAGTAATGAATTTAAAAGTTAGTAAGATGCGGTTATAGCTCTCTTACGTATTTCAATTATGCACTAGATTCTCTAAAATAATTTGCTCTCTACAAAATAAAGCTATTAATCTATTAACATAATTGTGGAAGGATGAGCTAGAACTAAGTCAATGTTATAAGCTAAAACATAGAGTGTTTGTAGTTATTAATTGATAACAATGAGTATGGTCATTTTTGGATCAGATCACACCACAAAACCTACAATTGTTTTGATTATCCATCATTCTTTGAGCTTGAACTTATCATTTTGATACTATTTGACCAAGTCCCAATAATTTCACTAGTTATTCCTTAGTTAACTTTCCAACTTTGGGGGTTTAAAAAAAATGTGTGTGAGACATAGTGATATGTGGCCTAAGTGTGTGTACACCTACTTAGAATGATCTCAACTATGATCATAAAGTAAAAGAAAACTTATAAAAAAATATAAAAAGAAGAGAAAAATGTATAATGACATAGTGATATGTGACCTAAGTGTGTGTACACCTACTTGGAATGATCCCAACTATGGTATTAAAATTGATGATGGTTAAGAAATAAACCTCAAAGTATGGAGAGTCATTACGAATTTTAACTAGGGAAATTCCGCTCTCTATCAAAATTTATTCATAAAGACTTCACCAAGCCAAAATCATTCATTTTATAAGCCCTTAAGATTTCTTATCAAATTGAACTGCTAAACTCTTGTGGAGGCTAAAGCAAAGACTCGGCATATTCTTATCCTTTTCAATTATGAGTATGTTTAATGAGTTAAGCTGTTTGAGAGTGAATAATTTTAGGGAAGAACACACACAACACAAGAAGTATTGAGAGAGCTTCACTTGCTATCTAACTCACGGAATTGTGAATGTTTGAAATTTCTTTTAAGAGATCTGCTTTTGTTAATTTGAAATCCTTAAGTAAGCCTAAGCTGGTGTACGTAAAGAAGATGATTCTTGTCTTGCCTCAATAGAAGTTTTCATATTTATTTGCCAGAATTGTTTAAATTTTTGCTAGGGACTAGCAAAGACCTAAGTGTGGGGGTGTGATAACTTCTAAAAAAAAGAAGTTATTAACTCCTTTATTTTAGTGAATATTGAGAAAATATACAAAAGATAACGATGAATTGACTAATAAACATCATATCTGTAATTGTGGATAGTTTTATCGTCAAATGTGCAATATATTTGTGCAGAAATGTGAGAAATCCATGAAAGAACGGACAACTGTAGGCTGGAATTACATTGCTGGGCAGATTGTAGCAGCTTGGTCATGACCTAGTCATAACATGGCGGTTTAAATTAAAATTTGATGAACCAAACATACAGATTTTTGAATTACGCAAAGTGGGGCCAGCGGTTTATTGGTGAAATGACGCACCTTTTCAGAAAAAGGGCTGTAGCGTGCAGAAATTAAATAGCCGATTGGACACATAGAGAAGGATATACGGGTTACTTTTTAGAGAGAGGAAAGGAAAGTGAAGAAGAGTTTTTTTGAGAAGAAGAAAAAGGGCAGATTGGAGCGATTGGACAAGTAGAGAAGACTTTTCCTGCGCTAATTTCTAGACCTCGAACAATGTCTTGTAAGATCTTTCTAGTTTGTCTTTTCATTTCCAGGATCATGAACTAAATCTTCATATCTTGTATGTTGTGAGTACTAGGTTTTGTTGTGATGTTTAATTTATAAATTTCTCCGTATGATTTTTTGGTTGCTATCTTTATCAAGGTTATGATTTATTTCGAAAGATTTGAATAATGTTTATCTTTAATATTTCGTGGTGTGATTCGAGAGAGGAATCACGATTTATTTAAGATAAATACTTAATGTTATGCGGTGAGATTCGAGAGATGAGTCGCATAGATATCTAATTTAAATCATTTACTTCTATACTATGCCGCGAGATTCGAGAGAGGAGCGGTGTGTTTACATCATAATTTTGATATAATAAAGGAGAGAGGAAGAGATTCCATCACCTTATTAGCAATAGCGGTTTGAGCGATTTAATTTACCTTGCATTTTTCTAAGTTAGAGATAACTAGAGAAGTCTAGGTTATGGAATTCAAGGATCGAGAGATTATGATTCCTAGTTTTTAATCGAGCAAGATAGTAAAACAAATATAATGCATCGGTATACTTAGCAAATATCACAACAGATCTAGGAAAGCAATGTACAAGATTCTTTTCTCTCAAATTTGATAAAAGGTAACTTAAGTACTTTTAGTTTTAAAATTAGTTTTAAATTTTCGGCGATTTAGTTTCATCAAACCAATCGAATTATTTAACTTGGATTTAAGGAAAAAAAGTAAGCTAATATTCATAAGCGTTAGAGTGTTCACTTCTCCGAGGGAACGATCTTATCTCACTATTATAGTACTTGAGCCGGCACGTATACTTGCGTATATACACTTTGGGCATATCAATTTCCACCTCTAGTAGGTTGGCGGTTTGAATCGCATACATCCGAATGAATTAATTCTAGAGGTTTAGAAGTTCTATCTATCGATTTAAACGGCTTCCTAAAAAATTTGGCTTGCACGCAAATTTCACACTTGGCACTTGGTCCAACATTAATTTTAGGAATTAAATTCAAGGACATCATTCTTTTCATACAATAAGAATTCACATGTCCTAATCTAGCATGCCAAAAATCAGGAGAAGAACTTTGAACTAAAGAAGAAGAAATTTGATTAACTTCTAAATCAGCAATATTTAATTTAAATAACTCATCGCAAACATAGACTTTACCGATAAATAAATCATTCATTGTTATTACAACTTTATTAGATTCTAAATCAATCTTGTAGCCTTTCTTCACTACAGAGAGCCGCTTACAAGATTCTTCCTAACTCTCGGCACATAGAGCACATCATGCAAAGCTAGTGTCTTCCCGGATGTCACCTAAGATCCACTCGCCCGCGTCCAAGAATTTGTGCCGAAGAGGCATCTCCTAAGATCACGCTTCCTCCACAGATGTCCTGAATGGTGGCAAAGTAAGAACGATCAAAACAAGTATGAACATTTGCTCCGGAATCAAGCCACCAATCTGATGAACAAGTGAGATGAAGGCTAGGAGAGTAATCTAACCTGAAGATAGGATGATTCGGTGCTTGAATCATATTTGCCTGTGGCTTGGAGCCATGGGATTTGCCGACCACCGGTTCAGTCTTCTTGTAGAAGCAGTTGGTTGACAAGTGGTTAGTGCGGCGCAAATAAAGCACCATTTCCCTTTACCTAGATTTTGGTTTGAGGAACTAGGTTTGGATTGATTGGATTTTTGATGACGGGAATTTTGACGGAAAGATTTCTTATGATTCTTTCCTTTGGCTTTGAAGTGATGGTGGGAAGAATGATTTCCTTGCGATTCAGTGAGATTTACTTTAGGAGCAAGGTCTTTGGGGTTGTAGAATTTTTGCTCTTATGTTCCTCCTCTATGCGGATTGCATTTTGGATTTGAACATAAGTAAGGTTTGATTGGTCATGCCTTAGTCTAGTGCTAAAGCCGGACCAAGAATCAGGAAGGGAATCATCAGACATGCCACTAAATAATTTTCGAAAGAATTGACCCATCGGCTCAGATCTTGGACAACATCTCATCTAGTTGATGAAGTTGAGGATTGATGGGCTTGGAAGCATCAATCTTGAATTTGTGGAGGTTGGAAACATTGTAGCCTTCTATACACCGCATTGTCAAGGTTATAGCGCGCTTCAAGTGCATACCACAATTCCTTAGTCGTACGATATTGAAGGAAGACATCGTAAAGGCTATCGGACAAAGCACTTAAGATTCGGTTACGACATGATATTCAATATCTACTTGATCTCTATAAGGAACACGTCTCACGTAAGTTCTAGTGGTGTTTGCAGTTGAGGATGAGGATGATGGTAGAGTCGAAGCAACTGCATTTGCAGTGCTAGGGATTTCAGTATCTGTAGGAGGGACATCGAAGATGACAGACAAAAGACCTAGGGTATTTAACCAATATTCGACTTGTGCTTGCCAACGACGAAAACCGTTACCGTTAAATTTCTCGGGTTTGATCCCGGCAGAATCCTCAGATCTAGAAGCCATTAGTGATTTCTGAAATTTAAAATAAAAACAATAAATTGTTGTACATATGAAAACGAAAGCAGACAGAAACATTTTGATTATTTTGATTTTATTTATTCTGTTGATGTGGGAAATAACAACTTCTTTAGATTGTTGGAATATTTTCTTCTATATTTCTATATTAATATACAAAATGATATATTTTTGATTTTAAAAACTTTTACAGAAATAGCAGATGTATATATATATATAAATATATAACAGCAATATTAATAAAATTGCATGAAGGGGATGAGAAATAAAACAAAGTAAATTATAGATTAGAATCGAGCCTGGGTAAGACGTGTGATCACTGCCCTAAAGAAGTTGCACCACCCTCCGGCAGGGCTTTCACCGATGCTCACATCCTCCAAGGTACAACACTCGGCTAGATCCCGAAACTCCGATGTGCGCGGACACCGAAGAAGCACAGAGCACCCGAACAACCACTTGATGAAGTAAATGTGAAGAAAAGGAATCACGTAGAAGATCGTAAAACAGAGAGAGCAGAAGAGCGTATATTTTCTTTCAGAAATTAAAGAACGTGAATATATAGACAGTAAATCACCGGAAACATAGGATCTTGAAAACGGCAATATTAAAACCATAATAAATATTAACGGTTATGATTGGAAGGCACATAATATTTACGTAAATAATGGCGAGAAACACGCGTAAAAGAGCGGTTAAGAAAACACGTAAAACGGCAGAAAGCGTTGAATACAATTCGACGTTGCGTCGAGATCATATCGACGCAAGTCGACGCAGGTCCATTCGACGCAAGTCGGGTGCGTCGAAATCTATAGTACAAAAAATACAATTCAATCCGCAATCCAGATCCGGTCCGGTGCGGTGCGTGCGCGCGCGCGCGTGTGTGGTTCATAGTTTCTCCTTATGTTCTTTTGAACAAATAAGAAGGTGTGAACTAATATATATACTCACCAACAAGATAGGAGAATGACAATGTGGGACTAAAGAGTTCATCCTTTCTTCATGAAAGGTTCCCTCCAAAATTTGGATTCCCTCCAATATGGTTTTGGAGCTTTTCATCTATAATGAGGAGCCAAACACCAAACACCATACAAGGCTCCAATAAACATTTATGAAATGAATGTTTTATAAATATAATTTCTAACACAAACCATACTCACTGCACAACAATAAAAAAAGAAAAGTTTAATTTAATTTGCTCGATCACCCTAACCGCAGACCCTCAGCCCTGATTCCTCTCCTCTTTCACAAAACTTGTGCTACACCAGTTGAACGCCCGCCAACCACCGCCGAACAGCCCCGAACGCCGACTCATGCGTCAATGCACTAAAACTCGAAAATGACTGAAGCGAAAGCGGCACCAAAAGAAGTTAAAAATCCATCTGTAAGTGGGGAAGAGCTAGCGAAGGAAGCGAACGTTGATTCCCACCTAACTACTTTTGTTTAACTGATGATAGATTCCCCGAGTAGCAAGAATCACCCATATGTTTTCTTATAATTTTGAGCGATGTCGTTCGATGGGGGTTTTTTGGTTGAATTTTTGGACTGAAGTGAAGTCGAGCTCTATAATCCCCTCTTTTCATAACTTGGCTCCCATTTTGTCCTTCCTTTATTAAAATAATCAAGATGAGGTAGTGCAGAAAAAATGTTGCAACCTCTTAAAAAATAGATTGTAACTTCTTTTGTGTTGTCCTATTAAAGGGAAACACGAAAAGTAAAAAAAACTGGCAGTTTTCCTTTAAAGCAGCGGACAGTTTTTTATTTGAAAAGGTGCTTTATCTCTCTCCATTAATAACTGCTGTCTAAAAATTAAGAAGAACTGGCATGTTGGTTTAATTAACTTCTCTTCCCCGTGGTTCGTAACCTGTGTAAACAAAAAAAAAAGGTTTTTCCTTCCTTGTTCGTAAAAAAAGTGTGAAGGAACCTTTGCTGTCCAGTTTTTCTTTTTTGCTATTTTGGAGATAGAAGTGCTGCTATTTCTGAATTTCCAGAAAAAGTGAATATTGCCATCTTTATGAAACAAGTTTCCTGCCAATTCTGAAGTAGAAGTTGTCCACAACCAAAATTTCTTCTCTCTCTATTATTTCTGGTGTCTATCTTCTCCAAGATAAGTGTTCTGTTCTTTGTTCGCTTCATGTTTTATTTGGATTTGTATCCGGTTGTAAGCAAAACTTTGTACCTTGTTTTAAATTTGATTTGCGTGGAGTTTATCCCGGTTGGGTTTATCATTGTTGGATTTCATTGCGATTGAGAACAGATTTTGTGCAAGTGGTGAAGTGTTCTTGGTGCACGTAATTTTTTACATGGTATCAGAGCTACGGAAGTTTAGCGGGGCTAAGTTCTTTCGTATTGCAAATATCTATTTTTCTCATCAATGGAAGGCAGTGGTAGTTCCCGAGGTTTGGGGATCGATATGCTCATGTATACAAATTTCAAGAAGTGGAAAGTCATGCTTGGAGAGTTACTTGTTGGGAGAAGATTTATGGGACGTTGTTGGTGGAGATGCACAGACAGAGGTAGTGGCGACCACGACGAATGCTCGAGAAGTCAGGGCCTAGAAGAAGATGAACGTCAAAGCGGAGTTCGCCCTGAAAAGAGCTATCTCACCAGACTTGTTTGATCACATCATAGGGTGCAAATCGGCGTCGGAGATTTGGGCGGCCCTTGATGGTTTTGTTCAACAAGAAGAATGTGGCAAGGTTGCAGTTTCTGGAAAACGAGTTGGCGAAAGCAAATCAGGGAGAGCTTTCCATCTCGGTTTATTCCTGAAGATGAAGAATCTGTGTGCAGAGATTACCGCATTGGATCCGGAAGAGCCAATTCCTGAGGCAAAGTTGAAGAGGCACATTATCAGGGTGTTGCGGAAGGAGTATCTGTCCTTTGTCACAGCAGGGGCAAGGATGAGCTACTCAACCGTCTTTGTTGGAGTTGGAGAATCTCTTGGCGTCTCAGGAGAGTTTCACTAGACAGATGGCGGGGGTGTCTATCTCTAATGAAGGGAGCGATGTTTTGTACACCGAGAAGAAAGAAACACTGGGATAAGAAGAAGAAGCAGAATGACGGAGAAGGTTCTTCTACCTTCGTCTAGGGAGAGTGGTGCTCGTTTCCTCCCAGGAATGATGGAGGAAAGAAGAATGTCAGGTGCTTCAGATGCAACAAGGTTGGACACTACAAGCGTGATTGTAGAGTCAACCTCACACTGTGTCATGCAGCAGAGAAGGAAGAAGGTACAAAGGAAGACGAAGGTTGGGGGAGGTGTTTCCTTGCGGAGAAAGTCTTCAATGTGGACGCCTTGGCTTTGGTGAACTTCGAAGATGATTGGATCGTCGATTCTGGATGTGGACATCACCTTACCGGTGACGGATCCAAGTTCTCATCTCTGCGGAAGTATGATGGAAGTGATGCTATCGTGACGGCGGATAACACAGTTCATTCAGTGGAGCAAGAGGGGACTATGACAGTTGGCAGTGATAAGAGTGCACTTACATTGAAAAGTGTGTATCATGTGCCGAGTATGAAGAAGAACCTATTTTCAGTGACGAATACAGTTGATGCTGGGTACCACGTGTTATTTGGGCCGAAGGAGGTGAAGTTCCTATGGAACTTTGATTCGGTGAAGGCGGAGGTGACTCACACTGGAAGGAGAGTTCGTGATATGTATGTTCTCTCCACAACATCTTATGTGGACAAGATGAAGGCCAACGATAGTTCTGTGATTTGGCATGAAAGGTTGGGGCATGTCGGCATGGAGAAGTTGAGAGCGATGGTGGCGAAGAGTCTTGTTAGAGACTTACCTCGCTTGTCTTCTTTTGGTGATGGACATGTATGTGAGGGATGTCAGTTTGGAAAGGCACATCGCCTTCCATTTAACACGTCTCTCTCGAGGTGCACGAGACCACTGGAGTGCATTCATAGTGATGTGATGGGACCGACTGCTACTCCAAGTTTTTCAGGAACAAGGTTCATGCTGTTGTTCGTGGATGAATTCTCACGCTACACTTGGGTGTATTTTTTGAAGGAGAAGTCAGAGGTGTTTGGCAAGTTCCTGGAGTTCAAGGAGCGATTTGAAGGAGTGTTGAATCTGCGAATCAAAAAGTTGAGGACAGACAATGGAGGGGAATTTACTTCCATGGAGTTCTCTTCTTTCTGCAGGAAGAACGTGATCAGGAGAGAGTTATCCTGTGTAAGACCCCCTTTTTTTTGCAAAAACCACCGGGTCTTAGGCCCAGAACCGCCGTTTTGCGGTGACACCTTCACTCGGGAAGGTCGCCCCCACAAAATGCCGATTCTGCCGCCAAATCGATCACAAAGAAGAGTTCATAAAAGAGAAGACGAGTCCACAGAATCAACATAAATTATAAACCATAAAGGTAAATGTCCACAGATAATAACTGAATAAAAGATAACAAGGGTTACAATAATAAAAGGGCTCTTGCTCTGTACAACATTTCCTCACTACAAGATCACTCGCGGAAGCTAACTCCTAGGTAAAACTAAAGCTAATCTCCACCGACACTGAAACCGGAGTACCCAGACTAGTCTGACTGCCATCCCTGCAGACTTTGTGCTCCACTGGTGCTGCAACACTGGATGCTTCTTCTCTTTTGGGCTGCGGTCGCTGCCTCGCAATCCACGTCTACGTCTTCGCCTTCGGCCTCCTGGTCGCTGTGCTGGAGGGGTTCCACCCATCATGGGGCATCTGACTCGAGTGTGACCCGGCTGGTGACAATGGTAGCATGGCCATGGGGCCCACCCTGTCAGATCCTGCTGCACCTGTTTCTCTCGCATACGGTACGCCTAAAATATGGTGGTCAAACGACCGTCAGTCAAACTAGACTCAGTCAACAATCCCCCACCCCTAAACCCGTGGCTCCTAGGCACCGGGCGGAGAGGAGTGAAGAGGAGGACCAAAGGCAGAGTGGAAACAAGCAGGTGACAACTATCCTAAAGAAAGTACAGTAAAGGATTCGCAAGGTTTATAAATTCAACTAACAAGAGTAGTAGAGTGTAACATGGTTATAGTTAAAGTAAGCATGAGTACACGGTGTAACAGGTAAGAAGTAACGTGTATAAAGTAAGCACAACAGTAAGTAAGTAAGTAAGAAAAGAAACCATTGATTTATAGGGATGCCCATACAAACCTATAGACCAAGGGGTCGTTTAGCAGGGCCTATCATATAAAAAGTCCCATACCAATTTATACGATAGGTGTCAGGGGTTGAATGCAATGTTTATGTTATGACATGCAAAGAATGCTGTTATGCTATGTTCATACAAGTGCAACTCACTCACCACGACTCTATGCGCATAGACCTTTAGTTCCCCCTTTTTGGAGCTAGCAAGACTCCCAGGATACTCCCGTAGTGGCAAACGGAAGCGGTGGGTTGGGCCTCGCCCACCTCTAGGTCGGTATTCACACTACCTAACCTAGACCTATCGTACGCCTCCTCAAAACCCGCGGAGCGTCTGCGTACTCTTGCTGACTGGACCGACAGACTTTCAAGGCTAAGTGTAAATACCACACTTGCCGAGTCAACGTATTGACTTCGGTGTGAACGATCGTCCAATACCAAAGACCCACCACCTTCAATGCACATGCAACATGTTCTACTTCCACCTCCGAGCCATAAGCTCCCCGGCTAACCTGCCCGCCATCAAACTTAAGACACTTAATATTATTGGTGACTACCCATAAGAAAACCCCCTTAATACTTTACCTGAATTAAACCTAAGTGCTTTAAGACATTAAAGGGAAAAGACGATCTTTCGTCAAACCCAGGACGACCTACCCCAAGGGGGCCACCCCACCACCCTAGAACTCATCAAACCCTAATTAACTCCAGGGATTCTCACATAGTCATATGATCACCATTAAACTCTCACATCTCCAATCAACATACTCCAATTTGACCTATAACCCCAAAACTGCCAATTTGCTAAACGCAGACCATCCTTAATGTTTTGATGCTCATGAAGGGAGGTACATTAAATAATCAACTCTATGACCCAATATTTTTAGAGCGCTGTTAACGCCAGGCCAAGAATGGCTGTGTGCACACATCAGTTTTAAATTTTTTTAGGAATTAAAACCTCTTAAAGGAAGGCGCTGTTCTCTTATGCGCAGGCAAAAGACACGATCGCTCCCAAACCTAGGGTTTTCGTTTTTCTTCTCCTACGCTCCCGGAGACCTCGACGCCGCCGAACACGCGACACCGACGCCGAGTACAACGACGTCCAGGACTGCTTCTTCGACCTCGACGCCGCCGACGACGTCCATGGCTGCTTCTTCGATCTCGACGCCGACGCCGTCGAACTCGACGCAACTAAATTTCTTCCTGACGCCGTTGCCGACCGATTTTTCTTCCCGACGACGACGTCCAGGACTGATTCTTCCTGCTTTTTCCTGCTGGGTATGATTTTCCTGCTGGGTATAATTTAGTCGATCATTCCTGCAGCGAAAAAAATTGCACATTCTTATTAGGCAGCGCTGTTGCAGTTCATTTCTAAATTAAACGAGGTATTAGAAGTCTCTAAACTTTTCATATGTAGATTTGTGTGAGTTTGTTAGGTTTGTGAATACTAGTTGCGTGATTTTTTATTTTCAGGGACACATCTTCAGACTGTAGTAAGAACATCTCTGTAGATGTTGGAAACGAATTCATCACTAGAAAAGTGGATGTCCATTCCTGACATTGGGCTAGCAGTTGCATCATGCTATAACATCGTCTTGGTTCATTTTTCAAAACATCAGTCACTCACATTTCTTCCATTGCACTCGGCACCACCAAAGACTAGAAAGACAATCTATATTGGGTTCATAAACGACAATCATTTCTTTCGATTATTGATGAAAAAAGAGTGTCCACTACCTCCCATTTATTCTCCATGGTTGAGGTACCATGAGTTAGTTGCAGAAGACTGGAATTTAGATGAAGCGTTGGACAAAAAAATCGTCACTTTAGTTGATCCTTGACAAGGTATGTAATATGTGACATCTTTCTCTATTTTTTTTCAATATTATGTTCTAATTTATTTTTTTACAGATATAATTAGACTAATGATGAAAATCACACCATCATTACAACTAACTATGCATCTTAAGAGGTATTGAATACTTTTTTATTTACTTTAATTAAATTTTGAATCATGAAAACTCATTCTCATTCCTTACAATTTTATGCAGGACAATATGGAATCATGAAGTCCGGTTTTGAAGATTTTCCAACTTTTTTGATGTCGTAACTGTACTCATATTTTGAAACTTTTATTGCAATATTTAAAAATTTTGAAGATTTTTCATGGTTGTAACAAATGACATTATGTTTCATTTTATAATTAAAAATTTTCTACTAGTTATACTTATTTGTGTGCACATATAAAAAACGGTTGCAAATAACAAAATCTTGTGTGCACATAAAATTTGTGTGCACATAGCCATTCTTGGCCTGCCTTTAACATTGCTCTATTTTTACTGGGGGTCCATGCCACTTATTTAAGATCAATTCCAGAGTTTCATAATTTTCCCACATTATTAATATTTAAAACCAATTTCCAAAATACGACTTCCTAAGGTTTGAACTACAAGTGCACTTTTCTGACTTCCAATGCCTACCCAACTTTTTACATAAATCAAGGGTACCTAATAATCAGCAGATATGAATTTGTAGGGAATCCCAGCAAGATCTACTATTATTAAAAATTCAAAACCCATTTATTTCCAATAAATTCCAAAGGAGGTACCCTCATATGAACTCCAAACCTTCTGAAAATTTATACAGAGGTGATTCATACTAAAATATTCAGCCCTACAAAGTTTGACCATATTCCATAGAGGTTACATTTGTGATTTCCACAAAGGATATATTTGCAATTAATTCCATGTTGAACTAGAGGTACCAAAAATATCAATCCATAAATTATGAGAAAAATACTGTGGGATCATAATGGTATGAAATGACATCCAGCAAAGCTTCATGAAATTACAGAAAACTATCACCCTACAATTAATCAACCCAAAAATTGCCGACAATATGAATAATTACAATTTGGACCTACAAAAGTCTTCCAATGATTCTAATAGAATCTCCAGGGATTAATAACATCAAAACTAAGTTGGTGACAGAAGATGGTTAATCACTAAGTATTATTTCTTCCTAAACCCCAAAAACCTAAATATTTACAAATCTACCCAAGGATTTACTACCTAGGGTTGGCAACTCCAAACCTCTTCAATTTCACATAGGAGTCTCCTCTGGTCACTATGACCTACTCTCCAAAATTTTAGGTCAAACCATTAAGGTTTGACCCCTCTTCCTTCATTGGCCTCTAATTGCACCCCTTAGGGTTTACCCTAAGGTTTGGGTCCATACTTCCCCAAATCCACCCAAACTTCTTGTGAGGGTGTTATATCACTCATAGAACTCAGAGGAGTCCAATACACCCCTCTCCAAGGACAAACTCTCCTATGTCCTTCACAACCCCAAATTCCACTCCATAGGGATCAACCCTATGGCCTTGAGCAAATCAACTCCAATGCTCACCAATCTTCCTCATGGGGTCTCCAATTGATCCCACTGACCTTTCCAAGAAGACTCAAGTCTCTATGGACCCATTTGACCAATGGTTCTCTACTTGGCTAAATGCACCCCAAGGGGGTTCCTACTCCATGTCCTAGGGCAAGCCAACTTCCCATGACCCCAAAACTCTCTTGGAGGTGATTTGGGTGATATTAGGGCAGTGGCCAAAGCTCCACTCCAATTGGAGGTGGTTGATCATGGAAACCCTAAATGCCCCTAAACACAATTTTCCCCTTAATGGACAAATTTTTGGCCTAAAGATTACCTAATCAAAAGAACTCCAAATGAGTTGAGATTTTAACCAGGGGCTTAACATGACTCTAATAACACCCCACCAAAATTTGGTGGAGGTTGGAGGTCATTTGACCCTCCAAATAATTTATGCAAAGATTATTAAATTTTTACAAAAACTTTAGGAAAAAGTTCTCCAAAAATTCTCATTTTTGGATATGCTATAGTCCTAGGCATGACTCACTCCTAGTCCAAATTTCAAGTCATTTGGACTAGTGGTTTGGGGTGGGCACTCATTCAAAGTTCAGTCAAACTTTGCACTAGAATGGGTGCTGAGGTCAAACCAGGGCTCCTAATTGGGTGAGGTCAATTTTGTATGATCCTAGGGGTCTAGGCCTACAACTTTCATGTTGGGCACTTTTTCTGTAGAGGCCTCTATCTATTTTTAAAAATTAAAACCATTCACTACATAATAATAAGATTTAAACAATTAAATAAAATATTAAAATGAAATGGATGTACTGTTCATCTTCTCCAATTTGCCCGAAACCAGCAAACAAAACGCCATTTCCTGTAGCTTTTCCAAGGCCATTTCCCGTCCACCCAGCCACCTCCCTGGCCGGCCACCACCGCCACCACCTCCGTTGAGGTGGTGGCTATCGCCGGGCGGCGGCACGGCCGCCGGAGGGGGGTTTCCGGCGAACCCGCCACCATGAGATTTCATGAAAATCTGAATTTTTTTCTTGTCGCATCGGCTCAGTTGAGCTCGATTTCTCCGCCTAATTCGATCTAGATCT